>OU823255.1:21986304-23261957 GCA_917490735.1 Dryobotodes eremita
GAAACTGAGTCAACCTTTGGCCTTACATTGAGATGGGTTGTTTTGTTACTATTAGTTTCGGAATTCAATAAGGATACAGTCACGAAACTGACAAGCGTTGAGCTTGTCAGTATCGTGACTGTATCCTTACGTTGTAACATCAGAAACGCTTTTGATTTCTTTCCTTATGTTCAGTGCAATTCCTTCATCGAAAACACGGAAAGGTACAGCCTAAAGGCATTCAATAACTGTCATTTTTTTTTCATTCCATCCCCTTTGAAAACCAAGGGTCGTCGCTATTCAAACGGATGACATATTAGTTAATTTGAGCTGAAGGAGCTCGACAGAAGGTAAACGAGAATCATTTTAAAATAGACACAAAAATCTTTCAGGAAGCGAAAGTAGCAAGAATTTTATGTTATTCATGTTGTTGTGTGGCACTTTTAAGGATGGGCAGTAAACGATAGGAATAAATAAAATAGCACGAGAATTATCTGTGCCGTAGTTAAATAAACAGAAACACTGGAGTGAAAATCACCCATTCTAAAGTATTATTTTTAATGTTATTTTATCTTAATATTTCCTTTTCCTATGCACTTCTATACAAAGCAACTGTACACAGCAGAACTACGAGCAATATGCATTGAATTTAAATTCTATTACGACTCATTGTAAACTAATCTTATTCCATTGTTTCCCTTGGTTAATTCCTACAATTTGCAATATCAATTGCAAATTCCCGATCAACATAGAATAGAGGCTGAATAGACAAGTATTCGTGTTATTTATTCTAGTTAGCTAGTCTGCAATGTTCTAGGCAGTTGCCACACCGTCAGCGAGAGAACGCCAGCCAAACCAACGTGGGTATGAACTTGTATGGGCTTGTTTCAGTGCAAAGGTTGACGGTTAACCTTTATAGACTCTAAAAATTGTTGCATGGACTGTAGCTATAAAAACGAGCAAAAAAATACTACTAGGTAACTTGTTGCGAGGTGTGACAGCGCATTAATTCTCCGGTGCAGGTTGCTCGTTCATATCTCGCCAGACATGTTGTTCTGTATTTTATAGCTATCCTCGCAAAACAGTCGCTTCTCAGTGTTTCCGTTATTTATGGCTCGCTCTCACTCCTCGGTGGGACAAGTGCCCGAGATCCGGCAAACGGCGATATTGTCACGGCCCATTGGTCACATTCAATGCCGCAGCTCACATACAAGTCGTTATAGACCAGACTATTACAGTATTACAAGCAAAAACTTGGTATCTTGTTAATTCAATAGCGGACCTAAAGGGGCTATTCTCAGCTCTTATTTGGAATTCAATATTGGATTTTTCTGAAAGGAAGTTTAGCGCTGAGTCAACAGTTTTTATGAATAGAGGAAAATCTGAAGCTAGATAATATTATGAAACCAGTCAAAATTTAAATAACATGGCTTTAATATTTCTAACGCTAAACCAGTACGGGAACAAGCTTAAAAATTTCCGGAGTAAATGCAGGTTGTGCTATTTTAGTTTCTGAAAGCTTAACCTAAAATTAGGGCCGGGGATCAATTCTCAAGGTCCCACCTGACTAGTATAACCACCGTGCGGATGGCTGCACAATTTCCCATTGCATTTATTTTAATAAGGCTACTTAATCTCTACTAGTGAATTAACTTTCTAGACCTTTAACACTGAACTGGGTATTGAGGATTTCCCACACGCTAACAATGTGAGTACGGAGGTGGGTGTTGGTAAATCAATAAGCTGTGTCAGAGATGATTCATGGCAGCTTACCTATAGTTCGTAATCCCTGCCATTCCATTCTCGAAATCACTTGGGTATTTAGGCAAGTAGAGTCAGTTATCAATGGTTGATCTGAACAAATGAATGTTAGTCAAAAGACTTTGTTCACCATACTGACACAGATGCATGGAGTTATTGGCAAATGTGCTAATGAGTTTTTCCTTTTTTCAATGTCATTTAGAATAATGGAACTGTTTAAAATAGTAGTGTCATCTTGGAATTTATTTGTCACCGTTCGTTAGGCGCCATAGATGGATGGATTCGTTTTTCTTGTCCGTGTTTTCCTTATGGTAAGATAATCAAGATAACGAACAGCACATTGGTAACAATTCATATATACGGCAAATTCTGTCTAAATTAGGACGATACTTTCGTGCAACGAACCACTGATGCATAACCAAACAATCATAAGAATTTCCTATTACGTAACGTGCAAAGTATGTTTGCGGTTAGAGGCATCACCGCAACAGTTAGACAGGTAAGATTCAAAGGTACTCCCAATCAGTAAATTGCCAGTCACATAGCTTGACTCATCGATGCTTCTAAAAATAACTTTTCAATCGATGTTACATTTCCTCTCGCTTTTGGTGTACAATAAAGTTTGCTCTTTTTTTGGAGCATTCCTCAGGCTGTAACCAGACGTTCCTAAGTTCCTACATCGATCACGTAACGAGTCAATGCACCGTACCTTTGAGTCACGCCTTTCTCTCGTCTACCGCGCGTCTGGCTCGCAGATGATAACGAACTGGACGCAGCCGTGGAAATTGTTGAGTTTGGCACGATTTGTAGTTGCAGTTTTTTGCAATTGAACATTCTTTGGCTGCATCTGGCGTTTTTTGCATTTAACGCAAGTAACTGTTGAATTGCATCAATTTTTTCCTTATCACGGCTTTCTTTATTCAGTTCACCTAGCAATGTTGTTCTGTCTAAGAGGTGAAGCAAATCTCTTGTGTTACTGTCCGCTGAACGCCATACAATGCATTTGAAAGAATTAATTCAGTAATTTATCCCTTATCAGTTACAAAGGATACTCGTTTACTGCTCAAAGTATTCACAAAGATAACGAATTATCATAGGCTAGCTCTGAAAAGTTCTTCGTGAAAGTATGTGCATGACTTCAGAGATAAGAGGAATTTTATTATAGCAAAAAACCAGCTTTAAGGATGATGAAAAAGTTATAATCCAATTTAGATTAGAGATTAGGGATCACCAACGAAGTTTCAGTAAAAGTATATAATTTTATATTCAAACATTTCCAAGTTGTTACGCGCAGTTTAGCAGCATAGATACATAGAGACTGAAAGCTATTAGCGAGTAAATGGGTATTGCATAATAAAAAGTGGTAGATAGCAGAACGAAGAGTAGACTAGAAGTGTCATAATTTCCACAAGCTGCTATTTCGTATGTTTTAACTAAGGTTGGAAAGCTTATACAGCATGGATAGGTCGAAAATAATGATTCTGGCTTTTCTAGGAATCAGAGGCTTTCGGATTACCACGGGCCTATGTAATAAAACAGACTGGTAACACGGCAACAATCCAACAAAATTTGTAAGTTTTTTTAACAGCACCAGTCATGAAAATGTGACAAATACGTCACAGTCAGTCACTTATATTAAATAGGGCCCTGATGAAAGCCCAACTAGCTGCGCCTAAGCCTCATCATCAGTTATGCCATTCATGAAACCAAAAAAAGAATCCGAGCGTTCTTTTGTAAGTTTTGCGTCCGTGCATGTATTCATCAAGATAACGTCTGCAATATGACGGAGTTCGGTGTTGTCGCAATATTTGGGAAACAATACAACAGAACTATTGTGTGACTTGCTTCGCTGTCGACATGCCAGCGCAAATGTCAGCAAGTTCTGTCTGACTAGTGCCAGTTTGGGGAGCTGTTACGAGTGGATCTGAAAGTTCTGAGTGGTGTTAGTAGTTAAAAGTACTTTATTTGTTTATTATTTTTATACAAGCTGGAATTAAAATAGATACGACGCTAACAAGTATAGGTACTCAGGAACCCAGAGCGGAGAAAGCCCTAATCTACATCTAAAATTAAATAAGTTCATCTTGTTGTAGTTGTATTTTTTGGTCGTTAGCTCCAAATTTTCAATATACCAATGTAAATAAGAAAATGATTGTGTAGGGTGCCATAACATCCGTACGTTGTATCGACGTAATGAAATATCAGTTTCTCCTTTTATCTTGGACTGGATTAACATAATGCACAATCAATGATGGATAGTTAGGAAAGATAAGATATCGGCTGCTATGCCAGCTCCTGTAGAATAAACCTAAAAATCAATGACAGAATCTGCAATTAGGTAGACTACGTCAGAACGAAATCGGTCATCGATTTAATTGACGTATATTATATTTATCAAGATATGTGTTGTTTTAAACGCTTACATTTACTGATAAGATAAAAGGAAATCGGGTCTCCCTATTCTTATCGTTTACATAAACATAACTACTATTTAAATGTAACATACAAAATGTTTGTCCGTAAACTAATTGAGACGTTTGATGAGCGAGTAGAAATAACACATCATTCAGTAACCACAGTGAAGCAGTAACCACGTATACGCCATCCTTACGCTCAGACTCAAAAAGTGAATTCTCAACCTCATAACATGTGGCACACCACAAATCATACACAAGGATAATGGACACAATCGAATTTACCAGTTCTTACCACGAACAGATCACAAAAAGGTATTCCAAGAATAAGAGACACTTTCAAACCAGGCTCGTGGTCCCGTTTCATTATCATTTAACTTAGCAATTAGATCTGGTCGGATTACATCTCATATTAAATACACATACCGCACGTACGACTGGTTTGCAGCCACCGTCGTTAATGAGCAACTGCAAATAGTTGTCGGCAACTGGTTACATAAAGAGGATGCGGGATCCAGCTAGATTCAGCTGGTGGTTCATTAAGGGTGATTAATATGGAAGTGCGGATAAAAATTTGTCCATGACTGCTTTATTAAAATAAAAGCTGCCCAGGGATTTTTTTTACGTGAACTTCAGTTTAATATTCGATCGAGGAATTTTAGGAAAAAGAATATAGTATATCATTGTAAGGGACGATAAATTGGCCACTGTTTTTTGGAGTCGCACAGTAGCTCGAGTACAGGAAGGACAAAATGTAACCGTTGAAATTCGCCAGTAGTACTTCCATCAATACACCACAATGACTAAACCGAATAAGCAGTTCACAGAAAAGTGGCGACTAAGTAGCTAGTTATTTTATTATAATAAACCACTGATGATAGAGTGGCGTGTCATGACAGAACCTATGTCACAAAAGTGGGTCAATTTGAAGTTTGAATTGTAAAACATATTACAGTATAGCCCTCCCTACAATATGTTGACTTGGACTAATAGAAAGTGGTCTAAGTATCTGTACTTACTCACTTTTCTAAAGTGCCAATAAAGCGTCTAGAAAGTGTAAGAGCCAGAGCTTTTACACATTCTAGACTATTTATTGGCACTTCAGTAGAAATATTGGAGATGGGAGCGATTTGCACATTTAAAATTGGTTAAATAGTAATGATTCGCTTAGAACTGGATCACATGACTCCGGTGTAAACCCTGCAAGTGTGACGCATCTCAAAGTTATGACCAATATTGATGATGCATTTAAAAGATTCGAAAACAACTAACAATATTAATAACACCTGAGACAAACAAGCATGTTTCAGCATAATTCCCCGAACCGTTAGCCAAGCTCACTTAAACACAGACAGACAGACGTTTTCTAAAATATTCAGGCATTGTCAACAATAGCCGTTATGATGTCCGTGACACTTTCGTCCACAAATCCCATAAGGCTGTCGGGGCATCGGGTCGTTGTTTGTCCGGCTAATGGCAGCGTCAGAGTCTCCAATTACATAGTTAGGCGACACCGGGTTACCGCACTTGCGAACATCGATGATACAATTTTCCGTGGCAGCCTCGTTAACGTGTAAAATGGCTTCACTGCCGCGTACGTTGTTAGGTGTTTCGTCTCAGTTATTTTGATGAGAGGCCATTATTTATGTTAAAAACAGTTTACTTGGCATGTTGAATTTTAGACAAAATTTTGACACACCCGAAACTTTATTTTGTTCATTTATATATCAAAATATTTAGTTTGAGAATACTGACATCTCTTAATTAAAGACAAAAACGGGCACACCTGATTGCAAAAAAAAGTTCATTCAAAACCGGATTGTAATACATACCGTCTAAACATTCGAACTTCTGGGTGTTATGACTAATGTTCATGTTGAATGATGCTGGCCCACACCCGGGGATATAATCCCAGCCCATTCATAACAACGACGCCAAAAAAACTGGCGTAGGTAGGCGTGAACGAAAAATTCATTAGAAAAAATGTAGTGCGTGACACATTCGAAATGAAAGTGATATTTCAACAGTATCTTTTACACTCACTGGAATATACACACGATATTGGGGCAGTTCTGAATGAAGATCCGTCTAATAGCAGAAACGATACAACGGCGCTTGTTTTATGAACTTATGTTGAGCTGTTTCGTGAATCCCGCGGGTTACTTTGATTCATTGTGCCCGACTCAATTCCGCGGAGAAAAACTTTGGCAACACTTCATTCAATTTCTCTTTTCATAAAACTTCAGTCAGACTTCCACGTCTCGGTATGCGGAAATGCGAAATTTTTCCAATAGGTAAAACACTTTCACTTAGTCGCAAAAATTCTATACCTATGCAAATCTGCCAACTCTCTTCCTACATATGAAATAATTTTCACTTTCGAACAAAAAACTGATGAAAAAAGGCACCATAGAGTTTAATATCTGTGTCGATGACCCACCGATGAAAGTATGTTACCTATAACAAACCTAACGTGAACGGCGTACAATAAAATATAGTTCTTATTACCCTCACTTTACAATTGTCAATGATCGCATATCGGGCGCTAGTGTGTATAAAAACTAAGCAGTAAAAAATTTGATGATTATTTATTATAATGAATGAGTCAGTTGGTTCCGCTACGACGATCTCAAAGGTGAGCAAGGTAGAAAGGAGATAGAAAACGAACGCGGCTCAAGAGTCATGGAAAACCCCACAATATCTAAATATTAAACGGTGTTTATTATTCGATAATTGCTATGATATTTGTAGTTTGATTTCGTTGTCCTTTGTGTGAGGTGTGAGAGCAGACCGTCAAGACACGTCATTACAAATTACGTAGTCGGCGCTGTGAGTAGTCTCGATAAATTGACGATGTCGCGCCTCACTCTCGGCTGCGGTTTACTTATACGTGCAGTGTATTTAACGATGACATGTTATTATTAATGGATCATTAAGAGAATATTAATTAATTGGACAAGTAACAATCAGTACCAGCGCGTTAATTAAATACAAAAATTACGAGCTGCGGCGCTGCGATCGCGTTCTGCTTAATTTTGGCACTTTCTACAGTCGCGGACAGAAATCTCTTCTAATAAAGGGCCGCAAGACGTCTTTGCAATACCATCTTTTGTTTAGGTTTTCTCTAAGAAGTTATAAAAGCCATCAGCTTTACAAGTAAGCAATATTTTATCAATACGAGACGATAGACGGTAGAGACGATATTAAATGCTCCTCAATATCTGCGGAGCCTAATATAAACGAATACGACATTGAACAAGTCTAGGTCACCGTCGCGAATATGACAATTGACGAAAGCTGGACATGAGACGACCTTTACACCGGCGAGGTCGACACGAAAATAGACCCAAGTATACACTACTTACTTCTCAATGAAGATTTATTGAGATCTCGCTTTAGTACTTTTACCTCGAACTTCTGAAACCACGAAAAGAAGCGGCAATTTTATCCGAGTGCCAGTTGTTACATCACTGCCTGCATTGCGTACTGAAATGATGCTGTGTTCGTGAAGCTCCAGGTTTATGTACTGAGGTAACCTTTAGGCAATGTTTTTGAGATTCTTGCGCGCCCCATAACATACTTTACTTTTATATGCGCCTATTTCCATAATGTTAGAAACAGTGAAATTGCTACAGAACCCACAAATATTTCTTACAAAGAGCTTTTTTGAATTGAAGGTTCCATTTCTCGTCGATGCGACGTACAACAGATGGAAGCCTACATCAGGAATGCCTCAGGGGTGATATTCGAGGTACAGAATTTATTTTACACGTCCATTTTCGCATTTATGCGTCAGAAGCTCAGAATGTTGATGGCACGACAATGGGGCGACTGATATCCACAAATTAAAATTCCCGTCGTACCTCTGTGGTGGACGGTAGAACAAAGAATGCACGTAGTATTTGTAACGCACATTTGCCCACAAAAGCCACCCACTTCGGCTTCATCTATTATTTAGCCTAGATCGATGTATTTGCTCCAGTGTATTTATCAAGTCTTGTGTTGTTTTCTTTTACGGTCGAGAAAATATTGCAATACATCAGTTTCCCATAGTTTTGAAGCGTCTTCGAAATCTGGCACTTTGCAAAATCAGTTAAGAGGGCCCTTCCCGGTCCGTCTATCGTCAACGCGAGCATGATTCAAAAGCTTGTTGTTTTATCCAACGCAATGTTTGAAACAAGAAGCAAGAGTGAGAACGTGATAACATTGAACGAAAATTGGCGCGCGGAGAATTCATAAAACTTGTTGCAGGAAATACGTGTTTTTGAAAAAGCCTAATTTTTTTTTGGAAAATATGTTTGTCATTAAGAACCTCCATTACATGTGCGAGGTTTCTATGTTGATGTTTTCTCTACGTTAACAATTTATGAGTACGTATTATGAACGGCAAAAGTTCAGGTAAAATTTGTGCAAAAAGCAGATTTTTGGAGGCTTATACTGAATTTGTATCTCACAATTTTGAATTTTTGCTTGCATAGAAACCTAGATAAAGTACACAAGACACCTATTCATTCAAAAATTTCAATGAAAGATGTGTTACAACGCTATAATCACGTACGAGCGTTTGTATGAAAAGTATGACGGGTTGGCCGGTCTTAAGTGCTCCTGTCATTTATTTTCGAAATACCCCATAATCGATGTTCATTTACCGTTGCAAAACGTTTCCCAAATATGATTGCTTAAACAGAACATGTCGTTGCATCCATTGTGCGCAAACGTTACAAGCCAAAATATTATGTTACCGAGAAAACTGCTCACGTAATCAGTGCCATTATTTCCCCGAGCCTTATTCTCACAACTCAAAAGACCAAACATTTATCCAATATCGCGAAGTGAAAAACAAGGTATTCTTAGAACGGGATCGCGTCTTCAGCTTGTCGATTGGTTTAAGACCCTCCCGTTATGGGACAATGGCATCATAACAGGAAAACTGAATGAGCCGCAGGTACCCGAAATATGATGACGTCAAAACTATTAGGTGTCAGTAACATACACCCACATGGATTTATTTTAGATTTATGGAAAACATGACCTTTGTATTGTTCCTTACTTTGGTTTAGTTGGACCACTTCTGATACCATCAGAGATCATAGGGCCAATTCCCGTATTTTTTAAAACATTCACATTCTAATCCGTCAAAAATACAGTAAATTTACATACGTATGTAATGCATTGATTTTCGCAGACATGAGCTATTGCGACTTGCGTTTGAACATTTTTAAGTAGGTACGAGAACTGACCTTCAGTTTTGGAATAAAACAGGCTTTTTAGAGAGGCTGGGCTTCTAAAATCATCGTTGTTACAATGAATGTAATATTGAATACCAATCAAATATTCTGACGTTATGGCATTATTTACTAAATTATGGTGTAGAACTGATGTTCAAAGTTGTAATACTTAAATAATAAAACTGCAGACAAGCCATTATGGTTTATAGTTTTACGCTCCGTGCGGTAATATTGACGAAATCAATTTGATTCGTCTGGCTTGTGTTGAGGATGAAGAACTTGTAAGGATTTTAAGAGTATTTTTTAGATATGGATGGGGATAAGTGTACACGAAATGTGGTCGTTTTGTTACAGTTACAGCCTAGTACCATCCAATCTTGGGACCTCGGTTACAAATTAAATTATTTGACCGAGCGAACGCGAAGCATCTTCGCTTTAGCTTGGATAAAAATGTTTTCGTATGTCCGGAAGTCCGGCGGATAGCTGTTCTCCTGTACAGGTCGCATTTCTCAACCGATTCTCGTAAAATTTTGTGAGCAAGTTCGATAATTATATGAAATGTTTTCAAAATGGCGGAGATATGGGGGTTGAAAACGTAAAAAAAAACATGACATATTTCGCCCTTTTCGCGGTTTTTGTTTTAAGTTGCGCGGTGAACATTTATTCAGTTTTAAGCTATGCAAAGACAGACTCGCGAGGTCTACAGCTCACAGAGCCACAATTTTTATTTTAATCATGATTGTCAAACTAAAATCTCATCGTGACTCACACAAGGGTGGGAAAATAACGGAAAAAAATACTGGTTTGAAGTTTTTAAGCTTAAGCAGTTGTCTACATCAAGCTCAACTTAAGCTGTACTGTATTTCATCCCGGTTGGGAGCAAGATACAATAGATTATGAAGTACCAATGCCTAACCAATACCACAAGCTGAACAAATAAATGAAATTATTTTACCTTAGTAAGTAGGTATAGTTTTACATCTAATACAAACAAGCTGACAGTGTCTTACTCCACAGACAGCATCTAACCTACATCCACCAACCCAATACCATCACCCTAAGCCTAGAAAGCGACAGTGATTACTTGCGTAAGCGCCGAAACTCAAGCGCAGGTCAATGACCGGCGGCGCAGGCGAAAGTGGCGTACCTAAGTATCGCCGGTAATTAGAACCTATGTGGCCGACATCCGATGAGCACTGAGCAAGTGAGTACTAGATGACTGGGTTACTTGATGGAGCGTAGAAAGCAGACATTGTTCGCGGATGATTAAGATATTCATTTTGAATATTAAATAGGATTGGGTAACAAAAAAATATCAGGACGTAGGTAGGTGATATTAGCAGCAAAAAGATCACTGGAGTCACGAAGTATGTAAGAATACAATTTAGTTTTATAAATATTATGAATTCCCGGATGCTTTCCAGCAAGATGAAACAATGAGCGAAGCCCTAAAGAACTTAGCTGGAGCAGACTGGAAGTGGAAGGACCCTAGTGTAGTAGCGCAATTTGGTAAAGGCCATTGAGTATTGGAAAATTAACATGATAATGATGAGTCCCATTATCAGCATTGAGGGTTTTAATTGATTTGATGTTTTGAGAAATTCATTTTGGTTCAAGGACATGCCGGTTTCCCCACCAGAGGACATTGTCGGGAAACCGGCAAGTCCAAACCAAACCAATGTCTTAGAGCTAAAATTCTAAGAGATAATGTGACTACGTGGCATGTACTAACAGGCAATGGGCCAGCCTGGTGGATTACGGCCTGCTCTCTTTCCTGTCAAAGAGAGCAGCCGTGCCTGTACAAGGCCCAAGTCCTAGCAGATAGGTAACATTAAAAGCCTAAGATATTATGTTATTGAACAGATAAACCGTAAAAGATTTCATTTAACGCGCAATTGACGAGCACAGATTGTCCTCCGCCACTGCGCAAATTTATTCGAGCCGTCTAAAGTAGCACGCGTTTACCAGCTGATTATCATGCCAGAATTAATAGGTCAATGTGGTTATTTACAATAAGCTAATAGGTTTTCAATGAATATCATTATATAGTAATTTTCCTTAACATGAATATGCACGCACTAACTCACAAAATGAGAACCCGCCTTTACACAAATTAAAGCTAGAAATATTGATTTTGAATTTATTTATGTTGTTCTGGTCTTTGTTTTGGTCCTTGACGCTGAGTAGTAGAATCTAATATCGCTGCCACACTATGCTCCTCGCGCTGCCGCGATGATGCCCTCTCTGCCCACACACTGCTCTACTTGCGCTATTAATCGCGACGCTCCGCACTACGTTGCTCGCCTTTCCAACACAATGGACGTCGAAACTGTGGCAGCGTGCGCGCTATGCATTCATAGTGAAGCAAATTGTTTCAATGTCATAAAAAGACGTCCTCATCGTCGCACGGTGGATCGAAAATCGGCTGTAGAAGACATAGGATCTCGATTTCTTAAATGTTATTTTTTTTGCTGGAAATGACTTCTGCTGATCATTACTATGTACAAAAATGACACCCGAGTTAATTCTGCCCAAAAACGAAGGAAATATATTTTTTTTACGAAAAATTTGTATGAAGCTAGTATGAAAAATCGAATTATCTCCTAAACGGCATGTTTAACCGTAATATCCTTGGAGGTGGTCATAGTGCTAATTATTTATGATTTTTTGGTTACCGATTTGACGAAAAATTTAATGCCGTTTTTTTTTAAAAAATCGTCAAAATATTTTTATTTATTTTTGCATGTAAAACGATCCCTTTTAGTGTCCAAGTTAAAAAGTTCGATATGTTATTAACCCAAATATTAAGAACACACAAAACAAGAAAAATTAAATAAAAAAATTGCTGTTTTTTGACACATTTTTATTAATTTAAATAAAAAAAGATTATCAAACTCTTATTTAAGTAACATATAAAGTTATATTATATACAAAATAATTTAATTTAAGGAATTAATACTAAGCATTTGTAAAATAAAGTAAAATAAATAAAAAAAAAGACAAAATATCATTAAATATTACAAAAAAAAAACCCAAACAGACTCAAATACAAATTTACAAATAAGTACATATATCATTTTTTTACAAATTTTCCTTATCACTCTCGTTGTCAGACTCCAATTCTGAGTCAGCATCCAGATTGGATATATCCAAAAACTCGAACTCAGTTTCCTGAAATTGAATTAAGTCGAGAGTTTCAGCAAAAAAGCTCTGCTTTTTCTTGGCATCTAACTTAGGCCTTTGTGCACTTAGCAAAGGATCCGAAGAAACAACAAGCATATTTAAAATGTCTTGATTGGAATCCTGCCTGCTTCTTTTCCGCGAATGATGTTCTCGAAACCTCCTAAAATCTTTGTTTCGAGACTCTGAGGCTTCTTCCGAGAGAGTCCCAATCGGCACAATTTTATTTTTCTCAATTATGTCAGCCCCATGGATTAATAATTTATGAACGGTTGACGACATGTAGTACCAGTCGTATAATAATACGTACTTTTCTGCTGTTTTGCGGGCATAATCTCTAAATTTTATTATATCGACCTGCTCTCCAGATGTAATTGCTTGTAAAATTACAGCAAATCTTTTGATGAGGTCTTCATCCAAACCGGTTATAGCTGCGGTTTTATTAGGAAACTCAAAGAATTTTCTTGCAGTATTCCCGTCATTGGTGGTTCCCGAGCCTTGTTTTACTATATCAATCAACAGATTGAGCTCATCTTTGAATTTATTTTGAATTATTTTCTTCCTTGTCTGTAGCATTTCTTTGTGCTCATCACTTCTCGCTGCCCACCGTTTGAAGTCGAGCCTGTATGCAATGTGTAACAGACATTCCATACAATTTATACGGGCGTGTAGGGATGACAAGCCAAATTCATACAGGTCAGAACACACAATTTTTGATGTTACAGCATCTAAGCGGTTCATTTCTGTAGGCTTTGCTAAGCACATGTAGCACGATGCATTTGATCTAGCTTCAGAAAGGTAAGTGCAAACTTTAGCGTCGATCATCGTCATCATTGGTTCATGAGTCACCCTATTATTATTATTGCACTCTGTGGGGATAAGGGCCTCAATTTCTTCATCCATTTGTTTTTTCAGCTCAAGGACAACTGCTTCACTCTCCTTTACAAAAGTAAACTGAACTGGACGACAATACAAAACTGAGCATGGTTTTGGGTTCGTCCATAAGATGTTGTCTCCATCTGTCAGTTTAAGTGGCACCAAGGAGGTCATGAAAATGCTCGAGTCATCTTCCTCACCCTCCATTTTCTGCTTGTATCGGCTTTGGTTAGAAGCACCATCAAATCCCCACTTGGATATCAGCTTCAACTGCTTATTATGCTCTTCCTTAGAAAGGCTTTGAAGGATTCTTGTAACTGTGATATCAAGTAAAGCTTGAAGTGTAATCCTAGCCGATGAATCAGTAACTGTCACTGATTGCTTCGGAGGGTAGCAAGCTTAGTTTGTTGCACTTTATAGTAAGATGGATAAATATCCTTAGCACCTTCCCGAATGGCAGCCTCTCGCAACGTAATATATTGCCACTTTGAGAGTTTTAGCGAAAGAAGCAATCCAAGCGCCTTTTCTGACGTAAATATGATTGTTTTCGCTGGTTTCTTAAGCGTTTCATTTAATTTAGCGGCTGTTTCAGGATTTTTCATCATGTATTCGATGACAGAGTTTTGTCTATTTTTTTATTTATTTTACTTTATTTTACAAATGCTTAGTATTAATTCCTTAAATTAAATTATTTTGTATATAATATAACTTTATATGTTACTTAAATAAGAGTTTGATAATCTTTTTTTATTTAAATTAATAAAAATGTGTCAAAAAACAGCAATTTTTTTATTTAATTTTTCTTGTTTTGTGTGTTCTTAATATTTGGGTTAATAACATATCGAACTTTTTAACTTGGACACTAAAAGGGATCGTTTTACATGTAAAAATAAATAAAAATATTTTGACGATTTTTTAAAAAAAAACGGCATTAAATTTTTCGTCAAATCGGCAACCATAAAATCATAAATAATTAGCACTATGACCACCTCCAAGGATATTACGGTTAAACATGCTGTTTAGGAGATAATTCGATTTTTCATACTAGCTTCATACAAATTTTTCGTAAAAAAAATATATTTCCTTCGTTTTTGGGCAGAATTAACTCGGGTGTCATTTTTGTACATAGTAATGATCAGCAGAAGTGATTTCCAGCAAAAAAAATAACATTTAAGAAATCGAGATCCTATGTCTTCTACAGCCGATTTTCGATCCACCGTGCGTCGTCGTCCTCGAGATATGTGGCCGGTCACTGGCGCTCGTATTGCCGGGCCTTTGACTCACGCCAAAAAACTGACGACGAGGAGCATGACGTGCGGCATGACGAGTAACGTGGCCACACTCCGTCCACTCCCGATGGGAGTACCCATCGGCAAAAATTACAAACTTCCGTTTAGGAGACGAAGTTTCAAAAATCCTTCTTAAGTGCTCATCTTCATTACATGGAACTGTTGTGCAAAATTTCATACTTGTAGATGAAGTGGTTTAGGCTGTGTCTACTTTAACTGTACGTCATGTCAACCAGTTGTCGCCTAGGTCAAGTGAATGTTGTCGATCCATGTGAAATGCATGGCATTAAGGAAAAAACACGCTATGCAAATAAACTGGAAATTACATATTTTAAATATCAATTCCTGTATTCACCTATTAAGTATTGCAGATTTGAGGTCATAATAAAAATCAACACAAAAATAAATGATATTGTATCCATATTTAATAACATCTATTAAGTCATTTAAATTCTATATCAGTTTGACATTTTGATGTTATCTAAAAACTATCTTATCGATTGATCAAATCATGCGCAGAATTCAAAACAGGATAACAGTGAAAAAATAAACAGTAAGTTTGTACCTAATAGCTTGTGTTAGGAGGATAATTGAGCTATAAAAATAATTAAAAATGAAGCAGCTCATTGTCATGCACATGCAAGCAACCTAATTAAATGTTTGAAAAAAATAATAATAATGAAGTTACAAACTTCTATTAGCCAGTTTAAATATATAAATCAATTACCAGCACGATCTTTTAAATATGCTAATGATGCTGAATTTAAAGGAAACACAATGATTAATTCGTTTTAGGTTATGCTACCCAATTAATGGTTATTGCAAAACATGCCTAATGAACCGTAAACCACTCAAGTCATTATTGAAATTATATTTTAAACAGATTTCTATTCTCTCTGCCTCCTACTAATAATTAAGGTGGTAAGGCGGATCTCACACTACCACGCGCCCCGCTCCGGTGCGCAGGGCGTCGCGTCCACGCGCGCGGCGACGGTGGCGCAGATCTGCATCATGTGGTTTTATCTGCGTCTCTGTGCGGGGCCCCAGATTTCGATATCCCCGCAAAATGAACCTGTCGGCATCGAGTTCCACCGGGGACACGTCCATTATTTGCAAAAATCTGCATCTGCATCCCAGTGCGCCATACCTTGCGGGACGCCACGCGTCCACGCGCGTGATCGCGTAATCTACGCGCGGTGTGCAGCCACGCGCGTCGATGCGGCAGCCACGCGCGTCGATGCGGCAGCCACGCGCGTCGATGCGTTTTCAGTGTGTTGCACTATGCGTGTTTTATATACAAACTGAAGTACTAAGGCGGATCACACAGTGCAACGCATCACGCGGCGGGGCGCGGGAAACGGAGACAAATTCCCCGCGCGGAAGCACGTTTTTATTGAATTTGTATGAAAAATATCAAGCACGGCGGTGCGTTGTCTGCGCCCCGCCGCGTGATGCGCCTTCCGGTCAACATTAAAAAACGCTGCCCCGCACTCCGGAGTGCGGCGCGTGGTAGTGTGAGATCCGCCTAAGTTGTCCATACTAAAACTAAACTTGAACTCGTAAAGTGACTCCGCATAGAAAGTCAATCAATAGCATGTCTGTAGTACCATTTGAACTAGAAAAACTGCTACAAAATAAATACGCTATCGAAGTCCAATTATTGCCTTAGACATCTAATTGACTGTAGCAGTTAGGTAACAAAAAGATAAAGCAGAACTACAAGAGTTGTTTGCACCTATTCTGTGAATCTATTAATAGCTCATCATATTACAATACTACTGAGAATCGCCACTACTTGCCACTGGACAGAATAAATAATTAAGGGACAGGAAAACAGCATTAGTTAACTAATGCTCATTAAAATACCTTGCAATTATTCTGGAGAGACTAGTCTTTCTATATTTATAGTATGGAATACTTGTCCAATTAAAAGCAGCACAACATAATAAGATTATTTTTACATCATATTATACAGATCACTATGTATTTCTGACTTATAAATATTTAAATTTTTAATTCTGGGAAGTATTTTTTTCAATTATTAAGTAAGAAAGCCAGTACAAGCATGTAGGAGCACAGAGTTAAAGATATGCAAAATGTGTTAGGGGGACGCGCCAGGGTAGCCCGCAAAACCCTATTTTTTTACGTTGTTTGCAATTAGCAGGTCAGTGTCAGGTTGTATGTTGAACAAAATACGATTCGCGACCGTAAGAAGTATGACAGAATTATAATAATTGATATTATCAATACAACCCTCTAAGTTCATATTACCCTACTGAATGACTATTTCGTGAAATATCAATACTTAATAATTCTGTAAATACATACTTGTTACGGTCGCGAATCATATTTTATTCAACATACAACCTGACACTGGCCTGCAAATTGCAAAAATCGTAAGAAAATTTGATTTTGCAGGCTACCCTGGTGCTTCCGCCTTAAATTGAACAAATGTGAACAGGACTGACTGACTGACTGTGAGGACTGAGCTCAAGTGGATGTCCATTCGCCAAAGGAGAAGTTTGCGCGCTTTGACCACACTTTTCTCCTTTCTCAACTCCCCCACCCCTCCTTCTTATCTTATGTCTCACTTTCAATATTTATGTTCTTCACACGCTAAGAATCTGCGTTCTTCCAATAATCTTCTCCTACTCTGCCCTCCTCATACTTCTGATTTCGTTCATTCGTCCTTTCATATTCAGTCCATTGTTCTTTGGAATGCGCTTCCTCTTGATATCAGGACGGCCACCAGTCGGTATGCATTTAAGCGAAAATTGCAGTTATTTTCAAAATAAATAGTGTAGAGTCATCTCAATTACCTCCTTCCCTTTTAGTGTATATATATAGTATATTTATATTATATAATGTAGGTATATATTATAGTAAATATATATGTATGTGTATTATAAGTTTATAACCTATTTAGGTACTTGTATACCTATTTCATGTATAATTAATAATGTTATCTTTTTAATATTTTTTATTATTATTATTAACGCCTGTTAAGCAGAGCACCTGCCATCTTATCTCTACACCACCCTTGGTTGACTGGTAGAGAATGCCTAAGGCATTAAGTCCGCCTTTGTATGTTATTGTGTGCGAGAAGTTTAAATAAATAAATAAATAAATAAAGTCAGAGCTGGAAAATCGAAAAATACAAGTATTTCATTTAAAATACATGTACTTAATACTTTGTCTTAAAAAAAACTTTGCCATCAGCATTAATTATTTGTCACAAAATATTCCACGGTATGTTGCATCAACTGCTTATAAAAGAAATTCCTAGTGATGCAAATATTTTTAAGGAGAAAATGAGAAGCAAGTAAGTATTCAGTAAGTCAAAACAAAACATTCAATTTATGAACCACCCATTTGTCTAAGTCCGTTAAAAACATAGGACCTGTTTATGATATTTTGGCTTGCGATAAGTAATTGCATTGAGCAAAAGGTTAAGTTTGTAGGTAGTTGTAAATTGTTGTTGAGATAAAATTGATTCTGATATTTTTATTACCCTAGCACAAGTGTGACTGGTCATTCTATATATTATTTATTTATGTCTGCATAAGTGCCAATAAATAATATTATTTAATGGTGTTTATATAAAGAGTGCTCATCACAAAAAACTAGACCAGAATTAATATTTATAATTTGTTAAACCTGTCTATTTTGTCATAAGTACTATTAAAATATTTCTGAAATGAAATGCAACAACTTTTTTTGTTTAAAAATGATATTTTATTTGGTACGCTCATGGTACACTACTTAGTTGTATCATTTTATGTAAGTGGGAACTAAACATTAGTAAAGTAAGTTAGTGAGAAAAAGTGGAGATAATTGTAAACTACCAATGCAGGTATCAGAATATTTTTATTCAGTCCAAAAAACTTCTGTAAAGTTCTAAGATATTTGCCTATCCCACAACTCATCACACTTCAACATTTAACGGCTTCACATTTCAAGACATTCAACTTTCACTGGAAGATAGTACTAGGCACCAGTGAGAGGCAAGTACCAGACTATGTAATTATATGAAAAAGCTTTCTTCTTACTCTCGGTGATTGAATTATTATCATCTTCCGAAGACAGCATGTTTAAAAATGATAGTTTTAAGTTCATCACATTCACAATCTTGAGATTGGATAATCATCGTAAGAAAATCCTGAGATTTTTTTAATCTGATTATATGATAAACGGTGACAGTTTTTATAAATATGAACTGATATGCAGAATCTACAACATAGAAGCTCTTCTACATTCTAGATTCTGCACTTCAGTTTAACTATATGTATAAAAAAAATAGTTTCTCATACATAAGAAAAAAATAAGAAGTTAAAGATTTCTTTCAAAAATGTCAGAGAGAAGAGACACTGTTTGTTTAGATTAAAATGTTGAATCAGACTCAAATCAGATAGGTTTAGATACTTTTGACATAACACAAAGAATAAATGGCTGTTGGAACCTAGTGCAGGAGCAAGTTTGAATATTTGTGATCAGTCTATCACTTGACTATCAGTCACAGTAGTAAGGTTTCCCGTTTCAACAAACAAAACAGCATTACCAATGCTTGCATACTTGGGCCGCCAGCAAGATAAAACATTAATTTTAATTATCCTACTAGCAGCTTCCATTACTCTCTGTCAGCCCTTATAAGGACAGTTGCACATATGCAAGTGATTAATAACTCTTTCCGCAATTAAATCTGTATCTGCATTTCTTTGAAATTAGTGTTTTTATTAGGATTCAATGTACGTGCTTGGGCAGCCACTTGTTTGCCACTTGTTTTGCGTAAGTATACCAGTTAGTTTACCTTATTAAGACTATATTTTACTTTAATTAAATTATTTTCTAGGTTCCTATATATTTATGAAAAGGTTAATTCAAATGTAATATTATTTAGCTAATTAATGAGTCATCAAGTAATTGTATAATAACTTGCAATATTATGTTTATTACCTGAATAAAGATATATTTTAATCAAGATAACATAGGAATTGTCTGTGTGAATGTTTAATCCTAATAAATCCTTGTACTGTTAGAGTACAGTTAACTTTGTAGTTAAAATGCAAAAATTTAATTAAAAGATAAAACAAGGTTTAATCAGAAGCAGAGAATTCATATACATCCTATCTGTACAACTGAACAATAAAATTACTTTCCAGTGTCCATTACAACAAAAGCCTCATAAATAGCTTAATAAATAAAACTGATTCATTGATAATCATGATTGTGTCATCAGTAGAAAGTTTTTATGCTGGCAGTAGAAATCGGTCATGATCCAGCAGTTGTCACCATGTTGCTCAATGTTGATACATCACAACAAACCTTCTCGTCTCAAATAAAAACATATTGAACTACGTCTTATTTGTTAAACATGAGCTAACCTTGTGAATCAGCTGACGACGGTCTTTGTCTCGACTGCCCTAAATATATTCACGTAAACTCCCTAATGAGTGATAACGAGTGCGCTTACCTCCTCTCGGCGCTTCAGCCACCGGCCGCAGGGGCTCTCCTCGAGGATCTCGCTCTCGTCCTCCGAATCCTCCCCGCTTTCCCGAGGAGACTTTCGCTCCTTGTCGATGCTTCTGCCACCCGACATAACACCGATATACAACACCAAAACGTCGAACAAAACCACCACACAGTCGATGAATACCTCACAGACGTTTTTTACAAGAAAACACTTGGTATATTTTCAAAATACACTTTTTCTCGTAACCATAATATCCAAGGCTGAATCGCGAGACGTCACTATAGTTTCTTCCCAAACCATTATTTGTTACACGACACTTGCTATGAACCTTTTGCTTGACGAATAATACAGTTGATATATTTGTTTAGAGCAAACGATAACACACAGCTTCTCCACTGAGCTTATTCATGATAATTGAAATAAATTGACCGCCGGCGTAGCTCTCGACGTATTTCTATCCGACACAAATATAAATCCATAGTGACATTTTTACTTCTTTTTTCTGTCACCCACAGACAATACATGGAACAGCAATAAACTGTGAATGCAAAAGTATAATTTTTTGAGAAAGTAATTTTATTTATTTCGAATATTACGCGTTTAATAAATTTATTATCTGTAAATGCATAATTTTATTTATTTGAATCATATTCCTCAAACTGCATCACATTTTACACAGCCTTCTGAAGCGCCATCTGTTATTAAGTTTACGAGTTACGACTTTAGTTAGCTCGTCTCTCGACATAACTGTAGGCAGTAAAAATGTGTTTTGTTTAAAATAACTGTTATTAAATATATTATCACGATAATTACCCTTACGACATACATTTCTGAATAAAAAAAATTGCTTTGTGTTGATTAGCGTCCTCTATTAATTTAGACGAAAAGCATTTTACCTGTGACTTGTACTTGATATATTACTTCATAGATTCTCTAACAGATGGCGTTGTAGCAAAATGTTTCATAGTAGGAACTACCACGTTCGCTTTTCATTTACAGAAAACTCTGCATGCAACTGTAGTTTTTTTTTATTGGTTGGTAAACAAGATGCTAAAAGGTCACTGCTGCATACATCCATGAGGTTTCCACACCGTTACCAAAAAAAAAAGGATAGGTACCCGTCGGGGGCTGCGTTGAAGAGTGCTTAAGTGCCCCCACAGACCCCGGTGCAAGTGTGCGAGGGAACACGGGCTTGTTTTAGTCAGTAGAAGTCTAACAGACCCCTCCGTCCGCCCCAGGGCGGAGGACATCCATGTGGAAATTACTCTATCAATGAAAACCTACGCTCACTTATGTATCTAAGCAGGCAGGTATATGGAGATAGCTAGAATAGGTAGTACGGTTACGTATTCGAATGCCGAATATTAAAAGATACGTAAAAATACCAATGTGGGGCAACGTAACATTAAAAAAAAAACTTATTACTGAAACTTCGGAGTTGTATGGCTGAAGTTTAAAATGTCGAGGGCGAATTTGTATGGGAAGTGGTCTATGGACCAATACGATACGGTTTTGATATCTGTGTACGGATACTTCATCTGATACCCTTGTGTAAAGGGGCATCAAAATCTGACCCGGCAGTTTTGGGAAAAATATACTTTTAGAATTTTCAGGATTTTCAACCTACCTTAGCCGCTGTAGTTACAAAAAAGCTATCTTAGGAGACTGTCCTTAATTTTTTGAGTAGGTAATTGCTAACTGCATTCACTGATTTGGTAAAAATGTTAGGTACAGTCAGCTGAAAAAATGTAAATTCTTATGTTTTATTTTAATGGTGCCATGCCAATCGATGCATTTTCGTATACGTAAGGATTAAAAGACTCTTCTTGACCTACTGAGGTTTGAGTACGAGAAAAACCATAAATTAAAGAAAACGTTCCCCATATGTACCTACATTTCGTAAGAAATTATCGTTTATAGAGATTCAAAAAGTAGTTTCATTATACACTATTAATAGTTTATAATGAAACGCTATGACCACCTTATAGACGCAATCTAAAACCCCTTGATTCTCCTTTAGGTAACTCAAAGCAAAGTTGGTTGAAAAAATAAAAATATTTTTATTTTGATATTAGCAATAAATATGACTGTCTTTTGAGGGTTCCGTACCGAAAGGGTGCCAACGGGACCCTATTACTAAGCCTCCGCTCTCCGTTCATCCATTCGTCAGTCTGTCTGCCAGCGGACTGTATCTCATGAACTTTAGTAGGTAGACAGTTGAAATTTTCACAGAGTGTGTATTTCTATTACCCAAATAATGAAAATAAAATTAAGTAAAAAATTAAAGGTGGTTCCTATACAAGAAACGTGTTTAAAGAAAAAAGTTGTGTTAAGGCGCGATAAGTAGCTTTATATGTAACTGACAACAGCGCATCGGGGCAACAAAAAACGTACAAAACAGCGATGCATTTGACGTTAGTTGAATCGAATGAGCACCAAAATTAAAAGTAACTTTGCAATTTTAATTAAATTAAAAAATAAATGTATGGCTCAGGGGAATAATTTTTAGGTAGTTGATTGGATACCATAATTACCATTAAAAAAAATTGCTCTATTTTACCATTGTTCTATATATATACATTGATACTATTTTATTTTTATAAAATATTTTTGAATAAGTATTTTCTTTGAACATTTGACAATATACTCAATTTTTTCTAGGTTGTGTAATATATACCAAAGGGCGTAACTGTGCGACAAAAAACGGAGTGTTTCATGGTGTCCTACGTTTGGGTCGCGCGGTGGTACGGAAACCTTCGTGTGCGAGTCCGACTCGCACTTGGACGGGTTTTTCATATACGTAATAGCATACGTTTGAAAAAATCGTGGATAATTGATTGATCACTACGAATCGTTTTCCGGAAAAGTTTTTTGCTGTTTGTGACATTTCTGGTTTAATAAACTCGGTTGGTCCCATTAAATATTTGATCCCTATGTGAAACAGGATCGACTAGCATAAAAAAGTATTTTTTTGTAAAATGCATATTTTCTTGTTGACTATACTTTTTTTCAAAATCTGTAAGTGCAGATCAAAATGTTAAAAAAAAAGAAAGGCCAAAAGTGCACGCCTCATAATCTCATTCAATTCTATAAAAAATAACAAAATACGAACGAAATGTCCAGTCGTATTTTATATTACTAATTACAATTAAACTGCATTGAATTAGACCGTGATTTTCGAAAGGACTTAGTTTTCGATAAACTGAAGCGTTAAAAAAAATGGACTCGATTAGTTAAGTTTTTCGGGAGATATTGTGATTACGCCAGGATCCATACATACAGACACACGGACGTCCACAGAATACATTTTTTAAACAGTTTTTTCATTATTTTAAACAGCAAAATGTCTTTTGAAAATAACATGAGTGTTGAAACTAGTGTTTTTTCTTGACGTTTGTGTGTGAATATTAGTCTACATGAAATAAATAGAGATATTTTTAGCTCAAGGAATTACTTGTTCTTTGTGAGGCGAGAGTAGAGCACAATCTCACGCGCTTCGCTTACGAGGCGTGCAAAATTTAAGGACAGTCTTCTAAGAATATTTTCCTGTAGCTAAAATGGTTAAGATTGCCCTTACGACCCGTCCGAATGTTCGCCTTGTATAATATAAAAATGTATTTTTCTCAAAATTGCCGTGTCAAATTTTGATGCCACTTTGCACAAAGGTACAGATGAGGTATCCTTACACAAATATCACAACCATGTCGCTATTGGTCCATAGACCACTTTCGCCCAGTCACCTTTAAATTGCCGATTGTATGGATGTTCTAGAAGCTCTAGAAGACACACGCGATAAGTGCAGGATTTGTAATTCTTCAGGAGAGCAGTTTAATACAATATTCCAACAAAATGTACAGTGATAGTGTGTTTATAATTTAATCTTTATTGAGAGTAGGCCTGTCTGTGATTTGTGTTATAAGTTATTGAAAATTAATATAACTATTATTCCTATTAGATATTAATAAAAACATGAAAAAAAGAACACTTTGTAGGTACTTTTGTGCATCGTTTGGCATTTCAGTGTTCACTTATATGTATAATCTTATTGTGTACTTCAGATAAGTTTGGATCACATGATTTACTGTCGGGAATTTAGGGTAAATACTGATTAGAATAGCAGTTGTGGCCCAGTGAGAGCAGTGGTGGCCCAGTGAGAGCAGTGGTGGCCCAGTGAGAGCAGTGGTGGCCCAGTGAGAGCAGTGGTGGCCCAGCGAGAGCAGTGGTGGCCCAGCGAGAGCAGTGGTGGCCCAGTGAGAGCAGTGGTGGCCCAGTGAGAGCAGTGGTGGCCCAGTGAGAGCAGTGGTGGCCCAGTGAGAGCAGTGGTGGTCCAGTGAGAGCACATGTGACATCTATCAAGCCGCACTGGCTCCGCGTGGTGGATTACGGCCGTTCCATCTCACAGAGAGCAGGCTTGTGTCCCAGCAGTGAGAACATTATACGCTGATTGTGTTTATGCTTATGCTAATGATTAGGATTGAATAATATTAAGTGTTAGATAGATTACCTATTGGTCGATTTCTTCTCCATAGGTACCTACTAAAACATTTACAAAAAGTGTACATTTAGTCAACAGTAGTAATATTTTCCATACAGTTATAGTGCCTAAAAATAAACGAATACTACAATTTTATTACAGGTGCAAGCAGTGATGATTCGGAATAACAATATAAGGTAGAGACCCGCTCGATCTAGGTTAATTCAAACCTGTGTTTCAGGCCATCACTTTACATTTCAATTAAATTGGGACAGTAAAATTTAAGTTGAACTGATATTTTTTTTTATCTAATAACAACTATGAGAAAAAGCATAATGGTACATTAATACCTAAAACTAAGCCTATGTAAATATAAAAAAGTAAATACGAGGTAATATATTATCATAATACCAAAATTATCTTGATTCATTATTATCGATTGACACGACCCTCATCATTGTTATTGTGCGGTACTTATTTAGTACATACTAATTCCATGTCCAGTATATACGGCTGTTGTGCTCCGCGCGCGTAACGACAACGCCGCCTACTGCCTAGCATTAGAGACACACTCACACTCACTCACTCATTAGAGGCACACTCCTTTAAACTGAGGATCGTGCTAGGCACTCTTATTACAAAGTGTGCTAGCACACTGTGCTACCACGAATGAGGCGAGGCTGCTCGGGCGTGAGAGCACGTACGTGCTGTGAGTGTGTCAGTAAGTCGTGTGAGTCGCGAGTGTGGTGTGTAATGACGACAGCGCGACACGGCACACATAAGCAGTAGAGTAGGCACACGCGGTGACTAATCGGTTAAGTGCGTCACACAGCTCGCACAAGTGATAATGAGGGAAAGAGAAATGAAAATGATTACACGGTGTCGTCAAACAAAAGCAAAAGACGGCAATTAAACTTAGACTTTAACTCCTTAGCTTAGAATCGTAAATAGACTTGCAAACATCAAAATAAATAGAGTAAGTGACTCGTTTCGTTCAAAACTCACAACACGTACAAATGTTCTGTGTAGCTAATCTGTGCTCTGTGGTGTGTGCTAGCACATCAAAATAAAAGGAGTGAGTGACTCTTTTTAGCCAAGTGAGTAGCTACAACTGTGCTAGCATATGTGCTGAGTTACCCAACACTATTTAACATATTCTTTGCTGCCTAGTGTAGTGAGTGTGTCGCCAAAACGCATGTTTTTCTGTTTACGTTTTGATTTTGTTTGTTGCTCGTTTGAAGCTAATTTGTGTTCTCGCTACTGACTATTTATTCAATGTGCTTGTGTGCTTGCATGCCTGTGCTTACTAACTTTGTATGAACTAGTGTCTGTAACAGTGTAGGTATCTGCTGTGATTTTGGACCGGAGAAATTTATATTATTGTACTTTAGACATAACCGTGATCGAAAATTATTCATTATTCCTCATTGACTAACAAAAAAGTTTATTGGGCTAAGTTTTAGTTTATTAGCCGTCGAGTTGGGAGTCCATATTTTTATTACAGAAAGATCATATTATTAGAAGCCTCCACGTAAAGTTTTAAGTTGCGGAGATAAATGGTTTACGAGAAAAAAAGAAAAATAATCGTAGAAATTTACCAATATTTTGTCACTTTTGACCTTTTGTCTCACCATTGAACGTTTCGTTTTACGTAAGGTCAACGGACTAAAATGTTTCACATCGTATAATGATGAAATAAATACGTGTATTTAGTGATTTTGGTACTTTTTATGCATATTTAATTATACTACATATATTTTACTGATTTAAATTAATGCTATTAAATTAACACTTATAATATTTTACCAACTATTGTCGATATGTGAAATTAAACGTAGAACGACGCCATTTTGTGCAGTCACTGTTGCTTCTCATAGAAGGCTAAGCTTGAGACTTGGGGCAACCCGGTTCGGACAGATTAGGTGTGAACGCGATGTCGGGATCTAGTGAGCGAGCGAACAAAGACCCCTCTGTCCGCTTCGTACCTAACCTGTCCGAGTCGGGTGCCCCAAGTCCTGACACAGCTTCACTTAGTAAAAAGGCAATGAGTACTTAGGATCAAAGAGCAAGTGAAGCGAGCTCGGGACTTGGGGCACCCCGACTCGGACAGGTTAGGTTCGAAAGGTATGATGGGGGCTCAAGTGAGCGAGCAAAGCGAGCGAACGATTCCATGTCATCTTTTTCGTGTTAGGCTCCTTTAATCCCTGCAGACAGAAGCGGGGCTCCGTCCACTAGGCCTCGGGGGGGTCTCGTCCCCCCTTCTTTCCCACTCCCCCCATAACTCAGGTAAATGATTAAAAAAAATGCATTTCCTAAACTTCCCCGTTGCCGCGGGGTGGGGGGGTCCCCCTCCCCTTCTCATAGATACAGACCCTTATATAAAAGTAGTTCGTTTTTAAGTCTTGAAGAACCTTTAACAGATGCAAGGAAGGGGCGGTACGGGAGATGCTACTTGCCCCTTCATTTTAATCATCACCCCCACTAATTTCGACCTTTAAATTGATGTCAATACCAGAAAATTCGAAAGTTTGGTCAGAATATTAAAAAAAAACATATCACAAAAAGGGGCGGGCTCCGCAACTTTTCCTTCAAAAGGGGGTTCTTCAACACCCCCTCCCCCCACTCCCACCCCTTAAATCGACTGTTGATTAACTAAAGTCCTACCCCTTGCCTTATCTATATTAATTAGAGTAGGTATTTACCATCTAATTCTTGTTGAAGTACACATCTTTTTTGGGGCTGGCTGTACCTACCTACATACCTATTGAGTTTTTGTGACCGTCCGTTGTGGAACGTTCGCACGACGTTCTATAGGTAGTCACCAAACGTTTATGACACCTCTAAAATTAACTCTGGACGAATCCTGATGTTGAAAAAGCAAAAGCAATGTAATGCAACGAGCAGCTGTCAGCTACAAATCATCCATCGCAGACGTGACCACATTTAGTCAGCAGCGCAGCAGTTAGTGACAGACTAGCCATGTTTACGACAACTATTACCGGTTAGAATGTCCGGCTACAGATAAACCTCAGAGGGACGTTTGTGTGTTGGATTTTATATCAAGTCGCCTGAATTTGAAGAGTCTGTCACTGTGGGGGGGTCAAGGAGGTTTATCTCAAGCGCTCCCATGCAATTTAAGCTGCCGGAGCTACGTTGAAATATATAAATTATTTTATAAAAATATAGGTAAATCGCTAACTAATGCGTGAAACGAAACTTAAATTTCATTAAATTCTTACGTTTTTTAAGATACGTGTGCCAAAATGCTTAAAATGAATCACTAGGCCGCCACCCTGTTGACACTGACAGTGACAGATATACTCGACTTCGCGTCATTCCGTTGATTCAGAGTTTACGAGAATGTGCTTCCTATCGTTATTAGCCGTCTCCTGTTTTTCGACGAATTTGCTCTGGACACCGATTGCTTGCTATTTGTTGACGACTGCGTTTTTTTGGGTGCAAGAGCGAGCGAAGCGAGCTCGGGACTTGGAGCATCCCGACTCGGACAGCTTAGGTTCGAAGGGGATGGGGGGGTCAAGTGAGCCAGCGAAGCACAGAGATAGTTTGTGACAGAGTAATAAAATTGTTATGCCGAAAAAAAAAATGGTAAGAATAAACCTAATCCCACAGATGCATGCTTACCATGCAAGTTACGGTTACTCTCCGGCCAATGAACTATCTCTATGCAAAAAGCCACGTCAAAGTCAAAACTTTTATTTGCTCAATGAAGGTGTAAAAAAAAGATAGCTGCTAAAAGTCACCTAGGTCCCCTTTTATTGTACCGGAGTACCTGTGTGCAAATATTAGGTTAGTACAAATAAAACTAAAATTGACGCAATAACGGAGCTATGCTTAGGTACAGAGGTACCTAGGTAGGTAGTAAATATCTCGGACACACCGGCTGTATTCCTGTTTGATCCCCTAAATCTTTAATTTTAATTTTAGGAGACCACTGAATGGGTACCTACTTGCTCTGTAGTAACAACATCATAATAAAGAACTAATGGAGACGGCTCAGTAATCCCTTGATCAATGATTACCTACAAGAAAAAACTTGTCTATCTTTAAATAACTAACTTCACGACCTTTACAGATAATTTAATTTGAAGTTAGACAACACAAATTGAGAATAAGTTCTACGCAACGTGTAAGGAACTGTTTAGATGATCGACTATTCGTTTATCTTTAACAATGTGAAATTGTTTTATTGAAGCCATCTTAACGATTTTCAAAATCTTTAATTAAATTTTAAAGCACATTAGCAGTTTTCGCGAAATAAATCTGCTGGTCATCATCAGCCTACAGCAGTCCACTGCTGGACATAGGCCTCTCCAATTGCACGCCATTCAGCTCGATTCTCGGCAACTGTCATCCAGCTGCTACCAGCCACCCTTCGAAGATCATCGCTCCACCTAGCCTGAGGGCGTCCTACCTTACGTTTGCCGATTCGCGGTCTCCACTCAAGAACACGTTTACCTCAACGGTCATCGGTTCTTCGGCTAATATGGCCGGTCCATTGCCACTTCAGCTTGCTTATTCTGTGAGCTATGTCTACAACATTGGTTCTCTGCTGGTCATCACCATCTAAAGTAGGAAGGTGCCTCGTCTATAAGAAACATTCGTTCGATTTAACAAAAAAAGGTCGTGGATTGATCAGCGCTGCTGCGGGCAAATGGCTTCTTTTTATTACGGCATTGGCTATTTGACTTGAGAGAAGATTCTATGTGATTGAATTCTGCCCTAACTAAGTATATATATTATGTCCTAGGTGAGTTTACCTATGTTAGATTTGTCTATTGTATTCACGGTGATCATTGACTAAGCAGCAAAGTTTTACTCGTCGAAAGTCCATGTCCAGAGATTCCTACCTACATAGAATACTTTTTATTGCTCACCTGAAGTAAAGGGTATAATGATTTGTCCTTACCCCATGAACCCATCAGCGATCTCCGCCAAACAACATTAGTATGGACAAAAACTCGATCGGCCGATCGTCTGCATGCGCCTTAACTTATCCCTTGAGGCACAAAAACTGCGTTTAATCTTCCAAATGCCTGTCCCCAATTTTATTGTTTGATGTGCTGAATTGTCTTTTTGTTCGCAAACTCTCCAAGCCAAGGTAAACTGTTGAGCAATTACTTTCGTTTATTCTGTAATATTGGTTCAGTGAACAAGTCCTATGAATTGTTTAGAAATTATAAATTATTTCGGCAAATAAGAGATATTGAGACAGGCTGTAGATGTAAGATGGTAGATTGCTCTACATCATTTTGTACTGGACTGACAAAAACATTTATTTATTTACAGCTAGTATCTACAATTGAGCATGCAGTGACATTATCACACAATACATTAAAATATAGGTATTTACGTAAATCTCTGTTTGTACTGGTAACTACATCAGTTTTTGTCTGCGTGAAATTTCATGTTCCCCGACCCGCCCCGTCGCATCGCATCGCCTGCCCGAGCTTTTACTTCGTTATCACCTAGTGTTCTTTCTGACTTTATTTCTTTTTGCTCGGCTCTTAAGGGTTATAGCGAGCCTTCCACAAGAATTGGACAATCAAATCCAAAATATGTTTTTCAAATCCGACGGGTAGTTCCAGAGATTAGCCATTTCAAACAAACAAATCAGCTTTATTATTAGAATAGATTATTATTAGTATATGTAGATAGACTAACGTACCACGCTTCTTATATTTGAATTGAGGATTTTATCTTAGAAAATGTCAATTAAACTTTCTAGAGACTCCAAACCACTCGGAACAGACTACTGTCATGTCCGGCTGTCTATGATGATGATAATTCAAACTCAAACCATTTATTTCAATTAAACCATTTACAGGCATTTATGGCATTTATGAATTTTCAAAGCTGTCGGTCAGCCAAAAAGATGAAGCTTCCACCATTTGTAGTTATTTATTTATTTTATTATTTATGTACATACAGTAAAATAGATACAGATACGGTGTATTAGTATTGGATTGAAAGGTACTGCTTATTTCTTAAGAAATTTCTTCTAGCAGACCTGCGAAAGGAGAAATGGAAAAGAAATGTGTGTGAGAACAAGAAGGAAGAATTTGATTTTGTGACGTCTTAAACTAATAACTAACTTACATATAATGCAAATAAATATCATATGCTTAGATAAATACATAATGCTAAAATAAATAAACTTAAATAATATAAATTCTCACAGTTAAGAGGAAAGGTATTGCTCATTTACTCGATATTTGACATGGGAAATAGTTTTTTTTTTTGTAATGCTAAAACTTTATGTATTTACTAGCAGAAACGCTACGATAGACACGTGTTTCGCCGAAATCTGCACAGCTGTACGTATTTTTCCCACAGTGAAGCTAGTTACTAATTTATTATCTTTCCTACTCCATCATCAATCAACCTCTGATCACCAATTATCTAAAACCTATTCATTAAGACCATTCCAATGAGCCCAAACACGATACATCTGCTGTAAGTTGATGAGAGAGTTGGATATCCCGAAAATTCCAGGTGATGCTGCAGCACCAGTTCAAGGTTACTATATTCTTCTAATATAATTGAAGTAACAGAATACCACATTTCGACTCGATCAGACCTGTGGAGGATGCTCGCATCCATTCATCAACTAGAAAAGAGCTGATAATCTTCAAACGGCTGTACTGATTTCATTCTTGATTCATAGCTAAGAACGCTCTCGATCTAGTCACCTTTCAAACAAAAAAAACAAAAACAGAATAGTTTCATCCGTTGGTGAACTACGATAATACACACAAAGAGAGATACATAGACATACAGATACACAGATACAGACACACACAGATACCACCCCACCACCACCCCTCTTTTCCGTCGGGGGATAAAAATTGAAGACTTATTTAATATTTTCTTTATTTAGGATCTTCCACAAAAGATATACACAAGACAGAACACGTAACCAATGGTCAACTTTAGGTATAAGTAGGTGTACAAACTCCTTCACTTATGTTCAGGGTCATACTTTTACCACAACAACATAATTACTCCAACTATTTGTTGCTATACGATACAATCTATCTATTGATAGATATTTGTCTATTGTTACAATACAATCATTACTCAAAGCAGATCGAATCAGTATTCATGTACTATCCGTTTGACCGCACTGCAAGCTATCAGGTGGTAATCATACAAGCATACCTCTGAACGTTTCCATAATAATCAAATGCATAGTACAAATAATGTTAATTGTTGAAATTGGATTATTTAATCTAATTTCAACAATTAACATTATTTGTATTTGTGTGTGTTATTCTGCTATTAAATAATAAATATATAATAAATAATATAATATAATGTTGGGTAAGATGTTCGTGAAAGCCATTTTATTTTAGTTAAGTATCTATGGGCTTAGTAAGTACGCGCGGAGTAAATGTAACGCAAATACGGCCGATTTTGCACATTTTACCTAGTATTAAGACATTATTTATATCTATGAATAAACTCCAATACTAATTGCAAATATTAAAACCAAAATGCTATAAGTAGGATAGTTACTGTTATGTTTTCGATTAAAAATCGTTCTAATTTACGTTACCTTTACTTCGCGCGTTCGTATATCTAGGGCCTCTGAACAACGAAGGAATTCGCCAAATACATGTAATTATATCATGTTATACTTATGTTGTCAATTCTTCATTATGAAAAGTTACAATTACTCATCGAAATTTATTCACGATATAAAATTACACAAATTCACGCAATTTGCTATGTACAACTTTCTGCTCGTGACAGCCCTTCATAGCGTAAACCTATAAATACACAAAAAGGAGGCAAAATAAATATAGGCTGTCTTGCAAACTGTTTGTGACACGCACTCCGAATCCATCAATTCCCGACAATTATGTAAATATGAGTATAAATCAATATAGCTTCTGCGCTAACTAAGTCATGGTCTAATTTCATCCGCGTCCCTTATTGTGGGAGAAAAGTCCCAAGTTCACGCCTATTTTTTCCTTACGATTAAATTCGATGCGGCCCCAGTGGCAATTTAACTTTGGTGAACGTATTTTAATGTTCGCCGGGTGCTTGGCTGGCGGGGATCGCGAGGTCCACGGCGATCGCGGGGCTAGTGGGGCTGGCGGATCGGGCTCAAGGACCTGTTGTGACCGAATTCGGGATTTTTACGAGAATTAAATTGGTGTGATACTGTTTTCGTATGAAATTTAGATGACTTTTCAACTTTGTTGACGTCAGAAGTTAGGGTGTTAAAAAGTTTAGCATATTTGATGACAGGAGGGTGAGCAGATGGGTGCGCTGCGCCTATTTTTAGAATTACTTATCCCAATATTACTTTGGTATGCATATTTATTGTGGGCCTCTTTGTGTAGATGCCTTTGACCTACAGGTTAGGAAATATTTGCTGGGAACCAAAATTTATATTTCATTACATAACTAGTTAGGTACACAATTACCAATATTACATCGAAATAGTTATAAGATAATAACTATTCTTATTAATGGTGTCATTGGAAACTTCCTCTGATCTTAGAATAGACTAACTGTTACAGGTAACAAACATAACAATGAAGACAGAGAGAAATAAAAAATAGAAGGTACCACGGCACGTGCCGCGCTACACAACACGTATATCTCAACAACAGGAAGTTCTGTTATGTTTAGACATTGAAATATATCTACAACCAGCAACTTGTCCCTGCTTCAAAACATCTAATTTTTGTTTTCTTTGTTATATTATGTAAGTTTAATATTAATTTATTAAACATATAAACCTTCCGGAATAAATTCTCTGAATGATGTTACAAAACGCATCAAAATCTGTTGCGTAGTTTAGAAGAACAACCCCCGCCGTCACGCAGACTGACATAAAAAGCGTGTATAGATATAGATTTTATAAACGTTTATTTTATTTGTTACTTGTAAGCAATAAACAGTGACAGCGTAGAGAGCTGTGACCAAAGCCCGCCCCCGGCCGGCAGTTCTTATAATGCTGGTGTAGACAGCGATTTGTGCCGCCACTTACAGCTGCTCGCAAATACATCAGCAAATACCCAGCTTTATTTAAGTGGGGAGTTCTTTTACGCGGGTTTTTGTGCCGAACATGGCATTTCAACGTAATGATTGTGACGCTAGTTTTTATTGTCATCAAGATACGTCCTGGGTTATGTTTGAATTATGTTACCTACTTTAATTTTTGAGTAGCTAAGGCCGCAATTATACCAAACGTATTTTTTTCCCACCAACTGTGAGCGAGCGTTACGCAGTTCAACAAATTTTCATTCACCCCGAATTGACACAATATGCTAATACGTTATTAGTGTGTCTGCTCAAAATCGGCGGCTGACTTCTTATACCTTAGTGGTGAATGCGGCCTAAGTGAGATAATCTTTGAGATATTACCTAAATATACATCTACAAAGAATTTAGGTAGAACGATCGGAGCGTACATTAATTTTATAAAAGCAAGTCTACGACGTAGCTGATGAAGCTACGACTGCGTATTACTACGCCTGCTACGCCGTAGCACATGGCCACCGAACCACTACGTGACGTAGAAATAAATTGATTGATTGATTGAATGAATTGATTATACATAGGTTATACATATTACTCTTACTTTCTTGAGTAAAAGGTATGATTTAATTACTCATACAAGTAAATGATGGAGGGATTGGCTGGCTATGGAGGTGACACTGAGATAAGACGGCTTGTAGAGAGGTATGGAAGAAAAAACATTTGGAGCCAATCTCAAATAAATGAGATAAGGGCGGTAGGATGACGATATATTTATCACTATGGTGTTTAGTAACAAAACAGAATTAGAATCAGAATTTTTATTCATTTGTCTGAATTTTGGCTGGCGGGATAGGATTAGCAGCTATTCTTTCAGCAATAATAGCAATTTTATTGTTATAAGTCGTAAAACAATTCTTACCCTTATCTCGGGTGTGAGAGAATATTTGTCTCCGGGTTGTGCAGAGCAACGGCTGCTTTCGCTTTGTAACGCGTCACCTTACTGAACAAAATTTAATAGATTTCATTTTTTATATAAATAGCTGCTGAGTTTTGAAACTATTTCAAAGTAACTTACTTTTTAGTGTTTAGCAGATAAAGCCCCGTATGCTGCACATAAAATGAACATTGGACGCACCTGTTTATTCTAGACTCGTTACTTCAGTTTCAAATACAAATCGCTACGCCGCGCTATAGCACTCAGCTACGCATTCGTAGCACAACAATACATTCGCCCTATCGCCTAGTCTACATGTAATTTAATTATTTATTTTACTCACACAATATACCTCGTACATAATATGCCTTAAATTATAATATGATCGCAAATTCTAGTTACTTAGCCCCTGATCCTCGTCATCTTCGACACAGAAGAGATACGTACAGAAAGTCGGCTTCATGCAATGAGCGAAAACGCACGCAAAACACACGTGTACACAACATACGCGTACTCAACATATGCGTACACAACACACGCGTACACAACACACGCGTACACAACACACGCGTACACAACACAGGCGTACACAACACACCCGTACGTATTGCGTTTGACAAAGTTTGAGATCTTCGTAAGTACGTGCTACAAAGATCTTTCGGCGTTTGAATCACATTGGCAGGAAGGCGCTGTTGGTAAACATTCGTGATAATGTTTAGTAAAATTGTATTAAAAAACAAGATGACTGCGTTAATTCTGATTTTAGCCACGCGTCAAAAGATCCTTGTACAACTTTATGCGTTTAAATGTACGGGCGCCTGTTTCGCTCGTTGTAAGGAGCCGACCTTCTTTACTTATTTGTGGTCTCGATCTCCACAGGTCTGTGGTCGAGCCCACAGGACCATTGAGTAAGGATCGAGAATTTGTCACCGAGATGCGAATAGAATCGTTAAATAGGGTCTAGACCTCTAGTTTAAACCCAGGTAATTTAATGGTTTAAATATAATGGCTATGATTATGAAAAATATTGGCGAGGCGTGCTGCCGATACTTAGTAGGTAAAAAATGGTTGAATTTAATGTTTTTTTTAAATGATGCTGATATTAATTAGCTTAAATTTTTATGTAACAACACACAAGTTGCCAGTTGCTTGGCGATTTCAGACATTTGCAATCTACTACTTCTAGTTGTTATATTTTTACTATTCAATAGACGATACCGTACTAAATAATACAGTACTGAATCCTATAACATAACACTACATACATTGTTTGGCTTATTAGCATGGGTCGCTTTTAGACCGCCGACGTACAAAAACGGAGTCCACAGGGAATGATTTACGATCCAAGTTACATAGTTGGCGCTAATTCAATTGTTTGGGCCCACTGTGCGACTTACGAGTGGAGGTTCAGAACTGGAGTACAGTTACAGTTTGTAGTAATAAATTAAAGTAGTTCCACGAAATAGTACGGTACAGAAGGCCGGTCTTGCCCAACGAGCGAAAACGTGCGCACGCACACATAGGCGCGTACGGTGGGCCGCACGGCCGGCAGTGGTGGTAACTAAACACACAGCGGTACAAACCTAAAGTACAGCGATCTCAGATTTTCTCAAACAAATGCCAGTCAAGAGTGCGCTTGCATTACGTTAGAGTTACCCCTACCTATATTTTTTGTGGTTTTTTTCTCTTAGCGCCTTATACTGGCAATTTGCTATCGTGTTTCCAGCGAGGCGATGGTTTAATGCGCTCGCTGCATGTGCGTGACATTTGCGTGACCTGTTCGCTGCGTTTGAGCAAACGAGAGCGATTGACATGAATGTACAAGAGAGGGCAAGACAAGCGAGTGTAGTGTTGTGAAAAGGCGGCGAACACGTCCTGTAGTCAGCTAGCTCGCTGAACATGTTTATAGTGAAAGTGACCTCCGCGCTGCTATCGACGACGTCGTTAAAGTGGCGAAGTTTTGGGCCAACAAGATCTGAAATACAGTCGTGCCAGCAAAACGAAGAAGAAGCTAGCTTGCTAGTCACCCGCCGACAGAATGTTCCCACTTCGCCTCGCTGGAAACACGCTGGCAAATCATCAGTTCGATAACGCTCTTAACAGTTAAGTGTTATTTTGTAAGTACTTACCTAGTAACCAGAGTCCGCTCGACACCTAATGGTACAAATTATCTTGATACTTCACTTTTCATCTGATATTGACATTATTATGAGCGTATGATAATGATAACCCCCCACTAGTCAAATGTGTCATTATTTGCCTGAGTGTGGAATGTGGTGAATTTTGACTAATGCCCTGGCTGGTTACTTGTCTCTTCTGTTAAAAATATATAAAAAAATACACGTCGACTTGAGAACCTCCTACTTTTTTTGTCGGTTAAAAAGTTGTCTTCTGTAAACTATTACAATACTAAACGCCCATGTTAATGAATTTCAGGTACTGTAACTCACCTACGCGAACAACAAGTTTTGTTCTTATTTAACAGAATTTATAGTAGCGTTGTCGATAATTATTGCACATGCTTAGGTACCTAATAAAATATGGTCAGCCGTAATGTGAACCGCAAACCGCAACTGAGTCTGTTACTCATTAATCAAACAGAATAATAAACATCATATCAAACCAAATAAATTAAACACCAATTAATTGGTATAATCACGAGAGCCCACTTGCACCACAAATCAAATAAAAATTATTCAATGTATTTTTTCATTTTTTTCGATCCATTTATTTAGCAGGGTTGCAACTTTATGCAAATGTTCAAATCATCAAATGATAGTAGACTGGACAAGCTTTAAGAAAAATATAGTTTCAAAGCGGGATCACACGCCACTTAGCAAGAATTTAATTTAATTTGATCCGCTCCATACAAAAAAATATCAAAATGCATTTTTCCACCCAAAGGAGCAAGTTTAGGAAAAAAATTATCAGAACAATTATTATTGAGGTTAATGAGCTCTATCGATCCGCATAAAGAAAAAATTAAAAAAACAATGTTGATCCCTAAGTCACTAAAATCATCGTTTCGACCCACTGTGCGCCTGTTTGAAGGAGCTTTTAAACACATTGCGCTAATACACTCTCATTTTAGCGAGTTTTCTCTTTGTTTTCATATATTTTTATATTCAACAACGGCGTGGTCAATTTCTCTCTTAAGTATAACTTTCCAAGTTTCGCAATTTTGTAATTGGATTAAATAAAAAATAAGTAGGTAATTGGTCTGTTTTCTTTACTAATGACATAAAACAGGCAGAAAAATATAATTATTTTGTTAAATATTTTACGGCTATTTAAGGATTTTTTTCCAGAAAATACTGCCGAGTACAGTCACCAAAAGAGATAAGTAACCAGGGTCGTCGGATATAGTTGAAGTTTTGTAAGCAACCGATGGATATTTATGAATGAAATTTAATTTAAATAAATTACCTGTTTGTTTTTTATTAATTTGATTGACTTTTATTCGAAAACATTCATCGGTTTTTTACTAAACTTCAACTATACAGACGACCCTGGTTACTTATCACTTTTGGTGACCGTACCTGGAGGCGTGGAAGGTTTGTAGATAAAAGTAAAGTAGGTTGGGGGGGGGGGGGGGTATTTGGGGTTTTGTTTCATCATCAAAATAGGTACGGTTACAATTTAAAGTATTTTTCTAACGACTTCAGTTTTATACAATACTTGTATTTTAGATTGATACATAGATAGATAAAATTTACAAATACATGCACTGAGGTGGTGGCAAAATACAACATAAATACCAGTCAACTCCTTTTGTTTCTAATTATATCTTATCGAAGTACGGGGTAACCCATCTAAAACTAGTCTAAAACCAATCCAAATTCTACAATATAAAATAAACAAAATACTACACAATTATGATTTCTTAACACCGTCAAAAACTACTTACAAAGAGACGAAGCTATTAAACATTAAATATTTTTTTTATTTATAACACAATCATGCATACTTATCTATAAAATAATTCACAAACTTATTCAGTCGCGCATTACATTCACAACAGAAGGAAAAATATGCAAATACTCATCTCGTCGAGCTTGTCACCTGGTGTTGACAGAGTAAGAACTAATTACGGTAAAAATAACCTAACCTATGGCGGAGCATAACTCTATAATAAACTTCCAAAGGACGTAAATGAAGCGACTTTACTCAACATATTTAAAAATAAATTATTCAGTTTTATTTACAACGACGAAACACTATATTAATTATTGTGTTGTGTTTATTTTTGTTCAAAATGGCAACATCTTTTAACTTCTGCCATCACCTTATCTTAGGAATGCAGTGAACTCGCTTCCAATTTTGTTGACAATGGTCATACCATGGTCTAAAAAAACAAGATCTGACATTCCGGGAGTGACACAAGCTTACGTTACTATCCAGTTGCCACTTTATTGCAACAAAACACGAATTATGGAAACATTTATAGTCACCATTTTGTTAAAAAATATATATAAACCATTTAAATTGTCGTTTCATTTTTTCTAATCAAACTAAACAATTCAACTTAAACATTTATACCAACGTAATTTTTAGTTAAAACCTCTTTGTTTTATCGAATTCGCACTGGTAATAAAGGCGGTTAGGGAGTTATTATTGCACACTACTGGTAACACAGCGGTGATGACGTAGCCTTGTGTCACCCCCGTGACCGGAATGCTATACCTGGCGAAGTATATTATTATACCATGGATCATACATTATTTTTGGCTTTTTGCTTCTCTTCTACCCACACTGGTATAATATAATTAGTAATAAGATTTAATGTTATTATGTAAGTGACGATTCTCTTATTGAGAATAAAGTTCTTTAAACCGTTCGGTTTAAAGAACTACCGCAAGCAGCGTTAACTAACATCGTTCCAATTTTTTTTAAATAATTAATTAATTTCACCGTTGCCGCTTGCATCCACTCCACACATGAAAAGAGCATCGAATATTAGAAAGAAAGAGTAAGTAATATCCGTTCCGCATCACGATCACAAAGGGATCACCCTGTACCTGTCACGCGGCAGCGGAAGGCGTGATAAAGGTGAGCGCACACCGGCGCGGCGCTGCGCGCTAACGACACGTCCTCATTAGTCACCGCGCTCCAGCGCGCACCGCTCTTAGGCACACGCCCTTAGTCATAAGTCGTGTTAAGGTGAAGTTTATTAAATGTCGTTCGCTATATTGGTTTTTAGTACCTATATACTTATGTTATACGGTGTTAAGGTGTGAGGAACATCGATGCGCAACGTAGAAATTTTTCAGCAACAACGGATTTTTTTTAAATAACCGATGAATAATTTCGACGCTGGTGAGTCTAGTCATCATGAACTGAATTAATGGTACGGTCATATTCAAAATAATTGTAAGTTACGGATAGGAAACAGAAAAATAACAGAAAGGAACTACATATTAGAGCAAATTTAAATAGCACACGTTTTTTAAATAAATAATAATTAACGTTGAGCTAATTAAAACATCGTAGAATACTATCATCACTATCATTACCTACTATTACAGTTCGTCTACTTAGAGCTGCAATTTGCAAAAAACCAAAGAAAATTTGAATTTGGCGTGCTACAGCTGATGATTCACCTTATAGAAACCATCCGAAAAACTATATTGAACAAAATGGCCGAGCATTCTTTGTTCCGTCATGCTAGCAGCATCAGCCAATGCTAGCTAGTGAACTAATGTTCCCAATATTATATAAAATTTCTTTATTTCCATGGCAATAAAGTTAAAATAGCATTACAGAGAAGAATAACACTATATGTGTAAAATCAGGACACTCATTAATAAATTCAATTTGAAGAAAAATAAATAATATTTTATACTTTATTTAGCAAAGTTATAAAGTTTAAACAATTGTCTCTGAATAATATTTTTTTTTTACGTTTGTGTAATAGTTATAGTTAAATTATTTTTTTAGTTTACCGTCTAAGACGTTGAATACTTGTAAGAAACGGAACCTACGCAATGTCTGGTTGAATTTTTTTTAGTTAATTCTTTAGCCTTATCCAATGTTTCGTTGTTTTATTATGCTCAAATTAACATTTAATCAGTTTGTTTATGAAATTCTAGTCAGTTGTTTCTGATTAGAAAAATAATTGGGTTGGACATTAAGACAGTAGTAAAAATACAATTATTTTGAATATCACTCGGTAACATTTTCGCTTTCAACCTGTATGTCTTAGGATAATTGGAAAATTCGAATCTTTGCGAAAATCCTTGGTTATGCGGACTATTTGCTTATTTATACTAGGCACGATTTGGTTCGCTGCAAATTGTAAGTTATAGGTAACTAATGCCTAATATGAAAATGAAACATTTGAACCTGTGCATGCAATCTATACGATTTCATTGATACCTATTATTATTTAATCGCATGGATTGCGTATAGACGTAGACCAATGTATACACAAACATGGCAATCCATGTTTCGAATTTCGCTTTTGGTTTAAAGATAAATCGCGCGAAGACATCTATCAGACCCTTAAGTTAAATGACCCATAAATTCAATGTGACGTTTGTTTGTTATTACATCAGATTTTCGTCATTTTTGGCGTCCAAAATTTCAGAAATGGTTGAGTTGCTTAAAATTTTGTTAATGATAAATTATAGTTTTATTGATAATTTAGCATAAAAATTTCGTAGAATATTCATAAGAGCGTCTAGGGTTTCCCCTACCGCGGCGTCAGTTAAACGCTCACAAGAGGTATTTTAAAGTGCTTTATCTCAGTTACCTTTATCTATAAACTATTTTATATACCATATTATTCGGAATACAATCCCATTGTACTGTAATTTATCATATTTCGATATTTTATCTCTGGTATCCCATAATATAACTTAAAATTAAGCACAAATTTCCAAAAAAATACTCTTGAAAAATTGCGTTTAATCTTATATAAAATTACTAACTTGATATTATAACAAAAATATAATATATAGATGTATACTACAATCATTGAGAAATAAGTCTAAATAAAAAAAAAATAACTAAAATAGCTTTTTTGGTAAAACAATTCAAGTAAAATTAGATACTATATAATTATTTCCGCGCATCAAATCAAAACTAGCAAATTAATCGCGCGCCAGCGCTTGACGAACGAAGTCGAACTTATTTACATCAAGTTTTGCGTGCGCAACCATCTCTTTCCCTCGCGTCTGTTATACTACTAACACTCTCCGCGCGACAAGTTTATATTTTAATAATTGCATATTTTCCCGCGCGCGATTTTGTGAACTGGCTCTTAAATAAAAATATTTACTTTTTTAACACAATTTAAAAATATGATATAACTCCTTGCATTAATTATTTGAAAAACATTGACCAAAGCAATCAGTAGAAAGTTACAGATATCAAGCTAGAATTAATTGAAAGGAATTTGGCACGGTCTTTCGTAGTTATAATTAAGGAAAAGGAAGACAAAATAAATTAAGGAATAATCCTTCTAAATAATTGTTTTTGTTTTTAAGCTATTGCATAGCTTTTATCGCGGCGACCGAATCAAGAAATTCCGTAACGAAAATAAAACCTAACACCCCCCACTCCGCCTACCACATAGCTCGGCCTAGCGTTCGCTTAACGTGTATGTATATGGTACGACTAAACGAAGCTCGCACGGATCGAGACGAGCTGCTCCGAAATCGGACGAATACATAAGCAGATTGCATAAGTTGATAAAAAATGCTATGCAATAGCATTACCGCGGCAGTCTCCGAGTGCCACACGTGTTTTTTTTATTGAGAACAGTTGTATACTTACTTGTTTCGTGCCCTGCCCACACCAACTAAGCTGAATAGTGTCATGATAAGCTATTTACATCAATCGGATGTTTCCGCATAAAACTGCAACAAACCAGCGGGGTAATTACGTAACACACTAACAGTAGGAATGATTTCATTTTGACAGTTCAACAACATACATTGCGTTATTTACGTAGTTGAACAGACAAATTTTCCAACATATGAAGCAATGGATTAGCAATAGGCTTCAAAATGATTCAGATTGTGATAGATAGTGTGTTACGTAATTAGGGTGCAGTTTGCTGAATCAACGAATCGACGCCTCATGTCGCCGAACGTTCACCTACTTCCAAATCTGCGGATGCCGCATCCACGTTTAGCAATCGTGTAGAAGAGATTTTTTTAAAGATAATTAATCTCCGACACTTCGGTACTAGCATCGTCGGAATCTAGACTTACAAATTAGGATAAGTTTATATTGTAAGTTTTACCTATTTTTAGTTCCCACGACAAGCGGAGGAAAAATCTGTCGATACTCTACAGAGCCCCGCAAAACTTTTATTAAAATAATTTTGTTTGTTTTTAAGTCCTCCCGCTGTCATCTTCGTAATTTACTTATCAGATAGACTTCTTGTTTTTGTACCTATTATTATTTATTATTGATAAATTGGTTAGTTTTTCTTCAATACAAGACTATGGGTAAATCGAACAGGGACTTACTCGTATAATAGAGAAAGTGGTTTAAAAAGTCATAATGCCATGCAGCAAGTTTTCTTCTCAGAAAAGTAAGTTTCTTCCTGTTTCCTTCAAAGTGTAAACGTGTAACAAGTTTCTCAAGAATATCACATCTTTTGGTCCAAATTATGTGTACTTTTTTTGCATGAGTGTAGGCTGAAACTATAAAACCTCACATGGCTAATGCTTTGTCCGCGTTCATTCATCAGTGGCCTTACTATGACGTGTTAAAACCATCATTGTTCCAGCGTGAAACAGAGACGGAGCTATATATGACCGATAGCACTATCCCTTTTTCCCCATGGAACCATGATGGTATTAACAGCTCATAGTAGTACGGCTACTTGTCATATACTTTGAGCTTTTTGAACGACATTATCAATAAGTTTTGTCTATGTCTTCTAAGGCGTCTCCATAGTCGAGGATACCATCGTTTTTACTAACTTCCATCCGTCTTACACAAGGTCAAATTAAATAAGCCAGCGAAAGTACAATACTGACGGCTATCAATATCTAAATATCATATATTGATACTATGATATGATTGGGATAACGGCAGGACCATGATGATGGTGAAGAAAAATCATGGGAAGCCTTTGAATGTCGTGTGAATGACCCCTAACTGTACAGTATGTGACACCCCTATACCAGTACACATCATGGCACACATGACATTCAATTAATCGCAACCGCTCGTCTTTTATAACCTTTATAACAAATAGAAGTGCTTCCGTACTCGCACGCCTGCAGCCTACTGAACGTACTGGGTAGAAAAAACGCTGCCAGATTTAGTGATCGTAGATTTAACTGGTCGATGGAGAGCTGGTCACTGATTCGTAGGTTCACGCTAAGGGAACCTTTTATTTGGTAATAAAAAAAAAATACACAAATCTTTAACCCAGTCATTGGATTGCCAGTAAATTATCGCCAAGTATCTCAAGATCTTGGCACTTCAACATTGATTTTGAATTGTGATGAAATGTTAAAAATTGCGTGACACAAATTCTTTCGATTAAATAATACTTAAATAGTTATCACTTTATCTATTTTACAATACCTATTTTGCACACATTCAAGCAATCAGTCACAGTCAGTACTATACACTATAACTTTTGACTACAAATGTGCTAGCAGACCTGCAAAAGGTGAAATGCAATAGAAATGCATAAACGTCGCGTGTGCCCAACTCGTGCGTATTTGCTTGCGTTGTACACAAAGTATCCGTGTTAGTATAGCCGCAAATCCTATTTCCTGCTATCGCGCCGACCTTAGAGGGAGGCAGCTTGAGATCGAAGCCCGGAACTACCTGTCGCGAGCTCTCTGGCACTTGTCAACGGGGATAGGTATTATGATACTGAAGAAATAATATACAAAATATTCAGTATTCTTCTTCGTATCAAAATTAATACGATGGCTGAAAATTTTGAATTATATATAGCCTTGAGTTCTTGTACACGTGCAGTAGGTACGATAGATCTTGATCATTGTTTGCATAATAAGTCTATCTGTTTAAGAAATTTGCCAATTAAATTATATATAGAGATCACTGCCTGGTAGAGATAGACCAAATACTAATGTTGATATAATCTACGACTGAAGAGTGCATCGAGAATGTCACATTAGAACTATCTGATAAAGGCAAAATTTTGGTGCCTTTACCATAAAAGCTATGAATGTAGACTTGCAGTTTAGTTCGCCATTTCAACAATATCATTTAAGATCAATAATTAACAGCATATTATTTGAAATGCGCGGCAAAGCATTCGAAGCGCATGTCTCGCGACTTGCGCTGACTTTACTTACGCTCCTTAACAGAAATGTCTCCATCTTTCTTTTTAAACCTAAGGCATCGAATGTGGACAGTGGACAGTGGACAGTGGACAGGGGACTCTTGGAACACGATTCTATTTCCTGTCTCGTTGATATTCAGCCGCACTGGGACGTCAGCCTTTGTTGAGAGTTGAGATGTAGCTTTTGATCTTAACACAGCCTTTCACGAAGAGAGCTTTTGTGAGCTTGTTCCCTTTTAAAATGAATTTAATTTGTCCGTAGGAAAATGGTCTATTTATTTGAATATCTGATAAAAGACCTAGATTCAAACCACGACAATATTCGTGGACATTAAGGGGGATGACCTAAAGTAACCCGCGAAATTGAACAGTAATTAAAAAAAAATGTTAATAAATAATAAATATATATATATATATATTAATTTGTATAGTATAAATTTTTATAACTTTTTTTTTTTCAATTATAATTTTGGTCAGTTTCGGAACTTGAATAAGATTGAATTTATATACATTCAATCTATAAGTACCTAGAATAGAGAAATGTGGAAGAAGAAGAAGAAGACATGTTCCGCCGACCCCAAATAAATTGGGATAAGGTCCAAGGGCAGGAGAATAATGATAGGTATAATATAATAATGACAGGTATAATATAATAATGATAGGTATAATGTAATAATGATAGGTATAATATAATAATGATAGGTATAATGTAATAATGATAGGTATAATATAACAATGATAGGTATACTATAATAATGATAGGTATAATATCATCACAAAATTATTAATTAATAATAATTATAATAACCCCAGCACCGTATCTTCACGTTGACGTCGTGGTGGGTTTTGCGCGCTCCGAACTCTAGGTCTGTGCTGGTAGAGTTTACTTTGCCGGAACAGGTCTAGGGTGAGGAGCCAGACCAAGTGAGATATAGAAACCCGCAGGGCTGCATGTGGCGAGCTGTTGGGCAGTAGCGACCCCATGGCCTCTATGTCCCGGGAGTAGTCTTGTTCCTCATTTCTGGCTTGCCTTTATTGGCCGGCTGGAGTAAACACTGACGCGGAACAAAGCGTCCACCTCTTTCTTGCCTTTAATTGACCGGTTTGAGTGGAGATGCTCGGAGGAAAGAAGTATTCCAGTAAGTGTTGACCATCTTCCGGGCTCTGGGATTGTTCTGATAGCTGTGGAATACCTCTCTTCACTCCTCAAGCACCTCAGGACATGTTGCCCTTTTTATCACTACGTCACTATGTGCTAGCGACAGTTCCCGGGGGCCCATTATTGAGTGTGCAGGTTACCCCCTACCATTTTACCTGTGTATTTTATATAAAACTTTGGTCAGGAAGGGGCTATAGTCTTTCCATAGTTCTAGGTAAACAGGCCACTTTAGCTACCCAAACTCATAGTTCAATCACTTGCTTTTTTCCATATTCAGCAATAGTTCTGCACCAACCGGGAGTTGTCCTTGGGTACACTTGCATAGTGCATACAGGGATTATCGTCGTTTGGCCCTTATCATTTAAAATTGTCAAAGGGGCCTCTGCGAGTTGGTTTCGGCTCCTCGTATGCCTTCCATAGGTCCGCGACCCGGGGGTCCCGAATGTGTCAGATATAAAAAAAAAATATCTATATTTCTCTCTCTTCACAAAGGATCACATAGTTATAAACATAGAGACAATTTTTTTCTGTGCAGTCAAGTCGTAAATTTGAAAAGTTTTAAATCTAAAGTAAGTTGTTAACTATGTTATTAGTCTTCTATATATATATATATATATATATATATATATATGAAACGTCGCCGTCGACACTTTCAATAAATTCGTTATCTCTGCAGAATAAATCACCATAATTGGTAAAACTTGTGACTAATGAGTTTCGTCCGCAACATGATACGTAAGTCCTAAACTGGTTGCGACATGTTGAGTCGGTACAAAAACAACGACATAAACATTTCACGGTACATGCTCTTCAATAGTGGCCGCGTTTCGTCTCAGCCTTCATTTTGGAGCATTTAAGTAACAGCAGGAAGGCAATGGACGTGCGGGGAAATTAATGAGTTGAATGAAATTAATGGGCGGTGGGACGTCGTCACAAATAGATAGGTACCTTCAGAACATAGCTACAGAAGGTCGACTTCATACAAGGATTGGAAACGCACGCATACGTAGACACGCATGTACTTACACTCTCGTATAGCGAGTGCAAGTGCACTTGCGATTGGCATTAATTTTGACATACAGGCCGTTAAAGATCTACAGTATGACAAAGACCTACTGGCGCATGAATGACATTTACAGGGGGCGTTGTTGGTACGCATTTGTGGAATTGTTTGCGAAATTGTATTGAAAAAACAAAGACAAAGACGGCGACACAACAAAGATGGCGTTAGTTCCGATTTTGGTCCCGTCATCTCGTGCCAAAAGATCCTTGTGCAACTATAAATTAACGTAAATAGCGGAGATGCTTGTCAAGGAAGATGATCATCCAGTACATTTTATGTCACGTTCATCACGTAGGTACGTGAAGGACTTGTTTGATATCGCCGTACGTTCATATCTGTGTGCTGTTTCCGCTCATTGTATGGAGCCGGCCTTCTGTACCATCCTGTTTAGTGTTATCGCGAAGTAGAGCACGGTTCCACTTGTGTACGTGTCGCATAAACCTTGTGGTATTGATAAGTTTGTTGGGACTTTGGGAGCCTTTTTTATGTCGTTTTATTGTCTTTTATGACATTAATTGGGGTTTCCTGTTGTTTTCAGGAAGTTGACTAAATATTTCAGATCCCTTGATCTCTTGATCCGAAAAACATGGTTTCTACCACTTAAGCTAGGCGCACATTGCCGCGTAGGACCACAACGCATCACTACTAAGTGCACATTACAGCTACGCAGGACCACTGCGCACCAATACTAAGCGTACATTACAGCCGCGTAGGGCTGCAGCGCATCAATACTAAGCGCACATTATAGCCGCGTAGGGCTGCAGTGCATCAATGCTAAGCGCATATTCCAGCCGCGTAGGGCTGCAGCGCATCAATACTAAGCGCACATTATAGCCGCGTAGGGCTGCGGTGCATCAATGCTAAGCGCATATTCCAGCCGCGTAGGGCTGCAGCGCATCAATGCAATTTTTTTTATTTCATTAATAAACATTGCGGTGCGGCCCGTCTGTAATGTGCGACGGGTCCAACAAAACATACGAAAGTTATGTGTGAGGATTTTTGGAAATCTGCGTCGGCCTTTAACATGAAACACACACTCTGATTTTATAAATAGACACCGATTTCAAGCGGCAGATCTAAATGTTGTTCAGGTAAATATTTTTTTTACAAAATGCATGTTTATTAGTAAGTTCGGCAGTAAAAACTGAGTAGTTAACTTAATCAAAATGAGTCATAAGTTCATAACAAAAACTTAAATGGATAATTAAATAAATAATTGAGCAGTACAATGATGGAACGGGCAGTTACGAGTGGGCAGTTAATAAATTGGAAATATTTGTTGGTCACAGTTCTAACCTAACCTATGACATGCCGAACTATTTGTTTAACTGCCCATTTCAAAATGTTTACTGCTCATTTATTAATTACACTACGTGTGTATTTTTCGTACTGACATTGTAGGATGAAATAACCGACCAATTTTCTTTTTATTACTGTTCATATTTTACTGTCACACTAATTTACCAACCGCCGAAACCTTAAATTACTGGCCGTTAATTTTTTCAACTGATCATATAACCTCCCACCTCCCTAATATTTAAATTACAGTTGTATAAATTATTACCCGTATAAATATAAACTATGACATGTTATTTATTGCATTTAACAAATTTAATTAAACTGTATCTACTTATGCACCTACCTATTATTTTGAAATGTATCTTTTAGTTATTTTTTTTATACATGATGTGCTAAGAAGTATTTATTATAGAAAAGCTATGGCCATGCAACAAAGATTTAATTATTTATTTATCAAAATCTCCCTTACAACTATCATTATAGGTGTATGTACCCAATGCGACAGTGAGGTCATTTTACAAATCTACACTTACCTGCTTACTTATTTACAATTTAAATATAATACAAAGAACTAAAAAAATTTTCTAAAAAGTAAAGTAGGAACTTTTACTCAACACAATAATACGTAAACGTACACCAATCTATATTATAATTCTAACATAAAATTAATAACAGTGTTCTTGCGAATTCACTCTAATGACACGTGAACACATCAATTTTGCCATGGAGTTCGTTAATAATACTAATTGCGGGGGTCACAGGTGTTTTAGCGAGTAAGTTGGTCCTGGCTGCCGGCACGGCCAGCACTGGCGGGCGCCGCCGCCTCCACACATATTGGTCCGCAACTCAAAAACTCGAGCGCTGCAGCACTACTGGATTATGCTCGATGTCACGAAGTAATTTAACCAGATACGCGACAAGTGTAAATTCCCGTCGCACCCTGAATTCATTGAACCCGTCTATACCTAGTACAAATAGAGTGGGGTATATCCACGGGTAAAGTGGGTACACCCCATGAAGCATCCTGCACAAGTGGCGCGTAAACTTGCTCTGCACGCGCTCCAACTTCACAGAGTATTTGGCCTCACGTGGAGCTCATATGACTGCAGTATGTTCCAGATGACTCCTGACTAGTGCGTCATACAGGACCCAGACTGCTACAATGTTGGTGAAGTTTCTTGTCTGGGGGTCTACTCTCTAAGTCCGTCAACGAAGATACGGGTCTGTCCGAAAGTAGATGACTCCCCTAATCAAGTGTCTTATTAAATTTTTCAGACGGGCAAAATATATCGGGAGTGGGACAACTGTTGAATCGTGTTGTCATTGGACAGAGCGAGAGAGAGAGAGAGGAGGGGGAGGGGTGATAGAGAGGGTGTATTAATTTTATTGTTAAGATTTTTTTAATATTGGTTTAATTTGATTTGATTAATTTTTTGATTTTTACATAACTTATTTTCACGTGATTTTATTTTGTTTGATGTTTGATTTTATTTGATTTTATTTTAACTGATCTTATAAATTATTCATTATTATTACATTACTATTAATTTGTTAATTTGTCTGGCTATGGGTGTTATTTACCTGAAAATAAATGAATTTATTTATTTATTTGATTTTATTAATTCTTAGTTGGGGCCCCGAACTTATATGCGTAATTGACGTTGATTCAATACCATCCGTAACTTCGGCCGAAACTACGGATATGTTACTTACAGTGTAGACCCTAGTCTCAATATGACCCCCAAGTTTCTAAACGCCCTTTTGCAGGGCTAGTCTACGCCCTAAGCACGACGTCCGTAGATACAGCCGAAGTTACGTGCGATTCATAATACTTATTGCCTACGGACGGAAATAAGATTAGTTTGGGCCCCGAACTAAGAATGAATGAAACACGATTTGACAAGTGTCCATACCACCGATGTGATTTTTACCCGTCCTTAAAAGTTCATTAATTGCGGGTAGGGTTCACTACGAAGTATCGAACTACTTACGGACGGGTCCACATCTTCGTTGGCGGACTTAGAGAGTGGGCTCCCAGATCCTAGTTATATGATCACGAAACGACAATTCAGGAGTAACGGAAACCCCTAAATCACGTACCTGTGTGACTCGTTGTATAGGCGTTGCGTCCACCACGTACTCGCGAAGGTGCACGAGCGCGGGTGATACTCATCACCGAGCACTTCGATACGTTGAAGTAGAGCGTGTTCTCATGACTCCATTCCACTATCCCGTCTATGTGCTCCTACAGCGTGCGAACGCTTCTAGGAGGAGTATTTGGCGAAAAACTGTAAGAGATTTGGTGTGCATTCAACTTCTGCGAGCTTCTTTAGTAAAATGTGATTATCAACGGAGTCAAATGCTTTTTTGTATTCAAAATAATCAACGTCAGCTTGCACACCAGAGTGTACCGCCGGCACCACCTGCGCCATAAACTTGAAAAGATTGGTGGCAGTGCTGCGCGCCGGCCGGACCCCATGCTGCGCATCCGATAGCTGTCCGCGTACCTGCTCGATATAAATAAATAAACCAGATAAACCTTTGTTTAAGTAAGCTACACTATTATCTCCTTTATTACAAGAAAATAACAATACAAAACTAAACTCCACGAGATACAGGGGTCGTAGCAGTTAAAACTAAACACACACGGTTTGTTAATTTTTCTAAAGTGCACTTCACATAAATGGATTAATTTAGAAATCCTGTCTAGAGATCTTCATCACAGGGCAAGCGGCCATCCAGAAATTACGTCACACGAATTTCATTAAGGGGGTTAGATAATGTAAATCACCGACTGTACTGTAAAATTCTTAAAATCATCATTTATGACTGATTTTTAAGTAACGATTCTGAGTACGGCATTAACTATATATCTACATAGGTAGCTCACTTATATTTAAATTTCTTTGGGACTGTTATAAGTGTACATAAGTTCTAATATAATATTACTTATCTACTTTTCTACAAATTTTATTAATTTATGCAAGTAAAAATCATTAATTTAATTTGTTTCCTCTTTTATCTGCTTATGGATTTGTAATTCCGGAAAACTTTCCGGGGCAGTTTCTTCTGAATCATAATATGTGCAGGCCCGAAAGATATGTTCATAATATGGTCTTACGTCTGTGAATGCCATTATGCCTTTATTCCCTCTGAATAATGCGAAGCTGCCGACACCGAATAACTTCCCATTGGAGACAAGCATGGCGCCCGAGCCGAGCGCCGGGTGATTCTCTTTATTTAATATACAAATAAAATACCCCCATTCTCGTTGGAACCACTCGCCACAGTCCACCAATGCGTTGTCCTCTGGTTCATACTCAACTGTCCGTACATCACGAAACCCACGAATATGTTCCGCGTCCGTAAAACCGACTGAGGCAAATTTAAAGTCTGCACCCAAATTGTCGCGGGGAGTTGCGAGAAATGTCATAAATATACCAGGTTGTATATCAGTTTCTTGGTTTTCAGGGAAATTTTCCGGTGTATAATCCTTCACTTTCGTGGTGCTGATTGAAAGATTTCCCAATATTCTCAACACCATCAGGTCGTGCAGTGGGGAGTGTCGCCGGTCCATGCCGTGCCAAAGATGGTCCTCAATATTCTCGTCCGGTAAAAACTGCACTTGACGGGCGCATACGATTTTGTGCTTATACAGATAACTTTCATAGTCTCCGTTTGCGAACCTTTTTCGACCAAATGTGGTCGCCGCAAGGAGTAGCTCCCACGTAGTTTTGTTGCGCAGCAACGTTCTGAACGGAGTGTATGACGTCAAAATGCGTTCGCGAGTTATCAGAACCCCCTGACCGACGTTCACATAATCGTATCCGTTGTCATGCCAATCAGAAATATTTAATGACAGGCTGACCAGTCTGTCGAAATAAAAGTCTGAAGTGCTGTAAGTAAACGGACCGCCGTATATCCACGCGGCCGCTCGCACACAGGGTAGTTTACATATTAATATGATTTGAAGTGCAGTTGTTAGCCTGAAACAATTTGTACATTATAATATATGTTCTAATGGGAGATGGCCTATTCTGTATTCCAGGAGTTTCCATTGTCAGAGATCATGTTGTCAGGGAAGACACTTGCGTAGGCGAAAGTAACACGCACCAGTAAGATGGAAAATTGTAATTTACCGGCTTGATAAAGTCTTACATGAATTAACACACTGAGTTTTAGTTACGTCTAAATGTGAGAAGAGGCGTTCTCGAGTTCACTGGGCTCAGAAAATCGGGAAACACATCCGTGTGAGCTAATAGTTTGTCTAGCCACCGTATGGTTCTCTTGCTAAAAATAGAATGTCCAAATTAGTCCAAAACCCAAGCCCTTCGCTTTTGAGCCTAGGGCCCTACTTCCCGCACCTCGACCCGTGGCCACGTTCAGTAGCAAAAAAATGCATGCCCGCCTCTGCACGTTCGCCTAAGTATGTCTAAAAACTAAAGTTTACAAAAATAACATAAGAGGTATTATAGATGTTAGATTTATGGCTAGCTTATGAAGTGATTATGGGAAAGGAACAAATTATGGTTTTACCATTTTAACTAATTGACAAAACTTAACCAAGATAACGTTAAGAGATTTATGATGAAATGTTTACTCTAAATCTAGTATTGGTGAATTTTACAAAGTATTTTACATGTGATTAAAAATCATGCCTAAAATGTACTGCAGGCGTTGTTCAGGTTACGGTGGGTCACACTATGGGCTGGCGCCCACATATCATTTATGTTTTATTACACTACACAGGGTTATATCTAGTTCCAAAAATAAGAAGAACACAAGGTACATCGACATAATTAACACAAGCTGGTTTAAGGAAACAAATCCTCCTTTCCTCCGGTAGATACATCAGTTATTGTTTAGGCGGTACTTATCTCTTGCCTAAGCAAAAATGAAACCTTTCTTAAGTGTTTGGTTTGTAGTATACATAGACCGACTAGCGTTGAAGTTCATCATCAAACACCTACGTCGAATAGTTTCGGAGAAAAATGCGTGCAACAGATGTACGGACGAACATCATGGTAATTCTATAAGTGTTAGTTTTTTATAAATATACTTACCACATAATGTCTTGTGAGAGAACAAACAGCGCTCTCAGCTTCAATCCTTGTTGGGTTTCCTCCGATGTTTGCCTGTAAACGCCAAATAATGAACACACTGCGGTTACTTTCTATTAGTTCGATGATGATGACCAAAACTGACTGACGTGACAAGCACAGTGTCAAGCTGTGACAGTGCTGCAGCGGCGACTAAAGACTGCCTTTTATACTAAGTTTGTTTTTTTAAATATTCGTAAACACAAATAATTAGAGGAAGTTGTATATTTTAGAAATCGAACACAAAAGTAAACTGTTCGTGGTTACAATAGATATGATGTTGACACTCGTATAATGTAACGCGTGGCGGTATGTGCTCGTCGTTGTTAGCGTTTGTATTTTATTTACTACTAGCTGTTGCCCGCGACTTCAACTGCGTGTATTTTGTGCTTAATTATTTTTTAATACAAATATCCAGGATGAAAAGTAGTGTAGATAGACAGACAGAAAGTATAAACTAAATATGTACTTAGATCACTTATAATTATTAACTGAAACCACTTTATATTTATAACAATATAATTACTTCAAACAAAATAAGAAAGACAAAGAATTTATTTAACACATAAAATGACTGCCTCTTACAAAGATCTCCAAAAAGTCCACTCATATAGTCTTAATATAACAACGGTCGCAACGCTACTCTTGTTTATGTGCCCATGCTGAATTTTGGCCCTATATTATCGATGTTTACGTCCGGCTCGAGATATGTACAGCAGCGCAAGTACCTTATCTCGCCGTGGGCCACCATGCCGCTTCGGTGATGTCACTATTAACTCTGCTAAGAGCGCGGCAATCGTCGCGCGTCGCGGGGCAGTCGTCGTCGGGGCGAATTCAGCCAGCTTAATTCAACAGCAATTCTTAATTCAAAGCAACAGCATTTTGAAGGATTTTTCAGATAGGCTAGAAGGGCCTACAATGGATAGGTTTCTCAAGCTACATGTCAGATATGGGCATTGATAGATCTTCCTCTAATTAGATGCTGTTTTTTTTTTGTACTCTTGTGTCTTACGACTAACATAGTTTGTAAGTTTTTTTGGTAATACTAACACGCTATGGGCCTTCTGAAAATAAATGATTTTTATTATTTATTTTTTATTATTATTATTATAATAAATATTATTAATTATACGTAACTGCAAAATGATGCGAAAGATGTAAGTATAGGTATTCCTCCCAGAGGCGCCTGCTTGCCTACACACCACCAGCGCCTCTTCATGAATGTAGGCAAGTACAATAAGTTAAGCAAATAGAGTAAGTAAGGTGCACCTACCTATCTATCTGCCGGAAGACAAGTGTTTTCCAACAATCTGCATCCCGACTAGCTTGCGTTCATATTAAATATGCTGATGAATCTTTCCTTACGTATACCTACATTTTTATAGTGATTATTTACATTTTCGAAGTGTCTATTAAACGTTTATAGTATAGACAACAGGAATCGAATCTGCGGGGTAATTACGTAACACACTAACAGTAGGAATGGGTTTCATTTTGACAGTTCAACAACATTCATTGCGTTATTTACGTTGGTGAGCAGACAATATTTTCGAACATATGATGAAGCAATGGATTAGCAATAGGCTTCAAAATGATTCAGATCCTGATAGATAGTTTGTTACGTAATTAAGGTGCTGGGCTCTTGTAAATCACAGACTGCGTAAGAATGTATTTCTTTCGTAACACAATTGTTACAACTGTTCGTATTGATGTCAGATCGCTGAGCGGGCGCTGCCAGTTGCAGTTTGTTATGATTAGTTGTCCAAGTTTTATAAATAATAAATAATCTGGTTTACAAAACGAGAAAAGCAACCTTGCATCATGGCACCTATTCATACTGCGAAAGAAAAAAATGTTATTGCTATTGTGACTGTCTGTCACCTATTCCTAATTAATAACAAAACATTATATTTGTTTTAAAACTTCCCACGATTTCGGGACTCTTAGAGACACATTAAATCTCTATTTTATGATCTGTTAGTTTGAAATGTTACCCTAATTAATACCAAAATATCTTGTTTCCTTGAAATTGTATGATGGGTGGCACTTATGCCAGCTATTAGTCGAAGGGCAATATTTTACGTCAGTTAAAATGCAATATTTTAAAGAAACTCATAAAATATGGATTTCTAATCGCGAATCACAAAGCGAGTGCCACATCTGCCAACGATAACCCATGCTGAAACGAACCTTTTAAAACAATTCAAAAATGTACAAGGACCTATTCTGCGAAAGTGCGAGAATTTGGGTGGATGTTACAAAAAACAGGGGGCTGGCGTAGTGATGTGAGATGATGGAAAGAAAACGAATGGGATGACAGTCGAATTAGAACCGCGAGAAGTGATAGACGCCATAGTCTAGGAATCGACTGAGGACCGCGAGAAGCGACAGACACGATAGTCTAGGAGTTTTAATCAGGATCGCGAGAGGTGACAGACACTAGAGTCCAGGGTAGTTAACTTAGGATACTTAGGGAATGCCAGTCCATTACGACAATAAGGGACCGAGCATTATTTATTAAGTTGATAGTGGGTTAAAGACCACGTTAGGTAGCGAATGACGTAGTGTACGCTAGACAATTGAGTTCAATGAGGTGTGCCCGAGGTGAAACTGGTAATACGTGCAGTATTTCGTAAGTGAGTTGTAATATAATTCCCTCCAAGGAGATATTTGGTAAGTGTCAACTTTAATATTTAGTATTGTAGTTTATAATTAATGCTATTTTCTCTTGTATTACATGACCACCTCCTAATCCGTACCTTGACAGATTTTGTCACTTGCGTTTGGTTATAGGGAAACGGAGAACCTACCGCTATACTTGACAATGAGCACCAACGCTCCTGACGACTGTTGAACCTTAACTGACGCACCACATATGGAAGTCAGAACCGTAAATACACAGTTCACCTAAACAAACTAGGCTATAAAGCCGATCTTTAATTACGTTATAAATCAATCAAACGTTAGTGAAAATCAACTCAGCCTGTAGCAAAAGTCAATGCGATCGTACTTGGTGCACACCGAAGTGGTATTTCGTCACTTCACATTTCCTTAATCTTCCCCATTGAGAGAATGCAGTGCGGTTTTCACCGCAAAAGCATCCATATTGACGTGTCCCCGTAAATAGTGTCGATTTAGTAAATGCGCATATACCAAGCCTCACGCAAAGTGTTCTGTGGCCAGACCTTTTTGGAAGCAGTAGGTTTTTTGGTTACTGCTTCCAAAAAGGTCTGGCCACAGAACACTTTGCGTGAGGCTTGGTATATGCGCATTTCCGGTAGTGGGGTAGGCTTTACACAAAATCACAAACTGGATTGGTAGTGGTTCTAAGAACGCTAGGGACCGTATCTCGATTAAAATCTACAACCGGCTATGGTGTGCCATTTACTAAATCGACACTATTTATCGAGACACGTCAATATGGATGCTTTTGCGGTGAAAACCGCACTGCATTCACTCAATGGGGAAGATTAAGGAAATGTGAAGTGACGAAATACCACTTCGGTGTGCACCAAGTACGATCGCATTGACTTTTGCTACAGTCTGAGTCTACGGCACGCGTGTACTAGTTTTCTATTATCTTAGTAAAAAGGGGGCTACGCTGCCGTAAGGGTGTTAATGATAAATGATAAATGATTTTATTTCTGTAAGTAGGTTTGTGCAAACACTTTTACACGTCAATCATGTTTTTTAAATTAGATGAGGTCGGCGTTTTCTATCTGACCACTATGAGAAGAAAGGCCGAAACAAACTCAGCGGTGACAGTCTCTTTTAAAGTCCAGACATAATCTTGGTCAGGTCATGCGAAAACCATGCAGATTGGTATCTGAAATGGTCTTTTGAGGAAAGAACCACACAGATTGAGTGGACTTGTCCAGTCAGTGCACGCATTTGTCAGTAATCGTGCAGCTCAACTCAGAACTTAAGGAGCTCAAAGATTCGACGAACAATACCAAAGAAAGGACATTTGGGTAGGCCGCATAAACTACTTAAACTGCCAGACCAAGAATAAAACTGAAACAATGACCCACATAGTCCTCATATTCACAATAATGAAAATAATATAATACTTTTTATAGTAAATATTCATGTCTAAAAGAGTTAGCAAACTAAAATCATCATTCACTGTGTAAATTTATTGGAGCAGCTCAATCCCAAGCCTATTTGTCCTTAATATAGTCTTTCACAGTATAATAGGCTTTCTGGCATAGTTTCCGATTTATAAAAGATTTGAATTTATTAAAGTTTAGATCTTGAATGTGGCTACGAAGTTTATTATAAAAACGTATACATTGGCATCTAAAGGAGCCACCTATTTTTTTAGCCTGGTTGTAGGAACAAGAAATTTGTGTTTGTTCCTAGTATTTATATTGTGGATGTTAATAACATTAGTAAGCGTTTAGAACTTCTCAGCACTTGTCTCCCTCAGTGGCAGTTGGACTTCGCAGCACTCTGTCTTTAGGATTGAGAAATACATTAATTTAGTGCATAGGGAACGTGTCCTATTAGAATCGTACTAGTGTCCGCAGAGGTTCTATGCGTTAGGTCTAGCAGGACACGTACAACGAGGCAGACGTTGTAAAACGGTTCCCGGTCTCACTAAAGTGGGTACATTGTAAACACATAAATGAATGTAGCCATAAATGATTAATGTAAGTGCAAGCGTAACGATCCCTTTTCCTCCTCCATATTATCAATACTATTGCATATATTAGCGCTCAACTGGGAGAAGAGAGACGTCGGCGTTACGACATTTATAATACTTAATCATAATATATTATATAATTTTGCTTACCCTCTCGTTTCCTTAGCTTCACATATTTATAATTATAATACTTATGTTTCCTAACTGTGAATTCCCAATATTACCATCACCTTGTGTCGCCTCCTTGTCCCCTAGCTTTCTAAGTCGGGACAAGGCAGTTTAGTTTATGGGAATTCATTTCTTATAATGGTGGGAGGGTGTCCAAGTTTGGTGACGAGCCCTACAGGAACTCGCGGCCGAGGGGCGCGTTCCCTTTCCCTCAAAGGAAAGCCGATCTAAATACTAATATTAGCATAATTAGGAAAAAGGAAAATTTTATCAGTTTGGGTTCAGTTAGGTAGTCTCACTATAATAATAATCACGAAGGGCGCTAGTTGTTAGTGAAAATTGATTGCTTGGAAAATATTTCAAATTGTAAAAATTCACTGTTTTCTGATTTTTTTCTTTGTATACACACAATTACGAAGTGGGTTAGGTTTTTGATCTATATGTCAGTCAGCCAGTGATAAAAATGTCCATTTTTAGACAAAAATATCTCAATAACCGTTTGAGCTGTATTTAGGAAATTTAGGGTTCTAGTTAATCTAAGGGGTTTTAATAAATAAATCAAATTTCATGTATTTATGTTAAATAAATTTTGAGTTATTAAGGGGTCAAAAGAGTCTCCAAATGGTTTGTGTAATATAACGCACGGCTGCTGCGTCGCCAGTTCCTTTTTCTTTGAAATTGGCTTGACACGCTATCGTGTGTCTAGATCTTTGAAATGACGCTTTGGAAACTCTCTCTTTGGACACTAGAGAGGGTATTTTGTACGTAAATGAACTCAAATTATTTATTAACCCAAACTATCCAGAAAAATATATTCACAGGAAACCGAAACTTGCAGCATTAGATCGCGCAAGCCCTGTTTGGCTGCGAGCCAACACAACTTACGTTAACACCGTGTTAACACGCCACTCGTGCATGTTTCATTAACTGCACAGTTGCACTTTATTACGTACAACTGAGGGAATTAATTAATTAATTTTTATTTATGTATTTATTTTTTTAAACAGATTTAAGTGCATATGTGTCACACAATACCGGCCACTGAAGTTTCTTAGATTCAGCATACAAATGAGATGAGTCACCTTTCAGCCAAGACTACCGACTGCCAACTTTCTGCCTCCTGCTTTCTGGCCTATTTCAACGCGACGCTGAGGACGCAACGCCAGGGTATCTGTCGCCCGGCAGCCGTTGCCGGGTCTGTGCCGAAATGGATCGTGGGCGCGGCGCCCCAGGCCGCCAGGTCGACTGCGTCGCTCCGATCATCATTGTCATCAGTTGTCAAACAGTACTAAATAGACTAAAGACTATACTAATAATATGGGAGAATAATAATGAGAAATAGACTTTTCAGTGTTTTATTTGTTAATTTAGTTTGTTATTATAGAGGTATGAGGAACAGGGTGTAAAGTTCTCTCATACTCTATGGCAAAGGGAGGATCCTCCGACCAGACGGGTGTCGTGTCTGGTGGGCAACTGCCCGACGATTGATGTCGGGACGTTGTATATATACTAGTTGTGCGGTAAACTCTGCTTGCGCGATGCAGGATTTTGCGTGATCTCAGTGTGACGTGTAGCACGCATGTGGCGTTTGTAGATGCCGCTACATCACTCCCCCCGGAGACTGGAGGTCGATAGTGGGCTGAGTCCTGTATCTTGCGATGCTTGCCAGGGCCAGGTGAGGTTCCAGTGAGTCGGAACCGGGTGTCCCATAGTCGCGGTGAGTCGGAACTGTCTGCGAAGTTCCCCAGTGAGTCGGGGTGGCGCTGCGTTATGCTCCAGTGCGTCGGATGTGGTACAGCGCTGGGTTGAGGCTGACTGCTGGCGTCGACAAGAGAGGGTTTGAAGGCTCTGCTTGTGGACCGGCTGAGAGAGCAGTGTGCTGTGCCAAGATTGCTGATGAGCCTGAGGGTGATGACCAGGTATGCGCGGTCGCGGCACACTAGTGGTCAGGACACCCTTTGAAGCCGTGAGTGCTGGCTGGCTGTGTGACTCGCCGTTCGAAAGCTTGAAGGAAGTGATGATGACGTCACGCTGATGTACTTGCACGAAGGCTGCGCTGACGTTCATTTTCGGGGTCACCAGTATAGAGGTATGAGGAACAGGGTATAAGGTTCACTCAAACCTCCATAGAAAAGGGCAGATCCTCCGACCAGACGGGTGCTGTGTCTGGTGGGCAACTGCCCAACGGTTGATGTCGGGATGTTGTATATATGCTAGTTGTTCGGTAAACTCTGCTTTATTTTTATTACGGTTAATATAAGTATAAATCGATTTAAATGAATGCTCAGTGGCAACAGCGTTGTGGTGGATGATAGTTGTAGTGCTTGTCAACCTTCAACAAAAATGTACTATGTCCCTTCAACATCGCTGAGCATCCTGGAGAGATGTCCGCTGTGTACCCAGGCACGGTTTTTTAAAGGTAAGCGGGGTTTGAATGTACATTTATTGGAAAGGTACACAGACCACGAAATGCACTCACCTCAGACCCTGACTCAACATATACACCTACAACACCAGTTACATCCACTTTTGACCCGTTTTGGAAAACCCTTTCAAAATTCAAACCTCTGTTCCTGTTTTGAAGCGAGTTCCCTGCGGTACTAGACCTCTTGTGGCACAACACCTAGAAAGTTGCGTTCGTCTTGCCATCCTGGAAAACTCGCAAAGTGCTTGGGAACAACTACTCACCTTCTCTTACAAAATTCTACATATACAAAAGAATTTGGCAACCAAAAAACATTTAGGTACCGAACAAATTAAAGAAAACTGTCATATTTTGGCTCATAATTTAGATTCAAAGTTATAGACACAGAGCTTTACCACTACAAGAGTTTATCCCATGTGGTAGAATCTAAGTTAGGGGAAGGTGACATTGGCGGAGCGGCCGAGATACTTTTTAGTAGTGATGTGAGGGCACCGTGTTCTCCAGAAACAGTCGCAGCTCTGGAGAGCAAACATCCTGCCCCAGTGGATGGCCTTTCTTTCCCCAACCCCCCTAATCTAAATAATCACTCCCTTACCATTACAGGTCGGAAGTTGATCACACCCGTTTGCTCCTTCCGGAACGGCTCCGCTGCGGGCCTCGACGGCCTGAGTCCTCTGCATCTTAAGGACTTTATCTGTTCAGGCGCGCCGGGGCAGCAGGTGAGTTGCTTTTGAAGGAGCTTACGGCTCTGATTAACCTAATGCTCTCCAGCAAGGTGAACGAGGCCGTCATCGACGTTCTGTATGGGGCCAATTTATGCGCCCCGCGTAAAAGAGGGGTTGGGGCATTTACCCCATTGCCGTAGGAAATACTTCCCGTCGCCGTCGTATGGCAGCAAAGATTTGCTTCAAATTGAATGGTGAGGTGATTTGGGAAAAAAATTGCCCCTGCAGCTAGGTTACGGTTCCAAAGGGAACTGTGAGGCTGCTGTACACGCCTTATCGACCTACCCACATTCTGGCAAAGGAGAGGTCATCTTGAAGGTTGACATACTGTATGCTTTCAATTCTGTTAATAGGGACACCTTGCTGGCAGAAAGTAAAAAAGAAGTATCCCAAATCTTTAGTTTCTTTTGGCAATTATGCAGACACCCTTCAAAATTACTGCATCGGGACAACCTTCTGGAATCTGCTGTTGGCTATCAACAAGGTGACACCTTCAGGCAAGTGATTTTTAATTTAGCCATTCACCCAATTATTCGACAGCTAAATTCTAAAAACGTTTGGTATCTTGATTATGGAACCTTGGGAAGGCGAAGTAGAAACTGTTTTAAATGACCTACAATTCTTGAAAAAAATACTTTATTCCATTGGCCTTGGTCTTAACCTTTCGAAATGTGAACTATATTTAGCGGAAAGTACTGACAGACGTCTGACACTTCCCAAATTTAACGCAATAGCTCCAGAAATCAATATTATGGAAAAAGGCTCTCTTCATCTCCTTGAGTAACGCCTTTCCTGTTTTTATTCAGGAAGAAATACAAAATTTCAATGACGTTTCGGCCCTAAATTAACATATTTCCTTCGCACTTCCCATTTATGGAAGCACACTCACCTTTTAGAAAAAATGGACCAAATTATTGTCAAACATTAACTTCGATTTTAAATGTGGCTATAGACGACCGAGTTTGGACATAAGCTACTATTTCTATTCGTATGGGAGGCATCGGCGTCCGCAATTTTTTAAAATGATAAATGATTTTATTTTTGTAAGTAGGTTTGTACAAACACTTTGTACACACGTCAATCATATTTTAAAAACTAGATGACCTACCTGACTACTTTGAGAAGAAAGGCCGAAACAAACTTAGAGTCCACAGCCTTTTTAAAGGTCAGACATAATCTTGGTCGGACCATATGAAGACCATGCAGATTTGTGTATGAAATGCTCTTTTGAGGAAAAACCAGACAGATTGAGTGGATCTGTTCAGTCAGTGCACGCATTTATCAGTAATCGTGCAGCTTAACGATTCGACGAACAATACCAAAGAATGGACATTAGGGTAGGCTGTATAAATTACTCTAACTGCCAGACCATGATTAAAATTAACTGAGAAGAAAAAAAAACAATCCACATAGTCTATTGTTTCAATAACGCGTAGGTTCCTATTTCGTTTATAATAACTTTCACAAACTTAGGTGCGCACCTTGTTGTAAACATTTATGGCTAATCATTATCAACTACATTAATTTAATAATATCATTTTACAAAACTATCAAACGTGTCCATAAGCGAAGTCAAGTATAGTTAAAGTTTAGTAATTTTTATATAATTACTATAACAGACATTTTATTACCTTAGTTGAATATTGTGACCTCATATTATTATAACATTAAAACCTCATCTAAGAAGACTGAGATTTACGAACGATTTAACCCTAAATTAATAAATAGAGTTGATTTTTTGAACATCATGTAATAATCTTCTCATCGTTTTCCTTTGAATTTTTACACTCGGAATTAGGAACCAAATACATCGGATTAAGGATTTTTACATCGGAATAAGGATTTTTACATCGGAATAAGGTGCCTCTAACTTCTTTTCATATTTAATTAATTTAGAATATAAATCAAGATCGGATAGCCTATTGTCTATTTCAAGAGTAGATACATTATTAGTTCTGATAAAAATATACAATCTTTCAAAAGGGTACAATAAATGCTTAATTTTCGATCGGCTTTCGAGTTTTAGTAAAAATATCGCGGTAATAGGTGCGCTTACCATAAAGACCCGTATCCATGTTGCCGGTTTTCAGCAAGATATTTGAGAAGATAATGCTTCATCAAATGCTCAATCATTTTAACCCATGGGAAGAGGCCCAATATGCGATAGGAATATTTTGTGACCTCTCCAAGGCATTTGATTGCATTGATCATGAAACCATGCTCTTGAAACTTGAGCATTACGGTCTTGGAAAACTTGCGCTCAGTTTAGTAAACACTTATTTATATGATAGACAACAGCAAGTTCAAATAAATGGTGTCAATTCACTTGGTTTTAAAGTAAAAATGGGTGTTCTATAAGGCTCTATATTGGTCCTTTCCTCTTTTTAGTGTATATTAATGATCTACTCCATTTATAAAAAAATCAAACACAAATGGTGTTATATGCTGACGATACTTTCTTAATTTTTAAGAAGTGCTACAAATTTTGACGGCGTAAATAACGCCCTACTGCAGGTTTAAAATTGATTCACTGCTAATAATTGAGTATTACAAACTAAGTGCATCAGATTTTTTTTGCCAAATGTCAAGGGTAGTGATTGTGAGATAGTATTGAATCAAGAGAAACTAGAATTGGTCGATAAAACTGTTTTCCTGGGGATCAAGCTCTACTCAAGGCTATAGTGGAGTCCTCATTTAACATCTCTTGCAGGACGGCTAAGTTCACCAGCTTATGCTGGCTGAAAAATCCGTCAATTTACTCATGTTGGTACCGCGAGGCTAGTATATTTTAGTTACTTTCATAGTATCATGTCTTACGCTAATTTACTTTGGGAACGAGCTGCAGAAATTGAGTCAATTTTGATTCTGCAGAAAAGAGCTATCAGAGCCATATATAATCTTCGCAGGCGCGATTGTCTAAGGGAACTTTTTAAGGATATTAACATCATGACGGTACCTTGTCAATATATATATATATCTATGAAAACATCATGTATGTAAGAAAAAAAAAACACGTGTGGCACTCGGGGACTGCCGCGGTAAAGCTATTGCATAGCATTTTTTATCAACTTATGCAATTATAATTATTTATTTATTTTTTATTTATGCAGTATTTTTTTTTCTTTGTTTGTTATTAATTCAAGTACAGTCGTACCATATACATACACGTTAAGCGAACGCTCGGCCGAGCTACATGGTAGGCGGAGAGGCGGGTGTTAGGTTTTATTTTCGTTACGGAATTTCTTCATTCGGTCGCCGCGCTCAAAGCCCGCGATAAAAGCTATGCAATAGCTTAAAAATTACATATTTTTTGTAAAATAGGAGTAAGAAATAATTATAGTACTAGAAATAGGGGCCTATTAATGCAATCAGGTTTCAAACTGGCCAAAGTAGACTCATCTTTCATGGGGTACTGTTTAAAATTTAACAATAAAATACCTCCCCGCATACTTCAACTGAATGAGACGAAATTCAAATATTTTATAAAACACACACTGCCCCTGGCGCATTATAAGTTGGGGAATTACATCGCTGATAAAAATGCCTGGCTTAATGCTGCTCCAGCTCCACAAACACAACTAATTGATTAACACTTGAAAATACTGTTAGAGCTGCTAAAGATAGTAAGAATATTTTTGCACTGTATAAACTCAATCTCCTTTGTATTGTATAATTGCATAGCACAAGTTCGAGTATTATGTACTATTAGCTACCATTTATCGGGTAACATGTCTTTCATTCACTAGAATGTGGCCTGGCGGCTGATTGTATGTCATGTTCACTCAAATGTCTCGCTGAAGGTGGCACTTGTGTTGGATCATTTAGCTCCTTTCAAACCGGTTGAGCTGAATGGTGCTGATCCATACGTCATGCTCGTGAACGGGCGCCGTCAGTTGGAACTAGTCATCTCTGAGCTGCCACGGTTTATTTTAATTATTTTATTTATGGATTGTTTTTTGTTTGTTTCTATTTGCTGTACTGTGGATGCTTTTAACGTGTACGGCTTTTTTACATCGTTCTCACATATCATTGTAAGTTCAAACTTAATGATACTAATACTAATATTTTTGTAACAATATAATTTTACAGACTGTCCATAGAGTTTCTTGCCCGTTCTTCTCGATCGGTACCTACTACGCTTTGGAATGGGCAACTATCTTTATATTTCTGACTGACCGACTCCTTGACAATTCAAAAGGGCCTGTAAGTGGTTTAATTGAAGTAATTGCTTTGAGTTTGAGTTGAGTTTAACCCATTGTGTACGGAACCATAAACAAAAACATTTCATGTAAAGTAGGTTGCAAAGACTTACATAACGCTTTCACTGTTAAAAAGTTATCAGATCGAATGTAGAGCTCAACCCCTTGGTCCAGAAGACTTAACTCTACTAATCTTACATCTTGGTCAAAATGTACGGCTTGGCCGTTTCGCGGCAATTCTAAAGACACTCCTATGGGGCTTATGGCAAGAAATTAAGTCACTGGTCTTTAATGTTGCGTCATGCAATAGTTTAATGGAACGGCCAAGCCATTCATTTTGACCAAGATGCAAGGTTTGTAGAGTAAGGCCACGTAGAGTTAGGAGCTTGGCTCTACATTAGATCTGATAACTTTTTAACAGTGAAAGCGTTATGTAAGTCTTGTAAACCTACTTTACATGAAATGTTTTTGGTGGGATTTAATTTATTTTTATAGGGTGCTCTGTTTCTTTTTATTTTGGCGGTGATATTGCACTGATATTACACAGACATGTTAAAAATATGACTCTTGCATAGTCGGGTAAAAAAAGTATTTCTTACACGCCAGCAGTTACTTTCTTCATAGCCAACGAAAAGAGTTTCTTCTTTGCTGTTTATATACATGCTAATCTAGCTTTCATCACAAATGGAAGTAGGTATACCGATTATCCGGAAGAAATACAGACTTGCACCTCCCTGTAAGGGAGTTGGAGCGTAAAAGTTACAAATTCCTTATTTTTTTGTTGTTTGTTTGACAACCTACACTGCATAAAACATTTCAGCTTTCTAGGACTTCGTAAACTGCCCTAGAGGTTTTGATGAGCGAGTGAGTAAGTCAGTCAGTGACGAAATCGATGTATTTAAGGTATTAGTAAAATCCAAGGCACAAAAGCTAGACACATGAAACTTTGTTTTATAAGTCTGCTAACTACGTTTTATTCTGAGAATTTGAGCTTTTTAGCATTATCCAGGCCAAGGTAGGAATATACGACGAAGGGTATGAAAATACGACGAAACGCTTCGATAAAAGGTAGGCAGTGCCCCTGCATTTTGTTTTTGGCTCGTCTTGGCGGGGGTAAGTACCATGTCCCCAGATCCCAAGAACAAACTTGATATTGTAGTTGTAAAACATGTTCTCCCATACATTCCAACTGCAATTGTAAGTTTGTACGCACAATATTGAAAGATTTACCATGTTATTTTAAGACCAATGAAGACAATTTTTGTTTTACAAAAAAGGGCAATTCGTTCAATTTATAAATTAAGTCCCAGACACTCCCTCAGAGATAAAGAACAAAGCCCACTTCTCATACATTTTTAAAGAGATTAATATTGTTACTGTGCCTTCTCAGTATATTTATGAAAATCTTTTGTATGCACATAAAAATATTAATCTGTTTAAAAAATACAGTGATATCCACAATATAAATACTAGGAACAAACACAAATTTCTTGTTCCTACAACCAGGCTCAAGAAAATTTGTAGCTCCTTTAGATGCCAATGTATACGTTTTTATAATAAACTTCGTAGCCACATTCAAGATCTAAGCTTTAATAAATTCAAATCTTTTATAAAGCGGAAATTATGCCAGAAAACCTACTATACTGTGAAAGACTATATTGAGGACAAAAAGGCTTGGGATTGAGCTGCTCCAATAAATTTACACAGTGAATGTTGATTTTAGTCTGCTAACTCTTTTTAGACATGAATATTTACTATAAAAAGTATTATGTTATTTTCATTATTGTGAATATGAGGACTATGTGGGTCATTTTTTTCAATTTTATTCTTGGTCTGGCAGTTTAAGTAGTTTATGCGGCCTACCCAAATGTCCTTTCTTTGGTATTGTTCGTCGAATCGTTGAGCTCCTTAAGTTCTGAGTTGAGCTGCACGATTACTGACAAATGCGTGCACTGACTGGACAGGTATACTTAAACTGTGTGGTTCTTTCCTCAAAATACCATTTTAGACACCAGTCTACATGGTCTTCAAACATTATTACCGAATTTATATATACACATTGACATTGATAAATTTTATATATACAATGACATGAGTATTTACTTGTAAAGTATTATATTATTTTAATTTTGTGAATGTGAAGACTATGTGGGTAATTGCTTTTTTTTTCTAATTTAATTTTAATTATGATCTGGCAGTTTGAGTAATTTATGCGGCCTACCCAAATGTCCTTTCTTTGGTATTGTTCGTCGAATCATTGAGCTCCTTAAGTCCTGACTTCCTGAGTCGAGCTGCACGATTACTGACAAATACGTGTACTGACTGGACAGGTCCACTCAAACTGTGTGGTTCGTTTCTCAAAAGACCATTTCAGATACCAATCTGCATGGTCTTCGCATGACCTGACCAAGATTATGTCTGGACTTTAAAAGAGACTGTGACCTCTGAGTTTGTTTCGGCCTTTCTTCTCAGGGTAGTCAGATAGAAAACGCCGACCTCATCTAGTTTAAAAAACATGATTGACGTGTAAAAGTGTTTGTACAAACCTACTTACAGAAATAAAATCATTTATCATTTATCATTTGACCCTAGACTTCTTATAGGTTTTCCTGTAATCTATAAGTAAAGAAGTAATTTCTGTATTTTTTTCGAAATTTTAGGCTCAGTTGTTACGGAGATAAGGGGGAATGGTCAATTTTCATATATTTTCTTAAATAACTTCAAAACTGTTTATTTTAAAATTATACAAAAATTTAATTATTTGAGACCCTCACAACAAGCCTTTTCATTTGAAATGGCACATGGTAGAGTTTGCAAAACATGTTTTTTATTTTCTAGTTTGCCCTCAAAAAGTGACGCCCATCATTCCAGTGGATTCGGAAAAAATTGGCTGTGATAGACGGACAGACAGACAGATACACGAGTGATCCTATAAGGGTTCCGTTTTTTTCTTTAGGACGTACGGAATCTGAAAAACAGTTAATAAAACTGTGTTTTTATTTTACTTCTAAGGTCGTAGTTTATCATTTGTGACTTCAAGTTACATCTATATGAACATAATGCTGCATTGCATATGTAAGCGGGCACGCCCTTTATGCCTGGAGGCTTTTATTTCGGTATTAAGTTCTATTTATGTTTTTATTATTTATTTCTGCTTGAGATCGTTATTAACGTTTTTGTTGGTATATTGGCGTGCTAGCTGACATATGGCAAATAATTAAATTTAATGTTTTGTGTTTTGTAATGTTGCTTATTTATTGTTGTATAGAATCGAGTTTTTCTAACTGAACAAACAGCTCTGCTGCTGGGGAGTTTGTTGCGCAACTTCTTCTCGCTAGCTAAAGCACTAGGAAGTGGTGAAGGGAGGGCGTTTTGGCGGACTGTTTTATGGAATGTTGACATTGAAAGTACTGATTCCCAGCCTAGTTTGAATAAATGACTTTTGATTTGATTTTAATTTTGATTTGATCTGATTTTTAACCCCACCAAAGATAATATTTCTATCGTTTTAAACCACACACGACATGAGTAACAACATGTCGTTTCTGAAATGGCTTTCCTGACTAAACAACATGAGATGAACACTTCACTTTGATGAGATTTCTGAGAGACGTTCATATTTTATAGCGAACAGATTGTATACGTAGCGTCGGTGGAAAACAAACTTATATATTCTATAAACTGGAGATATGAGCAAAAACTGAATAATGTTTCATGAAACTGTAAAATGCTAAGAGTAATTTTTGTGTAAAATATGCATTTTTTGTTAAACTAGTTGAGAAGTATGGAAGAGGAACATATGCTGCACCGACCATTAATATATTCGGGTTAGAGCAAGGGAATGGTGATGATGTCGCACTTTTTGTCAGAGATTGTATGACATTGTATAGCCGATTAAGTATATTGAAGAGTTGCCTCAGTAGAAGTTTACTATTAGAAGTGGATGCGTGGCAGCAGTGTGTGCATATTTACCCATGTTTGTTTTCGATGTGTAATATCTTTGCTCTCGCTTTCCTGCAATCTGTGGAAGAAATTTCGTGGAAAGGGACGGAAGTGTGTAACAGGAAGCCGGGAAAGCGTGCGCTTTTTGATTTGACGAACGAGCGCGCAAATGGCTGAATGAATGAATGAGCGGCCGGCAGATGTTACCTACCAACCCATTTCCGAGAAGATACTGTTATCCAACAGTGTGTGCGTATGTGTGACGAGAAAGAGAAATGGAAATAGAGAAGGAAAACGCATCGGTGTTGTGTATAAAGTTTGCTGTTATATAAACTAATTTATATGTGTAAACCAGGGCCGGATTTAGAGGTCTGGAGGCCTTGGGGCAACAAAGGAGTGTAGGCCCCCCCTCCCAAATGATTTATACATCTATACAAATAAATAAAATTGAAGTGTCTGTTTGTAATGTCAAAATAACATATTTTTACTAAATGCATATGAAAGTATATACGGTACTTATAACAAAAAACAATTTTTAATTTTTTGTCTATCTGTCTGTCTGTTTATTCCGCCTAATCTCCGAAACGGCTGGACCGATTTTGACGGGACTTTCACTGGCAGATAGCTGATGTTATAAGGAGTAACACAGGCTATTTGTCTGGGTAGCACGTTTCCGTGGAATAGCTAGTTTTCTAAATAAAATGAATATTTTTTTTCACTTGAGTTTTTCAATAAATAATTTATTGTGAAACCAAGTAGACTCTTTTAGCATTTAACAAATGAAAACTAAAGTATACTCGCAAACAAGAATTATCTGAAATCAAAAAACATTTCGAATCGTTTTTTTTTCATATTCAAGAACAATAATAATCATGTTTGTACAAAGTGCAAACAAGGGGAAAATGTAAAACAGCGAAAAAAATATATCAAAGGAAAAGTTGTTTAGTAGTGTTTACTCGTCGGAATTTGAAATATTTTTTTTCCGAAGTCTGTATTGTGGGGGCCCCTCTTTTGTGGAGGCCCCGGGGCTGTTGCCCCGGATGCCCTCCCCTAAATCAGGCCTTGGTGTAAACTATATTAATAAATATATTTACTGTTGAAAATAAGTATCTGAAAAAAGTGCGGATCATTGATACAAAACGCAAGTGAGTAATAATGAATAATTATTCGGATAAATATTTCAGTATTTAGTTTTTTTTAATTATGAGGTTATTTTTTTTATTTATCATAAGTCTATTGTCTCCGGTCTCCCCCAAATTGAACAAAACTAACTGTCTTCAATAAAAAACTGCATTACTCCTGGTGATAATTAAATAAAATACAATCCTAACTATCCAAATCCTAATCCTAACTTCCTAATCCTAATCCTAACTTCCTAATCCTAACTATCCTAATCCTAACTTCCTATTACAAATGCGAAAGTAAGTTTGTTTGTTTGTTTGTTACCTTTTCACGCCTAAACTACTGCACTGATCATCCTGAAATTTTGCATATACGTTGTCAGGGGTACAGAAACGGACATAGGGTACCTTTCATCCCGCAAAAAAGTACTGTTCCCGAGGAAAACAACAATAACGTCCGTATGATAATAGATGGCGCCACGTGTCTTTCGAATCATGATTGAATTATAACCCGAATTGTTAGTCAAAGTCTAAATTAACGCGAGCAAAGCCGCGGGCAAAAGCTAGTTCTCAATAAAAATAATTATTGTTAACGAACAAAAATTATTTTTAATGAGAATTGTAAAATAAAAAAAATAGTTAGGTAGGCAGGTATTATTTGAAATGATTTTTCTTAATGAAGAAAAATCATTTCTAATAATAGGTACCTGAATATATTTTTTCAGGATAAAAGGTTCATGTTGCTTATTACCCAGGTGAGATGTCAGATGTTACACATCATATGTGACTACAGTAAGGCTGCTCGTTTGAAAAAACACAAATGAACCATGTCTAAGCACTGTTGTAATAAGTTTTTGGTAGGTAGGCACTGATCTTACCTACCTTGTTTCATCACTACGATACAGGCTTTAGGTGCTGACAGACAATCAACTGGATCGATCACAGTCACACGATCAAACTAAAACGAATTTACTTTCACTTTCATGTTAGATATATCTAAACTTGGATTCTCCTAGGAAATCAGAATGAAATCAGACAGTCGGAAACTTGTTTCTAGATGTGGTAGCTGTTTAAATAAGGATATTCGAGGTACAGTTTTAAAAGTACGCAAAATACGTGCATTGACGTGGACTTGCGGACACCTGCCCGTATTACCTATTAGCTACGGTTTAAAACAGGAAAGCATGCGCTTCTGGAACCTTGTCCATCTTCGGAAATACGGACACGCGATGATGGGAGCTAATATAGAGCTGTTACAACCATGGAAGTACATGCATATTTTGTATTACTATGTGTACAAAATTATAGACTAACACCAGGGATTAAAAATGTTCCTAAAATACCGGTAAAGAACCGGTATTTAGTGGTTCCGTTACTAGAACCCGAATTGGAACAGGAACCTAAATTGAAACCTTTATTTTACAGGTTCTTCTTCAAAGCGAGTCCGAATGAGTTCATACGTAGCCGCTCAGGTCAGGACGAAGCTTTGAACGGTAGCGGCGAGGTACGCCGCCTTCGGGTGAAGAGGCTTGAGTTTTTGTGAGAGGGAAGAGGGGCGCTTTTGATTTGGTAAATCATGTGGTAGTTCTTTCTTAGAGAACTTTTAAATCGGATGGTACGGAACCGGTATATTGGAACCTTTATTTGGAACCGGTAATTTGAAACCAAAACCAAACCGGAACCTGAACCGGAACCGAACCGAAAAGAAGAACCTTTTTAAGAACCGAAATGAAGAACCGGGACCCAAATTCGTACCGGTGTTCAATCCCTGTTAACAACCCTATGCAACTCCAAAAAACTTTTCATTACTTTTTAGTGACAAATGACGATCTGAGACCGGAGTAGGTAACCCGACAGAGAGAAAATTTCACATAAACGTGCATTGATAGGTACACTATTTACTACAAAGCGTGGTAGTACAAACTTAGCAGCATTGCCTCTGTGAGGGTTACTCTGTGGCGCGATTTTCGGTTCGTGCTAATTCGGAAACACGAAGATTACCGAAGCGCATATTTTGGAAAGCTGTAGGAATGTAGGTCGTGCCTGCAGGTGCGTCGAATAATTTCATATTTCGGCAGCGGTTGCAACCAATATGCTCAGGTACAATAAATCGGTTCTAACATTTGCCGATTCTGAGACTAGCGCGTTATGCAGAGCCGACACTTTGTTAAAACTTCTTTTTATTTATCTTCTTTTTGAATAATACTCGGTCGCTCATTTATTTTAGCAGTGTGTTGTATCTTGTACCCCTAATTCATAAATAAGATCCTCTGTTTCTAAAAACAGTTCAGTGGTATTAGTACAAATTACGCTGTTCCTGAACGTTTATAGTGCGTTATAATGATAGCTCGATGCCGTCTCAGCTGTACCTAGTGTTATGTAGTGTAACCCGGCCCTCGGAGTTGTACAGAATTGGTTAGGAGACTGGATGTTGATTGTCTCCTTCGGTGTTGTACTTACTCACAACCGTGCTAAAGTAAATTTGTAGGGTATAATAAGCTGCTAGGGAAAGATTCAATTAAACAAGTACCTTCTTACACAATGCAATGTTTATTACAATAACACACTATTGAAGGTTCACAATATTGAATGTGGCTGGCCACATACCTTCCCCCATATGCCTGGGCTTCCACACCAGTACAACCAGTCTCGGGTCTAGTTGTATTGGTGTGTTGACCTACAATGAGACTATTACAATATCTCAGAGTCGCTATAGCGAATCCGTGAGGTGAACCACTTAATAGATACTAGCTCAATCATACAAGTACCTACCTATCAAGGTTGTGCTAACAACGGGAACATAAGATTATGCTAAACAATCCGCGACACAACACTTTATGGCAACTGGTCTCATCACCCAGTCCATACAATAGGCCTAACTCTCTCATAGACTAAATCGCTACCTTACCGATTATTCTCGGTGATCTCTCAGTACTTATCCCTTCACTTGACAGGACTACGACCCTTGGCATCAAACACAGGATACCCCTGTGTTCGCACGTTACGTGGCCTACGGGTATTACAATGACGCTTCGTTACCTGGAGCGGCGAACTTCCCTCATCACCGATATCGGTTAAGTAAAGCCTTCCTGTCAAACGGATGACCACACTTCAAAGGTTGCCTGCACCCGGATCCATTCCAATCATCAGACCACGGGGCTAATCCAAAGCATCACGTCTCAATTATGTATCAGAGATACAAGAGAAAAAAAAGGCTAGCATAAACAGCCAGACCTGTAACAATACACTCGTGTCAGAAATCACATGTACGAGCCACGCCATCCCGCATGAACAAAGAATACGGTTGAACACTCACCGGATTCAGCTACGAATGGGACTTATTGGAAACCCATCGGGTTATTTGGACACAGTCTGTTCCTCCAGAACTAAGTCCCTATTCCAAATCCTATTCGTACCGTGTCACACACGTTGCGGGTCTTCCCCATGCCGGATCAATCTCACAAACCTTCGAGAAGCTTCCGCTACCATAGACTAAATAGAATTCTTGTCTATTGGTTATTTTCCATTTCTTAGGCATTGTTTTAAATAAAATGTGGGAAATTATGTCTGTATGTTTATTTATTTAAATTAACTAATACTTTTGTATATAATTTACATGACATAATTTCTCTAGTGTTGCAGAGAACACGCTGACAGCCATGTCAATGCCTGACACAAGATGTCGCTACTTGTTGCGTTATTTATTGATTTTGCAACGTCACAGTAGGTAGCTAATCAAGTTCGACACACCTCAACTCTTAAACTTATACTCTCAACATTGGCGAGAAAGTAGATTATTTTTGTTTTTTTTTGTGATTTTTACACTGTATTTTCTTTCTAAAATTCACTCCATAAAAGACCGCATCCGTTAAATAATTTTGTGTTGCACGTTTCGCCGACTAATCTATGCGCAATGTATCGCAGACACACGATATTGCCGACTGTGCACTCTGCAGCCGAGCGTGGCGAGCGTATTGCCGTGTTCCGTGGGCCTAGCACGTACGCGCGGAGTAAACTTTACGTAAATTCGAACGATTTTAAAAATTTTAAATTTTCGTCTCGTATTAACTTAGTTTAAGACTTTATTCGTATCTAAAGTGGGGATATGAATGAAGTAAAGAAAAAAATGTGCTTGTCCCAAAATTGTTAGCCAAAATGCCCCTAGGCCACGAGCTGCACACTCAAGCGCCTGGCGACAGCGACTGCAGGGAAAACAAATGAAAGAAGTATTTAGAGCAGAATTCACCGCGATGCGACTTGCGGAGCGACGGATGGAAACAGGGTGGCCCATATTGATGATGTTTTAATAATCTCCTGTCACTGTTAATTACACATCAAGAAGTGGTATACGAATTTGTAGGTAGTGGTAGGTACTGTAACTAAAAAGTGAAAAATAAAAATATTTAAAAAAAGAAAAACAAGTGACTTCAAAAAATAAAAGCACTAAAAAGTGAAACATAACTTTAATTTCGGAAGTCGGTGGCAAAAAACGAAAATACCAAACCAAAGACACCGACTTCCGAAATTAATTATTCACTTTTTAGTGCTTTTTTTTGTTTATCGATTAAAAAATTGTTCGAATTTACGTTACGATTAAGTCGCGTGTTCATGCAAGGTCCTCCGGGTAGTCTGTCGAAACAGAACGGAACGGTACGTCCTGACAATTGATCTCGACGGTAAGATGTCTATCTGTTTTCAGCGAGGCTTGCTTTTTTTTTAGTTGCTTGCGCTGCGTTTGAAGGCAACGGGAATGGAAATAAAGTTTGATTTGTTTTTTTATTTGCTTTAGTGAACAGATGCAGAGAGGTGAAACGTGTGTGCTTGTCAGAATTCGTTTAGATTGAATTTGAGTTTTAGACAATTTTAGTAGGTGGGTTGTTTTATATTTTATTTTATTTATTTATACTTATAGGGAAAATAAATAAGAGTCTGTCACGTGGACCAGCGTCAGGTGAATGTATAAGCCAACGACATTTTCCACATATTATTAAAACAAGTTACGTATAGAAACTAATACGGCGTATTCTGGTATTATTATTTTTATTATAGATATGCACCTACAATGGCTGTTGTATGAGGTTCGAAGATTTACATACTTACGCAACAAATAGAATAGTAAAGTCTCTAGAATTTGGTTAATAAGTTGGTTCACTACACCATGTCACCTAGCGCGCAGCGTACTACGTAAACACTTCACGTAGCTGTGTGGCTAATGTGGCTTCGACCTGAAGGCTCCTACACACTATACCGGTTAGCGCAGTCAGCGGGCTTTTGCTGCGCGGACATGGCGCCGGCATTATCAGGCAAGCCTGCCAAGCCAAGCCAAGGCTAAAATACCCGCTCGCAATGCCGCCGGGCTTGTTGGTGACATGCCCACCGGCCGGGCCGCCCGCCGGTATAGTGTGTGGGAGCTTTTAGACATACCCAGATATACCTATAAAGGGTCACATTCAATTAGCTAGCGAAACTCCACACACGTGATGGGTATCGATCATTTAACATGATAAATCGAAAAATAATAATAATATGATGTTTTTTGGGGTCAACGACCGCATTTTTAATTTTAAAGAAAGTAGTTACAATACGTATGAGTCGTATGAGTTTAGAAAATATTTTTTTTTTGTGCAAATTTCACATACGTGATATGTATCGATATCTTAACACAATAACGCATACACAAACTGTTTTTGTTTTAAGGCTCTCACAGGACGGCGCGACGCGACAGCGCTACACAAAGGCGCCGCTCGTCGCAAGACTCGCGGTGCCTTTGTGTCGGGCGTCGCGCCGCGCCAGTGTGTACGAGCCTTTAATCGTGTTTAGATATGGATACCTATCACATCGGTGGAGTTTCGCTAGCTAATTTCATTTGACCTTATATATAGGCAAAGACCAAAAAAACTAAAACAAAGCTAGCAGTTCCATAGGTAGCCCTATTCTTCATCTACCGTCGCAATCACGCCCAGTCACAGCCCATCTGCCTTAAACATTCATTGACAAACAGTCTCTGTGCAATAATATATAAACTATGATTGAGTTGATCCGAGACGCGCGACGAACAAATTTATTCATAGCTTTAGAACTTGGCAGTGTGGCCAACTGCAGTGCAATAGTGCGAGGTGATAACAGTTATTCAGTAAAATATATTAGCATTGTGATAATATACCTACTGAGCAAGTAAAATATAAAACCCAACAGCATAAAGCGAAGGAGGTAGTTCGCACGACTAGAAACTAATCCTCACGATTCAAAAGCCTACTCAACACCTTTCATAAATAAAAAGAGAAGCCTTCACAGATATGCGGTACAATTGCCCACTCTTTCCCCAATACTGGGCTACTAATAAAAGCTCTTAAGGTCCACTATCCTCCATAAAACTAGTGTCAAGGTGAATGAGAAATGCCATAAATTCATATTCCATTTGGCGAGCACAATACAATAGAGACGCTATTTATAGATGATTTGATTTATCGATGATTTGATTTATCGATATCGGATATATTAAAGTATTATCGCCGATAGCGAGGGAGATTAGGTGGTTCGAGCCAGAGGCTTTAAATCTAAACCTATTTTGCAGCTGTGAACCTACTAGTATTACAATTAATCAACATATATTTTAGCTGTTAAAGTGTGAAGGTATAAAATAAACAAAATAAAATGATTAGGTACAGTAATTTAAGTCACGTTAATGAATATTAAATAAACTACTTACTGTCATTAAACCAGTGTTTGTCCTAACCTACCTAGAACAAGTTATAACTCGAACCCTCTGACACTCTCAACAAAATTTTATTATTCTAGAGGGACATGACAAGCATAAAAAAAAATGTCAAACTTGTTCTAATCGGTTTGATTGGTTTATTGCAATATTAACAATATGTTTAGCTAATAAATAAACTATAAATAAAAAGTAGTGTATTACACACTTACCAATACCTACTTACCTGATACTCAATAACTGCTTTGTGAGGCCTCATCAGCTAAGTGCTGCGATTCTGAATTCGGTCCACACAACCGAAGTGCATGGACAAAGTAAAAACAAAAAAAAATACACGCTTGCATTGATTGAAAAAGTTGGATAGCAGATAGTTCCAATAGATAGAATATTTGGATACTATTGGCGAGGAAACCAGCGTAGAGCCATTTATCGTGAAGTTTGCAGATTGCAATAGTATGAAAACAATGTTGGAATACTTTCATTAGGCGAGCCGGTCATGCGTGGTTCCAATCCCAAACTGTTTGCTACAACCACTGTATTTTGTTTGTACTAGTATGTTGTATTTTAACAGTAAATATAATGCACTATCGAGCGCTTTACGACATCCTTTTATGTTACTGTTTGTTGTTTCATATTATAAGTAATTTATTACTATACTATACTTGTAAAGTATTATATTATTTTAATTTTTGTGAATGTGAGGACTATGTGGGCAATTGCTTTCTTTATTTTTTTCTAATTTTATTTTAATTATGATCTGGCAGTTTGAGTAATTTATGCGGCCTACCCAAATATCCTTTCTTTGGTATTGTTCATCGAATCGTTGAGCTCCTTAAGTCCTGACTTCCGGAGTCGAGCTGCACGATTACTGACAAATGCGTGCACTGACTGGACAGGTCCACTTAATCTGTGTGGTTCTTTCCTCAAAAGACCATTTCAGATACCAATCTGCATGGTCTTCGCATGATCTGACCAAGATTATGTCTGGACTTTAAAAGAGACTGTGACCTCTGAGTTTGATTCGGCCTTTCTTCTCAGAGTAGTCAGATGGGAAACGCCGACCTCATCTAGTTTAAAAAACATGATTGACGTGTAAAAGTGTTTGTACAAACCTACTTACAGAAATAAAATCATTTATCATTTATTCTGTTTCGTTAGTCTGGACGTGGTCGCAAGCGCATTTCTAATCAAGTCCTGGGTACGATTTATACTCAATGAGTATGGGAAGAATTTCTGTAAGAAATACTTGCTGTGTTTCGGTTTAGAAAGGTGCATCTGTACGTGCCGGTGTAACTATATACAATCACAAATTATATTTTAGCTTTATCTCTGGGTTGGTAAACATCTGTGATGCCTCTGGTATCGATTGCAGACATGACCACCATGAGGTAAGGTGGTCACTCAAGTGTCATTTTGTTAGCCACCCAATAACATAAATAAAAGGCAATCCCAACCATAAATATCGATAAAGTTGATACAGTTCATCGACACAACTCTAGCTGGCCACTCGTAAAGATGACCGCACACGGAGACGTTTTACGACACATTAAAATTAAAGTTCGCGTGAACAGCGAAACGTACTCTTAGGTTTATGTACATGATATAATATCTCAAGTATTTTTATTGGGTACTTCATTGCTTGTCTACACCAGTGAGTTTTGGAGAAGTAGGCCTTTCCGTGGGTGAGAAACAAAAAAACAGTGTTATTTTTTTTAAATCGGATCCTGTATTATAGCATAAAATAAAAAGTAGTGCCCATAAGCCCTATTGCCTTATTGCTCTATTGCATACATGACAATCAGAAACGACAATTAATAAAAAATCATAATAATATGGAGAGCAGTGGTGGCCGAGTCGTATCGCCCACGACTTAACGAGTTGTAGATCGTGAGTTTGAACCCAGGCAGGTAGTTTACTTTGTGTATTTAATTTTATCACCAGTGCTCTCAAAACGGTGAACGAAAACATCATGAGGAAACCGGCATGTCCTAGAGCCAAAAAAATTGAAAACATGTGACGTCCGCCAACCCACGCTGGGCCCGCGTTGTGTTTTATGGCATTTATACCCCACTCCCTGTCACTGAGAGGAGGCCTGTGCCGGCGGAGGGAACATTATAGGCTGAATGCTTTTCTCTCATCTACAATCTTCATAAAAGTGTTGGCATTAATAAATAATAAATAAGACAGACAAACAAATTTTTCAGACAGGTTCACAAGAACACATCCTCAACAAGGCATATATGCATAGGTACACCAACAATAATAATAAAAACTATACACGACCGTAACACAATTATAGTCCTTTTTACTGGATTACAAACGGGGTCGTGGGCGGTCCGTAACCTGATTACGGCAGCTGTCCGGCCGGACGGACGCTTTGACGACGAGTAACTAGATTATAAAACGTATTATAATTTTCCGGGAAAAGCGCCGGTTATGAAAACGTGCAGCCTGTAGGCTGTCCGCTGCATCCTTGAAGAGACTGCGTAATGTTCTACCAACTGTCACCAAGTTTGTGCTTGCACAATCGCTTCTTCTGCCCATCCTTGATTATGATGCAGCTATCTTGACCTTACTCAAGACCAACTCGATAAGCTTGAGCGGCTTCAAAATGCTTGTTTATGGTTCATGTTCCATTTGCGCAAATTTGACCATGTTTCCGAATTTCGTGTGAAATTCAAGTGGTTACCAATTCGCCTTCGCCGGAATGCTCATATTCTTTCCCTTTCGTATAGTGTGCTCTTTTCCTCTTCCACCCCTCTCTATCTTCAGAAACGTTTCGAGTATCTTTGCGACTCCCGCACGAAATTCTTGAGGTCATCAGATAACTTGAAGTTTAAAATGCCAATGCATTCCACAACTTTCTTCGACAAATCCTTTTCTGTTCAAGCCGCTCGTTTGTGGAATACATTTCCAGTTCAAATAAAATGCGTTCAATCGTAACCTGTAGGTATTGAGACTCGTGAAGGAACATTTCTAGTTGTGATCTTGTTTCCGTAATTGTAATAATCTGTAGTCATCATTTATTTTCGTTGGTTAGATATTTAGTATGCACACGAGGGGCGTTCAACGTATTCTCGTTATCGGGATGAAAAAAAAAACGTAAATTCAATTAAAATTATTTTTAATTTTAAATTTTTTCCCCATTACCTCAATGCATTTATTACATCTCGAAATTAACTTTTCAATACCCTGTAAAAAATAACTTTACTCTGTCTCTGAAAAATGCGCTTTTATTGCCGCTTTGAGCTCTTCGTCGTTGGAAAATTGTTTTCCATGATGGACTTTTTTTAATTAGAGAACAAATAATAATCACTTGGGGCTAGGTCCGGGCTATAGGGTATTGGTTAATTTCTTAGAAACCACAATCTCGCCGTATGGACCGGGGCATTGTCGTGAAGAAGCAACACACCGGTGGTCAGTTTACCCCATCTTTTTTCTTTAATTATTTCCCGTAAATTTCGTAAAGTGGATGCGTAGGATGGTGCATTTATGGGTTCACCTTTTTTTGTGTACTAAATCAGCAAAATGAGTCCCAAAATACTGTGGCCATGATTTTTCAGGCAGACGGAACGACTTTGTATTCCTTAGTGGTGCAGTACCCTTCTTGTGCCACTGCATGGACTCCTGCTTACTTTCAGGGTCATAATGATGATCCTACATTTCATCTCCAGTAACAATTCGATCGAAAATACTTGATGGAACTTCACCACAGAGCTCTAAAAACTCTCTACAGCACTCGATTTGCACTTGTTTTTGAGGCGCCGTGAGCATTTGCGGCACCCATCTTGCACTGACTTTTGAAAGGTAACGAAGGTAACGAAGAATAGTGTGCACGGAACCAACGGAGAGGTGGGTCATCTCTGCTATTATTTTCTTCTTCATTTGGGCATCCTCCAGTATAAGCTTCTCAATTGTTTTCACCTTTTCTTCCGTAGAGGCAGTAACCGGGCCGCCAGAGCGAATATCGTTTTCAATACTCTGCCCCTTTAAAATTTACTTGACCACTTTTGACCCGTAGATAACGAAGGTGCAGAATCTTGGTAAACAGCCACCATCTCTTTCTGAATAGTTTTTTGTCTTTAGCCTTGTTTGGTAAGGAATTTAATAACAGCGCGGTGCTCGATTGTCTTCAACATTGTCACGTTAGTCATGCCAGTCGTCGTTGACTAAGGATAACTCGAAACTAATGATCACAACTGTCTGAAATTCTACCTTTATACCCTTAGATAATGCCATGAATGAATTAATTAATAATCATTACCCACATCATTAGTAAATCACCCTCATAACCGAGAATACATCGAACTCCCCTCGTATGTATGTATGTATCTATTATATGACATATACATATTGTAGTGAAAAGCGAAGGTAGCTGCCCAGATTGCTGCTTATTCTGTCGAGGTCCCAGACTCCGTCGAGCGCCACCTGGTGGAGCTGGCGTCCCGATTAGTCAATTATACAGACATACTTAAGTATCTATTATACTGTATTGTATCTATATAGGTACTTATTATTTTGCACCATTGACAACCTTATTTTTATGTCCACACAATCACTGTCCATTCCAAGGTTGCCAGGAACAGATCGCAGAAAGCGATAATGCCGTCCATTGTGTGTTTTGTAGTGGCAAATGTATTTTTTTTGTTATGTATTTTCAGGTGTACAATAAATTATCCGTAGTTATCTTCAAATCACACTTGTCATTACAAGTGTGATTTGAACATAACTACGGATAATTTAAGTTGGTAGTCAATTTGCTTAACAATGAATTTCCCTGACTTTGCATTTATTTATTTATACTTTATTGTACACCTGAAAAGACATAACAAAAAAAAAACTACATTATGTGGTTGTAATATATATATATATAACACTGTGTGGTTTCAGTCAATATGCGCTTCACATAGCCTCCGGCCATCCTAGGCTGAAAGACATAATTGTTATGAAGATTTTCTACAAGATTTTTTTATTCTTGAGTATAAACTCAAGTTGCCAGTACCGTGTAAAAGCAAAAGCACCTGTATTAATGTCCACATGACAGCCCTCAGACCGCCGTAGTCTGTAGGGTCATATTTAATAGGCAATTCCGTTCGGTAATCGTCGCCGTTATACTCGGGTATCTTCGGCAGTAAGCAGACGGGTCGGGACTCGGGAGCACTTGTTTTATAACGCGATTATATGGCACGTGTTAATGTCATTCGTGATTGGGAATACGAGAGCTGAGACACCTTTTTAGTGGGAATATCTTCATGGATACCCGCCGTCTGGGAAGAATGGAGACACACACACATGGGGACACATACTTACTAAAACACCACGGTTCCTCATGGCTACCTTGAGTGGGGAGTGCAGGGTATACTCATCATTTGTCTAGCCTTTTCCAACTATGTTGGATAGGCTTCCAGTCTAACGGAATGCAGCTTTTTACATGGGGCGACTGCCTATGTGACTTCCACAACCCAGTTATAAATGATAAATGATTTTATTTCTGTAAGTAGGTTTGTTCAAACACTTTTACACGTCAATTATATTTTAAAAACTAGATGAGGTCGACGATTCCTACCTCACTACTCTGAGAAGGAAGACCGAAACAAACTCAGAGGTCACAGTCTCTTTTAAAGTCCAGACATAATCTTGGTCAGATCATATGAAGACCATGTAGATTGGTGTCTGAAATGGTCTTTTGAGTAAAAACCACACAGATTGACTGGACCTGTCCAGTCAGTGCACGCATTTGTTCGTAATCGTGCAGCTCAACTCAGAACTTAAGGAGCTCAACGATTCGACGAACAATACTAAAGAAAGGACATTTGGGTAGGCCACAAAAATTACTTAAACTGCCAGACCATGATTCAAATTAACTGAGGAGAAAAAAAAAGCAAAAATGACCCACATAGTCTTCACGCAATAATAATAATCGTATATTCCCAACAGGTATCCGCCCGATAAACCTGTGTATTGTAGTTATCAATTCTTGCTGGTAATAGTCATAAGTTTAATTGTAAGTTATAAAATGTGGTCACAAAATTGTGATCTCTTCTTCTGGTTCGTTATGAAGTCGACGCCTTATTTAAATAGATTAAACAAAAATCAGGTGTTAATTTTTTATCGCGGGTTATCAAAAGTGTTTCGAAATGGTTGGTCTACTTAAATAGTGCATAGAAGACAAAGTATTGTCAATAACCCTATGATGGGCAACATAACACCAGTTTATAGCCTATGCATATCATATCATGAGCTAGTTTACGAAGTTACATTTTACAACTTGCGTATAACAAGCAGTTTTACGACTTAAAGTGTACTTGATGTTATAAAATTCACTCGACATCACCTTTCTAATAACGTCGTCTATGTATATGACGGAGAAGGTACCTCTCTCGTTATTATCAGCCATATTTTAACTACTGTGGGCGTACTATGGGAAGTATTGGTTACTGCGCAATAGAAAAACCGTTTGCAGATCAAATCAAATTATAATTTAGGAAAAAATTAATCACACTAGCGAATCACGCACTGTAGATATACGACACGACTATACGGAACGCGCGACAGTTTCTAAACGTGTTCACTGCTTAACAACCAACTCAGCTTTTACTCTGGTCAAGCGTTATGTTATAGACTCTGTCGAGCGCCACCTGGTGGCGCTGGCGTCCCGATTAGTCAAAGTCAAACCATTGATTTAACGTATTTCCGACATATATATTTAATAAATAATATATGTGGGAATTTTAATAAAGTATCATGTCTGAATGCAGGTTTATCTATTGATATTATCTTAATGGTCTGAAGCTACCTAAAAAAACATAAAACAGGAGTGAGCTCTAAATTTGAAAGGAGATGACCGAGAATGAGATGAGCAAGATGAAGTAACGAACTTAGAAGTGTATTTTTTATTCATATTTTAATTAAAAGAAGTTAAACATATTTTCAAGTTTGCATTCGATTCGCTCCCCTACATCTGATTTTAACTACAGACAATTTATTGGCTGATAACAAATGGTATGTTTATTTGTTAAACACTTTATTGTACCCCACAAAAAACATTACACACCATGACCACACACATCACACATCATAAACACATCATACACACATCACACACACATCACACACACATCACACACACATACATCATGATATAATGTAAAAACTGGGAGTAAGTATTACCCAACATCAGCCTTCATGATTCCCATGTAAAAACTTTTGTCGGAAGTTCAAGTACATGAGTGAAAGTTAAAAAAATGACAGTCAAAATGTTAAACTGGAAGACGATGCAATGCCAGTAATGCAAGTACATAGTAGTCAATCCTACTTATAAAATATAAGCGGTCTTTAGCGTAGTGCAAAATATAATAGTACAATTTATGGAAATAAAAGGCGAGAATTATGTGTGACAGGAGGAACCAAATTGTATATCTTGACAAGTGTCAAAGGTAACATTTTTATTATACATGACATATTTCTGGCTTCACTAAAAGAGTGTTTAAAAAGAGTATTTATTTGGTTCGCTACAGGTCTAAGAGTAGGTACCACGTATCCACGCTGTAGAATTTAATATATGAAATCAAACATACCACTATTATTAGAAACGAATAGTTTAATAAACCGTCTCTTTTTATCATAACTGAATAGTTACGATAAAAAGAGACGGTTCTTGGTTGAAACAATTATAAGATTTATAATATTGCTTTTATAACGACAAACTCCTTCATTTACGTCTGAATATGGAGTAGGATCCCTTTCTATGGTCCGAAGGCTGCCGATGAGGATTATGTAAAGCCGACGAAGATTTGGCACGAGCCTATCTTATTTGTCGAAAATAATGTCAAAAGAGTTTTTGAGAAAACACTGAATTGGTTGTGGATTTGCATTTTAATTTCGGATGTTTCGGTGGACGTAGCATCTTGATCGCGTAACCATTTCGAGGTTGGGTCTACTATGGCGACGATTTCGGAGAAAACAAGTGTTACATTTTTCACAATATATTTTTCACTATAATAATTAATATTTTAGTGCCCTTTCTAGCGATATTTCATTATATAATTTAGTAATACTGACAAATAAATAAAAAAACGTGAAATATTTGGCAGCTATTTGGCACGTTGCCACTTTCTAAATGCTCCCTCTTAAGCAAAATCTTATTGCTTTCGCAAGAAGACAATTGACAGACAATTTAAGACAATAGTGTTGAGGATTAAATCCTGGAAAAAAGTGTTATTAAAAGGCAGCCTCAGTACGTTTAGGGGTCAAGCAATTATAATCATTTTACAAGGCAGTTGTGTTCCACGCGTGCCTCAAAGAGATGTCGGCACTAATTGACGGGGTCCGTTAGGGCCGGTGCCTGCCAGGGTCGCGGATTTTTCGAAAGAGTTACCGTGGCCCTGGCGCACAGGCAACTGAAGGAACACTGGTGGGTTTAGTCAGTAAAAGTCTCACAAGCCCGCCCGCTCCGCCCAGAGCGGGAGAAGTTACTTGATGATTTCCCATCAAAAAAAAAGGTGTGACGTGCAGAGCATACAATGGTGCAAAATCATGACATTAGGGCCCACTTCCGCAACTTATATCTTTAAAAGCATTTGGCGCTAAACGAATTTAATTCATCGTTCTATTTCCGTAAATCTAATGAAGATGACACAGACAGAAAGTGTTATAAATACGTTTAGCGTTAAATGCATTCTTGTGGTGCAAGTGGGCCTAGGTGTTGTCACACAAACTACCATAAAATTAAAACCATCAGAATACCCTTCATGACATTGCGAGTTCACCTGGATGTGATACCCGCAATATATGTCACAGTGTTATCTCCCGTTTCCGCGTGATCGGGCGCCGCCCGCGCGGAAGCACTCGTTCTGCTCACCTCGGCACCCGCACACAATGTCGTGAATGTATTGATGGGAACCTTTAAATGGGATGCGATGCGATGAGTAGATGTGCTCATCAATTTTGAAACAATCATGCTTTACACAATTATAATTGAGTGTGGCGCTGCGAACATTATATAAGATAGTCAGAAGTGTACTTATCATAAGTAGGGAACCATTTAACTAATTATTGTTTTACAAATATCATTTGTTCGGCCATCTTATACAGTAATTGTTCCATCAATTAACACAAAAAGAGAAAAAAAAAATACAATGTTAAGTTAATTATAACTAAGAAAGCGCTCAAATCCTTGGCCTACGGCCTCCTTGCGCAACACAATATTATTCTATAAAATCTAACACACTCATAATTGTCAAACGACTCCGATGTGTGTAGATTTTCCCACATAAATTTTCAAATCTAACACACTCATAATTGTCAAACGACTCCATTGTGTGTAGATTTTTCCACATCAATTTTCAAATCTAACACACGCATAATTGTCAAACGACTCCATTGTGTGTAGTTTTTTTTTCATATCAAGTTTCAAATCTAATCAAAATCAAAGTCATTATTCATTCCATAATAAAGTATAAAACATAATCAATATAATTAATATTCAAATCCATTTACAAAATAACCTTTCAAAAATTCATGATACCAATTCATTTTCAAATTAAACATTGTCGGTCATTGTCCAAGTACTCTCCACATCCATACCTACTGACATTTCCGACGGCTCTATTTCCATATTATCAGTACCTTCAATAGTTTCGTCTACATCTACATCCTCCGTTGAGCTTCCCTCATCGGAATCGGGTAAGCCTTCTTGAGTAAAGGTCAACCAAGGATGTATTTTATCCAAAGCAATTACTGCCTCATATTTTCTATTCTTTTTTCGGGTTAGGGGTGTATCCTGAACAACATACCTATCTTTATCTAATTCTTTGATAATCCCGTATGGACCTTGTAATTTAGCAAGTAACTTTCTCGACTGTCCGCTATTACTACCTACTTCTCTTTCAATTCTTACTAAGTCACCCACTTGATAATTCCTACCAATTTTCCTATTTTTGTCAAATCTTTCCTTTTGTTTTACTTGATCCTCACTTATGTTGGCATTTACCTCTTCCCTTATATTCTCTAATGTTTCTTTTGAACATCCCGATTCGCCCTGGTCGAGCAACGAAGTGACTATTCCGTCACTTTTTGCCCTCAACCTTATACCAAACAGTACTTCAGCTGGCGTTTTGCCTGTACCTTTATTAAGAGTTGTATTGAGACCCAGCTGAATGTCTTCTAAATGAGTATCCCACTCATTTTCCTTACAATTGTGATTTTTGACAGCAAGCGAAGCCAATATGGTACGATTATATCGCTCGACTTGGCCATTCGCTCGCGGTGTTGCAACCGCATTCAAAACGTGCTTTATGCCTAATTTGTTCACGAAGTCTTTAAAACTTTTACTCGTAAAAGAAGTTCCCCGATCACTGACTATCCTACTTGGTATACCGAATAAACTAAAATAGTGATTTAAAACTTAGATGGTCGATTTAGTTTTCGTATTTTTGACGGCAAATAAAGTAACATACTTTGTGTATGCTTCAACAAGTACCAACAAGTAAGTGTTTTTAGATTTACTCCGAACAACTGGACCCAAGTGGTCCATGTGTATCGTGTGAAACGGTTTGTCAATTTTTGGAACTGGATGGAGCATAACTTGTCTTTTTCCCGGTGGTACTTTGTGGTAACTACATTCTAGACATGATTGAACATACTTTTTGGTAAACTTGTTCATTTTGGGAAACCAGTAAAGGGATTTCAACTTGTCCAAAGTTTTATCTAGACTGAAGTGACCAAGTTCATCATGACACTTTTTGAGTAATTGCCATCTAAATCCCTTGGGAACCAACCATTTCAATTGGCTGTCCACAACTCTATAAACCTTTCCCCCCTTTAAACGATAATTCAGAAAAGTTTCATGGATTTTAGGCGTTTCAGGGTCTTCTAAAATATTTTTAATGCGTTGAACCTCTTCATCAGTACTCTGAATAGTTGTTAGCCAGTCTTCTGTTTCTACAACTAAAATATCGAATACAGACTCAGGTTCATCTGACATAGGGATAGCATTCCTGCTAAGTGCGTCCACATGGGTCATACGGTTACCCGGCCTATACTCGATACTACAATCGTACTCCTGGAGTTGAAGCCACCACCTACTTATACGAGGTATCATATCCCTCTTTGATAAAGTAGTACGTAATGCGCTACAATCGGTTATAATTGTGAATCTGAGGCCTAAAACGTATACTCTAAACCGTTGCAAGGAAGCTATTACCGCTAGGGTTTCCAATTCAAATGAATGTTACTTCTGCTCTTCGAGGGTAGTTTGCCTACTGTAATACGCTACCGCTCGCCACCTACCTAATTCATCTTCCTGCAGTAATATTCCCGCTATACCCGATTTGCACGCATCCGTATGAATCTGAGTTTTTGCATTTACGTTGTACAACGCTAAAATTGGTCTTTTTACTAGCTCTGCCTTTAGGGTGCAAAATGATTTTTCCTGTTCTGGACCCCACTCCCATTTAGAGTTCTTTTTTAATAATTTAGTTAGTGGATTAGCAATTATAGAAAAACTTTTTACAAAACGTCTAAAAAAACTAGCCAAACCAACAAACAGGCGTATTTCGTGTTGGTTAGTAGGGCACTTAAAATTTTCTACTGCTGCAGTCTTTTTTGAACCCGGTCTGACCCCTTGTTTACTTACTTCGAAACCGAGATAATCGATTTAAAAAAAAAATACACATTTTGATAATTTCAACGTCAACCCCGCTTCTTTAATAAGTTTAAGTACTGTTTCTAACCGCTTCATTCCTTGCGAAATATTGTGGGCTGGTTTGATTATATCGTCCATGAATGCAAAAGCTTGGGCTTTAACGTCTTTCAAAATGGTATTAATAGTTTTCTGAAAAACAGACGGTGCGTTGGCCAAACTGAAAGGCATGCGGGTGAACTGGTATTGGCCGTCTGGCGTTACAAACGCAGTTTTGTCTTGCGACGAAGGGGCTATTGGGATTTGGTAGTAGCCCGAGGCCAAGTCAAGCGTTATAAAATATTCATAACCACTTAACTGATCTATTTGGTTCTCTATTGTGGGCAGAGGGTAGTGTTCCTTGACCGTTTTAGCATTTAAAGCTCTATAGTCAACGCAAAGCCGTTGATCACCTGTCTTCTTCTGAACTAAAATAATGGGGCTTGCATAAGAAGATGTTGACTCAGTAATTATACCTGAATCCAACATGTCCTGAACCATTTCTTTGACTTTATTCCTTTCTGAATAAGCTAGCCTGTATGGCCTATACACAACAGGGGTCGCATCTTTTAACGTTATAGTCATTTCGGTCAAATTAGTCAGCCCTAAATCAGATAAACTAAACGAAAAACAGTCCCTATACTCTTTTAGCAAGGTTTCCAAACGTTCTCTGTCTCCTGTACTAAATCCATCACCTATTTTAAGATCGTTTGATATGGAATCACTATCCCTGTTTTCTAGCATTCTAACATTTAGGCAATCATTATCATTTAAAGTGTAAGCTCTAGTTAATAATTGTCCTTTTTGAAGTTTAATTTCGTTACCATTAAAGGTTACTACTAAAATGTGACCTCTTCCTTGCGCGATTGTATATAATCCAGGCATAGTAAAATAACAATTATCACCTATTTTTCTTAACGATTCCTTTACGTAACATTTTATGGTGTAATCGTTATTAATTTTTACTGGTATCATGTTGATAGAGTTAGAACATTGACATCAGAGTCTACAACTAAATGAATTTTTTGATAGTTTTCAAATTTAGAACTATTTAAAGGATCAGGTTTTTTTTTTTAAAACTAAATGTTCGTCTATCTTTATAATAATTATACCGGCTTGCTCGGTGAAAGTATGCCCCAACAGTACGGCATGTTTAAGTAATTCATCTGGTACCACTAATGCTTCCACAGATATTGTAACGGCTTGTACTTGTATTTGGACCACTGCTCTACCTATAGGTATTATGATTGAATTACCAAAGACTTTTAATGTTGGCAGATCATTTTTACCGTAAGCAGTGTTTAATTTTTTAAAGTCACTTATTCGAATCAAAGTACTTTGGCTACCGAGATCCATATAACATGACATTGTTTTGCCATTAACTTGAACTGGAAGGACATACTTATCATCTAACTCACCGGTTAACTTAACTTCCGACACTGTTCTACCGATTTCATTATTTTTACCGCTATCATTACCGTTTCTGGGTAGCCGTCTACAATTAACACTCTGATGTCCAAGTTTCTTACAAATGCTACACGTCAATAAGGGTTTGTTACACTTAAAAGAGGGGTGACCTACCTCATTACAATTAAAACATTTTATATTGCTACTCGGTTTAGAATTATCATTATTGCTATCAAGGCGCCTTTTTGTAAACGGCTGACGAGATACTCTATCTCTGACATCCTCTAACTTAATATGTAGATTTGAAATAAGACAGTAATTCTTCAGGTTGAGAGTAGTTCGCAGCCTGAGCTCCTAGTCGCATACCCTTGTCTTCCAATCCATATATAAGACAATCCACAGCCCGTTTACCAGTTATATCGCATCGGTTGAGAAAGTTAATTTTGTTATAAAAATAAGTTTCTAACGACTCATTATGTCTAACCTTCCGATCTAACATTTCATGCAAAAGTTGTGCATAATTCTGAACTGTGGGAAATGTCTTTGTCAGTTTATCCTTCCATTCAGACCAACTATAACTTAAGGAAGTTAAGCCTTGGTACCACACCTTAGCTACTCCAGTCAATTTAGGCAACGCATAATGAAGTTGTTGTGTTTCAGACCATTTATACAAAGCTGCACATTGTTCCACTTTCGTAATCCATAAATCTATAGTTTGTTCCTTATTAGAAGGATCAAATTCTGGTACTGCATTTGTTGACATACTAAAGTGGTTTTGAGTCTGGGACGCCGACGAGGGCAGTGATTTGATTAACTCCATGACATCATGAATACTAAAACTATGATCAACTACAGTTTTGTTTTTAGGGGCCTTATTCATATTAGTTACATCAGTGTTAATATTCAAATTACTATCCATGCTACTAGTACTACATGATGACTGACTTACGGCTTCGCGACGTCTTCGACTCTTCCTGTGGTGACGGGATCCCCGTCTCACCTCGCTACTGCTGCGCTGCCGCCGTCACCGTCTCGCCCTCCGTGAGTGTGCAGATCGGGAACGCGAGCGCGACCGCGAAGACCGCGTTCTTTTTCTCACACGCCGTGAGAGATAAGAACCCGCACGTCTCCGTGGCGTACGGCCTCTTGAACCTGCGTGGCTCGAGGAGCTTGAGCTGGTCTGCACAGGACGCGGGCGCCGCGTACTAGAACAGCTTTTCCTGTGACGTCTGCGTAAACGCCCCATGCGGCTGCGGCTGCGGCTGCACGGCGGCGTAGCTCCATCACGCGTTTGAGAAGCCTCTGGATCAAGAGCTTTACGCATTCTCGCTTCTTCACGAAGTCTCGACATATTATTTAGGTCTGTAACCATATTTTTATCGACTTTTTAAAATGAGAACATACTTAATTTTATAATCTTAAACACAGATAAACAAACAATAAAAATAAAATTCAACCATTGTAATCATCAAAAATAACTTTGATTGTGCTAAGATAGCACAAACAACTTATTAAAAACGTTTTACTCCTTACAATCAAAACAATAAGTACCTATATATCTAATAAAATAGGCCCACTTACGTAACTGGAACACCATAATAGGTGATGTACGCATTTACATGCATAAAATCACCACTTCTTTACACGGGGGTAGGCAGAGATTACTTGAAAACAATGATTTCCTATTTTAGGTTCCTTCACGTAATCCCGGAGACTCGCAATACCTTTACAACTATATGAACTCACTCGTTATGTATTTAATAACGCGGTTAAGCGTAAATAATAAAAAAGACATGTAAAAGAAATACAACTTACCGAGTCTATGCCTCTTACTTTACCTGTCCTTATAAACGGCTTATGTGGACGTGATTAGAATATTAAGTAATATTCGCGTCAGTATCCCACTTCTGAACTATAAGATAGTCAGAAGTGTACCAATAAAACAATTAATACTTAATATCAAATCAAATATGTATTCGTCCTTAAAACACACTGTTAATCAACTGATTTCACAAACTGATTCAAATGAAAACCTTCCTTAACTTCGTAACTTCTAAATCTTCCACCGTTACACCGGTCGGTATCGCTCCACGAATCAGACTGCTTCAATATAGCCGACCGCAGTAAAGTAAGTTACGGATGGAAGTCAAAACACGAACTATTATTCCACAAATAAACGGTATTATAATATTTTTATAAAACAGTCAATTTTAGATCTTGAAAATGAAATTATTCTAAATATTTTCTGACGAAATAAATAGCAAAAGCTTACAATTGTTTAAAAGTTTACCAACATCATGTATTGTGTGCCATACACATTAAATCTCTTTGCTTAGTTTAAATGGGCATGTACATACCTATGTACCTAATTTCTCCATTACCTTAATAACCTACACATTTAATTTCTGTTCTTATTGTTTTTTATTGCTATAAAAAAATTAAATCAAATCAACTCATTTATTTTTTAAGCTATTGCATAGCTTTTATCGCGGGCTTTGAGCGCGGCGACCGAATTAAGAAATTCCGTAACGAAAATAAAACCTAACACCCCCCACTCCGCTTACCATGTAGCTCGGCCGAGCGTCCGCTTAACGGCTATGTATATGGTACGACTGTACGAAGCTCGCACGGATCGAGACGAGCTGGGGGTCTACTCTCTAACTCCGTCAACGACGAGACGGGCCCGTCCGAAGGTAGTCCGATACGATGCAATAAACCCTACTCCCTATTGATTTCGGACTATTAGGTTTCTAACGGAATCATAGACACTATTCGTGAACGCATGGCGCATGACGATAGAGTTGCGCTATTTTACCGGTCGATTACCGGTTTACTTACTTTGTGGTTTTCAAGCTTAATAAATAAGAAATAATATTGTTATCGTTATAAAATTACCACATTTTTAACAATAAACTGTTTATTATGTTTCCAAATATAGAACTGAACTATGTTAGCCATTTTTGTCCGGATTGTAGCTTTACCCTGTTAATACCTTTGCCTTTTTTCTTTTTGACGGCAATTTTCAAATGAAATGTCATGTCAGTGTTTATTATTATTTACAACCACACTAAATAATTGCATCAATTCGCAATTTATTAACACGACGCGGGATGTTTTCGTTATTAAATATTAATTAATGTTGTAAAATGGCCCCAATCGCTCCAGCAGCAACTCACGCGCAAATAGAGGCCCTCCTTAATTTCATGAGTGAGAATAATGAGTTGGCACGCGGACTATTGAGGGGTGCCGACGAAAGAATTCGTTCAAAAGGCTGTGGGAAAACCTGTGCAACTCCCTTAATTTAATGGGAAGTTGCACAAAGTCTGTGGAGCAGTGGCAAAGGGTGAGTATAATACATTACTCGTCAATATTAATTTGATTTTTAAGTCTTGTCATCAGTAAAGTGCATACAATGATAATCAGTCATCCTCCAAATGATTATCTGTAGGAGTATACTGGCTTGTATATCGTTTTTTATGTAATTAAAATTAACCAACTTTTAGGTGCGGGCTGATAAAAAACATTTAGCCAATAAAGCTGCTGAAGCTGCCAGACATTCAGCATGTGCTACAGGTGAAGTCCCATCGGTAGCAACAACCCTCTCCCAAGTGGAATTGAGGATACTATTAATTATGGGAGAGGGTTTTGGACAGCCACAAGCCAAGGCAAGAGTGCCAGCTTTTCCATCAGTAAGTAATAATTAAATTTATAATTTATGATAGTATGTTTGAATGGTAAAAACAACAGCATTAATGCTTTTATAATGCTGTTGCATGGAGTCTTTGCCATGACTTTAAAAAAATTCAATAACAATAAATAACAAACACATAATTATATATTTGTTGTACCCGTCAATGATATTTTGATTTTTGTTGTAGGTCCACCTGTAAGACAAGACCCAGCAGCCATCACACCCACCCAAATTTCTGCTGCTACACCTGCCAACCCACTTTCCCAAGAGCAACCCTCAATATTCACTGATGCACTGGAGCGGGAGCTGCCAATGCAAAATTAGTGAAGTAAGTATTATTGTTTAGTAGAAAAGAGATTATGTTAGTTGTTTCAGAAAATTACTTAAAACTGACTGAGATTTATTTTAATTTGTTTACAGCATTAAATTCTCGTCGTGCACATCCACGAGTTCGGCAACACCTCACTGCCGACTCAGCTAGAAGTCGAAGTATTGAGGTGGAAGAACAAAGACTACTAATTGAATCCGGGAGAACTCAAACTCAACTCAAACTCAAAGCATTTATTTCAAATAAACCAATTACAGGCACTTTTGAATTGTCAAGGGGTCGGTCAGTCAGAAAGATGAAGCTAGTTGCCCATTCCAAAGTAGCCCAGTAGCAAAGTAGCCCATTCCGTAGTAGGTACCTATGGAGAAGAACGGGCAAGAAACTCCATGGACACTCTTTTAAATCAAAATATGGTTACAAATTATTGGTTACATCATTCATGTTGAAATTATGCATGTGAGAACGATGCAGAACGTTAAAAGCGTCCGTAATAAAGAGACGACAACAATTCCATTATTAAATTAAAATAAGCCGTGGCAGCCAAGAGATGACCAGTCCCCACTGACGGCGCCCGTTCACGAACATGACGTATGGATCAGCACCATTTAGCTCAACCATTTTGAAGGGAACTTAATGATCCAACACACACGCCACCACCAGCGAGACATTTGAGTGAGCATGACATACTCTCAGCCGCCAGGGCACATTCAAGTCAATGAAAGACAAACCTAGAAAATGGTAGCTTTATAGTAGGTACATAGTACTCACACATGTGCTATGCAATTATACAATACAATAATACAATAGAAGTTTAGTTTTGTTTATTATAATACAAGAAATGTGGTGCCTGATGAAATAAGGGTTGTCATTGTGGAACTTTGTAACTTAGTACATAACTAGAAACATTTAAATTGCTAGTTATACATATAACTCTTGAAAGTCACAGGGAGAGGCCTTTGCCCAGCAGTTGGATGATGCAGGCAGTATCATACATATTTTTTCTCCATTGCTCTATAATTGCAACATTGTTCACAATGTTGCAACATTTATTTCCCGAGCTCCTCATCTCTTTTGTTGCTTGGAGTCTGGTCTTCCAACTCAATAATTCACTGAATGAAAGCTTACCAGCAATTATTTAAGATTAAATTATACAAGTAATAGAAAATGGTATGTGTTGATTGGTTAAAAAAAATATTTTGATTGTATAATGTTGATTCTTAATTTGAGATTAGTCTAGAATAAATAAAAATCTATGTATTGTTGATTTTTAATTTTATTCAGATATTAGGTATTTGATATTGAAGTAGACTAGTAAGAGAAACTAAGTTCCTAGGAATAATTTAAGACTACATAGATAAATAAAAGAAAATCTATGTTTTGATTGTTACATTGTGTTGTTGAATGTATTTGTTTTTTTTCAAATTGATTGGTGCTGAATAAAAAGAAAACATTTTGTTTATAAAAACAATACTTTTATTGTGGAAATCTTTTTCTTATGTCAGAATCGTCCCGCGCCAGTCCCAACACCCATTATGTCCTGAAAACAAAATAAACAGTTTGTAAAATAAATACTCAAATCAATATTATAAATACAAACATCCTATGTATTTATGTATTTATTGACATATTTTATTAGTAGAGTAGTTTTCTTGTGAGACTGCATAAGTACCTATTTCTGTCCAGCAATTACGGTAATCTGTCTCTCGCTCTTTGCCCTTGCTGAAGAGCTTGATGAGCGGGCATATACTCATATCGCTATCCTCCCTGTCTACTGCACTCTAATTGTAGGTCTTCCTCAGAGAGTCAGAGAGTTAAGGTGCTTCTAAACCTGCCCGATTACACATAGTGCGTAAGACAGCAGGCAATGACAATTTTACCTGCAAAAATAATATTTTCTCTGAAATTTATGAAAAAAATATACTGTTCATCTGTTCAATGCATTATAAGGAAAAATATAGAATTGTGACAAATACCTGCTGTGATGGGTTTATAAAGCAGCTCTCTAGCTGCTAAGAGGCATCTCCATCAGCCTTTTAAAATTCCAAATGTAAGTCTGCTAAGGCCCACTGCACCATGGTACCTCCCCCGAGCATAAAAGTTGAGTGCAGCGAGGATCTAAAAGTAAACAAAATCACCAGTAAATACAACTCAATTAATTGCAGAATCTTCAATAAATAAGTATAACCTTAGCTTTAGACCTTCATTCTTATATCAAACAATTACCTTCATTATTGGATCCACACCATTTCTTCGTATTTGTTGAGGCAAAAGAGGTACTATATGCTCACACAAGTCATCAAATAATTCCAGCCTTTAGTTCTTTAAGAACTTAACGTCGGGAATACTCGCCAACCGAAAGTTTTGGCGCAAATATAATCGGCATCACCTCCGCTCTTCGTGTAGAGCTTCATCGAGCATTCAAAAATGCAGCCATAGGTTCAAGTTTTTGGCAAATTTTAACTTTCGTAGGCAGCACGATAACTATTTTGATGTCGTATAAAATGACATAATGATCCGTCTATACAAGTGTCAAATTCAACTTTTCGGACGGGCAAAAACACATCGGGAGTAGGGTCAACAGTCAAATCGTGTTGTCATTCGTTCTTAGTTCGGGTTCGGGACTAATCGTAAGTCCGTAGGTGAGTAGGAAACGCCCGTTACGAAGGCCGAAGCTACGGACTTCGTGCTTAGAGAGTAGGCCCCCTGCTCCGAAATCGGACGAATACGTAAGCAGATTGCATAAGTTGATAAAAAATGCTATGCAATAGCTTTACCGCGGCAGTCCCCGAGTGCCACACGTGTTTTTTTTGCCAACATGGGGTATAGATGTTATACGTTTTGATAATGTTCGATTTTTTTTCAATATTAATAAAAATAAAAAATGTTTATTTTTATTTTTATTAAAATTGATTACTGTTGATTTTTCAACCCTGCTAATCAATTTACTCGTACTCTTGATAATCTTTTCAACTAAGCTAAATATGTATACACGAAATTAAGGAAATAGTCTTAAACTTCCATTTAATTTAGCATACATGGAAATGCAACAGTCGGTAATTACTGTACATATCATACATATTACCTGCATAGTTTGGGGCACGCAACCTTTTCTAGTAATTATAAGATAATAGCATACAATTATGATATATTTAATGCTATTACGAACTGAGAGTAAAAGAAACAACAGAAGGGGGGTCAGTTTAGCTGACAAGCGTAGGTCATCATGATATAAAAATATATAATGTATGAATGAATTAAAAAATCCAAATAATTACGCTATAAAAGTAAAGAATCTTTTTTTGATTAACGTCCCGCCCGGTGACATAATAACGAGGACTTATCGTAGTACCTTCTGAACTGCCAATGCCGCCACTCTCTTGGTACATTACCAGTCGACGGCGATGCGGAGGAATTTTTCGACGTTACATTTTAGTTTGTTAATAGATTTAATCAAGTTAGGTTATTATATTTTAAATGTAAATACCTACTGTAATTTCAAACTTATTAAAATGCTTAAATTCTGAACTTAATAAACATCTCCCATATCTGACACGTGCATATTCACTTAATTAGTTCCGATCTAATTAACACAGTACTGTAGAAGCGTATAAGCAAGCTGTAGTATTAGCGGGGCAGTCAGTAATGCAGGCACGTACTAACTAAAGTACCTAAAGTCAGTTGGTTAACACCTGGACGGTACATTTGCACAATACGTTTTGCAAATGAATAGGGTTCGTGTTTATTTAAAGGCGTTTTTATTTTTAATTAAAATAAACCGTAAGATTAGTCTAAATAGTTTGCGTTAGTTTTTTTCTAAATAAGTAGTTGATAAGCTCGCGCTTTTCAGCGACAGCCAGCGTTGATTTTATGACGTCGACCGGTGTAGCATTCATAAAGTACCTATGTAGATAAATAAAAAAAATAAGTTTAAAAAATAAAATATTTCAAATGGGAACATTCTGATTTTACATTTTTGGCAACGTACTGATAGTTCGACAGCTTTTCATTATGCACTTAGTATTAAAACAGCACACCGTGCTTACCTACACTGCTGACAATACTAACAAGAGACGGAATGATATAGTATGCATATTTAATGCAACCTCAAAACATGTCTTTGTGAAAAGATTTTTACATTTTAGGCCCATTTGTGTACAATAGGTTAAATAGAAAACTAAAATACTAAAGCGGTAAAAACATTATATGTACTTCAATATTTACTAACCATCGATTATGCACAGACAGAAGGTCTACTTGTTGTCTGCAAATAGAACCGGTAACATGCTATTTTACTTTTATTTACCTAAGTTTTAATTTCGTTTTTACTTTATACTTTATATTGTTAATTTACTGCATTAAGTATTTATGCACTTTCTAGCCTAAAGCACAGGTTCAACCTAGTACTGGCAAATTAGCAACTGTGCTCTATTTTAATTGTTAAGGTATTTATTGAAAATAGGTCCCTTATATAAATTAACGATTTTATTATTTATTGTTATTATTTTATTCCGTCGCACACGCATAGGCAATAAAGTTATTTTATCTGTGCGTAAAACTGTCAAAGACGATACATATTTATTAAATAATAATACTATAGACTTAGTAGTATTCGACCCTAATCTCCCATAGAAAAAAATCGCTAAAGGGATATGCAAGCATTGATTGTAATGTGTTGTTTTTTTTTTAAATATTTATCACAAAATAAATTCGTCGCTCGTAGTGTTATGAAACCAAGTCTTTGTGCTGAGTTTCAGTTTGAATACTAGCCTTTTAAGCAACTTAACCGACTGTAAAAAAAGGGTTCTGGATTCTACCCTCGTAAATATAGAATAGTTGGAAATCGTAATTAATAAAATGAATTTGTTATCATTAATTTTTACCTTTAATTCAAACTCAAAGCATTTAATTCAATTAAACCATTAACAGGCACTTTTGAATTGTCAAAGAGTCGGTCAGTTAGTCAGAAAGTTAAAGCTAGTTGCCCATTCCAAAACGTAGATCTCTATCGAGAAGAACGGGCAAGAAACTCAAAGTGCACTCTTTCTAAATCAAGATATTACAAAATCCTGGGTACATTACTCTTGTTGCTTCTATATGTGAGAACAATGTAGAAAAATATTAAGAAACAATTTAATAATAAAAATAAGCCGTGGCAGCTAAGAGATGACCAGTCCCAACCGACGCGCGACGGCGCCCGTTCACGAACATGACGCGTGGATCAGCACCTTCCAGCTCAACCATTATGAACCGACTTAAAAAATAGGAGGGGTTCGCAATTGGACTATTTCTTTTTTTGTGTGTTAACTTGGAAATTTTTTTAGGTGAACCGATTTGGATGATTCTTTTGTTATTTATTTATTTATTAAAACTTTATGCACAAGTAAACAAAAAAATACTGTACAAAGCGGACTGCGGCGAAAGCTGGTGCTTCTCATGTGGTCCCATATAAATTTGATCAAGTTCTGACCAGTAGTTTTTGAGTTATCATATATTTTCTACTTAGTTTATATTGATGATGTTTTAATAATTTCCTGTCACTGTTATTTACATATCAAGTAGTTGTATACGTATTTGTGTGGGGTAGGTACCACAATAAAAAGTGAAAATTATAACTTTTTACAAAAATAAAAAACAATCAACTTTCAAAACAAAAAAAACACCAAAAAAAGGGAAAAATAACTTTAATTTCGGAAGTCGGTGGCAAAAAACGAAAATACAAAACCGAAGACGACTTCCGAAATTAAAGTTATTTTTCACTTCTTTTAGTATTTTTTTTTGGAAGTCGGTTGTTTTTTTGTAGGGAACCGAATTATCTAACACACGCACCACCATCAGTGAAACATTTAAGTGAGCATGACATAGTCTCAACTGCCATGCTTTCAAGTCAAAATACATAATAATGACATAATAAACGAATCCATGGACACACATTTACAAAATTGAAAAAATGCTTCTAAATTATAAAAAACTATAGTTTGCTCTGTATTTGAGAGACGAATAAAATGTTACTACCAAAAAGAAAGAATAATCACTAATATCTAATTGGAGTATTCAACAATAAAACATATTTTATTTAAAAAAAAAACATTAAGTTCGCAATGTCAGAAATAATTAAAGAGAAAATAAAACGGAAGCATCTCTTCTCAACATTCAAATTTTAACTAGTGAGCCCAAGTGGCTGTGGAGCAGGACCAGCAATTAGTTTTGAAACCAGTAGTTGACAACCGAGTAATACCTAAAGAAATTTTTGAGTACTCTTCAAGCTAAGTGAACTAAATGTTGTATACACCATTTTACAATTCATGACACAGTTTAGAGCTTGGCATAATTTGCTGACAGACTTTTTCAGACAAGTAAATGTAGAATTCATTCCTTAAAATAAAAATTTATTCATTCATTCAATTGTAATTTAGAGTTATTATTAGTGATTGTGTTTAGTGAGTTATGTGACGTGGCTACGCTTTTCTTATAAATAATTAAATACTTATTTTATTACTTATAAAGTAGCTAAGGTACGGTACCTATGAATTACATGATTGTTGAATGATGCACTTTAGTCAATGATAAAAATATTATTGTCATATTTTGATTCTCACCTGTGCAAGTGTGGTCAGAGTGAGTTTGATAAATGCAACTGCTGATTTCGTCGTCATAGGCCTTCATTCCTCCTGCGCTGATGTCGGTCGCGTACGTCGGTCGCGCCTACGAATATACATTGTTTTCGATATAGAACCACCCTGCGACGCTGACGTCAGCGGCGAGTACGTTGCTACGACTGTACGCGACCGACATCAGCGTAGGAAGAATTCAGGCCTTAAAACAATGTAGAATAGGCGCCAACACAAAGACGAGGCCACACATGTCCTTAGGCGATAAACTTCTTCACAAAATGTGTAAGACTGCTTCCTTACCTGCTTGATCATAATGCTTGCATGTTTTTCACTTTTAAAGTTCTTTAACTTGATCTTCGAAAAAAGTAAATATTGACGTCATTTCGTCAACTACCGCAATTCACAACATAGCACTTGTGGAACATACTTCAAGTTTTTTTTATTACAATTTCAGTATTACAGGAAACAATTTGAGAGGATAAAGGAAATAAATTGTAAATCAAATTCTAAAGTATCAGAAAGTATCAACACACTGACATTGTAATGGCGGTTGTAGACAACCACAGACTACGATAGACTTACAACAAACAAATATGGCGTCGATTGCACAGGCGACAAAGGGGAAAGAGACGAGGGGCGGTTGTCATTTTGGAAGAATGCACCCATAGACAAATACTTCTATTAATGCCAGCATTTTTTGTTCCGAGATTACCAGCCGTGATATCAATGAAAATGATTGTGCAATGGATGGATAAATTGTTTCGAGTTGTTGTTGTGACTTAGAAGGTATAAAAAGCATATTATGTGGATGATAACTCTAAGATGACGTGTGAACAGTTCAAGATATTATATGGGAATACCAAAAAGGTAAGGCTACCTATATTATATCGTAAAACATCGTAATTTAGTAAGTTTATCATTATTTCTGTCATTGGAATTAGTTTCGATAATTATATATATATACAAAGGTAAAATCGATCAATATTATATGGCTTAGCACGCGACGCTGGGAAGAGACCAGACGGAATTGCCATAATGCCTTGGAAGTTAGGTAGGCCTAGTGTGGGATGCAACATGACGTGTCGACACCCATGCGCCATCCCATCTTCTTCGCACGGCAGGCTGTGCTAGGGCTTAAATCTTCTTAGACTTAAATGTTCGGCCTTTTGGGGTTGAAACACTAGGGCCATGGGGTCCGAGTGATCACTTGGTTTTTCGAGACATCGACAAGAAGTTGGTTGACTCTTTACGGGACCGAGGGCTAACTATTTTTGGGCCAAAGAATGAACGTTAATTACCCTTTGACAGGTATATGATCAAAGGCATTGCCATATTTTTTCTGTTGACAGGGAACAGACGAGTTTTTTGATGCCCTGTGATTCTTCACCCACCGCCCCCCTTTTTATATTGGTATTATTATTTTAAGACTGTTAGCTTTTAAATTAATGTAAATATTATCTTCCATGTTCGTATATAATATAAAACTAGCTGGTACCCGGCGCGTTGCTGCCGCAGAAGAAATAATTGTAAAAATACCGTTTGAAATTTGAAAGAGTACTATGCCTATAAAGTATAAACTTCGCGCAAGTAGAAGCAATAAGTTGTCAAAGTTTTATCACAGTCGGGTTAACGGTATGGCAGCGCATTAAATACGAACAAACAAACATTGTTTTTTTATATAAGATGATGATGACTGTTAATCAATAAATAAACACAAACATGCTGTCCTTCATGTTTTACTTTAATTATGTGGACAGGTGATCTTGTTGGGCCTGTTCTGTAATAAGTACGTAGTAGTTGAGTTATCAGTGTAGGAGGTGGTCCGTGGAAGTCCTATTACTACACACCCATTCCTGTCAATAAATATTATCGTTGCTGTGTTCTGAAACGTTCCTCATAAGTATCTGCCGAAAGTTTCTGAAACATTTTTCACTAAGCACCGTGTTCATGGTAAACTTTTTATGAGCAACAGTTGATCGACATTATTGATGAGCAACGACAAAGTTGCTGGATACAAAGTTTATATCAATATATCTTGTCCACACGCCAGTGTGCATCAACATATTGCCCGAGGAAGTATTGCTGTTGTGTTCTCTATATCTAATGTATAACATTTGTAATTAAAAAAAAATGTGGTGGGTGCGAAAATTTGTATTTTTAACCGACTTCCTAAAAAGGAGGAGGTTCTCAATTCGACTGTATTTTTTTTTATGTGTGTTAGCTCAGAACTTTTTCTGGGTGAACCGATTTAGATGATTCTGTTTTTATTTCAAAGCTGGTGCTTCACATGTGGTTCCATTTAAGTCAAGTTCAAGATCAAGTTCTGACCGGTAGTTTTGAGTTATCCTTAATACTGCGTATTTTTTCCACTTAGTTTATATTGATGATGTTTTAATAATTTCCTGTCACGGTTATTTACATATCAAGTGGTGGTTTAAGAATATGTGTGGGGCAGGTACCATAACTAAAAAGTGTAAAATAAATACATTTTTACAAAAAAACAACCGACTTCCAAAAAAAACACTAAAAAACGTGATTTTTTCGGAAGTCGGCGGCCAAACACGAAAATACATAACCAAAGACACCGACTTCCGAAATTAAAGTTATTTTTCACGTTTTTTTAGTGTTTTCTTGGAAATCGTTTTTTTTTTTGTAAAATATTTTTTTGTTTTGTGTTCTTTTCTTGACGTATCCTAGAATAATATGCTTTTGATTGAAAGAGCTCTAGTATATAATTTCTCCACACTACTGTCATGTTTATAAGGTTGCAAACACACTCGTCAACAGTTGTTGTCGCTCGTTGCGCAACAACTTATTAGCATGCCGTGATCAGCTCTGCAACACGCAGTGTTGCCAGCAACATGCAGCACAGCAACTCAGTATCATTCTGATTAAACTTTGTTTTATAAACAAATGTTTACCATGAATACGGGGCTTAAGTCTCTATCTATTAAAGAAATTACAATTTCCCTTTACCCCATTCCTCGCAATTTCGATGTAGTAAATAAATACTTACCACCTTCTTAGTCGGTTAATGTTAATTGTTAAGGAAAAAGCAATTAAGTCTGCAAGTAAATATTTACTGAACGGATCGGTTCCGTCGTCAACACGCTATGTTTGCGCGAAGTCTCGATGGTAGCGGGTAGCGAGTACCTCAGCCATCCAAGTGATCGCTGAAGTTAAAGGGATGATGATAATTTGAGTTGTTGATAACTATTGTTAATCTCATTAATATTAATCGTTCGTAGTGTTAATGGGGTTGTATAGTTCCGAGTTTCCGGGTTTAAGATGTTTTTTGCTGAAATTTACAAGGTAAACAATTTATGAAAGAGAAAAATCATATTTAGTTTTTAAAGTGCTAAGTACCAGGATCTTTTAGAGCTTGACAGACATTGACAGCAGGGCGCTGTTAGTAAACATGTGTGATAAAGTTTTGTGAAATTGTTTTGAAAAAGCAAGATGGCGGCGTTAGTTCCGATTTTGGCCAGTGGCTAAAGATCGATCGACCGATCGATCGAGAGAAATTATAGTTTTCAAACTTCAGTTATTATAGGTTCAACTACGAATATTTACTTCTTGGGTTTAACCAACGTTTTGTATCAGTATCATCCGTATAGTGACCGACTCCATCAGTATCATGTCACTACTCTCTACCGTATCGTATCGACGGGCTAGTTTCACGCGCCGGTGCCTCTAGGAGTTAGTACGTATAGTAGCGTGACCTGTGCGGTTACAACCTACTTTTCTATTGTATATGTCTGCTCATCAATCTTTTAAATGAGAATTTTTCAAACTATGACATTGACATGCAAAATATTTGATGGATATAGAAAAAAAAATCATTTGCAGAAAAATATATATCATGAGCAGTCCATATTTCCATAATTTTATAGATTTTTTCAATCCTAATAGGGCCGTAGTACTGACTCTAATATCGTACCGAACTGATTCAAAAGTTTTACAGTCAACCAAGTCGCCACACTAATAGTGCATGACATTTCTTCGGATCTGGTACGTACGTTTCCTCATCTGCTCTCTCAGCGCAAGTATTAGCCTTTTCTCTGGTGTAGTACTCTATTTTATTGGTCGTAGGTGTAGAACCAGTTGAGAAACGCTGCTTCCAGCCCTTTTCCGGGTACCGGACCATTTACCAGGCTTGCGGTTCTATGGTGCTGCTTTTGCCAGCCGCATAGAATCCCTGAAGTTCGAGACCGACAAGCTCTCTTTGATCGACGACATGTGATCGTCGTACCGTCTGCTGTACTTTGAGGTCTGCTGGCCTCCATGGCGCGGCAGAATGGATAAAGGTGATAGTTTCCTGGATCCTTGTGGATTGCGGCCTCGAAGAACAGCAGACCTCGAAGTACAGCAGACGGTATGACGATCACGTGACGTGGATCAAAGAGGGCTTACCGGTCTAGCTAAATTGGCGCTTTGAGTCTGACTATTCGCACGGGTAGAATCGATAAGGACGTCCCTACCAAACATAAGGAAGTTTGGTGTAACACCTGGAGTGGCTCACCAATAGGACTACCTTCATCTGCCACTGTCGGCGACGAGACCCTATCTACGTTCTAGGACGCAAGTAGTGTGAGGACTGCTACGCACGCGCTCTCACTATAACGTATCATGTCAGAACTACATGCTAACAGGCTATGTATCACAAATAAAATATTTCGGATTTCGGATTTCTGATTTCTGTCATGAGTCAGAAAAAGTTAACTAAGTCAAGATTATTTTTATTTATTTTAATATTATTGTTTATCTGTTTATAATTAGTTTATCTAGCTTAGATTTGTTATTAGTTTTCAAATTCTGATCTAATAAGACTGATTAAAGTAATTTTGTAAGGGATTTTTTTTATAATGTAGGTATTGTCGTATAATAACGTAACTTAAAATTTTATTTTTGTTTATGTTAAAATTTTGATCATTTTAGTTTCAAAGGATAGAATTATGTCAAAAGATAGTACGAGATTGTCCCAGGACGATTGCGGATGCTGGACGCGGCCCTGCTGTCCACTACAGCCATGTTAGATTAAAAGAAAGACAAAACAAAAAAAATATATATACTCAAGTTTGCTTGTACATAGTTGGAAAGTGAACATATTGAGTAATATGGCTCATGTAGGAATGATACGGCAACACAACGGCAAAGGAAAAAAGTTGGGCTAAGAATTAAAAAAGAAATAGATTCTAGCCAACAACCGACCGAAGAGAGCTTACCTTTGGTCACGACGCCTAAACATCTAGACATCAAACACACACAACGGGAAACTAACTACAGCTACCAACAGGTATGGAATAAAATTTGGGATAAATATGTATTTTTCGGAGGAAATAAAAGAGTTAATAAAATTATTGGTTATATTTACAAAGTTATTCTTTTAAAGTACATCGCATAAACAATATATTAAAGCAACGAACATAAACTTCACTGAGCAGGTTCGTTGTCCAATCGCATATTCATGGTAATTATCCAGAGAGTGAATCGCATCGTCGTTGTTCCGTGGGACCGGAGATGAGTACTCTGTTCAATGCCAGAACCTGGAAATGGGAATAAAGAAATAAAGATTGGAATTACTCGGAGGCCGATTGCGTCGCCGTATGTACCACAATGTATAATTGAATAAAATGAATTAACGGCTGGTCTGTTCCAAAAGTATCTGGTGAAAATGTAAGCACATGTATCAGAAAACCTACTTGTGTATGCCAATTTTTGTAGTGCCATTTACAAATGGAGAGCTTTGATTTGATATTTGAATATATAAACCCGAAATTCAAACTTTAAATCATTTTAAAAACGTTTTTCATTTGACAAATGAGGTTCATTCCATAACCTCAATTTACGTCAGTGATTTTTCAATTTAATTATGTTATTCAAGAAATAATTGTTGGAAAAAGTGGTGAGATTTAAAGCTGAAACCTTCTAAGTTCAGATGAATTTGTTACCAATTCCCTTTAATTAGCATTGAGTTATAATGTACTACGTATAGATTATAACTCAAAGTTAATTAGTGATTGCGTAAGAATTTAACCTGAACAGGGTTTGTCTAGACTTTCATCAGCTAGTTTTGGAACCAACTACATATAAGTAAGTATAGCTGTTGCGTTAATCGATCGCGCGCGAATGAATGCTGTTTAAGCCTTATATCAATAGCATAGAAATCATACATAGTTTTACGTAAATGTCAAGTTAAAATAACACTATTTAACTTCGCAAGTACGGCTTGAAATGGGACGGTTTTTTTCTTTTAACAATGATTATTTTTATTGTTAAAAGAAAGGTCTGTTCTCTTGAATCCTGTTTAAGTAATTGTACCATTAATTAGCTAGGTCCGGCATTGTAATATCTTTCTCAATAAATCGACGCACCTGTGTTTACGAAAGTTGTTTAGGTTAAGTTGTCCCACGAGTCCCGTCTCAGGAACACTCAGACAAACTATAAATGCGTACGGTAGGCGCAGAGCCGTCATTTGTTTACTAGTCCGAATTTAGAGACAGTAATTAACTCGTACCGGAAAGAAATGCCCAGATTATAATTATGTATAATCAATCTTCTACTTAATAAAAAATCCTAAAGTCACTCAAAGTCAAAGTCAAATAATTTATTTCAAATAGGCACATCAATTATTTGACTTTGAGTTAAGTGAATTTAAGATTTATATTAAGTAGAAGATTGATTAATTATTCATAATTAACTAAATAGGACTTAGGGAACAGTCCAAATGTACCTTTCTTTTAAACATGAAAATAATCATTGTTAAATGAAAAAACTATCCCATTCCAAGTCGTACTTTTAAAGAAAAGTGGTGTTACTTTAGCTTAAGATTTACGTAAAACAATGTATGCTATTGACAGACAACGTACAGGATAAACCGCTGGCTCTAGAACCGTGAAATTTTGCACAAAAGTTCCTTTTTAACGAAAATAAGGGCACTAAAGAAGGTATTTTGAAAATTCACCCCCTAGAGGGGTTAGATAGGGGATGAAAGTTTGTATGTAATTTTGTCATTATTGCCGCTGCGAAGACCCATCGGACACACGGCTTGTATTATTATATCATCATAAAGATATGTCTTCTGAAAGATTCCTTATTTGGATAACTTTAATTTCGGAAGTCGGTGTCTTTGGTTGTGTATTTTCGTTTTTGGCAACCGACTTCCGACATTGTTATTTTCATGTTTTTTAGTGTTTTTGTTGGAAGTCGGTTTTTTGTTTTGTAAAAAAGTTTTTATTTTTCACTTTTTAGTTGTGGTACCTACCCCACACACATTCGTATACCACTATTTGATATGTAAATAACCGTGACAGGAAATTATTAAAACATCATCAATATAAATTAAGAGCGGGTAGTTACCAAAATTGCCTATCTTCAATTTAATTTTTCATGAAATTCATAAGACTTAGGTATAAAATAAAAATAATATGAGTAACTTTTGGAACTTTTTGTGGAACAGAAACACAAAATGTTAAAATTTTCTCGATAAAATAACATCACGAAGTTACCCCTAATTTTCACGTTTTTTCAATTTGTACTTAATATGCTAACGACGCCTGCAACCAGGGCAGCGGTTGCGAGGGCTGCGCCCTGCATGCGCCGCTTCTCAGGTTCCGAACGCGACTGCGCCGCACTCGTCATCTGTGACTGTGACATTCTCCATTGACATTTTGTTATTTGTGTAAATAGTGAAAAATTGGTTTTGTGATTTATTTTGTTTGTTTTTGCTTTTAGTGGATGTGTATATACTTCGTTAATATTAATTTTGATAGGTAAGTTTAATATATGTTCAATGACGGCAGTTGCGATGCCGGAAACAGTGCCAGTCAACCTATCACATCGCTCGATGTCCAGCTGGTGAAATGCCCGTATTGCTCACAGGCACGCTTTTTTAAAGGCGAACGGGGGCTGAGGATACACTATGGAAAGATCCACAGATCACATAGTGTACCCTTGTGCCCCCCAACTACATTCCCAACATCAACACCTCCGGACCAAACATTGTGGCAAACGCTAACAAAATTAAAAAATTCAACCCCGGTTTTAAAGAGAGTTCCCCGGGGCGCGAGACGATCTGTTGCTCTAAGTTTGGCGCGATGTCTCCGTCTTGCGACCCAGGAGAACTCACAAAGTGCCTGGGAGCAATTACTTACCTTCCCTTATAGGATTCTTCATGTGCAAAAAAATTTGGCACCTAAAAAAACACTAACTAACCAAATTAAAGACAATTGTAACAATTCGACCCTAATTTTAGATCCAAAATTACCTAAATTTAACAACCAACCACAAAAAGGCTTATGTTCACATGTGGAATCCAAATTAAGTGAAGGTGACATCAGGGGCGCGGCCAGGATACTGTTTAGCAGCGATGTGGTGGCGCCTTACTCTCCAGAAACGCTAACAGCTCTAGAGAGTAAACACCCGGCGCCTGCGGATGGTCTCACCTTTCCCGACCCACCTGACCCTCCCAATCTTAATTCAACCATTCTAAACGTTTCGGCCCCCCAGTTGATTGCAGCCGTGAGCTCTTTTCGAAGTGGTTCCGCCGGCGGCCTCGACGGCCTGACTCCACAACACTTAAAAGATCTACTGAGTTCAGGCGCCGGGGAAGCTGGTGAGTCGCTTTTGAAAGAGCTTGCGGCCCTGATTAACCTCATGCTCTCCGGCGGTGTGAACGAGGCCGTCGTCGACATTTTGTACGGGGCCAACCTATGTGCCCTGCGCAAAAGAGACGGTGGCATTCGTCCCATCGCCGTTGGGTGCACCTACAGGCGTACGGCAGCCAAAATATGCTGTAAGCTGTATAGCGAATCGCTTACAGCTAAGTTTCAGCCCCTACAGCTTGGTTTTGGCTCGAAAGGGGGCTGTGAGGCTGCCGTACATGCCCTTTCCACCTTTTTAAACTCCAACAGAGGTGAGGTCATCCTCAAGGTTGATGTGAAGAATGCCTTTAACTCTGTAAACAGGGACACTTTGTTGGCTGAAGTCAAAAAGGAACTACCCGAAATTTATGGTTTTTTGTGGCAATGTTACAGGTACCCTTCCAAATTATTATACAAGGACAATGTTTTGGAATCTGCAGTAGGATGCCAACAAGGTGACCCTCTTGGGCCTGTGATTTTCAGCTTGGCTATTCATCCAATTATCCAAAAATTAAATTCTAAATTTAACGTGTGGTATTTAGATGATGGAACGCTAGGAGGTGATGTAGACACTGTTTTAAAAGACTTTCAATTGCTCAAACAGCAATTTAAATCTATTGGCTTGGACCTAAACCCCTCAAAATGTGAAATTTACCTTTCTGACATTACCGACAGAGAACTGACCATAGAGAAATTTAATGCAATAGCCCCACAAATCAAAATTCTAGAAAAAAGTTCACTGCACCTCCTAGGGTCCCCAATTTTAGAAGACAGCTTTTCTCCTTTCATCGACGAAAAAATCAAAAACTTCAACGAAATTTCGGCCAGACTTTCCAAAATTAATTTACATTCAGCATTCACCCTGATTAGATATTGTTGTTTTGGCCCAAATTTTATATATTTTCTACGTTCTTCCCCTTTATGGAAGCAGCCACATCTTTTAGACAAAATTGACCAAATTATTCGCAGCACAGTAACATCCATTTTAAACGTGGCCTTGGACGACCGAGCGTGGCTTCAAGCCACACTACCCATCCGTTTTGGTGGCCTCGGCGTCCGCAAAATTACCAGTATTAGCTTACCGGCGTTCCTGTCCTCTGTCCACAGCACCGAAAAGTTAACCAGGAAAATTTTAGCCCCCTCCCTGGTTGACTTTGAAGTGCCGTGCTTGACTGATGCGGTGAACGCCTGGACAGCGGCTTGCCCAGATACAGATCGGCCCGTAAACCCATCTTCCCAGAGACAATGGGATGAGCCGCTCTGCAGGTTGGTACGGAATAAACTTTTCAATACGTCCTCCAATACTGCTGAGCGTGCCCGTCTGCTGGCTGTGGGAGAATGGGAGTCGGGCCTCTGGCTTCAGGCGCTTCCATCACCTAACATAGGCACTATGTTGGGTGACACCACTTTCCGGCTCGCTACTTGTCTCCGTCTGGGCGCTCCTTGCGGGGCTCCGCATCGCTGCCAGTGCGGTGAAGCTGTCGACTGCCTCGGACACCATGGCCTATCTTGCAGTAAGAGCGCAGGCCGGATAGCACGACACGCCAGCATTAATGACATAATCCGCCGTGCTCTTGCCACCGCCGGGGTGCCAGCTATTTTAGAACCCAACGGCTTGGCACGCGACGATGGGAAGAGACCAGACGGAATGACCATAATGCCCTGGAAGTTAGGCAGGCCTTTGGTGTGGGATGCAACGTGTGTCGACACCCTTGCGCCATCCCATCTTCCTAGCACGGCGGGCTGTGCTGGGGCGGCTGCTGCAAGTGCGGAAAACCTCAAACGGCGAAAATATTCGAATCTTATTGGGAGTTATATGTTCGAGCCGTTTGGGGTTGAAACACTAGGGCCGTGGGGTCCGAGTGCCCACTTGGTTTTTGCAGACATCGCTAAGCGGTTGGTCGACTCTTCACGTGACCAGAGGGCTGGCCTATTTTTTGGCCAAAGAATCAGTATCGCCATACAACGTGGCAATGCTGCCAGCCTTTTGGGCACTTTTCCTGTCGACAGCGATGCGGATGAATTTTTTGATGCCCTATGATTCTTGTCCTTCTTTCTTTTTTATTTTTATTTATTGTTATTTAGTTGTACATACTATTAATATTATTTGTAGATTATGTAAGATATATTTTATGTAAATTTTAACACAATTGCAAGAAATCTATTAAAAAACCATTCCCAAAAAAATATGCTAATTATTAATAGGATATTTTTTTAATGATTATTTGTATTAAAACAAGGCGAAAAAAATTGTACAAGCAATTTTTGAAATTCCTTTTATTTTTGGTATTATTAATGATAAATAAATGATAAATTATTTTATTTCTGTAAGTAGGTTTGTACAAACACTTTTACACGTCAATCATATTTTAAAACTAGATGAGGTCGGCGTTTCCTACCTGACTACTCTGAGAAGAAAGGCCGAAATAAACTCAGAGGTCACAGTCTCTTTTAAAGTCCAGACATAATCTTGGTCAGATCATGTGAAGACCATGTAGATTTGAGTCTGAAATGGTCTTTTGAGGAAAATATACCACACAGAATGAGTGGACCTGTCCAGTCAGTGCACGCATTTGTCAGTAATCGTGCAGCTCAACTCAAAACTTAAGGAGCTCAACGATTCGACGAACAATACCAAAGAAAGGACATTTGGGTAGGCCGCATAAATTACTCAAACTGCCAGACTATGATTAAAACAAATCAAGAAAGAAAAAAAATAAACAATGATCTCTACATAGTCTTTACATTCACAATAATTAAAATAATTTACTATTTTACAAAGTAAATATTCATGTCAATATATTTATAAAAATTCATCAATGTCAACAGGTATAAAAAATCCTGAAATAATCTTGGTCAGATCATTTGAGGACCATGTAAGATTGGTGTCTGAAATGGTCTTTTAAGGAAAGAACCATACAGATTTGAGTGGAACTGTCCAGTCAGTGCACGCATTTGTCAGTAATCGTGAAGCTCAACTCAGAACTTAAGGAGCTCAACCATTAGACGAACAATACCAAAGAAAGGACATTTGGGTAGGCCGCATAAATCACTCAAACTGCCAGATCATCATTGAAACTACCTGAGAAAGTGAAAAAAAAATAAAACTGACGCACATAGTCCTCACATCCACAATAATTTGATAATAATGTTATACTTCAGAAAGTAAATTGTCATCTCATTCTATATGTAATAATTATCAAATGTCAAAGTTTATGTAAAATACAAATTAAAAACTAGCTTCAACTTTCTGACTAACTGACCGACTCTTTGACAATTCAAAAAGTGCCTGTAAATGGTTTAATTGAAATAAATGCTCTGAGTTTTTTTTTTTTTTTTTAAATAGCAAATATAAAAATAACAAAAAAACATTCAGTATGCAAAAAATTGAAGCAACTCAATCCCAAGCCTTTTTGTCCCCAATATAATCTTTAACGGTATAAAAGGCTTTCTGGCGCAACTTACGTTTAATGAATGATTTGAATTTATTAAGGCTTAGATCTTGAACGTGGCTTGGAAGTTTATTATAAAAGCGTATACATTGACATCTGAATGAGCCTCCTATTTTCTTGAGCCTTGTTGTAGGGACAACAAATTTGTGTTTGTTCCTAGTATTTATACTATGGATATCACTGTATTTTTTAAACAATTTTATATTTTTATGGGCATATAAAAGATTTTCAAAAATATATTGAGAAGGCACAGTCATTACATTAATCTCCTTAAATTTGTCTCTGAGAGATTGTCTCGGACTTAATTTATAAATTGATCGAACAGCTCTTTTCTGCAAAACAAAGATAGTCTGAATGTCGGCGGCATTTCCCCACAACAGAATACCGTACGACATAACACTATGAAAATAGCTAAAGTACACTAAACGGGCTGTCTCTATGTCGGTTAAATTAGGATTTTTTCTAACAGCATATGCTACGGAGCTTAGCTTTTTTGACAATTTATCTATATGTGGGCCCCACTGAAGCTTAACATCCAAAGTTAAGCCCAAGAATACTGTGCTATCTTCAAGATTCAATTCTTCGCCATTCATAAATACATTAGTTTTCACCTGTCTAACGTGAGGTAGCGTAAACTTAATGCATTTGGTTTTTTTTTCGTTAAGAAGTAAATTATTGACATTGAACCAGTTAACTACTTTTGAGATCGCGATATTTACATTGTCAGTAACCAGCTGCTGACGTTTAAGTTTAAACAAAAGTGAAGTGTAATCCGCATACAACACTATATCGTGATTATTCTTTATGAGGTAAGGAAAGTCATTAATATAAATAAGAAACAAGAAAGGACCAAGAATTGAGCCTTGCCTTGCCTTTGTTACTATAGATCCGGGAGATCTTTCTCCATTTACGTCAACGCTCTGAATCCTATTACTCAAGTATGAAGTAAGAAGATCCAGAGCGGTGTTCCGGATCCCGTAGTGGCGGAGTTTCCTGATTAACGTTTCATGAAGAACGCAATCGAATGCCTTAGACACGTCACAAAAGATGCCCAAGGCATCGCATTTATCTTCCCATGCTTTATAAATATGTCCTAAAAGTTCAACACCGGTATCAGTAGTTGAACGACCCCTTGTAAAACCAAACTGTTTGGTATGTAATAATTTATGTTTATTAAAAAATCTTTGCAATTGGTTTAAAATTATTTTTTCAAATATTTTACTAAAGGTAGGTGTTATGTAGGGTATTATTGTATCGCATAATACGTACACGTTGTGAGGGTATGTCGAGATACTTTTATAATAAATGCCAGTCTGTATTGAATCTCTGTTTTAATATTCTTAAAGCTGAGTGGAAAGTTTTCTTCAACAATGTTTAGATAGCTACATTCGTCGTCATCTTCTCTTACTCGTTGTCTAGTCGAGCTAAGAGGGAGGCGTGACAGGGCATCAGCGAAACAATTCCTCTCCGATTTAACAAATTCTATTTTAAAATCGTATGCTGCTAATTTAATGGCATATCTTTGGATTCTGCTTGCAGCAGTTACTGGTATGCCTTTATTGTCGCCTAATATATAACTTACAGCGCGGTGATCACTTCTAAGAATGAAATGTTGTCCGTATAAATACTGGTGATGTTTAGTCACGCCGAATACAATCGCCAAAGCCTCCTTGTCCAACTGTGAATAGTTGGACTCCGCAGTATTTAACGTACGTGAGGCACAACAAAGCGACCGCTCGCTGTCGTCGTCGTACCGTTGTAACAACACTGCACCCAAACCGTATGGGCTGCTATCTACTGCCAGTATAAGTTTTAAATTTGGTTCATAATGTGCGAGCACCGGAGAGCTACTTAAGACGTTTTTAATTTTTACAAATGCATTTTCACATTTATTATCCCAATTCCATGTAACACTTTTTTTTAACAAATCATATAAAGGTTTTAAAACATCACTCATATTTACGCAAAACTTTGAATAAAAGTTTAGAAGTCCTAAAAAACTCCTTAACTGCGTAATGTTACATGGTGATGGAGCAGCTACAATCGCTTTAATTTTTTTATCATCGGTATGTAGGCCTTGTTTATCAATTCTATAACCTAAATATGTTACAGATTCTTTAAAAAATTGGCATTTACCATAATTAATCCGAAGGCCATTTTCCTTCAATCTTTGTAATACGGCCCTTACATTTGACATATGTGAAGACCCACCTTTACCGCAAATACAAATATCGTCTGCAAATACAGCCGTAAACGGCAAGCCACTCAAAGTCTCTTCCATTAACTTCTGGAAATTCTCGGGTATGCACTTAATACCCAACGGCACACGGTTATAAACAAAAGTACCGACGTGAGTAGTGATTGCCGTCATCGGCCTTGAAGCTTCATCGAGTAAACATTGTTGAAAAGCATTCGACAAATCAAGCTTAGTAAACAGTTCTCCTCCACCCAATGTTGCGAACAGGTCCTCGATCCGTAGCAGTGGGTAATGAAAGTCTTTCAATCGTGAATTGATTGTTACTTTGTAGTCTCCGCAAATACGGATGTCACCATTTGATTTGACTACTGGCACTATAGGCGTACCATAATCTGATCTGTCAACTTTGTATATAACTCCTTCCCCCTGTAGCCGATCGAGTTCCCGTTCGACACGCGCACGCAGAGCCAGAGGCAACGGCCGCGCCTTCACAAATACTGGAGTCGTGTCATTTAAGTGAAGTCGGATCTGCGACTTGAATGTACCCAGTCCCTCAGCGAAAACTTAAGGATATTCATCCTTGAGTGTTTTCGCTAACGAATTCTCATCGGATGCATAATGGTGACCATTAAGTGCATCGAAACTTGTTAATTTCAACTGTTTTATCCATGTGCGCCCCATTAACGGAGGCCCACCATTAACAATAACGTATAATTTTAACGGAAGTTGTTTATTGTTAGAAGTAATTGTCGCCAGTATATATCCGAGTGTTTGAATTACGTCTCCAGTATAGGATTTAAATGTTAATGTTTTGCTAATTAGCGGTAGCTTGAAAAAACTCTTTTCGTAAAACTTTTTTGATATAGCCGATATCTTACTTCCCGTATCTACCTCAAACTTTAAAAATATACCTTCGACATTCAACCTTATATAATAGGGACCGTCATCCTCACACTCATTTAAATTACTACTATGATTGGTATGCCCCATGTTATAGAAATTACAATCGTTATCAGTATCGGAGTCGGTAACAGAATTGTCAAGATATAACTGACCATTGTTTGTCTTCTTAGTGGATTTACCATCCTTGTCAATACGAGTGCACACCGATTTTAAATGTCCTTTTTCACCACACTTATCACACGAATAATGCTTGTAACGACACCTGCCCTCCACGTGACCGGCCTTGCCACATCGCGCGCACGGGCGCCGCTCGGCCGCCGCCGCCGCGCCGGCGCCGGGCGGACGCTGCGCGGGCGCGCGCCCCCTACTCGATGCAGGCCGTCGCTCGCGCCGGTGTTGGGGCCTGCGCTCGCGGGCTCAGCAGCCGGGGCGCTCGCCACGCACGCGTGCCGCTCCGCCGCTTCGAGAGCCACCGCCAGTAATCTGTATAATAATCTGCTTATGATTAATATTGTAATCTGTTATAATTATAAGAAATCCTTTATGTAGTATTTGTGGGTTGACGTACTTGTGCGTTTTTAATTGTAGTAATATTGACGGTTATATTTTTGTGTAGAATTTCATACATAAGTTATACCTAAGTACGTGACCCTGTTTGATAATCTTCATAATAGTAACTAGCATTGTACAAGCGGTTTTGCCCGCGTTCAACATTATGTATGTGTATCCTTTAATAACGAACATGATTTGGACTTCACATTCATTTAAAATAAAAGTAGGAAGGACTAAAAATGTTAACTGACTAAAAATATTTATAGATTAAGAGAGAACAGTGTTATGTAGGGTATTATTGTATCGCATAATACGTACACGTTGTGAGGGTATGTCGAGATACTTTTATAATAAATGCCAGTCGTATTGAATCTCTGTGTTTCATTGTCACGAACATAACAGTAGGTAGTACTGAAATACGTCTATAGTTTGTGGGGTCTGTAGTACTACCTGATCTAAACAAAGGTATTATTTTACTTTTTTTCATAAGGTCAGGAAACTCCCCACAGTCGATACAATTATTAAAGATAAGAGCTAAAATAGGTGCTACAATGTCAATAACAGACTTAGCAACTTCTACAGAATTACCCCACAGGTCTGCAGTCTTTTTTACATTTAAAGTGTGAAAGGTCTTAATTATATCTCTACAAGTAATATGTTCAAAATGAAATTCCGAATCGCAAACATTAACATTTTCTTTAAGCAAAGACTCAGCAACAGAAGGTGATGAGTTTAGGGATTTAGTAGTGGAATTGGGAATATCCGAAAATAAATTTTCAAACGGCCTTTGAAAATTTATTCGGCGACTTGTGAGTCTGATTTTATTATATTGTCATTAATGGACAGGCTGAAGTCAGTATTTCGGCTCCTAGACCTTCCCGTTTCACTATTAATGATATTCCAAGTCGTTTTAATTAAATTACTACTGTTTTTAATCTTCAAACCCAAATAACGCGACTTGGCCATACAACAAACTTTTTTAAATCATTTTGAATAATTTTTAACATATAAATTAAATTCAGCAGTGTTTACAGAAGTCCTTTCATTGTACAGCTCATAAAGCCGTGTTCTACTTTTATGAATGCCAATGGTGGCCCAATCACTGAAAGATACGTTACTATTAACCGAAATAGTCTTGGGAATAAAGGTGGAATCAAATTGGTTACAGTAAAAATTAAAGAAATCATCATATAGATGATGAGGATCAACGTGAATAGACAAAAATGATAATTTATTAATGATTTTAACTTTAAAAATTACGACTACAAGCTTTAAGCACTTACGACGTTTTTAGTTCGTGGAAGAAATCATCTTCCGTCGCACGTTGCGGGAACTTCAAGCATATTTTTGTTCACAAATCAGTCGCCGTCGCTCTGTTGAGACGAGATTTCTGCTGCTCTGGGATTTAATTTATTTGCGTAAATAATATTTTCGTAATTTATCACATTGTAGGAACGAAATTTTGAAATAGAAAACATGAAAAAGTCACTAAAACCACTTCCGAAACGATTATTAAAATCGATAAGAATTGATAAACTAAATAAATACCACGGCTAAACTATAAAATAAAGATATTATAATAATTGTTGAAACGTTAGAAAAGTTGAAACTCGAAATTTAACATATAGGTAGGTTATTGGTATAATAATATTATTGGAGTTTACAGAATAAATAAATCGGAAACTAAAATAGGGTTTATTGCGGACACAAGTACGATACGGTGTGCACGGGACATGACATTTTTCATACGGATAGTGTTCTCGTGACTAGATCCCTTTTTATGGTGGGGATGAGTAAAGATTGTGACGGATCACAATGTTTGGGACTGTCGGCTTGCTTTTCAAAGCTAAAGTTTCAACAGTTACAAAAGAGGAACCTAATAAACTTTCGACTTTCTTTGGCACCTTTATATATAGATGCCAATTATTTTGTCGGTAAAGCCGACTAATGTACCCTAGTTATTTGTTCCGAAATTGGCCTGTTTTTCACAAATGTTTTCGGCGCGGACTTTTTTCTACTCGCGCTCCACGCTGGATAGGTTTTCATGACACTTGCCATTTGACTTTGCACAATACAGGGCAAAATCCACCATACCAATATTATTTTTTACTTGGTAACACTGTTGCTAATTGACTTTGCACGATCCTGCAAAGCAATATCCACGATATACCATTATATTTTTTACTTGGTTAACACTGGCCTCCACGAAGACGTCCTGAGGTCCAACTTGTACAAGGCCCTAAATAAAATTTGGTTACATTGGAATTTGAACTTTGTCACGCCAGCATTGAGTTTCTAGCTCCAAAACATGACTATGATCTAAGATTCTCAATTCAAGCTTAGCGTATAGTATCGGCAAAATAAACAGATGTTTTACCTACATTTCATTGAAAATAAAGGGACTGGACAATGATCATACTTCGTTTAAATATTGTAATTGAAAAACCATTCGAGGTACCTATTTGTGCTGTGAGGCCTTGCTTCTTGCCAAATTTCATGATTCTAGGTCAACGGGATGTATCATATGGATTTTTATTTATTTGCGAGTGTTTATTTTCTTAGATTATTGACATTTTTGTTCAATTAATTTCATTTTCTCAAAGTAAAAAGCGGAAGGTAAGTGATTCGATTATAATTATACGCTTTTATATCGTCAAAAAAGCAATTTTATCGAAATGTTTTCACCATCATGTAGGTAGTATCATGAGTATGTAGTATTATAGTACTTTGATGGAAGTGCTTTGCTTTTTAGAGTTCGGTACCTCAAAAGAAAAAACCGATACCCTTATGGGATCACTTTGTTATCCATCTATCTGACCGCTTTTCTCATGAATGCGTGGGGGGGGTATCAAGTTGAAATTGATATCAAATACTTAGATAAATGGTCCTTTGAAGCTGTAAAAAAAAACGAGCTTCAAAGACGTTGACTTAGTATCTTGGCATAAATTGCCATTCATTTCGCATATCTTGACACTCGCAAATAAATTAAAACCCATAAGATACTTGTCGTTGACCTAGAATCATGAAATTTGATAAGAAGCAAGGTCTCACAACACAAATAGCTACAGGAAAATATCTGAAAGTCGTTTATTTGTAGTTATGTTACATAATGTATGGAACGATATTTTTTCAACTACAAAGTTAGGTTTGTCTTTCAATTCGGAATCGAAAATTTATAGGCCGTATCTTGAAGTAACAGTTAGTCTTTATTTCATTTCAGTCGGTCTACTCTCCAATCTAACATCCCACCAGCATCGGTAACAGATTCACGGACATACATAATATTGAATAATATACCTACTTGTACATAGCAATCATACATAGGTACATTGAATAGAACAGTTTCATCTGATTATATTTCGTATACATACTACACACAAGATTCAAATTCAAATGCCTAAATATACGCCGGGCGAAAAGTTTCTGCTGGCGGGAATGGATTGTGTTTTGTTTTTGTCGTGTTTGATGAGAGGGGTAGGGAAAAAGGTGCGGGTGAAACTTGATTTTTTTCTGTCTTGCTGCGCCCTCTTAAGTGTAAAATATACGCAGTATGAAGAATAACTCAAAAACTACTCGTCAGAACTTGATCAAATAAATTTGAATGGGACTACATGTCGCTCATTTGGAGAAACATCGACGTAACTACTGCTTTTAAAATTTTACAGGAGAGTTATTTAAAATCGTTTTGTTTTTGTAATCTGGTACCGTCTTGTTCTGAAATGTTGATAAATCCCAAAACCATATTAAATATGTCACGCCTCTGCTCCTCTGAAAATTTTTTCGAGCGCAATATATGTATATCGACAAGTCAATTTGGGAAAAATTACATTTACGTCGTTGTTTCTCCAAATGAGCGATGTGAAGCACAAGCTTTCAAATAAAAAAAGAATAATCCAAATCAGTTCTCACAGAAAAAAGTTCTGAGCTAACACACATAAAAAAATTCAAAAAATACATCCGAATTGAGAGCCTCCTCCTTTTTTTGAAGTCGGTTAAAAATAGAGGACTACACTGTAACAACGTAATATTTTACCAACCGTACTTTATCGCAGAAACACATAAGGCTTGATAAAATGTAAAGCGGCTATAAACACCACAATCTCGAAGTTCCAACATTTTATTATTGAAACTACATTAAGTGCAGATTGCTACTATCTCAAGCAGTAAAACATCTGAAAACGTAAATGTTGTGAGCGAACCATCTTCACGATACAGTACCGAAATACGTACTGTCTTGTATGTTTTGTGGGTAAACAAAGGTAATGGCCTGATAGGCCTGGTAGTGAAAGGTATGATGTCGGTTTGTTACATGACGTTCGCGTTTTTGTATGTCATATAGGGGTTTAAAGTTAAGTAATGATTAGCGACTGTTCAACCATACATTTTTTGACGTTTTAACGTCTCTTAACTTTAACTAATTTAGCGGTTAAGCAACGTTTACAAATAAACGGGTGAATGGCAAACAAGCTTGCCAAAATGATGTTAAGGCGCTGCCCACACGTAGGACACCGTTAAATGCTCAGTTTGGCGTATTGGTACATGTTACAGGTCAGAAAAATTGAGTGTATTGTCAAATGGTCAAAGAAAAGACAGTTAAATGATAAACCAATCGTAAAGCAGAGCTCAATAATTTTTTCGTCGCATAAGTCTCAAAATTTTGAGCGTAAACTAACATATTTTATGTAATGATAATAAAGGTAATTCAATCAATTAAAGAAATACCTAAAACATATTCCACTGAGCCGTGCATTTATTAATATATTCATTTGTACTATTTTAACGTTCTGCAAAAAGACTTTTATTTTGGTCAAACGCATCGCTGTTTTGAACCTTATTTGTTGCCGCGATGCGTTATTGTAAAATTTGCTTCTTGCCGCACCTTAAGTGGTCATCGCCACCTATGGACATCTGCAACACCAGAGGCATCACAAATGTGTTGCGATCCCTGAGATCAAGCTGAAGTGTGTCATGTGCCTGTATTTACATGGATATCGTTTAAACCGGAATACAGCAACGGTGCTTAAGGCAGACATCTGTGTGAGGTCCACCATGTATGGTGATAAATACCTACTTCCCCGGATGAGCTCCTTAACAAACAGTTTTACTATACTTCCTACTAAGTGTGTGGTCATGGTATTGTGTAGTGAACTACATGTATATATAGGATAGCTATTTGTGTAACGTATCGGTTGATTACATCAACATTCTACTGGGAGTAGAGGAAGCAATGTTATATTGTGAACGTTTATTGCCTCTGATATTGATGATGATGTCTAGGTTTGTTAGTAGTTCGAGTGGTCTTAGCAGAAAACGTCATGGCAACTGCTAAATACGGATCAGCACACCGGTACATGAAAAAAATGTGGCTGTTACGGGATGCTCCGCCGGCAGTTGTGAAACGTTGAAACGCTCACACAGAGTAGAGCGCGGCGGCGGAGAGGGTATGACAGCTTTAGAGAGCGTTATGGCTTGTCGTCATGGCATACGAGTCGAGCTTACCCCCAAGGCGCGGCGATAGATGTTTCATATTAAAATTATGAGCAAACGTAGAAAATAGCTGTATTTAAATCACAATGATTGTTGTCCTAACCCTTAGTGGCCTTACACACAACACACAGCGTAAGAGATGGTGGAGATACAGATCTGTACCTTCTCTTTCACTGTGTGTAATAGCCCCAGTATTACTGAAAACGTGCTAGTTCTAATAATAAATAGGTATAATTGTCCCGTATTATCGACATGGAACTTAAACAAAATTGGCGAAATGTGGGTCCCACCTAGCCTAACCACTCATTTAGGGAAAACAGGTGTTTTGAATAGTATGCATGTACCGAATATTTCTGTAGCTTCAGCAGATGTAGCTTCATTCGTTTTTGTCCACAAAAACATGTTTCATATTAGTTGTAACCAACTATCATAATAGTAGGTACTAATTAAAATAACAATCTATGAAGATTGCTAGAACGTGCACCCGAAGGCAATAGTTAGCAGAATATAAAACTCAGTTATCAATCCCCGAAGCTGTTATTATAGGAGCAATAGAAAGTATATTGCTTGATGGTAAAAACACCATATTTTTATGGTGATAAACTTTATGGCGGAATAAAAAGGGTTTACAGTTTAATGTTCAAACGTTTAATGGCTCCGAGATATTTATTTTTAAATTATTTTCTATACTCGTTTTTATTACTGCATTGTTTTATCGATTTCCGTGAATGCGAAGGCTGAGATTTTAAGTAGATACCTATGTTTTCCTTTATTTGTACTTAAATGATGAAGTTGGCAGATGGAAGATTTCATATTTTACGATGGATTAATTACTAAAAAAAATCCAATTAAAATGTAAGGTAGATACCTCTTACCACTTGAAAAGAGAGTGATATCAAACGACATTGGGAGGACGTTAAAAACGAAAATAAAAAATTGGACGTTTACATTGCATGAACGTGACTAACAGAAATACCGCTCAAATTGTGTTTAGATAACAAAAACAAAAGCTACGACATTTCAGTAAAGAAACAACGACACTGGGTTTACGAATTCCACGGTGTGAGGTACAGCTTGCGTGTCGAGTTACGTCTCCCGCGACACGATTTTCTCACTCCGAATGACGTTTCCAATCACCTAAAATATTTCCTAAAGTTGTAGCCAAAAAATATCCGTGAAACGAAAACGTTGTAGAAAGTAAAATGGGCCAGTAAATAAAGTCGCCACCATAAAGCCGGCTGTAAATGAAGTAACAATGGTGCCATCAGCGGTAATCAAGCGACGCGGATTCAATTGCTGGGTGTGGCCGCAACCTAAGTTATTGATGTCTATGTTGCCTGGCGATGTGTTACGCGTTGTTATGGTCTTTCACACTGACCCTGTTGTGCGCTATTTTCACTCCTGCGACTTGGCTTTTAAGAATTATCAATTTTTCTTTCTGCGTTTTTGCTATGGTTTACCTGCGTTTAAAATCTAGATAAATATGTTACAATATAATAGTTATGGCATTGATAGTTAAGCTTAGGCACAGCGTTAGTCAGAGTCCCAGTTGGGCGCCAACAGAATTTTGCTTTGTAAGATCCTCAGCCTAGTTCTTACGTTCTTGTACGCATTTGTCTCTTCTATCAAGTAAATAGATGTACAATTTACTTTAATGTTGCTTTTACGGGTACAATTAACTAACATTTTGGGCGAGACCGCAAGACCTTTTGTTAAATAAAATCATAACTAGTAGGAAACAAAAAGATGTTGCGTAGATACAATTTGGCAACACTGCTATGACTATACCTTTTGTCTATGGTAAGCGACTGCCTGTCATGTCGAAAGAAGAAAAAACACGTGTGGCACTCGGGGACTGCCGCGGTAAAGCTATTGCTTAGCATTTTTTATCAACCTATGCAATTATACTTAATTATTTATTTTTTATTTATGCAGTATTTTTTTTCTTTGATATTAATTCAAGTACAGTCGTACCATATACATACACGTTAAGCGAACGCTCGGCCGAGCTACATGGTAGGTGGAGTGGGGGGTGTTAGGTTTTATTTTAGGTTAATAAAAGCTATGCAATAGCTTAAAAAACTCGTCTGAAATATTGTAAATGGTTAATAGTATATTGATTAAATTAGTCAAGAAGAATTTTTATATTTCATTTAAATTATCAAGCTGACGTCGTTAACATTGGTGACCCCGGCGTGATCATTGCCTTTGTCGCCTTCGAAAACCGTATATCGTGAAAAAACGTGTGATGGCGGCCATTCGCTCACGAAGATGCTGTAATAGAAGAACGAAGAAAGGAAGGATAGAGATCTGCCTGCAGTCCGTGCCTACCCTGATTAAAGACTGCCCCGCCTGCTGAAGACATTGCTGGTCTGCTGCTGCATTGGCGTTCGATCGGGAAACATGCATTTTTACAAGTTTGGTCATAATTTGCCGCGTGACGTAGATCATTGTTTTAATACGTTACGCCCGCGATTTTCAAGTTGCCTCTTGCGCGAGCAGTGTATGTGTTTTTCTGTTCCATAGTTCTCGATTGCAGTGTATCGAAATTAATATTTCATTTTTCGAGCGTTTTTACGAGCTCTGAGTGCACAAGAAGTAAGTTATTGCAATAATGGATGTTTACTTTGCTACATAGGTTGGTCATTTCATGTACATTGAATGGGGTTTTGAGTGATTTTTGCCTGCGCAATTCGTGTGTGTGTACCTATCCTGTCGTGGCCTATGTAACGCTATGCACTATCCAAACGGCAACAGCTGCTTACTGTCAAGTGAATTTTCTATATTTACTGTTGCATGATAATTTTAATTTGTCTAGGAACATAACGTACATTCACTCATTTACAACGTTCTTATACTATTTTCTTGTAATCTGAAACCTGGCACATTATTAGTTCACGCACAATAATAAATTACATTCCCTGCTGTCGTAACACATATCCCAGCTGGATTTGCCGACTATTTCACGGGTCGCCGTCTTGATAGTCTACTGGATTCCACCGGGCGAACGGCGGTGTTTAGTGAGGTCGATGTGAGTACGTGACTTCGCAGAGACTCCGTGACAGACTGCGCACCAAGGTTTAAGCTGTCTGTTTTGAAACATGACAATGACACGTTTGGTGGACTGTTTTATAACATTACTAGCTGAGTTGGCACCTGTATATGCTCGTTGTTTGCTCACACAAGTATAAGTATAAGTAGCGAGGTATTCTCAAGTAGTTACAGGTTAGGTTAATGCCAGTGCCTTGCGCAATCAGTCTTTGAGTTATGATGTTATTATCAGTGTTATATAGTTATGATAATAACTCAAAGGCTGTAAAACAATTTCACAAGCAGACTAGTAAGTCGCTCGTTACCATAGCAAAGAAAGCTTGTAGTATTTGTGGTGAATCGCAACTTGTGTATCAATGCGATAAGTTTAAAAAGATTAGTGTGGACGCGAGGTTGAGTGAAGTTACCAAACTTAAACTTTGTCTAAATTATCTCCGGGCAGGTCATCGCCCGTCTTGTTGTTTCCGCGATCCTTGTGATATCTGTGAAGAAAAACAAAGTTCAATATTACATGGTCAATCAAACAATAATAAAAATGATGTGCCTAATTCTTCTTCTAAATAGGGAATAGCATTGCTTCTCCAGTATCGTGTGTTGCGGCGCGACTGGTCAGTGCTTCTATGCACTGCGCAGGTAGAGGTTGTTGATCTAAAAAATAATATAACTTACCTTTCCAAGGCATTGCTAGACAGCGGAAGTCAGTCATCATTTGAGACAGAAAGGTTGCAAAGAAAACTTTACCTTTATTGACCTTGTTCCAGTGGAACTCCTGTTAGTGTGTCGAGAATTAATAATAACGTGGTAGATATCACTCAGCGCTATGATCTACAAATAAAATCAAGAGTTAATGGTTTTCAAATGAAAGTTTCTTGTTTTGTCATACCTCAAATAGCAGGTATGTTACCGTATGTTGAGATAGATTCGTCGCAGTTTAAGTTACCTCACAAGATTGAGCTAACGGATCCGACTTTCTTCCGTCCTTCTGAAGTCCATATTCTTATAGGAGCCGATGTTTTCTGGGAACTTGTGAATGCAAAGCAAATCAAGCTTCGGCATAATAATCCCCCTCTACAGAGTTCAAAATTAGGTTGGTTGATATCGGGTCCAACTGGTAAGGGCTGACCTTTACCAGTTTGACCCGATATCGACTCAATATCGACTATCGACTGTGCGACTGATCGCACAAGGTGGTTAGTTACTTTTCAAGAGAAATACAGAACTAACTCTTAAAGTTTTGGGAAATTGATGAGTGGCCGTCTGTTCATAGTCCGATGCTTTCCAAGGTTGAATAATTTTGTGAAGGACGTTTTGCAGAAAACACCAAAAGCCTTGTTGATGGTAGGTTCTTAGTTACATTACCGTTGAGTGAGTCACTAGAGCTGGCATTAAGCGAGCCATACAACGTCGTTAGGAAAAGATTCTTCAATCTTGAGTGAAAGCTTGACAAATCTCGTTTATTAAAAGTAGAATGGATGGATGAATAGATAAAGGATTTATTCATGAGTATGAGCAACTAGGGCATCTTACTTAAGTTAAGAGTCCTCCTTTTGGGTACTTTATTCCACATCACGTTGTGATTCGAAGTCCAAGCAAGACAACCGGTTTACGTGTCGTGTTTGATGCTTGTTGCAAGACTACAATCGGAAAAACCTTCAAAGACATTCAGCTGGTGGGGCCTGTGGTTCCGGATGACCTCATGTCAATTCTATAAAGATTTCGTCAAAATGCCTTTGTCGTTACCGGTGATATCGAAAAGATGTACCGGTAAATCAAAATTGATGACATGAAATAGCATCTACATTAAATTGTTTGGAACTTATTAAAATTCTAAAATTAAACACAGTTACTTGTGGAACTGCCTCTACTGCCTTTCCAAGTACTAGGTGTTTATTGCAATTGTCAAAAGAATGTGTTGATCAACCAGACGTAGCTAATGACATTTAGCTTGATTTTTATGTTGACGACCTCATTACTGGCTCCAACTCCAAGCACGAGTTGAAAAACACTAAGGGCCGTTGTCAGTAAATTTTCTGAAGCATGTTTACCTTTACGGAAATTCAGGACAAAATCACCTGATATTTTTGAGGATTTTGTGATACCTCAACTACTTAGTTACTAAAGATGTTCAAAGTTTTTCGAAGGAGTCCACAGTGATGGGACTTAAATTGTCTTCTCGAACAGAAGCTCTGAAACTTTCCACTGCACTTGAAGTGGATTTAAAGGCTACTAAGAGAAATATTGTTTCCACAGCTTCTAAGATTTTGGTTCCTGTTGGTTTGTTGTCAGCAACTATTATCCTTCCCAAAATCTTGCTTCAAAAATGATGGTTGTTAAAGGGTGGCTGGGATGATCTCATTTTAGACCACATAAATGCTGAGTGGCAAGATTTTCTAGTAAATATATAACACTAGTTTACAGTACAACTGTTGCCGAAGAAATTTTAGCTGTTGCTGACTACATATGATATGCTATTTTCAAAACTATAATTAGAATATTTTTATCAGCTCTAGTTTCTGAGTTTCAGCTATGAAGGTATAAAACAGAAAAAAACATGTATTTACCTTAGTAAATACATGTTTTTTTCTGTTTTATAACTAAACTTTTGTTTTATAAAAACTTTACAAAAAAAAAAAAAAAACATTGAGTTTAAAAAAATTCGTTTTAAAGCTCTTCTCTGATCTGTAGACTTTGGAAAATGACGTATCAGAGACCAACAATAGTCCGACATCATATTCGTATCCCAGAAACCCTGATAGCGCTCTTCCATGACGCGTAAGTCCTGATGCATACGCTCTTCCTGCTCTTCGCTCATATCTCCTAAATTTAGAAAGATTTAAATCTCTTACAAGATCATCTAACTCTTTTTGGGAAAAGCATTTTGGTTCATTTGACATACCGTCAAAGTCAGCATCATTTTGTGATGAGCTTGGTCCTTCAATGTCTTGTTCCAAGGGTTCAGATATATTTTTAGGCACTGAAGAGTCAGGTGAACGCTGCACTGGACGTTGAACATAACTAGTACTTGCGTACTGCCATTTAACTCGATTTTTTGTATTTAAATCGTTTACGTTCACGCTATAAAAATAAGTCTTCGAGATGATTTCGTGGTTCTCACCGAATAGTCGGTATTTCAAATTTAAAGGCACTTCTTTTACCACTTTTCCATAATCTTAAACATTACACACACGATTTACAAACACAATTGGGAGCCCAAAACTTCTCATTTTTATCCAAGAGCATCCCAAAATACTCAAAATAGGTATTTTTCACCAACTCTGATATAACTTTTTTACAATCGTTAAACAAATATTCTCCGCATATATAGCAAAAATGATCTGGATTGTTTAAACAACGTCTCATTGTACTGCTCATGACGCAAAAACTTCAGATACTAATCTTAACGCAGTAAAATACGCCTGTTATCCATTAATATATACGCTTAAATGATAAAAATCAAAAACAAAGTAACTAGAGCTGCTCAAAAAATGTTGAGGGTAGATTTGACAAAAACGAGTCATAAGTGAACATTATCAACCAAAAAATTCACGGCAACAGAAAAAAAAAAAAATTGTAAACTAGTTGTCGGGGTACGTAGCAAGGTGTCGGGTGTTTTTGAGGAGAAACAAATGTTTAGGTTGAACACTATTTAATTGATTCACTCTCAAACTGTTCTTAATAATAAAATGTTAATGCAATGTTGATGAAATGTTGATGAATACCTACACCCGGCTAACGCGGTAGACAAAAGTGCACTGAATCTAATGGATATAAAATAATAAGTAAGTAATAAGTAATAAAATTAAAATTAAGAGACGCAAAGCGCCACGCCGATATTGCTGACTAAGGTGTTCGGTGGAAACACCGAACATATTCCGGGCCACGAGCGATAGGGATGCTGAGGTGTAACAATGTTATGTTAGTAAAATTATGGCATGATCATGATGATAATGTTTACATGGTGAAAACAAGCTAACTTAAGATTAAAATGTTAGTAAAACAAAAGTAAAAAGATTTGAAATAACATTAAGAACTTATTGTTCCTAAAGGATTCCCGGGCAGGCGAGGACACGCCCTATTCACCATTGTATTGTTTAATTCACTATAATTGTGTGTCGCACTAGATTGACGTTCACTCATGTTTTGTCGCGCACTAACACTTACTCTATGGACGTTCACATCACTAACACTTCTGGTGGGTTGAAGTTCCATGTCCGACGTGATGTGGGCGCGGCGCGCTCGCAGCCGCAGCCATCTGTACAGCAGCGCTCCCGCCGCCAGCGCCAGCGCGCCAATCAGGATGTAGCTTACTGCATACTGATGGATGTCATGAATGGATAACGTTTCTCCTACTTCCACTTGGCTGTTTTTCATGTCGTCGATGCGTTTGTGTAAATTTTTTAAGGCGTACTTCATCTCGCCTGAGTCTGTTACGTCTTGTACGTTTTTAAAAGGCATAGTGCTGTTAATTATGAAATTTAACTGATCCATCTCAGGTATAAAAATGTCCGGACTCATATCAAGTCTGTTTTTCGTTTTACTCTGAATGTTCAGAGTAAAATCCTGTCCCTTCAGCAGGCAACCTGGTTCTAAGTAAATGACACCAGCTTTGCTCAGTTGTATCTTGTTTATCTGTTCACCGCAGATTACTTTGATTGCATAAATGTTGCAGCAATGGTACAAGAATAGTGACGGATTTGTTAGTGATGTCCATTTGTTTTCACATCTAGATCTTCGTACCTTGCACTTATCTGTATCTCTGTTGAGATCACAAAAGTTGTGCTCGTTGTTAAGATGGTATATCGGCTTTTTCCAATCGCACATAAACTTATCATCTTCTTGTTTACATAGTGAAAGTTCTTCCGATGTAATTGTTAAGTATGAGTCTCTTTTTAGATCCGTAGCGATGTATTCTGAAGACGGGATGAACTCTATCATACTGTTGTTCGTCTGGTGTGGTGTAGGATGTATTTTATACAACTTATATCGGACTCTACTGATAAGTGGGAATGTTATTTGGAAGAGGAAGTATTCTTCAGTTATTCGTGCTTTTATGCTTATTAGAGAATATAGCTTTTGAATATCGTGCGGTTCAATAGGCAATGTTAGATCACCGAATAAATGCCCAGAAATAATGTTAAGTTCCTTTTGGAGCTGTTCAGGGGTTAGCAGATGAATGTTAAACTGTCCATAGTGGACATTGGTTAGGATGTCAAGTAAAATATCTTGAGTTCTTTTTAAGTTATGCAGTAAATTACTAGCTGTTAGGGCTGTCATGGTAAATTCTTGAAGTAAGGATATGTTGTTTATCTCTCTTTGTAATTTGTTTGAGATGTTATCCAGCGCAATCAGATGTTTATTAATTATTTTATGTTGTTTTGCCATGATTTCTTCTGTTCTTTTCAACAAGTTGTACTCAGATTCGAGAATTGACGTCTGATTCTTCCATAAACCGGCTAAATGTTTTTCATTTTGTTGTATCATGTTGATGTCACGGCTGTATTTTTCCGCGAATTGTTCGTCTAATACGCCGAATAGGGAATTTGAAATGTTTCCAACTGCATTGATAAGTCCTCGCCGACGTCTGGAGTGTCCACTTACGTGTTGCGTCATCAGAAGTTCATTGTAGTATTTCAGTTCATTACACTCATGGATCAGCTGAGGGACTGTTACACTGTTCGCTGCCTGTTGTTTTGCATGTTTTGTCCAGATATGATGTTACTTTATCAAACGCCTGCATACCTTCCCAATACGGTGACATGTTATAGTATACAACTAGGACCCAGCTGCCTTTTACTAGGCTAATTTTGGATATCGGGTCAAAGTAGAATGATTGGGTATTGTTTAATGATGTTATGTTGTAGCTACCATTTGCAACGCTGCAGATTGTCATAAAAAAGGTTAATGCCATGGCGACATACGATAACGCGCCTGGTGTCGTTTTTCTTGTTCGTTTCCTGGTATTTCGGGTCCCAGACCCCTGTTCAGCTGAAATGTCTGTTTCAGTTGAACTGTTTTGTTGGTTATTTGTTTTGATTTCTACCGGTAATAAAGAAAGTTTGACTACTGGTCGCTTTATGATACCATTTTTCGTTTTCAATGAGACCACCCTGACATAGCCATAATTACCGGGATGTAAATCTATCACTCGGCCCATAATCCACCGTCCAGCTGGAATGTTATCCTCATGAACCACTACCATGTTGCCTATTTTTTAATTTTCCTGAGGTTTAGACCACTTTTCTCTCGCTGTTAATTGGCTCAAATATTCCTTCTTCCATTTTTGCCATATCTGTTTAAAAATTTTGGTTGTTAAATGCCATTTTGTTCTCGCATCCTCCTTCGTTTCAATCACTGTTAAGTCAGATCTTCCTGTTAAAAAATGTGCCGGTGATAAACAATCCAGATCGTCAATATTTTCTGTGAGCGAACATAACGGTCTTGAGTTCAGACACGCTTCTAGTTGTGTCAGTACAGTAGTGAACTCAAACTCAAACTCAAACTCAAAGCATTTATTTCAAATAAACCAATTACAGGCACTTTTGAATTGTCAAGGGGTCGGTCAGTCAGAAAGATGAAGCTAGTTGCCCATTCCAAAGCTTAGTAGGTACCTATGGAGAAGAACGGGCAAGAAACTCCATGGACACTCTTTTAAATCAAAATATGGTTACAAATTATTGGTTACATCATTCATGTTGAAATTATGCATGTGAGAACGATGCAGAACGTTAAAAGCGTCCGTAATAAAGAGACGACAACAATTCCAATATTAAATTAAAATAAGCCGTGGCAGCCAAGAGATGACCAGTCCCCACTGACGGCGCCCGTTCACGAACATGACGTATGGATCAACTCTTCGAACGTTAGTCTTTGTTCACCAACCACTCTTTTCAGGTGGAACTTCAGACTGCGGACGGCTCTTTCCCACAGCCCGCCAGCGCTCGGCCACGATGGAGCATTGAAATGCCATTGTATGTTCATTTCAGCGATTTCTGCCTGGCAACTATTCCCGAAAACTTGTTGTAATTGATTGTACTCCTCTTGCAGCATCCTATTAGCTCCGATAAAATTAATTCCTTGGTCACTATACCAGTTATGTGGTGTTCCTCTCCGGGCTGCCATTCTCTTTAGTGCAGCTAAGAATGCTGAACTGGTAAGGTCAGACACCAATTCCAAATGAACTGCTTTGGTGACCATGCATATGAAAACAGCCACGTACCCTTTCAGTGTTCTCACTCCTCTCCCCTTGTTTGCCTTGATGTTCACAAAACCTGTATAATCCACTCCAGTATGGTAGAATGGAGGAGCGGGGTTGGTTCTAGCTGCGGGAAGGTCACCCATCAATTGATATTGCTTCATTGCTTCATACTTCCGGCAAGTTACGCAATTTCTTAACTGCTTTTTGGTCGTACTGTAACCGCTTGTTATCCAGTATTGTTGTCTGAGAGCAGCTAATGTCAGTCGAGGACCCCCATGGAATGTTAACTGATGAGCTTCTTCTATGAGTAACTCCGCCAATCGACTTTTGTTAGGGATTATCTTAGGATGTTTCATTTCGCCGCTCATATTCGCGTTCCTTAAACGTCCTCCCACTCGGAGAAAGACGCTTTTATCGACAAAAGGTTTTAAGTTTAATAATTTGCTATTTGTTGCCACATTACCGTTTTTGTTTAATATTTCAATATCTGACGGAAATGCTGTACTTTGCACTCGATTTGTAATAGCTGATTTAGCTTTTCGTAGTTCTAGTAATGTTAGGTACTTCGGTAAATGTTTACGTTGCGACTTTGGCGTCAATGCCCTCAGTACCCATGCCAAGACACGAGTTATTTTTATAAACGAATTATGTTGCGATAATAAATTTTCTATTATTCTGTCACTGTTAATGTCTTGAACAATGTTTACCAATTTTATCCTTTTCATCTCTTCCTCTGTTTGGTAGATAGGCGGTTTCTGTTCGTTTTCTACATCATAGGATGTTCCATAAAGGCACCATAAAGGATGTTCTAATAGTTGGGGCGCTGTTAAACCTCGGCTGGCGCAATCGGCCGGGTTGTCCCCGGATTTCACATATCGCCAGCAGTTTGCCGGCATTATCTGTTTTATAGCATTGACTCTATTAGCCACGAAATGTTTCCAACGTGCTGAATCGCCTTGTATCCATCCTATGGCCTCCATAGAATCACACCATCCATAGATTTCTAATTGACAACTTATACTCTGTTTGATTTTGTCGATGAGCTTAGATAGTAGATAAGCACCACAAAGCTCCATTCGTGGCAATGTTACGCTCTTTTTGCTTGGTATAAGTTTAGATTTTGCTGCGACGATTACTGTTTTTTGTTGGTGTTTTGTTCGTGCGTATACCACGCACGCATATGCTTCGATAGACGCGTCGCAATAGCCGTGCAGTTCGATGACGTCATTATCGTTGCATAATATCCATCGAGGAATCTTACTTTGTTTGATATTGTCAATTTCCGTAATCAATTTAACCCATTCGTTATGTATGTCATCTGAAACTTTATCATCCCACTGTAAATCATGTTTCCATAACTTTTGAAATAATAATTTTAGTTTCGTGGATAGGGGTGTCAGCCAACCAAGAGGGTCATATAATTTTGATATTTCTGATAGTAAGCTCCTTTTCGTTGGTTTTGAGGTTGTTTGCGAAAAATCGCGACGGAATGTAAATTGATCTCCTTTTGGATTCCAGCACAAACCTAAGGTTTTCAACATGTCATCATTTTTGAAGCTATAAACGAGTTCCTCTTGACATGTTGATATGTTCCCTAATAATTCTTGACTGTTGGATGACCACTTTCGAATATTAAAGCCTCCTGATTTCAAGAGCTGAATTAAATCATTGATGGATTGTTTACCCTGTTCTATGTTGAAGCAGCCGTGTAGGAGGTCATCCATATAGAAGTTGTTTTCCAGGACGGCAGCTGCTTTTGGAAATTTGCATCGCTCATCCACCACCAACTGTTTTAAGGTCATAATTGCTAAAAACGGCGCGGCCTTTGTTCCGTATGTTACCGTGTTCAATTGATACACTTGTATATGTTGTGTGGATGACTCACGCCAAACTATTTTTTGTAGATGTTGATCAATGGGGTTAACTAAGATTTGGCGGTACATCTTCTCAATATCCGCAGTGAAGGCAAAGGGATATTGTCTCCATTGAAGCAGTAACGCCTGTAGATCTTTTTGTAAATTGGGCCCTTTCAGCATGACGTCATTCAAGCTGTATTTGGTGGATGTTTTGGCGGATGCGTTGAATACCACACGAAGGTTTGTTGTTGAAGATTCTTCCCTCTGCACGCCGTGGTGAGGCAAGAAGCATCCGAGTGTTATGTCACTGTTTATCTGTTCCGGTTTCATGTGGTTCAACGCAGCATATTCATTCATGAATTCCTTGTATTTTTCGGCTAAAGTTGGTTGTTTTTCTAGGCGGCGTTCCAAGTTCTTTAGCTGAGCTATGGCCATAGGTTTGGAAGATCCCAATCGCTGTTTTAATTCCTCTTTCAGTGGTATTCTGACTTCATAGCGACCCTGACTGTCTCTTCTTGTTGTTTTTGTATAGAAGTCCATACATTCCTGATCTTCTACCGATAGATTTGAGGGTTCTAAAATTTCCTCAACTTCCCAAAATTTCTGGATTTCCTCGATGTTATTTAGAACCACATTACATTGGTATGTTTTTACGTTACCGCATAGTAACCATCCCAGCTGTGTTTGTTGAGCCATCGGCTGTTGAACATGTTCCCCTTTTATAATTCCGCCTAGCATAATGTTAGCATAAATATCCGCCCCGAAAAGCAAGTCAACTGGTCTACTTTTGTAGAATTCCGGGTCAGCTAAATTAATGTTTTTAATGTAAGTCCAATTTGGTTTAGTGAATGTTTGGTTTGGCAGACTTTTAATAAGTTCGTTCATGATGAGCACATCAGATTCAAATTCAAAATTGTTGTACGTAGAAGCACATTCTATGCTTATCATCCCCTTACAACTGTTTTCCTTTTGCCCCACTCCAAAGATGACTCCTTTGCATCGTCGTCTCTTGATACCTAACAACTGAGCCGCTTCCTCAGTTATAAAGGATATCTGGGACCCTTGATCGATCAAGGCACGCATGGTTTGGTAAGTTCCATCCACACCTTTGACCTTCACCAGAGCAGTCGCTAGCAATATCTCCGCCTTTTCATCTTGAGAGGCATTCACGGTACCCGTCACGGGTTCATTGCGCTTTGCGTTTTGTTTCTCAACGTTGTAGCCGCTTGACGACGGAGTTGATGTATTTGCTAATTTCGCAAATGCGTCATGTAAAATGGTGTTATGTTGATGTTGGCATTTTCGGCATGTTAAGTTGGAGGTGCATTGATTTCCGTAATGGCTAAATAAACAATTTGTACAAAGTTTCAATTTCGTTGCAGTTTTGAGCCTTTGGTCGTCACTCATTTTTAAATATGTTTTGCAATTATAAATGCCATGTTGGTTGTTGCAAAGGGGGCATTTTATGTTTGACACGTGCATTGTTTTCGCAACTGCTCTATTTCCGTTGCTTTTGTTGTTCGAATTGTTGTAATTATTTTTCTTATTGTTAAATGTTTCATTTGGATAATTATTTTGATGAGAAGTCTTCGAGGGCACACTATCTTTACGCCGAACTGTTTCCAGGGATGTAAATTTTGTTTCCAAAAATTCTAAGAACTCTGCGAGAACCGGTAGTTCTTTCGAATTCTTCAGCGACTCTATGTAGTCTGTGTATGTTTCAGTGTCTAGCTTTTGACCTAGCACGTGTACGATCATTGGGTCCCACGATGTGGTGTCAACTCCTAAGTTTTTGATGGCATTAAGACATTCCAGTGTGGTGTCATGCATTCGCTTAATCTGCTGTAACGATTGCTGTTGTATGTTTGGCAGGCTTAGCAGTATGTTCATATGTGACGAGAATATTAGTTTTTTGTTGTCATATCGATGGGTGAGAATCTTCCAGCACACCGAATAGTTATCGGTACTTATCGATAGATGATGTATAAGTTTTTCAGCTTCTCCACGAACCTTACCCTTTAAATACTGCATCTTTTGGCCGCTTGATAACGAGGGGTTATTGTGTATTACTTCCGTAAATAGGTCTCTAAACGATACCTATTGGTTGTAGTTCCCGTTGAAGTTCGGTATCTCCAGTTAAGGTGTTGATTTTTCTCTGTGTGCGACTGACCACATCTTTGTGTTAATAGCCCTTTTCAGGATGTTGAATTTTTTCTCATACTTATCGTACATGTTGTTGTATTGTTCGTTCTCTCCCTCCAGTTCCGTCTCGATGTCCCAATGTAGTCTGTCGATAGCTGACCATCTAGCCTGTAGTGATCTCAATACGTCCTCAAATTCCCACTTATCTGAGATAGAGTCCACATCTATGTTTGCGGTTGTACGCACAAAGGCTTTAAAGTTCGCATACTGTTTTTTCAACAAATCGTCTAACTTACTGTTTCAAATTCAAATTCAAATTCAAATCATTTATTGTTTGTCACATGTAGATAAAGATGTCATAGTCATAATAATTATAGGAGCAATGTAACATACCTATAAGGTGTACAATATTTTTGGCGCTTTGTTTTTGACTTACGTTAATATAATATACATTTTACACTTTATCCCCAGTTTACACTCTTTGCATTAGTATAAAATTGTACCATAATAAAGTATTGTAAAAAAATATTTTGGATTAGTCAAATTATACATGTCAAATTATACATAAAATAAAAAGTCATAATAACATACATTAATTAGTCAAGTTGAAACATTGAAAATATTATAGGTACATGTCAAATTATAAATAGAATATAAGTCGTACAACAGTCGTCATGGTAGAGAAAAAACAAAATATTTAAACTAACACAAATTTTTGTCGTTAAAAAACTCGTTTATAGAGTAGTACGCTTTACTTAACAGGAATTCCTTTAATTTATGTTTAAAAATATTGATCGCTGAAATACATTTAACATCGTTTGGTAATTTATTATAAATTTTTACTCCCATTCCAAATATACTAGATTTAAATTTAACTGTTCTACATCTAATTCCCGATAGCTCATTTTTGTGCCGTGCACTTCTAAGTGTTTCATATTTACTTATATCACTTTTTATCATTACTGCCGCTTCATAAATATATAATGAAGGCAGAGTTAATATTTTTAAACTCTTGAACATTTCCCGGCACGAGTCAGTCTGTTTAAGCCCGGTTATGCTTCTCACACATTTCTTTTGGGCTTTAAGAGCATATTCTCTGTTGGAGGAGTTTCCCCAGAACAGAAGGCCATACTTTAGTGTGGAGCCCACATATGCATGATATGCGTTTAATAATGCACTCTCGTTCACAACTTTCCTGAGCATGTACAGGGCGTATGAATGTTGGTTCAATTTTTTACAGACCTGGTCAACATGGTGTTTCCAATTCAGTCCACGGTCAATATGTATACCCAAAAATTTTGTGTCATTGACTTCTTTTACTATTTCACCTTTGTAATTTATTTGCATTTTTTTCGTTTTTGTGTTTATATTTGTAAATGTCATGTAATTTGTTTTGTCAAGATTTATTTTAAGATTATTTAGAGTCAACCAGTTAATAATAGTTTCTAATGATTTATTAATATTTGTCTCATATTCATTTTTATCAATGTCACTAAAAATGGCCGTGCTATCATCCGCAAATAATACCATTTGCTGGTTTATAACTTTTGGGAGGTCATTTATATAAATTATAAACAAAAGAGGCCCTAGGATGCTTCCTTGGGGCACTCCATACTGAACAATTTTTGGATCAGATGAATAAGTCTGTTCAAGCCTTGTAATCTTTGTGATTTGTGTTATTTGTGTCATTTGATATCTATTTGTGAGGTATGATCTTATAAGGTTTAAAGCATTTCCTCTTACTCCATATTTTTCAAGCTTAGTCAAAAGTATCTGATGATCGACATGATCAAAGGCTTTGGACATGTCCATAAAAATCGCAGTTAATTGTTGTTTATGATCTAGCCCTGTCATTATAGTCTTTAAAAAATTAAACAATGCATCACTTGTAGATCTACCTTTCCTGAAACCAAATTGCTCGTTCGCAAGTACGTTGTTAAATTCAAAGTAACTATAAAAAATATTATAAATAACTCTCTCAAAGATTTTGGCAAAAACTGGTATTAAAGCGATTGGTCTGTAATATTTCATCTCCTCTTTGTTTTCTTTTTTGAATAAGGGATTTATAACTGTAAATTTTAGCTTGGACGGAAACACTCCCTTTTCAAGACAAAGATTAATAATATGACTTAGTGTGGGGGCGATAAGCTGAGATACCCTTTTAATTATCTTTGTACTTATGCTGTCATAACCTGTACTGTTTGTATTATTAAGCAGTTTGATTATTTGATCAATATCATTTGGATTTGTCGGACTTAAAAATATTGAATTGGCATTATTGTACGTCAGTGTATTTATAAAAGAGTTATTATTTCCTTTTAGCGTCGGTTTAATATCGTCAATAAAGTACTTATTAAATGCCTGAGCTATTTCCTTCGGTGCTGTAACTAATTTATCAGTCACTTTTATTTGACTAACATTCTCCTTTGGTGTTACTGTTTTGTAGTTGTTTATGATTTTCCATATCGCTTTGCTTTTATTAGTAGATGAGTTTATGAAGAAGTTATTTTGTGATCTTTGGGTTTTTTTAATAATTGTCTTTAGTCTTCCCGCATATTCTTTAAAGTACATTTTGTCCTTAGGATTTGAATTTAAACGGTACTTCCAAAGGAGTTGACGTTTTCGTTTAGAGCACGTCCTAATACCTTTACTTAACCACATCGGTCTCTTAGAAATCGGTATTTTAATAGTAATGATAGGAAAACATAAGTCATAAAATAGTTTAAATAAATCATGGAAGGTATTATAAGCTGTTTCAGGGTTACTTTCTAAGTAGCATTCCGTAAATTTAAGATTTTTAATACAGTTTTCAAATTTTTTAATATTATGCTCACAATAGTCACGCTTTGTTTTGAACCAGTGTTTAATAAGGTAACTTTTTTTTACTGGGCACCTTAACACTTGTGCAGTATGATCAGAAAGCGAAAGTTCCAGAACACAAGATTTTGCCCCTCTTATATTATGGGCTATATTGTCAATACAAGTCATGCTGCTTAATCTGGTCGGTTTATTTATAGTTAATTTTAAGTTGTAACTTGCAAGTAATTGTTCAAATTGTTGAGATACGTTATTACTTTCTAATCTATTAATATTAAAATCACCACACATTATTACTTTTTTATTTGAGTAGCATATTTTGTTCAGTATGTTTGTTAAGGCAGCAAAAAATAAGTCCATGCAGTCCTTTTTATTCTTAGGTGGTCTATAAACACATAATATTATAATTCTGTGATCCGTTAGTTCAATGCCACTACATTCAAAAATACCATTGATACTGAGTCTCTTGGCTTCAGGTAAAGTTTTAAATTTATGGCTTGATTTTAATAAAATGCAGGACCCTCCATGTCTTTTGTTACGGGAAAAAAATGTCTCCTAACACAAAGTTTGGTAATTTAAATAGTTTACTATCATCAATTGTCATGTTGTGTTCCGTTATACATAGAATGTCGATAGGGTTGTAGTGTTTATTATTACTTAGCGAGTGTAAATGTACTGTCAGCTCATCTGATTTACTCATTAAACCGTTTATGTTTTGATGAAGTATGTTTATATGTTTATACACGAAAAAAATCATTATTTGTAGGAGAATTGTCGTTATCGTCATAATTGAGTTCTGTCTGAGTACATTTGTCTTTATAAATAGTAGTTGCAATGTCAGGGTTGAGCTTTTTCTTAGCATATCTGTCATAGTTTCGTTTATAAACATTTCTTAGTATTTTTTTCAGAATTAATTGACATATATGTAACGGTAAAAAGCGATACTTTGGCACATATTCTGAGTAATTCATGTCTACGTAAGTTGAATGATTGTAGTGAGAACAAATAAATTTCAGTTTATAATTTAACGTTTTTTCATTTAAATGGGTATTAAAAAGTACTTCAGAGACCATAACATTCGTATTTTTTGTATTATGTAAAAAGTTACTTAGGCATAATTTAGTGAGGACTGGGTTGGCATCATTTACACCTCCTAAGACAATTACGTAGTCATCTTTATTTAACAAACCTATTTCTGTTTTTTCCGTTGTCAAGATTTCTTGCAGGCATGCTCCTGGTTTCCAGAAACATCTTACTATGAAATCTTCACCTAAAAGTCTTTGAAGAATTCTCTGTATGTGTCGTCCCTGTTGATCGGCTATGATAATAACTTTCTTTTTGCGTACTTCTGGTTTCATCAAGTGTTTTGGTAATGTTATTAAGGTATTTGTGGTCGTATGGTTCAATTCTGTGCTTGTTTCTGGCCTACAGTCTAACATATCTGTTGCGATATTTTGGTCTGAATTTCTAGCTGGTAGTTCCGCTCGAATGACCTTGTGGATAGGCGTTGAGTTCAGTTCAGAGGTTGGCGACGAATTACATTCCAATCTGTTTGCTGATTTTGTCATTTTTGTTACTGAGTTTCTAACAGCCTCAGTTGATTCCTTATATTTTTCATGTTGCACAGGTGTGAATGATTGCTTATTTTTTCTTATAGGCGTTACTTTATTATTTTGGTTTGATTTATGTTTACGTTCTGAGCATGGAGTCATGTCATTTAGGTCAATATCATTTATTTTCTTGTAAACACTAATCGTTTTAATATATTTTTGGACGTCACTTTTTAGTCTAAAGTTTTCTGAGTTTAAGTTTTCAATTTCTAAGTGAGCGCTTTGTAGGTCACTGGATAGTTGCTTAACTTTTTCTTGTAGATCTAATATTGTTTGACTCATATTTAGTGAAGTATTCGGTAAACTCGCCATAGTTTGATCAAAAAGATCTGAATTGTCTGCAGTAATATCAGGCAAAGAGCTTGTTCTAAATAGGTTATTATTCCGGTATGTTATGTTTTCATCCATGTTTATTTTATTTTAAAGTTTTCAAAAAATAATAATTTTCCACCAAATACAATTTTATTTTTAACACTGGTATTATTATGCGCGCCCTCTAGCGGCGAGTAGCAATATTTGTAGTTAGTCTATTCACCGTTCGCAATCTTTGGCGCTAGTTGTCGTACAATATGCAGAGTCCAAAGGTCATATTTTGAATATTTTGACGAAAACGGTATTCTTTGTTTTGTTTTTTCAACGTAATTCACTAACCTTGATGTAAACTGCGTAGGAACTTGTTGTTAAGCTGTAGTTTTAAAGCAGAACGTTGCAAATGTTATTATTAGCACTGTTTTGTTGTTTATAAATCGTTTTAGCACAGTTTTAGATGTTTTGAGAAAACTTGTTATTATGTTCATCACACTTAACATAAATAGTCACAATCAATATCACTTGTCAATCAGGGTAATTATAGTCTATTTCACAACTATTTGTAGAAGTTTTGTTGTTATATTATTTATTAAATTTATTTAAATACGCGGGTGAAGTAAACAGCGCAAGTGTTGCAAGCAAGAAAAAAAGTTTGTTTGGCTCCATGTTTGACTTCTGAGCTGGTCGGTCGCTCAGTTGCCTTGAGAAACTTAGTCCCGCCTCTTTATCTGTTTTATCGTCTGCACGCATACTCGATGCCGATGGTGTTCTGTCTCGACTTGTTGTTTGCTCACCTGTTGGAAGGCTTCCTGTCTTCGTGAACCGCAGTTGATAGTGTTGGTTAATCAACGCCTTGGTTGATTCATACACCGTACATGTTTTCTCGTACTCTCGGTCGGTAAAATAAGGATGTGTTTTACTTACCTCCCCCTCAATTCGCTCATGATTAACTTGGTAATCATTCCAATAACTCTCCAAAGTGTTGAGCTTCCGCTTAAAATAATCAACTGTTTTTCTATCAGCACTATCTTTCTTCAAGTTAATGCCAAGTTTTATGATGCTATCATAGATCATTGATTGCGTTTCAATGAGTTCCGACATTGTTATGGGATGTTAAAATACACTCCTTATTGACTAAAAATAAGGAAATTTATTACTTGTTTCCACGCTGTTAGTACTCAGCCTTTGCTGCTACTTCACTGTGCTGCTCCAATGTTCGCTCCGACAGCTCCACGACGAACACACACTGTTTTTGTTACGATAGTTCAGACCTCGCACACCAAAATTCCGAATTTCCGCAATTACGCGACGCGTGATCCGGCTCGAAGGTCCAAAAAATATGTCGGGGTACGTAGCAAGGTGTCGGGTGTTTTTGAGGAGAAACAAATGTTTAGGTTGAACACTATTTAATTGATTCACTCTCAAACTGTTGTTAATGTTAAAATGTTAATGCAATGTTGATGAAATGGTGATGAATACACCCGGCTAACGCGGTAGACAAAAGTGCACTGAATCTAATGGATATAAAATAATAAGTAAATAATAAGTAATAAAATTTGGTCAAAGCCTCACGCCGATATTGCTGACTAAGGTGTTCGGTGGAAACACCGAACACTAGTGTAATCATTATCTACTATTAAAATTCCCAGACATGCTATTTCCATGGCTCCCCGCGATGTAGACATACATTTTTTTTCGGGTGCATCGCAAGTAGCATATGGCGCTTCTTCTTCTTCTTTAGGGGTTTTGGTTTCCGCACTTAGTCCTTCAAGTGGACCATTGTGCGTGGGCCATGGCGGTCGTTGGTGGTTATTCCAACCAGCCCACCTCCCTCCAGATGTTCATGATGTCTCCTGGTCCGTTGAGAGCATCTGTGTAGGATCTGGGTGCCCCGAGGGTTTGTGACCTAATCTGGGTGACGCCTGTGCATTCGAAGAGCACATGCGCTACGGTTTCCTCAGCCTCCATGCAAGCCCTGCACAGAGGACTGTCCGTTATGCCTATTGTGTGAAAGTGTTTGTTTAGCGAGCAGTGTCCCGTGATGGTCCCCGTCACCAGGCGCAGGCCGTTCCTGTCCAGACGTAATAAGAGTCTGGTTAACTTGCCATCCAAGGATGGCATGGCATTCTTGGACTGCCTGCAGCCTGTTGTCGAGGTCCACCAGGTCTCCGCTTGTGTGTGGGTGTACTCCTGTAACCATCTTCGTAGCCGGTTGAAGGGGATGGGCACGATGGGTTCGAGTCCACAGACTGACGCGCTGGATGCTCTTCTGGCCAGCTCGTCAGCTGCGTCGTTACCCAGTGATCCACTGTGTCCTTTAATCCATTGCAGTGTCACTGTGTTGCGATAAGATACCGATACACGTTCTAGAGCATTGTGACATTCAAGTGTTATACTCGACGTAATATACTTTCTCCCCAGGGATTGGAGGAGTGAGGTGCTATCGGAGAGTATACGTATATGGGTGTCCGTGACTCTCCTGGCCTCTATGGCGTGCACCGCTTTTATGATGCCCACACACTCCGCCTGGTAGACGGTGTTGAACTTTCCTAGCGGGCTGGATATATTTATGTTAAGGTCGTGCGAGAAAACTCCGACTCCGGTTCCGGAGTCGGTCTTAGATCCGTCGGTGTATTACTCTCAGCTCTTTCAGGCCTGAGTGGTCACAACGTTCTTCTGTAAGTGTTATGTTGTAATGCCTTTGAAAGTAGTGTAGTTTCGGGGCTTTGTCGCAGGGTGATGCCATCATCGGTTGTCGTTTGATCGCAGTTTCCTTGATGCGTATGTGTTTGACAGTAGGTATGCAGCCTAAAGGTAGTAGTAGGTAGCATATGGCGCTTGTTTGTATCTTAAGCCCGAAGACGAGGTAGGGAAGATTACAATTCACCTTCTTTTTGCGAGGGCAAGGTTGCTCTCTTGAAACCTGAGTTGACAATAACCCGGCTTGAGTTAATGGGTGCGCTATTGAGTTCTCAATTGCTAACGAAGGTTTTTCAATGTCAGCGCTTTAGAGAGTTTAAGATATCTCGCTGCGGTCTTCGGACGGATTCGTCGATAGTATCAAGGATGGATTCAATTGCAGCCGAGGACGCTTAAAACCTGTGTGTAAAACCGAAAACGAAATTCGAGAGCTTCCTAGCGACCACGAGTGGAGATATGTGTCTACTCAAGACAATCCGGCAGATCTGGAAAGATCAGATCAGGAAAGTAAATGATGGTGTCAACGTGCTTCATTTTTAACACAGCTTGAAGATAAATGGCCTCGGCATAACCAACCGGCTGATACTGTTTTACCTGAAACAAAGGTTTGTTTAAACATTCAGTGTAATGTTTGTTGTTTTGATGTCGTTCCCTTCGACAGGTATTCTAATATAATAAATAAATTACAGAAAGTCTTCGGTTACGTTCTACGGTTTAAAGGCAATTGTGAAGATAATAAATCAGATAGAGTAATAGGTGAAGATATTGTCAATGAGTTAAATGATTTTATTTCTGTAAGTAGGTTTGTACAAACACTTTTACACGTCAATCATATTTTTTAAACTAGACGAGGTCGGCGTTTCCTATCTGAATACTCTGAGACCTACCTATTATAACATCACTGTATACCTACACTTAGTTCGCAATAAAGAAATTTGAATTTGAAGAAAGGCCGAAATAAACTCAGAGGTCACAGTCTCTTTTAAAGTCCAGACAAAATCTTGGCCAGATCATGTGAAGACCGATTGAGATTGGTGGAATATAGATTGGTTGATTCAAAATACTTATTAACTACACTTCTTTTTGCTAGAGAACATCTTCGCTTGTTGCATTGTGGGCCGCAACAATTGTTGTGCTCACTACGCGAAATCTTTTGTTCTGTTGCCGGAAGGGTTTTTGCTGCGCAGACCTTAAATAAATGCGTACCGTGCACAAGATTAAACGATAAGACTGAACTGCCCATGATGGGTAACTTACCTAAAGCTCACGTACCAATACCTAGCTCTCCCTTCGAGACCAGTGGCACCGACTTTGCTGATCCCTTCCATATCTCTAGTAGAAAAGGTCCAGCGGGGTAATTACGTAACACACTAACAGTAGGAATGGGTTTCATTTTGACAGTTCAACAACATTCATTGCGTTATTTACGTTGTTAAGCAGATAAATTTTTCGAACGTATGAAGCAATGGATTAGCAATAGGCTTCAAAATGATTCAGATTATGATAGATAGTGTGTTACGTAATTAGGGTGCTGTTTCAAGAATGTCTTAATGTTATCTCTTTCTTTTTGTATGTTTTTATACGAAAGCTTTACATTTAGAAGTTGTCAGCGATTTTAGTACTAACGCATTTATATTGTGCTTGCGTAGGTTTATTGCGAGGCGTGGCAAGCCACGCACTATTTATTCCGATAACGGTAACAACTTTTTGGGAGTAAACGGCGAGTTGAATAGAATGCTGAGAGCTACAAAACAGTCTACGTGTGTCGCGTCGTCACGGAGTTCGGTGCGAGTGAAGGTATTAAATTTGAGTTTAGTTCTGCTTATGCGCCTTATTTCGGTGGAATCTGGGAGGCTGGTGTAAGGGCCGCAAAGTTCCATTTAAAACGTATTGGCAATTCCAGCTTAACTACTGAGGTGCTAACAACATTTTTCGCACAGATAATGGCAATTTTGAACTCGCGGCCGTTGACGCCAATGTCCGCGGATCCCTCGGATTTTACTCCGCTAACACCCGGGCACTTCCTTATCGGACGTCCTTTGTCATCGTTACCGTCACCGGATCGATATCAGCAGCTGGAAAGGTTAAGACAACACTTCTGGCATCGATGGACCAAGAAATTCCTGGCCGAAATGCAACGGCGTGTGAAGTGGCGTCGCGGCGAGGATCCAGGCGTCGAAGTCGGAGACATGACCGTCATTAAAGATGAGCAGCTACCGCCGTTGAAGTGGCTGCTGGGGCGAATCAACAAGTTACATTGTGAAGCTGACGGTGTCTGCAGGGTTGTAGACATTACCACTACCAAGGGTATCATACGCAGAGCTGTAACAAGAGTGTGCGTCCTACCAATCACGGATTCCGGGGGGGGGGGGGGGGGGGGCTTATGTTAAGAAACATAACGATACTGCGGAAATACAAGTTGGCAAGCCTACTGTGACTACACCTCTTGTCTATGGAACATCGACTACCTGTCATGGCGACAGACAAAAAACCCATCTGAAATATTGTAAATGGTTACTAATAATAATAATAAATAATTTATTTCAGATTCATCCTAAGATTACATCCATATTTGTTAGTAAAATTGTGAGCTTACAAACTAATGTTAGTAATAAAATAAATAGTCTTATTAAATGACATACAATAACAATTTTATTATATGTCATTCAACTAAACACTAGTGGCAGGTCCGGGTGGACTTCCCGATGATAGTGGCAAATGACTAAAATCAAATGCAATCACTAATACATTGATTAAATTAGTCAAGAAGAATTTTTATTTTCATTTACATTATCAAGTTGACTTCGTTAATATAATTATAATCTTTTTAAAAGAAGCTTAACGTAATTTATCAATTAACCGATATAAGTGGCACCGTAATTAACGAATTTATAAAAATTAATTTTATACAGAAGGCTCTATATTTATTTCAACCTTTTTAATAAGCCAATGAACCGATACGAATTATAATAAATAGGCTTAGGCGACTCGAGCCTGTAGGCCGCTCATTGTAAAAATACTCTGCCTTTAATAATAGGTACGGTATATTATTATGTGGAAAAACAAATATCCGAAAAAGGTACAAAGTTATCTGATTTGGGTACTGAAATACCGTGTATACTTAGGTATTGAAATAGTTGTAGGTATTAAAATAGTAACCGGTGTTGTAACATTAGATTGTAATTTGAGGATACTGTTTCTTGAACTTCAACACGTACTTAACACCGATGTAACTTATAAAATTTCAATGTACTAGACTTGAGAGTTTGAAGACAAGAAACATAACTATAATATTATACGATCTCCTTATTATTTTCGTTTGTCGGCAATGGAACTTATTAGTTGCCAACTGATACTAAATATTGGCTCCGGGGCAACTATAATTAGGCAGCATGTTCTATGAGTTAACACAGACATAATGCTTCTAGAAAAAACATGGTAATTATTAGGTATACCTCGTAGCAATACATTATAGGGACTGTTGCTATCCAGTTGGTAACAAAGATATACTTAATTATTAATTAGTCCGTGGATACAGTACGCGGCCGTATAATATGGTAAACAGAGTTTAAAACAAAATTGGTTTCCTCGTTGTTGGCGTTGATGTGTCATTTTAATGCCCCCGCGGACGTGTAGGAACTCGTATAGTGATACAAGGATACTTTGGCACGTGGCCAAAATCGGAACTAACGCCGCCATCTTCTTTTTTCAATACATTTCAAGTGACATTTCACAAAATAATTGCACAAATGTTTACCAACAGCGCCTCTCTGTCAACGTCATTCGAACGCCAAAACATACTATATAGCAGTGTGAGTATTATTAGTTTAGTTGAACGAATACTTTTAAATACGTCAAATATTCACGCCGTGTTTGTGTGTGGTCACCTTAATAGTGTATTTCGGAATTAGCTGCGATCCCTTGCGACGGGCGCACTGTGTTCATCACGCGATATTCTGCTTATTTGCATTTATAGCAGCTTCAGTTAACACGTTCAACGCGGCAAGCTTCTGACAGAGTGTGCTCGTCCGAGCGTTACGGCTGCTGTATATCCCGCATCAGAGTTTTCTGATATGCATTACGGCCGGTATACTTCCCGAACCACTATTAACTTTTGAAATCCTCTTTCTTCATGAAGAAACCGAATTTGGACATGGTTCTTTCTAGAATACGGGGACAATATATTTCTTTACTTCACTTTGAAGTCACCTGAAAATCCCTCAAGAAACTTAAGTATTCCACCTTTGCGCGGGTCATTTGCTTCAACCAATTATAGGCAGAATTCGTACATTGTTCGTGCAAGCAGAAGCTTTATAAACAGTGAGATATAGATCCGTTCCTAACTATACTCCATTTGAAATAAGATTAGAAATTTAAATAAACCTTTTTTACAGTCCGTTCAACCGATTTTGACTTCTATTTCGTAGGCATAAGGATCGCATTAAAAGCAAAAACGTGGTTACAATACTAACTGTTTACTGCATCTGCAATTTGTCATGCCACCAACGCAATAGCAGTCAAAATCGGTTGAACGGACTGTACCAAAGGTTTATTTAAATTTCTAATCTTGTTTCAAATGGTATAGTGTGTCGTCAGTCAGGAAGTGCTGAAGCCGTAACTTTTCATAAAGCTCATTTTGTTATGATAGTTTTTATGCAGTGCGAGAAACATAGTAATTATGCTGTAGTTTATAGTAACTTGGTGTGAATGACCTTAGAATTTACTATTTTTTTCTCTGTTTTATAAAGTTAGAGACCTGTAATTGGCTTTCAGAGTAATGTGTACTGTCCTTGTGTAAGTCTCCCATGTTCTTTAAATAAATAAATTAGATATGATCGTAAAGAACTCCTATAAATACGGCGAAAATAGGACCCGTGCCGCGCACTTTGGTCTCCAGTTTACGGGATGTTTGTCGGCAGTAGTTGATGGGCCAATCAACCTCTCATAACTAGAATAAAAAATATGTACAAAGATAGAAAATATATTTATTTGTTTGCTTAGTAATTTAATACATTATGATAGAAAGTGTTCCTCCTTACTTGTAAGAAACTCAAATATATCACTATGTATTTTGAAGCGACTTTCGCCATTATTTATAAAAAAAATCTTGTTAACAAATGTCGGGAAATAATAAAGATGTTGAACATTAGATTAAAATACATTAAACATATATTATTTTGGAGGTTTAAGAAAATAGTACACTGTGTAGGCAAAAGACTCTTTAATATGAATTAAAACAAAACTGTTTAAATTGTTTTCTCTCACACAGGTTAGGTAGATTAAATAAACTAAACAAAAATTACTGTCTCGTCTAGCGGTTATTGCGCGGGTAAAACTAAAACGAACACGCGTGCGCACGTCACTTACGAACCAGTGATGACTTGCGCATATACTAGTGTGGTACGAGCTGGTTCTTAAGGTGTATATTTTTTCGGTATAGCATCGAATTGAAACAAAATTATCTTGATGCGGTACAAACTAAATGCTTCACGTATTATTTTTTCAGGGATTTGGTTTGAGTAAAAATTACGATAACAAAAATAAACCTATCCCTTTCCTACTCGTAGGAGAACATAGAGAACTGTTCTGCGCACAGCGAAACAGACAACGATTTCGGGCACCGCGCTGAGATGAAAGCTATACTACCGTAATGCTTTGATCATGTTAACAAGAGATGCCGATGGCAGTATACATGGACAAATTAAATTAGCTATCGATATCGAATGACGATAAAACATAAAAATGTATACAAAACATCTAAACTCTTAATTTCAAGTAACTGCAGATAACTATTACTGGGTCAGCGGCCGCTGGTCGTGGAGTTACCTGAATTAAGAGTTTAGCAATTAATTGTTATGTATGTACATTACATTTCTCTTACCAAATTAATATACTAAATAATAAAATTCGTTTAATTTAGACTATAAATTTCGATACTTTGTAAGGAATAGGTAAGTATAAATTACCTGAAAACTATGTTAGTCATGAAGAGATCAATTAATGTAATATAAAAAAATCTAAAAAAATTAAATGGGTGATTGAAAATTAATTAAATTAAATTAAAATAAAATTCAAATAATTTATTGTGGATCATAGTTTCATAAGATGTTGTGTTAGTTACAGGTGTAGCGGTATCTACATCGCCACATGCGAGCTACACGTCACAATGACGTCACGCAAGATCCTGCATCGCGCAAGCAGAATTTACCGCGCAACTACCATATATACAACATCCCGACATCAAAACGTCGGGTAGTTGCCCACCAGACACAACACCCGTCTGGTCGGAGGATCCTCCCTTTGCAATAGAGTATGAGTAAACTTTACACCCTGTTCCTCATACCACTAAACAGGTAAGTCTGCTATGTCCCGCCATTGAGGCATACAAAATTCATATTATCAGTTCGGTACATAGTTAAATACAATACATCAAATTGTCATGCAATACATTAAGATTAAGTTAGTATTATATTTCTGTTGAATTACAAATTAGTCATGTTGCAAAATAGTTTATAAAACAATTGCACAGTGCTTACTTCATAGTTTATGTGTATCTGGTTTTTAAATTCTTGATTGTGTACCTACCCATTGTTTTTTATAATAAACCGGCTAATTCAATGTATTGTCATTTATAAATTCTCTTAGAGTAATTATTAACATTTACTTATCAAAAATTCGTGTAGTATTTTTTCTAAGGTATTTATATCGCTTATTAGTTCTGAAAAAAGGGGGAAAATTATTAAAGATACGTGGGCCCATACAAAAGATGCTTTGCGGCGCAAAAGCTTTGTTTTACTGGTTACGGTGCGCAGCTTGTCTTTGTGCCTGGCCATAGTGCAAAATTCAAATAAGTTTGTATTATTTAAGTAATCAATAATATATAATAATAAGTATCAATTAAGTAAGGTTTAATTTTATGAACATTACAGTTTCATATATGTATACACTAGGGAGAGACAATATTTTTAAATTTGTAAAATGTGGTCTGCATGAATCTGCTTGGTGTATATTGCACACCGATCTAATACAACGTTTTTGAGTTCTAAAAATACGGTCTTTTTCCAGAGAGTTTCCTCAGAAAGTGATACCGTATCGTATGATTGAAGCAATTTAGCCATGATAGGCAGTTAGTAGTGCAGACTGATTGACAGTGGCCCTTAATTTGTAAAGAGCATAAGAGCTCTGACTAAGTCTTTTGCAAACTTGCTTTATAAGTGTCTTCCAATTTACTTTGCTATCGATATAAAGACCCAGAAATTAGTTTACTTCGATTTCTTCAATGCTGGTTTAAGAGTTGCTTATATTTAAATAGGTATCAGGTTTTACTCGCTGTTTAAAATTCACGATTTTTGGTTTTTTCTAGGTTATTTTCGGGTCATTTTCATCAATCCATTTTACAATTATTGTTGTTAGGGTGCTATTTAAGTCAAGGTTTCAATCAGTTCTGTCATTACCGGTAAAAAATATGGTACTATCATCAGCAAATAAGGTCATATGGTGCATTGTAACGTCAACATGTCATTTATCCCTATACCGCGGCTCAAACGTTAATGCTCGAGAAAGTGCAGAAAACTTTTCTTAGATATCTTTTTAAAAGAACTTACAATTTCTACCCTTACATGTACCCCACCAACTATATCCTAGGGACTTTGGGTTTCAACTCATTGGAGGTAAGAAGAGGCCTTGATCAGCTCACGATAGCCTGTATGGCCCTTAACGGTCGTATCGACTGCCCCGAACTCCATGACCTTGTCTGTCGACTATTTGTGCCCGACAAATACATCGGTCACCGCAATAATCGCCGACGCAATCTGTTCGCGCACCTGCCTTGCAAAACGGTCACCAGAGCTGAATCGCCTGTGTGCCGTACTTTAAGGATGCTCAATGCCTTCCTGATGGCCAACCCTGAATGTGATGTGTTTGCGGACGATTCGAGTAAAATTAAGCGCGTATGTTTGATGTTCTATGAGAAACAGTACGCGAGGGTGTCCACTGTTCCATGTTAGTAAGTAGCGAATAATTGTTTATAACAAAACTGTCTGCATTTTATAGTTTTGTTTTTTATGTTAGTTAATGTAATTGGTATTTTACCGTGTTAATTAACTATAAATAAATAAATAAATAAATATAAATAAATTAGAAAAAATGGTGAGCCTAGAATGCTGCCCTGAGGGATACCGGAAAGGATATTTCTAGCCTCAGAAACAACTGTTTCTTCAGTTCTGGTAGTTAAGGAGATTCTTGTTAATTCTAACATCTGTTTTCTGTCACTGAGATATGATTCAATTAATTTGTTTAGATTACCTCTTACACCAGATGCATATTATTTATTCAAGAGTATTTTATGCTTGACTCGGTCAAATGCTTTTGACATGTCCATGTACAGCGCTATGGCTGGCGACCTAGTGTCCATATTTAAAAGGACTTTGTGTAAAAAGTTATACATTGCTATATTAACAGATTTAGTTTTCCTAAAACCGTATTGGCATGGGGTAAATATGTTATTACTTTCGGAAAATGGGTAAAGGCAATTATTTAAGTTTTTTTCGAATATTTGAGAGAAAACGGTTACAAAATAAAATAAATAAAATTGAAATAAATAATTGAAAATAAACTAAAATGAAAATAAAATTGAAATAAATTATGAAATTAAAATACAAAGAATCAGGTAACATGCAGCCTGATGACCCTTCCCACAGCTGCTGATACTGGTCTGTCTACAATCATCCTTAGGATCCCCTTGGCACTCCCTCGAATTCGGCGAATTAGTGAGACTGACATTTTGCGCATTAAAGCGTAAAAGTCATACGCGTGCCCGAGGCACTGCAAAATCGAGGTAGTCGCACTAGAATCCTAAAGGCATTGTTATACTGTAGGTACTCTGAGAGCATTGTAGGCCTTCTGGGTGCAGTTGATCCATAGGGCACCGGTGTATAAGCTTTGGCAGTAGGCTCAGAATAAAGTTATCTTTATCTGTGCTGTACTCCTCGCAAACCTATGTACCAACATTTTAGCGCGCACCAATAATGCTCTCCGCTCTCTTTCTCAATGTTTGCGTTATCATGCAGGGTTTCGGACACAACATGCCCTAGCTACCTAAACTGAGAGACCCGATTCGAAGATACCCCATTGAGATACACAGGTGATATATGCTCAAGTTGTTTATCATTAACTCTGGTGAGCATAATACTCACTCTTTCCAACGTTATAATCTAAGCCGTGAACAACAGACAACAGCTTCCTTAGCCCTCCAACAGACGGACTCAGCAACACCTTGTCGTCTTCGTAACTGCAGTTTAATACTTAGAAAAAAAATACATTAAATAAAGATTAGAAACTTTTTTTTTGTTTTATTTTCAGTAAATATCTAAAGAAACCTCGCAGATATGATGGATGGCCATCATATCTGCGGGGTTTCACGAGATAATTTAATTGAACTCTGTAGAGGCAGTCCAAAATCTCCTATCGTTTCGAAAAAGCACCTTGTCAGCAAATCTTTACGAGCAGTACACCAAAATGTACAAAAAAAGACACGATGAACAAGCGTTTCCCTGCCCCTTCAATCGGAAGAAGCAAATAATGTTACGCATGACACATGAAATTCCCCTAACCTGTTCAGTGCACAGTGATGTCACGCCAATAAAGCGATCAATCAAATTCTGCCATAATCTAGTCATACTTCCATAAATTGCGGAGATCGCAAGCATTTGCGACCGAACATAATGGTGGGCGCACACATACGTGAACACGTCACCCGCTTATAGCCGCGTTTTATAGTCACAATCACGTTTATCGCCCGCTTGATTGCTAGACGCGTTAACTCGCGGGTCGCACACTTCGCGAGTAAAAGAGAAAGCAATAAATATATAATCTTATGGAAATATGTGCAATGATGTACACACATCAAAAGTGTCTACGGATCAACATGTACATTTTTGCTTGTTACTAAAAATAAGGTTTTTAAATTATATTTTTGTAACTCCCATGGATACTTTTTAGTAAATTTCGTCATTTGAATAGGGAATAGTTTTTGAACTACAGTCAAAGATGAACATCTTCGGTTAAGTCGTATTCCTATATAATCCTGCAACGGGTTTGAGGCCGAATCAGTAAAATTGGACCACGATGATATTGGTTATGAGGCTTCATAGCTCTTCAGGGATGTTAAAAAGCGATCAAACCAATGAAATCGTGAACACAGACATTGGGCAACAGAAGAGTTGCGTTTCGTGTGTTTTTCTGACAAATCTCACTTTAGTATAGGGCCAGATACTAGACGTACACGGTATTGGACGACCCCTGGACACCAAGAATGTTTAAAATTATTCCAGGAAGTCCATGAATACAGTGGTGGAACAATCATAATATAATAGGGCGGGTATTTGGATCAGCAGAAGAACCGAACTGATTTTGATCAGAGGCAATCTCAATGCACAGATTTACGCTCTAACGATTGTATTAGATGTTGTCATTCCTTTGCGGGCCCAATTTGGTGCTTCATTTCTGATAATGCATGCTAATGCACCTCCACACACTGCCAGAACCGTTGCAAACACACTTGCTGCAGCTAATATCAACGTCCTACCATGGCCTGCTCAATCGCCATACCTAAATCCCAGTGAGCTCGCATAGGATATGTGTCAAAGTAGAGCTCTGCCAAAAATGGATCCCGTACACATACTAGACAATCTTTCGCCTGTTACTACGGACGTGGGCGGCTATTCCGCAACGTGATTTGGATGAACTCATATTGAGTATGCCGAATCGCTGCGATTGTGTTATACGCGTTAACGGTGGAAATACAGACTAATAATTGTTTTTTTACGCAATAAAAACCTTTAAAAACTTTTATTTTTATCTTTTTATCACGTTTTAATGTCAGAATTTAGAAACAAGGAACATTCAAATTCAAATTTATTTATTTGCCAGAATGTAAGTTAACAATGTATGATCTTGAAACTATAATGGCCCCTTTAGATTCTACCATTACTTAAGGTGTGCAAACATTAAATTTTATCTTACACAATGCTATTATTTGAATTAAATAAAAATAAAAATACGGTAATAACAAATAAGAGCTCATGCATTATGATTTTTAAGGAACAAATTAATTAATTCATGTCAAAGTTATACCTATGTCAGTTCAAGAGATAAAGTTTAATATAATGTCAGATTAGGAATATATAATTGTAAATTGTAATTGATAATGTCATAACTATTGTAATGACAAAGTGTTAATTTAGTAAAATTTTAACATTATTTTAACATTATAAGGTATATACCAATATTAGCGATTGCAGTTTCCTTCTCCGCGATCTGACATGTACGAGTATTCATTGACTTCGTAAAAGCATTTTTCTTTTAACCATTGCGTTATCTTTTGTTTTGAACATGGCCAAATGTAAGTAAGTATTTAAAGGTGTTCGGTAATTTGTTATATATCTTTACAGCATTTATATACGAGTTCCTTTTATACAATTCGAGCCTACATTGCGCTAAGCATAGGTCATGTTTAAATTTATTTTTATTAGAAATAAAAATAAATTTAAAAATGAGCTATGCGGCGCTACATTTCGTTTGGTTACATCATTGTTGTTAAAATATTTTAATGTTGTTGTACAAATAGGCATAATTCTCTATTGTACATACACGGTAATGGCAGAATATTGTACTTTTTAAACAAAGGCTTACAGCTATCCAAATACCAGGCTCCTCAGATTGCACGCACATATTTTTTTTGTACTCTAAACTTATCCCACAATAAGCGACCATAAGCGAGTACAGTAGTACCCAACTGATATGGCTTACCGATGTACCTGCGCAGAAGATGAATTTTCAAAGCGCGGGAAATGTTATTAACCAATCGGCACGCTCCACGCATGGCGCTTCTTTTTCCTGTACCGCTATTGGTCGGCAGCTGCCGCCATGTTAGCGCGCGCCACGTGGCATGTTAGTCAGCCGCCATACTTCTGATCGAGTGCACGCGCAGCAGGCAAAAGTACACGTAGTGGCAACAAAATTGTTTTCTTTTTAATTTTTTAAAATGAGTTCTTTAAAAAGGGGACAACCACTTAAAAGTCAAGCTCGGGAAATAATTTTCAATGTGCACGAGTTTATGAAGAAAGAAGCTCAGGAGTCTAAGAACACAACATTTATAAAAGAACGATTTTTGAAAATTATTGACCGAACGGCCGAAGCTACACAAATTTCAAAACGAACAATAACGAGAATTCTTAAAGAGAAGGATCAACATACGAGTGAAAACACTGCGGGGCCTTCTTTTAGAACGCCGAAAAAGGGTAAATTGAAAAAAACTTATCGTAAGGAATTGGATGACTTTTCATACCAAGCCATACGCAGGAAAATTTATGACTTTAACCGCGAAGAAAAACAGGTAGTCACAATGAAAGCGCTATTGGAGAAATTAAAAAGAGATATCGACTTCCAAGGGGGCAGAGAAACTCTGCGCCGAATCGTAAAAGAGATAGGATTTAAGTTTAGGAAAACGGAAACGAACCGTAAGTTGCTGGCGGAAAAAGACGAAGTAAGGCTATTAAGAATACGATTTTTAAGAAAAATAAAGAAGTATCGGTATGAAGGGAGACCTATTGTGTATTGCGACGAGACTTATGTTCATTCGACCCACACCAAGGAACAAGCCTGGTCTGACGGTCAAGGCAAAGGCATAAAAAAACCTATTTCGAAGGGACCGAGGTTGATTATAGTGCATGCTGGAGGTGCTAATGGATTCGTACCAAATGCTTTGCTCATGTACAAATCGGCTCAGAACACAGGTGACTATCACAGTGAGATGAACAAAGAAAATTACGAGAAATGGTTGCAAGAGAAATTAATTCCCAACCTCCAACCGAATTCTGTGTTTGTCATTGATAATGCGTCATACCATAGCACATTAGAGGACAGGGCACCGAACAGTAACTCTGCAAAAAAGAATATGCAGGATTGGTTAAAAGATAAAAACATACCTTTCAATATCAAAGCGTATAAACCGGAATTGTACGATATAATTAAACGCCATAAGCATCTCTATGTAAAGTACTCGCTTGACACCATAATGGAAGCTCACGGCCACACAGTGTTAAGGCTCCCTCCATATCATCCGGACTTCAATCCGATAGAAAACATTTGGTCGCAGGTGAAAGGTCACGTAAGCAAATTCAATGTTGCCATGAATTTGACCGAAGTGCAGCGTCTTTTGTCTGAGAAATTCGCATCCATCGGGCCAGACAAGTGGCAAAAAGTTGTAGATCATGCCATCAAATGCGAAGACGAATTTATGACATTGGAAGAGGCCATCGACGATAGATTGGACCAATTTGTAATAAACACCAACGAAGATACATCATCCTCTTCGGATAGTTCGAGTCGTGATAGTGATGGTAATAGTAGCGACGCTCAGAGTGATATTGGGTTAGCAGGCGTGCGGCCTTTAGATTAAGTTTATTCTATTGTTTTAAAAAAAATACCTATTTGTTTATTAAATAAATCGTACATTTTAAATAACCTGTATTTTTAATTAAATATATATTTGATGAAAACTGCTGGCCCAATAAAATTGGTACGAAGTGTAATTGTGCGGAGGGGCGTGTCTTGCGAGTGAGACAGAACTAACAGCTGCAGTGTATTATGAACCTTATGGTATTGATCTAAGATTGATTGTAAGTTTTAAGCATTCTTTCGTTAATCTTCGGGGCCATACTTTCTTTTCTGTGCGAACGAAGATTCACGACGCGCCTTATCAGTTGGGTACCACTGTACGGACGAAACGTATCCGTGATATGCACAAGTGATGCTTCTATTGATACCGTGACTGTTCATCTTTTTATCACGTAGACAAATCTGTCGAGTCTATCACAAACGTAATCGACGTGTGCTTTCCAATCGCAATTCTGATCCAACATTATATCCAGAAATTTAATACTTGCAACTTGTTTGATTAAACTATCATTCTATTTAACTTTTTATATTTTATTTTATTTGTAAGTTGTTAGAATGTAACCAGTGTATAGTGTTGTTTATTTCTAGTTCATAGGTGTTTGCTTTTTCATATTTCACAATGAGGGTTGTGTCATCAGCAAACAAAATTGTGTTATAGTACGTGATATTTGGGAGATCATTAATGTATATGAGGAATAAGAAAGGTCCCACTACACTGCCCTGTGACACTCCAAAATTATTTTGTCGATAATCACTTTTATATAACATCTTTTTGTTGTTTCCACTAGTTTCCACACACTGTTTTCAGTCATTTAGGTAGTAGATAATGTATAGCCTGGGTGAGAATTTTGATCAAATTGAAACATGCCAATGAAGTAATACGATTCTGTTAAAACCTAAATTGCTTATCTTTAAGTATACGATTATTTATTGTAAAGTCTTGAAGCCTGCCTACTCAGCATAATTTTCTAATAGATTTTTGACAAAAATCTAGCATAAGCAAAAATCGCGAAAGTATAAAGTAAGTAAGTATTTAATCGATCTAAATAGAAAATTTTATTTAATTTCAATAGGGCAATAAAATATTATTTTTTAAATACCTTGGTCCCTAGATACTTTTGATGTGTGTAGATGTGGCGTTATTATGTCTGAGTATTGCTGTTTGCTAGATAAAGTGATCGGGTTAGAAGGAAGCTTTTGTTTACTTATTTCGGCCATAATGCGTTGTTTGCGTGAGCGTGTGGTATTGCTCATTTGCTGTGTTGGAAAATAAAAAGAAATTACAGACTTGTAGTATGAGTTGATTGATGGTTAAAGGCTAAGCAGAAAATAAGTACGTCAGTCGTGGCATGTAGTTTCTAATTTCCTGTTTCTTATCTTTATGAATCAGTTAAATAGATGGTCACGGTTAATAGTTACGAGTACTACATTGCAATTTACGTTCTTGCAAATGACTAGCTATAAGGTTTGTAGTGTTTTAACGCTATGTTTAGGAGGACAAGAATTATTGTTTTTAGAATTAGCAATTTATTTTCAACCAATACATTTCTCCACGTTTCGTGTTTTTTAAGATTATTTCTTCTTTTAAGGTATATGATTTTTAATTAGTTTTGTTATTGTAAATCAAGCCAACCCAAATGAAAACATAAAAAATACCATTCTTTACATTAACGTGGCAGAAGTACGTGAACATGAGGCAAATTAAACGCGCGTCGATTCCAATTGTAAGTAAACTGCACAGTGTTGATCGCTCGTTTGACTCCTGCGTTTTCCAACTGAGAGTTTTATTGACACTGTGTTGCTCAACAAGGGGTGAGATTGATTCATTATCGTCGACTCGGTGTCGAAAATTCAGTGGTGTGTGTTTGTGAGATACAAAGAGCGTGCCATAATATGTGGCACGGTGTCCTAATTTCGTCGTTCCCAATAATGGCAATTTGATGGCAAATCGAACTGATCGCTGGCCGGTATACTTAAGTCTGCAAAGGTTCGTGATGACGAGATGTTTATGATGTGTGTGTATTTTATTGTAATACCTGCTGCGATCACCAATTACTAAGAACATGCTTTTCTAAGAACCAGATTTTCTAAGCGATCATGGGAAGGCCCATGATTAACAGTGGTTTGATAACTTTACCTACGAATAAGAACAAACTTTATCCACTGACTAACATTGTAGGATAAGTAAATTATCTAACGGTTGTGTTTAAAGTAGGTATAGGATGTGTTTTCCCAATAAAATGCGAACGGATTGGAATTGGTCCGTAATTTTATTTTATTTTAAAGAAGAGACTTGCACAATTTTATTTGAAGAGAATATCTGATCTACCAAATGACCGCCACAGGCATTTTTGCAAATGCTGATTGTTTTGCCGAAATTTTTCATTATATTATCACACATTTCGCGGCTTATTTCACCAATAAATAGGCGAATATTGTGTTTCGAGTAGTCAATGTTTTGTGGATCGTTGGCGTAGACATTGTGTTTGACGTAGCCACAAAGGAAGAAATTCAATGGCGTCAGATCGCAAGATCTCGGTGGCCAATTGAAATTGCCTCGTCAATCCTCTACATACTTTTGGGAAACCCATTACGTTGCTGGCGGTTATGTAATTTACCTAGTTATAAATACCAAGATCTACTAATTGCATCTGATGTGCTTAGTGTAAGATTAATCCTTCCGTAATAACTCGATATTCATCCAATTAGGTGCTACATTATATACTGGACTCTAAGGGCGGGCGCCCACGGCGAGTTTTTGCAGCGATTCAGTAGCTCTTTTCGTTTACGAGCGTCTGGTATCGGTACTTCTAGCCGTTTGTTGCCACGCGCGGCAGAAGCGATTCAGTGGCAATACAATCGCTTAGTATCTATTCAGCATCGCTTCTGCATCGATGCAAACGTGCGACTGCATTGATTCAGCATCGCTACTAGCGCGCGACTATCAATGTTGATTGACCGAGTTCATATTGCAACTGTAGCGTCCACAAGCATTTATAAGTAGTACCCAAAAACATATGACTGTATCGATACTGCATCGCGTCTGTAAGAATTCAGCAACGCGTCTGTATCGATGCTGAGTCGCGGCTGTATCGCGATAGTGGCGATGGAGAATCGGGTTACGTGGGCGACGTCCAGCGACAGCATCGCCCCTGTATCGCGGTCTTTTTGCAATTGTATCGCTACTGAATCGCAGCAAAAAGTCGCCGTGGGCGATAACCCTAAATAACGGGCTCAACGGTTGCTATTGTGACTTTCTAACCTGCATAATTCCTTAATTCGATTCCCAGGGTCCTATTTAATAAAACCTACAGGCGACTATCTAACATTTTTGTTAGATTTTTTCATAGTTTTCTTGGTTATTAAACAGCACCTGTCGTGAAAATGTGACATATATGTCTTTTTTAGGATTCTGTACCTCACAAAGAAAACACGGAATCCCTATAGGATCACCTGGTTGTCCATCCGTCCGTCTGTCAGTCTGTCAAGACCCTTTGTCTCAAGAACGCGTTGAGGTATCAAGTTGAAATTAATATCAAATACGTAGGTCTACGGCCCGTTGGAGCTCTAAAAAAGTCAAGCTTCTAAGTCAACGCAATAAAAAAAATAGGCCACATGCGACATATTTTGATATTCGCAAATAAACCAAAACGAGAATCCAAACCAAAATAGGGTTACTTCCCGTTGACCTAGAATCATGAAAACAACCAAGAAGCAAGGTTAAACAAAACTTTTTTTGTGATTACTAAATTACATTTGCCGTTGGAGAATTGACCGTGACGTATATCGAGACCATGTTTGTTGTATGGGAGACCATGTTTTTCAACTACAGTGTTAAGTTTGTTCTTGGTTTCATCCCAACTTCGAAACCCTTCCTTGTGCGTGGTCCGACACGCACTTGGCCAGTTTTTTTTTGACAAATATGTCACATTGTCAGTTATATTTAACCGCAAATTGGTCGAGTTAAACTGACCTATTATTTAAATCTGGTGTAGTGTTAGTTACGGCCGTAAAGTGTGAAAATTGCAAAATGATCGCATTCTGACTTTAATATATGAACGATACCAATACACATAACATACAGCTCCATTTGCCTTCTCTTCATTAACACAATTTATTTATTTAATTACATCACTGCAACGCTCTTTAATAAACATACTATTCAGTAAATCCAGGCGATAACCGTGAGCAAAGCATATTAACCTGTACGTGGTGAGTTTGCTCACGTGCGGCGCTGCAGGGTTAAATGGGTGCATATAGTGCAATAAGCAGCTGTATGAAGTAACCGGGTGCACGCTGTTGTGATATTGCTGCAATATACATGAGGACTACACGGGGGCTGTAATTGGGGCTTGTCCGTTGGTAAGTACCATTTATTTACTCATGGGATCTAATGTTCTCAGCATAAACGGCATAATAATTCGTAGGTTTCAGTTGAAAAAGATCGCATTTACCATCACCGCACTTTCTGACGACAGGCAACGTTTTGCTAATTAACTGATAGTATTCGTCAGAGGACCAGCTTCATTTTGAAAAGGTAGCTCCAGAAGATGGTAGACAGTGATGCTAATAATAACGACGATATTGATAACTTTTTCTTTAATTTTAGTGAATTCATGAGGACAACTAATACGAGATTTGATGGTAGATTTGATCAGAGACCTGACCAACATTTCGAAAAACCTGCTGATAGGTATTTGTACAGCTGCCGCTCCACCGTCAATGGACGTATATTTCCACGTGAACGGTGTCAGGCAAGACGTCACATCGCAGTGACGTGACTATTACCCTACTTGTCCATGCATCACGGCGTGAATGTATTATCACAGATACACCGCGTTGTAGGGTTATGTCGAAGCAATGTATTAACACAGATATACCCCACGTATACGGGGTTAACATGTAGAACAATGTTGGGTAATCTGCAGTTACGGGCAAATTGAGCGGTTGGAATAGTGTTGAAGGTAATGTTGTACTGTTATGTTTCGCAGTTTACAGTTTAACTCTCACACTGGAACGTTTCCTATGTATTTGGTAACAGCACGTCACACTGAACTACTTGCAAAAAATGTCCTTCAAAGTTAAATTTACCATGGGCGTACGGTGGACTTTACGAACTAATATCCACAGGGTGGTTCTCGTATTTTTTTTTTTAATGTTCGCATTCTAATCACAACTTATAACAAGGCGAATGTGAGTGGAAAGGCCAGGAGGGGACGAACTAAAAGGACATATACAGTAACCTTATTGGTGAAGTTCTTCAGAAAGGTCAGGTGCGTAATACTCGCAACCGGCGTGCATATATGACCAGCACCCTAATTACACACTATCTAACGCAATCTGAATAATTTTGAAGCTTATTGCTAATCCATTGCTTCATATGTTCGAAAAATTTGTCTGCTCACCGACTTAAATAATGCAATGAATGTTGTTGAACTGTCCAAATGAAACCCATTCCTACTGTTAGTGTGTTACGTAATAATCCCGCTGATGTATGAACGTAAACGAAGCAAAACGAGTATGTAAGGATCGGAGCAGGTAGCATTCTGTAGTTTCTGCTTTCCCCCGTGGGAAAAAGGCGAGAGTTTATGTACATGTATGTCTTATCTCAATCTGTCAAAAATAACTCTTATTTATCAACATTTTTACTTAGATCATTGTCGCTGAGATAAGATTGCGAATACATTTTTAACGTTTTTAATTATGAATTTGCTTTCAGAAGGCTTTATTTTCTTTCACCCATACACGAATTGAACCTGCGATGGACAGGTAGGTTTGTACTCTACTTTTGAGCCGTTTAACTACATGTGTCAGAACGAGCTATATGTAAATTAAAAAATCATCGAACAAAGTAAAGTTTGAAACCAATAAACTGCTAGGATTTATTCTATTGAGAAATATTAATATCCATATTTTTCTCAATCTTAGACGGTTAAAATCATAAAGTTAAATGCTAATATCGCGTACAATCCCTTTATATATAATAATTTCATGAAGTTATTAGATTTCTTGATAACAGTTTTTCATATTTCTTGAATGTTATGTGTTCATTCTAATGCACTTTGTTCAGCAGTTATTTTTGATCAATAAATTCAACATAGTTTCTCATGGGTCAAAAAACTGAATTTACATGCCGTATTTTGAATTCAAGAATCTGTCTTGAAAATGTGTGGAATAAGTAAATTAAAACATAAAAAAACGGATTATGCTGAGCTGAAAATGGCTATATTATACACACATTACCTACGATAAAGTTTGTAGGCGTAGTATAAAAGCATTAAATCCTTAATTAAAACGGTGCAACTCCAATACCCTAGCCAACAATGCCAATTTAGAGCGAACCGATGCAGCAGCTAAGTGGTCCTTTGTAACACGCTTTTATTAAGTAAATTATTTTTAATATTATTTTATTAGCTTCACTTGTAACGAACAATGTAAAAAAATCGTACAAATCAATTTGAACCGAAGTAGGTTCAAATTGATTTCTATGGTCGTATCGAAACGAAACCCAACAAGCAAAGTAATCTTATAAAAAATATGATAAGTGTGTTAACACTTATAAGATTTTTATAAGTGCATTGGTGTAGACTATTTTACTTATAGTAGCATTTCACAAGCCTTAATTTACTCAGGTGCATTTGCTTCTATAACTTAGTCTTCTAGTAAATACAAGTTTAACTTATAGAACAGTTATAAGACTCATATACTTATAAATGCATTTCACAAGACTAAATATACTCAAGAGCATTGGTTGCTATAACTAAGTCCTATAGCTTAACTTATAGGACAGTTATAGGATACATTTACTTTTAACATACTTATCAGAGATCCTTATAAGTATTGGCCTTATCGTCTTGTTGAAGTCTCTTATATGATTGTTAGCATGTTACAAATACGCTATGAGAGCAAACATGCTTACAAACTACTGGGCCAAGTACTTTGTAAGTAAACGTCAGCCATTTTGTCAAGTTATAGTTTGTCATCTCATAGTCAAGTGCAACAGATTATGTAATGGAGGGTTCCGTCGAAAATAATGCTGTACCTGTTGAGTGCTATTCTAATCATGAAGAACAGGAAGAAAAGGCCATGAGGAAGAATATGATTCAGAAATAAAAGAAAGCACAGACTCTGAAAAGAATCATGAATTACTTCAAGATATACAAAGCTGGGCTATAAAATTGAATATAATGTATTTGACACCAAATGAACTATCAATAATATTATACAAAAGAATTAAAAACATTCTACCCAAAGATGCACGAACTTTGTTAAAAACAAATAAAAGTCTTGTAAACTTGCTTAAACAGTTGACGGACGAAAAAATAATCAAAGCTTAGTCAGATTTAACGGGTGAGGTTAAATGATAAATGATTTTATTTCTGTAAGTAGGTTTGAACAAACACTTTTACACGTCAATCATATTTTAAAAACTAGATGAGGTCGGTTGATAAACAATTCATGAGGAACCCTAATTTGTTTTAAAATGGAGGAGAAGTGATAGTTACCAAAACTGTAATAAGTACTAATTTGCTAATAGTGATTCTATAAAGTACTCAATGCAGAGCATTTTTAAAACATGGCGAATATTCACAAGAATCATTGAAATTCAATTTTAACAACAACTTCACAATGTTCAATTTTGCTCTAGGCGTTAAGAAAAAAACAATATGCGGTACATATTCACAGTAAATTTGACTTCCCCACCAGTTTCCACACTATATTCACAAAGTAACCAGCTATATTAAAAACGAATGAATACTAATGGAATTATTTATATTAGTAACGAATATAAAAAGAAACAAATTTGTCAAACACAAAACACGTGCACGTTACAGTTTATACCTATATAATGTACTTATAACAAATAACCAAGTATGTTACAAGCGCATTATAAAATTGATAGGTTTCATAAGATACTGGAGTCAAAGCGTTATAGAAGCACTAGTGCCTGTAACTGCATAGGCTAAGATTGTTATAGAAACTATTGTTTTTCGTCAAGTATATTATATGAGTTAATGACTTTATCCAAGTTCATTGTAAGATCGTTACAGAAATATATGCTCCAATATTTGCGCCCAAATCTTTGTTTGTAGCATACTTCAAGTATCTTATAAGTGCATGAAAAAATTGTCTTGAGACCATTATAAGTACTGATTTTGCTACTTGGGAAGTTTGTATGTATATGTAGTTTAGATGATAAAACTATAATTTGGTATCTTGGAGCTGATCTGATGATGGAGACAAGACGAGGATAGTGGAACTTTTCAGTGCCTACTAGTTAACCCCTCGAGTTTGGGCTCATATAATTCGTTTTGTCGAGTCCAAATGATTGGGTTTGGTATTGAGGGTCTGATGATGGAGCCAAGAGGTGATAGGTGAACTCTTCAGTGGCTCCTAGTAAACCGCTCAAGTCATAACTTCGTTGACTTTAGACTTATTAACTAGATGACGAATATGCTAGAATAAAAAGAAAAATATGTAGTTAAAAAAAGAAACTACAAAGAACACGCTTATGTCACGCACAAAAAATTATAAAATAATTCAATTGACTTGTATTGTTTTTAGTTGTGTATGCTTTTAATTAATTTAAACAAAGCGCTCCACGCTTTTTGATTTAATCATTGGATATTGGCAGAATCATCCCAGCGCTGATTTGCTGGATTCGTTTTCTCCTCTTCCTATCGTTATTTCTCTTGACTAAGTTTATTTTCGTTATATGTATGTATGTATGTATCTATGTATTAGTATTTATTATTTTTCAAGTTATCTATCCCTTATGTTGCACCTGCCATGTTTTGTCTCTGCATCATCCTAAGGTTGACTGGTAGAAAATGCCTTAGGCATTAAGTCCGCCTTTGTACAGTATTTTTTTTTTACTTGTGCATAAAGTTTTAATAAATAAATAATAAATAATATAAAAGAAGAACTAATACAAGTTAATTTAATTATTTTATCATTTTTAGTGCGTGATAAAAGCGTGTATTTAATGTTTTTTTAATTACCCTCAATTCATGTATGTGTCGCGTCGAAAACGCCTCAACATCGGTATTTCCTTCGCAAAGAGATGAACAATTGTATCGCAAGTCAATACCAATCCGCTGATTGCCAAAACGAACAAAAACATAACATTTTCAAGGACCTACAGACTATCGAGGTCTTTTGAATGCTTTTCAAAAGAGCTTTTTGCTTTTTTGTATTGTAACTTTCAACTTTGGAGGTGATTGTGCCCGAGACTCTAAGGCGGGTCACACACTACAACGCGCCACGCGACGGGGCGTGGGAATCGGAACGAAAGTCCCCGCGCGGGAGCGTGTTTTTATTAAATTTGTATGCAAAAAATTACGGGCGGGGGCGTGTTATCTGCGCCCCGTCGCGTGGCGCGTTGTAGTGTGTGATCCGCCTAAGAATCAATCTCCAGGAAAGACTTTGCATGTTTTCTAAGAATACGAAATTAAAGTTGATACAAAATCACGATCCTCTTTTTAATAAATTATTGAATTTAAAAATTAACCTAATTACAAACAAACGTATTTGAAGTACCAAAAAAGATGAATTAGTGAGCTTGCAGGCTACCAAATTGAATCAAATTAAGGGAGGAATATAATTATGCTTCTTCTTATACGCGTATAAGACGAATAAGAAGCATAATTATATTCTACTACGAGATAAAAAGACGACGATTAGATACTACGAGATTTGAATTATGAAAGTAGACAGAAATCTGCAATTCTGTTTATATGCTAAATTAATTTACTTGCAGAAGCAGTTCTGTTGTACTAACTAGCTCAATCTCACGCATATTATAACGCAAGTCTAACTTATTAATTACGTCTACGTGTGTTCTAATTACCTCCTAGGCGTGCGTTGCAAGTCTAATTAATTAATACGATCTCTGTGCAAGCACGTTACGGCGCTGACAATATTCACTTAATTATAATTAGGAGTTTGAGCTGTCTCAAACTCCAGAAGCAGACGCCACATTTGCTTCGCTTGCAAGTACTTGCAGGTTGAGAATCAAGTTGTTTATGTGTACTATGCCTTAGAAATGCACGTGACTACGGGAGACGTTCAGTCACCTATGTGATCATGCCTTTAAAGCGGAAATGAAATAAACACATAATATTACTTTAGATATCTTCTGACTCGGTTAAATTGCTAAAAGCGACACAGATACGTCGTATACTATAAGATTCCACTGTGTCCGGATTAGGAATCGTTTTCATGCTGGTTTCTTCCAAATATTGAATTCACTACACCTCTTTGGCTTTAGTAACAGAGTTCGAATTCGCAAATCTGAAAAATATACGAAATCTTTATTAGATTTTCCGCTTGCGCTGTTGTTTTCAAGTGTTATTGCAAATCCTGTTTCATTGCTGTGTATTTCAATTTCCAAAGCTCTATTTTAAAAACAAATATAAGGAAACGAAATAGAAAAGCATTCAAGTTTTATATGAAAACAAATATGCGTTTATCAAGTAGGTTTGCCGTGATTTAAATATTAAACTAGAGTACTTTAAACTCTTCTACAGCGGTTCTCTCTGTAGTTCTTTCCGAAATTAAAGTTAGCATAACAGCCAGATTGAAAACATTCTTGTATAAACTACATGATACCATTTTATTTTACACATAAACAAGAGTGAACAGGCATCTTCTGGGCTCGCTCGTCCCATCTCAACTGAAACTCACTCAAACTCAAACTCAAAGCTTTTATTTCAAATAAACCAATTACAGGCACTTTTGAATTGTCAAGCGGTCGGTCGGTCAGACCATCACAGACCTGATCCATCGCTTTCCATCAGGCGGGATCAAATTTGAGAGCAGGCCCATACAGCAATAAATAAAAAAAAAACATGAATTCTATTGTGACTATTAAAATTGAACTGAACATACTTTTTTTTTTTTTTTTTTTTGGTTGGGAAATCATCAAATGACCTCTCCCGCTCTGGGCGGAGCGGAAGGGCGTGTCAGACTCTTACTGACTAAAACCCACCCGTGTTCCTCCAGTTGCCTGTGCGCCAGGGCCACGGTAACTCTTTCGAACAATCCGCGACCCCGGCAGGCATCGGTCCTATCGGACCCCGTCAATGGTGCTGACATCTCTTTGAGGCGCGCGTGGAACACGACGCGCCGTCGACCCGGGCCTGGTCCTTACCGGACGGCGAGCTGCCCGTTGCTCGCCGTCCGCAAGCCCGCGCCTACGGTGGCCGGGAGTCGGCAATCGACTCCCGACGCCCAGGGTGTCTCCTCCTCCTGCGGCGGCTAGGGGCGCGAGGGCGCAGAGAATGCCTCTCCCTTTCGCACTCCGCCTCCTCCTTCGCGAGCATTACTGCTTCGCAGAAGGAGGTGACGGCTTCCCATTCCCTCTCGCTCCGTACCATGGCCTGAACCAGGGCCGGACGCGAGAGGTCGCCGCCGCCGATCGCCGCCACGAGGACACGGCGGTGCTCCGCCCAAGCCGGGCAGACCTCCACCGTATGCTCCACCGTGTTCTCCGGTCGATCCACGCAATGATAACACCCGGGCGTTTCCTCCCGCCTTATCCGAAACAGGAACCTCCCGAAACAGCCATGTCCGGTGAGGACCTGCGTCAGGCGGAAGGTGAGGACGCCGTGGCGCCTCTCAAGCCACTCCTCAAAGAGGGGTCTTACCGCCGCAATTGTGGCGTGCCCTGCGCTGGGTTGCGACAGTCGCACTCTCCATGCCGCCATGAGATCCCGCCGGAGCTCTATCCGCTGTGCCGCGATTTCTCGCGGCAGCGGAGTTACGCCCCGGCGTTTCGCCTCCTCGCGCCACTCCCAAACGTGCGCGAGGACCTTTGCCTCCAGATCCCACGGCGGCAATCCGGCAAGGAGGCTCGCCGCCTCGCAGGAGACCGTGCGGTATCCCCGTACCATCCGGATGGCCATGACCCTTTGGGACGCGTTCAACCGGCGGGCTGGCCGGAGCCTCAATGAACGCGCCCACACCGGCGCCCCGTAAAGGGCCATGGACTGCACGACCCCCGCGTAGAGCCTCCGGCAGGAGGCGTTTGGCCTCCCCAGATTGGGCAAGAGCCGCTTCAAAGCAGCCCCGGCCTGCTGCAGTCTGGGAGCCAAACGTCGGAAATGCTCCACGAAGTTCCACCGGCTGTCGAGGACGAGTCCCAGGTACTTCATCGTCGACTCGACGCCGATGTGAACCCCTCTTACCGTTATTTCGGAACCCAACAGTGGCGCGTTCCGAGGACCATGAAAACACATGGCCTCGGACTTGTGCAAGGCCACCTCGAGTCCCAATTGCCGGATCCTCTCGACGACTGTCGCAACCCCGCGTGTCATCAGTTCGGCCGCCGCCTGGTGCGACCTCCCCTGCGCCAGGACCAGCGTGTCGTCAGCGTAGCACACCACGCTGACGCTACTAGGGAGGTCGGCGCGCAGCACCCAGTCGTACCCGATGTCCCACAGATGCGGCCCCAGGACCGATCCCTGTGGGACACCGCACGACATCTCTCGCCGGTTCCATTCTCCCTGGTGACCGGGGTAGATAACTGCTCTATCCGCCAAATATGCCTCGACTACACGACAGAGATAGGTCGGCATCCGGTGATACCGGAATGCCTCCCGGATGCAACTCCAGGGCAGGGTATTGAAGGCATTGGCGATGTCTAGAGACACCGCCAAGACGACCCCACCCCGGGCCACAGCATCCCCCGTCGTGAGGGCTCGCACGCGCTTGATGGCATCCACCGTGGAGCGCCCCCTGCGGAAACCAAACTGGCTCTCCGCCAAATCCGGCCCCACCCGCACCAGCTGCCCGACGAGGCGGTCTGCAATGACTCTTTCAAAGAGCTTGCCGACCTCGTCGAGCAGCACGATGGGCCGGTAAGCGGACGGAGAGTCCGCCGGGCGCCCCGGTTTCTTAATGAGGACCAGTTTCCCCGTCTTCCAACGAAGTGGGAACTGGCCCTCCTCCAAGCATGCGCTTAGGAGCCCTCTTAGTCGAGGCCCGAGAGCCTCCGAGGCCAGGACCCAGGCTTTTCCAGGTAAGCCGTCGGGTCCTGGGGCGGTATTTTTGGCACTCAGCCTACGTACCGCCGCTCTCAACTCTACCTCGGTCACCTCAGGAGCAACGTCGTCATCGTCGGGTCTGTGGTCCGCAGTTGGCACCGCAAGAGGCGGAGCCATGGGCGGGGGAGTATGCTCCCCCCGCGAAGGGAACAGAGCGCTCACCACGCCCTCCACGAGCTGGGGCCGGAGACTCTGCGTCAGCGGGGGAGCCCATGGGCGGAGTTTCTCCCGCACCACCTTATATGGGCGCCCCCACGGGTCCCTGTTAAGAGTCCCCAGCGACTCCTCACGGGCCAGTCCCCTGGCCCGCAGGATCTCCGCTCGGAGGGCGGTCTTCGCCGCTCTGTAACCCTCGTACAGCTCCGCCTGAATGGCTTCCGTATCCGGAGGGCGGATACGGAGCCTGCGGTGCCTGGTGTACAGGCGCCGCGCGGCAACGCACGCCTCGCGCAGAGACGTCAGTTCCGGCGACCACCAGTACACCTGGCGCCAGGCACGTCCGGGCTGGACCCGGGGCATTGCCACGTCACAAATCTCGGACATGGCCTCCCGGAACCACTCCGCCTCGACGTTGATGTCTGCAGGCCTGTCCGGTGATGACACCCAGGCCTGCACGATCGAGGCTTCCAGGAGGAACTGAACATACTCGTATTTGTATTTTTTCACAAATCTGTGGATTTGACATTTAATTTGAAAAAGTGTTATTTTTCATTAATGTGGAAGACAAAATATTATTCCACTTAAGACCCACTGTGTACATAAAAATTAAGTTAGGGAAATTAGTTGTTAACCAGATTGACTACCAACTTAAATTGTCCGAATAAGTATTTTAATCACAACTTTCATTCCTGACAGTTGTATGAAATGGCGATCAAACGGCAAGTTGACGTGCGGTGTCAATTTGTTTAACAATTACTTTCTGTGATGGTAGGTACCTACTTTGTTAGGTATTTTAATAAACATAACTAATTTCAGAACAATGAATTTTTAATTTACAAACATTAAATAGGAGTACAAAGAAGCACTTCTCTAAATTGGATGTTTTAATTTTCTTTTCAACTGTAGGTTCTAAGCAAAGTAATTTAATTATTTTCACTGATCCACAGGAAAAATTAGACTTATTTGTATTATAATTATTATGTAATAAATTTATTTTAGCAAGCCATATTATTTTTATGGTATGTCCCAAAAGTATGTGATGAAAATGTACACAAACTAATATGAAAACATCGTCGCATATGTAAACGTACCCGTGATAAATGATAAATGATAAATGATTTTATATCTGTAAGTAGGTTTGTACAAACACTTTTACACGTCAATCATGTTTTTTAAACTAGATGAGGTCGGCGTTTCCTATCTGACTACTCTGAGAAGAAAGGCCGAAACAAACTCAGAGGTCACAGTCTCTTTTAAAGTCCAGACATAATCTTGGTCAGGTCATGCGAAGACCATGCAGATTGGTATCTGAAATGGTCTTTTGAGGAAAGAACCACACAGTTTGAGTGGACCTGTCCAGTCAGTGCACGCATTTGTCAGTAATCGTGCAGCTCGACTCAGGAAGTCAGGACTTAAGGAGCTCAACGATTCGACGAACAATACCAAAGAAAGGACATTTGGGTAGGCCGCATAAATTACTCAAACTGCCAGATCATAATTAAAATTAAATTAGAAAAAAAAAATAAAAGCAATTACCCACATAGTCTTCACATTCACAAAATTAAAATAATATGGATGTCGGTATGGATGGTACGTGGATGTCAATTTGTAGTAAGACTTACAAATTGAGTGCTTTGGATTGAGTTTTAGAGAATTTTAAAACCTCAAGTTTCGTCGATAATTTTACAATTACAATGTAATAATGTTATTTGATAAATAATTGTCGGAAAAAGTTGTGAGATATAAAGTTCTAACCTTATAAATACAAATGCATGTTCTACTAATTTCATTTAGCGAGTGATTTTGGAAGAATTTAACGTGAAACGATTTTTTACACTTTCATACTTTTGGAACAGACTATAAGCAATTTTGTTTGCGAGTTGGGACTTTCTCACTTAGTACCTAAATGATTCAAAATTGAGGAGAGGGTCTTCCTCGCGACCTGCTCACTGTTATGGACTCTATTTCAGCCCCAAACATGTTTGAAAGGCACTTATTCCTCCTACACCACGTTTTATAACACAAAACAATACATTCATAATGACTCAAAATTCTTACTTTAAACATTTTGCTGCGCAGTGCACGAATAAAAGCCACCGATATACCTCCTCTATCAATTGTACGCATGTACTACGTAATTGGTGAGCCCCGAGCGACCAGCGGGCTGTGAAATGACTGTTAAGGTGTGCTTACACGGGCTAAGTTGCTCGATTCTGGGCAATGTTGGTAAAATATGATAGCGCGATTACAACAAGCGTTATTTGAGATGCCAATATTCAGCAATTGTTGCAGAAAACAAAATCAAACTTATTTTTTATTTAATTACCTAGGTCCCTATATAATTTATAATTTTTATGACATACCTACCTAAACTCTGACATTGTTTGTTGGTAAAATATTAGGAAAAATCGTCTACGGTTACAATATTTGTAATTATGTAAACACCAAAAATTAAGCTATGTATGATGGATAAATTAATGAAATGTTGGTAGATACATAAATCTATCAGCATAATTAATTTATCTGTGATTGCTTAATTTTAATTTTAGATACTTGTACTTATTGTGGTATATTAGTTTTGTTCAGGGTACATCGTTTTCACGATTAATTACTACTACTATTTAATATAACTACTTCATACAAAATATTGTAATGTATTTTAAAAGAGTAACTATGAAGTTTCTTGCCCGTTCAGTTTCTTACGAAACTTCCTTTTGTAAGGGGCAACTGCAATCAATTCAATTTTCTTGTAAATGCTGACGTACAAAAATGCTTTCTAATGGCCTACTTGAAATAAATGATTTGACTTTTACCGTATTGAGCAATCTTAATAAACGAGACGGTACCTACCATTTGTTAGCAATAACGAAAATATGGAGCAAATCCTCGAATTTGCTGTTGCCGAAACAATTGGTGCAATTATGCTCAAACTATTGCTCCACCTTGCCCGGCAATAAAGTCTGAAAAACTGGCCAGTCTAAGTGCAGCTTTACAGTTAAACCAGCTCTAAACAGACTCACATCTCGTTTTACACTTCACTGATCACAATTATTGTAATATTTTATGATTCTGATAATACCTATATTTATATGCTCAGCTGGTTTATATGAAAACATAATGATATCTTGAGTAGGTACCTACTACAAAGGGACATTTATCTGTCTCATATGAACGAGATGGGAGGTGCTAAGTAGTCTTAAAATTAAGAAAAATTACGTACATATACTTAGTAAGAAAAACATTCAGTCTTTGAAAATGGAAGTTAGTAGGTAATTTTATAAATTATAGGTGTAATATCATGAATCTATTTCATTTCATGGTCTATTTTATTCATAGACCGAAATTTAAAATATCTGTCTACGAAATTATCCTATGAATCATAATTCATGAGATACCCGTCTTAAGACACAGCTGGTACGAGTACATACTCAATATTTTTTCATAATTTCTACGTCAGCATTTCAAAATAGCTTCAAAAGCAACTGCTCGCCTAAAAACCCGTCTACTTAGACTTGATATTAGAGTCATCTGTTAAATCTACAAGACTATCAGACTACAAGGGTGGATACGGTCTACGAAAATTATGATCTCTTTGACAAAAAGATTTTATAAGACTTCGTAATCCGGCGTAAGCTGCTCTGGTACCTATGCAAAATTATTAAGCGGGTATTATAAAGCAGACTTTATTATGCCTACACAAAAAATTTCGTATTGATTTATCTAATATATAAAATTCTCGTGTCACAGTTTTCGTTGCCATACTCCTCCGAAACGGCTTAACCGATTTTGATGAAATTTTTTGTGCTTATCCGGTATCTATGAGAATCGGCCAACATCTATTTTTTTTTTTTTTTTTTGTTAGGTAGGGTAAGGAGTTAGGGAGGTAGGTAGGTAGGTAGGGTAGGTAGGTAGGTAGGGTAGGTAGGTAGGTAGGGTAGGTAGGTAGGTAGGGTAGAGTAGGTAGGTAGGGTAGGTAGGTAGGGTAGGTAGGGTAGGTAGGTAGGTAGGGTAGGTAGGTAGGGTAGGTAGGTAGGGTAGGTAGGTAGGGTAGGTAGGTAGGGTAGGTAGGTAGGGTAGGTAGGTAGGGTAGGTAGGTAGGGTAGGTAGGTAGGGTAGGTAGGTAGGTAGGGTAGGTAGGTAGGTAGGGTAGGTAGGTAGGGTAGGTAGGGTACGCCGTAGATAAGTACCGCAACCCGTGCGAAGCCGGGGCGGGCAGCTAGTGTACTTATAAAACTTCAGAACAAAGCTATCGATCCATAGGACGTTCAAAAACCGCCCTTATGCAAAAGAGCATACTTTGCTTGGCTCCAAAAAAAGTTAATAAGCTACCAAATGACATAAAAGATTTAAACTTGACACAATTTAAACGTAAACTAAATATTTTTTTAATAGACACTACCACTACTACTAGGCTACTATACCATTGACGAATTCCTAGTTGACAAAATTTCAAGTGACTGACCATTTTATGTATTTATATTTTAATGTAATATGCATATACATATGTTTATTAATTTATTACAATATATTATATCTTTTATTTTAAGTTCTATAGATATGAATTACAATGTTTAACTTAATTTCTAATATTGTAATTTAACAATGCATGCCTTAATATGGTAGATTTTTGAGCTACTATAAAATATTTTAAGATCCTGTTGTATCACCGAAAATCGCATTAATAAAAAACAAAGTTTGACTTTTTGACTTTCATAAGAATATCTTTTCCTCATAATAATACTGATAGCATGATTAACAATACAAACGGCATGGGTGCCATGCCCAGGTTGGAAAAAGTGCCATCGGACTTTTTCGGTTAATGACAATAAGCTGCTCATCTCTACTTAAGCCCTCTGCCTACGCTTTGGAGAATATGATGATTCGTGAAATTAAAAACCGTGCTGATCATGACTCACTTCGTCTCTGACTGGAGAGAGGCCTTCACCCGTCAGTGAAATATTTAGACTCATAAAATATTCATCAATTTTGATAATTATTATGTAAAAAGCATTAACTACGCACGTGCACTGTTTAATTACTAAAATAACCAATTTATTTGTGTTTGCGTGAGGTATTCGCAAGGCTATACGGTACATAGGAATGAAGTTAGCTTAATCTTGAATATGTTTTCTGTGATGAGTGTTCACTATGTTTGAAATTAACTTCATCTTACCACACTGATGAAAATACAATATTATTTTAATAGATAGTCTTAATTATGTATCTAAAGGTCAAAGCAGGCTCTTTTATTCACTTGACAGACGAATTAATTTGCTATATTGCTGTCTCTAGTGCGCAGAGTGCGGCAACGCCAATACCATCCTAGCGATGATCGCCAACAGACTGGATTGCCCTTATATTCAGCAATGCTGCAGCAGACATATTGTTACCTTGTGAATGTTAATTTTTGTGCTTGTGCACCTGTGTCTGTTATCCTGGCTGTAATCTTTTATGTGTCTGTTTATATATGAGTCTTGTTACTTGAAATAATCAATTTCTTTAAAATTTGTATTACGTTAGCAGATAGGAGGATGCTGCCCATTTTCTTGACACGAATTTTCCACTGCAAAATTAAAAATACATGCCTACTTTTATATTATGAATGTGAAAATTACTTCGTCTGTTTGTATGTTACCTATTCACGCCTAATCCACTGAACTAATCGCGAAATTTGACAGATAGGACCTGGACACACATAGGACATGGGATACTTTTCATCCTGGACATAAGTATGAAAAGAATGATTAAAATACAAACTACACGCAGACGAAGTTGCGGGCAACAGCTAGTAGTAAACAATGCGTCACTTATAAAAACTTCTTGACCGACTAACGCAGAGCGGATGTATCTCATGGCGGCGTGCAAGCACTACAGTGTAAATTTAATCAGCACTTGGGCAAGCGCGACCGCGTAAAAAGGCAAGAATAGTGGCAGCAGTCAGTGTAGTGGTACTTGTAGTGGCACTAGTGACACCGTGACGTAATTGTATGGAGTTAGAAAGAAAATTGTTGTGAGCGGCGTCTTTTTTATTTGGGTTTAACTTTAGGTACGATTGATTCATGTATTATTTATATACCTAAGGAAAGCTATTAATTTTGTTCATAAATAAGCTTACGAACTCTAAAAGCTTTTCTCTATTAATTATACATTATTTTAGGGATATAGACAGAAATCTAATCTCTGAAACTAATTTCCCCGAATGAGGTAATTAACTTCAATTTATTAGACGTTCTTATTACTAAAACATAATAGTCTCACTTAAGACTGTCTCCAAACATCCCATTTGTGAGTACAACACAATCCCCTATATAAAAACTAATTGAAGTTATTATCAAAATGTATTTAATTAAAGAAAACAATTAATTGAATGAGCTTCGCCGACTAATTGTTGTAGCGAATAAAGTTACGCGACATTGTGACAGGCGGTCAAAAACCTCCGATAGAAAACTTAATTAAAACTTACGACTTTATGTTGTAGACTTTAGGGTCGCAAGTCCCTTGGCACCCGTTTATAACATTTGTGGGCCAAGACGTCTCAGTTCCGGGTTGGCTAGTCTTCATATTGGACAGTTTTTGCGCACTTTGTGTTAAGCAACGGTTTTAGTAAAATGAAAATGTATTTCGTTCGTTGAATTATCGACTTCTGTGTGTTGAAACAAAGTTGTTTCATGAAATCTTCACAACTCAAGGCAAATAACAAAGGTGCAAGATTTCTAGAAGATGCTCTGCCGTTAGTTATTGGGGTATTTTTCAAAATAGATTCTTGAACAACAGCGGAAATTCTAAAAATCGACATCCTCAACATCATCAAAATAAACAAAAAAATATTCTACACACAAAAACATACCAATCTTAAGAAGACTGGAAAAATATGAGGCCTGATAGATGTAGGGCCTATTTAGACACACAATGGCTGTCCAGGTCAGGCCACTACATCTGGCCTAGATCTTGTTCTACAAACATTCCATTAACATGGACATGGGTCGGCCAAATAGACTGTGGTATATAATATTTACTTGACATATATATATTATGTAAATATACACTTACATATCACAAGTCAACAATAAACAAGTCGTAACAATAAGGACGAGGTTGGGTTAAGCTAATATAATTTAAGATTTTGTGTGAATTTATTTATTTTTAGTACCTATAAAAGAAAGAAAGAAATATATTTTATTTGGGACACGTACAAGAAAAAGAAAGAGTAAAAAAAGAGCATTTAAAATTAACAATAAAAACAACAATAAACAAGTAAAAAATAAAAGACCTGTGCGAGGCCAAAAAGGCTCCTAATCCCAGCATAACGCTGCGATATAAAAAAAGCCTCAAAATTCTCAATTTTTCTGACCATATTTGCCATTGCCAATTTAACGGATGAAAAGGACAATTCTAAAAAGGTGACACGTGCCTGCGGTGCAGCAAACGAATGTATTTGAAAATTGCTTAATCTTGTCGTTCCGTTTGTGTACATTAAGTACTAGAATACTAGATTGGCATATATATACATATTGCTGGGAATGGAAACATTGTGGTATGTGAACTGCAATATCCAGAGTAACATGTCTGTGTGGAAACAGAAAGTACCTATATTATGCATAATAATAAAGTAATAAAAACTTGGCAGACTAAAATGTCATTGGTCCTAAAATTATACACACTTTTGCATATAACCAGTTTTTAAAATCATCTTTATTCAAAAGCGCATAAAGGATGAGAATTAAGATATTCAAATCAGACTTATCAGCGAAAGAATTTTCGAAAAATTCGATGAAACTGTTTGAAAGTCGAAGATTTGAACGAAAGATCTAATTTTGTTCGAACTAAATGTGGCAAAGCAAATGCATCCGTAGATCTGAAATCTGTAGCAGACATCGATGCCCCCACTTTACACTGGCGGACAAATTAAACGCACACCCCTTTATTGCTAATGAAATTACATTTAATTAAACCCCACGAATTTATCTTTATGAGAGTAGGTGTGGTGGAAATTTCGTTTGGACGATTAAGTTTTAGAGGTTTGAAATAGGTACCTTTTTCTACTGTTTTATGATGAGATTAATTACTTTTGTTTTAATTTTGTGGGATTATTTGGGAACTTTCGTGTATTAAAACGGAATTATTATAATCTATAAATATAGTAAAATCGTAGCGAAATCAAAACAGCACATTGTTTTTTTTACAGTAATTTTTGCGAGGTTCGGGAACGATTGCAATGCCGATTTTGTTTTTTTATGATTTCTGTTTTTCTGTATGTATGTTCCAGCACCACGCAAAAACTACCGAGTAGATTTTGTTTAAATTTTGCATAGATATTCCCTGTTTGGTCAGTCGGTCGGTAGGCTATAAATTATCACGCTATTTGCTATGGAGGATGAGTAATATTGCAATTTGTTCGTATTCTTCTATAGTTTACCGCAAATTGTAAAAAGACGAGCTAAAAGGTTTGAATACTGGAGATAATTACACATTTAACCTTTTAAATGATTATCATCACACTTTACCTTTGTGGAGTTAAGCAGTCAATCACATATACAGGTTGGATTTTTGAGATGGGCAATAAGAGCATGCCGGTACCTTAATTGTTGGCGCTGGAACTGCGAATACGTAAGCAGCTGTTTGTGAGAAAGTATATAGGTGTATAGGTATCTATCATATCTTTATAATGCCACACTCACCGCATAAAAAATAAAATAAAAATATTTTAAACGATATTAACTTCTCATTTATTCAATAAAAGAAAAAAAAATTGTTTTCTTAACGGTCACTACGCTCAAAAAGTGTAACTTGAATTAATATCAAAGAAAAAACTTGAATTAATATCAAAGAAAAAAAAATACTGCATAAATAAAAAAATAATTATAATTGCATAAGTTGATAAAAAATGCTATGCAATAGCTTTACCGCGGCAGTCCCCGAGAGCCACACGTGTTTTTTTTTAAATATGAATACCTGAGATATATATATATATTAGGTTCGTCAGGAAGAATCTGTAAGAAAGCGTCAGTCAGCTTATCAGTGTTGTGCCATTAGACACAGGAAAGCAGGTGTTCATTAATACACTAAAAACGAAAAACTAAGTAAGCAAAGGGAAATTACTACCGAAAGCTGCGGGTGTCGACCTCAGGCGTACTGCTTCTCACACGGACAACCGTACGAGCGTCGCTTGCTCTCGCGTCACCAGTCCTGACTCTCTTCATATTATGGCTGCTGAGACCAAAACTACAAACGTACAATACAGGAAAGTTTTATAAAAATGTGGCTGTTATTTTAGTATATTATGGTATCTTACGACTTCCACGCGAACGAAGTCGCGGGCAGAGGCTAGTACAATATTATAATTTTATCAATATAGGTATATATTAATAATAATATAATTCTGCGTTGGTCACAATATTTCCAAACTAAACGGCAACGAATAAAACTTTGCTGCCGGAAAAACGTTTTATAAAGTCTGGGATGTTCTGAATAAACGGTACACGTATGTAGATGGGAGATTTGCAGCTTCCTGTGAATACACGGCTTTATTTTATTGGAAGCTATTTTGTGTTATTAGTTAATTTATAATTTCTCACTACTTACGTATAATTAAACGTAAGAAGAATAAATGAAGGGTAAAATTCGGACACAAATGTATATAGTGTAGAGAAAACCTTAGTATAAGATGTTTTTATTGTTCATCGGAGTAATTCACAGCAAGACATAATATTTATTACCCATATATCCAAAACTTACTAATCTTCTGTTGTCTGTCTAGCTCAATTGTCCAGTTGACCTACAGAATCACGATGAAAATTAATAACATTCAGGTAACGTTTCATAAAAACTCCAATATAGGGACGTAGGTAATAAAACCCAAACAAAATTACCTGTCTGTCTGGACCCCTGCCCGTCGACTCATCAAATCCGAGGGACGTGGAACGAGCGACGTAGAACGAGCATGTTTATTGTGGCCCAAACTTTTGTCCCCCAGTGTATAGAATGCAGATTGCTGCAATATTATTAGAAGTTGCGGGGTGCGCTAACAAACTTCGTGCAACGAATGCCGCCGACACGGCACCTGTTTACTATGTATAGTCTTGTCCCAGACATAGCCTTAGGCTACCCGAGTTGACTGTAACAAATGATATCTTGTACAGGGATGCTCATGTAAATTGGTTTAGATACTTTGTATTCTCTAGAAACTGGCTGAAGTTTAAGAAGCTTATTATTTCTCTGTGGCAATAACGTCTAGTTTAGTTATTGTTTACTTGTGGCATCGTGTTCGTGAAGTAGGTAATTACGGTTCGGACAAGTAAAATAATTGGATTTTCAGTTACAAAAGTTTTACCAAACTTGACATTGTTATCGTAAGGCGGTGGTTTAAGGTCGTTAACGGTAGTAATAGAGTAAGGAACTTTTTGTAAACAGCACGTAGTTATCACGTGGTCTTCTTTTTCTGTAACAAATATTACATAAAAAAAGTATGCTAGAATGATTTATTTTGAATAGCCCTTATTTCCTACACTCTTGCAAGCTCGGCGAGTGAGGCTTCTAATTGTGGGTTTTGCTCATTACAGCGCAGGCTCAATAGCCCGTAGCCACAGCGGATACACGCCGTAGTTCACATTATTTCTGCCATTCAAAGAAATGATCGCGTCTTTTCGTACGTAATGTTAATTACAGTATTACCTAATACCACGCCTGTTTTTCCCGGAGGGTTAGGCAGAGGGTGTACCTGTAGTACACCCACATTATAATACAATATAGTATACATAATAATGATGTAATGTTAATTAGTACTCAGCTAAAAGCACTTCCAAGTTATTCGTTATTAAATTTAAGACTAGCAGTTGAAAACTTGGTATAAATCAATCTTAAACTTTTACGGAAAATATTTTTTTAATCCATGTAAAAAGAGCAGGCTGGGCAATTTCGGGTTTTGGTTTTAGAAACCGCCATCTGAGCTCTAAAGTAGTCCGAAAGTAGGCTTCGCTTTTATGATTAAAACATAACTGGCGAAATGTGGGTGTACTTGTAAGTACTGCCTGACCCTCCGGTGAGTATGGGTGCGAAGTTATGGTAACACAATTGTTAACTTAGCCAAATTATTCGTTTAGGGTGAACACAGAATGATATACATATTAGGTACATATCAGAGTTACATCTCAAAACAAGCAAAGGCGAAAATTGCCGAATAATATTATTAATACAGGGCCGTATGAAGCGATTATTCGTAATCGTGTAAGCCAGGGTCTAATTAAGGCAAGTCGCGGTCATCGCTGTGGCGCCCTTTGTTATACGTAGCTCTTGTATACCGTGGTGTCTGTGGGGTATTCCGTGAACATAAATTTTGATATAATTTAAATAAAGCTTTGCATAAGCTTACGGATCACAACTCCAGCCTTTCAAGCTAGGGTATTTTATTAATAAGTGTAAAAATATTGTTTCTGATCGGTATGGTATCGACCGTTGACACCGACCCAAGAATCGGTCTTATTACATTGAATGAGTTAAAACGGTGCTTAAGACCAGGTTAAGACTGGTTTAAGAAATTAATTTTCAATAAGTCTGAACTGCCAACATTTATTTTATTATAGAAAAATAAGAACGCGTATGCAATGTACGAGAAATAAAAAATTATAAACAATGTTTTCAAATTATATTAGTATTTCATAATAATCATATGATTTTAAGGAAAATAAAGAACAATTGTATGGTCAAAATGCAGCATCACTCGTACGGTTCTGTTCCTTTCTTCTTGTCTGTTTATGTGCGTGCATAAACGGTTAAATGGTGACACATGGTCAAATTGTAATGTTTTTTTTTTGCTGTTTTACTACAATTTTTTTTTTTGTTTTTCTTTTACACTATCGCAACCGGCGCGCGTGTATGACCAGATGTATGAACGTAAATGGGGCAAAATTAGTTTGTAAGGATCGTAGCAGGTGGCGTTATGTAGTTTCTGCCTACCCCCATGGGAAGAAGGCGTGAGTTTATGTGTGTATGTGTATGTATGTGTACTCAGGTATATCTTTCGTAATTGGCTTTTAAAAGATGAAAGTATTCATTAAATATATTATTATAAAACGAAAAATTTGTGCATGCTGAAATTATTTCGTCAAATTGGATTTTTTTTCCGTTTCAGTCAATTTCCAATTAATTTATACAAAATTGTTCTTTAATAAACATATGTGGGTATGTATTCCGACGTTTGGCTCCCAGACTGGAGCGGACCGGAGCTGCTTTGAAGCGGCTCCTGCCCAATCTAGGGGGTGCAAACGCCTCCTGCTGGAGGCTCTACGCGGGGGTCGTGCGGTCCATGGCCCTCTACGGGGCACCGGTGTGGGCGTGTTTATTGAGGCGCCGGCCAGTCCGCCGGTTGAACGCGTCCCAGAGGGTCCTGGCTATCCGGCTAGTCCGGGGATACCGCACGGTCTCCTGTTAGGCGGCGAGCCTCCTTGCCGGAGTGTCGCCATGGGATCTGGAAGCAAAAGTCCTCGCGCACGTTTAGGAGAGGCGTGGGAAGGCGAATCGCCGGGGTGTAACTCCACTGCCGCGAGCAATCGCGGCACAGCGGACAGGGCTCCGGCAGGATTTCAAGGCGGCATGAAGAGTGCGACTGTCGCAACCCAGTGCTGGTGCCACGCCATAATTGCGACGGTAAGTCCCCTCTTTGAGGAGTGGGTTGAGAGGCACCACGGCATCCTCATCTTCCGCCTGACGTAGGTCCTCACCGAACATGGGTGTTTCGGGAGGTTCCTGTTCCGGCTAAGGTGGAAGGAAACGCCTGGGTGTTACCATTGTGTGGATCACCCGGAGGACACGGTGGAGCATATGGTGATGCTCCCAGCTTGGGCGGAGCACCACCGTGTCCTCGCAGAGGGGATCGGCGGCGGCGATCTCTCCCGTGTGTCCCTGGTCCAGGCCATGGTACGGAGCGAGAGAGCATGGAAAGCCGTCACCTCATTCTGCGAAGCAGTAATGCCCACGAAGGAGGAGGTGGAGTGCGTGAGGGTGAGGCAATCGATGCGCTCTCACGCCCCTAGTCGCTGCAGGAGGAGACATCCTAGGCATCGGGAATTGATAGCCGATTCCCGGCCACCTTAGGCGCGGGCTTGCGGACGGCGAGCAATCGGTAGCTCGCCGTCCGGTATGGACAAGACCTGGGTCGACGGCGCGTTGTGTTCCACGCGCGCATCAAAGAGATGTCAGCTCCAATTGACGAGGTCCGCTAGGGCCAATGCCTGCTAGGGCCGCGGATTGTTCGAAAGAGTTACTGTGGCCCTGGCGCACTGGCAACTGAAGGACCACGAGTAAAAAAAAAAAGGTGGGTATGTATGCATTTGTAGATCTTTAACGATCGTTATGGTTAGTCAGAAGCCCGAAAGTCTGAAAACCAGTCTTACCAAGGGCTCCTTGTAAAATACTGTATTCAACTGCATCCGGTTAGTCTGGAAGCCGATCCCCAATACTAAATATAGTTGGATTAAGGCGAGGCAGACAATGAGGTGAGTATATAGGTATCGTAACTGCACCCTTAATAAACACAATGTCAGTTAACACTAAACCCGTTATATCACAAAAGCACTTGAACTCAAGCAGCTTGTTTATGAGTACAGCTACTTAACACTAACTTGGCACGAGTACAAGCTAATCAATGCGAGGTAATCTACTCTTCATTATTCTAACGAATAGCGCTCATACTCTGGGGTACGCATACAGTGATAGGCGGAGCGATTTAATACGTGACGGTCATACATACGACGGAGAAGGTATGTCTCTTTCGTTATCATCGGCCATATTTTAACTACTGTGGGCGTACTATGGGAAGTGTTGGTTATTGCGCAATAGAAAAGCTGTTAGCAGTTTAAGTCAAGTTATAATTTAGGAACAAATTACTCAAACTAGCGAATCACATACTGTAGGTACACGACACAACTATACGGAACGCGCAACAGTTTCTAAACGTGTTCACTGCATGACCGCCAACAACTAACTCTGTTTTTACTCTGGTCAAGAATTATGTTATTGACTTTGTCGAGCGTCACCTGGTGGCGCTGGCGTCCCGATTAGTCAAAGTCAAACGATTGATTAAGCGTATTTCCGACATTATTATAAAATTAAAGTCGCTTTTCGTGTTTGTGTAACCGCGTTGTTCTTTAAACAACGCAATGGATTTCCATGCCGTTTTCAGCGAAGGGGCGGGTTGCTTGTAGTTTTAATAAAAATTATAAAAACTTCCTATCAAAAGGTCCTGTGTTTTGAATTTTGTGAACGAGTTTTATGTCTCCCACGATTATTATTAGACTACATTTTGAAGAGACTGAGACACTAATGCTAAAAATATTGCATAGATATCTTCATTTAATTATTGATCAAAAGCTGGTAAAATATTGGCTTAAGAAAATTTTTGCTTCACGTATTATAATCGCTTTCCGCTACATAATTTTTGTGACATCTACCTTACACTTAACAGGCATTAACACAACGACCTCTACAAAGTAATATTACTCAGATCTTACTTAGAACAGAAGCCCTCTGCTCAGATTAATTCCTCAAATAGAATACTTCTGCAGGTACCCGACCGTAGCCGCGCTACGCCGTAGACAAGAGCTACGCCGTAGACAAGTGCTACACCGTAGAGTAGACTGCTATCGGTTGAAAGGGATTTTGTTCAACGCATTTTTCTTTTGTTTTAGCTTTTTTAGAAAAGCTGAATATCGTAATATCGGACCTTAAAAGTACGTTTATTTTACTTATTTTTTCCAGATTAGGGTCATAAAGATAACGACTTGGACAAATGTTGCTGTAAACACGTTTTACTTTAACATAAAAGTGTATTTTTTTGTGAAGTTTCTCTTTGTCTCATGTGACGAAGGTTATCTCGTGCTCTTTGAGAAATAGGTTTTGTATTAAACTAAGACCTTTACTAGGTAAGATAAGATCAGCCGTTGAATTTTCAGAATTACTTATTAATAATTGCTGGCATGAAAACTGAATTAATAAGAAGCAGATACCAAAAAATACGCTTTAAAATGAATTCAAAATTAAGTTGATTGCCTTTCAGTAAATTTCATTAAAATTATTAATTAAATATTAACTTTTAAACAAATCATGTAACATTGCCAAATAAGTCTTTGCCAAGATGTCCTTCCTGAAGTATAATATTTATATCTTTAGTTGTGTGGAAGCGGTAAGTGCGCGAATTCAACTGTATAGTTTTCTTGGCATCGTCGTAGTTAACTTTCAAGTTACGGGAAGTTTATTTTATTAGCTTGAAGAATGTTTTAACTAATTTACCGCTTGTAAGTAAGTTTCTTTGAAGAATCTTAAAAGCTTCGTTCTTTAAATTATCATGAAAACTAGAAATTATTTATTGCGATTAATTTTTTTTAAGACTTTTATTTTGCTTCCCAACTACCTATATATTTGTCACAAGCACAATTATGAACATTCAAACAAATAGCAGTGGACATAACTGCGGCGTACGTGGAAGTAATTATACAGACCGCCATTTGCTGCTCCGTGATAATGAGAGTGGACCACGATGTGGACGAGCGAGCGGCTATTGGTTCTCGATAGGGATAGTCTTATACAACTTACATATCTCTAGCTTTTTCATATGCCTAGCTTTTTCTGCTTTCAGTCTAATTGGATGCAGTTGATTACCAGTATTTTACATGAAGCGACTGCCTATCTGACACACACAACCTAGTAATTGGGTAACGTGATACCCCATTGTAAGACTTTCAGATTGGTAGTCAGATTTTCAGGCTTCTGACTGTCAAAGATCTACGAATGATAGCCGAGACTTACTGCTTAAAGTGCTTTCCGAGGCATGGAGGGGTCTCAGTATCTAAGGGATGGTCCCATCCACGGGCACACCTCAGCAAGCGTTGCTTAGTCTTGAAAATCGTGTCATGCGTCTGTTATTATTTTAGCTACGACCTCCCCATAAAAGTAACATCTAATGATAATTAATAAATTCTATCGAGAAACAGACACCGACGGGAAATTGTAAAACCTAGAATACCAAATCCTTTTAAATAAGTAGTTAATAGCCTTCACGTCAAGCCATCTTATTCATCAGCGTTGCAGTAACCTTGCAATACCTTACATTTTATTTTACATGAAAGTGTAATTAATTTACATGATTGCTTGATGTGAAAAGGTGTTGAGTTTTGAATGAAAGTCATTAGTAGTTTATAATTAAACAAGGTTCAGTGCAGAGGTTACCTACCACTACGTGAGCCGTGCTCCGTGCACGAGGAGACTTTAATTTTGAGGTTTTATCAATTATTTTCATAATATTTTTTCTTGGACGATTTGTTATCTGAGACTTCTTGTTAAATTAAGTTGCAAAAAAAATGCGCATTTTTACTAACGCGCCTTTTATTGTACTATTGTATTTCTTTATGTATAAAGAAAGACACAAAAATAGTAGTTAAGTAATACGCGTTGCAACTGTTATTGAAAGCGTATGTACTTGTTGTTACAAATAGAGGTACCTACTTAATAAATACTTCTCTGCTTGAAATCTATGAAAATAAACTACAATATAAAAAAAACGTAGAACACTTTAAAGCTAGTTTTACCGGTACCGTAACTTTAATACCGCGTCGCGCTGAACCAACATTACTAACGAGCTCTAAAAGCTGCACATAAATAAAACCTTTCACTAAAATTTTCAGCAAAAATTGTACTCCATTGAAAATAAAAAAAGTACTCCGTAATGATTTATAGTTTCTGTAAAAATTCACTGCTATGTTAGAATATAGTTTTAAACTTAAAGCTGTGTTTCCACGAGACGATAAATTGCGAAGAACTTTGCGCTACTCAGCTTAATACCTAATATCAACCTGTAGTAATTTTTCCTCTGCCGGCGAAGTCGCCGTTTGTTACAGAGAAAAAATGATCATGGCTCAGCCCTTTTTTCTTAGATTTTTACAAATATTAGGGAATATATCCCTATCGTCTGTCATATTATTTTGCAGACATCAATTAAACTATCTCCAGCAGAAATTGTAGCAAAGTATATTTAATTTTATAACCCATGTTTTCATGTCTGAATATTTTGTAGTATGCACCTCTATTATTGCAAAATGTGAAAAACTTTGTCATAAACTCGGTACACATATGAGGTCCCACGCTTCTGAGTATGTTTGAGTCGGCGCGCCGGTGTGTTACTAGCTTATAGTTTTAACCGCTTTTACTTAAATTGCAGGTTAGAGCTGAATTTGAAGTTGAGTTTAGCATTTTAATGTTAAAATTACGTGCAAAACTAAATTCTCTTAGAGCAGAGTGCTGCGTCATGGACATAGATCCTAAGCTCAGATTTATAGCAATTGCTCCGCTATTCATTTTAGAAATTGTCTTCTGGAAGGATTATTTGAAATTGAATTGCTGATATCATAAGGTGTTGGTGGCGATAACTTTGTGAATGTATGAATATTATCATCGTTTGCTTTTAAGCGTTAGTATTAAGCGATTGGAAACGTGATCGGATGCTTCGTTATATGATAATAGTTTTACTTAGTCATTTGTGGAAACTAAGTTTGCTAGTTTCTGTCAGAAACCCAAAGGTCTGATAACGGGTCTTACCAGGGGGTGTGGGGTTACCCAGTGACTGGGTTATGAAGGTCAGATAGGCAATCGCTCCAAGTAAAATGTTGTTATAGAACTGTACTCGGTTTGACTGCAAGCTGACCCAAAGATAGTTGGGAAAAGTTAGATATGATAATGATTCCTTTACTTTTCAATTTCAACTCATTTTTAAAGGTTATAGTTTGTAGACAAAGTCACAAATACATTCTAATTATATACCTACCCAAAATACTGCATATTTTATTCCGTTCATAAAAATAATTAGACCTCCATTTCAAAATAAGCAAAACCCATCCGCATTTAAAAAGTTAAGGAGGGCCAACTATGTAGAAATGAAAACGAAAATACATCACACTCCAGATAAAAACTCTAATTAAAAAAGTCAATCGGCGAGAAAATCGGATTCGGAATTAAAGCAATTTGTTCTATCTGTAGTAGAAACGGATTCGGAATTTTTACACAACCTATGTTTTTTATGCAGACATAGTTTGACCGGGATTGTTAACAGTAAATAGTAACCAGAACTAGGAATATGATTCACATCCGGTTCCTTATAACCTAATCAAGTCATGTCATGTCAATGATTGTTGACCGTCAGCATTATAGCTAATTCAATCAATAGCTATGGAATTTGACAACGGATTCAATTGAATAAACATTCAGAAACTGGGCCAAGTAACAAAATAAGTCGAAATTAATGGTAGTAGGAGCAGAGCATATACATAGAGTGTCCCATATGTAACCCTTGCTGCCTTTCATCAAACTTCCTATTTAAATTCGGAACTTTTAATTAATAATATTTTTTTAAACTTTGCTTTGGTCCTCGGCCAATTCATTATAAACATAGTGCAGTAACCGTATAATCTGAGGAGTTATTAAAATGCATAGCGCGTCGCCTCGCTCGGTGTTAAGTGCAATAATAAAAATTGTAAAAGGCGAAGTTTTTACTGCTCAAGTTTGGTCGCCCTCGTGGCTATTGACTGCAAAAACGTTGTTGAAGTTGGTAGTTATTAGTATTACTAATATAGAGGTTCATTTCAAATGGTCAGAAGAATTAATTAAATATTTTATTCACAAATACTTGGAATTAAGCGGAAATAACGTTTATGCGTTCGCTAAAATAGAGATAAATATTGATTAACTCACTCAACTCACACTCACTCATTAAAACACTCACTCCACATCACACAAACTCACCCCACACGCTTTCATATACATTCACATACATCCTCTCTTGCATGTATTCTTAATAAATTACCTCTTTTCACTATTTCTATAAACCAAGCTAAATGAGCACTATTGCAATATTATACTGTGGGAGATTTTTATGTAAATATGATATATGAACCCGATGGTCTCCAGTGCAACAAAAATAATGTACAATTTTAATTTGGGGGCCTGGTGACCTGACATACAGGTTTTGTAAAAAACTTAGTTTAGGCACCAGTCTTCCACAAATTAATTATGAAATTGTGTCTGAAGACTATGTATTACTATCTCTGTAATTTGTGGTAAGAAATAAAAAAAATATTATTATTATTATTTTCATTTATTTATTTATATACTTATTAAATACATTTTTAAATATTTTTATAAAAACATTAAAAAAACATTTAAAAATATAAAAAATAGTGGTCCGCCGGTATCGGGAGCAGGGTCCAAGCTACCGGTGGTTAGGACTCCAGAGATAGGAACCTCCTCACAATGCGAGCCGTATCGAGGAGTACTGCCTTCTGAATCAGGCCCTTGATCCAACCGCCTAACGAGAGCCTCGAGAGATGCTGGTCGAGGCTTTCGGCCATCAGGCCATTGGCCGATACGACAATCGGCACAATGATAGCCGAGTTAACATTCCACATGTCAACAACCTCGTGTGCTAAGTCGAGATATTTAATTTGTTTCTCTTTCTCAGCTTTCACGAGGTTCTCGTCATGCGGAATGGTAACATCGACAATCACTGTGCGACGCGCTAAACGATCTATCACCACTATATCAGGCTTATTGGCGACAATAGTCCTGTCAGTAATGATAGATCGATCCCAGTACAACGTGATATGGTCATTTTCGAGAACTGGGTCGGGCACATACTTGTAATACGGTACCTCAGAATCCACTAGTTTATATTTCAAAGCAAGTTGCTGGTGAATAATCCTGGCTACTTGGTTATGCCTGTGCAAATACTCGCCGTTAGCTAGACGAGAACAACCAGAGATAATATGTCTGATGGACTCACCCGGACGATGGCATGCCCGACACACGTCAATCGTCCCGTCCTTCATAATATGTCTCCGGTAGTTATTCGTCAAGATAACTTCGTCCATAATTGCACAGACGAAACCTTCAGTTTCCCCGAAAAGGTCACCAAAACGTAGCCAGGATACGGACGCTAAGAAATCTACACCGGGCTCATGAAGAGCCCGATAGAAGCGCCCGTGAAGCTCCTTGTTTTGCCATATCTCCTTGCGGTCATCGGTAGTAAGTACTACAGGTTTGCGCCAGTTCTCTTTAGCCATGGAGAGCGGGGTGAGTCCCTTGTCCACTGTAACCACATCACGGTGCATACCCACTTCGGAATTTAAAAAATATTGCCTGAGACTGCACACTTCGCGGTTGTGGAGGGTCTTCGCATTTAAAAAGCCTCGACCCCCGCACTTCCGCGGTATGTACAGTCTCATTACTGATGATCGTGGGTGATCCATCCGGTTTGCGGTCAGTAATGTACGGACTCTCCTATCCAGGGCGTCGAGTTCGGTCTGAGTCCATTTGAGTATGCCGAAAGAGTACATCAAAACCGGCATGACCCAACCGTTGAAGGCGCGCACCTTGTTTCCGCCTGAAAGAAGACTAATTAATACCTTCCTCAAGCGACCAAAGAAGCGCTCCTTCAACGATTGCTTCATGTCAGCAACGTTGATGCCTAGCGCTTCTGACATACCCAAATACTTATATCTTTCGGATGAGGAGAGAGATCTAAGGTGAATAGAATCCGAAAGTTGAATTCCCTCGGATTCCATAATCACACCTCGCTTTACATGCATAACTGCACATTTGTCCACACCAAATTCCATACTGATGGTGCTACTAAAAGTTTCAGTTACCTTCAGTAGTTTCATCAGTTGCAATTTGTTGGGGGCAAAGAGTTTCAAGTCATCCATGTAGAGGAGGTGAGATATGACCTGACCACCTCTCCTCAACCGATAGCCTAGTCCTGAATCCTCAAGTAGTGAGCTTAAAGGATTCAGGGCTAAGCAGAACCAAAGTGGACTCAAACTGTCGCCCTGAAATATTCCCCGTTTAATCCATACAGGCTCATCGCTCCCCTGGATCTGTCGACACCCTGGATAGCGAAGAACCGTTCTCCATTGCCCCATACATGACCTAAGGAAGGTGCGTAGAGTTGCATCTATCTTGTACAACTCCAGCACCCTCATGAGCCATGTATGTGGCACCGAGTCATAGGCCTTCTTATAATCTATCCAGCATGTCGACAGATCCTTGCGGGATCGACGAACCTGTTGGCTTATGGCCATATCGATGAGGAGTAGCTCCTTAGTACCGCGGGACCCGTTCCGACATCCATTTTGAGAGGTTGACATAATCGAGTTACTTTCAATGTGCGTATTAATTTTTGCTCTCAAAATGGATGTAAGAAGTTTATAGACCGTCGACAAACACGTGATCGGTCTATAATTCTTGGGATCCGTGGGACTACCTGACTTGTGGAGCAGGTGGGTAACGCCTGTTGTTAGAAACTGCGGAAGCGACCCAGACTCTAAAGATGACTGGAACTGAGATGCCAGGCGGGCGTGTGAACTAATTAGCCATTTCAACCAAAAGTTGTGCAATCCGTCCGGTCCCGGTGATTTCCAATTCGGTAACGGACGGACTGCTCTGGTGACATCTAATGGCGTAATTAAAACTGCTTCCATTTCTGGTACAGTTTCACACGCTCGCCCGACATCCAGTATCCAGCTAGCCTCAGAGTGACAGACGGGCACTGACCAGATGCTGCGCCAGAATGTGCTCGTGGCGGCATCATCCGGGCGGCACTCGTCTGTCACATTTTGTTCAGATCGCTCCCAAGTTCTATACACCCATCTCTCATCGCTCTGGAACATGCGATTCTGTGTGTACCGATCAACCCGCCGCTTATACCGCCGAATACGACTCGCCCATGCACAAACTTTCTGCTTCAGGAAGTCGATGCGCTCTGTGACACGGGACATGTATTCTCGAGAGCTGATTCCAGTCCCCGAGAATGCCCGCCTTACAAAGCGCATCACTCGTGGTCGTGTATTGCCCTCCCTGAAGCAGTATAGTTTGCCGATGAGTACCCTGGCCTCATCGATACGACGCTGGATCCTGCACTGCCAGGCTGGTACGGCTGGTTTTGGTTGCGTAGCCACGTCACAGTTTGGAAATTTGACGTTAGCTAAACGACATGCCGCAACAGCCGCACAATACAGGATCGAATGTGTATCAACGAGATCCTCGCTGCTCTCGAACACATTCTTAAGCTGCGAGTCCAGGGCACACACCAGCGCCCTATTTTTTTTGTGCATAGGCAGGCGTGGTAATCGGGGTCTAAGTTCGGTCGGAGTGGATCTGTACTCACGAAATGCATCCTCCAGTGCGCTCCTCAATCGAGCATTGCACTGGCTACTTACTGAAGCAACCCTATCATCTTCCACTTCTACACTATTATTAGACCGCGGCGGTATTTCATAAATGGTCGATGTTTGTACCGCGGTTTGTGCCGGATTCGAGACGATATGGTTGCTCAGCTCTGAGCGCAGCCTATCAAGTGCGGCATCGTCCAACCTATGACTACGTTGGATGACCCGCACCTGATCCGACAATCGCTGGGCCGTGACGTTGACGGTTGGGTCTAGTTCCTGAAATAGAGACAGCATCCTACCACGGTACGCAGTGAGGTTAATTCCTCCCTCTGTAGACCTGTAATATGCGCGCATGACGTTCTCGTTCATAGACTGAGTCCATCTCATGCGCTGCACACAACCACCGGCAGCGGGGACCCGGCTATTATTATTATTATTATTAAAGATTTTTTTATTTTATTTCTGTAAGTAGGTTTGTACAACACTTTTACACGTCAATCATTTTTTTTAAACTAGATGAGGTCGGCGTTCCCTATCTGAATACTCTGAGAAGATAGTCCATAACGAACTCAGAGGTCACAGTCTCTTTTAAAGTCCAGACATAATCTTAATCATAGCCAGATCATGTGAAGACCATGCAGATTGATATCTAAAATGGTATTTTGAGGAAAGAACCACACAGATTGAGTGGACCTGTTCAGTCAGTGCACGCATTTGTCAGTAACTTTGCACCTCAACTCAGAACTTAAGGAGATCAACGATTGAACGAACAATACCAAAGAAAGGACATTTGGGTAGGCCGCATAAACTACTTAAACTGCCAGATCATGATTAAAACTGAAACAATGGCCCACATAGTCCTCATATTAACAATAATTAAAATAATATAATACTTTTTACAATAAATATTCCTGTCATTATTTATGTAAACAGGTATAGATATAGAAAAAATAAATAAAAATAGTTAGCAAAATAAAAAATCAACATTCACTGTGTAAATTGATTGGAGCAGTACAATCCCAAGCCTTTTTGTCCTCAATATAGTCTTTGACAGTATAATAGGCTTTCTGGCACAGTTTCCACTTTATAAATGATTTGAATTTAATAAGGCTTAGATCTTGAATGTGGTTAGGAAGTTTATTATAAAATCCGTATACATTGGCATCTAAACGAGCTACCTATTTTCTTGAGCCTGGTTGTAGGAACAACAATTTTGTGTTTGTTCCAAGTATTTATATTATGGATATCACTGTATTTTTTAAACAGAGTAATATTAACCTCATTTATTGCCAACACATATTCCCTCATTATATCTTCAGAGATATTATATTTGTTAGTCATTGAACTAAGTTTCTCTTGCAGATGGTCAAGTTGAGAATGCAAGTCCTGTGTGTCACTGGTGTTCTTAGTAATTTGCTCCAAATTAAAAGAATACCTATCAAATTGTTTAAGTAAAAACCTTTCTCTATTAAGTTTAACATTTTTGATACAGAGCCTTGGTCTTTCTACTATTATTTTTTTGTTTTAACAATGTATTTATTATTTTTTATGTATTTACTAGCTTTACCCGGCCCGGCTTCGCACAGATAGCACTAAGTATCTAACACCTACCCTATCTACCTAACTACCCTATCTACCCTACTTACCTACCCTACCTACCTTACGTACCTTCCCTATCTACCCTACCTACCTACCCTACCTATCTACCTTCCCTACCTACCTACCCTACTTACCTACCTATCCTATCTAGGTTTAAAGAAACTTTATTCTCAATAAAAACATAACATGTCGCTTACTTGAGAACAATACTATTACTTAAATACTAATTTAGGTTCGACTACATCCGTCACAGACTTATTAAAAAGTACTCGAAACTCAACCCACCCAACGCATTCATTTTTCGAGTAATGTCCGGTTTGCGATTAGATATAGGCTAAGTTGGGTTTTGAATGCATTGAATGAGTGCAGATTTCTTATGCGTGAGGGTATTTTATTGTATAGCTGTGCTCCTTCAAATGTAAGCATTTTTTTGCCAGAATTGGTTCTGGTTTTAGGTAAGACTAATAAACTTGCTCGTCGTGTGCTTCGTTGACTAACTTGTTTGTATTGGGTAAGTGTGATATTTATATAATATATATATAATATAATCAGTTTATTTGTGTGAATGTTTTTGTTCAGAACTTTTTTGATAAAGATACATGTGTTATAGATGTAAAGTTGCTTTATGTTCATTATTTTTGTGTCTCTGTATATTTTAGTCGTCGATGTTAAGTACGGATAGTTGAAGAGCAATTTTATTAGTTTGTTTTGGGAAATTTGTAGTTGCGATAGTTTAGTTTTTGCAGCACTACCCCATATTTCGATCAAGTATAGCAGATGTGGCTTCACTAGGGAATTATAGATGGTGTATCGCAAACCCCGTGCAATGCACCTAACTACGTTATGCAGAGCTCCGACTAGTGTCGAGAGCTTGTTCTTTACGTAGTCGATGTGAGCGTTCCAGGTAAGGGAACTTTCTATTCTAAGCCCGAGATATTTTTCGCAAGTTTTTAGCTGTAGCTGCTCATTGTTAATTGTAAGTGGGTTAAATGGGGGAATGTGTTTATTTTTTGCCTTGTATATTACATAACACGTTTTGCAGGTATTTATTGTTAGAAGGTTCAGCTGAAACCACGTGAATAGGGAATTTAAGTCCTCTTGGGCTTGTAAAATAATGTCATGAATCGAAGGCCCGAAGTAAAATAAGCATGTATCAGCGGCATACAAGGTAAGATGACCGTGTAACTTGATTTCATTTATATTATTTATGTATATGATCAGTGTCCGAGCGTACGCTGCTTCGTTTAGACGTCCAAGCGAGACCGCTTCGTGCGTCTGCCACTTGTCGTCAGCTGTCGTTCGCGATAATAATTGTTAACATTGTTGTTCATTGCTATCTAACTTTAAAACATGGTTATCTGTGGAAGGTGTGGTGACGAAGTCACGGAAGCAATTCAGTGCTCAGCATGTTCCAACCACTTCGACTTCCCTTGTTCTGGAATCACGGAGAAGGGCTATCGCAAGCTCGGGGATCGCCAAGCTACATGGAGATGTGCTAATTGCAAGAATACGGGTCAGGCAAGCACCCAATCACTGTCAAGCACGGCCTCGCCAGTTGTTCCTGTACCGATTACATTGGAAACAATAATGCGCGAGTTGTCCAGCATCCGTCAAGAACTCATTCCTCTCTCTAGCTTGGCATCTGAAGTGCAACTCTTAAGACAAGAGCTATCTAATCTCAAGGAACTTCCTAGTAAGGTCCTAGCGTTGGACGATAGACTAACCAAAATAGAAGCGGTGCAGGTAGACGTAAAACACACAGAGTCAGCGATTGTCAAACTTGAGGACGGACATCGGGACATTGATCAGTGGCTCCGCAGCAATAATGTGGAAATTAAGGGAGTACCGATGAAGGATAGAGAGAACCTCTTTGATATAGTTGGTAAAATCGGTGATAAAGTTTCCTATCCTATTATGAAGACTCAAATTAATTTTGTACACAGAGTACCGACTAACGAATCTACCAATAAGAACATTATTGTTTCTTTTATGAATAGATATGCGAAAGAGGATTTTATCGCTGCTGCCCGTTCCCACAAGGATCCCCTACTTCCCGAACACATTGGAGTCACTGGTTCAGGAAGGATCTTTGTCAATGATCATCTTACCATCAAGAACAAAATTTTACTCTCACAAACTAAATCCCTTGCCAAGGAACAAAATTTCCAATTTGTGTGGGTGAAGCATATGAAGATTTTTGTAAAACGGGATGCCACCTCCAAGTCTTTTATCGTTGCAACGGAACGGGACTTGCAGAAAATTCATTAATCTACTTTTATTTAATGCCATTTTTCAACTATGCTAGAAATATTCATAAATTCAAAATCATCTCATCTTTGCTATGCCTTAAAAATATTTCGCTAAAACTAAAACGATTTTTGAAAGTGTTATTAATTAGCAGTTTGAGAAACATGGAATGCGCCTACTCGCTTATCTCAGTCCAAAGTCCACTTAATCGCTGTGTTTACGTTCGGATTTATTTTGTAGTGAAATGTGTGTCTTATTACTTTTATAGAATCTATATTCATTGGCTTGCGAACAAATATGGTTTGATGGATGTTGAGCTGTTTTTCTGTTCATTGGAGATGCTTTTTTTGAAGCGTTGTGTATTGAGTTTGGAGATAAATATTAACTATCTGGGTTTTAATGCTACGAACAGGCATTTAAAGTTTTTTTCTGACCTACCCGTAATCACGAACACTTACGTCTTTACTAGTAGTATGTTTATAATAGAATGTCATTTATTCTTAATGCTCTTTGTGTGCAGTGGATTGAGCTTAGATTTGCTTTGTTTTGATAAACGAAAGCCTATATTTTTGTTCGGGTTAGTCGCACATTATTTACACGCTTTTTTAATTAACCATTTATTTGTAGATATCGTGTTATACAGTGTGTGAACTTAACATTTATCACCAGAATGTTCGGGGACTGCGGACGAAGTCAATTAACTTTTACAGGAATTTAGCTAAATGTAACTATGATGTAATCACTTTAACGGAGACCTGGCTCGCTGATGGGATTTTGGATAGTGAACTTTTTGACGATAGGTACCTAGTGTGGCGCCGCGACCGTGACTACGCGGCCACAGCGCAGTCGCGTGGTGGCGGCGTGCTGGTGGCGGTCCGCCGTGAACTTGCTGTGGTTGAGAATGTTGACTGGCAATCTAGTGCAGAAGACATTTGGATTTCGATTCAATTTAGAACCAGCTGTGATAAATGTACCTGCCGACTTAACATATGTACTTTGTATCTGTGTGAACAGAATTCAGGCAATAGCTTTGCTAGTCAGTTAAATGCTTATTTAGACAATCTTTCGGACTTAATTAGTAACCACCCCACAGATAAGTTTATTATTCTCGGAGACTTTAATATGAGCTCCATAAGTTGGACAACTTCATATGATGGAATTAGACCTATCGCGCCTCAAACTAGCATGTTTACTCATTTTGTTGACACCATTGATTTTTGTAGTCTACAGCAATTTAATCTCATTAATAATAGACATGGCAAAATTCTAGATCTAGTCCTTGCAAATACTTCCGTCACCGTCTCGGCATGTTTAGAACCCCTAAGTATCGAGGACGCATATCACCCTGCGTTGTTAATTCAGCTTGCTATTGTGCAACCTCAGTCACTTAACGCCTGTGCACGCGTGGCTTATCAATATAACAAAGGCAACTATGAACGCATTCGATCTGACTTGCGAGGCACTAACTGGGACGACATAATATTGAAAGGTACTATCGAGGAAGCTGTCGGGAACTTTTATTCAGCGTTGTTCGAGATCAGAGATAAACACGTCCCTCAGCGTCTGTGTAAACTCTTTAAATATCCATCTTGGTATAACTCGGCGCTCATTAAGATACTTAAAGAAAAATTCAAATATTATAGGAAATTTAAAGTCTACGGTAATATTTCTGATCGCTTATCTTATCAATTACTTCGCGACAGAGCCAATGATATTGAACAACGTTGTTATAGGGCCTACATGACTAAAATCGAGTCCTCAATAGGTACTAATCCCAAACTATTCTGGTCGTATGTGAAAAGTAAACGCATGAACAGTAATTTCCCATCAAGTATGTCATATGGTGATAACAGAAGTGATTTAGGGAGAGGAATTTGTGAGCTTTTTGCTAATTACTTTCGCACAACGTTTCTAGATGCTTCCTCCGTAAGTCACAGCTCTAGGTCGACCGGCTTTATATCCAACTGTGATTTAAGTACAATTGAAATTGACATGGCGATCGTTCATAGACATTTAACATCCCTTGACTTAAGCAAATCTGCCGGTCCAGATGCCCTTCCTGCTGTGTTCATAGTTAAGTGCGCTGAGGAACTAGCTTCTCCTGTATCTCTTTTATTTCAAAGGTCAATATCTGAAGGAATTGTGCCTTCTTTATGGAAATCTGCTTTTATATCACCCATCCATAAGAAGGGTGCTAAAGAAAAAATTGAAAATTATAGACCAATTTCAAAACTCTGTCTGCTAGCTAAGGTTTTGGAACGCATAGTTTATAATCAGTTGTACAGCAGTGTGGTTTCTAGCTTGAGTCCTCAACAACACGGGTTTCTGAAAGGAAGGTCTACAGTTTCTAACCTGGTTCTGTTCACAGATTATATTACTGAGCATATGGATAGTGGATCCCAGGTTGACGCGATCTATACTGATTATAGCAAGGCGTTCGATAGGATCGATCATGACATTCTACTAAGGAAGCTTTTCAACCTGGGCATAAGGGGAGACCTATACAGATGGTTTTCGTCTTATGTACAAAATAGGACGCAAGCAGTAGTCCTTAGTGGCTTTATATCCTCCTGGTCAACCATCCCCTCTGGTGTACCACAGGGCTCCCTACTAGGTCCGTTATTATTTGTACTTTTTATTAACGATATCGGCGAGTGTTTCAAACATTCTAAATACCTAATGTTTGCGGATGACATGAAAATCTATACATCAGTTGAGAGTTTCAATGACGCTAGACTCTTGCAGGCAGACGTATCTAGATTAGTGAGCTATTGTAAAATAAATAAATTAGATCTTAACATATCGAAATGCTTAGTTATCACCTTCACCCGAAAGAACCTATCAGTCATATTTGACTACTCAATTGCAAATCAGCCTTTATCTCGATCTCATGTCACCGGTGATCTTGGTATTCTTCTTGACAGTAGGCTCACCTTTGAGTGTCATATTGACCATATCGCCAAAAAAGCATCCAAAGCCCTGGGATTCATTATCCGTAATGCCAGTTCGTTTAATAAAATGAAAACGTTGAAAATTCTGTATTGTGCTTACGTCCGCAGTCACCTCGAATATGGTAGTCAAATTTGGAATCCGAATTATGCAGTGCATTCAGACAGATTGGAACGAATACAAAAGAAGTTCACGAGATACTTAGGTTACAAATTCAAAGTCCCCTATCAGAGTTACAATGAACGATGCGCTCGATTCCATTTACTTCCACTTGTAGCTCGGAGAAATATATCTGACATACGATTCCTAGTGAAAATAGCACAATCAAGGATTGAGTGTCCTGAACTTCTTTCTAAGCTGTCTCTGAATGTTCCACCTCGACATTCTCGTTTGAGAAATATTCTTCGTGCTCCTTACGCTCGCACAGTTTATCGTAGCAATTCTTACATGATTCGCTCAGTCAAAGCATTTAACCAAATTGTTAAGGTTGAATACCCCTCAATCGATTTGTTTGCAAGCAGCTTAGCGTCTATTTCTACTGTTTTATCCAAACACTATATTGTTTCTGTTGCATCCTAATGGTACTTGCTCACGCATTTTTGCCTATACAGGTACTTAATTTAATGTTATACTTAGGGTTATGCTTAGTGAATATTATTCTATTTGTAAACTTGTACAACAATACTCTATTGCTAACTGTGGAGGCTTGTAAATGGCTTGTCACGAAACACCTGATTATAACTTCTGTAACGATAGCTGTAAGCCACCCAAACACAATAAAAATAAAAATAAAATAAAATATTAAAAAGAACAAGGGACCCAAAATTGATCCCTGTGGAACGCCGTATGTTATAGGTCTTGCGCCACTATGATGGTTACCAAGTTTAACCACTTGCGAGCGGTTAGTTAGGTATGATTAGAATATTTTTTCAGGTCTTTAGCCTTTTTCAGGTCTATAAAGATACCTAAGCATATATTTTTACAGTCTATATTGCATTTAATTTTGAAAAACCTACGTACCTTACGTACCTACCCTACCTACCTACCTTCTCTACCTAGCTGTCCCATCAGACGTTGTCGTGTCAAAAATTTTCCTTTGGGATTTCTTATTTTTTTTTCTTTTAAACCACCCCTGTAAAGAGGTGAATAAAACAAACAAAAAAAATTCAAATAGGTCAAGTCGTTTCTGAGTTTTAGGTAGACTAACAAATAGCAACTCATTTTATATGTATAGATTAAAGTTTTTTTTACTGGTGGCTACTTTCACTGAATTACATGATTGTGATTCATCATCACCAGTCAAATGAATAGTGTAAGAGGGGTTTATGGCAGAAACCATTTACAATCTAATCCAAAGTAGTTTGCTTTTTCAAAACTTCAGTTGCTTTTCATAAAAATAAGGGTGGCAATTGTGCCCAATAAACGAAATTTTACGCGCTATTGAATGGAGCTGCGCTTGAATACGCTAAAAATGGAGCAAAAATAGCGAAAAAGTAAATTTTATTGTCAAAACTTCATAGTCACTTTTGATAAAACGCAATGGTGCCAAATAACGTCGTCGTGACTTTCATTAAAGTTTCTATTACGTATGAAGAATTATGTGAAATTGCAATCGCTTAAATATAGTAGAGAGAACAATGCATTCAGTTCGGAATCTATTCTACTGACTAAATTACAATTATGATTCCGTTTCTAAATAATTACAATAATAACAATGAAGCTTACAAAGACGCGATTATTCTATTCAATTTGCTTACTACTGGGAATTGAATTATCGCTCTAGGGCGTAAAGTTCACTCAAAAGTCTATAATTTCCTATATTTTAGGATGAAGTGTGAGCCCAACTTGAGCCCAACTTGACATTTGCATGAATAGATAACCTTGTAACTTATAACTTTATGTTCCTACGAGTACACACATCAAAAAAAGTTTGCGATCAGTTTGAAAAACCGAAATCTTTTTTGTTACGGTAGCTATATTATAATTTCTTCTTCTTTTTAGATTCTTTACTTAAAAAATATAGAATTAGGACATAAGAAAACAATTGTTTTTCCATATAAAAAGAAATTCAATCGAAGCTTACGCTCATTCAGAAAATTGACTTAGGTAGTCAGTTTTAACGGATTTATAATATTTTTTCAAGGAAAGTTGGTATCGATAAAATGCAAAGAGGATTATCAAAAGTTTTACGAGCAAGATTGTAACTTTGAGGGAAGAAGGATATTCCACGAGAGAAATAGCACGCAGAGTTGCTGTATCCCAATCCTGTGTCGTGGCCACGTGGCAGAGGTACCACGGCATGGATAATTTAGCTGACCGATCCCGCAGTGATCACCCAACTGTTCTGACTGCTGCTCAAAAGCGCTACATCAGATTGCTGGCAGCCCGTGACCCAACAATCAACGCCACTAAAATAAAAGCAGAAGTGCAGGCCGCCTCTGGACTTGAAGTAAGCACTCAGAACAATCGGAATTGCTTACACTAGGTTGAACTACGAGCACGGAGGTCCTGGCGAGCACCTCTGAATTCACGTCAACGTTAGCGACAGTGATTGCGGTGGGCTAGGCTCCGGCAAAATTAAAAAGATGAGGAGGAAAAGATTTGGCAAAACTGTCTATTCGTTGACGAATCGCAAAGAATTCTTACTCGTCCAGATAACCGACGTGTTCGTGTCTGGAGAAGACCTGGAGACTCTGAAAGGCAAAGAACTGCCACTGGAATTCCCGATTTCCCGCCGATTTCCCGCCTTGCTGCGTTCAGCAAGGCGGGAAATCGGTGTCCTTTTGCGGTGGAATTATGATTGGAGCTAGAATGCCTTTGATCCCGTATCGAGGCTCCATGAGGGCAGATAGGTACAAAACAGTCGCTATTGATGGAATTGTCAGACCATTCCGAGTAACCCATGGGCCCCAATTCGTATTGGTCAATCATAATGCGGCCGCACATCGAGCTCAACGAGTCAATGCTGCTCTCTGAGAATACGACATCACAAAGTTAGACTGGCCTGCCGGCTCGCCTGACTTAAACCCAATAGAGCACGCGTGGGATGCTCTTAAGCGAGCTGTTTGGAATCGTCAGCCACCTCCCCAGACAGTGCCAGAGATCAGGGAAGCCGCTATTCAAGAATGGGACAGGGTACCGCAAGAAATGCTGGATAAGGTGATCCTCAGCATGCCCAGGAGGATCTTTGCATATGTGCGAGCCAGGGCAGGAGTTACATTGTATTAAACAAAAATCTTCTATTAATAATTTTTTGTATAAGTTTGGTTAAACGATCTTTTTCTTTCCATCAATTTTCTGCTACAATAATTACATTGGGATTGTATTAGGTACTCAATTTATGTTATTACAAAATAAAATAAAGTTTCATTTTTTAATTTCAAACAGTGTATTACTATTTAAAAAAATATTATCTTTTTCTTGATAAAGTAAAATTTTAAAAATATATCAGCGTTTGCTAGTGATCACAAACTTCTTTTGATATGTGTACATTCACACACTCACATTACTCGTATAAATAGGTGGCTCTATGAAAGGCAATGAAAGGTACCTTTATTAGCATTGACATTCACTGACATTTTAATGGTATTAAACAAACTTTCTCTTTCAAGTCACGAGGTTGAGTTTTTTTGTGGGTTTCGATGGTTAGATATATTTTTACTATAGTAGCATATTCTATACACTGTATTAAGTAAGTATGATTATATGATTAGAATAGTAAGAAAGGGACAGTAATAATCTTGCTTTTACCAAAATGTTTTGGAAGAAAATTGAACTAAATACTTAATTTTAATATGGCAGTCATGTCATTTGGTTTAAATGGGCTTTTATTTTTATATAGATTCTTCTATATTTTGTGAATGTGAGAACTTTGTAGGCCTAACTTGTAGATTGTAGATTAGTAGACCTTTTTGTATATTTTGTTGAGTGCCTGTTACTTGTTGACAGGCCTACACTGTCCTCCCATACCTGTCAACACTGTGGTTTGAACCATTGTGAAAGCCCCTTATTTTAAAAAGAGTAACCGTGAAGTTTCTTGCCAGCTCTTCTCCATAGAAAACAACCAACTGGAACCGTGCACCTAGCTTCTGACGTTTCATAAGTGCCCATGTTGGTTTATGTGAAATAAAATGTTTTGATTTTGATTTTAAATAATTGTCCTCTGCCACATATTGATGTGATAAGGGACAATTATAAAATACCGGACAAGTTCGAATCGAACCCGCCCACCGAGGGTTCCGTACAAATTTGTAGGTACATATTATAAATAGTTCAGGAATCGAGTCTCGCATTTTCTTTTCGAGCTTTTCCGAAGTTCAGTTTCCAAAACCTATAATTACTTATGTTATTGTGTTTTATTAGTGAAATTGTGGTTATTCTAACAGTTCATACCTAAATTAGTAAGGTAACCTAATCAACGATAGTCACCTACTTATTATAATAATAATTATTATTATTATTGTCCATAGAGTGTTAGTAATACACTGAAACTTAAGAACTATGTTAGTAATACACACATGCAAAAACAAACTATAATAATTATCCTATATGTAGGCGAATCCAGTGCCTCCAGATAGGACTCTCAACATGTTCAGTAATGACCCTCAGGTAGCTGTTAGGACTGTCTCTCACTCTGCGCATCAACGACGCTGCTCGTTTTCTAATTATGGCATAATAGCCATCCACTTGTGATTCTGTAAACATCGCTGACGCACTGCAATAGCGAGGCAGTCCCATCAACACCCTGAAGGCATAGTTATACTGAACTTTGAGAGCACTCACGACCCGCTGCGTGCAGCTGGCCTACAGGCTGCAGGTATAAAAAGATTGGCAGAAGGCCCTAAACAATGTTATTTTGACTGCCTTTGAATACCTGGCAAACCTGCGAGCCGGCATACTACAAAGAATCGCGGGCCCCCTCCGTTCCCGTTCCACGTCTAGGTCATCAGTCAGGTTGTCATTCACAACATGTCCTATGTACACAAACTGAGAGACTCGTCATAGTGCAACCCCGCCTAGTGTCACGGGCGGTACATATGAAGGATTTATTTGCCCCGCCCGAAACATCATCAACTCGCTTTTTTTGACGTTATACGTCAATCCATGTGTTTCAGCATATGCCTTACACACACCTAAGAGCCTACGCAGGGCTTTTATCGATGGGCTCAACAACACCATGTCATCGGCGTAACCAATGTTGTTGACTATATGACCATCAATGGAACAACCTACACATGTGATGTTGAGCTCACGAACCAGATCCCTTACATATATAAATTAAATAACGTAGGAGAGCTCAGTCCCCCTGCCTGACTCTACACTCTAATTGATAAGGATCAGACAGGCAACCTCGTCATCTTACAAAATTAGTCTGGTACCTGTACCAGTACTCAAAAATACCTGTTATATCCCCCGGCAAACTATTTTCTCTCAGTTCGGCTCACAGTTTGTCAAAATTGACCAGATCAAATGCCTTTGAGAGGTCCAAAAAGGCGGCATAAACCGGCGGTTTACGTCGTTTCACTACTTCTTACATTTAATATTATTTATCTATATCTATTGTGACTGTCCCCGCCGGACCCCAGCCTGATAAAATTTTCGTTTTTCCTAATTATGCTAATATTAGTATTAAGATCGGCTTTCCCTGCGGGAAAGGGAACACGCCCCCCCAGCCGCGTGTTCCTGTAGGGCTCGTCACCAAACTTGGGCACCCTCCCACCATTATAAGAAATGAATTCCCATAAACTAGACTGCCTTGTCCCGACTTAGAAAGCTAGGGGACAAGGAGGGGACACAAGGTGATGTTAATATTGGGAATTCACAGTTAGGAAATATAAGTATTATAATTATAAATATGTGAAGCTAAGAAGACGAGAGGGTATACAAACGTATATAATATATGATTAAGTACTCGTACTATAAATGTCGTAACGCCGTCGTCTCCCTTCTCGCAGGTGAGCGCAAATATCTGCAATAGTTTTGATAATATGAAGGGGTAAAGGGATCGTTACGCTTGCACTTACATTAATCATTTATAGCTACGTTAATTTATGTGTTTACAATGTACCCACTTTAGTGAGACCGGGAACCGTTTTACAACGTCTGCCTCATTATACGTGTCCTGCTAGATCTAACGCATAGAACCTCTGCGGACACTAGTACGATTCTAATAGAACACGTTTCCTATGCACTAAATAAATGTCTTACTCAATCCTAAAGACAGAGTACTGCGAAGTCCAACTGCCATTGAGTGAGACAAGTGTTGATTAGTACTAAACGCGTACTAATGTTATTGACACCCTTACGGCGGCCTAGCCCCCTTTTTACTAAGATAATAGAAAACTAGTACAAGCGTACCGTAGACTCAGTCTGTAGCAAAACTCAATGCGATCGTACTTGGTGCACACCGAAGTGGTATTTCGTCACTTCACATTTCCTTAATCTTCCCCATTGAGAGAATGCAGTGCGGTTTTCACCGCAAAAGCATCCATATTGACGTGTCTCGATAAATAGTGTCGATTTAGTAAATGGCATACCATAGCCGGTTGTAGATTTTTATCGAGATACGGTCCCTAGCGTTCTTAGAACGACTACCAATTCAGGTTGTGATTCTATGTGAGGCCTACCCCGCTCCCTGGATATGTGCATGTACGAAGCCTCACGCAAAGTGTTCTGTGGCCAGACCTTTTTGGAAGCAGTAATCATCACTAACATTTGATTAATTCATAATGTAATTAGAGATCGGCTTTATAGCCTAGTTTGGTTTAGATGAACTGTATTTACGGTTCTGCCTTCCATATGTGGTGCGTCGGTTAAGGGTCAACAATTGTCAAGAGTCAGGAGCGTTGGTGCTCATTGTCAAGTTTAGCGGTAGGCCTTCTCCGTTTCCCTATAACCAAACGCAAGTGACAAAATCTGTCAAGGTACGGATTAGGAGGTGGTCACTTAATACAAGAGAAAACAGCATTAATTATAAACTACGATACTAAATATTAAAGTTGACACTTACCAAATATCTCCTTGGAGGGAATTATACTTACGGAATACTGCACGTATTACCAGTTTCACCTCGGGCACAACTCACTGAACTCAATTGTCTAGCGTACACTACGTCGTTCGCTTCCTAACATGGTCTTTAACCCACTATCAACTTAATAAGTAATGCTCGGTCCCTTACTGTCGTAATGGACTGGCATTCCTTAAGTCTCCTAACTTAACTACCCTGGACTCTAGTGTCTGTCGCCTCTCGCGATCCTGATTCAAACTCCTAGACTATCGTGTCTATCACTTCCCGCGGTGCTAAGTCGACTGCCATACCATTCGTTTCTTTTCATCTTCTAACATCCCCATCACTACACCGGCCTCCTGTTTTTTGTAACATAAACCCAAATTCTCGCAAGTTCGCAGAATACGTTTCTGTAGAATTCCTCAATTGTTTTAAGGGTTCGTTTGGTATCAAGTTTTGGCGGCCAGATGTCAATAATCGCTTTCTTTCTTTAGAAATAGTTGAATTATTGCATCCTAACTGACGTCAAATATTGCCCTTCGACTAATGGCTGGCATAAGTGCCACCCATTATACAATTTCAAGTAAATAAGTGTTTTGTTATTAATTAGGGTAACATGTCAAACTGACAGATCATAAAATAGAGATTTAATGTGTCTCTAAGAGTCCCGAAATCGTGGGAAAGTTTTAAAACAAATATAATATTTTGTTATTAATTAGGAATAGGTGACAGACAGTCACACTATCTTCTTCTACATTATTATTATAAAGAGGGAAGATTTGAGTTTTGTATGTAAGGATTTAAGTCTAAATAGTAGGTAGCTACTCAACCGATTTTAAATATTTACGCTGCTAGTGTATAATAAGTCTCATGGCGGCATGGAGAGTGCAACTGTCGCAACCTAGCGCAGGACACGTCACAATGGCGGCGTTAAGTCCCCTCTTTGAGGAGTGGCTTGAGAGGCGCCACGGCGTCCTCACCTTCCGCCTGACGCATGGCCTCACCAGACATGGCTGTTTCGGGAGGTTCTTCTTTCGGATAAGGCCGGAGGAAACGCCCGGGTGTTACCATTGTGTGGATCGACCGGAGGACACGGTGTAGCATACGGTCGAGGTCTGCCCGGCTTAGGCAGAGCACTGCCATGTCCTCGTGGCGGCGTTCTCTCGCGTCCGGCCCTGGTCCAGGCCATGTTACGGAGTGAGGGGGAATGGTAAGCCGTCACCTCCTTCTGCGAAGCAGTAATGCTCGCGAAGGAGGAGGCGGAGCGCGTGAGGATGAGGTAATCGTTGCGCCCTCACGCCCCTAGTCGCCGCAGGAGGAGACACCCTGGGCGTCGGGAGTCAATAGCCGGTTCCCGACCACCGTAGGCGCGGGCTTGCGGACGGCGGGCAAAAGGCAGCTCGCCATCCGGTAAGGACCAGGCCCGGGTCGACGGCACGTCGTGTTCCACGCGAGCCTCAAAGAGATGTCAGCACCATTGACGGGGTCCGATAGGGCCGATGCCTGCGGGGGTCGCGGATTGTTCGAAAGAGTTACTGTGGCCTTGGCGCGCAGGCAACTGAAGGAACACGGGTGGGTTTTAGTCAGTAAGCGTCTGACACGCCCTCCCGCTCCGCCCAGAGCGGGAGAAGTCATTTGATGATTTCCGACCCAAAAAATAAGTTTATAATAATTACCTACCTATGTACTAATTTATAATTTATTGTTAGTTGCTTAACATACAAAGTAATTGAATCTAGGGTTTTATTAACGTTTGTTGTCTGCTTTCTACGTGAACTGAATGTGACCTATGTTTGTTTAATATTCTATTAAAATATAATATGTCTAATACTACTAGGTACAAGACACTTAAGTAGGTAGGTACCTATTGCAGGCCTCATAAGCGAAGCGTGTGAGGTAGTGCTTTACTCTCGCCCTACAAAGAACAAGTAATTCCTTGAGCTAAAAATGTCTCTATTTACTTCATATCACACTTGTAGAATAATATTCACACAAAAACGTCAAGAAAAAACACTTGTTTTAACACACATGTTATTTTCAAAAGACATTTTGCTATATAACATAATGAAAAAACGTTTAAAAGAATGTATTCTGTGGACGTCCGTGTGTCTATATGTATGGATCCTGGCGTGGTCACGATAACTCCCGAAAAACTTAACTAATCGACTCCATTTTTTTTAAACGCTTCAGTATTATCGGAAACTAATTCCTTTCGAAAATCACGGTCTAATTCAATGTAGTTTTTTTTTATAGAATTGAATGAGATTATGAGGGGTGCACTTTTGGACTTTCCATTTTTTTTAGGATTGTGTTTAATTACAAAATAAAAAAGGAGTATGTAGGTACGCATAACAGTGCAAACGGTGTGGTACTACATACACCAAAGTTATTAGGTACCTATACATATAAGAGGGAAAAGGTATTTCTTTTTTCATTCTTAGTCATAAAAATAATTAAAAATCTGTTTAAGCTTGTGCCAATGAAGCCCTTTCATACGATACCCCACATGACACGGTTTACTCACTTCAAAATTTGGACCACTCTCCTTGCACAAAGACCCTGTTTTTTTTTGTGATTTAATTAAAAATATACGGTTTTCAGATTTTTCTCTTCTGTACAAATATCAGTAAAAGTAGTTTAAAAAAAATCTACAAAAGATTTGATCACCCATACCATTATGACCGCGTATACCGTTATTTAACCTCGATGATTGATTACGTACTTTAAATAAAGACTATATTTTTTATGATTTAATTACAAATGTATAGTTTTATATTATTACAATATTACTTGCCAAATTTCATAGTTCTAGGTCAACGGAAAGTACCGTATATATTTTGATTTCCTTGAGAATGTCGAAATATACGTATTTTGCGGCATAAACAGCCGTATCTTTTCTTACGATAACTTAGAAGTTTGATTTTTTCACAGCTTCAAGAGACTGTAGACTTGAGTATATGGTATTAATTTCAACTCGATACCTCCACGCGTTTCCGAGATAAAGGGTCTTGACAGACAGACGGACAGACAGACAGACAGACAACAAAGTGATCCTATAAGGGTTCCGTTTTTTCCTTTTGAGGTACGGAACCCTAATAATGAACAAATATGTGTTATTAATTTAATGCTAACGTAACGCCGGCTCCCAAGATACAGGCGCCGCTTAGCTAGGGAACCACTTTTTATCTAATGATGTTAAAATATAACTTGTTACCTATATCCATTCATGCTAAGTATGGTTACGAAAACGCGTTTAAACATTAATTTAAAAAATCTTTAATTCCTAATGCGGTTTTTCATCATGCAAGTAGACAGTTTCGTGTCACACTAAACTTTATCTTATCTTAAAGCTATCTGAGAAGACAGTGTGCCGGGAACGAGCCGAGACTAACCACCTGCGACCTATAGGTACCAGCATTTCACTACATCACTCTTAAGTTTAAATTATTTTGTCACCCTCTAGCTCTTACTAACACAATTTAAAGGCAATTCCTGCTTGCTTGGCGCATTATGAAGTATATTTACAGTTAATCTAGTGGCTATACATTATATATTGTAGGGCTTCGGCATGGGACATTTATATGTCACTTCATGTTCTATCCGTATGATGCAAAGGTAACAGACAGACAGAGTTTCTTTCGCATTTATAGTATAACTAGCGACCCCCTCGCTTCGCACGCTTTTTACGACTTAACAAAACATCGAAAGGGTTTCGAACCTTTGTGGCATATCCGACCCGCCGCCATCTTTTTTGTTCAAAGCTCACGAAATTACTGCATATTTAATGATTTTCAAAGTTCGTATATATCCAAATATATCGAAACGTGACACTTTAGGGTACGATATTACTCGAAATTTTTTGTTTGTATAAGTGTCCCCTACCCATTTATTTTCATCGTGCGCGGAAACTTCCAAAGTAAATCTAAATGGCGGCGGATGCCAGATTCCATAGAAAAAATGTCCGAATCCCCTAATATTATAAAGAGAAAAGATTTGGTTTTTTGTATGTTTGTAATGTTTGTTTCTTACGTTTTCACGCTAAAACGGTTTAATGGATTTGGATGGAATTTGGCAAAAGTGTAGACCATGACCTCGATTAGGACATAGGATACTTTTTATTCCGATATTCCTACGAGATCGAGACTTATGTGGTTGAAACAGCGGGGCGCAGCTAGTTATAATTATATAAGTTTAATATTAATGTACCTATTGTAAACATAGATCATCCGGAATAAATTCTTTAAATTATGGTGAAAACTGCACCAGAATCTGTCGCATAGTTTAGAAGAACAACGCGGTCACACAGACAGACACGAAAGTGACTTTAATTTATAATATATATCTCTACATAGTATAAAACAAAGACACTTTTCGTGTCTGTATGTATCTTTTAAACTGCGGAACCGATTTTCAATAATAGACAGAGTGATTCAAGAGGAAGGTTTATATGTATAATACATGCATATTATTTTAGAGAAAATCCGAGAATTTCAAGTATTTGTAATGTGATGTTGTACAAAAAATAAAAATGTGCGCTTACATTGCAAATGCTGGCTAAACCTTACGAGACAGATCAAAATAATGTACTATGGAATTGTATATCTTAAAAAGATCTACAATAAAGTCCCGGATGGTATATGAATATCTCCTAAGAATAACCCACAGTAACCATTTTTATCTTTTACATATTACAAAAAATTAAGGCTTGTGTAAACGCCTACCAGAAAAGTACCTATTTTACTACCAAAAATTTCGAAGTACTCACCAAATTGTGTCCACCAGAATGGATAAATGCTCACCAAATTGTGTTTCATAAAGTATTGTAGAAATTAACCTATTTTCCTTTTTTATTTATAAGGCGTAGTCGACGGAGCCCCGCACAGCGGGGGTCCTACATCTGGGTGGTTTAAAAAAAAAACCACGAACCTAACCTGAATAACCTAACCTGTCCGAGTCGGGGTGCCCCAAGTCCCGAACTCGCTTCGCTCGCTCTTGCATCCTATCCCACCCTTGCATTTAAACAAAGCAAAGCAAACTTATTTTTGGTGAGCAACTTAAACAAGATTTGGTGAGCATTTATCCATTTTGGTAGGCAAAAAGAATATAAATACAACACGTACAATTATTCTGATGAGTGTATGATTATTTTGGAACTTAAAACGTTGTTCTTTAGGCACCTCGGTATAGAGTGGGTTTATTTTATTTGAAGTTAACATATTTTACTTGGTCAAAAAATCTCTAGGGTCTAAAAATTATTTTGGTGAGCATTTAAACTGTAGCCATTTACGGATTTTTGTACGGCCATTTTCAGGCCAGCAGCAGGTAAAATAAGCTGAAAACATTGTATATAAAGATATATACAGCAGTATAATATAGTAATCATATTTTTAATCACTGCACTCGTGCGAAGCTGGGGCGGGTCGCTAGTAAGTGTATATAAGCAATAGAGATATGTATATATAAGTATGGATATGGATTACCTATAATGCGACAACACTATAGTCTTGCAGTCAGTTACAATTGCTATGTAACAATGGCTCTGTCTGATATAAAGACGACTGATGTGTGAGTGACGTATTGTGGGCACGCCTACCTATTGCAGGCTGGTCAAGACGGGTTTATACACGACTTGCCCAGATACAGCAGGCTTAGCCTGTGACAGGTACTCAATAGTGGATGTAATGAGACAATAGCTTTGTGTGGGGGTCAGCGGCAGGAGAATGCGACGTGCAGGCATGCATTGCCATTAGAAACAACAAAAAAGAGCATAATTCTGTCTTTAAACTTTCAAAGCCATGTCAGGTCAAAGTCGAATCGTTTATTCAGTTAGACCATTAAAGGTATTTTTGAATGTCGAAAATATGAAAAAAGATAATTGAATCCAGTTGCCCTTTCGAAAAGGTAGCTTTTTCATCATCTCAAGTCCAGTTTTAATCAGTTTAGGTATTTTCGGTAATAAGGGTTTCATTAAGTTTTGATCTAGACAATGTAGAAGAGCTTTACGATACAATCAGGACCTGCACCCTAATTACATAACACATTATCTATCACAATGTGAATCATTTTCAAGCCTATTGCTAATCCATTGCTTCATATGTTCGAAAAAATTGTCTGCTCAACAACGTAAATAACGCAATGAATGATGTTGAACTGTTAAAATGAAACCCATTCCTACTGTTAGTGTGTTACGTAAATACCCCGCTGAAGGTTCCAATAACAACTCCCTAAGTAACAGTACCTCTATACAATTCAACTAATAATTAAGTTGGCTGAACCCATACATCACAAATCAGCAGGATCGTAAAAACATACACTTACTGATTGGGCTCGTGTTCACATTTTACTAGAATGAGGGCATTAGCGCATGACAAATTGTTGTTGTTATCAATAGCAGTAGGCAACTGTGACAAATTGATCCCCCGCAGTTTACATTCTCCAAGCAGTAATTATTGATGTCAATCTTAATCCTAACTAATAATTTATTATTATAAATACGAAAGGAAGTTTGTTTGTGTGTTTGTTTGTTACACTTTCACTCCAAAACGGCTGAACGGATTTGAAAGAAAGGACATCGACAGAAATGGCCCCAGGACCAACAAACATCTGACGTACATAATAATTATAAATATATTTTATTATATTAATTGAGAACATCTGTATTAAACGGACATTCTGCGTTCCATAATGAATAATTAAAAGAGCTGTAACGATTCACGACAACGTCACATCAAAAATGCTCCCATCTTTGACCACAGGTTACTAATATGTAGCAAGCTTTTGACTATTAGATTTGACACAAGAATTAGTGATGCCCAATCTTTCATTTCACACATCGATACCCAGATTACTTGAGTTGACCACCATCTCACGGATGTCTTAAGCATCCGTACTTACGTACTTTCCTTTTCAATATTTTTTGCTCTAAGGTATGAATGACACTTCTGTAGTGACTTGTGGGATGTTTTTATTGGTACCATACACCTTAGGTGCGAAAAGAATTCAACAACAAAACCTATTTTCATATCCTAATCCAATCATCCTAAATAATTAATTATATTTTTCTATAGAATTACTACACATAAGGGCATTTGTACACTATATTCGATTCATATTCGTGCAACTGCATAAAAACAGATCAGAAATTCACGAATGGGCGCTGTGCATTCAATCGTAGTCGATTCGTATTCGTGATTCGTTTTGGAGAATTTTTCATCATTCGTTTTAAAAATACGAATCGAATATGAGAATCTACGAGCAACGATCCGAGATTTGAGTATTCACTAAAAACATGTCTTATGCAGAGATCGCGTTTATAATGTGTTTAGCATTTCGCGCTCACTCATATAACACGAATACGAACCAAATACGAGGTAGTGCATAACCGCCCTAAGTGAGATGCATTGTAATATTTCAAATAGAATAACTCGTTGGGTACTGAACGGTATCGATTTTGTGTAAAATATATCGATACGGATCTAATGTATTGGCATCCCTAATCCTTGGCATGTCATGTCAATCAACTGTCAAGTTATTGCACTGGCTACATTCCGAATTACGCCATAATCTCTCATAGCGCTCACATCAATAATTTGCGTTCCGATTTAGATATCACGATTATGACAATTCGGAACGCTCGTGAACGCGCTCACAGTGTTTGCTCAACGTCAACCCCAAACCTTTCACAAGAAAGAAAGACCGGCAGGATGTTTTTTTGAAAATGAAAGTTGTACGTATTGGCATTTCTGTTTTATTGGTTGAGATGTATGAGATCAAAGATGCGACTCAAAACAACTTAACAGCATAAAGGACAACTGTCATTTTTGACAGCGCTTACGATGATTTTAATTTAAGGCATGGTCGGCGTTATTGCAAGATGGCGCATGACATGACGTCATCTATGGTGATTCACAGGACATCGCTATCGCGCTTACACTAATTCGGAAATTCGGTGTGAAATCGATTACAGTGCAATTCGGAACGTACTTTTGTTTCTTACTAAATATAACCTCAAAAACTTTGATTTCTTCTTAAATAAATGCTTTCTGCATGTTGTCCGTCATTAAACTTTGCTGTCATGGGCATATGCTTGTAATTTAGAACAAGCAAAGTGATTTTGCCTCGCTGTTGGTTCTGGGGCGAAAGATGTATGGGTGCAGAACAATCTCCTGTGGCACAAAGATAGATCGTGACCTGGGTAAGGGCATAGACTACCTTTCATTCTGGATCGCAGACGTAGTAATGGGCAACAGCTAGTAATAAATACTATTTAGAAATTAGTAATGGTTAGTCAATAAATACATAGTACACTCAATATCAATAACTTGTATAAATCGATAAGGATTCATTTAATTGTCTACAATCTTTGTATTTATGTGTGGCTACTAGCCACAAAACATATTACACATCGGGTACTTAATTGTAGCTACACATTGATAATGTAATATTATGGAACACAAATTGTAAACAATCTAATGAATTCTTGTTGATGTATGTCACCGTATGATTGTGAAAACCGTTACTATAACGGGGAGGAGGTTGTAAACTTTGATAAATTGTGAACTGTACCATACTGCTTACAATATAACATATTAATTTTCGATAGTTTATAATCTATCCATGTCAAACCGTCAAATTGTGAACGAACCTGCACTCACCGACAGGGTTCACAATCTGTCCGATTTTATCACCCGTAAAATTGTGAACCGTCCCTGATTTGTCGGGCTTGGCGGTAGCCGAATCAGTCGCAGTAACTAAGCCGGGGCACTCCGACCAAATGGGTTAGGTTAGGTAAGAACTGCGACCACCCGCGCGCGAGTAGAGCGCAGCCAGCGGTGTCGCGGCAGCGGCCGGCGAGCGCTACTTCCATCCAAGTTTGTCGCAGTTACTTGGCTATTTAGTAATAGCGCAAGGTGCGATACGTCACATGCGAGTTTCATACCAGTTCACAATTTGTCGGTTTGTCATGGATAGATTATAAACGATAAAAAAATAATGCATTAAACTGTAAATGGTTTATTGCAGTTCACAATTTTTCGATAGTTGTTTTAATCTTGCGAGATAGATTAAACTAACGATGTTCATATTACGGTGTATATTTTTGAGGCTGACTATACAAATTAGTACATTTGTTTTTGCATGTTAAAAAATGAATGTGGGTCATAAAATATGCCTAAGCTTACCTGTTACTATTTCACATGAAATAAATATTGGGATTCCAAAGTGTAAATTATTGTAGAGGTGGGACGTAGCCGCAACGCTTTAAATATTAATAGTGTCGCATCTGGCGAGACTGAAATCCGAAACTAACTTTTAATAAGAAATAGAGACCTACCGGAATAGCAAACACATTGCTGTAATAAAATAGAACAGCACTAGGCGCCAACTAACTCGATAGCTTCAGTCTTACTTTCTAACTTACTTCACAATAATATAGGAGGTTCGGAAACCACTAAATTTTTACGGGGGTTTTTCCGTTGCTTTGAAACTTACTTGAAACTGATATTTACCGTGATTTTAAGAGTGTGTATTTATTGAAAATCAATCAGTTTGTCTGTAAGAACCTAACCAGGTGAAAAACTTTTGGCTTAGAGATTCCACATAGTCAGCTCATAATTTAGTCACTGCTGGGATTCAGGCAATGTAATAATGATCCATCACGTGGTTTTTGGTCACGCCCAGTCCGGTTTGGTTTTAGATAAAGGTTGAAACTGAATATTGTTTGTCAATTAGAATTCGTTTATTTTCTAGTTGATAAAATAAGGAGTTTGTGTAATTGTTTTAAACTTTTTTTTTATATATAAAAAGGGTTTTTATTATATAACTAGCTTGTACCCGCGACTTCGTTTGCGAGGAAGTCGTGAGACAGTACAATATACTAAAATAACAGCCACATTTTTATAAAACTTCTCTGTATACTACGTTTGTAGTTAAGGTCTCAGCAGTCAAAACGTACAGAAAGTTAGGACTGGTGACGCGGGAGCAAGCGACGTGAAAGAAAGAGTTACCGTGGCCCTGGCGCACAGGCAACTGAAGGAACACGGGTGGGTTTTTGATTTCCAATCCAAAAAAAAAAAAGGCAAAAACAAAAAAAAAGCGACGTACAGCTGTCCGTGTGAGAAGCAGCTCGTCCTGAGGTCGATAGCCGCAGCCTTCAGTAGCAATTACCCATTGTTCTGCTAAGATTTTCGTTTTTAGTGAATTAATGAACTCCTGCCGTTTCTGCATATACATACTATCTAATGGCACAACACTGATACACTAACTGATGCATTCTTACAGATTGTACCCGACGAACAGCTATCGCTAGAATAATATAACAGAGATTGTAAACAAACGAGATTTGTCTTTAACGGTCACCTAAACAATGATGACAGCAGATGCTTAAACTTTATGTTTTTTTGTGTACGTTCTACGAACTATCATATAATAGTATAACAAAATGTAAAAAAAGAAGCACAAATAGATATTAAATTATTGTTGGAATCGAACTTAGGTTTATAAAGCAGTCATCGAGCCTTTAAACTAATTGCTTTGTTGAAAGTTGACTAAAATAGCCGTTCTTGAATTATGGCATGACTGCTTAGCTCCGCAAAGGTAGAGCGGGATGATAATCATTTATTAGGATACATCTGTTACTATCTGTTATATTCGCTCCCTATTCAGCGCAGTGAAGTAATGGAATAATTCGATTGTTTTCGTACACTGATATAATTGTATTCTCTTATCTCAGTCTCATTTCCTACGAATAGTAAGGATTTTTTTTTTGCGATTTTGGCTTTGCTAGTACTCAAACCTCAATTGGTCTGATAGAGTTCTTTAATCCTTATAAGAAACAGGATTGATTTGCATCGAAAATAGGTTTTTGTAAAAAGTCCCATGTTCTTGCTGATTATATATTTTTTTCAAATTCTGTGAATGCAGATCAAAATATTACAAAAAGTTAAGGACAGTCTTTTTAGACCATTTTCGGCTTCGTCCCAACTGATCGCTAGTCCCAACTCACCCGCTTTTTTATATGACTATTCAAGGCTACAGTTTGCCGGAAAAGTACTACGATGTAGAAAATACTTACAGATAGGACTATCCACTATAATAGACCAGACATAACCCTACAGGATAAAATAAGAAAAATCACTTACCTTATAGATATTGCAGTTCCTAATACCCATAACCTACAAAAAACCATATCTGAAAAAATAAGTAAATATGCTGATCTTAAAGAAGAAGTCACAAGAATCTGGGGACAAGATAAAGTGAACGTTATCCCTATAGTTCTCTCCACGACAGGCGTAATCCCCAACCATCTTCTCCGTAGCCTGAAATTAATAGATTTAGAAGAATCCGATTATATTAACCTACAGAAAGCTGCCATCTTAAACACCTGCAGAATAGTTAGAAAGTTCATGCAGTTAGAGGAAGAAAACACACCCTCATCTTAAATACACACCACACGCTGCATTTACTTGGCTTTGGCCCGTAAATGTAGCTAAAACCAGCCTAAGAGCTGAGAAAAAAAACACTCCCAAAAATAATAATAATAATAAATTTATTCACAAACTTTTTTACAAGAATCCTATGAAAACCCTGACTTCTGAGCTAGGTAAAAACCTGTATTACAGAAGTCAGATACTATTCACGTATAAATTTTGCTTTTGATCTTTTTATATATATTTTCTAATGAAATAACCTATTTAGATTCCGTGCAAATAAGTAGGTAGTTATCAATGATTCAATAATTAATTCCTAGAAATGTTACAATAAGACTAAGCCTGCACGTGTTCGAACAAGAGTCATAAAATTCAATAACCCCAGTGGGTAAAAGTCGTCAGAATTGCTGAGCTGACAAGAGCGTACGATGAAGGAACAATGTCAATCTATGAGTTTCAGAGTAAGTCAAGAACTCAGTAAATCAGTCCCACATTACTATTTAAAATAAAATATAGCTTTAATTATTGCACAAACTGTGATTTCTTAGACGATAGTTAAAATTACTTTTATACAGACTGTAATTTTTTAAGAGAGAGCTATAATTATTGTAAAAGCCGTGATTTGTGATGACTGAATAAAAATAAACACAAACCATATAAGCACTTTTCTTACCATCAGTACTTTTGCGGCTTCTAGCTATACATGTAGGTAGATAAATACGGACCGGGCGAGTTGGGACTAGGGATCAGTCGGAACGAAGGCCCATTTTCTTATAGCGACAATGGTTAAGGTATCTACTTCTTGCCCAATCTCAAAAACCCACCCTGTATGCATATGTCAGGATTGACTGCTTAGCACCATAAATGTATAGCGTGATGATAATGATTTAAAAAGTAAAATCGGTAACTATTTATTTATTTATTTATTTAACCATTTATGTACACACATATATAAACAGACAAGAAGAAAGGAACATAAAAATACGTACAAAGGTGATGCTTATTTCTAAAGAAATCTCTTCCAGCATACCTGCGATAGGAGAGTATATTAAAGAGATGTAGACAACGTGTGTAAGAGTAGAAGGGAAAACAATATATATAAAATCTTAAATAATTTTCCAATTGAAATATAAACATACAATATGAGAATATACTAACATACATACTACTTAAATAAATATCTGCAGTATCCTAACCTTTTGGCGCATCTTTTTACAATGTGTGGAGACGAATACGAACATAACGCAATATTGCTCCTCCCCAAAGCAAATAGCGTGATAGTTTATAGCCTACAGACTGACCAGACTTACAGGAAATATCTACGAATTTGAACTAGATTATGTTCCTGTAGTATTTGCGTGATGCTGAAACACATTCAAACAAATAGACAAAAATTCTAAAAGCTATATTTTCGGCATAAGAATCGTTCCCAGACCTCGCAGGAATTACTTAAAAAAAAACTATATACAGTTTTGATTTCGCTGTAAATTTATTCTATGCATAAAAATATTCATTTGACCTTGCTCCTTGTGTTATTTTGAAAACGAATGATACAAAATATTGGTGATGATAAAATATTTTATGAATTTCGATAGGTACCTACTAGTTTTTTTAATAAAACATATTTCGATTCTGAATATTGCCATTACTCCAGATAATAATATTTTCGGAAAAATTCAATTTGGTATTCAAATAGGTAAATCAATTCTCAATTCTAAAATTCGTTTGAAACCACCCATACCTACACATCACTGCGTCTATGGCAAATAAAACCAACAGAACCGTTCAAAAAGCGTTGAACCATAGACACCTACGTCTAGATAATTGGACACGTCAGGTGTTCGGCCATTTTGTAGTCACTGGGGGCCCAGTGGCAATTGCGATGTATTTACTCACTTCACGGTTATGTCTGTCAGACATTTTTGTTTAATATAATGGGGTGCTAAGCTTGGGGGTGTTTTGTTTTGTCAAATATAAAAGGTTGTGGTATCATTTGATTCGGTACCAGACCTTCACTGCCGATAATGTAACAGTCGTGAATTCGTGATGTCTTTTACGATGGATAAATAATGCATTCCCTTTTGCTGTCTGTTTCGCAACTCAAATTCCTACTTTAGCACATGTTTGGCACCAAAGTTCCTTCAACTATCTTTTTCAATTTATTTTACTACCGAACATTATTACTTTTATAAACAGCTGATGCACACAACTCTCATTTCTAAAACTTAAAAAAACTTCGTTCTAAAATGGAGTGCATTATGAGATCGTAAAGAGAACCGAAGCCGGGCTCGCATCGAGCTCGTAAACCAACGAATGGGGCTCGGCAGACAGACAGCATGCACTTCTGTTGGTCCGAGACTGAACTAATAATGTACTACCAACATAACATATGAGACGTGACGACAGAAGGAACAGAAGGCTCGATCATACAATGTGTGGCTTCCGCAATGTGTACATATGTACGCGCAGTAGGATCAACCCCTGAAATTCGACCGTCCACGGTATGCGATCCGTATGTGGTTAATTTGTGCTACATGCGTGCATAGCGGGGTCGTGGGCGATTCCCCCAACATTTTTATCATACAAAGTGAAGTTATGTACACACGGCTACATATCAAGCTACACATTTCCAGTATAAGCTGACCACTCATTGTACAGAAATCTTATACAATACGAGATCACCATACACTGGAAATGTATAGCTTGATATGTAGCCGTGTGTACATCTGCGAGCTTAGCTGTGGGCAGCTGTGGAGCGGCGCCTTTAAATTTGGTCTCACACACCTGGCTACCTTGCATGGTGAGATAGAAAGAAAATAAATCAAAATAACGTTATAGCACCTCAGGGCTACTTACAGTCTCGGACATTTGCAGTCAAAAGCAAGTAATTACTTGTAGTAATTAATTTATATCATGTAGTGAACCTTCTTTACCCATCTGCTCTATGTTATAACATACGTCTACCACATCAGACGAGCATCTGATGGATGTATTGCACTGTTGTAAATAAAACTTGTCTGCGACTTTACTGCCGGAGTAGTTCATAACCTCAAGTTCAAATTAGTATCAAGTTTTGTAAAGTTACAATCTGTCTGTTGATATGCTAAAATAACATCATTACCCGAGCAGGGTCCACCTTTATGATTATTTATACACGACACTGTTCATTGAATGGCCAACGATTTTTTAAATATTTTCATGAAGATTAGATTAGATTAGTATGAAATAATAAATCTTCCTATAAACCTACTGGAAGATTTATTATTGCATACAAATATAAGTGTAATACGGGCAAAAGTACATTAAAATCCATTTCAATGGGCAACCATCAATGATTGAATGAAATCATACAACTGTACTTTAGTAGATATTACATCTAGGTCTCTAGAAAAATAAAACGAATTGAAGAAAAATAACAAAAGCATGCGAAGAGCTGATCTGTAATAGAATCGGAGTGAAAGTCTTACACACGGGAACTGTGGCCTGATATCTGCAGCTTTGTGAACGAGACGTTTTGTCGACGTGCATCTTTGGAAAAACGGATAGGTCATTCATAAGATGTGCTTATTGAAATTACTTCACTACCAATGTACATAAAAATTGTGTGACTATTTATAAAACGAAAGAACCATTATCTCGTCATAAACTAATTGGAATACCTAAATTGATAGTCTAAGTAGACCAAGGCTAGTCCAAGTCAAGTTCATAAAACAAGTGCTATTCATACGGACGTCACATCAGCTATTTTACGACTTTCAAACTACCCTGAATTACAATGAAACATCATGATCGCTGAGCTGGCTATCCTTTAAAACACAAAGTTACATAGTATACATCTATTTAAAGTATAAACCTTTACCAACTTTGTAGTATACAATTTAGTTCACGAGGTATGACTGGACACTAGTGGAGACTATAAAGTTTATATTACCTAAGGCCTTCTACAATGTACTGCCCGATAAGACATATATTTACTACATATATATTTTGTTCAGCCCTAAATTACACGTCACATTGACTATAATACAAGAAAGAAATGCCATAATATTAAGACAATACACATACTTTAGTGTATGAAAAGCGATCATAAGTACATTGAACCTAGATTTCCGAGACATAAAAAAGCCTCTTGTTCTTATTACTTAACCCAGTCATGTATGACGTCAGAGTCTGAAAAGGCACAAATTCCGAATATTGTAGTTGTCTAGTGTCAGTCCTGCCATGCCTCAGTCTTTCATATACAAATGATTAGCTTGAGAATTTTAACCAGTCTTGATATCATCCTGACCTCCTAACTATGTATCTATCTACTTCGGCATAAATATATTTTGCCGTCACTCTGTTAAATAATGTTCTTTATCTGAAATCATATCTCAAAAACGAATCTATTTGTTTGTTTTATTCTAGACAGAACAGAAAATATATTCCTAACTGATGTCCTATTTTGATCGTATCAAAACGAATCAATCTCAGAGCGAGCGATTCTATAGTTTTCCTATTCTTAAATCAAACCAAATTTTGCGATTTAAATGTATGGAGCAGCAGAATGCGTGGAGTAGTGTTATGTTGAAACATTTCTAGTTTTATGGTGGGATTAGTCAGTTTGGTTGAGTATTGAGCATCATAAACTGGGGTTGAGTTCAATACATATAGGGCGTCCGTTAGAATGAGTCTATGCAGACTTAGAAAACTGGATGTATGTATAAAATATGATTGAGTATCTTTGTTAAAACCTGAATCATCGTTCCCCAAATAAATATTGTAACTTATAATACTACACAGGAAAAACAATGATTGTAATGTGTTATTACTTGAACCCTGCATAATAACCGAAAGCGAATGTCGCGCGAAAAGAGCACAATACGTTTACCTGAATAATGACGTATGTACATACGGGACTTAATTGATCGCTGGTCCTGCTCTATAGGGCAATCTAGAGGCTAGACAAAATCAATCTGGTTGCTAATTTAATTGTATAATTCATTGTTTTTATGACATTGATTTTACACTCTGTGATTACTTTAACTTACATACTGACTTATTACTTGTTAAAATTTAAATAAAATCGTCTACTTTTGGAATATTTGTGAATATGTGAGCACCATGATTGTATCTATCACATAAGTGTCATACTATAATAATAATAATCTTTCTTTATTTACGAATATGAGACAACCTTATAGAATAACTTAATAATAAGCCCAGGATAGACAAAAATCGTTTAAAGTTATTTTGACAATAAAATTTAGGCAGGTCAACAGTTGGAGAATGTGAAATGGTAGATTGTAATATCATATTTATTTATCTGATAATGCTTCACTTTTTATTATTTTTACCTATTTTGGTATAGTAAGTGTATTCTAGGTACATCCTCTACACAAATAATTATTTAATTAATTAATGCAAAATATTGTTAAAAATTTCAAAAGAGTAACGGTGGAGTTTCTTGCACTTTCTTCTCCATACGAAATTACCTTTTGGAAGGGGCAACTAGAATCAATGCTATTTTCTTGTAAATTTTGACGTTCTAAAGTTCCTTTTATGTGCCTATTTGAAATAAATGATTTGACTTTGCGCGATTATGCAATATTTATATAAAATAGCGCAACGATGTCGTACTCATACGGCAATCACTTTTGGTTAGGACGCGGCCTTAGAGAATTTGTATACGACCGAAATATTAAAAAAAAACTCTCTTGAGAATTAACTTTCGTCCTCCAGACTGTATTACGGCCATGGCGGCCAATCGCAAAGGAAACTAGCCTCCGGCGCGGGAGATATTGTAGTGCGCAGACACAGGTGCACTCTGTCTTCCCTCCCTTTCATAGTCCGATACGACCGCAGAGAGACCAGGCGCAGGACCAACGGCTTCACGTGCTTTCCGAGGCACGGGGGTATCACACCGCCAACTTCCAAACTCCGGGCTGTTACTAAGAAATTCCTAATGGAAAAACCCAATAACACTTTGCCCGACCTGGTAATCGGACCCAAGACCCCACGCTCAGCAGTTGCGCTTGCAACCACGGGACTAACGGGGATACAAAATTACATAATGAATGGTGTTAAAAACCGGAAAAGATTGATTAACATCAGTCGAATGCCTGTGAAATGTTTTCATGAAAATTAAATCGGAAAACTTTGTTGGTAATTTATAACGAGGATAATAAACTAATTTGCGAACTTTTTAAAAAGTTCAATGAAAGTCTTTAGCTTGTTTTATTGGCCGTTATTTTGAGGAAGCTAAGTAAGTAACTGACGTGAAATGTGCGGGGAAACAATTAAAAAGAAGAAAATTAACATGCTTGTTCGTAATTTTTTGAACCATGTTGTGTATTTTAATTTATTAATTATTATGTAAATTAAAAAGTAATTATTTTTTTTCGTTTTCCTGGCCGTAGTAAACGAATCTTGAAGCTCTCGGTTTATTTCTGAGATAGTAGATTCAGAGCCTGGACCAACGAGAGCGAATTAGCTCTATTTTTCAGTCTTTTTAAGAAAATAACAAACTTTTTACCTGGGTATGAATGCCAGTGCCAGTCAAGATGTAAGGTTTTACTATTAATATTACAGAGAACACTCCATAGGTACGCAAAGAAAAAAATGTCAGCTTCCCTAATGCTGGTAACTATCTAGCTTTCATTTGTTTTCCTTTACGCAAAAAATACAAGAAAAGTCTTGTTCGTGCTGTGCGCACCGTAAAGCCGCCATAAACAATACACATGCCCACATGAGTTAACGCGGGCATAATCCCCGCGTCACAGCAGCCGGCACGCTCCATCACGCTCCGTCACGCCGCGGGCACGCTCGCGGCACGACAACCATTCATCTTGTTTTGCATTCGGTGCGTATTTCCAAATAATATCATTGATGTTATTGAAAAAGAGGAATGTGACGTGAACTGATTGTGATGTGTGGTGACCTGTGACTGGGGACGTATTGAAAACGTGGCTCCTGTTGTTAACGCGTGATTTCATGTTTTATAAATTGGAGATTTTTGTTTCTTTCTTGTAGAGGAAATGATATTGCGTCACGTACAGCTGAAAAATGATGTAAGTCGTGTTAAAACATAATGTGGAGTATCTTTGAAATTTTATAGCATGGGACACATTCCTACCAACGACTTTCATAATCATGCATAATTTATAGCAGTGTAATTAAACAAACAAACTGACGTAAAAACTATTCAAGGAGTCATGCAAAACAACTGCTCGGGAATGAACCTGGGCCGTAGTAAATAACCAATTGATCAGCCGCTGCCCCTTCTATACAAATACTACGATAACAACCCATCATCTCGCTGCCCTTGTCCCATGGTACTGACGGTCGCTGCAACACGTTTTTTCTTCCATTCAAATCTCAAATAGTTTATTGCAATTCATAATGTACACTTACAGGTGGTAAATAAAAAATAATAGAAACAATTATGGACCCTGTCGGGCGCAGCAAATTTTTAAATAAGTTGAAAGAGGAAGAGCGCTTTATTTATTTTCCTTGTTATTAAGTTTGAGTTATTTTATATACTATTATGTATTTTATATTTCTATTCATTTACTTATTCTTTTAATATTATATATGCAAATCTATCCATTCTTTTATTATTTATTTTATTATATAATTTAAAAAAAATGCTTATTTGTTTACTCGCTTAAAATTTGTTCATTGCTATTAGTGTAGTATAATATTATTAAGTATTTAATATAATTTAATTTCTTTATTTTACGTATTACATATCTGTTATTTATAATAACGTATTATTATTGAATTTATCCGTTAGATATTCTTGTTCTTGTGTGTATTCTCTCCCGTCAGCTAGCTGCCACTCTATCATTCTATCCTTTTTCTTTCAGATCACCCCTCACACAATCCCTCCATCTTTCCTGTGGTCTTCCTTTCCCTCTCCATCTACCCACATATATATTCATCACTCTTTTAATTACATGAGTTTCATCCCTCCTCATTACATGCCCATATCAAGACAAACGATTCCCTTTCAACTTTAATTGGCACCACCTTCAAACATGCTAACAACACATGAATCCCAACTGTCTACACCACATCTATAGTCCACTACAATTCCCATAGTTTCCTATGTCATTACGAGCCAATCAGCCAATCGATCAGGACACAATGCGGTGCACCGTCGTGTGACGTCACTAACTCGCCGGCGATGGAACACTAATCACATATTGTCTCCCGATACGACACTCCGGCACTTTGACACTGTGTCAGACACTGCGACACTGTGTTAGACACTGCGACACTGCGTCAGACACTTGCTATTACGATTTGAGACAAGGGAGTGTGATGCATTTTGCGGAAGTAATGAAAATAATAATATGGTTACTAATACTAATAAAATCATTGTTAAACCCATAGGAGTAATGACACAATGTTAAGAGAAAAAGTGGTAAAATATTGTGTGCTATTTTACCAGCATCAACCCATAAATTGCTTTCAAGTGGAAACTCAGCATCGTACTTGGTGAAGAAAAGAGTCCTAGAGGACAGTTAAATCTAAATAAAACAATAAAAGTAATGGATATGTAAGGAGTTCCATAATTATTCATGATATTAGATACCTACCGACGCAGGGCAACTATTTCTAACAAACAAAACTCATCTGTATTTAACTAACCCAATCAATCTGTCGATTACAGTTTAAGTATAGAATCAATACTTGAGCATCGGTCTTATTCCAGATCGGTAATCAATCCATACTCAGCTGAATGGAGACTCACTCAAGTCGAGCCTCAAGCACAGATGTGTTTTGTCAATGCATCAGCCTGTTTTCATTTTATTTTGTACATCAATTTTGTTCTGATCTTCACAAGATTATAGATATTAAAATATAGGTACTATAAAAGCCCAATTATTTAGGGAATCAGCGTTATTATTTTGGTCCTGAATAGTACAATCACATATTTATTGAAGTAAAGCTATTTGAAGTAAAGTATCGTAATTTTCTTAGCAAAATTTTATTGTCTAGTTCACTAGACAATAACATTTTCTATAGTTCACACCTCTACACCTCACCTCACACACCTCTTTCTATAGTTTTCACAATGTTATGGGACCCGTGTACCTACCTAACTCTTAAATATATGAGAGGAACGCTAAAGTTCAGCCTTCTTTTTGAATCATCGTTGAATAAATTAGGTATTGTAATAATCTACGTCTCGAAATATATATATTTTGATAGTAATACTTCAATTCCACAACAATAATAATAAATTCGACAATGCACTTGAAAATAACGTAAATTGATAATAACAATCTATGCTCAAGCGCGGTCTCGACCACACTTGGGTGACTCTGATTACAGATCCAATCGCTACTTAGGTTCGATTCACGAACTGAGTTAAACTGAATTATGATCAATTAATCTATGCTTGAGGATCGTTCTAAAATTAAAACTTGACTCAAAACTAGTTTTAAACAGAGATCAATGCTTGAGTTTCCGTGGGTTTCAGTGGGATCACAAAATTAATTAGTAAGTGTACAGTGCTGGTAATTATGCCGTGTGAGTGCACCGCGCCGTGCCGGTGGCAGCGCTTGCCGGACGGACGGCGACTGCGCCGGACAGCGCCTGACAGCTACCTGATCAGAACCGTGGATCTATTGTTAGATATGGCATTAATTCCTGGTTTAAATTGTGAATGGCACTTGGTCGGGGACGTTTGTTTTTCTAAAAATACTGTGGTTTGCTACATAGAAATATAAGCACCTGGTTGAATTATGCATGAAAAGAAAATAAACGTTTATTTTGTGGTAGTAGAATAGTGCCATCATTATTAAGTATTCATGCATTAATAGCCTCCTCTACTTCAATCTGAGAGAAGAACTGATCATCCGACCATGTTTAAATCGCATATATAAGCGACAATAGACTTATAAACTACTTAGCTTCTGCCCGCGACTTCGTCCGTGTGAAATTTATTGTACCCCCGTCCCACCCCGTCGCATCGCATCGCCGGCCCGCGCTATTTATTCGTTTTCGCTTAGCGTTCTTTCTGACTTTTTTTATTTCTGCTTGGTTCCTAAGGGTCGTAGCGTAATGTTAAAGAGCTTATAATCTTCCTCAAGAATCGGACTACCGAAAGCAAAAAGAACTTTTCAAATCCGACCGGTAGTTCCAGAGATTACCCCTACATACAAAAAAAACAAACAAATTTTACCTCTTTCTAATATTACTAGTATAGACAAAAGAAAGGTAGTCTTTCAATAAAATACAGAAAGCAACATAACAGAAAATAATAAATTCTCTTCAAACCTCAGTACTTTATGTGACGTAACAACTTGAGCGCCTCTGCACAATAAAGTGGTATTTGAAAAGAAAATCCTCCTAACTGCACGCCCTTAGAAAATACTTTATGCTCAGAAAATGTAGGTGCCATTAAAATGTCTATAAAGACGGGCTTAGGATGGTGCGTTAGCAGAGATGTATCTGAAATACAGATACAAGATACAAAATACGTATTTTCATATTGTAACTATAAAACGTTTTTTAAATTCATTTTGTGTCTTGTATTTATATACTTTTTGTTTGGTATCTTAGTATTTTGTAGATACTATGTTTGCTAAAATACTTTTAGTAATAGACAACTGATTCTATTGTGACATCTTAGTTAGGTGACATTAATTTTAAATGTCAATGTTGTCGTAGATAAAACTGAACGCGTCATTGAATCTTTAATCTGAGGCCAAATTTATCGATGACGTGACAATTCTTTCTTTCTACAAAATGTCATCGGCTATGCCCCTTGACTCGTGTCATTTTTAATTATTCCGCATAATAGTCTGTCTTTGAGGGAGACATGTAAAAGTTTAGCCGGTCGGTCGGAGCTATGAGAAGATTGAGTCTTTTTTTGAACTTTGACTTGCGCGACCAACGCGATTTAGGTACATGTAAAAAAAATAACTTTCATTAAAAAAAATGTTGCTTTTTACAAAAGTATTTTATCTATAAAAAGTATTATATCTAGTATTTCAGATACCATTCCAGAAAGTTTTTTGCATCTGGTATCTGAAATACTTAATTTAAAAGTATTTTGCATTTTGTATTCTAGATACATCTATTTAAGGTATCTTGTACATCACTGTGCGTTAGATGTAGCGCGACAAGTTAGATGTAGCATCGTCGGTCTAACACGACTAGTTCTTTACGAACTTATTTATCTTGTTAATAAATGCCTCTTATTTCGACCGCGAAATTATTTCTTTTTATATTTGAATGGTCATAATTCTGTTTTATATTAGGTCGGGGAAATAGTTCTTTCGCGGCTTGTGTCCCATTTTTCTCTATTTTGGAATTAAACTTCAAAATGTATCGAATTTCTTCGTTCGATTAACTCATTTTGGCGGCAGAAAAACAATTGAAAAATGGCGGGACATCGTTTTTACTTTTTTATATGTCATCTATTTAATGGTACCAAGACCAGCCAGATACAGACAGTACAGCCAAAGAGATTTTACTACAACTTTATACCTATAAAATACGAAAAAACTTTTTCCCCGACATTATGTTACGGTCGCAAATCATATTTTGATAAACATATAGACCTGCAAATTCCAAAAAACATAAGAAAATTTGAATTTGGCGGCCTACCCTTTCACCTTAATGTCTCCTAGATGTGGCAACGAAAATGTTTGCACGTTTGTTACACTCACTGTAACAGTAGGTATTTTATATTTCTCACAGTAAAAATATCGTTTTGGGAGCTTCCAATATCTTATGAGCCGTTTTCTCATCACCATTAGGCCGTGATATATTTAAACCTTTCTCTCGTTCAAAATCAGTTTAAATTGATAGTGCTTGTATATTATACCGTGAACGCTTAAAGGCTCCCACAGACAGGCTCGACACGACAGCGCTACACAAAGGCGCCGCTCGTTGCGCGACACGCGGTGCCTTTGTGTCGGGAGTCGCGTCGCGCCAGTGTGTACGAGCCTTTATTCCTGGTATTTTCGTAACATAAAGTCAAGGAAATATAATAGGAAATCAAACAATAGCTCAAACCGTACTGTGTGCAGCTCGCACCTGCCGCCTCGACAAAATGCCGTAAAAATAAGCCGATGAATAGCTCAGCCGCTACAGCGCTTACAGCCGAGACGAATGCTCTGGGTCATAAGCTGTCGCGGGATTAAGGAAATTATTTTCTACACAGTTTTATACAACTACTCAAGTTACTTTTCTTCATTCTGTGACTCAGCTTGCTTACCTACGTGTTATTATACATTGCCTTTCGCGCGTCGGCCACAGATTTGCCTACTTTATGTCTCCATATGTATCCATACTCCATACTAATATAATAATAAATAAATCTGTCTGTTGCTTTTCACGCCTTAGGGCTAAACCGATTTCGATGAAATTTGGCACACCGGTAGACCGTGATCTGGGTTAGGACATAGGAGACTTTTTATCTTGGTATTACGATCATATGGGATAATATCCGTCCTCCACGCGGGCGGAACCATGGGTAAAAGCTAGTAATTTATAAATAATGGATTGTGGACTCGAACTATAAAGCACAAAGTTGTGAATCCTAACTAATATTATAGATGCAAAAGTATTTTTTCTTGTTTCTTACGCTTTCATGCTAAAAGGGCAGAACGGATTTAAATGAAATTTGGCACATGGATAGACCATGATTTGGTTAAGAACATAGGATACTATTTATCCCGATATTCCAACGGGATCGAGACTAATGCGAATGAATCCGCGGGGCGCAGCTAGTTATTAATAAATCTAACAAGAACAACATTTAAAACCCTTCGTCCTGCATCTTCTCTTCCGCTGTTATCTTACACCACACACTGTCAGCGGCACGAAGCCAGCATCTGGCCACAAAAGAAAACGATACAATGCAAATAACTGTAGCTTTATATAAAAAGTATGACTGAATTTTTACGTAAATATTTAAAGTATATTTTATTAACTCAATGTTACCAATCTTCAAAAAATACATAATATTGCTAACTAGGTATGTTTAATAATCAACAACATTCAATGCTTCATGCACTCCCTAATTAAGTACATAATTATGTGATTCACCCTTGTAACTAATTGCTCGTTATGATAAAAATACCAAACTACCAAAAAACCAAAATAATAGGACTGACAATCAAAATACCCTGACAATATTTTGAGCACATCGCATAATTTTGGTAAAACCAATAATTTAAAAGCTGTAGTAGGTATACTACAGCTTTTAAATTATTGGTAGTTTCTCCTCAAAATGGATGCAGGTGCCCGTCAGTATAGAAAATCCTGTGTAATGGGAATGCACTTAATTGCCTTTAAAAATGTCTGGTATCAGCCAATCAACGGGCGACCAAAATAATTGCATTCTGCACTCCGCAGGTGCCTATAAATTCTGTCGAATTGCCGCGAGTTTTTGCGGAAAACTGGAAAATTCGCATTGATAGAGCACTCAATTGCTATGCAAATGGCATTCAATTGCCTGTTAATAATCCGCTATTGTTATTCAAACGTATGAACGATATTACTTAAGTTCTTTGTTTCGTAAAAAAGTTGGCTGATACACTAAAATTGTTACGTTTTGATACGAAAAGTAGCTTGGCAAAATATATTTTGACACGAAGCGTAGCTTGGCAAAATATATTTTGACACGAAGCGTAGCTTGGCAAAATATATTTTGACACGAAGCGTAGCTTGGCAAAATATATTTTGATAGGAAGCGTAGCTTGGCAAAATATATTTTGATACGAAGCGTTGCTTGGCAAAATATATTTTGGTACGAAGCGTAGCTTGGCAAAATAGATTTTGATACGAAGCGTAGCTTGGCATAATATATTTTGATACGAAGCGTAGCTTGGCAAAATATATTTTGATAGGAAGCGTAGCTTGGCAAAATATATTTTGATACGAAGCGTAGCTTGGCAAAATATATTTTGGTACGAAGCGTAGCTTGGCAAAATAGATTTTGATACGAAGCGTAGCTTGGCATAATATATTTTGATACGAAGCGTAGCTTGGCATAATTTATTTTGATACGAAGCGTAGCTTGGCAAAATAGATTTTGGAATGCCATTAACTAACATATTATGCGCTAACTAGTATCTTTGTTACCATTCAGTTAAATTTATTTATTCAGTAACAATTTACATTGCGTTCGAATATAATCCAGCATGAAACGTAAGTAGACGCACAAATATACGTAGTTTATTATATATAAATATAGACATACATTGGATTTTTGTGCATGAAACAAAATTTATCGTTTTCATTAAGCCTTCATATTGTTCATATTGTTTCTTTTTTATCTATAGACTCAATGAACAAAAATAAAGTTTTACTGGAAATTGGGCATTCTCCCAGCAAGATTCAGCTGTATATTACCATACACTGTTTACTTGTTTATTCTCAGGCAATTTCCCACACACGTTACAATATAAAATCACAACAGCTGAAAATAGGTGAATTGGCCCGAAATCCATAAATATGGTCCAATTGTTGAGGGTATTGCGCGCCTCTTCACCTCACTACGAAATAGCTGACTGTATTCTTACGAATAGGTAGTTTTGTTGAGTTATTGGGACCCCTTCGTACCAGTACTGTTTTGAAAGTAAACCTTTTAAAGTATTCCTCACCTGGCTGTTTTCTCTTTTGCATATGGAAATGGCACGAAAATGTGAGGGGTGAATTAGATTTGATCGGCGAGCGTTATCAACATACAGTGAAAAACTGATGACTTGCAGTAGGTTTGCCATTTTTGTCACGAAATTTCAATAGTGGATGGCTATGGCTCTTGGAGTCTATATTAATACTTTATAAATTTCTGTCAACTCGAAAACATCAACTTAAAAATAATTGGGTCACTCTAATAAGAACACTTGGTAAACTTTCAAGACAAAATGGTCTTCAGAATATTCTTGCACAGTCTTCACACACATTATGTACAAAATCCATTATTTTCAGCGCTTTATCAAAACAATTAGATACAAAAGAATTGCTTCAATAAATACAGGGTTAATACTGAAGTGAAACGAAAACAGTAAAATGGTGGTTATTTATCGTGAAAAATCATGTACCGATTGGTAAATATCGGAATACAATGGAGTTCAAAATATTCACTCACAATGTTTATGTTCCACGGCTTTGTTGGCGAACAATTAAGCGATTCTTTTCGCTCACAAAGAACGCGAAATTCAAAAGATTTCGCTTAAAAAGGCTCTTGTGGTCTCTTGATATGTAGGATCGGAATATTGTGGCTTCTGTTCAGAAGATCTAGTTGAGCTAGCATTGTTTTGTTTGTGAAGAAAAGATTCGAGTGCCTGCTGGGGAAGATGAATAACTTAACAAAAATACCTAAAGTCTGCGTGCGGCGTTTTGTTCACGCCAGGGAACCATTCTATTCACACAGTCTCCTCATTCATAGATGTTGTAGTCGATAAGGGTCTCACTGAGACTGATGTTTATTTAAAAATACGTAAGTAAAATAAAACTGATCTAGGCGCGATGGGGGTTTATCTGTTCTAGAATAGACAGCAAAGAGCAAAGCATGAACTACGCATTATTACAATACCACTGCAAATTACTATTTATTCAAAATAGAATAAACAAGCTTTGTGATCTCTGACAAACTGTACAAAGTCAATAACTAGGTATGAGTAACTCTTGGGAAATTATAATATTAAACACTCTAGTGACACACTGATCCACGAAGCTTGTTTGTGAAGTAAACATTCTGTTATAATTATATAAACTGTAACTGCCTGTGTGTGTCTGTTGTTACACTGTATTCAAAATGTATTCAGATTTAGGGATTCGAGGTGTCTGTAGCACTCGTACGTTAGTACATGAAAGAAAGAACGAAAGAAAATAAAAAGAAAATTTGTTTATTCTTCACGAACAAGATGGAAATAACAAATAACAAAAAAAAAAACTGGTTATTATTATTTTATGATTTGATTTTAAGAAAATAATAATAATCCAGATGTTATTATTTTCTTAAAATTAGAGACTGATAAATGAAACACACGCGGGTTGCCTTCTGTAACTGTTGTTCTTTCCTAACAACCGAACCGCCTCAGATGAAAAAAAGTATTCTTATAATATTGGTTACTAAAATCAGAATATTTAAAATATTATAAATAAATAAATAAAATACAGTTCAGAGCAAGACACTCTGCTTCTAGTATTCCTACATAACCGATTTTTTATATTACAGACAAAAGTCCTCTACAATTTTATTAACTTATTTATTATGTATTTTCATCATGAAGGGTGTGGTTGTATGGGAAAGTTTGATATGCCCGCAGACGAAGTCGCGGGCGAAGTGCTAATACTTCTTACCTATTTATATTTTGTTACCCAACCAGACACAGAAATCATCTCCCATATAAATGACAACCGTTTTCCTTTATGTAGAAGTTAATGGTGTTCACATCACATGAGTGAGTGATGGCGTACCTCGCGACGCGTGAAGGTGATCGTTTGAACTGCGACGGTGCTGATTAATGCTTTCATGGTCTGACGAGCAGACGGCACACGAGTCGAATAAAATAAAGTAATGTGAATTTGAGTCAATTGTTTGCACCGACTGGGTGGCAGACCTCGTGGAACTTATGCCGCTCTGTCTGCCTGCAATACTTACGAGTATAACATAACACAACATAACATCACGCCCGTATTCCCCGAAAGGTTAGGCAGAGGTGCACCAACAGTACACCCACATTTTGCCAGTTATGTTTCAGTCCCATATAACAAGGGGCGAGCCAATTGCCAACCGGGCTCAAGTCCAGACTCTGGGCTTCTACTAAGAAATAACAGATAACAGGTAAAACCCAATATCACTGTGCTCGACCTGGAAATCGAACCCAATACCTCAGGGTCAGCAGTAGCGCTTGCGACGATTAGGAAGAACAACGAGACAAGCAACTGTTACTAGTACTTATATAGATGTTATGAGACACACAAATAAAATTACACACACACACATACACTAAAAACATACTTTCGTGCAAAAGAAGAACCGAAATGATTGTATAATTATATAATTATAATTAATATTTATAATATAATTATTTCTTTATATATATTTTTTTCCTTTTTGTTCTTAGTACACATGTTTAGAAGTACCTATAAAGTGAAGTCTCTTTTATGTCCTTTCTTTAATTTCTTTTTTTGACTGGTCATAAAACAACAAATTTGTCTTTTATCACGGGAGGACACTGGCTCCTGCAACACAGTTATAACTAGCGCAGGAGTCAGAGAATTCTATCATTTATTGTAAAATATGTTTTATGTCAAAAAATAATATTTGTTTTTTTTTGTTTTTTGATTTACATGACAATACACGAGAAAGAAAGAAACATATTTTATTTGGGACACGCACAGGAAGTCCAAACATTAAAAAAATAAAATAAAAGGAGCATTTAAAACTAACAAAATTAACATAAAAACAACAATAAACAACTATAAAATAAAAGACCTGTGCGAGGCCAAAAAGGCACCTCAGCATAATGCTGTGATATTAAAACAAAAAAATACCGCAGCGCAGATACTGAAGTGGATACAGTATCTGCTACTAATGCATGTAGGAACTATTAATTATGTATGCTTTTATTATTCTTTCTTTTATTTTTAATACCTTTTGTAACATTTGGTAATGCGGAATGTAATTTTAACTGTGCGTGTTTTATGGAACCTGCTAAACTTGTACTTTTAATTGTATTCAGTAAGTTTTAATTTAGAAGGATAACTGTTTCTCACAAACAAAAGGTAGTGCGGTGAAATATAGAATAAAAATGAATGAACTTTGTAATGTACTTTATATGCACAGTTTTCATTGAATTTAATGACTTATAGGTTAAAACAAATAAAATAAAACACGTTTTAAGTGCAACATTATTTTGCTTCGAACTGTCAAGTTACTGAATACAATTAAAAGTCCAAGTATATAAATTAATTTTGATGACGATAGTAATCAATTAGTCAAGCATTTTATTCTCACGATGAAATTAATTGCAGGCTGCAACATCATCATCAACGAAATGGAGCAGAATTTGGAGTTGTCCACAATATTATTGTTGTCTTTTTCAGTAAAACATTACTTTAAGAAAAGACAATAACATTGTGCATTAATTTCTCCATGATATTTTCTTGCCTTGCGCCACTTAACTCCAACAACACGTTGAAATCATGTGTGAAATTGTGGTCCCTGCGTCTCAAGAGATAGTAAGTTCTGTTTGTCTCATAACGAATGGGTTGTAATTGATATCATACACGGGGGTGTATAGTATCAATCACAATACTTGATTATTCAACTGCTCACATTTGTAAAGTTAAATCTGTTTTATTTTGGAGTATTTTACTTTATTTTCTAGCTGGACTTAAGGCCAGGGAAAAAGTTGTACTTACAAACCTTTCATCTGAAAGAAATCTAGCAGATCTTGCTAGATCATTATTCTAGCAACCAATTGCTGTTTAGCAACGCCACGCTCCACTTTTGTTTTTTAAAATAATCCCTGAGTCTTCTTTAACTCAATTTATCGACAAAATAGAGTGCCCACACATATCTCTCAAAGCCACACATATAGCTCAAATACATAGCAAACTATAGTTTTGTATAATTTAGAAGCATATTGCAATTTTGTAAATGTGAGTACAATGGATTCGTTTATTATATAATTATGTTGACTTGACAGCATGGCAGTAGAGACTATGTCATGCTCACTTAAATGTCTCACTGTTGGTGGCGCGTGTGTTGGATCATTCGGTTCCCTACAAAATGGTTGAGCTGGATGGTGCTGATCCACGCGTCATGTTCGTGAACGGGCGCCGTCAGTTGAGACTGGTCATCTCTTAACTGCCACGGCTTATTTTTATTATTAATCTTATATTTTGAATTGTTTTTTTATATATTTTTTTTTCATTGTTCTCGCATATAGAAGCAACACGAATAATGTACCCAGGATTTTGTAATATCTTGATTTAAAAAGAGTGTCCTTGGAGTTTCTTGCCCGTTCTTCTCCATAGAGATCTACGTTTTGGAATGGGCAACTAGCTTCAACTTTCTGACTAACTGACCGACTCTTTGACAATTCAAAAGTGCCTGTAAATGGTTTAATTGAAATAAATGCTTTGAGTTTGAGTTGAGTTGAGTATCCCACCAGGTAAATTAAAACGATTCATACGTGCACGGTTCACATTTTTTATTTTTTATTTTTTTTATAAGTATTTTATGGCCTGGTTGCTAAGACCTTTTAGAAAAGTCTTTAGTTTATTTGTTTCCTTCACTAAATTTCTTCGAAAGTGTTTTTAATATATTTATATATTGCTCGATAACAAGTCTTATTTTTTAATAATTCTGTCAAGCGGCGGGAGGTATTATTTAGCACAACACTTTCACTACACAATTCACTTAATTCACTCGCTTTGTTTGGGCTTGATAATTTAGGTTTCCACTTTTCAAGGTACAAACTTGATACAAAGAACAAAGAATATTTAGCTATTTTAGGTACTTATTTTCATATTTCTTGACAATGATTTCCATGATGGTCAATTATTATGTATTTTTTTACTTAGATTTTCGTTTTCTTCATGTTATTCCCGCCATTTTTTTTTTTCTTGATCTACCGGTTCAGATTTTAACCTAAAAGAATGTTCCGGACTAGCATGCTGTTATGAGGTTACCATGGATTCAGCACATGATTCTAAACCTAAACCAGTTTGTATATTGACTAGCGCGGCGCTTGCTGTCGCTCGTAATTTACTCGCCATGAGTAATGAGCTTGTGGCGAATGAGCTGCTGGCGTTCCTGCAGCAGAAGCTAGATGTGATGGACGAGGTGTCCGCTATCCAGATCTACGCAACGAACTTCAGCGAGGACGACATAGCTGCTGCCAAGCTGTTGTTGTTCATAGTGCTTAACAAGCGCGATCAGATGGTGTCCCGCCGGCGTGACGTGACTAAGAGAAGCCTGCAAGACATTATCACGCTGTTGAAGGAGACTGACCCGGACGACGTGCCGACGTTTGTGGCGTAGGAGCTACACAAACTTGCACCCGTCACCTTCGACTACGTCGGTGTAACAAGCCTACTGACGGACATTGTGTTTCTGAAGGCCCGCCTCGCGGATGTGCTGGGGAAATTAGATGCATCCCAAAACACGGTCACCGATTTGCGCAAGGAATTTAGTGAGTTTTGCAACAGTGTGGCGGTAAATAGGTCATCAGTTGATGCGTCTAACGTAAAGATGTGTCGCGGAGCCGGCCTCGATGTATCGTCGTCAAATTCCATGTCAGCAGTTTCGTCGCCAGCGCATCCGTCGTTTGCTGAGCTTGCAGAGCACCCCGCCTGCGTTCCTCGCAGCCCCGCACCCGTCACCGCGACTCCTCCACGTAGCGCAACCTGGGCCCCGAGCCCCGAACTGCTGCCAGTGTCTGCAGCCCTGGCGAAACCCTTACAAAAGGATTTTGCTAGCGTCACCGCGAGTACCCCAGGTGCTCCAAGTATGCAGCCAATGCCAGAAAAGGCGCCGAATAGGGCTGGTGATGAGGGTTTCGTGACAGTGCAAAGGGGAAAGCGTCGGTCCCGAGCGAACAAAAACCACTGCGGCAAAAGCTCCTACGGATTCCGGAGTGAGCCTGCGTGCCGCAAAGCCGAACACACCAGTGTAGTCTCCCGCTTACACTACAGCACTATGGCGGAGGACATCGTGGAGTACATGCGCCAGAAGACGAGGTACACGCCGAGGGTGCAGTTACTGGAGTCGCACCGCAACGTCAACTTCTAAGCGTTCGTGGTGCGAGTAAGGACCAGGCCCGGGTCGACGGCGCATCGTGTTCCACGCGCGCCTTAAAGAGATGTCAGCAACATTGACGGGGTCAGATAGGGCCGATGCCTGCCAAAGAGTTACCGTGGCCCTGGCGCACAGGCAACTGAAGGAGCACGGGTGGGTTTTAGTCAGTAAGAGTCTGACACGCCCTTCCGCTCTGCCCAGAGCGGGAGAAGTCATTTAACGAGTTCCCAAAAAATAAAAAAGGTGGTGGCGGCGGGGGCGGGGTGAAATACTCATTGCTCGTGCTCGACGCAACTACCGCGGCCGGTGTCGTCACAGCGATCACAGTGAGGCTGGGTACAGGCGGCGCGGCGCACTGTGGAAAATCGTAGAACAACTGCTGATTAAAAATGGTTATTGTCAATGTCGCTACTGGCAGGCTTTTTTTATTTTACTCAACAGTTTAAGGACCAAACTAGACTATAATATCAAAAAACTATACATATTACATGAAATGTTTTTTTTACAACACCACAAACTTTACAGTTTTGACGGACGTCCATGTTCAGCCCGTTCACTTGATCACTTTCAAATTGATTTTATTGTTATACGTTACAGGAAAAGGTATAATGTATTATATATTTCTGGAAACCTCGTTTTTTGAAGAATATGAAACAACTAATATGTATTTTGATATTACGTTAACGTTTACCTTAAAATAATTACAAAATAAAATATGGGGAAAAAAAGGTTTTTTTAAAGTTCATCGAGACTTTTGACAGTTGCCCACGTTTACCTCTGCTTTACATTTAATGTTGATTTGTAGCTAGCCTAGCTATCCATAAACATAATTAAATTTAAAAAAGCTGCGGATATTTGCGGTTTTCGGAGTAAGTAGTAAAAATGTGATAAAAGTCAGAAAACGGAAACCAGCTCGCTATCTATTGCGGTTTGAAATGTTGCTGTTTACATCAATATTTTGCGGTAAGTTTTGTAATTTATCATTGATATTAGGGCGTTTATCTTGTTTGCACTCATGTTGCGTGTGAAAATATTAATCAACAAGATGCACACTACCCTCATATTTCATATAGTATATAAACAGTTGTTTCATTTCATTGTAAATAACAGAATAGTGGTGAATTAACAGAAGTGTAATTGTTACGAATACAATATAACTACGTGTTTTGTTGACAATTCAAAATATCTACTACTACTACTACTTTCGTATATCAAAGGAGGAAAATCATTCGAGGTATTATCAACAATTTTAAAAGAAAATTATGATGTATCTGAAGACAACCTATGTTTCATCCTCAGTGATTTTCAAAGACATAATTATTCCCACTTTTAATAAACGATGGACAGAAACTTCACGGAAAAAGGATATATTTTAATGAAAAACGGTAATTGGTTAGAATCAGAATATTTAGTAACTTTACCGAACTCTGAAGACGTTACAACAGTCTCCACACCTTCTACTTCTTCTGGAAAACGTGGGAGACCGTGCGTATCTTATCCAGACTTGTCAGAATCTAGTAAAAGAAGAAAAAATACAATGTTACTTAATGAATATGGATTTGAACTCGTCTATAATGCATATCTTCAAGGGTTACGTTAGATAGGAGAAGCAACAGAAGCTAAACTTGTGGAAACATTAAGGTTTGCTGATAGTGAAAATAAGACCTTATTCTCAAGTCTCATAGAAGACGCAAGGCAGACAAAAATTTTAACGGATGAAGAAGCTTTTAGCGTATTTATTGACTTGGATTTAACTAAAGCACAATATTTGTACTTGAGAAATTTAACGAACGAACGAAAATCTTTTGTGTTTCCACCATATTACAAAGTGCAAGAAGTTAAAACGACTTGCTATCCACCATCTTCAGCTATAGAAATTACAGACACAAGTGCAAAAATAGTAAGACTTCAAGATTTATTAGATCACACTGCAGCTAGAATATTGACAATAGATTCAGTGTATAGGAATGGATTGAATAACTTACTTCTATACAGTAAATGGGGCTGTGATGGCGTATCCGGTGAAAGCCAGTACAAACAGAAACTGCCAGAAGAGTCTGAACTAATTTCTGATGCAAATTTATTTATCACTTCTTTGGTGCCTATAAAGTTAATTAACGAGCTAACAGGTGATGTTGTCTGGCAAAATCCGGTACCTTCATGTGTTTGTTTTTGCCGGCCCATATTAATAGAATTTTGCAAAGAAACTCCCGAGAAAACTAAAGCTGTTGTGGATGAAATAAAAGGTCAAATAAATTCTTTGGGTCCATCATTAATTAACAAAAAAGGTGAGGGAGTGCAAGTGAAGCATGATCTCTTTCTTACAATGATAGATGGCAAAGTAGCTCAGGTATTAACAGATACGCCTTCGGGTTCCACATGTACAATATGTGGAGCTACTCCACGCCAAATGAACGATTTGACTAAAGTGACTGCTAGGCCTGAAAATGAAGATTCTTATAAATACGGACTGTATACTTTGCACGCCTGGATTCGTTGTATGGAAATGATTTTACATATTTCCTATAATCTGTCTTTCCAAACATGGTCAGCCACAAGCGAAGAAAAGAAACGACTAAAGCAAGAGAAGAAAACCCAGGTACAAAGGCGTTTCCGTGAAGAGCTAGGATTGATTATCGACAAACCAAGACAAGTAAGTGGTAATTCTAATGACGGTAATACTGCCAGAAGATTTTTTCACAATGCAAGCTGCTCTGCTGAAATTACAGGAGTGGATATAAATTTGATTAAACGACTTTACATAATTCTGCAAGCTCTTTCTTCGGGTGTAATGATAAATGCTGAAAAATTTGGCAGTTATGCTATGGAGACTGCCAGGATCTATGTGAGCAATTATGAATGGTACTACATGCCATCTTCAGTTCACAAAATTTTGATTCATGGAGAAAGTGTCATAAAGCATTTTGCAGTACTTCCTATTGGTCAACTTTCGGAAGATGCGCAAGAATTTCGTAATAAGGATTATAAAAAAATTCGTCTACATCATGTTAGAAAATGCTCAAGATCCGCTACAAACGAGGATGTATTTCATACTCTTCTTTATACTTAAGATCCTTACATAACTAGCATTAGAAAACCGTATACTAAAAACGTGAAGGAACTTGATGAAGACACCTATACCAATATCTTTTGAAAGTGAACGAATTAATTTTAGATCCCGAAGTTCATCAAGTATGTATAAATAACATAACATTCAGTAAACATTACAAATAATTACATAATCTGTATTCGATTTGAATCTCATATATTTTTTTACATGTTTTTATTATTTAAATAGAATTTTATTTTGATGTACTATATGATATTTGGTTTTTGTAAACATTAAAATAATAGTATTCATAGTTAGAAAATAAATATTGGTCATTTTTGATCATTTTGAATTTGTTTTATTTTTTAATGTATGGTTTTAAATTCAGTCATAATAAATTACATTCCATTTGAAGCCAAATATACTATTCTATATTTGTGCAAAATTTTAGAACATAATATTTAGAAATAAAAAAGTTATTGATTTTTAATCAGAAACAGACTTTTATTTTCCATAGTGCGGCGAGGCGGAGCTGAGCGAAGAGTCCGGAGGTGGTGGGCATGCTCGACGTGCGGCTTATCTTGTCAACATTTTCTTCGTTTTCTTAATGTGGTCATTATTATTTTATAGGAGGTGACATCTATTATGTCACCTCCGATTCGGTAGTTTTTGGTTATATTTATTGCATTTTGGTGTATTATGGTCACTGTTTTTTATTTTCTGAAAGTGAAAATCTGTTGTAAAATTAGGTCCAAATTATTGTCACGGAAAGAATTAAAAAAAAAAAATGAGACGTGTATTGACACGGTGTTGCCTTATTATTATTATCTCCTTTATTTCATATATATATACATATAAATTATATTTTTAAATATTAGAATATAAAAATATAAAAACATTTAAAAATATAAAAAATAGTGGCCCACCGGTATCGGGAACAGGGTCCAAGCTACTGGCGGTCAGGGCTCCAGAGAGAGAAACCTCCTCACAATGCGGGCCGTGTCCAAAAGTACCGCCTTCTGAATCAAGCCCTTGATCCAGCTGCCCAACGAGAGCCTCCTCAGGTGTTGGTCGAGGCTCTTGGCTATTAATCCATTGGCTGTCACGACTATCGGTACAATGATCGCTGAGTCCACATCCCACATGTCGACAACCTGACCGACCGACAACCTGACCAACCGACCGTGGGTGATGCATTCGATTTGCAGTCAGCAGTGTACGGACCTTCCTATCCAGGGCGTCGAGTTCGGTCTGAGTCCATTTGAGTATGCCAAAAGAGTACATCAAAACCGGCATGACCCAACCGTTAAAGGCGCGTACCTTGTTTCCGCCTGATAGAATAATAATAATAATAAAAAATAAAAATAAAAAAAATAAAAATAAAACTTGGCAACACCGTGTCAACTAAACGTCTCATTTTCTAATATTCATATAATTATAACATTGAACGTAATTTTGATCCATTTTTACTATAGTTTTTCCTTATAAACCAAAACCGACCATTACAACCATGGACAAACTAAAAAAGAGACCATATTACACAAAAATTAAATAAATAAAATCAAAAACTACCGATTCGGAGGTGACATGACAGTTGTCACCTTCAAACATCAGAGAAAAAATATTAGCAAAATGAAATAATGTTGACAAGATCAGCCACACTACGAGCACGCCCACCACCTCCGGACTCTTCGCTCAGCTCCGCCTCGCCGCCGCCGGTATCCAGCCTCACTGTGAGCGCTGTGACGACACCGGCTGCGGTAGTTGCGTCGAGCTCGAGCGACGAGTATTTCTCCCCGCCCACGACGCCACCACCTGTTCGTCGACGTGGAGGACACCGGCCGCCGGACGGCTTAGGACCTCGAGGCCCACTGGCCTCTGACAGGGTCCCAGCTCCCGGCGGAAGTGTGCAGCGCATGAGATGGACACGATCCATCAATGAAAACGTCATGCGCTCATACTATGGGGCTACAGAGGGGGGAAACAATCTGACCGCGTACCGTGTCCGGATGCTCTCTCTTTTTCAGGTGCTTGAGCCAGCTGTCAACGTTTCGGCACAACGACTGTCGGATCAGGTGTGGGTCATCCAACGTAATCATATGTTGGATGACACTGTACTTGATCGCCTGCGAAGTGAAATGCAGAGTAGTCTTGTCATCGCCCACCCGTCTCAGACCGTTGTAGTACTACCACAGTCTAACATAAGTCAAGAAGACGAGGAGACTGATGACAGGACTACAAACGTAAGTACCCAGTGCAATGAGGAATTGAGGAGTGCTTTGGAGGATGCGATTCGAGAATATCGGTTCATATCGCCCGAACTTAGACCACGCTTACCTCGTTTGCCCATGCATAATAAAAATAGGGCGCTGGTGGCGGTCCTGGATGCGCAGTTGTCAAATTATTTTGATGACTGCGTAGACCTCACCGATACTCATTCGATTCTGTACTGCGCGGCTGTAGCGGCATGCCGTGTAGCTCACGTTAAATTTGCTATTGATTCTAGAGCTACACGACCGAAACCAGCCGTACCAGCTTGGCAGTGCAGAATTGAACGTCGTATTGGTGGGGCCAGAACGCTCATCGGCAAACTAATCTGCTTCAGGGAGGGCAATACTCGCCCTAGAGTGATGCGCTTTGTGAGACGCGCGTTCGCAGGGACTAATATCAGGCCTCAGGACTATATGTCCTGTGTCACAGAGCGCATCGACTTCCTGAAGCAGAAAGTGTATGCATGGGCGAACCGTATTCGTAGGTATAAGCGGCGAGTGGAGCGATACACTCAGAATCGCACCTTCCAACGCGATCAAAGGTGGGTTTATAGGGATTGGGAGCGACCGATTCAAGATGTGGCTGACACGTGCCTACCAGATGATGATGCCATGTGTTCTTTCTGGCGCAATATCTGGTCGGTGCCTGTCAGTCACACCGAAGGCGATTGGGCTCGGAAAGTCGAGCGAGCCTGCGATCCAATACCAGAAATGGGGGCTATTACCATCTGCCCCCAAGATGTAACTCGTGCAGTCCGTCCGCTGCCTAACTGGAAGTCTCCAGGGCCGGACGGACTGCAAAACTTTTGGATTAAATGGTTCGTAAGATCGCACGCTCGCTTGGCGGCTCAGTACCAGTCTGCTTTGGAGTCTGGTTCGCTACCCCAGTTCCTAACCACAAGAGTTACCCACCTGCTCCATAAATCAGGTAGCACTGCGGAACCCAAAAATTATAGACCGATCACGTGTTTACCGACGGTCTATAAAGTTCTTACATCCATTTTGAGGGCTAAAATTAACAAACATATAGACACCAACTCTATCATGTCTCCTTCTCAAAATGGATGTAGGAACGGGTCCCGTGGTACGAAGGAGCTACTCCTCATTGATATGACCATTAGCCAACAAGTTCGTCGTTCCCGAAAGGATCTGTCGACATGTTGGATAGATTACAAGAAGGCCTATGACTCGGTGACACATACATGGCTCATGAGGGTGCTGGAGTTATATAAAATAGATGCAACTCTGCGCACCTTCCTGATGTCATGTATGGGGCAATGGAGAACAGTCCTTCACTATCCAGGATGTCGAAATGTCCAAAGGAATAGCGAACCGATAAGGATCGAGCGAGGCATATTTCAGGGTGATAGTTTGAGTCCGCTTTGGTTCTGCTTAGCCTTGAATCCTCTAAGCACACTGCTGGAAGATTCAGGTCTAGGCTATCGGCTGAGGAGAGGTGGCCAGGTTATATCTCACCTCCTCTACATGGATGACCTAAAACTGTTCGCCCCCAACAATTTGCAACTGATGGAACTACTGAAAGTAACTAAAATTTTCAGTAGCGCCATCAGAATGGAATTTGGTGTGGACAAATGTGCGGTCATGCATGTAAAGCGAGGGGCGATTGTGGAATCCGTCGGAACCCAACTCTCGGATTCCATAAACCTTAGAACCCTCTCTGCATCCGAAACCTATAAGTATTTGGGTATGTCGGAAGCATTGGGCATCAATGGTACTGACATGAAGCAATCGTTAAAGGAACGCTTCTTTGGCCGCCTGAAAAAAGTATTTAATAGTCTTCTATCAGGCGGAAACAAGGTACGCGCCTTTAACGGTTGGGTCATGCCGGTTTTGATGTACTCTTTTGGCATATTCAAATGGACTCAGACCGAACTCGACGCCCTGGATAGGAAGGTCCGTACACTGCTGACTGCAAATCGAATGCATCACCCACGGTCATCGGTAATGAGGCTGTATATCCCGCGAAAATGTGGAGGTCGAGGCTTTTTAAATGCTAAGACCCTCCACAATCGCGAGATATGCAGTCTCAGGGAATATTTCTTAGAGGCCGACGTGGGGATGCATCGAGATGTGGTCAAAGTGGACAAGGGCCTCACCCCGCTCTCCTTGGCTAAAGAGAACTGGCGCAAGCCAGTAGTGCTTGACACTAATGATCGCATGGAAGTATGGCAGAGTAAGGAGCTTCACGGACGCTTTTTTCGGGCCCTACATGGACCCGATATAGATCAACTAGCGTCCGTAGCCTGGCTACGTTTCGGTGACCTCTTTGGAGAAACCGAAGGTTTTGTCTGTGCAATTATGGACGAAGTTATGATGACAAACAACTACCGGAGATTTATTGTGAAAGACGGCACGGTTGACATTTGTCGGGCATGCCACCGTCCGGGTGAATCAATCAGACACATTATCTCCGGATGTTCTAGTCTAGCTAACGAAGAATACTTGCATAGACACAACCTTGTAGCCAGGATTATCCATCAGCAACTTGCTCTCAAATACAGCCTTGTAGAATCGGAAGTGCCGTACTACAGGTATGTGCCCGACCCAGTTCTCGAAAATGGAAATATCACATTGTACTGGGATCGATCCATCATCACTGACAGGACTATTGTTGCCAATAAGCCTGATATAGTGGTGGTGGATCGATTAGAGCGGCGTGCAATGATTGTTGACATAACGGTCCCACATGACGGGAACCTCGTGAAAGCCGAGAAAGATAAACAAATCAAATATCTTGACTTGGCTCGCGAGGTTGTCGACATGTGGGATGTAGACTCAGCGATCATTGTACCGATAGTCGTGACAGCCAATGGGTTAATAGCCAAGAGCCTCGACCAACACCTGAGGAGGCTCTCGTTGGGCAGCTGGATCAAGGGCTTGATTCAGAAGGCGGTACTTTTGGACACGGCCCGCATTGTTAGGAGGTTTCTCTCTCTGGAGCCCTGACCGCCGGTAGCTTGGACCCTGTTCCCGATACCGGTGGGCCACTATTTTTTATATTTTTAAATGTTTTTATATTTTTATATTCTAATATTTAAAAATATAATTTATATGTATATATATATGAAATAAAGGAAATAATAATAATAATCTTTATTTCCAGTTTTACAATTTAAAATTTTTACCACTTGCTAAAAATAACATGAAATGTTTTGCATATAAATTGTAGGGTAATACAGAGTTATAAACCTCTAACACCCAAGCTAAGATTAAACTTGTGTTACGGGTGTCAGGGCTCTCACGTTAACACCAGTTAGATAAATAAAAGTTCGGAATTTCACAGAGTAGGTACTATAGACAGAAAATAATGAAAATAAAGATTTTGTACTGAAACTAAAAAATAAAATTAATTAAAGAGAAAACTATTTGTATGTGTGTGTGTGTGTATTTGTTTGTGTGCGTGTGTATGTCTGTATGTGTGTGTGTGTAAGGGTGTGTGTAAGGGTGTGTGTACGTGTGTTTCTCTGTGTTTTTTATTTTTTTCTGAGTTGTGTTGGAAGGCCAGTGTCGGCCAACATGTGTCGGACAGGGTACTGTTTGGGCGAGAGGGGGCGTGTGTTAAATCTACGTATTGAGAATTTTTTCAACCTCACCATAGTTAAGGCTCATTATCCATTCACAGACCTTACCTTTACAATCAAATTTATTGAAAGTGTATATGTTACATTGTTTGTTCACAAAGTTGTATATACGACTACCAAGGATTCTGAAATGACGTTCTGCAAGTTTCGTTCTGTGCCCCTCTATGGGACACACGTTTCTGGCCCTACGTTTTGTCAGGCAATTGAAATCCAACTGTAAAGAAGCATGCTTGCGCAACGTACAGTTTAGCACAAAGAGCTGCCTCACGGTCAAGACCTGACATTCTTTGTACAATTGAGCCGTACTATATCGATAATGCTTAAAGGTCATAACCTTGAGGACAGCTCTCTGTGCCCTTTCCAGTTGTATCATACTTGTCTTCGAAGCACCGTCCCAGACCGATATGCCATAAGTTAATATTGACTGGCAGAGGGAGAAATAAACCATGCGTAAGGTATCTGTGTCAGCACTATACCGTAGGCCCTTAAAGACGGCAATTAGTTTTCTAACTCTGCCAGACAATGCCCTAATCTGAGCATTCCATGATACGAGGTTGTCTATTATTACGCCAAGATACTTCACAGTGGTTTTCCTTATCAAGGGTAGGCAGGAGCATTGGTTTGGGAAAGCATTACAATTAGTATGAACTTTAAGTGAAACTGTGTTGTCAGGTTGCGAAGCAGATTTGAGGGAAAAAGTGATGTAGTTTGTTTTATCCACATTTAGAGTTAGGCTATTCGCCGATAGCCAAGACATAACTATGCCAAGAACAGATTCAGCTCTCTCTCGGGCTTCATCCCAATGGCACTTAGACTTTTTATCTAGTGTCTCAACAACTTCGTCAATCAAGGCCGAGAAAGCGTCTTCACATCACTTCCCCCTACGAAAACCAAATTGATTGCTGGAGAGAATATTATGGTTTTCCAGGAACGACACAAGACGTTTGTTCAGGACTCTTTCAAGAACCTTCGACAATGCCGGAAGGACCGAAATTGGTCTGTAATTGTTGACACTGCCTCTGTCACCCCCCTTGTGAATAGGGTGAACGACCGCTCTCTTTAAAACTTTGGGAAATACACCCTCAGAGACACAAATACCGCATATGTGAGTGACGAGGGGCACAAGAGTCTGTCTACTCATTTTAAGAAGCCGTGAACCGATTCCATCCCACCCCGGGGCAGAATCGGCACGAAGACCCATTATAATATTTTCAACTTCAGCGTGATCCGGAGGGAGAAGAACAATTGAGTTCACCTGAGTATCGTCCCTGACATATGACTCATGTAAAGTACTAGTATTTGTATGCTTAGCTGCAAGTTCCTTGCCAATATTCGCAAAGTAATTATTTACTAAATTTAATGAAGACTTGCAGTCTAGGTTGGACAAAGACAGTAACTCCATAGGAGGAGATTTAGAGATTTGTTTATGAATGATTGTGTTTATGATGTTCCAGGTCTTTTTGGGATTATTTTTAGCTTCCACCAATTCATTTTTTTCGTGATTAATTTTTAGTCTATGTAGAAGCTTATTGCAAAAGTTGCGGTAACGTGTATAGGTTAATTTCAAAGTATAATTGGCCGGTGTCTTTTTGTGTTCTCTATGCATGTTGTCCCTATTCCTAATGCATCTTAGTAACCCCGGAGTGATCCAGGGCTTGATTATTCTCAGCCTAGAAGGAATGCACCTGGTGATGGTATTTTACGTATTATAGAGGCAATTGTATTAATAAGAAATTCAGTAGTCCAATTAGGATTGCTAGAAGACAAGATAGTACCGAAATCGGTTTTTTCAATTTGGGCAACAACCCCAAGCAGATCTACCTTCGAAAGAACTTTAGACGTTTGATGTTTTGTTACGTCTTTTATACAAACTAGCACTGGGACATGGTCGGTAATGTGACTATCCAAGATAAAAGATACTACCAATTTCAACACCTTAATCATGACGTGATCCAGGCAATTTTTTTCTCTGGTAGGGACAGTATAGGCCGGTAAGAGTCCATGTGATGCAGTCAAATTCATGTATTCGTTATAATTAGGATCATTATTAGTTGTGCTAATGTTAATGTTCATGTCTCCCACCAGAAATATATTTTTATGGGAGGATACCGAAGCTAGTACAGTGTTGAGACTGTTTAAAAAGTTGTCTATTTTACGAAAGGATGGCGGCCTGTACACAGCAATAATTAGGATATCAGTGAGTTTACAAATTAGGCAGTTTGCATCAAGAAACTCCGGCTCTACAATATTATGTTGTAAATCTGAAAGGACTTAGATAACTAGACCATCATTTTTATTGAAGCTATTTGTAGACGAATATGCCAAGTATCCCTGCAGAATTGGCATATTAGTATTTTCGTTCAGCCAACATTCCGAGAAAATGATCACGTCACACCTGATTTTTAAAGATGATAATAGCACAAGGACGCTATTGAAATTCTTATTAATACTACGTATATTTAGATGCAGCACATTTATTGTTTTATTGGGGTTTCCTAGAATCTGATGGCATTTATCAGGAGGGCAACTAAAGGATTCGTGGGACCCATATGTATCCAAGCTATTTATTATATCATTTATGTTATTCATTTTTATTTTATTTAAAGTCAAGTGCACCTAAAGGTTTCACGTTTAGTCTAGTTTTTGGCTTTAGGGCGTTACAGAACTGATAATTATTATTCCTTATTGTAACCTGGGATAAACAATATGTTCGATATTGCACACCATATTGTATCATAAGATGAGAACAATTTCCGAAAATTAATAAACTTTGTGATTTGTGAGTGTTTTGAATGTACGTGAGTGAGTTGTATAGTTGAGTGGTAAATTTTAGAGTTGTGAGTTTATGTGGCTGTGTCGAGAAAATATAAAAGGTAAAAAAATAACACATAAGCTTATGCTTACATAAAATAGATGCTAATGTTATATGAACAGTTAAGAAATCACTTATTATCATGCAGTATGTTTTGAAAGCTGGATTCAGAGATTATAAGTACCGGTTTTTCCCCTTCTTTCTTGCGAATAAAAATTTTCCCATTTGCCGTCCAGCAGTACTGGCATCCATTACTCTTAGCAAATTTTCGTGCGTCGTAGAAAAGCTTCCTGGCAGTTGCTGGAAGACGATCAGCGATGTAGATAGGGGTGCGTTCACCATTCAAGCCAGAATTCACACTATTTAATTTTTCGGAGGGTGGCTTTCCTTTGTTAAAATCACGCACGGCACGAAGTACAGTGTTTTCAGGGTAACTGATTGAAATTCTGCAATAATTTGCTTAGAAGGGCCTTGGCTAGTTTGCACTCGATAAATGTCCCGAATCTCTTCCGGTTTTACCTGCACTTCCAATGATCTACATACACCCACGACTATTTCCGTTAAATCACTTTCGTTTTCATTTGGCTTTGGAGAGATATTACGTAGCTCGATTACGGCAGACCTATGATTTTCATGATAATCTTTCATTTGTTTTTCTAGCTGGTCTATATATTTTCGTTGCTCTGAGCGTTCACTTTCCAGCCTTGCCACACTAGTTCTAATCTCCTCGTATTTGGCATTCATTAAATTAGCAGAGTCCTCAATCTCAATCTTGATGTTTTGTAGCTTATCATTTTGTGCTTTTAATTCTACTAACTCAAGCGTTATTTTAGACATAAAATTTTGCAAAATACTTTCCTGATTTGTGTTCCATTTAGTAAGCATTGCACGTATTTCCTCTTTAAAATCCTCAAGTTCGCTTGTGGGACTGAAATCTAAACACGGGCGCTTTGTTGATCTTTTTTGTGTGTTGATGTACTCACATTCAATCGGTGGAGCCGCAATGTCAGGGTTTGATGAAGCACGTTGTACCTCTATAGTGGGAGTAGAGGGTGGCGTTCTGTTTAATTTAGGCATTCTTTAAATGTGTATAATATCATCAAGTATTTCAATATTTTAACGCAAAGTAGTCCCGCGTAGCCCAGCCCGCAAACAACTCGTAGCAGATATAGTATTCGTAGCAGTCGTAGCGGTTCCTGCAGGCTCGTAGCCGATGCGCGTAGCAGATTCTCGTGACGTATTGCGAACTCCGTAGCAACGTATTAGAAAGGGCACAGTAATTTGTAGTGATGACGTAATGTTAGTTTGGCGCCGGCACTATGACAGTGGTCTCGGTGCGTGCCGGCTGTGGTTCGAATCCCAGCAGGCTCGGGTAAACTTTTTCGTTTATTTAAAAACTTGATCTTGACTCACCAAAGTCAACAGCGACGTCAGCGGCACAGCCACACGTGGGAAAGCAAGACTTCCGACACCAACCAATATGTCCGCCACTCCTTATGGGTACTACCCCAAGAAGAAGCAGGAGGGTCCGAGTGTCGGTACAATTTAATAAAATAATTAAAATAAGTTAAAAGATTATTTCAATACTCTAAAATACTAGAAACACGTCTGCTCCGAAAGGGCACTGAGCTGAGAGGGGAAAGGGGATAGAAGATTATTAAATACTTTTTTCAGGCGGCCAAAGAAGCGTTCCTCTAACGATTGTTTCATGTCAGTACCATTGATGCCCAATGCTTCCGACATACCCAAATACTTATAGGTTTCGGATGCAGAGAGGGTTCTAAGGTTTATAGAATCCGAGAGTTGGGTTCCGACGGATTCCACAATCTCCCCTCGCTTTACATGCATGACCGCACATTTGTCCACACCAAATTCCATTCTGATGGCACTACTGAACATTTCAGTTACTTTCAGTAGCTCCATCAGTTGCAAATTGTTGGGGGCAAAGAGTTTTATGTCATCCATGTAAAGGATCTGAGATATAACCTGGCCACCTCTCCTCAGCCGATAGCCTAGACCTGAATCTTCCAGCAGTGTGCTTAGAGGATTCAAGGCTAAGCAGAACCAAAGCGGACTCAAACTATCACCCTGAAATATGCCTCGCTCGATCCTTATCGGTTCGCTATTCCTCTGGACATTTCGACATCCTGGATAGTGAAGGACCGTTCTCCATTGCCCCATACATGACATCAGGAAGGTGCGCAGATTGCATCTACTTTATGCAACTCCAGCACCCTCATAAGCCATGTATGTGGCACCGAGTCATAGGCCTTCTTGTAATCTATCCAACATGTCGACAGATCCTTCCGGGAACGACGAACTTGTTGGCTAATGGCCATATCAATGAGGAGTAGCTCCTTAGTACCACGGGACCCGTTCCTACATCCATTTTGAGAAGGAGACATGATAGAGTTGGTGTCTATATGTTTGTTAATTTTAGCTCTCAAAATGGATGTAAGAACTTTATAGACCGTCGGTAAACACGTGATCGGTCTATAATTTTTGGGTTCCGCGGTGCTACCTGACTTATGGAGCAGGTGGGTAACTCCTGTTGTTAGAAACTGGGGTAGCGAACCAGACTCCAAAGCAGTCTGGTACTGAGCCGCCAAGCGAGCGTGCGACCCAACGAACCATTTGATCCAAAAGTTTGCAGTCCGTCCGGTCCTGGAGACTTCCAGTTAGGCAGCGGACGGACTGCACGAGTTACATCTTGGGGGCAGATGGTAATAGCCCCCATTTCTGGTATTGGATCACACGCTCGCTCGACTCTCTGTGCCCAATCGCCTTCGGTGTGACTGACAGGCACCGACCAGATATTGCGCCAGAAAGAAAACATGGCGTCATCATCTGGTAGGCACGTGTCAGCCACATCTTGATCCGGTCGCTCCCAACCCCTATAAACCCACCTTTGATCGCGTTGGAAGGTGCGATTCTGAGTGTATCGCTCCACTCGCCGCTTATACCTACGAATACGGTTCGCCCATGCATACACTTTCTGCTTCAGGAAGTCGATGCGCTCTGTGACACAGGACATATAATCCTGAGGGCTGATATCAGTCCCTGCGAACGCGCGTCTCACAAAGTGCATCACTCTAGGGCGAGTATTGCCCTCCCTGAAGCAGATTAGTTTGCCGATGAGCGCTCTGGCCCCACCTATACGGCGTTCAATTCTGCACTGCCAAGCTGGTACGGCTGGTTTCGGTCGTGTAGCTCTAGAATCAGTTGCAAATTTGACGTGAGCTACACGACATGCCGCTACAGCCGCGCAGTACAGAATCGAATGAGTATCGGTGAGGTCTACGCAGTCATCAAAATAATTTGATAACTGCGCATCCAGGACCGCCACCAGCGCCCTATTTTTATTATGCATGGGCAAACGAGGTAAGCGTAGTCTAAGTTCGGGCGATATGAACCGATATTCTAGAATCGCATCCTCCAAAGCACTCCTTAATTCCTCATTGCACTGGGTACTTACGTTTGTAGCCCTGTCATCACTCTCCTCGTCTACTTGACTCGTGTTAGACTGTGGTAGTACTACAACGGTCTGAGACGGGTGGGCGATGACAAGACTACTCTGCATTTCACTTCGCAGGCGATCAAGTACAGTGTCATCCAACATATGATTACGTTGGATGACCCACACCTGATCCGACAGTCGTTGTGCCGAAACGTTGACAGCTGGCTCAAGCACCTGAAAAAGAGAGAGCATCCGGACACGGTACGCGGTCAGATTGTTTCCCCCCTCTGTAGCCCCATAGTATGAGCGCATGACGTTTTCATTGATGGATCGTGTCCATCTCATGCGCTGCACACTTCCGCCGGGAGCTGGGACCCTGTCAGAGGCCAGTGGGCCTCGAGGTCCTAAGCCGTCCGGCGGCCGGTGTCCTCCACGTCGACGAACAGGTGGTGGCATCGTGGGCGGGGAAAAATACTCGTCGCTCGAGCTCGACGCAGCTACCGCAGCCGGTGTAGTCACAGCGCTCACAGTGAGGCTGGGTACCGGCGGCGGCAAGGCGGAGCTGAGCGAAGAGTCCGGAGGTGGTGGGCGTGCTCGTAGTGCGGCCCATCTTGTCAACATATCTTCATTTTTCTATTTTGTTATTGTGATTGTTTTATCGGAGGTGACAACTGTCATGTCACCTCCGATTCGGCTGTTTTTTACCAAATCTATTACATTATGGTGTATATAATATACTTTTTTGGTTTAAAATTAATTTTCGGGTTTTATATTTGGATTAAAATGGAAAACTATTGCAAGAATGGGTCAAATTTATTTTCACTATTGATATTTACAAAAATTGATAAACTAGACGTTTTGTTGACACGGTGTTGCCGTGTTTTTTTTTTTTCTTTATTATTATTATTATTAAACCCCCCTGCATTTCAATATTTCGCTGGATATTAAAAAGAAAATTGCTCTGCCATACTATTTGACCGCGTAGGTTTTAGGTCACTTTTTTATGAAACAGCTGTTTTTTTTTTTGATAACCGTGGGACAATCTCTACGCTTGGGGGTCTAGAATTATGTGCTGAAATCATGGTTTCAGTTTGCGCGTCGAGTTCCCTGCCAGCCTGTATTTAGTCACCCGGCTGTTTCGAATCATACCAACCCGAACATGTATTTAGCACGCCGGACACTGTTACGTAAACCCTCTTCTATCAAAAGCATCAACTTTTATGTAGTATCTCTAATCAAACTACCCTTATCACACGTGCCATCAATGATCGATGGAGATACAGCGTGTTTTATTTATTCATTCACAGGCTGGTCGACACATCAACACATCGTCATCAACGCTTTGATAGATGACGTTACTGGAGCCTTCATAAATCAAATAGCACTTCTTTTTTACTCACCGTTTTTCGAGGCTTAGGTTAAGAAGTATTTCTTGAGTGAGGGTAGGTAGGTACTGCTATTATTTACTCCGTGGCAGGATTGGTCTTTACAATAGTGGTGTTATAAATAGAGCACTTTACTTTGAAGGCATTTTGGATGTATTGTTATTGAAGATTTTTTGGTACTTTTGGATTTAGAGCGTCTATTTTGGTTGAACTTAAGAGTAGAGTCCGCTACTTTACGCTTCTTATTTGAATGGGTAAATCAATATGCTTTATTTTTCATTTGAAACTTTCATGATAATACATTGCTAGAATATTCCTTCTTCTTTTGCATTTAAATATCGCTCTTTTGAACGTATTTTTTGTAAATATACCTACATACTTCAATGAAAAAGGTTTTTTTTTATTCACTGTGTCAGCTCCCCATTATTACATCTAGATTATTAAAATACGTAACTTCTAAATCATTTTCTTTATCAGCCTTTCACTCACAGTAATACAAACTAAGTTACAGTGACTTCGAGTCACTGTATCTGTACTCAAGATCCTACTCAACCAGTAACTGTGCCTACCCCATGACGTAGCAGCCATGCTTGGTCTATAACTACGTACCTTCCATAAAAGTTCACAGGCACAAGGGGTGAATGACCGAATAAGGGGTAGGAAATAGCATCGCCTACACACCGAACACACGGCACTCCGGGTGGCGACGCTTGTATACGCACTATTATGAATTATGTGCATGAACAGTTATTTATTATTCGATATTGATATATTATGGAGATTGTCCTCGTTGACGTGAAGGATAAATCATGTAAGTTGGTCTTGTCCTGTTGTGTTGTCAACTATTGTCGGAACGCAGAAAGTCGGAACTTTTCGATGACTGTATTGTGTCATAATTGTATTGATAGTATGATAGTAAATTGACTTATCAAAGACGGCAGATCAGCGATCAATCTAGTATAGATAACTATATCGCTAGATCGCTAGATTATCTAAAACTATGTAGTTTTTATTGTCGTCTTCACTCAGTCTAGGACAAAGATCATTCAATTCGACGGCGTGATCTTTGTGATTTGTTCACTTTTGTATACGATGGCAATAATATATTGAAACGTGCTCGACGTAGAGGTAACGATACCGAGAAAACTCACAAGTCGACGCAACTGGAATCGACGAAACAACATCAGCCCTCACTTTAATTAATTCATTTAAAGTAATTACCGCACGAAAAACATATTGGTGATCTACTTACTTAAAATACACATTCAATGACTGTGTATTTTATGTGAACAATGTTAATTTATTTCTGCTTATCCCTAAGTAGTCCTTCACGACACCCATGGGGGTTTTACAACTCCATCAACACCACTCCGCCAATTACCACTACCATTCCATTGTGTAATAATATTAATGAAAAACTTGAAAATACGTACAAAACAACATCATCCCATCATGACTAGCAGCTCAATTACCACTTATTTCTTTCATCCGAGATTAACATGAGAACCCAATTCGTTTGATGAATACAACCTAGGTACCTATACAAGTGTATGAGAATGATTATAAATCATCTGACTAAATGAAATTTCAAATTCACGGACCAGCAAGAAATGTACAAAGAAGTATTATCCGAATATCACAAGTCATGTTTCTGTTATTTATTCAAGGTGATTTTCAGGGAATTTTCTGACAGTGTAAATCAACAAAAAATTATGTGCGATTAAGTGCTTACACTGAGACTTCATTTAGGTACTTATTAAAATGAAAATACTGTCTTTTTTTGTGAACTAATGAAGTAAAATACGTCTTTTACAAAATAAGATAAAGAAAGTAGAATTTCCAAAATAATTACTAACTACTTTACGTTAGCAAGTAGTTCATACTGCAGTATTATTACATACTTTTTGTTCACAAAGCGATCAAATACTTTTACGCGTCAGTCGGTCAGCTTGCTATTATTCGTAATTTTTTAGAAGATCCTAAATCGACAATTGTTCCAAAGAAGCTGGTCAGAAAATTTTCAAAGCACCATTCTGTTGGTGGAATTCTTGAAGAGATCATGTATTTTTAATTTTGTTATTAAAGCAAATGGATCTATTAAATATGTTATAGCAAATGCTAGACTTTCTACGTTGAAGTTACCGTCATGAAGCAATAATTCGTAACCATCGATCGTCTGCCCGTTCCCAGGATTGTTCTTCTATTTTTTGGGTATGTATTCTCTTCATTGGTTCGGTATTCTTTTTTAATTTGCACCTTTGTCTTTGATCTAAGAAGAATTCCTTTTGTCTTAGATTTAACGAAAGGCTACATTTTCTGGTTTTACCCAGCCACCTAAGTGTCCGCCTGATCTGTTGCCGTGTGAAGTCGACGGGTGTGGTTCATCTTTCCTTAGGTCCCCTGGGACATCAGGTGCTATTTAACTAGTCTACGAGGCGGTCAGTCTACATAGTCAGGAGACGTTTTAATTAACCGACAAAAAAAAGGAGGAGGTTCTCAAGTCGACCCGTATATATATATATTTTTTTTTTTTTAATGTATGACCAGGCATAACTTTTTACAGAGTAGTCAGATTTTGATGATTCTTTTTGTAAATCAACTTATCTATCATTTTTACTTCTTACCTAATTTTTTGTCTCCAGGTATCTTAGTGTCAATTCAAATTATCTGACATCACTGTAAAGAAAAACTTATCTTTCCGATTATTTTCATATAGTTCTATAAAGAGCGACACGAATCCCTTTCGATTGCAATCGGACCTTTAATTCGTCAGAGCGTATTTAACACAGATTAAATTTGGTTGCATATTTTAAGTTTTTCAATTTAAAATCAAGTTATAATTATTTAATTTAACCTTTATCATATTTTATTCTTAATTCCAATGATCGAATTCCTACATTATTTTACCTTTTTTTCTCTTTATAATGTATTTCGTATTGTTTTTAATATAACGATAAATTATACGTGATTTTGCAGTTTATGAGTGTTTGGTTTTTAGCTACCTCACGTTGGGGTTCGACTCCCAGACGTATCAGCGGTACGTTCTACACTGCAATACCTACGTTTGGGGTCATCCAAAAAGATTTGATACCTATCTTGGTCACTATAAACGCATCCTTGGAAAACTCGAAAAAACCATCGAATGGATATATCTGCTCACAAAACCACCCCACACTTTACAATACCACATAGTGTACAAACTTGGAAAGTCCAATAAAAACCAGCTAAACTCGGTTGGCAAGTTTAAACCCCGTGTGTCTCAAGTCCATAACTCATCTGGTCTTTTATTGTGGACACAGTCAAGTGGGTCAGCGGCCGGTGATAATGCAGTACCTCTCCTCTGCACAACGGCTAAGTGAGGATATTGCTGCACACTTCAATAGTGCCGATACTGATACGCTGGCGATGCACTTTGAAAAATGGAGGATAATTGTGTTTAACGGCAATGGTTTCTATTTTTTTGTTATTCGAGTGTTTTTAGAAGGAAAGTGCATTGACAGCTGCACTATTGGATATTGTCTGGGAAACAAGATAACGGTCTACCTGAAAATAGGCCTACTTCACACATATTCGTACACCACTACTTGCTATGTAAATAACAGTGACGGGAGGTTATTATAACATCATCAATAAACACTAAGTGGAAAAAATACGTATTATTGAAGCTAACTGAAAAACTACCCAACCAAATTTAATCAAATTTATATGAGATCACCCCTGAAGCATACCCTATCTATTAAAACAATTTTTTAAATCGATCGACAATTGTCGGAGATATCGCATAACAAACATACAAAAATACAACACAGACGAATTAAGAACCTCCTCCTTTTTGAAGTCTGTTAAAAATAGCAATTTATAGTCATTAAATATTACGAAATCATTTATAATGATACTATCTAGTTGGCTATTTAAAGTTTAGTACGTTATATTTGTAAACACATAATCTTCAACACATCAAGATAATAATACTAAATGGGAACTTCGTAGATTGGTAAGTTTTTAATCATTATTTACTCGTGACATGCTTTTATTTCCACCTGCATCTAAACCCATCAAACTGGGACACAGCTGCATGTCGTGTGGAGTAGTACTTTACCAGGACGAACGAATGAATGTAAAGGATGTTTATGTGAGTAGTGAAAGTCAAGTTAGATGAAAATGCCAGATAAATGGCGTAATCTCTTATGAAGCTTTACATAAATGTACATTAAATCAGACAAATCATACATACCTACTTAGGTATTTATTAGAGGTTAAAAAAAATATTCGTTTTTTTGGTGTCCTCCAATCTTTCACTAGCAACATTATTTTATTATTTAGAAGAAAACAAAATAACAACCCTAATAAAATCCTTTATCAGTAAAAAACTAAAACAAACTATTTTAATTCACAGTCCATTGCTCGATTTCATCTGAATCATCAACGAATTTTATCGAAACTCGTTGGAAAAGCGCAATGAATCGTGATTGCTTCATATTTATGAATGTTCTCAACTTTATGTTGTTTATTTACTGACGTTTGACTTTGATGTGGAAACTTATCTCATTCGAATCAAATCAGTTTGGAATACTAGTCAAAGGGAGCTAAGGGCGTCTATATACAGATGCTAGTTAATAATACTAGTGTTATAATATACTTACTTATATGGGAAACTAAGATCGTGACCGGACTTTTTATCATTATTTGGTCAGAAGAGTACGTCGTTTAGGACTTCAGCACCTAATTGCATTTTTTTCTTTCTTGATATGAGAATTCTTCGTGTCTTTCTATCGAATACAATACCCAGTCAGCATGAGTTATTAGCGTGCCCGCACACAATCCTAAAAAAATATATGTACCTGTGAAAGACTAAAAAGAGCGTGCATTGTTTCGGCTATTAGATTCACATTGCCCGACTCACTTTGTGTGCCAGTTTACAACGTTGAAAATACGAAATAAAAATAATCAAAGTAGGTTCCGCGTTTCAAGTGAATACCTAGAGGCCTATGTCCAGCAGTGGACTGCAATAGGCTGAGTTGAGTGAGTTGCGAGCCCAGAGTCTACATTTGTGCCCGGTTGATCACAATAGGCTCGCCCCCTATTACATCAGACTTTAACATAACTGGTAAAATATAGGTGAAACTTTATGTACACTGCCTAACCTTTCGAGGAAACAAGGCGTCATGTTATTTTAGTACTAATGAAGATAAACTATCAAACTTAAAACCTACGATGCCGCAGACACATACACAGTCACACACGTTAAACTTATAACATCTCTCTTTTTCCGTCCGGGGTTAAAAACAGGTGCGATCGCGTTGCGATCTGTCACCTACACCATTTTTTACTCCAAATTCAACTATTATAATATCGCCATGTCAGGCACTTCAACACAGCCATGAATACTGAACGTAGTACCCACTAAAGCATTTTTTCAGCGAACTGTCCAGCGTCCATTAACCGCTGGATGGCTTTTACTGATTCAACCGTAAACACGTTTTACTGACATGTTTCTCTACTCGCTCGTGTAAACGCGTCTTTACAGCCCCTCATAAATTTATAAAAGTGGCCAATAAAGCTATTGTATGCGTGACAGAGCCCTAATATTAAAATTGTAATATACGAATTGATAAGTAAAAGGTTCCATACGAATTCTCGTAAATAAGATTTTATTTCAAGATAAAAAACAGTTTAAAGAGGTTAGGTTCCGTACAAAATAGTACAAAATATGAAAAAGTATGGTATAGCCGTCGGCAGTGTTCGGAAAGCCGAAGTTAGCCGAAGTGTACATGACTTTGTAGTGCTCCAGAGATACGGGAGCCAAGATCTAAATCTAAACGATTTTGCGAATGCTTAGTTTCAAGCAGTGCGGAAGATAACTCGATTTTTTTCTTTTATATCTAAAATCTTTTCGATGTCAGCTACTTGACCTGGAAGAAGGTGGAGCCGCCTGAATGAATCACGTTTGTTAAACGAGTTTTGAAGTTTCGTAGCTTTTTCCTACAAACAAGGAGCCGACGAAGTACCGGTGAAAACTTAATTGATTTATAAGAGCGATATCCTCAAGACGAGAATATACGCACTTTGTATGTATAGTATACACAATATTTAAAATATGCTTAACTATGTAGATATCCAATAAATGTGGTAACTATGTACCAAACTGTTTGAAGTAAACTAGACATAGAAATTAATGATGTCTGAATCCTAACTAATGGCTAATAAAGTCACGACCTACATATTCATATTACCCATAAATGTAATACTTGTAATATTCCAATAAGAAGCCAGACTATAAACAAAATACGCACTTCGGACAATAACGACTTCTGAAGAATTTACGGATTTCTAATAAAAAGTGAATGATCCCATTGTATAGTTTACGACAGTTTTATAACTATATTTATTTTGCATGTAGATCTGTTTGGCAGACAGCTGTGTGTCTGATCACTGGGATCTGATCTTATTGCCCGTCGTAAAAATGTAATATCAATGGTCGAAAAGCAATTTAGTGTTGTGTTGTTGTAACTGATTGTTGCGATTGAAATACAGTAATTCATTTTAGGACAGCGAAGATCTACTTAATGTATTTAATTCGAGCATTAATTATGCACCAGGAGTATCTCGCTGAGTTTCGAATAAAACAATAATTTTTCAAAGCGATCTAGTCACAAACACAATCGCTCGAAAAAACAAACCCACAAAAACATTAAACATAAAATAAATAGGTGTCGTCTGTTCCTGTCTATTCCAAACAACACGTTTTCAAAAGTTTACCCAACCGAGCATAACAAAGAGGTCATGGTCCGGCGACCTGCAGCTGCAGCTTAAGTGTAAATAGAGGGATATAAGCCTGAACACATGGAACTAACTCGCGAAATTAACTAAAGTTACAAGTTCGGGGTGACAGCGTCACTGAAACTAACTTAGATTGTATTACGCATGACTTAGTTTGGGCTGTACGAATACGAACTTCAAACTGTGTATGCGAACCTAGCTATACCAGTTTCTACTGAAATATATGTAAGCTGTTTATACTGAATATTAATCAAAACTCTTTATATCCCTACCGTTTAAATGTGTTGCAATATGTGGCAAAGGAAAGATCGGTAGAAGATTTATGGAAAATGTTTAGCTCAATAGATTTTGAAATGACATTTTCATGATCATCAACGGGCCTGAAAAGACCACTGTAAAACTCATGAAAGAAAAAAAGATTATTAATAATAAAGGTCTCTGGTTAATTAAAAAAAAATAGTTGAGTCAGTGCATAAACTAAGTATTTAATTCACTAGCAGTCCGGTTTCCTTTAACTATTCTTCTATATACAGGTTCACGATGAATTTCCAGTGTATACCTGAGCTTATTATACCTGAAATAAACTATTATCAGCATCCTGTATAACATGCTAAACTTTGCAGATTTTTGTGGTCCGCATTCCTTCTTTGCTCTCGTGCCGTGTGAATGAATATTTGAGGACAGTGTGAGCAAACATGAGTAGGAGGAGAATTTCATAATTTATATTATGCGACAACGTCGGGACCTAATTTCTTCCTAATTTATGCAGCATAGCTCAGATAGCTAATTTAGTGTAATATTTTCAAGCTTTTGTTAGATTTTACTTTGCATAGAATGAAGTTATACAATGATGTTGAACTATGCTCTCAAACCAGAATCTAATTTTTGTTTTATTCAAAATTCAGGTATCTTCCGATGCCTGCCAGGGTCGCGGATTGTTCGAAAGAGTTACCGTGGCCCTGGCGCACAGGCAACTGAAGGAACACGGGTGGGTTTTAGTCAGTAAGAGTCTGACACGCCCTTCCGCTCCGCCCAGAGCGGGAGAGGTCATTTGATGATTTCCCACCGAAAAAAAAAAGATATCTTCTTTCAAAAATCAATGCAAATGAAGGGAAAATACTTTTAATCTACTTGTCCCTTGAGGAGGCAGACGTTAACATCATTATTAAGATGCCAATTTCCGTAGCCCTGTAAATGATGTGGTTTGATCACGTTTGTCACGAAATACAGATGTTTCTCCCGATAAGGAAATAGACCGCATTACCCTGAATGCTGAAGACACCATTTCACAAGTGAAAAGTTACCAGAGTCTGATACCCGGTTGATGTCAATAGGCTCGCCTCATTGGACTTAAATATTACTGGCGATATGTGGGTGTACTATAGATATAATACACCTTTGCTTGCGCCTTCGGGAAATAGAGGCGCGATTTATGTGTAGTACAGTACCAATTCTATTATCTTTTACGAGCTATACACTACACTTACAGTACACACACACACTTACACTTAAATTTAAACAATCTATTCTTCCAACGTTTTCACCTAATCCAACGCAAATGTTTGAGGTAATCTGACCAAAATTCGCCAAGTCCGCAGAAAATTGGAGTTCTCGAGAAGGAAATATCGATAGCCATTAGGATAATACGGCGGCCGGAGATCGTCCGAATTTAATAAAAGTTTATCTTGTGCGGCGCATAAATCTGGCGGGGTTAGCAAGTATTCAGCGCACAACGCACTGACGAATACCCTCGCCTCCTTATGATGGAGTGCCGACCAGGAGCGTAGAATCAAGGAGGTGGTTAGCGCCATATATTATTATTTATTTATTTTTTGGGTGGGGAATCATCAAATGACCTTTCCCGCTCTGGGCGGAGCGGGAGGGCGTGTCAGTCTCTTACTGACTAAAACCCACTCATGTTCCTTCAGCTGCCTGTTCCCACGGTAACTCTTTCGAACAATCCGCGACCCCGGCAGGCATAGGCCCTATCGGACCCCGTCAATGGTGTTGACATCTCTTTGAGGCGCGCGTGGAACACGACGCGCCGTCGTCGACCCGGGCCTGGTCCTACCGGACGGCGAGGTGCCCATTGCTCGCCGTCCGCAAGCCCGCGCCTACGGTGGCCGGGAGTCACCTTTCGACTGCCGACGCCCAGGGCGTCTCCTCCTGAGGCTTTATATTATAACCCTACACTCTACACATGTACTATACATACACATATTATTATAAACCGTGCCATTAAAAAAACGAACTAATAATGGCGGTGCTAATAATTCAATTTAAATTGCCCTATTGAATGATTATTTCATGAAATCATGACATTTAAGCCAATTCTAACTTAGAGAGTTGTATTGATGATCCTAATGATTATAATTCTGAAAACATATATTTGTTACGTTGTGTTACATGTCGCAAAAAAACGAATTTCGCGGGCTACCTCAGCGCGTCCCCATTAAAGTAATTTGCATACACTAACGTGTATTCTGATTTACTGTGTTTTTCTGAACTTTTGTACTTTTGCTATCGGCTTCAATGCTCGTGAGTTTTAAAGACTACACACTTACCGATCTGTATTCTTCAATCCTTCTTACTTCCTTTGCTTATCTCTGTGTTACTGCTTTGGAACGTACACTAAGCTAGCTGCAATGCATATTTCAACACTTTCATTCCATCGAATCACACCTGTGAGGATGTATTCGTATCAACGACAAGAAGCTAAGATTTACCTATATTAGTCCTAGTTTTAACTGTAACTGTTAAATCGCGTTATAGGTTATCGATGACTAACTTAAATCGTGCCTGTTTTAGACTGTTTTAGTAACTGGTCTCCAGTTGCAGATATGATTGTGTGCTTTATAATTATAGTTTATTTACTAGATTCTACATATTTTTGCTTAATAGCTTGATACCTACTATATCGTTCGTCATTTGCACTCACTCACTGGTCGTAATATTGATTAAATTCTTCAGGTCTGGGCAACCACTGAACAGACTGTTTGTAGGTTGTCCCTACTACTCGACACTAGTATGCCAAAATTGCTCATAATGATGCCTCAATACCACACTTGTTACGTATCTTCGTAACTTCTTTGGTCTGCAAACGTGCCAGTTCTCTGGGTCAATGTTTGTAGAACATTCTTCCACTGGAAAGTTTTCGCATTAGACTCGAATCGAGAAGCTCGGCCAAACACACAATAGATAGCTTTTGCACATAAAAGTACCTTACTGGATTTCTAGGATCGGTAACCGTGAAAGGATGGTGTTTGCCGTGAACTTACGTTATTTGTCAAAGTCACAGAGAAAAATGGCGTTAGTTATGGGTTCATTTGGGTTAATTTTTAAACAAATTCAACTATTTCACGAAATCTCTTAGAAAAAAACTGAACTTCTTTAAGCAGGTATATTATATAATCACCTGCAGTTCAGAGGACCTAATAAACTCCACTGATGCCGCGATTGGCGCGGCCGCCTACTGATGGGCCCAACTCATATATATAATCAAATATTTTTACATATGCCATCGATTCGAAAAGAAAAAGCCCTCTGTTTATGTCTTAAAATATGTACGAATTCTGTCATTCTGTCACTGTGCGAAACGAGGGTTCACCTAATAAGTATGTCCAAAAGTGTGTGGTAGATGTTTTGTAAATAATATCCTTCAGTCCCGACGAGTTTCATATGTAAGTACCTAATAAGGGACATTTTATGTTTCTGGGGTAACTGTTATAAATCGAAGTTATTATCCCAAATGGCCTCGTGTTATGTTCTGAAGTACATATTGTTACGAAAATAGTGAGATCATTGTTATGAAACCATTTTTATTTTCCGATTGTCTCAGAAAAATGAGCTCACTAAGAAAATACACAAGTAAAAAAAGACATGACCAAAACAGTTTTTTGGGCTTATAAAGATTGTGGTATAATAACATGTTTATGTCAATGGCAGAATCACAATGAAAGCTACTCTTTATTGTATAGAATATTTTTCACAACTCAAATAAATACCTCTATGTATTAGGTACAGCAGATTTAAATAAGTCCGAAAAATCACCACATTTACATATAAAAGTCCAGGTTATTCAAATACCGAACCTAAATCACGGCCTTAAAACCCATCAGGGTTAGCCCAGAATAACTCCGCTACAAAAGACTACTACAGAGTATCGGATGTGGGCCATTAGACCCTTTTATTGCTGTGACAATGCAGGTCCTTGACCGGGCTAGAGGTCACCGCGATGTATTGTGTCAAGTGGGGTCACTATGCGATTATGACGCCTATCGATAGATAGGTCCATAAATTGCCTGGAGGTGAGGGTCGGTCTTTAATGGTGGTCGGTAAATATTTGGTGAGTGTGGGTCCTCATTTTCGGGATATGTCAAATAAATTGTACCAGGCATATTATGGTTTGAAAGGTTTTTAAATAAATGAAGCTTGAAACTATTTTGCAAGAAATATCACGTTCACGCTATAAGAACATTGTTATTGGAGGTATTTTTAATATACTCGTCGATGTGCTCAAACAAAATAGTCACACAAATGCACTTGAATGTTTGTTAATGAGTTATAACTTGAAACTAGCATTAAAACCACCGACCCGCATGGCCAGCTTGACTTGTTTAGACAATTTTGCGCATAATTTTAATTAATCATTTCAAACTGATGTTTTAGAGTTTGCGTTGTCTGATCATACAGCACAGCTGCTTCACTGCCCCGTACAAACAATATATGAAGGGATTATAATATTGAAAATATAGCGAAATTTAAAGATTACTTCTAAAGTCTTTCTTTTTCGGAGATGATGATGATATCATATATTTATATATGATACACGGATGATCCAAATGTAGCGTATAATAAATTTCTCGATGCATTCAAACTTTTACGATTTATGTTTTCCAATTAAATTAATTAAAGTAGATATAATAAAAAAACAAAGTGGTTGTGTAACGGAAATTAAATTAGGTAGTCTACAGAAAATAAAACTTTGTGGCAGTTAAGATCAAATATTAACAGAAATAACAAAATCAGGTTTTCAAACTATTCACAGTTACACACAAACGGCACAAAATAACCACACAATAAAAGTATCTAAAAATAAGTCTAGAACTACTTGGCAAATTATTAATCGGGCAAAGTATAACTTGCCTAGACATAGTATTAATAAAATTGAGGTAAAAAATCAAATTCTATCAAATCTCAAGTGCATCGCTGAGGCATTTAACAACTATTTTATCGATAAAATCCAGATGAACTCAGATGTCACCAGCAAACCTAAATCTTTTAAAATGAATACCAATAATAAATGTATGTTCATGGCACCTAGTGTTCTATTAGATAGACACAAAATAATAATGTAATTAAATAATACAAGTACCGTGGGATACGATGGTATTACTACAAAAATATTAAAACACGTATCAATGGAAATATGCGGTCATCTAAGTCATTTAATTTACCTAAGTATTAGCGCAGGTATCTACCCAGATGCCTTAAAAACATCAATTATAAAGCCGCTGTTTAAGAAGGAAAATAGAGAAGTAATGGATTATTATCGGCCCAGCTCACTTATTCTCGTAATTTAAAAAATATTTGAGAAATATATGAAAAAAGAAATATGATTTGATTTATACATCTATAAGGAACTGTATAAATTTATTGAAAAATATAACATTTTATGTGAAGAACAAAAAGTATTCAAACTACAAGGACAATTAATATGCCCATAAATGACTTTATATAAATGATAAATGATTTTATTTCTGTAAGTATTTTTGTACAAACACGTTTACACGTCAATCATATTATTTAAACTAGATGAGGTCGGCGTTTCCTATCTGACTACTCTGAGAAGAAAGGCTGAAACAAACTCAGAGGTCACAGTCTCTTTTAAAGTCCAGACATAATCGTGGTCAGATCATGCGAAGACCATGTAGATTGCTATCTGAAATGGTCTTTTGAGGAAAGAACCACACAGATTGAGTGGACCAATCAAGTCAGGGCACGCATTTGTCAGTAATCGTGCAGCTCGAACTCAAAGATCTCAACGATTCGACGAACAATACCAAAGAAAGGATATTTGGGACATTTATTATGTAAACAAAGTAATCAAAAATCTCTTTCATCTCTGCGAAAATTTTCGCTACTCGCGGTTACACATCCCCATCTAAATATGAACATAGTCCCCATAACGCTTGGGGGCGAATCTTGCGAAAAGTAAACAGAAGTCGCTTTAGTCGATAAAAAGTCGCCCCCGAACCAATTACTTTACAAAATTGGTATTTATAAGTTCAATTTGTAAACGTGCGGGTAGACGCAATCATATAACATGAATGTTTGGAAGAGAAGTAAAAGTAGGTTTATTTATTTACAAAGGAGAGAATGTCTAAAAATATACCTAGGTATGTTTTTGTGTAATAACTACTATTTTGGATGATTTAATAGAGGTTAATACTCCCTCTTACAGAGAGGAGGCCGGTGCCCCACAGGAGGGAACATTATAAGTTGATTATGCTAATACAAGTAAAGTCTGGTACTCATCGTGATTAATCAATTGATGTTTCAAACGTGTCGATAGTTGCCTCTTCTACCAATATGTTAAGACCTTAGGTATCAATTTGAATTTTGTTTTTTATACCTACTTAAAAATGAAAATACTTGGGTACACAATTACACATATTAAATTGACCTTATTGGTGATGTCCTTCAAAAAGGTCAGGTGCGTAGTACTCGCGACCGGCGCCGGCGCGCGGCGGCGTACGTTTATGATCAGATTATGAACGTAAACGAAGCGAAAGGAGTGTGTCAGGATCGTGGCAGGTGGCGTTTTGTAGTTTCAGCGTGAGCTTAAATATGCTTAAATGTATAATTATTCATTATTTCTAATAACAATTATCACTTTATATATTCTAACATAAATCTTCGGAGAACCATGGGTAGTTTCCCTCTGGGGTTGTTTCCGGAAAATGTACGGAAATGGCTGTCGTTCCACGTAATAATAATAGTCCTCCAGACCGTATTTCGGGGAAAAACCCACTAACACTTTACCCAACCTGGGTATCAAACCCTGAACCTACCTACCAGAACCAGCTCAGCAGTCGAGCTGGCGACCACGAGACCAGCGGGGCGGCGTTCCACGTATCAACGTAATAACATGGACTGGTTCATCAACTCACTTGTTGTTGATAAAATGAATATCTGAATAATTTGATCAAATTATATTTCTATGGCATTCAAAATTCGCTTTTAGGCGACCATTCAGATTTATGTCTCTGGTACACTTTGGAAGCCTGTAGTAATATTTAAGGGCACGTTTAGCCTTAATAGGTCACTCTGAAATAATTAATTAATTAATATCCATGCGTAAGACAATGCTGTATTCATCAGACTCTCATTATGTGGAGCGGCCTTTTAGACCCAAACTGTAGTGCTTGAAACATAAGCGTGGGAACTTAGTGCATAAGCGGAGCGATTTCATAATTTAAGTAATTATTTTATTGACACAGGGTGTGAGTTTTTTCAAGCTTAGCTCAATTTGAACTTTTTACACAGTCCTTGATCACATGCAGTCATAAATTTATATTAAGGCGGTTACCAATGCCTTTCAGATCCAAGAAATAAATATAAGTACTTAGTGGGGAAAAAAAGATGACCCCAAGGAACAATAACGTGCAAACTGAAACCATTTATTCCGATTAAACCATTTACAGGCACTTTTGAATGAGAGGCCCCCGTGGACACTCTTTTAAATTTTATTGTTACAAAAAATTTGTTACATAAATAATGTTGAATTTATGATTATTTGTGAGAACGATTTAAAAAAGATGTGCACGTAATCATGAGCACAATATTTATTGAGGAATGAGGATAGATGAAATCTGAATTCTTCCACCGTGGCTAAACTGTAGCCCCCCCCCCCAGCACTATTCTGGTTTACAAAGATTTCTCCATTCTGTACCTTTGATTGACAAATTAGGCGGATCACACAATACAACGCGGCACGCGACGGGGCGCTGACAACGCGCCTCCACGCGTCACTTTTTACATACAAATTCAATAAAAACGTGCTTTCGCGCGGGGAATCTGGCTCCGTTTCCCGCGCGCCGTCGGGAGGCGCGTTGTATTGTGTGATCCGCCTTATGAAGCTTTTGTAATAAGTATGCCTTTTGACGAGTAACACACAGAGTAAAGCCCAGACTTAACCCGAACATGATTCGATTGAAACCCGACTCGAATGGCAGGGTCGTGTAAGGATGGGAATTAAATACAATGAAACATCTCGAGTGCTGGTTAGATACTGCTTGTATTTGGTCCATTCAAAGATAATGTAAACACGGAAACACCTGTAATTATCATGTAGTTACATACTACACCACAATTGTATCATGTTTTACAGATAAATTATTCGTATTCTTATTCATTGTGGTGCCTAATAGGAAATAATTTTAATACGATATACAGAACACAGAAAAATACCTGTTCTAATATAATTTTTAAATTAAGAGAAAATTTAAGTTACAATAAATATACACACATACATAACAAAAGCTAAAACCTTTTTTTATGCAACATACATTAATTACAGTTAAACTAAATAAACATACACTAAAAAACTATAGGAAACTTAAAATATGTTTTTACTTCTGTTGCTCAAAAAGTCCGCCATTGTAGCGTACTAGAGCGGGGATTAAATATCATATTTTCCTAGCGGAAAAGCTTTAATTTTTTATTTTTGTCTGTTACCAAAACCTAAAAGTATTTACTTATAAGTTGAATAATCATGAATATAGACTCAACTTTGTTTCATAAAAAAGAAGAACACATTATTTTTCAAAATGGAACTAAAAGCGGCGATCTTTACGGTAGAATGCGTGCATTGCGTTACAGCTACAGAAGAAATAAAAAGACATTAACTATTTAATACTATTATTTTATTTTTTCGCAATCGCAGTGAAAAGTAGAGTGTAACACACGGTGCTAAAAACCCATTATAATTCGGTTTCTATTTACTCCGTCGCTAATGCTCGGGAGTAAAACTACCTCGTATATAATGGGTCATTTTAGCCCCATGCATAACAATCCACTATTTTTCTTTATGTTGCTTAAATTCTTGTAAAGTATACAAACAATTTTTTATCAACCATCTATGCAGTGTAATTTTATATTTAAATGGGAGCTTCCTTATGATCTTTGGGAAATTATAAAAAATTGTAATGCACATAAGGTAAAAATTATTTTTAATTAAAGTTGTATTACAAAAAGGAACTGACGTTCCTTTTTTAACGTTTGTTTGCATCTCTTGGTCTCTGTTTAGTGTAATTGTCACCTTTGAAATTAAAGAATTCACTAAGTTTCCTCACAAAAAGCGATGCCTCAACCCAATACAATATGATGGTCAAGATCAATAGTTTCAGTTTTTAGCCGTCTTCAAAAAAAAGCTGTTCTCAATTCGACTGTATGTTTGTTTATGTGTGTTAGCTCAGAACTTTTTTCTGGGTAAACCGATTTGGATGATTCTTTTTTTATTTGAAAGCTGGTGCTTCACATGTGGTTCCATTTTTTGATCAAGTTCTAACCAGTAAGTAGTTTTTGAGTTATCCTTAATACTGCGTATTTTGTCCACTTAGTTTATATTGATGATGTTTTAATAATTTCTTGTCACTGTTATTTACATATCAAGTAGTGGTATAAGAATTTGTGTGGGGTAGGTACCAAAACTAAAAAGTGAAAAATAAAAACTTTTTTTTACAAAAAACAACCAACTTCCAAAAAAAAATACAAAAAAACGTGAAAAATAACTTTAATTTCGGAAGTCGGTGGCCTAAAACGAAAATACAAAACCAAAACACCGGCTTCCAAAATGAAAGTAATTTTTCACGTTTTCTAGAATTTTTTTTTTTGGAAGTCTGTTGTTTTTTGTAAAAAGGTTTTTTTTTTAATAAAGGCCTACAAGACTCAAGTGGACCGACACCATACTATATACTCGTAGCTCTTATACATTTCTTTTGTACAATAAATAGATTTATCATTATCTGTTGAATTGCGCCATGTTATTAGTCGGTTTCATTGATTCAACATACCCACTATATGCTATGCGGGCTGTTTTTTCGCCCGACACAATACGAAGTTTTCTTAATGCATACACAAATCTATTTAGTTTACTGCATACGGTGTTAATGTTTTGTTTCCAATTACAAAATTAGTTTAAAGTTATACCTAGGAATTTAATACTTTCTGTTTCTTCTATGTTTTCGTTATTTATTTTAATGTTACTTGTTTTTGTACGTACGAAATTTAATGAATTTTGTTTTATAATATTTGCACATAGGTTATTAGATTCAAGCCATTTTATTACATACTGTACAGCTTCGTGTATTTTATTTTCATGAGTTGAACTTTTAGTGTTATTAGGCACTATAACATAAATATCATCAGCGAATAGGACACTATCATAGTTTATTGAATCTGGTAAATCATTAACATAAAGTAAGAATAGAAAGGGGCCCAAACCGCTGCCTTGTGGTACGCCGATACAGTATTATAGAACAAAGATTGTAGTCAATTAAATGACTGCGTGTCAAAATATATACCTTTTAAGGCTGACTGAACTATCAAACCTACTGCTGTAGCAAAATCTTTATAATAATATGTCATCAAAACCATCTTAATTGAAACCGCAGTTCACCACGCAGTCTCTGTCTCTATAAAGATGATGAACTTGGTATGTATATCGGACCGTCACATCTATCTACCGGCCGACACGACACATGTGACACGACACAGCCGACACGAGCCCTTTGTGTCGTGATTTTGTTTATGTCCCAAGTCGTTAACGCTGTATTTTGTTGATGCCATCATCAGTGCTGTTTATGGGAAATGGATTTTAACTTTTGGTTTAGAATTTTCTTGTTAAGGTGTCTGATGAATGGAAATATTAGTCGAGTGGTTTACTTAATGAGTTACGGTAGTACGCACATTAAAATTTAAAAAACAATGGTATCAAAGGGTTTCGGCATTTTTGGCATTCTCCGGTAAATAGAAGGTATAAAAAAAAATAAGCTGATCCTATAATGTTTGAACTTGACCTGTCGCGACTCGTGACGCTTAACTCAGTAGAAATCTGTTGAGAAAAGCGTCACAACAAGTTCTATGAAATCAGGAGAAGCTGGTATCTTTAGGATCATAACATGGCCAAAATCTAATACAAAACAAATACACTTACATAAAAATTAGTACAGTATGTACTAAGTATATTTGATTCATATGAGATTTTTGTCGAATCGTGTTACCAAATCTATAATTATGTTACTGTAAAAGCCCGAATTTAGGTAAATCCGAAGGTTTTTCAGTATAATTTCAGATTTACCGACTCATAACGGTAAAATTCCGAATTATTCAGTGATCAGTTGATCACCGTTCATTTCAAACTTTTACCACCATTCACTCGGTAAATCTTAGGTTTTTACTCAGAGAAACGATAAATGCTGAAAAATAGATATGGCTTGACGTCTTTGACCGGAGGACAAGGATTCAATAAAATTCAATAAATAGGGCCTCAAAAAAATGCTTGACGAAGAAGTGCGCTTGCAAGTCGTCAGGCACGCCATGTTGTAATAAGTAAGAAGTTTTTTTTTGCTATAAATGACAATTTATGAATTGCCTTTTTCTATTTGTTTATTAAATACCAAATAGTAAGAAAATACAGATTCAGTTAGCTTAGCCAAGGCAAGTTATGTTTGCGAGAAGATAAAATTTTGTTTTTTATGTTTTTTACTATTCAATAAGCATTTGAAGGTGTTTTAAAATTATGTTTGACTAGTTACTAATAAATATACCAAATGATAATAATTTAAACTATGTAAGGATTTGACTGATGGGATATTAAGATAAATAAAAACAATGATAATTAAAAATGTATCATAATGATAATTCAAAATATGTAAGGTTTTGAGTGATAGGTAATAGAAATACATGATTAAGTTAAGTTAATTAGTTCCTTAAATTATTATTTTTTCTAAAATAAAGCAATATTTACCAACCGTCATTGGTCAACATGTACCAAACTCTAATGGTAAACGCCCGCTTTATATTTTCCGCTTTTAAAAAATTCTTATATTTACCAACTCATGTTGGTAAAACCTAAGATTTACCAATATACGGGCTTTTACAGTAACATGTTAACGTAACGTTAACGTTGGTAAGCGCATCACTTCAGTACGTCTGAACCGATTTGGCAAATTTTTGTTTTAAAATGTTCGTAATAGTCCGAATCAGGTTTTTACGGAAATAAAAAAAATAAAAGTTGCCGGGAAAATTGGAACATTCGGACTTTTTTCATATGAAATATTGTTTGGACAGGACAACATCTGTCGGGTCAGCTAATCGTTAATAATTGAAATTGTTTATAGAATTATTTTTCTTAAATTGTATTTACAAGGCTAGATAAATAATACTTACTTATTTATCTAATCTTGTAAATACAATTTCTCATCTTAGCGATTGTAAAGTCTGCGTTTGTTGGTCTAATTGATAATGTTTGTGCCGACTATTTGTTAGTATTTGTAGACAAACAGAAGATAATCGAATCTGTAAGAGGACTGTGACATCGCGTGTTTGTTCCAATTTTATTCAATTATAACTAGAGTTTATTCAATTAGGAGAATTGATTTATTGATAGTGATTTTAAGGTGGAATGGAACGAAATGTCTACAATAATTTTTTTGCAAGCAATCTTATCAGAAGTGAATTGATATATTTTTTAAATAATTATTACTAACTAGCTTTGCCTGCGACTTCGTTCGCGTGCGTGTCGGAAAACAATAATGTGTCGCTTAGAGAAGGTATAGGTACCACACACTATTGAAAAGGTTCACCAGGCAAGATCGGAAGAATCTTCCGATCTTGCCTGGTGGAAAGCGCTACCTGGGGTTCTCTACCACAGCTCTTGCGAATGCAGTCACTGTGTCTTCAGGGCTCATATTGTCAATGCGGCGAAGTGTCACTTTGGTTTATGAGAATAAATAAAAATCAAGGCGCCTGGTCGACGCTCATTGTATGTGCACCTGCCGTGCTCAATAAATCGACTGCCCGTCTGGCGGAGTATGCAGAAGCGTTATGCCGCGTTCTCACGGCCTGCTTTCTCATAGGCCAGACCGCGCTCGGCCAGACCGACAGGCCGTGGGAACCGTCGCATCCGATGAGGCATGCGATGGCCTGTCGGACGGCCTGTACAGGCGCGTTTCTTTTAGATTTGAATGCTCGGCACGGGCCGCGACAGGTCCCGGCAGGCGTAGCAACGCCTGGCGCGGCCTGTCAATTAACGGCCCGTGGGACCGCGGGATTTTAATGGTGAAGAAGGATTACGCTTTAAGACCGCTGTTGAAATTTTTTAATCGAAAACAGGCGAAAGCAGATATGAAATTATCAATATAATAGTATTCCCAAGTCGGGCAAAGTGTTATTAGGTTTTTTTATTAGGAATTTCTCAGTAACGGCCGGAGTTTGGAGTCGGTAGTGTGATACCCCCGTGCCTCGGAAGGCACGTTAAGCCGTGGATCCTGCACCTGATCTCTCTCCGATTCTGTCGGATTGCTGTCCCATTGAACTATAAGAATGAGGGAAAAGAGAGTGCACCTGTGTCTGCGCACACACTTGTGCACTATAATATCTCCCGCGCCGATGGCTAGTCTCCGCCGAGATTGGCCGCTATGACTGAAATTCTGTCTGGAGAACTATAATCATTAATATTATTAGTATAACTTATAAACTAATAATATTATTTTTATAGTATTGTATCTGTGTATCCTTTGTTGTAGATCCCAAATAAATAATTATCTTAAAACCTTGTTTTAATTAAGAAGATGTTTGTCTGTAAACGATGTTTGAGAGGTTGCTTGCCCTTCCAAAGAGCACCTACACACAGTCGCCTGTGTGAAAAGCAACCCATTTACTGAGATGCACCTGTGGTTTCGGCCGCCATTTTGGATTTTGATTTCCTGATTTTCGGCACCGGCGCCGTCGAAAACTATGAAGATGACACCCATAACGTAAACCTTGCACATCATTTTGATTTAGACCTCCTTTTTCTCCCAAAAATTACATAATAATTACATAGCATAAATTACATTACATACCATAAAAATTACACCCCTACTTTAGAATTAATACAGTATTTATGTGTCCATCGTTAAAAAAAACTTATTACAAAAACAATATAACCGACTTCCATATAAAAAAAAAAACACTAGGGGAAGGTGGGGTAAAATGGGATACTTAAGATAAAAAAAAGTAACGTATACGAAATCAACAACATATTTTTAATAAACTTTTTAATTAGAAACAATTTATTTATATTCTTATTATTTTAATTTGTATTTTTAGGCTTAATCAAAGACTTAATCAGACTTTCTTAATTATGTTGAACTAATCAGCAAGTGTCAAATTTCCCATATTGCTCCATGGTCAGGGCAAAACAGGAAACGCTAAGGGGCAAAATGAGGATACAATTTATTCAGGCAAACGTTGTGCACAAATGTGTGCCTCGTCATCATCTGCGTCTAATCTGGCTCAGGAATTGTGTGCCCAACCCGCGCCAGAGCTACACGCAACCCGATCCTCATCTGACAACGCTGTCTTTTACTTTTGTTTCTTAGCAATTTTTATTATTTGGTTTGGTTATTTTTCTTTGGTCGTTTTTCTTCTTTCGTGCAGTCTTCTTCATATTTTCCTTACACTCCTTTGAATTCTTTTCGTTAGTCAGCTCATTTTTATCCGGGGCATCCATAAGTAATTATAGCCATTTTCACATGCTTTTCTTTCCTTAGTTCTTAATTGTTTGGAAATTACCTAAATATTTTCCGGTATACCTGCAAATGAACTCTTTTCTTTTAAAATTTGCCATTTAGAACATTTCTCTTTTTGCCCCTTTAAGTGGACGCGAGAGGTTCAAAATGACTGTGAAGAAACTGAAACCATATAAATATTAAAATATTAAATAAAATTGCCTCTGTGAAGAGGGGGCTAAATAGGATACCATCCCATTATGCCCCGTTCATTTTGCCCCAAACATGACTATTTTCAAGTTGGTCAATAGAAATTATCAAACTAGAATTAGAAAAGGTTAATACCACGCCCACTAACTTATGGTATGAAAGTTTATGCAGGTCATGTACTTACCTCACTACATAAGAATATAATATAAGAAAATAAATAACAATACCCGTAAAAACTGTTTTATCAGCGATTACACTAAAACACGCACCAATACGACGTGAATACGACGTGAGGCGACTGAACAACGAACGACGCGGCTGTCCACTTGTATACGTGTGTGTGAGGCACACAAGCTAGCTTCTCGTTGTGCCTCAAGCCTCATTTCGCCTCCCCCCCCCTTCCCTAGAAAGTGCAAGTAACTTATTTGAGAAGTCGTTAGCAAGAAATTACCGAAACTAAACTTTCCAACTAACGTGCGAAATTAAAGTCTTAAGCACTTTGAAGTGTTTTGTTTTTGAAGTCGGTAAAAAGTTTTAAATTTTTTAATTGTGGTACCTGCCTCTCACAAATTCGTGTACTTCTTTATAATGATACTTAGCCATTTTATTTCACATACCGTACGATAACCCAGTCACAATGGGTAGGTACTATACTGTTCGTCATTGAGGAGTTCCGTGACATAACGGGTTTATTTGCAGTTCATGATCAGTTGACCCCTGTTAGGTACTTAACCAGCTACTGTGTTTCATCTTCCCCTAACCCCTAAAACAGACGAATTGAGAACTTTTTCCTTTTTGAAGTCGGTTGTAAAGATGCCTCAAAGTATTTTCAGTTTTTCTTCAAAAGATGCGGTTGAAGAGAACTGGATGAGAACTTAAGTGAGTGAAACCACTAGAAATAAATCCAGAACCAAATATTCCAAGACCCAGGTCCAAGGTGCAGTATATAAAAATCCGGAAATAATCTTGGTCAGATCATTTGAGAACCATGTAGATTTGTGTCTGAAATGGTCTGTTGAGGAAAGAATCACACAGATTTGAGTGGACCTGACCAGTCAGTGCACGCATTTGTCAATTATCGTGCAGCTCAACTCAGAACTTAGGGAGCTCAACGATTAGACGAAAAATACCAAAGAAAGAACTTTTGGGTAGGCTGTATAAAGTACTCAAACTGGCAGACAATCAGTAAAACTAACTGAAAGAAAAAAAAAATGACCCCCACATAGTCCTTACGGTCACAATATTTAAAATAATAATATAGTTTACAAAAATAAATATTCATGTCACTGTATATGTAAAATGATATATAGAAAAAAATTATTGTTACCAAATAAAAAAACACTTGTTCGTTATCCTTTATCGAACAAACGAATTTCTTTTTTCAATATTTTCAATGTACAGAAACGCGTCGTCTACAGATTTATACATGTATATTTTTTTTTGACTTGGACAGCGTCTTTACTATATTATACAAGTTGATGATTGAGGAGCACCATGTTATCTAGTTATTTATGGAATAGATACTCCGATAGTTACGAACAAACATATGGGAAATTTAGCTAAAAATAAATAAACAAATAGCTTCGTGGTGTGGCCCCGTATTTAGGTACAAGAAAATATTTTCTCTCGCCACCTACTTTCTTGATGATTCTCTATTAAAAGTACGGGCCTACGCTCTTTTGAAAATATTTTCTTAACTTGAGCATGAATAAGAACTGACTTTTCACTCTCTATTCGTCGCATGAGTGAATGAAAATGTGGGTAGTTTCATAGTTTCATGCAGTTCTTAGTTTAATAGCAGTAGGTAATGTGCTAGAAGCATCGCAGGTGTTAGCTGCAGTAACAGATGACGCCATGTTTCATAACCTAAATGTACCGCGAACACATTGTTTTCGTGAAATATTTTGTACCGAGTATCTCTTATTTTATGATGGACTTAGATATTTCGAGTTGTGTTCGGCGGAGATAATAATAACTTTGCGATCTCTGTGGGTGACTGTCGCGTAAAAATTACAAAAAAAAAAAACATTTTGGATGCATTTTTATCGCTTTAAAATATTATATTTTTAATAATGCGATATTTTTGTTATTTCCTTGTTCCACCACGACATCATCAAGAATGTAAGTATGAGCTTCTTTCATTGCGTTAAAATAATCTATAAAGTAAGAGTGGGAGATAAACTCCTCTCTTTGGGAATATGAAAGACGGAAACCAACCAATTTTCTATTAAATCGTCTACAGAACTTGCATACAAGTACAACATATCCCAATATTCGCTTAAAGCCACATTACATACAGTTCTGTCTAATAAAATAAAGGCACTTATGTCGACGTCGAGGGTCACGTAACATCAAACGCAGCAGTCGTAATATTTGCTCGCAGGTTTATTCCACACAAATTGGTAAAGGTTGGGAGGGTGCAAAAGTGTCGGTTGGTTTGAAAAATGAAAATATACTCGTAGTTCGGAAAATGTTTTGATTGGTTTGTGGAACCGTGGAACGTATGAAAGAATTTATCTACAAAAATCTTTTGGTGGGAAAGGAACTTTGAATTGGTGAAGAGTTTATAAAGTTATTTAGATAAGTTGAAAACTCTCTCCTTTGTGCGTAACAAGTTTAAAATAAGTAAATGTTAATTCAGGTCTGCTTACCTGTTGTACATAGCGAAATGAAAAGGAATTTCACCACTTAAACACGTCTAATTTATTTTTATTAAAAATCGCACCCAAAATTAAGTATATATGTTAAAATTTTATATTTAAAAAGAAAACAGTTCCGGAACAAGTATATTGGTCAAAATGTACAGAAAATACGAGAAAACTTAAAGCATATTGGATGGTCAATCTTTGCTACGTTGGTTTAAGAACTAAGGAATCGATTGCAATTGGTTTTTAGGCTCGTTACCACTAAATTACGCAGGCTTTAAAAATGAATATTATCTCATAAAGATTACCTAAGCTATCCCGATAAAAGCAGTCATGGTTAAAGATTGACTAGCATTAAGGCTCGTACACACTGGCGCGACGCGACGCCCGACACAAAGGCACCTCGTGTTGCGCGACGAGCGACGCCTGTCTGTGGGAGCCTTTAAGGTAATAAACTCGTAAGTTTAATGGTAATAATAGGTAAAGATTGTAGTTTCCTGGACACTGGCTATCCGCGGTCTCGAAGTACTGCAGACCGCGAGGGAATTGCTGCTGATACGACGATCATGTGTCGTAGATTATAAAGGGCACGCCGGCGTCTCGAACTTTAGGGATTCTATGGGCTGGCAAAAGCGACACAATCGAACCACAATCCTGGTAAATAGTCCGGTACCCGAAAAATGGCCAGAAGCAGCCTTTTTAACTGGTTCTGCACCTACGACAAATAATATAGGATATTACACCAGAGAAGAAGGCTAAGATTTCTGCTGAGAGAGCAGATCAGGAAAAGTACGTACCAGATTCGAAGAGTGTCGTGCACAAATTGTGTTGCGATTTAGTTGACTGTAAAACATTTGCAGCAATTTGATAAGGAATTATGGTCCGTATTAGGACTCCATTAACATTGAAAAACTGAAAAATTATGAAAATGGACTCGTCTTCATTTCTACTTTTCCGCAACAGATTTTTTTTCTATACCCATCAAATGTTTTGCAGGTCAACGTCAAAATTTTAAAAATTCTGATTTAAAAGTTGATGACCGGACATATTAATTAAAAATATAGGCTGTGACAGCAGAGGTCACGCTGCACTGTACGTAAAATTTTATCGTAATGCGCTCGGCCGTAAACGCGTAATTGATAAACAAACAGCCAAACTTTCACATTTATAGCGATGATGAGATGGAAAATGAAATAATTAATTTAAAACTGTGCAGTTAGTTGAATTTTCTGCTTTTTTTTCTGTTGATTTTTTTGTGCATTTTCTGAGTGCACAGCCTCCTTGTTTGACCCGACCATCACTCTCATTTTCATTGTAACTTGGTATATATTTTTTACCATTTATATTTTAATTCAGATTTGTTACCGTTGTAATGACAATCATGTCATTTGGTTTCAATAGGCTTTTATTTTTATATAGATTCTTCCATATTTTGTGAATGTGAGAACGTTGTAGGCCTAACTTGTAGACTGTAGATTTGTAGACCTTTTTATACATATATTTCATTTTTAAATTTTTTGTTGAGTGCCTGTTACTTGTTGACAGGCCTACACTGTCCTCCCATACCAAAGAGAGATAGTCACTGTCCCATACCTATCAACACTGTAATTTGAAACATTGTAAAAGCCCCTTATTTTTAAAAGAGTAACCGTTGAGTTTCTTGCCGGCTCTTCTCCATAGGAAACAACCAATTGGAACCGTGCACCTAGCTTCTGACGTTTCATAAGTGCCCATGTGGGTTTATGTGAAATAAAATATTTTGATTTGATTTGATTTGATGATATCTTTTAACGAGGTATATATTATTGAAATAAAGTGTATTTGATGGAAATGAATGACAATACATGCTATTTATTAAAACACAGGTGGTCATACCAATATAATAGCTGCACTTTCACAAAGTAACAATTCTCATGCATGACTTCACATTTATTTCCATTTATCATGAAATATGTTTCATTATCATATGGCACAGTAGTAGAAACCGCAATGCGATGTCATTATAGCATAGCTACGAAGGAAATATTTTTTAATTTCAATTAGTTTGCCTCGAGGGCGTGCTGTGGCTCGTGTAATCATTTATTTACAACTTTATAATTAGTTTTTCTTGGAGAAAATAGCGAGAAAATAATGGGTGATTATGCAGTTCTGTCGTTTGTTGTTTTTCTGTTTTTAATTGGATTAATACTGCCACAGGCGAAGTCTGAATATCTTAATAAAGTGACATAGCAATAATTTTTAATGTTCCCGATTAAAGCAGGTATCACGGAGTATCTACCAATCCTACTAATATTATAAATGTGAAAATTTGTGAGGATGGATGGATTGATGGATGTTTGTTACTCTTTCACGCAAAAACTATTGTACGGATTTGGATGGAATTTGGAACATAGATAGTTTATAACCTGGATTAACACGTAGGATACTTTTATTTCGGCAGTACGTTCCCGTGGGATAATTTCCGACCTCCACGCGGGCGAAGCCGCTGGCAAAAGCTATTAGGTTATTGAACAGAATACTTATTTTATGAATTCTTAGTTTTCGTAGGCAATCGGAAACTATCACTAACATGACACTTCACATTACCTTCGTATCAATGGAATTTAATATTAATCTACCAACTGTGCGGAATGCATTGTGGGTAGATTAATATTAAATTCCATTAAAATCGAGGACGCAAGAAGTCGTGTTATTCCCATTGTATTGTAGAATGCACAAGCACATCTCGCGGCGTGCGCTGTTTGCGTGTGAGCTACCGTCCCGCTTAATAATGTTCCATGACACTGCAGCGGCTGGCTCATGGCTCCTACCATTACTGACTGTCGCATAAATCGTGTTCTACCTACAAGTGATGAATATTAATTTATTGAATTAGTACTTAGTAGTAGTGGTATAGTAGTATAACGGGCAGGTGCTCCACGACAATTAGCAATACACCCCCTATTAGCTAAGCGATTTTGCCACTACGTTCTGAACTAGTTATGGCCTTTCTTCTCAATGGGGGTATCGTTTTTGGGATCACCAGTTGGTGCCACTGTCGAGTAAGGTCCTGTTGTAATACTTTTATTTGATGTTATGGATATGTTTAAGTACCTTTATATTCATAGTATATTTATTTTATTACATTTTAAATTCTTCCTTCAAGTGCTACCAAATTAGATCCTAACATTTTACTTAAACCTTAAGTCATAATTAATCAAAAATGGTACAAACATTACAGCTGTTATGAATCATTCGTTAAAGTCCTTTATAAAAAATCCCGCAAACAGTGAACGTTCAGTACATATTTTGATATCTAGAGACCTTACTCTACACTAGCGCCTGTAGTGGCGAACTCAAGCGCGATAGCCCTCATTGACTACAATTGTTATAGTTTTATTAGCCATCAGAATAAAATGAAAACTTGTCTTATCGTAAATATTATTTTTGTATTTCAGACAGCTGATTCTTTAACGGTTCCAATTTTAGCATGGCTTACAAAAAAAGGCCTGTTCAGAATTTCGTATAGGCAAACCCTAAAACCTGCCTGACTACCTGCTACTCAATAAGGATATCTTAAGAACCCGTTTCATAATAGCTTCCTAAATCAAGATTGTAACGCTTTTCATGTCTATGAGAGTGTAAACACCTTGGGACTTATTACTTAGTCAGTGGTCCTTAAGTAACCTTTGAGTTTTGACTTGCTCTCCGGAGAAATTGGTTTTGGTGTTTTACTACCTAAGTCTTATATTATATACAGTCTCCAAAGGATAAGTAGGTATCGTAGGTAGGTAGGGGAGCAAGGGGCCAGTTGTAGCAGGGGCAAGTATTAACACCCAATTTTTGCCTAGTAAACCAACGTATATTTACGGTATTTTCGACTTAATGTATCCTTCTAGTCCGATCACTAGCCGATCCCTTGGGAGAAGCGAGCTAAATACCTAAGTGTGATTCTTGACGGTCGTCAAGGATCTGACGTGGAGCTGACGTAAGGTGGTGACCTTACGTCAGCTCCACTTTCTATTGACCACCCGCAGTAAATTCTCTCAAATGCAAATTGCGTATCTATACGGCAGTCATCCGTCCCATCAAGACCTATGCCTGCGTTGTATTTGCGAACGCAAATCCCCGCCATCTTCATAAGATGCAGACCCTTTTTTTTTTTTTTTTTTTTGGGTGGGAAATCATCAAATGACGTCTCCCGCTCTGGGCGGAGCGAAAGGGCGTGTCAGACTCTTACTGACTAAAACCCACCCGTGTTCCTTCAGTTGCCTGTGCGCCAGGGCCACGGTAACTCTTTCGAACAATCCGCGACCCCGGCAGGCATCGGTCCTATCGGACCCCGTCAATGGTGCTGACATCTCTTTGAGGCGCGCGTGGAACACGACGCGCCGTCGACCCGGGCCTGGTCCTTACCGGACGGCGAGCTGCCCATTGCTCGCCGTCCGCAAGCCCGCGCCTACGGTGGCCGGGAGTCGGCAATCGACTCCCGACGCCCAGGGTGTCTCCTCCTCCTGCGGCGGCTAGGGGCGCGAGGGCGTAGAGATTGCCTCTCCCTCTCGCGCTCCGCCTCCTCTTTCGCGAGCATTACTGCTTCGCAGAAGGAGGTGACGGCTTCCCATTCCCTCTCGCTCCGTACCATGGCCTGAACCAGGGCCGGACGCGAGAGGTCGCCGCCGCCGATCGCCGCCACGAAAGATGCAGACCCTTCAGAACCGTTTCCTTAGAAAGGTTACGGGAGCCCCCTTCTATGTCTGAAATGTGAATCTTCACATAGACCTTTGAATGCCCACCATCCTGCAGTTCATGAAACGCCTTTCAAAGCATTTCTTCGACCTGTGGCAAAAAACATCCCAATCCCCTGATCAAAGCAGCAGCCTGCTACGATCCCTCCCGCATAAGTAAGATTCGCCGCCCAAGGCATAACTTAGTCACCCCCGACGACGCCACTACCCTGCTCCCGGAGAGTAGTAAGGCCATCAGTACAATAAAAAAAATACAAAAAGAGACTGCTGTCCTCCCGTCCTCGTCGCCGAGGCCCGCCGCGACACCCCAATCCACGTCCGCCCCGACCCTTCGTCGAGCCAGCCCGCGCCGCTGATCCTGTAGCTTTAAATTCGCCTCGTTATAATAATAATTCCAATCCAGCCTGTCCCTTGCTGCCCTCCCCCAGCGACGCCCCAAGCCGAGGTCCGTACCCCACAGGGGGTAAGTTTTTTAAGCCCTAGCTGGAGGCCTTACTTTATTAAGGCAACCACAGGCATGTCCGGTTAAGCAACCGACAAACTCCTAGGTTGCCTGCGAGAAGCCCATCAATATAAAAAATAAACATAAAATTGTATCCTTTAAAACGTGCTCTTTTACATGGGTAGCGCCAGTGTCTCGTCGGAGTGCGCATAAAGTGGTAGTGTGCACGTGACTCGATTTTACCAAGTATTGGAAAAACTCGTATTCGTAAATGTTCGTTTTTTGGCTCCGTTTAAGTAGCTTTTTATTATTTTTTTTATTCAAAACTCTTAATTTTGAATCGGTAGATTTAATTTTTATAAAAATGATGTGGTTTTTTATTTATCTAAGTTTAAGTAAAACATTATACCATGGGGCAAGCTGTAACAGTAAAAACGTGCCCAACAATGTTGTGCGAGTCAATAAATTTATGTAATGTCTTTTTATATTCCAGAATGAGAGATTACAAAAGAAAGTCTGACCGGCCAACTCAAAGTAAAGTAGTTTACTGGCTAAGTAAGTAAGTAAGTCAGGAAGTTTACTTGGCTGCCATCGAAGTTATAGAAAATAAGACCAGCATCAGAAAAGCAGCAACACATGTGTCATGTATCATTGTATACATACGTAATAAAAAGAAAAAACAATGAATCGCCATCCGTTGGCTATGTAAAACCTACATTTGTAAAACCTACATTTACAGAAGAAGCAGAAGAGAAGATATTTTCATACTTATTGTCATGTGTGGACATTTATTTTACTGCTGCCGGTAGAAGTCAGAAAAAGAAGCATTAGAGTAGAAAAATATGGACATAAAATGAGCAAGAAAAAACCAGATGGAGAGTTAAAAACGAAAGGAAAAGGGAAGGGGAAAAAGAGCAAGACAGCAGCTAAGAAAGAGCAAAAAATAGAAAAAGTTAAAAGAAAATCTTGATTATCTGATTCAGAATCAGAGCCTAACGAATGGTTTTGTTTGACTTGTAGTGCAGCCTATGGAGACTAAAGGTAAAGAATGGGTAGAGTGTGTCATATATAAAAAGTCGACCCACGTGAAATGCGCAACAGAAGATACGTTCTCATTTATAAATTTTAATAATTGTAATTCAGATGAAAATTGATAATGTTCATTTATTATTAAGATTCCTAAAAGTTAAATTATGGTAACGTAATATTATGAAATGATTGCATAATTATGCAGTGCATATGAAACGAATGACGAGTATATTAAGAGATATAGAGTTGATTCCTAGAAGTCTGATTATTATTGTTAAGATTATAGATGGCCGTGAACCTTAAAATGCCTCATTAGTTATAATAAAAGAGTAGAAGAAAAGGTACTAAGATAAAAAAATGCTACTTTTTCTAAAAACTTAAGAACAAATTTTGTTTAGTTAAGATCATCTAACGGTTGTACCATACTTTTGTATATATATTTGTAAAACTTTTAATAAAGATTTAGAACTTGAGCAAACACTTTAGTGTTTTTATTGTAACTACATGCCTTAAGGCTGTTACAACTAGCCCCGAATACGGGGTAAGTTGTAACATGCGACATGTTTTTTTAAATAGCCCCCTAATTAATTACTATACACGATTTAAAAAATATTAATTTATGAACAGCTAGATAGATAGTTAATCTTGCAAGAAATAATTTTACAATCAAGAAATACTTTGTAGTATTACTTTCACATTTTTTTTTCCAAAAACTTTTACAAAACGCCCGCGCTACCCTACACCCCGATGGCAAGTAGTAGGTACTTACACTGACTTACATTTCGATTACATTTTCAGTAGATCGACTCCGATGGTAAATAAGAACGTACACCCCGACGGTAAGCAGGAGTTTCATGAAGATCACGTCGCTGAGTTACCCCGTGCTTAGTCGGGAATGATAGAACATGAACATTATGTACACAAACGTGTTATGAAAACCTTACCCATACTTTATAATCTTGTTGAATTATACGCAGAAGGAATGCGTCGTTTAACAATGTGATTTTGGAATTTGGTTTTTTGAATGAAAATTAAATCGCTTTCGAAGAATGGTCTCTGAAATGAAATAACTGTAATGATGGTGAGTGGTGCTTACACCCGACGGAAAGTATTTATGACCCGCTTGTAAGTACTTACATATAGCATAAGCATAGAATAATCAGCCTATAATGTTCCCACTGCTGGGACACAGGCCTCCTCTCTGTGGGTGGGCCGTAATCTACCAATCAGGCCCAGTGCGGGTTTGTGGATGTCACATAGCTTCGAAATTTTTGTTCAAGGACATGTCAGTTTTCTCACGATGTTTTCCTTCACAGTTTTGAGAGCAGTAATGATGAAATAATTTATACAAAGTAAAGTGCCTACCTGGGTTCGAACCTACGACCTACAAACCGTAAATCGCGGCTGTTTCTACCAGGCAACCAGTGCTCTTGCAGTGCAATATCAAATGGAGTCGGCAAAAGTGTAGTTTTTAATCAGTGAAAGAAATTTTGTAATTGTGTCAGTAGTGCCAGAGGTTACAACTTCTAAACAACAAACAATTTAACTCTTTATAATATTAGATTAGATTGACACAGCTATTAACTACGAGTATTTACACTAGAAATAATCAAGCATTTCATAATATGATGATAAACTCATAGTAGGGGCAGAGCGAAGCCGACCAACAAGGATTCTCGATTCATTAAATAACGCTCTCCTGAGGAGTCAGATTGCGTTTATATCCTATGCTTTAGAATAAAATCGCTTCACAATGTCCCAACGCTCTTATCCTGGGGAGCCGAAATCAATAACCAATTTACGAGTATAAGTGCTGAGTAGAGGATAACGTTAATAGCTCGTCTTCAATAGCTTTTTGTTAATAAACTGATGCTCAATTATAATGATCAATGGTTAGTTAAATTTATCGACAAAACCTGAGTCGACAGGCTGATAATGTTTAGTCCGTGATTTTCTTACCTGAGGAGTTGTTTTTTCTGTAGGTATTTTACTTATTCCGGCATTTCAGTTCTAAACAAAATGATTGGACTCCACTTAACAAGCTCACCCTGCAATACTGGGGACAACATTAGTTGTGACTGATTACAGAATGATATGAAATTTCATGATTAACTTTGGATGACACTATAAATGAGAAAAACAAAACATGATAACTATCGCATACTATAAACATTTTTCTTTTATAAAAAATAAAGAACGCAGTTTTTTACAAACTAATATATTAATATAAAAAACTGTCTCGCCGTGCAGGGGAGGTAGGGGAGTGCATCTCCAAGTTTCGCACTAACTCGCTAAATTATGATGGCTGTAAAACGTATGGCAGTCATTCGAAGACATTTAATTCGATCTCGCACAGAACTAGAGAAGCTAGCTAGATATAAAGTTATCACGAGCTGGACGTGACATGCCTGAACAAGTTTAAGCTTGATTAATAAGCCTGTTTACGTGTCTACAGACTGGATTATATGTATATGCAAATATACACATTACACGGTGATACATATTTTGGCTTTATGTATTTTGTTATTTTACCTAGTCAAGTCCAGTATGATCTAAATAAGGGGATCAACAAATTTTACATCTCGAGGTATGAAGTTCTATTTGATTTGTAAAAAAATGTTTAGTTCGTGTAGGTACATCAACACTCACATACGTAATGCATAATCAACTTATAATTATCCCACTACTGGGGCATACGCCTCATCTCTGACAAAAGGTGTGGGCCGTACTAACCACGAGGGCACAGTGCGGGTTGGTACATGATGACCTCCAAGCAATTTAACAATTATTTTTATTAAGTAAGTACGTATGTACTAATTGTGGCTTCAGAATGTAACATCGTGTTACGTTCGATAAAATTGAAGAATAAAATAATGTCAAAAACATTATAATATTTGAATCAGATTCGCCTCAGATAATCGGTCAATAAGTTGCAGAAATAGGATCAACAAACATAGAACTTCGATCATATTGTGTGGTGACTACTTTCTTGATTTAATTAAGCTGAAGTGCCATCTGAATATAAAAGTTTAGTGAAAAGATTTGCTTATTTAATGTAATGAAGATGATTTAACATTTTCATCACTACTGTCCATGATCAGTTGTAAGCTACAGTGCCTTAACCAACTGTATCAAATATCATAATTTCACGATCTAAGAGAACACTTACACGATCCAAGTTTCTTACCAGTGGCATACCATGAACTTGACCTGCAACGTCTAAACAATGTTTAGAAAGTGCGACTTTTTTAGTTGCATACTTGATATGCCACAGGCAATTAAATTACACTATTTCAATCAGGTTTTATTCACGTAATTTCATGATGCGACGATCGAATTGCGGTGCAGTTGGAGTTAAGTTGGTTAAGTCGGAAGCAGCACTGGCCCACTGGTAACGGCCGGGACTTACGAGTTATAGGTCATAGGTTCGAACCCTGACAGGCGCTTTACTTTGTGTAAATTATTTCATCACCACTGCTCTCAAAACGGTGAAGGTAAACATCGTTAGAAAACCAGCATGTCCTATAACCAAAAAATCGAAAACATGTGACATCTGTCAACGAACACTGCGCTCGCGTGGTGGATTTCGGCCCATTCCCTCTCACAGAGAGGAGGCTTGTATCCCGGTAGTACAGTGGGAACATTATAGGCTGATTATGAAATGCTTCGGATGTTAAGTTCAAGTTGAAGTGTTTAGCATTTAAACTTAAACATAACTAGTAACGTATTCTTGTTATCATTAAACTGCGCATAGCAGCAGAATGCGCTCTTATTGCACTCGCGTGACGCGAACTTAACGTGACCGTCTCTGACAGCTTTAGAGAATACGAAAAGCGATGTTTCGTGAATAATAATTAACATAGTCGATTCACGCGGTCGTATATAATTGCGAACTCATGTTCGACTCAACTCGTCTGTAAGCGTCAACGCAAATACTGAAGTGTCGGTATTCTGTAAACTGATCAGAAATAAAAGTATGTTCTTTCTAAACATAGTTTTGTATTTGCTCTGGTTTCTTGGTAGCTGCTTACGTCTCACGCTAGATTGTAATACAACTTCTGCTGTATTTAAAACTAGCGCGGGACGTATGGATGCTTTTCTTACTGCCCAAGTTATCTACCACTGATTGTAAGGCTCCTAGTTTATAAGTAGGCGTGGTAACACAAGCAACATACATTTTAATTAAGTATTTCTTACACGAACCTCCCCCATGCTAGCATTAATTTCAAGGATTAATTGTTTGTTGAATTGTTAAAACTTGAAGACAATAGAATAATAATTTCTTAAAATTTTCAAATAAGTATAGGTACAATACTAACTGTTCAAGAAGTTCAACTTTGTGTACTTTACATTATTTATTAAAGGAGAAATACTTAAAGATAATATTTACCTACGCCTGGTTTCTAAATTGAGAATTTGAAGTTAAGAACTTGTAAAATTTTCTTTACCATTACCTAAGGCGAGACCTGCGAAATTCAACATTTCTTTGCAGAAATCGTAAGAAATTTTGAATTTCGCGGGCTACATTGAAGGAATCAATTGAAATAGGTAATGCTAAAGTAGTATTTGACACCTTCTCAACTTCAAATTCTCAATTAAGAAACCGGTGCGGTAACTGCGTAATACACATAACATTACAATCGATCGTAATGCCTCTCATTTTGACAGTTCGGCTACGTTCATTGTGTTATTTACATTGTTGAGCAGACGATTTTTTCAAACCTATGAAGCAACGGATTAGGAATTTTCTTGAAAACCCTTGGATTATGATTTAAAGTGTGTTATTCAATTAGGGTGCTGGTTTAAGTCCCACATACCAATTGCTTTCTTCCACAATGGTATAATAAAACAAATCAGCAGCACCACCATTCGTCCGTCACTTTACACTCCTTGCATGGTATAACCAGAATACGACCACCCTCACAGCCCACTCGTAATTAGTCAGTTGGACGCTCAGCGGTATGACGCGTCAGTTTCAAACAGCCGGCTTGATTGCACCCTGTAGCCAATAGAACAGCCCACACTATCTACAACGGTCTCTGGTTGGTTATTAGGTGACTGTTATAGCAAGCCTACACCATTCACAAAAGTTAACAGTTTTTTTAAATAGTACAAATCAAAGCTACTTTTCATGTCTGTCTGAACTAAATTGCACAATGGATTTACGTGCAGTTTTCACCATCATTTAGACAATTTATTCCAGAAGGTTTATGTGTATAATACATTAACGTTTAACTTAAATGTATCACAGAAATCACGATAATTTGACATGTCTTGACAACACCCTTGCTTCGCACGGGTGCAATCTACTCGTGAATCATAAACAATACTGGCTCCTAAAACACAGACTTTTGGCCTACTTTAGGAGGCATCACTTCGCCCTTTAATGTGACTCTATTGTACAACATTTCTTTAATTCTTGTGTACTTGTGTATGTTTTTCTAAGTGCACTAATAAACATTTTTTTATTTAAAAAAAATACATATTATTAATCATCACATAACAAGACGCCAGTAGGCATCAGACCAGTTGGGTGTGTTTAGATCCCATGTGCCCCATAGGGAGCGGCAGCGAGTCTTTTGTTATTTTTATTAACCGAGCACAAGTACAGACTCCGGGCTGCTACTGAAAAATTCCTGATGGAAAAACCTAATACACCTTCCCCAACCTGCGGATGGCACCCATCAGTCGCGCTGGCGACCACTACACCCATTAGGCGGTCATTTACACGTGGTTGTATGTAACACATTATGTACGGATATTGTTCTGTGATTCAATGCATGCAATCAATTCCAAATTGTATATGCAGACTAGAGGGAATAGGCACTAGACGCACTAATACCAGTTTGATTATCTTGTCTATGTGCTTAGAATATGGTCTAGGAATAGGATATTACTGGTGGGAAGCAATTCCCTTTGGCCTGCCACCGGAAATTATTATATAACGAGTTAGATTTGTGAATTAAGTAGGAACCTTGTGGTTATGTTAGCCGCTTATGTTGCGTACATATTAATCATTCCTGGAAGGGAAAATCATATTAGAGATTTACAAATTCAGAATTTTTCATGTAAACTTGAAAATGCGCATAGAGATGTAATTTTCTATGGAAATTAAACAGAACTCGTCACTCCTTTACTATCTATTTCTTAAAGTACTAAAGCTTAAGTATTAGCGTTTCCGATCGCGGGAAGTCTGGCACGCAATTTCTTTGGCATAAGAAAGGATCAAAAAGATTTACGAATACTATGTCTTTGGAAAGGATAGACTGACAGACAGACACGAACATAACTATTCATCACAATATTTTTTAGCTTTTCTTTGAAAAGGCTCAAAAGCTTTCTTGAAAAGGTTGTTTGTCAATGAAGATGAGTGTTACAAATGGCTTCCGCTGGATTATATTCGATTATAATTCAGCGGAAGCAATTGTGTAACTCGAATCAATGAGCAAGACCGTATGTACGCTAATTTGTTCACCACCCGCACTAAACTTCCTACGCCTCGAACATAGTCGGGAACATTCTCCCGCGGCTTGTCAGTACCCGCAACAACGGGATCTATAACCGGTACCTACCACACTAGCTTGTAGTTCACCAGCAACTAGTAAACTACTGGAATCTCATCTAAACTTCTTTATGGCCACATTGAGCTAAAAGTATTCAGGAATAGAGTCATGAATCTTTTACAACGGCTCGAGTTTTACAAAGTGAAGTCCATTGATGGGTTAGTTACAAGTTCATCGGACTTCATGGTTATAAAAAGAGTTGTGGACATTGGGGTATGGTAAAAACTCAAACTCAAAGCATTTACTTCAAATAAACCAATTACAGGCACTTTTGAATTGTTAAGGGGTCGGTCAGTCAGACAGATGAAGCTAGTTGCCCATTCCAAAGCGTAGTAGGTACCTATGGAGAAGAACGGGCTAGAAACTCCATGGACACTCTTTTGTTAAATATTGGAATAGTGTACAACGTAATTTACGGTAACAATGCGCGTTGGTCTAGTGGTTACAGGCGCTACGGTACTGCTAAACATGATGTCCTGGGTTCGATTCCCAGGTCGGGAAACGTGTTATTGGGTTTTCCCACCAGGAATTTCTCAGTAGCAGCCCGGAGTATAGATTTGTGCCCGTTTGTTAGCAATAGGCTCGCCCCCTATTACTTACGACCATGTAGATTTTTGTCTGAAATGGTATGTTTTGCATTATCACGCGTAGCTATCCAATGGTGCCAGAGGCTTCCACTTGAGCGTAGCACATATCAAGCTACGTCGTAGCTTGCTGCTACATAGGTGCTACGAAAATACTACGAGTGCCATCAAAACTTGGAAACTCAATATTATTAAGTAGCAAAATTGAAAGTATTCAGATTATAATACGATTATGGCTCGCAAATTACTTCGGTGTGTCAAAAAATCTCAAACTAATCACCAATTTATGGCGAGATAAGTGAAAATTATAGCTTTATTTATCTTTGCCCGTTAGTTTGGGGACCTACGTTCCAAAGAGTTCCGTGGAATTCATCAAATCACTAGCGAATCAGTGACCAAGAAAAAATAAATGTAAACTACTGAAGTAGCAACGTCTTCTTTGTTAGTAGTAATAGCAAAAACATAGACGTTCACAATTTGTACACATACCTTTTGGGAAATCAACGGAGCGTAAACTTTGTTTGTTTCACTCAAACATCGTTATAATAATTTGTATTAGTTTGTACTTTTCTTGTTTTACGAGTCTGAGTATTCTTGAAGAAAGCTATCTGAAATTGCCTATCGTATATGTACATAACATGTACAAGATCAAGTCCTACTTCTGAGAAAAATATGTTTAAGTTTGACAGACAAACGAGGATCCATTCGATTATCAACCCTGTCAATGAGTAATCTTAGAGTATTTTTAACGGAACAATACACTAAAAACTCGCGTTTCACGGTTGAGTATATAAAATGATCGTCTGCCCCAGACAAATTCTTGGACAGAATATCTAGCACTACGAACAGCACACTACTATGACTGAAAGCTATCCAAGTTAAACAAAGGTTAACGAACTCCTGCAACCAGTAAGCAAGAACAAGTAAGTTTAGGTAACAACTTGGTTAAGTTACGTGGCTCAGCGTAACTTGCGCACCCGCGGTGTGGTCGAGTTGCAACTCTGTTTGGAACGCAACAAGAAAGACGTACCAATAAGTACTGTGCTATGGAAGAAGTTAGCGGCACTACACTTTGGATAACTATTTGGTACTGTACACTTAGTTTCCTAGTTATGACTTTCGAAAGTACTTGTGACTATATGAAACTAAAACTTTGACTTTGACTTTCAATGCTTCTTTAGAGCAGAATCTAGTCTCAAAATTAATTCATCAAAACTTCATATTTATTTCAAAACGTAAAATGATGTTCCTTTCAAATCAGCACAAGAGGAAGTTTTCCATACTTAATTAATACACAAAGAACACAAAAAGGTAGGGTAGGGTTAATTACAGAAAGTAATGTTTTAATGTCAAAGATAAAATACTTTTTCCTAGTAATACAAAGAGCTGATAGATCATATTCTTGCTACTCGTTTATGTTATAAAAGCCAGTCGGGGGTTAAAAATGAATGAGCATGCAGGTTGCAGATTGCTTTATACATAAAAAAAAAACTACGATATCCAATAAACGGGCCGTTTAAAAAGAAAAACTTCTTCTTCTTCGTTAAGCGATAATTTCCTTTTATTAATTTTAGAACTTAAGCTTCGACCAGAATTCGGCCACTTCGACTGCATTAGCGTTGGCCTCGCAAAGGTCTAGCATAATGCAGGTGTTTCTGCACACAGCGCACGACAAGAGGTGAGGCATCGTTTGACTCTACAGTCGCACTGTGGCTTTTCGGAGCACCCGCACCTGACTGAGTTGTACCTGCAGGGACCCACCTGGCCAAAGTTCCTCTAATACCATCAAATAAATAAACCAATAAACCAACCAACCAAACCGATACTAATTCACTAATTCCAACCAACTAATGCCATTGGTGTACCAATATACCAATAAATAAATAAATAAATGAACGAGGTCAACTAAAGTTCATTCATTCTCTCGTAGACTGGCTATAAAAGAACGAACACAAAAAAGTCCAAATCTCTAGTATGAGGGATGTAAGCCCGGCAGAGACGGGCAATTTTTCACATTCAAATTCTTTTTGATTTGTGGAGAAGCATTATTTATGGCTAGCTGGCACTCTGCCACTAATGAAACGGAAAAACTGCGCTTTTATTGAGTACATTTCTTTTTAACTCTTATGAATAAAATATTAGAATAATAAAAAATTTAATGTTGGTCAAATATTGCGTACAGTTTTTGGTTTAAATAGTTTGGCTTCCACCCTATCCCAGGACTTTTGTTAATGATCTATTTATCATAAGGTGGCGTAGTGGTGGGTTTGTTGGTGGAGAAATAAAGTAATAAAATTGTGCTCTTATAAACTCTTGAAAATATTTGGCTGAGCAGTACACTGGTTGAGTGACTGCCTAGAGAGGCCGTTCATAGTTTAATGTTTAAGTATATAGGTGTTGTAAGTTCGTTATTTAGTTCTAACATAATTTATATTTCTGTATTAGATTTTATGGCCAACGTTAATTTTATTTCATTATTTACTCGTTACTTCATTTCGTTCTTACAAAGTACCTACCTATGCTCAAAAAAAACCTCTCGCATCAACTCTTGAGTAAATTAATGACAACGGCTGTAGAGATGGCTTGTTCCCGACAGATACAAACAATGATGTACCAGCGTATACGTCACTCTCCAGGGTGCGGGGTAGGCAGGGAGGGAAGTGACGAACACGCACCGCTCATAGTTATTAATTGATTATACGACAGTTTGGTGGGAAGCTCAATTGTCACTTCGAGATCTTAGCGGGAGAAGGACTGGCAAGAAACTGTGAAACATGACAATTTGCACAAATATGGCTTTTATTTTAAAGGCTATTTTTGTGTTCTTCACGGATTTTGACGGGAATTGGATGGGAATAATTTATCTCGTGAGTTTAAGAAAGGTTATTGAATTATGCAAGTTCTGCGGCACACGTGGGTAGACAGAAATGCTTCACTGTTTTATAGCATAGAAGTAGGTACATGTTATATAGGTACCTATGAATAAATAACAGTGTGAGTGGCGATAGGTACATACAGGGGCCATTATGTGAAGTAAAATAGTTATGTAGAGGTTCTCGGAAAAGCCTTAAAAACTAACGTACTAGAAATAGGCCACTCATGTTTTAGAAGGTCAATTAAGCAATAAAAGCAAGCAACAAGAGGAAGGGTCACGATACCCGAACAACTCAACCAAAATACAATATCTACGTTCCTTCGATATCCCAAACTACGCAAGCAAATGAGGCGACGCAAACATAACCACTTATCTTGCTCATAGGATTTTATGCGCAAACAATAATCAAGCCGAGGCGATCACGACACGATCACGACGCGATCACGACACGATCTCGCCGCAATTACCGCACGATCACTGAGCGACTGTCAACATCGTTACGTGTAATGAATGGGGCGAGATGAGGCTGGCAGGCGAGCTAGTGTTTGAATAGGTGATTTTGTATGATATTGTTACTAGAGAGAATGTTTGTGCGGTCACTGAACTTTGTTCTGGGAAAATATAACTTTTTGGGTACGAATTACAATAGACTTAGCCTAAGGTTGAGTTTTGAGAGTTTGACAATTTCACTGTAGATTAACTAAGTCGACTAAATGTCAGAATGGTTGGGTATTTTTAGTCGAATTATGAGTTTGTGTTCAGTTTACCGAAAAGTTTCCACTTTCCTTTGACCAGCAAGTTGGAGGTGCTGGCTGGACAAGAATTTAATAATCACTTAATCAACTCTCGATTGGTTCCTCTTCATTCTTCGCGACATTGAATTCGGTGATAGACAGTCGCTTCATTGTTGTGGTAGAGCTAGTTCTGAGGTGACTAAACAACTTACCGCTAAGTAAATATATACTCTTGGTAAAGGTCTATTGTGTAGCTTAGCTACAGAATTTGATTAATTGAATCAATAGAGCCCTAAAATATAATCTGGAAAAACGCTAGAACCAGGATGTAAATTAATCTTCTTCTTCGCGTCGCTGGCACGACTTTTCTTAAAATTTGTTGGCCCAAAACTTCGCCACTTCCACGGCGTCATCGGTGGCAGCGCAGAGGTCACTTTGACTGCAAGTTTTGGGACACAGAGGGCAAGATAGAAGGTGGAGCATAGTTTGCGACATAGCTCCACATCCACACCCAGCTGCCGTTCCATCGAGGTAGCCCCACTTTACCAGGATGGAGTTACATCTTCTCACTTGTGTCCGGAGACGGTTCAGGGACTTCCAAGTGGACCACGAAAGGTTACACCCTGCAGGAAGATGCTCCTTTGGTGGTAGATAATAAGTGGGAGGGGGAATAATGTCTTGCCGCAGTTTGCAACGGGCTTCGGGCGGGTTTCCTGGTAGAGACGCTGTCGATTTCAAGAAGCTGTGCCTGCTTTTTAGTCGTTGCGTTGGTAGTTGTGCGCCAGATAGTGGGTGTCTAGTATCAGATTCCTGTAAATTAATAAAACAAACACATACATCGGAAATATCTTACAGACACCGCTTCATATTACTCAAATACGTGTGATGTATGTTTATTATACGCACTTATATGTAGGATCTCTCTCTTAGTACTCGTAATTACTGAAAGCGATTACTTAGATTGATTGCTCAATTTGTTATAATATCGATACCTATATCGCAGTCGTTCCGATTATCGGGCCTTATTTATAGTCGATCGAGCTAGCGGGCATACTTCGGCCGCACCACGGATTCGTACTATGGGCCGCACTGTACGATATTTTGACTATGGCCGTGAGCGAAGGCCAAGACATTCTCCTAGGGCTGTCGCTGATTTTGGGACAAAATGCTAATTAAGGCAGGGCTGGTAGGAGCTACTAATTTTCCACCTCGCTTGTTCTAATTGTAGGTGTCTTTTAGTCAAAGGCGCTATAACGTTTTTTGCTAACGTTACTTGGAAGGTCGTGTTTAAAGTAACAATAAAGTTAGGCTTTTTCACGTGCTAAACCTTGTTTTCACAAGAATACTTTAGAAAGCAGTTTCTACAACAATTTCTATTTACCGCTCCTATTAACTTCTAAAAATAGATTTCTTTGGGGAGAACTAAATCCATAAGTGCCTTCGGACCACACGCCTATAACTTATTTCGACATGTAATTTATCTTTGGCAAGAAAAGTAAAAGTGAACCCTATAATTTTTCACCCTCTTGTGAATTACATACCTAAAAAAGGAGATCGATCACTTAGAAAGTCTAATACTAGACTACAAGTTACAACCTTCAAAGTCTGGCAACCTTACTTACCAACGTCACTTATCACATGATCTATCGCCTGTACTATCACAATGGAGTATTTTCTCATACCATTGAATGGTTCCCATACACCAGCACCATCGCTAATGGCCACATAAATGTTCTTGACGGGAATACTTAGTGTTTGAAGGTCGTCCAGGACGTTGGAGAGGGTTAGGGAAATATAAATAATAATAATAATTTATTTATTTCAGACATAATTCTAGTCAATATACGAGCTGTACATTTGGAGCGGTGTGAGTGTGGACTTAGGGGAACAGATCGGAAAAAACAAGGTTAGATATGTCTTTTATTTAACTTTACTGTTTGAACTTTATTCACCTCTAGAATTAAGTGCGAACTATCCCCCTCAGGGGACAAAGCAGGGTGACAGATCGGAATCATTCTGTTTTTTGTGATGTCATTGTTTAGAGGTCGTCCCTTCGGGGAGAGGTCAGAAAAATCACGATTTACCGTGATGGGGGAGAGGTTGGGATAGTGTTACAATTACGTCGGCCGGGCGTTGCGGAAGATTTGTACGTACCCGCGACCCCCGGCGTAGGTGTGAGACGGAATACCGGCGTAGTTTTTAGTCAGTAAGAGTCTGACAGACCCCTCCGCTCCCCCAGGGCGGAGGACATCCATGAGGATATTCCAACCCCGATTAAAAAAAAGTGTTACAATTACGTGTACTTTTTCGTGCGACGAAACAATTTAATTTAATGTGTGACGAGTAAAACATTTTTACCTAATAATAAGTAATTAAACAGGTTCTAAAAATATCTGAACTTTTCAATAATAATAAATACACGTGATGCTGGGAAGGGAGCAGGAAGGGTAGCCTAAAACCCCACTACGTATCACCAAGGGGGAGGGGTAGCGTATAAAAGTGGTAAACGTCACGTGATTAAAGGTCGGCCCCATAGAGGTATGGTCAGATTTGTATAGAGGTATGGGCAAAGTATTTTACTCATCAACTAGACTCAGAAAAACCATCAAGGACAGATTCGCAGTGTAATTGCGATCCGAAATACATAGTTTGGACACACCTATTGATATGTATTCGCGTGCGTTTGATTGTATTTATAAAGGTTAGCTTCGCGAGAACCACTTCGACAGCATCGAGATTTGATATTGTGTAGTCAATAGCTAAGGGCGAATATCACCAATAAAACTAAACGCGATCAGCAAATCTAAACTGCGTTCAAGAGCTGTCAGTGTCACATTGTTGAAGAACATTGATTAACAGCTCTTGAACGCAGTTTAGAATTTTACCAATGTGAAATTCACCCTAATGATTTGTTCTGTTAGAAAAACGATAGCAACCTAAAGATAACTAGTTATACAGAACCCTTAACCGCTATCAAGTTACATTAATTAACCAAGCCAAGTATTTGCCTTCAATTCCCGCCTGCACACGAGAGCACGGAGGTGACTGCTGCAACGAGATCTGTTATTGAGTGTCCGCAAATAGACGCCGCGTGGGACGCGCACACTCCACTAAACACATGTCATATATTCAAATGAGCAATAGTTCGGTAAACAGTGCAAAATAGTTCATAGTGATGAGAAAGCATATTGTCTTCATGAATTCCTTAGTAGCAATCCGGAGTCTAGATTTGTGCCCAGTCGATGGCAATAGGCTCGCTCCCATTGAACATTCATTCACAACATCGCTCACATTGGACTTAAACATTGTGGGCAAAAGTGGCTGTATTTTACACTAAGTCGACCTATTTGGGGAAAAATAGTTGAGACGTTTTGAAAAAACATCAGCAATGTATTTACCCATCTATCGTTGCATTAACCTCAGAGGGTTTAATTTGTTTTATTTATCAATGAAAGCTGTAGGAGCTGCTACTTACCGAACAACAACGATGCTTTCGTCACTATTTATCTCCCGGACTATTATAAGCCCAATGTCACTCAACACACAAGAGAATGAGTACCTAACGCTATTTTGTTTTTAATTAATTACGCCTCATTAGCCTTTCTTCTGTGACGTCACATGCTCTTACAGTTCACGGACGTATTTGTATGTAGAAGCGATTAACTACGTCTTTGCAGCTGACGGATTAATGGTCGTGAATTAATCTAAAATAGTTGGCGTAAACAATGTTGGAAAGTGAACACCCTGCATACGTGTGGTCTGTGTGAAAGTATGAGTGGGTGTCGTGAACTCGTGACTAAGGGCACATCAGCCTCGGAAACACGCACCGTGTGGACCGGGGCGTTGTCGTGAAGAAGCAACACACCGGTGGTCAGTTTACCCTGTCGTTTTTATTTAATTGCTTTCCGTAAATTTCGTAAAGTGGATGCGTAGGATGCTGCGTTTCTGGTTTCACCTTTTTTGTGTTCTCAATCAGCAAAATTCCCTTTGAGTCCTAAAACACTGTGGCCATGATTTTTCCGGCAGACGGAACAACTTTGAATTTCTTAGGGGGCGCAGTACCCTTCTTGTGCCACTGCATGGAGTCCTGCTTGCTTTCAGGGTCATAATACTGAACCCACGTTTCATCTCCAGTAACAATTTGATCGGAAATACTTGATGGAAGTTCACCACACAGCTCTAAAAACTCTCTACAGCACTCGATTCGCACTTGTTTTTGAGCGCCGTGAGCATTCGCGTCACCCATCTTGCAATGACTTTTGAAAGCTAAAGAATGTCATGAAGATTAGTGTACACGGTAGCAACGGAGAGGTGGGTCCTCTTTGATATCATTTTCATCTTCATTTGGGCATCCTCCAGTATAAGCTTCTCAACTTTTTTCACGTTTTCTACGGTAGAGGCAGTAACCGGGCCGCCCGCCCGAGCGAGTGTCGTCTTTAATACTGTCTCTGCCCCTTTTAAATTCACTTGCCCACTTTTAAACCGTAGATAACGAAGGTGCAGAATCTTGATAAACAGCCACTATCTTCTTGAATAGGTTTTTGAGTTTTCCTTGTTTGGTAAGGAATTTAATAACAGCGCGGTGCTTGATTTTCTTCAACATTGTCACGTTAGCCATTCCAGTTGCCGTTGACTAAGGATAACTAGCAAACTAATGATCACAACTATATGAAATTTTAGCTTTATACCCTTAGATAGTGTCATTAATGAATTAATTAGTCAAATTACGCACATCATTAGTAAGTCACCCTCATACCGAGAATACATTGAACGCCCCTCGTACCTGTTACATAGGTATTAATATCGGATTAACTGACTGATTCCTGGACAAAGAACCGAGTTAAATACTCCCCTTTAAAAAAAAAAATGGCTTCGCGTTATGGTTTTTGTTAGAAAGGAGGGTAAAAAACAAATAAAATTGAAGTAGAACTATAAACAGAATTGCCCCAGTCAACCTCTCGAATATATCTAAAAGTTTCATACATTATTTAAGATAACATTTGCTCTTGACAACGAAGCATCAATGATCAAATAACTCACGCAACAATGTGCCTACGGCATCAATTTTCCTCCATCTCACAAAAGGCTTGTTACTTTACTACGCAATTATCTTACTGGGTCACAAAATTATTTTACCGCATCACAAAACCGAGTCATTTTTTTTACACAGTTTTATTATTTTTCGTAAGAACACAATAAAATATCTTTTATTCAATTATTTCCAATTAGGTACATTTCGCATGAATGCACGAATTCACAATACGATGAAAAAGTAACTATTTGGTTGATATTCATATAAATGTACAAATATTGTCTTCGCTCCGTCTGGCGTGTTTGAAGCTACACACATTGTGACGTATCATAACTTTTATTGGAATCGGTGTTACGAGAATTTCAATAAACTGAATGTATGTAAATTTTATAAAAAAATAAGAAATCCCGAGACAGCTTGTTACTCGCGCGTACGTATGTAGATACCTATTTGTATATACATACATTATGTATGACAAAATTACAGCACATCTTACCATACGTAAAATGTCGCAATTATTTGTTGTTTTTTTTTGTCCACTGTACAGGGTGGCGGGACATCGACGCGTAAACTGTAACCATGAATTCAGCACATGATTCTAGACCCGAGCGTAGAAATGTTTCGTCGGTTATCAACAAACAAATCAGCTGTTTTATAGAAAAGTACACTGGCCAAGCGGTCAAAATGTATTTTTATTATTTTATTTATTTTATTTTAATCACTAGGTACTCACTAAGCCCGCGCCGGTTGTTAATTTGTTGTTTGATATTTTTATCATGTGCAATATTACCATCTAAACCTGAAAACTTCATAAAACTGTTGCCCTAACATTTGTGGTTGCTTTGCTGTTACCAACAAATCTGCATGGTTGCCGTGTCACGAAGTTGTCTCTGTATTTACAGTAATGTGCACTTACTGCGCCACTGTTCTAGCAACCAAGTGTACCTACTTGTCAACTGCACTCGATACTCTACCCACTGTAAGATTCGTGTTTTAATATACCTACTACGTTTTTTTCTTTTTCGTTTTAATGCCTTATGCCTAGGTAAGTACCTACGTTGTTGAGATTACAGTTTTGTTTTCCATTCCAGTGCCATTTAATTTGGAAATCAAGGAATCCATTGCTCTAACCAAGTAATCATATTGCAAACAACACACAACTGCAGTAGTTTTACCGCCGGCGGCCAAATCATTTATTAGATAGAGCTTCGAAAGCACCTACCTGCTGAATTTGCTACTATTATTGCAAAATAATGTAATTTGTAAGCAGCACCAACATAAATCGCAGAACTGAAGCAAATTCGCGGTAACAATTAGGGATCAGGGGAAACAAAATTGTTCGTGCTAAAACCCTGCACCGATCCAAATCGAGTAAAATTTTAGCACGATAGGTAGGACCCAGTGTGCACGTATTGAGGAGCATCATATCGCGGTCGGGCGCCGGTACCACGAACATTTATGATTATTGCACTTTAATTTAAACCGTTCTGATACCGTAGCTGTAATTTATTTATTTGATAATTGGATTTGCGTGCGGGCTGCCCTGATTTCAGCATTCAGTGAAATAATTGGCATCTCTTCATTTAAATTCAAATATAATTACGAATGTTAATGAGTATGTCTTCATTTATTTTGCGTTTGATTAAAATATTATTTTGGCAACTCATTAATTGACGGAAGCTGTGCTGACTACTGCTGATTGGGGGACCCTTTGACAATACGTTTGTTGTTGTGACGGAATAACATTAGGATGACTATGATTGTCACACGTTGGTGATTGCAATTGTCTGTTATGATTGTGACAAGAAGTATTCGACAGCCATCTTCTTCTTTAAGACTGGTGGGCAAAGCTCTCTTTTTACGCTGACGTAGAATGATTACAATGTATTATTTGTTCTTCTCATTGCCAATTTACCGCCCTTGGCTACGGGTTAGGTACATCTGAATGAATTTGAAAGACATTGCTTCCGCTTTGTCTTTAGCGAATAGGTAATATATTTGGTTAGTAACAGCTTTGAAGTCTAAGCGTCAAGTTTCATGATCAAAAAATTGTATAGGTATTTTTCACATTTTGAAATTTCACCTACCTATAGTCCTCCTTATGGATTTCGATAACGGCGACCATTAGAAATCAATTCCTTGCGTGCCCTTGACGGCTCGCTAGACCGAATTTAGTTTCGAACACCCGGTCGCAAGGGTCTCCGTTTACCCTAACTGGTTTTTTACTCTGAGATGGCAGAAGGTAAACGGAAGCATGGTGGTCCACATATCCGCTATAAGTGTGTGCTAAAGAGGCATCGTGTGCTTGCGCTGGTGATCGTACAGGATGGGAGTGGCTTACTATACACCGGCCGTTTTAGCGCTCTACTGTTTACAAAAATATCAAATCTTTCGAAGAAAAGGGAAACGAAGTGCCAAATACGCAAGGACCTAAGCCTCCTACACGTATACATATAACGCAGACCAACTTTCACGTAACTAAAAAACATACAAACAAACTACTAACAAAAAATAAATTGATTTATAGCACACCCAAATTTCGCTATTTAATTATGTATAAGCCCCATGCGATGTTAATTGGAGGCTATTGCCCTCAACCGGGCACAAATCCAGACTTCAGGCTTCTACTGAGCAAGTCCTAAATGATTAAATTCCATATATACTGGCTGCACCAACCCCTGCACAAACTAACTTGTTCTGGAACACTTCCAAGGGTTGAGGTCAAATGGAGCTCTGGTTTTTAGTGTCCGAGTTCGCCAACATCGATTACTATAGCCTCATAACATTGAATTAGATAAGAATCGAAAGGCCGTAAATCATCCTCAGAGTTGGCCGGGGTACTATCTGGGTGAAGCCAGTATTGGAATATTTAATACCTGTCAATATTTGGGACTGGGGCACGTGCCAAACGGTTTACGATACAAATCGTACCTACATAATACAATGTAATTTATGTTAACTTTATAGTGATTCAAATCTAAAATTAGAAACTGAATACAACATTTATTCAGTGCAAGAAAAAACTAATTTAAATATCAATGATTAAATTAGCATGATTATAAAAAGTTGTTCCTTTGAGAAAGAACTCAGGTAAAACTCCTAAAACTAAGTAATATCCGGAGACGTGTATCATACGGTTTGTTTGATCATTTCAAAATAGATTCTTACCATTGTAGCAGCAAGCTAAATATTCATAAAATTATTGATACGCTCCTAAAATAACCCTACAAACCTTACCACGCTCCTTTGAGATCGTCCCACATCCATCAAGTTCGACCTTAACCCTCAAGCACGCGTGTTCACACGGTAACACTTGCAGGTTCGAGCTGACCCCAGCGCGCGCCCGTGTACTGAGACCATAGAGCACAACAGATAGATACAGAAGGTCGGCTCCATACAACAAGCGGACTGCGCACGCACACATAGGGTTATCATTTCGAAATTTGAAAGCGTACTGGCGTTTGTTTTACATAACTTGAGATGGCCATTAATGTGTGCGTGCGCAAGTTTCGCTTGTTGTAAGGAGCCGACCTTCTGTACCTATCCATGTTGTGCCACGGCTCTGTGTAGTAACACCAATAGATTTTGTGAGTGAATCCCGAGCCTTCCCTAATCTCTGCCAAAAGGATCCGTTGGGCAATGTGAATTAGGAGACCTTTTTGAAAGGTGTTGCTAGTGGAAAATATTGAGTGGATAAGCTGTTTGTTATTGAAATTATAGTGAGTTAGAGATACACTTTTATGTATGGACTTAGTGTTACCAATGCTTACGTTTGGTGCCTGGTGCGTTAGTACTTATTTGATGAACTAACTACACGTCATAATTATACCGATTACACCCATTATGACTGTGAAGTTTCGCCAATCAATTAAAAAAGTCGTATTGTATACTGCCGTATTCTAAAGAGCTTTATGTTCGCTTGGTCAAATCTAAGTATGCATAATTATTATAGAAAATCAAATGCTCCATATGTTTTGTCGAAACATAAATGCGAACATAGATGTATGGAAAACAAATCTTTTCTTCTTGATTTTAGCGTTGCTCCCATTGTAAAAGTTAGTGATGATGATGAGTTCAAAGACCTTTTTTCGGAATTTTTGTTATTTTAGGCAAACCTTTTTACCGGTCAACAGTACTTTTGACTTCCTTCAGGCAAAACCCATAATATTATGAAGTTACACTGTATTTTTTCTATTAAAACCAGTTTGTACATTACACATTGTTTTCCGTTGTTAAAAGGGTCACAAAAAACCCTACCAACTAAAAGGATTTAGGAAATAAATTTTTAGGAAATCTTGACGGTAACATATTTACAAAAATGTTAAAATAATAATAGCAAAAGGTGTGAATAAAAATGAAACCTAACGGGACTCACCTTTTACAATAATTCAATATTGCCTCTACCCTAACCGAAATTAATCGATGAATTGAAATACAATAATTTCAACTCTTCGATTTATTTCATTTGCAGTCTTTTGGTGTTGAGTCGCGGTTTCGAAAAGAGAACCGCTTGACTCTTGTCGGGATTGGCTTCTATTTTCCACTTTCTAAACCAGGTGCCGAGATTATCGACTACCGTTCAGAGATTGGCCGCGGCTCCGGCCGGTGCAATAAATAAAAAATAAAAATAAAAAATATTTCAGACAAAAAAGTCCATAGGCAAGGCAAGGTTGTTAGTAACAAGAATTTTGCTTATAACTAATGTTAGTAATTAAAAATAAAAAGAAGAAACTAGACATACCGTCTACCCCTACACAGTAGGCCGCTGCAGTAGGCGGTGTAAATGGCCGTGTCGTCTGCGAACAGAGCAAACTGCGCCTTTTTACTTTTGGGGATATCGCTGGTAAACAGCGTGAAATTGAGGGGGGCAAGCACAGAACCCTGAGAGACTCCTGCGCAAATGGGATGGGGGGATAGCGCTCTTTCGATGCGATAAGGGAAGGTCCGGTGCGACAAAAAGTCTCGTAAGATGAGCACGAGACGGTCTAGCACGCCGAGTTTATAGAACTTATAATAATAAGCCGTTGTGCCAGATTTATCGAACACTTTCGTTGACTTTCATTTGCAGCAGTGAGCTACACCTTATAGAGCAGCCCGTGTAACGACACCAAAGCGACTCCTAATCCGATGCAAACGCCATCTATCCAGCCAGCCGGTATTATTTGCCTAGGAACATTTTTCTTTTTTTTTCATGGTAAAGGGTGCATTAGATGGGTTTGTTGTCAATTTCGCGCAGTTTGCGTTGAGCGCAAATACGGCTGTCACGGGCCACCAGTTTCTATTCGCAAAGATTCTTTGTAGAATAAACATAATAAAAAAGAAATAGAATTGCTTTATTGCGCTGTGATTTGGTTTCGGTACCTAATAATCAAAGTAAAAATGTAAACAACATTCTGGCAATATGGTATTCAATATTAGTTTTAGTATATGCGAAACCCGAAACACGTGTCTAGTATTTTTATGTAAAGAATCTATAAACAAAATTTCAAAACTGTATCATGAAAAATCACAAAGTTATAAGCTTGTTATATTACCTGGTTGTCCGTACAAAAACATGGTCACCACGCGGCGCCCACGCGCCGCACGCGCCTCCCGCGTCGTCTCGCGCTCATTGATAATAATTTGGCAGTAGGTACCTAACCGTATGGCGATTGGATTGTAATTATCCGGTAATAACATTTTCCATCACACTTTCAGGCTTTGGACTGTTGTATTGGTCAAGTGTAGGTAAATATTATTATGTACTTTATTCGTAAAGGCAGCCGTAAGTGATAAAATGTCGTCAATGCGATTTGTTGCACCTTATGCCAAACACTTAAAGTTCAAAGTGGATAAAAACTGTTAAACATCGCATTACTTAACACAGCAGGCTGTAGGTTTGTTGGCCATGTAGTCCAAAATTCCGTCTTGGACTGTGGTAGGAATTCGACTCACTCCTCTATCAACTGCTGTCGGAGGCCGAAAGGTACCCTAGTCACTAGATCTTTGCGTGGCGGAAAGCATTGTGTTTCACGATACTCTGATGCCGAATTGATGATACTCTGATTGATACTCTGATGAAATTGCTTCTCGTACCGCCTATCACCGATGTGCGGAGTAAACGTAACCATCAGTTTTGTCCTTTTTAGCATTATAAACTGGACCACGTTACACTAAAAATACTTTTAGTGCAAGATTTAAATTATTTAGGTTCAGTGTAGTAACGCCATGATGTGTCTTGTGAATTGTGATTGTAATTTTGTATATTTGTGGTGCCGTTTGGGTCGTAGTGAGTGAAAGCTCGGAACGTACGTCAAACAAAACACACGCGCTGAGCAAAACAAATCGACGATTCATTTGTTTTTGTTTATCAGCCGTCGATCGGTGGGTACCGTACGGTCAACCGCGCCGTAGTCGTAACACTTGCTCTACGAAAACCACCTTCACCACTATGAAATAAAGGCGCTATCAAAGTCGAACTGTAACCGTGGGCGTGAAGTTGACTGTAGGTAAGTTTCGAACAGAAACGGAATTTCTGGCGATTTTCGCAGCTTGTTTATTTATCAATGTTGTTAGAACATACAATAGTTTATTCAATAAACAATAGTATTGTTTTGTTTCTCGTGAATTCGTAAATCAGTAACGTGGGTGTGTTTAATTTGATATAGGTGCGTGTTGCTTGTTTTCTGCAATCAATAGATTCTCATATTTGTAGTACTCCACAGGTAATTTGGTCGAAGGAGGTTTCATATTGAAGGAATTATGGTTTGAGATGTGTTACAAAACAATCCATACTATACATACTAATGATATTACAATTGCGAAAGTAACTGTCTATCTGTCTGTCACCTTTTCACAACTTAACGGCTGAACGGATATCGATGAAAGGCACACAAGTGGACCGTGACCTGGGTTAGGACATAGGATATTTTTAATCCCAGTTGTACGTTCCCACGAGATAATTTCGAAGCCGCGGACAAAAGCTAGTTGAAAATACAACCACCTACAACGTAACATACTTACAGACTATTGTATGAAGCAATTAGATATTTGTATTGAAACCACAACACTGAAACGACCGCAATAAAAGTAAAACGGAACAACATTCGCACACAATATCCGTGAGATTACAGTTAAACTTGCTTCGTAAACAAATTCCAATGTTACACACAGGTACTTGAACGAACGAGAACTACTTACTTCTTCAGTGTTCGTTATTCAGCTCAGTTCCCAACTCCAGATCCGAGGAGGTAAATAATCTGGATCGATCCAAGTTCCAGCCATTACACGGTTCTCAAAGGAACATCTGGCAAAGTACTTGGACGCACAAACATAACAGTAACTATCGATATAGGTACCCGCCGCCCGCTCCTAACCGGTTCCAAACGGATTTACTCAGTTTGAACTGGCTGAAGGCGGAATTATCCGGTTATTTCCCGGCAAATGCGAAGGCGAGATTTTGCGCAGGTAAAATAAAGGCACTTTGGACCTAAGTAGGTAATATTGAAATAGAATGTGAGAGAAAATTTTGGACACAGTACCGTTCTTTTTTTGCAATTTAAATACGAATTTTCACACAAAGCTGAAGCCAACATTTTATTTTTATTAGAATTTTTACTCTTTTAAAAAGTTAAATATTTTGTTTTGTAAAATGGTTGGCAATCGGTCAATGCACACTTTATTTAGTTTTGCGCATAGCTACGGTTCACTGATCCTAAGTGATCAATCACGGCATCATTTTACAAACTGCGGTACGTTGATGGAGAGGGTATTAACAGATGACTGAACGAAATGTTAATAAATGCACGTTAAAATACAATTAATTTGAAAATATGTCTGTTATTTATCAGTAAATACTATAGCCAGTTGGCAACTACGAGTAAAGGATGATTTCCACCAAACGGCTCGCATCGCATAGGATCGGAAAGGGTACGAACGGATGAAGCGACAGCCGATCGCGTCCGATAGGATGTCGACGTATACGATCAGCTCCGTACCGTCGCTTTGCGAATGTATCCGTTTCTGCGCCTGGTCAAATAGTTTCGTTCCTACCGTGTTGACGTGTTCTAATTTTTGAAAATGGTTGAATTTGAAGTAGTATTGTTGGCTATTGTATTAGAAGAAGAAGAAAATAATCATAAAACACAGAAGAGGAAAAAAAAGATACGACGACAGATGAACGGAGCTGATCGCGCGTCGCAACATACTTTCGGCTACGATCGCGTGTCGTGGAAGGCGCCCGCGGTCAATCTGCTGTGCGCGGCTTGGTAATATAGACTTTAAATACTGTTTACACGATTTAATATCGTTTAAGGATTGTAAAATCCGTTCCGATCCGACGCGATGCGAGCCGTTTGGTGGAAATCATCCTTTAGGGGAACCTTCGTAATCCAGTCACCGACCATTTCGCATAGATCTAGGGCAAACGTGATGGGTAGGAACAGTTTTACAAGCTATTTGGTAGACCTACCTAGAGTCAAAAACATACATCTTTCCATTTGTAATCTTAATTTGTAAACTTTGTAATCTTATGAGAGTGATGTACCTACAAGATTCGACTATTCAGCTCACTCACAACATTGTTTAACAGTGTTTGCAAGCTAGCTGCCTGTATAACAAATAGTTTGTTCGACTGTACCTTAGAACTAAGATTTTGTAATTAATTTTCCACGTAGGTCAACACCATTATTCCTTTATTAAAGTTCAGTGAACTGTCGATGACTGCAGGTGACAGCTGATGATCATCCACTCTCGTCATCTCTTTAGACTACATGAAATACGTGTAACATTGAAGTTTATGTTTGCCAACCTGAATTTCAGAGAAAACACGCTCATACGTATGTCGCCGTCCCGGGGAATATAATGACAATCGTTAAAACTCAACTTTTCGGGAAGAAATAAAAACCTATTTTTGACGATTGCTTACCAATTACATACAAGTAAAAGCGAGAGAGCTTAAATGAAAAAATATTTTTTAAGTATGGTTTTAGTATTAGAAACTCACTATATTACTCAATACTCAATATCTTTATTGCCTTACCATAATCGGCACTTGATAAATGATAAATGATAAATGATTTTATTTCTGTAAGTAGGTTTGTACAAACACTTTTACACGTCAATCATGTTTTTTAAACTAGATGAGGTCGGCGTTTCCTATCTGACTACTCTGAGAAGAAAGGCCGAAACAAACTCAGAGGTCACAGTCTCTTTTAAAGTCCAGACATAATCTTGGTCAGGTCATGCGAAGACCATGCAGATTGGTATCTGAAATGGTCTTTTTAGGAAAGAACCACACAGTTTGAGTGGACCTGTCCAGTCAGTGCACGCATTTGTCAGTAATCGTGCAGCTCGACTCAGGAAGTCAGGACTTAAGGAGCTCAACGATTCGACGAACAATACCAAAGAAAGGACATTTGGGTAGGCCGCATAAATTACTCAAACTGCCAGATCATAATTAAAATTAAATTAGAAAAAAAAAAAAAAGCAATTACCCACATAGTCTTCACATTCACAAAATTAAAATAATATAATACTTTACAAGTAAATACTCATGTCATTGTATATATAAAATTTATCAATGTCAATGTGTATATATAAATTCGGCAATAATGTTTGAAGATCATGTAGATCGGTGTCTGAAATGGTCTTTTGAGGAAAGAACCACACAGATTAAGTCGACCTGTCCAGTCAGTGCACGCATTTGTCAGTAACCGTGCAGCTCAACTCAGAACTTAAGGAGCTCAACGATTCGACGAACAATACCAAAGAAAGGACATTTGGGTAGGCCGCATAAACTACTTAAACTGCCAGACCAAGAATAAAACTGAAAAAAAAAATGACCCACATAGTCCTCATATTCACAATAATGAAAATAACATAATACTTTTTATAGTAAATATTCATGTCTAAAAAGAGTTAGCAAACTAAAATCAACATTCACTGTGTAAATTTATTGGAGCAGCTCAATCCCAAGCCTTTTTGTCTTCAATATAGTCTTTCACATTATAGTAGGCTTTTTGGCATAATTTCCGCTTTATAAAAGATTTGAATTTATTAAAGCTTAGATCTTGAATGTGGCTAGGAAGTTTATTATAAAAACGTATACATTGGCATCTAAAGGAGCCACCAATTTTTTTGAGCCTGGTTGTAGGAACAAGAAATTTGTGTTTGTTCCTGGTATTTATATTGTGGATATCACTGTATTTTTTAAACAGATTAATATTTTTATGTGCATACAAAAGATTTTCATAAATATACTGAGAAGGCACAGTAACAATATTAATCTCTTTAAATTTATCTCTGAGGGAGTGTCTGGGACTTAATTTATAAATTGAACGAATTGCCCTTTTTTGTAAAACAAAAATTGTCTGTATATCGGCGGCATTTCCCCACAACAGAATACCGTACGACATCACACTATGAAAATAACTAAAGTATACTAAACGGGCAGTCTCTAAATCTGTTAAATTACGAATTTTTCTAACGGCGTATGCTGCAGAGCTAAGCTTTTTCGACAATTTGTCTATATGGGGGCCCCATTGAAGCTTGGCATCCAAAGTTATGCCTAAGAATACTGTGGTATCTTCGGGTTTCAACACTTCACCCTTTATGAGAACACTAGTTTCTACTTGTCTAACATGAGGTATCGTGAACTTAATACATTTAGTTTTTTTCTCGTTAAGAAGTAGGTTATTAACATTAAACCAGTTAACTACTATTGCGAGAGCGCTATTTACATTGTCAGTAACCAGCTGCTGACGTTTGAGTTTAAATAAAAGTGAAGTGTCGTCTGCAAACAACACTATATCATTTTTATCCTTTATGAGGTAAGGCAAGTCATTTATATAAATAAGAAATAAAAATGGGCCAAGAATTGAGCCCTGGGGGACCCCCATTCTTACTACAGATCCGGGTGAACGTTTTCCGTTAACATCAACTCTCTGAATCCTATCACTTAAGTAAGAAGTAAGAAGATCCAGAGAGGCGTTTCGGATTCCGTAGTGGTGCAGTTTCCTGATTAATGTTTCATGAAGAACACAATCGAATGCCTTGGACAAATCGCAAAAGATTCCCAAAGCATCGCATTTGTCCTCCCATGCATTATAAACATGTCCTAAAAGTTCAACTCAGTAGTCGAACGACCCCTTGTAAAACCGAACTGTTTGTTATGCAGTAATTTGTGTTTATTAAAAAATCTTTGCATTTGATTCAAAATAAGTTTTTCAAAAATTTTACTAAAAGTAGGTAGCACTGAAATGGGTCTATAATTAGTAGGATCTGATGTACTACCTGATTTAAACAACGGTATTATTTTACTGTTTTTCATAAGATCAGGAAACTCACCACAGTCAACACACTTATTAAAAATACCAGCTAAAGTAGGTGATACAATGTTTATAATCGACTTGGCAACGTCCACAGAATTGCCCCATAGATCTGCGGTCTTTTTAACATTTAACGTTTGAAAGGTTTTAATTATATCTTTACAGGTGACATATTGGAAATGAAATTCAGAATCACAAACAGGGACGTTTTCTTTAAGTAAAGACTCTGCAGCAGTGGGTGATGAGTTTAGAGATTTAGTAGTGGATACAGGAATATTTGTAAAGAAATTTTCAAAGGCCACGGCGACTTGTGAATCTGATTTAATTATACTGTCATCAATATCAAGGCTGTAGTCACTACATCGGTTGCATGACCTTCCCGTTTCGCTATTAATGATACTCCATGTCATTTTAATTACATTACTACTATTTTTAATTTTTGAACTCAAATAACGTGACTTGGCCGTACTACAAACTTTTTTAAATAATTTTGAATAATTCTTAACATATAAATTAAATTCAGCAGTGTTTATATAAGTCCGTTCATCATATAGTTCATAAAGCCGTTTTCTACTTTTATGTATACCAATGGTGGCCCAGTCACTGAAGGAAGCGTTACTATTCACCGAGAAAGTCTTTGGAATGAATGTGTTATCAAATTGTTTACAATACATATTAAAAAAATCATTATATTGTTTATTAGGGTCATCATTAGTCGACAAAAATGGTAATTTACTTAAAAGTTTAGTTTTAAATGTTTCCAAGCGATTATTAGTTTTTGGGTTAACAGTGATATCTTTTTTAGTCATTTTTTTGCTTATATTTGGAATAGTGATCAATTGTCCGCAATGATCCGAGTCTATTAAATTAATAATTTCTTTGTGGGTTGGTATAATATCTGTATAAATGTTATCTAAGCATGTGGCACTGGTGGGAGTTATTCTAGTGGGCTCCAAAAATTGGTTTTCAAGATTGTATGACTGAAACAAACTTATAATTTTAGTACTTAATCCAGAATTCTCTAATAAATTAACATTAAAGTCACCACAAGTTATGATAGACTTGTTTGAATTACAAATTTTGTGCAACACTTCATCCATAACCTTTTCAAAACAATCATACAATCCTGAGGGTGGTCTGTACACGCTTAATATAATGAACTGCTCCAATTCTACACAGGCTATTTCAATTGTCCGCTCAACAGAGAGGCTCACAATATCCTTGCGGTCTTTAAATTTAAGCTTATTATTTACTATAATTAACGAGCCACCATGTATAGCATTTACTCTGCTAAACGAACTACCAACCTGGTGATTACTAAAATTAAACATGAACTGGTGGCTTTTGAGCCAATGTTCTGTCACACAAAGAATATCTATATTGCTATAATTCAGGAATAATTCTACTTCTAAATCTTTCTTCAAAAACCCTTGAATGTTTTGATGCACCAGGTTGATACTATTTGAATTTTTTACACTTTTATTTGATTTATTATTTGCCTTTGTTACATTTTTGCAAGAGGCTACCTCTATTGTCTTAATTTCTAATTTAAATGATGATCAATGTCATTAATGTTGTCCAAATGATTGGCAGAATTTATTAAAAAGTCATAGCATTGCTCAAAAGAAGCAATTTGTTTAGCCAAGTTTTTGGCTGAGAAAGAAAAAAAATATGATAGCGACACAGCTATCTGTCTTTTGTGAAAGTTAGAAAGATAGTACTTAACAATATTATACCTATCTTTCGTCAAATACAAATTATTACCAACATAATTGTTAGTATCAATTAAATGGAACAGATTATCATTATATGTCAAATTGTGCAATGTCATGTTAATGTCAAATCTTAGGTTATTTTCTTCCTGTGGCAAACTGTTACTATACGGAAATGTAAACAACACAATTTTTCTTAAATTAAGGTTGCACAATGTTCTGTGATATTGGAGCAATTCTCCTTTGTTCAAATTTCCCCTATTTCCCATAAAAATTAATAATGTTGTTTCCTGCTTAAAGTTACATTTTATAATTTCTTTCATAATATTAAATAAAGAACAACCAGGCATACATTAATTTATTATTGAGTGTCCTGGATATTCATCTGTCAACAAGTGGCCTAAGTCTTTTCCAATCTCATCACAAAATAATACTATTTCATTATTTACAATTTGTTTACATTGTTTAATGGAACTAATAAAAGAAGTAATTTTCAAATCAACACAAGGATGCGGTAAGGTGGTATTGCATGTTGACAATGAATGGTCTGGTGTAGGTACATTGGATGGTGTTTGACAATGCTCACAGCTGTTCTTTTGTGAGTTGACCAGCTCATTCATTGCCAACACATATTCCCTCATTAGATGTTCAGAGGTATTGTATTTGTTAGTCATTGAACTAAGTTTCTCTTGCAGATGATCAAGTTGAGATTGCAAGCCCTGTGTGTCATTGGTGTACCTCCTAGTGCTTTGCTCCAAATTAAAAGAACACATATCTAGTTGTTTAAGTAAATTTAACCTTTCTCTATTAAGTTTAACATTTTTGATAAAGAACCTTTGTCTTTTTACCATTTTCTGTGTTTTAACAATGTATTTATTAATTTTTATGTATTTTTTAAGTTTATTTTTACTGGTGACTACTTTTACTGAATTACATGATTTTGATTCATCATCACCTGTCAAATCAATAGTGTAAGAGGAGTTTATGGCAGAAACCATTGACGGGGCAATTGGCACCAATTCATTGAATAGACTTTGATTCAGCGAGGCGGTGATGTTATGATTAGTAGTCTCAAGTTTTGTAATCTGACTTTGAGCCTCATGTAGCTGCTGTTGAAGTAAATATTTGTGACTAAGAGCTTGTTCATACTCTATGCTACACTGGCTAAACCCATCCACAACAACTTGGAGCCTATCCCGGGCTTCTATGGCATCAGTGTATTGAATATATATCTGAGCCATTTCATTTTTCAACTTCCTATTCATTTCATGGGCATCAAAGAGCACCTTTTCATTGTCATCTATTTCCTTATTTAGTTGGTCACAGTACTCCTTTGACGCCTTTAATTCGCTCAAAGCCTGGTTGAGTTTTGACTCTTCTAGGCGAGCATGGACGCTGCGAGTCATAATCATGATTGAGATGAGTATTATAAGGAAGAGAAAACAATTTAAAGAAAGTAGGTAGTTGTGGCAGCAGTTTGAAAGATGATTAGTTTAAAAGTAAAAATGAAATTTAGATGAAAAGTAAGAAGTTCCGTCACCAACCAAACTAAGGTTATGTTTACGTTCAAAGGTCATTGGCATCAACAAATAGCCGTATTAATTTCTGGTGTAATTACAATACGCAAACAAACTAAAAGCAAGTAAAATATTAATTATTGTACCTGTTAACAAGATGACAATGCAAAAATCACTTGAGCCGGTAACTGACTTTGACTTAGGTGGTAACTATATTGTGTAAGCACTGAACTATTAATTAGCTTTAGGTTGTAAGCACTGAACTATTAATTAGCTTTAGGTTACGTAAGGTAGTGTATGAAATGAAAGTTTGAATAATCTCACCAGCATTTAATAGAAACTAAAATACTTTATACAACAGGATATTATTAACACTAGAAATAGCAATACATATTAGGCATAAAGTACGTTACATGATTGATTATTTTAAGTAATTTAGAAATATGAACAACCAATAGCACTCAGATATGAAAATATTAACTGACCTGGCCTTGCTCCAACGGATAGCAATATTTCTCTACGAGGTGACACAGTATTACTTTTTGGTCTTTACACTTCGGCGTCGCAGGCACAACTGAGCTGCGCACGGCCCGTTTCAAACCAAGTCGTACGCGCACAGTCACGTGTCGCCCGCCGACCGTTACGTCATTCGAACACAACAAGGCGGTACTTAATAAAATAAATGCGTTTATCTTAAATGTAAAACGCATTTATTACATCTACTAAGTACAATTATGTAATGAGTTTACCAAAATCCTAACAGCTCGGCCATCCTGCTAGAGCAAGTCCCTTCGCTCTTTTATTTTCAGAATATTATAATTTACTGTTTATAAAATTATCAGTTAATCAAATTAATAATACACTCTTCAAATCATAGAATATTAACAATTTGTACGAATTTCAAATGACTGATTTTAATAGGCATGCTTAAATTAGTATTACAATCAATGTTTACAATATGTGTTTAACATACTCAATTTTTTTAATTAATTTAGTTACACACTTCAAAGCGATTATAGAGCTTAGATACTTCAGAGCTTTATGTAAATGTTTAACACATACCTAAATTACAATATTACAAATACAGAATTTAAAACAAAGATGCAATATATAATAAATAATTACAGTTTTTCAGTTCAATTACAGCTTTTTTTTTTTACACATTATTAAGCAAATAATTATTTAACCTTTTCACAGAATATACAATATTACAAATTAGTAGAAACATTACCGCGTTCTTAAATATTAAGTACTTATTTTAAATTAGTTCTGTAAATATTACTAGGGACATTAATTTGTTGCCCTAATCTTGATGACTTATTTACACAATAATAAATTGCAGCAGGTAATAAAGCAACATTTACTATGATGTATCGATGTTCGATAGCTCTGGTCCCGATGTAACGTTATCACATTCGGAATCCGAACTACCAAAGTTTTGATTAAAACTAAGCCATGGTTTCATTTTATCTACTGCAATAATGTTTTCATAATTACGACAGCCTTTTTTTCGCGTGAGAGGGGTATCTGTTACTAAATAACGATCATTGGGCAAAACTTTAACGATTCTGTAGGGTCCTTGAAATTTCATAATTAATTTCTTGGATTTACCAGTATTCGGAATTTCCCTTCTCACACTTACCAAGTCTCCGACTGTATACGATATATTCTTAATACGCTTTGAATCAAACCTTACCTTATCTTTTATCTGTTGGTTATTGATTCTTTCTCCCGCTTTGCTTCTTTCTTTTTCCAGATCTTCTGACGCTAAAGTTTCTATGACTTCGTCAATGACTTCACTGAGCCTGTTCTCAGTCTGACTTTTGATTCGTACGCCAAATAATAGTTCTGAAGGGCTCTTACCTGTAGTTTTGTGCACTGTAGTGTTCAGTCCAATTTGCACGTCAGGGATAAATTCGTCCCATGCCCTTTCATCCTTACCATGCGTTTTAGTAGAAAGGGCATCGATGATTGTCCTATTAAATCTTTCCACCTGACCATTGGCTCGCGGCGTGGCAACTGCGTTTAGGATATGTTTTATACCCAACGATATTGTAAATGATCGAAAGTTATTACTTGTAAAGGAGGTACCTTGATCGGTGATTAACCTCACAGGTGTTCCAAAATAACTAATGTGTTCTCTTAAAACCCTTATTGTTGTCGATGTCTTTGTATTCTTAACGGGTGAAATGTTAATGAACTTTGTAAAACCATCTATTATAACTAGGATATAAACGTTACCTCGTTTGCTACGAACGAATGGTCCCAGGTGATCAGCATGAATAGTATGGAAAGGTATCTCTACCTTTGGGATTGGATGTAACTCACCTTGCTGTTTCCCCGTTGTGCCCTTGTGGTGAGCACACTCTAAACATGATCGGACGTATTTATTCACAAAACGTCTCATTTTCGGGAACCAAAATGATTGTTGAATTCGAGAAAGGGTTTTTTCGAAACCAAAATGACCGATGTCATCATGGTTCATTTTAACAACTTGCCAACGCACCCCTTTTGGTACCACCCATCGAACACAATCATCTCCGTTATAATTTAATAAACGATATACCTTACCGTTTTTTAGTTTGTAATTCCTGACTATCTCCGAAACGTTTTCAGATTCCGGATCAGTCAAAATTTGTTTTATCCGGGAAATCTCTTCGTCAGTGGATTGGACCGTTGTGATCCAATCCTCTGATTCGGTTGATAGAACGTCAAGTACGTGATCATCTATAACCGCCTTGTCCACCGGATTTCTACTTAAAGCGTCTGCGTGCGTCATACCTGTACCCGGCCTATATTCTATTTCGCAATCAAACTCTTGGAGCTGGACCCACCAACGAGCAATTCGAGAAACTAGATCACGCTTTATTAGTGTTGTACGAAGCGCGTTGCAGTCCGTTAATATTTTAAATGCAATCCCAAGAAGATAAACACGGAATCTGCTGAGAGAAGCTACAACCGCAAGTGTTTCTAATTCAAACGAATGCATTCGTTGCTCATCCGGAGTCGTTTTCCGACTGAAGTAAGAGACTGGTTTGAATAGACCTTCATCACATTTTTGCATTAGAATCCCCGCAACGCCATACTTGCACGCGTCAGTGTGTAACTGAGTCTCCCTTTTTGGATCGTAAAGAGCCAATATCGGACGAGAAATAAGAGCTTGCTTCAAAGCATCGAATGAGTCATTTTGTTCTTTAGTCCATTTCCACTGACAGTCCTTTTTCAAAAGATCCGTCAATGGTTTGCAAATTACGGCGAAACCTTTTACAAATCTACGAAAAAAACTAGCCAAACCGATAAACTGCCTTACTTCGTGTTGGTTCTTCGGAACCGGGAATTTGGCCACAGCTTCGATTTTGCGAGTGCCTGGTTTAATACCTACAGAGCTGACTTCAAAACCTAAGAAGTCTATTTTGTCAAAGAAGAAATGGCATTTAGAAAGTTTTAATGTTAGTTTCCCGGTGCGTAAAAGAGTTAGCACTTCCTGAAGCCTAACGAGACCTTCCTCAAACGTTCGTGCCGGAATGAGAACATCATCCATATAAACCAGAGCATATTTGATTTTTGCTTCGGAAAGTATTTTATTTATGGTTCTTTGAAACACTGATGGGGCATTTACTAAGCCAAACGGCATCCGAGTATATACATATTGACCATCAGGGGTAACGAATGCAGTTTTATCTTGTGAAGACGTGGAAATAGGAATTTTATAGTAGCCGGATGCCAAATCAAGGGAAATGAATAATTTACTGCCGGCAAGTTGATCTAATTGGTCTTCAACTCTAGGAAGGGGATAATGATCTTTTTTAGTTCGTTTATTTAGAGCCCGGTAATCGACGCATAGTCGCTTTTCACCGTTCTTTTTGTTAACAAGCACGATAGGGCTCGCGTACGGTGACGAGGACTCTCGGACTATACCTGCGTCAAGCATTTCGCCAACCATATCGCGAACGAGGTTCCTCTCCACCAAAGACATCCGATAAGGTCTGTAAACTACTGGTTCAGAATTTTCCAACTCTATTATCATTTCTCCCGCAGAGGTTAGTCCTAAATCTTTTAAATTAGATGAAAAACAATCATTAAATCTATTGAGTAGACATTGTAATTGAACTTTTTGTTCATTTGTAATTGTGGGACCAACGAGTAAGTATTCATCTAAATTAGATTTGTCAAAAGACACAACGGAAACATCTTGAATGATTTTATTAGAAAAGGCACGTGTCAACAATATATTTTTGGCAAAGGTTATTTGAGAATTGCTTATATTGAATACGATTACTCTACCTAGACCCGATTTTAGATCGTATCCTCCGGGAAATAAATAATATTCACCACCGGGCGCGCCTCTTACAGAACCATTGACATATATTTTCCCATTAAAATGATTACACGAATTTACTGGAACAGTAATTATTTCACACGGTGACAAAGAAATGTCTTCCGAAACCCTCAAAAACAGTTTAGTGTCTATACTAGTTTTTTCAAAAATTATTTCACGTGGTGTTTTGGTAATGATTATGTTAGGTAATTCTGTAAAAGTGTGTCCCAGTAACACAGGATATTTCAGAGCGTGATTTTCGACGATTAGAATTTCAATATTTTCTTCTATACCTTGAACGATAACATTAACTCTGGATCTACCTAATGGACTAACATAATTTCCACCTATTGCCCTCATCAAGGGTAAATCTTTGGTATCGATAGAAAGTTTTAAGCTTTTAGCTTCACTTTCCCTAATAAGACTGCATTGGCTACCTAAATCAACGTGACATATTAATTCTTCATTGTTGATCAGAATGTTAAAAATATATTTTGAGTTAGATTCACCCGATGTTAGTTCTGATACCAATTTTTCTTCGACAGTGTCCTTTTGAATGCTGTCTTGTGGCTTTTGTTTCCTGAACCTACAATAAGTACTTAAATGGCCCAACTTACTACAATTAGTACACGTTGTTGGTGTCTTCCGGCATTGAATACTCTTGTGACCTTCTTCATTACAATTGTGACAAACTAACCTTTTTGGTTCAGGGCCGTTTCGTCTGGTGAAAACGGTCGTTCCAGTAGGTCGCCTCTCATGTTTTTGATTTCTTTCCCCAGCATCTCTAGTAGAACCTATTTTAACAGTTTTTAAGTATTTCAGTACCTCTTCCGGCTCGCGGAATTGAGCAGCTTGAGCACCGACTCTGACAGCGCGATCTTCAATTCCGTTTAGAATACAGTCGACCGCTTTACGTCCTTTAATTCCGCATCTATTGAGTAGATTCATTTTTTCGTAAAAGTAGTGCTCCAATGATTCGCCATAACGGGCTTTTTTAGCTAGCATCGCTATTAAAAGTTCCGCGTAATCGTCACGACAAGGAAAATTTTCTACCAATTTTCTTTTCCATTCGGTCCATGAGTAAAGGACTGTGCTGAGACCCTGGTACCAAATCTTTGCAACACCGGTTAATTTTGGTAGGGCAAAATGGATAGTTTCTTTTTCATCCCAACCGTAGATCTCTGCACACTCCTCCACTTTAGTAAGCCACATCAAGATGGTCTGATCTTTTGTCATTGGATCAAATTCTGGAATGACATTATTTAAGGAAAGTTTGGACCCAGATCGACCTTTTACATCTTTAAGAATATCTAAAAACTTATCTAAGATACTGTTAGTATTATCTTTATCATCTAAATCAGTATTTACATGTTTATGCGACTGAACATTCGGGGAATAATGACGTCGTTTTCTTTGTTTACCATTGGTTGAATGATCAGAATTGCTACTAGTTCGCAGTCTTTTACTCCCCTCACGTCCGTCACATATTCTATTGTTAGTTTGACCCCTTCGTTGATCGAGTCGTTTACGCGATGAAGTCCGACCTTCTGAACTGCTACCAGAATAGTCTACACACTTTGAATCTCGTGATCTACGGCGTCGTCGGCGTACTCGTAACTCGCAGGACTTACCAAGTTGTCTAGATGCATGTTCCGTCAAGCGCGACTGGTGACAACGTTTGGACGACATACTTGATCTTTGAGGTTGGCCGTTACGAGGACAGAATTATAGACTCGTCGCTGGAAGCATACGGAGAATTCGTCTGTCGCTGATCTGCGCCTGCAGCTGCACCTTCAGTAGACATAACTTCGTGCCCGCTCTATAGCAGCACCGTGCCCAAGTTACTTACACTTGATAACAGCACTTGTGCCCAAGCCTTATAGTACTTGATAGCAGCACTATGATATTTAACGTGCCCAAGCCTTACACTTGACTTGATAGCAGCACTGATAATTAATGTGCCCAAGCCTTACACTTGACTTGATAGCAGCACTGATGATTAATGTGCCCAAGCCTTACACTTGACTTGATAGCAGCACTGATGATTAATGTGCCCAAGCCTTACACCTGACTCGCTAGCAGCACTGATGATTAATGTGCCCAAGCCTTACACTTGACTTGATAGCAGCACTGATGATTAATGTGCCCAAGCCTTACACTTGACTTGATAGCAGCACTGATGACTAATACGTGGTTAGAAACTGAAACTTGTAGTCAATATTCACAACGTCATCGTTTTAATGCTTTGGAAGATCCATAGTATCAAAACGATCAACATTGGTGAGAGTACGTATGCGAATTTGAAAAAAACATTTTAAATGGAAAACCGTTACAATGTCGAAGCATTTCCAAAGTGTAGTCCTGGCCATGCTGTGTAATTATAAAGTGCTTTCAGAGGGTAGCCTTGGCATAGCTGTGTAATGATGTAACGCTTCCAGAGGGTAGCCCTGGCAAAGCTGTGTAATGATGAAGTGCTTCCAGAGGGTAGCCCTGGCAAAGCTGTGTAATAATGTAATGCTTCCAGAGGGTAGCCCTGGCAAAGCTGTGTAATGATGAAGTGCTTCCAGAGGGTAGCCCTGGCAAAGCTGTGAAGTGATGTAACGCTTCCAGAGGGTAGCCCTGGCAAAGCTGTGTAATAATAAAGTGCTTCCACATTGCAATTACATATCATGAAAAACAAAACAAAAGAATGAATAATAATAATATTTTACACAGTATAATATTTAACAGCTTACCACAATTAATAAAAAAAATGTATGAGTTCATTAGGGTATAATGCCATTGCTTGTTTTATTCAAAATTATTCATTACTCACAGACTAATTTATTATAAAATACAATAAGATCGTTCAACCCTGATTTTGATGATAGTAAGGTTATATTATAACAGTACAGGAAAAAAAAAAAACAAAAGCAACTTTTTCAACCGAAAAACGACCTGTGGGCAGGATAAACGAGTAGATAGTTTTGTTTTTACTTTTACTCGTCTATCCCACTTCTGAGATGTAAGCACTGAACTATTAATTAGCTTTAGGTTGTAAGCACTGAACTATTAATTAGCTTTAGGTTACGTAAGGTAGTGTATGAAATGAAAGTTTGAATAATCTCACCAGCATTTAATAGAAACTAAAATACTTTATACAACAGGATATTATTAACACTAGAAATAGCAATACATATTAGGCATAAAGTACGTTACATGATTGATTATTTTAAGTAATTTAGAAATATGAACAACCAATAGCACTCAGATATGAAAATATTAACTGACCTGGCCTTGCTCCAACGGATAGCAATATTTCTCTACGAGGTGACACAGTATTACTTTTTGGTCTTTACACTTCGGCGTCGCAGGCACAACTGAGCTGCGCACGGCCCGTTTCAAACCAAGTCGTACGCGCACAGTCACGTGTCGCCCGCCGACCGTTACGTCATTCGAACACAACAAGGCGGTACTTAATAAAATAAATGCGTTTATCTTAAATGTAAAACGCATTTATTACATCTACTAAGTACAATTATGTAATGAGTTTACCAAAATCCTAACAATTGTTCAGGTGGGCCGATACATTAAGTACCTTGGCCTTTTCCTGGACGGTCGGTGGGGCTTCGAAGAGCACTTCGAGCGCCTGGTTCCCCGGATCGAGAAGGCAGTGGGTGCTTTGCATAGACTGCTGCCCAATCTCGGGGGACCTCGGGAGGAAGTTCGCCGTCTCTACGCGGGTGTCGTGCGATCGATGGTCCTTTACGGGGCGCCTGTTTGGTCAGGTAGACTGTCAGGCGTCCGACGCTGCAGGACTAAAGTCAATAGACTGCAGCGGAAAATGGCCATTCGTATCGCACGAGGATATCGAACGATATCCTTTGAGGCGGCAACTCTCCTGGCAAGCTTTCCGCCGCTGGACATCCTGGCGGATATGGACGCGAAGGTTTACGACCAGATTCGCGATATCCGCCAAAGCGGGAATGGTGTGCCAGGAAGCGCATTTGTAAGGCTGAGGCGGCGGGAGCGGCGACACGCGCTCGAGCGGTGGCGCGAGCGGCTACAGCAGCCGCAATATTCGCGCAAGCGCGTTGTCGAAGCCGTTCTGCCGCACTTCGAAGCCTGGCTGAAAAGAGGGGAGCGCATCTCCTTCAGGCTCACCCAGGTGCTCACCGGACATGGTTGCTTCGGTGAGTACCTGAACAGAATTGGGCGAGAGGCCACGGCAAATTGCCACCACTGCGGAGGTAGCCTAGATTCCGCACAACACACGCTCGAGGAGTGCCCTGCGTGGGCCTCCGAGCGGCGGGTCCTGGTTGCCAGGATTGGGCGAGACCTGTCTCTGCCGGCAGTAGTGAGGGCTATGCTGGCAGAGACTGAGAATTGGAAGGAAGTAGCCTCCTTCTGTGAGACCGTGATGGTCAAGAAGGAGGCCGCCGAGCGGGATCGGGAGAGGGCTGATCCTGCTCGGAGAAGAAGGTGTCGGGGAGACAACCGCCTTGGCGCCTAATACGCCAAAACCCACTTACAAATCAATGTAGGTGGACCTTTTGGGTCGCAGGCGCACAGAGTGGGGACTCTGTCCGCCCACTGAGTGACCCCAGGGAAGACGGCGGCACAGTGGTCACGTGCTGCCGCGCATAGCGAGGCTCAGGGGAGGCCCCTTTACAGTCTCCCCAGGGATGTGCTTTTCAGGCGTTGCACAGGGGCGGTTGAACCGGGACCCCCCTATGTGCTGATGGTGATCACCGGGGTGGTTTTAGTGAGGTAAAAATCACACACTCCCCGACCTCCATCCCCAGAGGTCGGGTGCCTTTTGAAGGTTTCCCCCCGAAAACAAAAACACAAATAAAAAAAAAAGTGGTAACTATATAATTGAGATCATTATGGACCCTGTAGGGCATAGCAGAAGGGTAGGATAGAGCAAGCCCTGTTTTAGGAGATCATTAAGTTGTTATATAATGAAAGTCAGGTGGCGTGAGGGAGAGGCAATCGTTGCGCCCTCACGCCCCTAGTTGCCGCAGGAGAAGACACCCTTGGCGTCGGGAGTCGATGGCCTACTCACGGCCAGGCGTAGGCGCGGGCTTGCGGACGGCGAGCAATGGGCAGCTCGCCGTCCGGTAAAGACCAGGCCCGGGTCGACGGCGCGTCGTGTTCCGCGCGCGCCTCAAGGAGAAATCAGCATAATTGACGGGGTCCGATAGGGCCGATGCCTGCCGGGGTCGCGGATTGTTCGAAAGAGTTACCGTGGCTCTGGCGCACAGGCAACTAAAGGAACACGGGTGGGTATTAGTCAGTAAGAGTCTGACACGCCCTTCCGCTCCGACCAGAGCGGGAGAGGTCATTTGATGATTTCCAAACCAAAAAAAGAAAGTCTATTAAGATATTACTGTAAAAAAAATACTCGTTTTGTCCAAGCAAGGATGAATATTGCAACATGCCATTAAGTATCCCTCATACTGGCAAAAATGTTGCTTAAAATTATGTGCAAAATTATTGAGCTTAATTTTTGTGCACTCACACTACACAAAGATATTGCACAACATTTCAGTGTCGATTAAGCATTTCGCGATAGAAGGACGGCGCCTCGCGTTGTACTCAGCCATAACTGCCTACGTCGCTTTTCCTAGGGCTAACCCGGAGGTTGCAAGTTTCATAGTTGCATTATGTGCAGTGTTGATGGAGACGTTTAATAATAAGAAGAAGAAGAAAACAGTGTTGGCCGGGAATTGGTTGAAGAATCCACGGACTCATGGTCATCGTAACCTACTTCGTGAACTGAGCCTGGAACTTACACTTTATACAAATTTCCTGAGGATGAACGAAGAGAGTTTGAGAAAATATTGACATGTCCGCAAACATTTCCTAAAGTTTTATGAAGAAAACATTTGAATCGTCCACAAAATATTGCGTACCCCTTTTTTGCGCAATAGTTCTCAATTTCAACTCAATTTATTTGCACAAAAACGACATCATCATAATTTTGTGCAAAATTGTGACCAGTGTGAGGAATGCCACGTTAAATTACGGGTCAAGTAGTAAAAATAAGGCTAACTTATCATTTTATTCTGGTAAATTTTGGTGATATGGTATAAAATTATTGTAAGTATTGTAAACATTTATGTATACATAATATTGTAAAACATTTTAAAAGAGTAACGGTGGAGTTTCTTACCCATTCTTCTCCATATGAAACTACGTTTTGGAAGGGGCAACTAGAAACAATTCTATTGTCTTGTAAAGTTTGACGTTCCAAAGTGCCTTTTATGTGCTCATTTGAAATAAATGATTTGACATTGACTTTGAATTTGAAAAACTTGGGACTATTATTCTAATTTTTTCAATAAAACGACTTTGTCAGTGTTACAGAGAAACAGATAACTTTTGCCGCTCGGCGTTAAGTCGAACGTTTTCAATGCATGCATGCATGCATTGTTAATCGACGAGTTTAAGCTTATTTTTATGAGCAAAAAATCCATGGTACTTATTATTTTTTGAACTCGCAATCACGAGAACATTATTGCTATAGTTTTTATGATTTGATAAGTGACGTAAATACTTATATTATCAATATTTTCTAACAACTTTGTTCGCGTATACGTTGGATAAAACTTCGAAAATAATTACATTGTTTTATAACTTCGTCAATTACAGCAAAAAGAACCCGAAGAAAATTTTGTAGAGGCATTGGGGTCTACAGATCTCAAATGTGGCATAACATTATAATAAAATATGTAATAGCAGTTATCATTTTGTTCTCCGGGGATTGCGTTTTAACTCTCAAGAGTTAAAACTAATTAAAACTAGTTGAAATTTGTTAAAGCTTTATAGAGGCTCGTCTCTGTCATTCATAAAGTGTGACAGTCTTTTCCTAAAACCTCTTTTCTTTCTTTCTTTAAATCTCGACGTGTCATAATTATAGCATATGGGTTAACGTACTCATGTTTGTACAAATATTATTATATCATTTGTTTTGATCGGTGGTCGGACGGTCGAGTGAGCGTCGCGTGTGTTTCGTTCATACAAATAACATTTATTTGCTTTGCCGATTCGGATATATGGTTTTGTTACGGTGTATTAGGCGAATACCTAGAAGCCTCCCAGCGATGCACGTGTAAGCGTACCCGTGTAAACCTGAACATTTGTGATACATCATACTTCTGACACTTCACAGGGTGAGAAGGTAGAACGCGCAAGCTTGAAACAATGAACCATTATTCGAAAAATAAATTGTAGTTAGATTCAACTTTGGTCTGTATTGTACCAAATACTAAAGTTGAATCTTTATACTAATAATAATCTTAATACTATTGAGTATGTGTGAAGCTTATGCTGAGAAGCAAGGTTTAAAATATAACAGTAAAAAAAGTGAGTATGTGGTTTTTGTTGGTAACAACAAAAGGCCAAATAGTGTGCCACCCTTTTCATTAAACGGAGAACAGTTGAACCGTTTTCTCAGTTCAAGTACCTAGAGCACATTGTGACTGACACCTTGAACGATGACCACGGTGTTGAGGCACTGTTGATGTCTGTCGGTGCGGGGAAACATGCTGCCATATAGATTCGCTCGTTGTACGGTAGACATTATATTGAACGTATATATTGTACGTGTATATTGTCGTATATACAACTTTGTGAACAAACAATGTAACATATACACTTTCAATAAATTTGATTGTAAAGGTAAGGTCTGTGAATGGATAATGAGCCTTAACTATGGCGAGGTTGAAAAAATTCTCAATACGTAGATTTAACACACGCCCCCTCTCGCCCAAACAGTACCCTGTCCGACACATGCTGGCATACACTGGCCTTCCAACACAAATCAGAAAAAATAAAAAAAACACAGAGAAACACACGTACACACACCCTTACACACACACACACATACAGACATACACACGCACACAAACAAATACACACACACACACATATACAAATAGTTTTTTCTTTAATTAATTTTATTTTTTTAGTTTCAGTACAAAATCTTTATTTTCATTATTTCTGTCTATAGTACCTACTCTGTGAAATTCCGAACTTTTATTTATCTAACTGGTGTTAACGTGAGAGCCCTGACACCCATAACACAAGTTTAATCTTAGCTTGGGTGTTAGAGGTTTATAACTCTGTATTACCCTACAATTTATATGCAAAACATTTCATGTTATTTTTAGCAAGTGGTAAAAATTTTAAATTGTAAAACTGGAAATTAAGATTATTATTATTATTATTATTTTTATTGAAGCTATTTAAAGCTTACTGTCAAAGTTTCTACACGAGAGGTCTATGGGTTCAGTACACACGAAGTGCCTAGAATGCCCTCAAAGTACAATACCATAACATTTTCAGGGCACTGTTGCGACACCCGCGTTCTTGTAGTGCTTCAGGTATGTTTGCTGACGCTCCTATTGATGAATTCTATGCAATTATGTGGCAGAAGACCGCGTCAGCTTTGACAACTGTGCGGGGGAGTAGAAGCGGCAACCTCAAAATGATAACAGATAGGTTGGACGCGGCTGTGTTCAATCGATTCATCAATCTGCTTGTGAGAGGTGCGGGTTGATGAATCGACATTATTTTCCACTTTTATTTCTGTACCTACTAACATACTTCTTAAGTTTTTTTTTGTAACTAGCCTTTGTTGTCTGATTTTTTTTGGCTTTTAATAAGATAGATAGAAAGAAAGAAAGAACATACGTTTATTTGCGGTAAACATGACGCAAAGAAAAAATACGCAAAAAAGAACGAGTTGGGGGAAAATATGAGTCACATTCACGCAAAACGGCAATAGCTCAGCATAATGCTACGACCCTATGCGAGATAAAGCCCCAGCGCTGGTTTTCAGCGATAACCGGCGCTGACGTGATGACGTCAACCAGTGCAGCATACGAAAACTAAAAATTAAACCAAAAAAAATAAGAAATAAAATAAATACACTATACCTAGTTCCAAATGTTTATAAACATAATATTTATATAGTGATGGTGGTGGAGTGGTGGTTTTAGATGTATATATGTATATATATGTTACTTCTTCGGTTTCTTACTGTACATATTAGTATAGAAATTCATATAGTAAGTAATCTGTTCTTAACACATAACTACCTACCTAAAGGATACAAGTTAAGGTACTATGGGCAAAAGTTAAGCATGCTCAGATTAGAAGATATTTCTGCGGAAGCGCAGTTACTGACAGAACACACCTCTTCCTGGTTTCGCCCAATTATAGACAATATGCATTTGTGTAAGTACAGGGTGTGTAACAAAAGATAACAACAAAACATTAGCCAGTACCAATTTGCATCTCGCTAATTTATTGTTGACGCTTCCCATAGCTATCGCCATTTTATTTTACGACCTGTTTATTTCTATCGGACTGATTGCCTGCCTAACTGTGACCTCTGCTTGTACCGGACTGTGATCGAACGCCTCTTTTTGACCGTTGCTCGTATTCTAGACTGTGTGTGTGTATTGTACCTACTGTGAGTTGTGACTAACTTTGTCGTTAATCATGGCTACCCGAAACCTGATTCAAGAAAGAAATAAAATTATTTTCTTGCATAGACAAGGATTGTATATATTCTAAATTGCGGTGGAGTTGAACCTGCAAGTAAGTTATATTTTTTTGTATTCGAATAGACATAAATAAAGTGCTTGTAGTAATTTTATAGAATTATTATATTTCCTAGTTTGCATTATTATTTGCATGAATTGTTAATAATTCATATTATTTTTCGTCCAGAAAATAATCACAGTGCTAAACCTGAAACTCGTAACAAAACATTGCTAACATCGCACAGTGTTGTTTTTGCCTTCAAAAACGGACATCCGCTTTTTATCACCTTATCCGATAGAGCAGGTTATTTTAAGAGTAAGAGTAAAATACCCGTGTGCCAATTTTACACCAAACACGAGTAAAAAAATGTTTAATTTATTTTTAAACTTTTCTAAATGAATTAATTACAAAAACAAGACGCATTATTTTACCCTTTTCTTTATTATGTGTAATAAAACTATATTAAAGCTATTTAAAAAAAATACAAAAGAGTACTAACTAGTACAGATGTAAAGAAATATGCTTTTTTTGTGTTTTTTGATTTAGATTTTTATGGTTGTATCTTTGCTTAGTTGGATTCAATATTTATTGTAAATCATACTCAGATCCCAACCAATCACTAAAAAAAAACACATCCAAATCTCGCGTTATCTAGGAGTAATTCACTTCTAAAGTTTTTTCTGATATTTTTGATTTTAGGGTCATCACTTCACAAAAAATAATAATTTTTGTTTATAGGTTTAAATTTTATGTTGGAATAATACTTATCTACGTATACATATTACCACCCACTCTCATAAATTTTACAAATAATGTTCTTATATCTTTTATTATTTTTACATCGAACTAAACATACAACTAAAGTAAAGTAATTATTTATACTGATGATTTTTCATGCTTTATTACATGTCGAGCCAAGTTCAGAGATGAACAGGGTGAAGCACACCTTACACGAACCATTTCGACCTACTTTCCACCACCTAAATCTATTAGACCTACGGAAATATCTCTAAATTTAAAAATAATTTTGACGCAACAAAAATTTAATTTGACAATCGCGACTCCACGTAGTACTTGGTTCCCCTACCCCGTGAATTTTTTTTTAGAGCCGGAGGCGCGCATTGGGGCAGCCTCGACGTATTTTATATGGAATTTTCCACTTTTGGTATGGAAAATATGAAAAATAATAACCTACATGTAAAGTTATAGGGGTTTATTTGTTTTGTTTTGTTTGGTCGAAATTTTCATCAGCTTTGCGATAGGACACACTATTTTCGAGATATAAGCAAAATATAAGAAAAAAGAGATACATTACTGTTTTTGCACCTGAAGTCGAGGTGTTGTGGTGTATTTTAGTTCATGACAACTAATTTTATTCCACACCTTTTTATTCGCGATTAAAAATAGTCAGATTTAGTTAGACAACCAAAATTGTAGGTGAAAAATGTCAAATTCAGAATAGCAAAATTGCCACTTTCACTAAATTACTAACTCAGTGCCATCTTAGTGATGTCAAACTTATAGTTAAGTTGTGTCACTTTAGTCTACTTCAGAATGGGAAATCGTCGTTTGACAGGAATAAACAAAATTTTAGTGATTTTTAGTCTAGTTTAGAGAATTTTGTGACAAGAGAATCGGCACCATTAGTAAACTAAGAAATATCCAAACAAATATCTAAACGGCTAAAAAAATTGTACATTTATAAAACTAGTAGGATTACTAGCATTATAATTCTGTTTATTCATTTTAATTTAATTTGTTTTTAATTATTTATAAACTAATATAAAAATAGTTGGACTTATCATTAACAATGTGAAAATCAATGATATTATAACTTCTTTCAGATAACCATGTTATTATGTCCTTTATTTATTTTTACACATATTATTTTACATTTTTAAACATTTCTTAAAAATAAATACATAAAAACAATTTAAAAATATAAAAAATAGTAGCCCATCGGTATCGGGAACATGGTCGCATTATTATGTTGTTTTTTTTTTCAATAATAAAACATTTTTTTTAAATACGACTTGTGTCAACCCTAGCGCCAAAATTTCAGAATCCTGTAAATTCTAGATACCATAAGATTTGGATATGATATTTTAAATAGGTACTTCTTAGTGCCAAAGCAACAGCTTGTCTTGATATTGAATCCAAATTCCATGAAATAAGCCCATAAAAAAATAAAATCGATAATATGTAAAATTTGATGTTACTCACTTCCGGTTAACGATAAAAATTTAGAGTTTACTTCATAATTTACTTAATATAAAGCATCAAGTAATCGCAATCAAAGATATAACAAAAACGGATTGGATCTAAAGTTATTGCGATTTCTATGGTTTTTATGGAAACCATAGAAAAAAAATGAAAAAAATTATATTTCCAGATCGGGGCAAAATTATCACCCGGATGTTCTAGTCTTGCTTTTAAAATGACCTGTTTTATCAAATAAGCTAATAAAATGGGGATGTCCGTTTTTCGAAGCAAAAGCAATACTGTGCGTCGCTAATAATTCAATTAAGAAATAGTTTATTTGCATGATGATTACTTGTTACTTATTTAATAAAATCACTGTCTTTTAATTTATTATATTTCTTTGTTGCTATATTGTTGTATTTCTGTGTAAAACAAAATGCAAAAATATAATATATAAAATATTATTAATTGCAGACTGCAAAAACTTTTCATATTAAATTAATGATAAATAATAATAAAATAACGTATTTTTTACGAACGTTTATTATGGCCGATCTATTAAGCCGTCCTATTGTTAAAATGGAGACGTTCCCACTAAATAACAATGACACTTAGATAATTAACTTATTTTTATTGCAGTTACAAAAGTCGCGACAGCAGTTAACAAATAGCTCTGATAACATTGTATGAACTGCGCCAAGTATCGGTTCAAATACTACTGTAATTGTGCTATTTCAATCAAAATAAAGAGTAATAAAAGAAAAAGATACCAAGTGTTGTCAATTTCTAACAAAATGACGTAATGTAGCTTCTTTTTTGACATAGTTCCAAGTTTAAACATATTGAAATGTAGTTATTTACTTTTTAATAGCACTGCACACGTAACAAGTTCCTCTCACGCCGATAAAACATACAAAATGTCAATATAAATATTTTATACCTCTAAGTGGTGGAGGGCAACGCGCCTAGCGCATTCGCTGCGATTTGTATGGCGGCATCGCATAAGACATAGTGAAAATGGGGAGCCAGTGTTAATAAATAACTAAATATATAGACCCAATTGATCATAGGTATGTGTCGGAGAGAGGAAAATATTAAAGTGAATAGAATAGATATAAGTTGTTGTTTGACATTTCATATTCCAAATGATTATATTTTTGTGGAAAGTTGATACTAATTTACTAAAGCAATACCAATAATACAGTGTCTAACGCAAACAGAACATTTGAGTAGGAAATTACTTCTTGTCGACAATAATAATTCATAAAAAGCTCACGCTGGCCGTGCACATTAAAAAATCATCTCACAAACACTTTTTTGTGAGATGAGTTTTCTTATTTTTCTTCTTTTTTCTGAATAATTTTTGTGATGCTCACTTGAGCATAGCACGCGCTTAGTGTGAGTGTCATACTTATATACCTACATCATTATATTAATACAAACACGACGAAAATACGTTTCATGCATCCTATTGGTCAAAACGCATGCATCAGGAGATCGAGTCGTGAGCCCTGCTATGCGATTATCGCCTTAAAGGTGAACGTGCGAAAGTTTGGCCGATAGTACATTGCAATAAAACTTTTCTGATCCACCAACTGCCGATAAGAATGCTCCCCTCTCCTCTAAACTTGATCTTTAACAAATCCACACTCGCTAAAAACCAACTCAATCAGTCAATCCATACGGCGAAAAGTGTACCAACATATATACAAAGGCTGTTGTTTTTCCACCAACATCCAAAACGGCTAAGCAAACAGGAGGTTCGGCTTTTGGTACAATGATATTGCGTCGCATTCAATCTGGCAGTGTGTTTGGACTCGTCCATCAACGTGTCGCGGTGATGGATGGCGCCGCGAGCGTACGATATGCGAGTGATAGGCCCTAGGGTTGGGCAATTTTTATATATTTTGTTCGTGTTTATTTAGGGCGCTTAAATTACAATAATGGAGATTGTTTTTATAATGTCTGTGATTTTTCACAAAATCTACCAATTTGAATAGCAGTTTAATGTTAAAAAGCCAATTCCCGCAAATAAAGGAAAATCCACGATATTAAATAAGTCTGGCACAACTCATTTAACTCCACTTTTGACCTTGTAGTCTGGCAAATCTTTTCACTATGAAGCACGAACTATTCTCGTAGAAGTAACTCGTTCTGGCAGTATAGGATTACACTTTTAATTAACTTAATTCAACCGCACATCATTCACTATGAAAATCGCCCTTATAGCTACAAAATAAAAGCACTGTCACTATAAAATTGTTGCCACTGCTGTGCGGTTGCTTGACTGTACTTCCATGATTTCTTCGTTGCCCTGTGTCGAACGCATCGTTATATTGGTTGCCAAAACTCACTCGTGTGTCAGCCCTGCTTCGAATCAGTTCCGTAATAGTTTGTTGTCAACAGTCGCGACCTCACGCCGTGATATCGGCTTACGATGACGTACGCGTCACTCTTATACGAGCTACACCCTGTATCACATAGCGATAGAAAATGTTGAACGATTGATCGATACGGTGACAAGTTACAGCAGTTTTATTTTATGTCACATAGCACCGGGGAGTTTGAGCTGAGAGTGATAGGACAAGTTAAATAAAAAAATTAAGAACCCCCGGCATAAACAGAAACCTTTAAAAAGTAAAAAAATAAAATGTATTGGCCCTTTAAGTTTAATATAAGTTGTAGGTAATATTTTGATTCAAGCGTCGTCGCGTCGTCGCGACTGGGGACGGCTGATAAAAATAGGAAATTAACAGCAGCTATCCTTTCTACAATAGCAGACATTCATTATTGCTCGAAAAGGCCTACACCCGCCTCCTCTGTTTGGCGTTTACATAAGCCGTTCCACGACGACGCGAGTACGCTTGAATCAAAATATTATCTACAACTTATATTAAACTTAAAAGGCCAATACATATTACTTTATTACTTTTTAAGGTTTTTGTTTGTGTCGGGGTTTTTAAAGGTGTTTTTCTTCGGCCAAAACTTATACCGAGGTACCAAGTACAAGCGAAATTCTTTCAAATAAAATGTGTTATACGAGTAAGCAGTATTTAAAACCCTCCAATATTTGATAGATTAAAAATTAAAAGAATATAAAAATCACTACCTTACATCGTAACTGCGGTTACTATGTAAGGTAGTGATTTTTCGTAACGTTTCGTTGAACGCATTCTTCGAAACGTTTATAACAGCAGTGACAGCTGTCAAACTATTCCATCTAAGAGATGGGTTGTAACAGCTTACACACCATATCTGTTATCACTGTTACTGTTACACAAAAATAACGGATCCAAATATCTGTTATTAAATAACAGCCTGTTTTTTTTGTACGGACTTTTAATGTTTAAATCTCAATTAAATATCTTCTTTATTTCTTTTCGTTTAAAGTCACAAATCGTATCTGAAGTATTGACTAGGAATGACGGGGCAGTGTGAAATTATAGAATTACGTTTATTTATTAACTTTTTTAGTAATTAATGAGGAAGAGAGAGAAATTTGCTATATTCCTTCCTTTGTGTGAGTATCTAAGTAACAGCCGCGGTAACACGATGTGTGGGGACTGATATAGTGAAATAACAGTAACAGCCGTGGTAAGTCTTTGAGGTTTTGTTATTTTAAGTAACAGATAAGTTATATTGGTAGGATCAATTGTTATTTGTTATTTATAAATACCTATTATTTCTATCTGTTACGATAAATATGCCTCAGCCCTATTCCAATTGTCAAAATATTATATCGGTGAGACCAGGTGAGATAGTCATGGTCATCCGGTCATCGGTCTTTAAAAGGTCGATTTACTGACAGTCAAGGGGACCTAAAATATGTACTTAATTGGGTCATTCTACGTTATGAACACCATTAAGTTTCGACGTACCTAGGCATACCTAAGTATTCTAATACGACAATCAACTCATATAGTCAGAATACTTAATACCTAATATTGATTCATCAATAATTATTTTTGTATAGCCGTATTATACCATAGCTACAGGTTGTTTTTTTATTGTGTTGGTCAATAGGTAGTAATGACAACGTAACAAGGAATTATTAATTAGAGTGGGTATGCCAATGAGAATTTAGTTGATTGGGATATTTGCAATAAAACCAATAATTATGATGATTACTTATTTTTATTTTTATTCCATTTCCTCATTTTTAAAATTTTCTCTAACTTGGATATTATAGTCTAGGTAGTTGATGTGAAAAGTCTGTTTCAAAAATTTCCAGAGTATAATAGCACAGTTATCCAGACTTAAAGCAGCCAAACCAGTGTCACATCCAAATGGGTTAGCCAGGTCGTCAGAGGATGGAAGAATTCAATCGAAAGTCAAATCGAAAGGCAAATCAACAATTAGGAAATCACGCACACGAAATAGCACTTCAGAGGCGGGAAACCAACGAACAGACCCGAAAAACCGAAACGGAATGACATTTATGACATTAACATGAATGGTATAATAAAAACAATGAATTATCGCCCTTGGAGCATAGTCTTTTGGCTTTTCAGTAAGCTAACCAAACGTATAAATTAATCTGAAATGTGAAATAACAGTATTTTTTCATATGTTTCACAAAAATAATGTGCTAGAAAAAAAAAACAGTTTTTAATACAAAACTAAGTTAATAATCAGAACATTTTTGTAAGTTAATTTATTTTTGTTACGTTTATAAAATAAAGTAACGAAACGCATCATCAACCGAAATTTATCTCGTGATTGCCAGATTAAAATTCTTGGGTTACAAGTTATGAACATCTTTGAACTACAATTTCAGGTGGTACAAATGTATAAATAAAACCAATTTTTTTTTCAGAATCTGCGGTTTTTTTCCTATATTTTCGTACCTTTGTTCTTAAGGTACATTATTTGGCCAAATTGTATGGAATAAAAAACACCTCCTTTAAAATTTTACTTCTATTTCCTGCTTTTTAAACTTTATATAAATATTGCTAGATAGACACTACGATCGACATGTGCGTAGCCGAAATCTGCGCAGCTTTGCATAGTTTTTGCACAGTGAAGCTAGTTACTAATTTATCCTCATATTTATATATTTATTATTTATTAAAACTTTATGCACAAGTAAAAAAAAAAAAGACTGTACAAAGGCGGACTTAATGCCTGAGGCATTTTCTACCAGTCAACCTTAGGGTGATGCAGAGACTAAACATGGCAGGTGCAACATAAGGGATAGATAACTTGAAAAATAATAAATAATAATACATACATACATATAACGAAAATAAACTTAGTCAAGAGAAATAACGATAGGAAGAGGAGAAAACGAATCCAGCAAATCAGCGCTGGGATGATTCTGCCAACTTCTTACGAATATGTTCACGTACCTTCACTTTAAAAGTAAACCGACTGGTTGCCGTCCTAATGTTCAGAGGGACCGCATTCCAAAGAAAGACCGCCTCCTGGACAAAGAAAGAAGAGTGAATGAAACCAGAGCGTTGGGAAGGACATCGTAGAAGACGATTGTTAGTGGAACGAAGATTTTTACTATGCGCGGAGCATAAGTATTGAACATGTGAAGTGAGGTAAGGAGAAGTTGGTTTGTCAATAATAGAAAACAACATAGACAGAGCCCTCAACTCTCAGCGCTGACGAATGGGTAACCATTTTAAAAGCAACCGGTGCGCGGACACATGATCATACTTACGAAGATTGAAAACGAATTGAATGCAGTTATTTAGAAGGCGGTCAAGTTTATTGAGGAGATCAGCATTCAGGTCATAGTAACACACATCACCATAGCCAATTATGGGAAAGATTAGGGACTGTACAAGCATTGCCTTTATGTATGATGGGAAAAGGTTCATAAAAAACCAAAGAAGGAAGGAAGGGTCATATCTCTTTCCAACTCCATCGTCAGACCCTGATCACCGTCTATCTATAAACTATTCATTGAGACCATTCCGTCGAGCCCAAACACGATACCTCTGCTGTAAGTTATGGGAGTTGATGAGTTAAAAGTCCATTCGTCAACTAGAAAAGAGCTGATAATCTTCAAACGGCTGATTAGATTTTCTTAAATCATAGCTAAGAACACTCTCGATCAAGTTACCTCTCAAACAAAATAAGAAAAATCTAAATTGGTTTGGCTCCGTTTTGGGAGCTACGAAGGTGCAGACAGACAGACAGATATACAAGTTCAACTTATAACGCCTTTCTGTTTCCTCCGGGGTTAAAAATATCTGTAAAAACGTTTAGTTTACTGAAGCATGATTTACTTTGGAATACCCATTAAACGTATTATTTTCAAACCGACGCGACGGGCGCCGATTGATAACATTTTGTACAAAATTGAATTGAATTTTTTTCACTTCGTATAAATAATTTCTATCGGATTCGACTTCACATTTGCACGAGAAGAGAGAAAATATTATTTTATGTTGGAAATAATTAAATAATGCTTCAACAGGGTCACACACATCGTTAGGTAGTAATAATTGAAACGAACCTTTATGAAAACAGCGTATTTTTACAGTAAAAATAACGTCGATATTGTTTTGTTTTTAAATTAGATAAGTATTGAAATAAATGCCCACTGTCCAGAATGTCGAAAACTGTAACAAACTGATATTATGCAAGCTATATTTTTTGTTTTATTCAGTGGTAGCGTGCATTACTCAAAACAATTTTGTCAATCAAAACAATTGAGAATTTTAATTCTGTAGCAGTACGTATGGCTGAAGTTCCTGCTTTACATGGAAATTCCAGGAAATTCCAGGATTAGTTTATTTTAATCTTGAACCGTGACCTCACTTTGTTTTCTTCGTGACGTCGCCTGCCAGTCCTTAAATAAATTACACTAGGAACGATTATGCAAAATTTGCTCATTTGTAAACGTCATGTATTATTCAAGCACATAACTAGCCCCAACAAAGAGGTAATAAAGTACTTAGAACAGAGACACCGGTTCTAAACATTTTCCTATGCAAATCCCGGGAATGCCGGGACTCGTGCATAATCCCGGACACCGGGACAGTTATTCACCGGGATTTATTGGTCGGTCGAGACAGGTGGGGATTTTTAGTGAAATGTAAAAACATGTATTGTTATAAATCGTCGGATTTTAGTACAATGCTCCGAAATCGTTATAATGCCTTCGGATAGAATAGCGGCAAGTGAACGCCTTATTGGGTTTTATACTTTTTTTACGTTCAATAAACCGACCTTTTTACATGAATATGCATGATCGTTTGTTTTTTCAAACGAATATAAATGCAAATGTTTATTCAAGTTGTTTGTTGTTATTGTTCGTTTGCTTCATTTAATTAAATTGTATGTACTATTTGATCTCATTTGATTAATTTCATGTTGTTTCGTGTTGTTAGATTTAAACATAATTAATGTGATGAGTAAACAACGTAATAAAATATAATTATAATCATAATCATTTATTAATTTGCGAGTATGGGTACAAAAGAAAAGGTCTTAAACAAACAATAGTGTCCATTAGCCATATCCTACCGTAAGGCATGCAAATTTACACACATTATATAATATGTTTATCCTGTAAATATTCAGTGACAGAATAATACGCTTTTTTTAGTAACAGTGTTTTGATATTGTTTTTAAGTATACTTATACCACTTATCTCCAGGACTGAATTTGGTAAATTGTTATATATGCATGGAGCCATACATAATATGCTTTTATTTAACAACGCTGTTTTATTAAAAGGTAAACATATATTGAATTTGTATCTTTTGCTATGTAACTTATTAAAGAGGTTTGTATTTTTTCTCACGAACATTATAACCTCTAATATATATAAACATGGTAACATAAATACCAATATTTTTTTTAAATGATGGTCTTCAACTGTCTGTTACTTTTATACCAGTTATGGCTCGTATACATTTCTTCAGGGCTTTAAATACCGCTTCTTTATTAGTAGAATTACACCAAAAAATTACTTTAGAATAGGTGCAACATAGCCATTAAAGGCTGTAAGGACTGTAGAAGTACTGACCGTTTGTTTAAGTTTAAACAATGTGTAAACTTTTGAGGCTATAACAGACTTGATACACACTTATTTATTTTACTGGCAACACTGAGTCAGAAATTCCGTTGGTTTAGTGGGGTAGTGGCTTGGTAGTGGGGATTAGTCTACGCCCAGGCAGAAACGATTCCTTTTGCAAGATATAGTTGTTCTTGAGCTCATGGTGAGCAGTCATTTCTAAAAAACCGAGACGTAATTATTGCTAGATATTCCTAGAAATAAGCATTTATATTAAAAGCTAAGGTTGTACTGAAAAATTCAAATGATTGTCAGTCCTAATTAAAACGTTATTAAACGATCCTGTTGTTTCAATTCTCGTTGTTTTTACATCTCAGAATTGGGATTGAACAATAAATACGCCTACAAAATTAAGGTTAGTACCTTTTTTTTAAATGTATTAGTATTGGTTTGGATTTTAATATTAAAGATGAGTCCAAGCTTTGGTGCAGTATAATGAAGCATGTTTATTAGTGATATTACCTAATGTATGCACACTAATAAAGTTGTTGGACACACCTGTACCGTGTGGAAAGAAGGTGGGTACTACCTACCTACTGTAATTTTTTTTTCTTTCTCTCTCGTTTGTATTGTGTGTAATAATCCAGTACCCATAATGTGTATTCCACCTATCCACCTTATGACCCTACTCTGTCCTACGTATGTATTCTTACGTATTTGGCGGAGCTGATATATCCACGCCAGGGCTACCCTCTGGGAATGTGAGAATTCAAGGCGCATATATAGTGAATATATACGGTGTATCCCTATCCATCCTTTATGTATAGACCTGTAGGTACATTGTGCCAGGGCGACTCCCTGGGGATGTATCTATTGGTAATTTATCCTCTATGCATCTATTGGTAATTTATCCTTTGTTATTTTACCCACAAATTATATTCTACCAATCCAATCTACCCTGTCCTAATGTGTGTTGTTACGTATTTGGTGAAGCTGATATATCCACGCCAGGGCTACTCCCTGGGGATGTGTGAGTTTTTCTAAAAGCTGAGAATTCTACATGACTGCCAGGGCTACCCTCTGGGAGTGTTAGAGTTCACGGCGCATATGTATTGAATGTTTACTGTGTATCCCTATCCATCCTTTATTTACGGACCTGTAGGTACGTTGTGCAGGGGCGACTTCCTGGGGCTGTATCCATTGATTATTTTTCCTATTTATTTTGCCTTAATATTGGGTAATAACTATTAAGTTAGATTACTTTTTGTGAATTATCGCCAATATAAGACTTTGGTTGTTACAAGTTTCAGAAACAATGGACAATTTTGTTCAATCTTGTACACTGGAAGTTCCGATGAGTCCCATAGTCTCACGACCAGTCAGGAATGCAAAGAAGTCGAGACATTCACCTGATAGACATCACAGTAGAAGCAATAGTGATCTATACCTGCAGCATGGACAGCCCCAGACACCGCACCATCGATTACGTCGTCGAAAGCGATCACGCAGCCGCAGCGGAATTAGGGAATTAGAGGAAAACATAAGTTTGGAGAGGCAAAGATTGGAGCTGTTGGAGAACCAGCTTCAGAAGGAACGACAATCGCGGGATCCCTCTGAACGACAAACTCTACGAGACTCTAATCTACGAAAGAGATCAAGACCGAGAGATAGTTCCAGAAGTAGATTCCAAGATAGATCCAGGGATGGATCAAGGTATGACACAACATAATTATTTTTTGAGGAAATGGTAAAATTGCTAAGGAATAGGTCTGGTGATAGTTTTTCCTCTATGAACAATAACGTTATCCCCGAATTTGATCCTCTTTCCAAAGAACAAACCATTACTGTTTGGTTAAACAAAGTGGATGAGTGCGCGGAAATATATGGGTGGAGCAGTAAACAAACTATACATTATGCTCTGCCCAAACTAGGAGGTCAGGCAAAATTATGGTACCAAGGCCTTCCTTCTCTTAAGCGAACATGGTCTGAATGGGAGCAACTATTGAAGGAATCTTTTCCGGATACAGAAAATTATGCGGAGTTGTTAACAGAAATGCTTAATAGAAGGGCCAAGGAGAATCTCTAGAAATGTATTATTGTGCAAACTATTTGGAAAGCAGGCTATCGACTGTATTATCCATGGGATAGATGACAGGAGTATAAGGTTAAGTGGTCAGGCCGCTAAATTTAAAAAATCGGAAGATGTACTAGAATTTTTCAAAACTGTTAAAACTCAAACTAGGGAAAACAGCGAGTTTAGGAGAAGGATTTTATCTCGATCAAATAATTCTCGAGCGGTAAATAAAACTAATGAACATTATTCCGATGAGTTGAATAAAGCTCGTCAAAACTCTGATAGCATAATTTGCTATAATTGTAAGGAAAAGGGTCATGTAAGTTTTAAATGTCCGAAACCTATTATTAAATGTAACTATTGCAAATTTATAGGTCATGCTATTACGGAATGTCCAATAAAGAATAAATGCAAATCCGATCCACAAAAATCCGTTCTTAAAATTGCTACCAACAATTTACTAACATCTTTGGATGTATCTCAATTAAACGATTCTAATAATAAGTACAAAATTCTAATTAAAATAAATGAGAATCCAATATTATGTCAAGTAGATTTAGGTAGTGAGGCTACGTTGATCCGTGAAAAAGAAGCTAAACAAATAGGATTAAACTGGCAAACGGGCACCGGGCCTTTATTGCGAGGGTTAGGTAATGTGCCACATTTGCCAAAAGGAAAAGCGTTTATTTCAATAAATGTACAGGGTGTTATAGAGAATAATGTAGAAGTGTTAGTAGTGGATGATTGTTTAATTAATTATCCAGTGCTCCTAGGACATAGTTTTACAGAAAGACCCACTGTTCACATTATAAAAACACCAACAGATCTCCAATTTCAAAGGATAAAACCGAGTGACGAGTTGAAAGTTATTTTAAAAACTAGTAAAGATTTCTGTATCGAAAAAGGAGAAATTAAGTTAATTCCCGTTAAGTCAGATTCAGTGATCACAGGCAATATATATGTAAGTGGTTCAGTTAGAGAGAAGATAGGTAGTGAGTATTACCTATTACCAGGGGAATACGAGATAAGACGGGGTGAGTCCGGAGTCTTAATCCAAAATATAGGACTAACTTCTATCATATTTCCGAAAGATAGTCTTATTACAAGGGCTACGTACGTTAATACAGAAGTCAAAGTGATGAACGTCGCAACAATAGATTCGAATACCGAATTAAAGCATGGCAGTCTGTTAACTAACATTGAAATTCGTAAATTAAAAACTTTAATAGACAAATATAAATGTTGTTTTTCTCACGGATTGCATGATTTAGGATTCACTGCAGTTACTGAAATGGTTATACAACTGAAAGACTCTGAACCCGTAGTATATAGGCCATATAGATTGTCTTTTTCAGAGCGTGAACATGTGCGTGACATGATCAATGAAATGATGCGGTTTGGTATAGTCAGAGAGTCAAATTCTCCATATGCTAGCCCTATTGTCCTACTACAAAAAAAACTGGTGAAAAACGATTGTGTGTCGACTATCGATCTCTCAATAAAAAAACCAAAAGAGATCACTACCCACTCCCTTTGATCAATGATCTTCTGGATCAGTTATCAGGTCACTCTATTTTCTCCACTCTTGATCTCGCCTCGTGCTACCACCAAATACCAATTGCAGTGGATTCAATTGATAAGACCTCATTTGTTACACCCGATGGACAAATTGAGTATACTCGTATGCCACTTGGATTGGCCAATGCGCCAGCCGTTTTCCAGCGGGCCATGCACAAAATTTTAGACAAGGCTAAGTTAAAATACGTTATTGTTTATATGGATGACATTCTAATCCCGGCTAAATCGATTGAAGAAGGGCTAGCTCGTCTCGAAGAAGTGTTGATAGCACTTCGCGATAGTGGTCTTACTTCGAAATTAGAGAAATGCAATATTTCCATGAAAAGATAAACTTCCTTGGTTTCAGCAAAGATGGGATAAAGCCTGGGGAACAAAAAACAGAAGCCGTGGCTAAATTTCCTGTCCCATGTAACCAGCACGATATAAGAAGGTTTATAGGCTTAGCTAGTTTTTTTAGGCGGTTTGTCAAAGACTTTGCTTTGATCGCCAGGCCATTAACTAATTTACTTAAAAAGGATTCAAATTGGAGATGGACTGAAGTTGAAGCAAATACTTTTGCAAGTCTAAAACGAGCTCTTACAGAGAGACCAGTTCTGGAACTGTATGATCATAAAGCAGAAACTCAACTGCATACAGATGCTAGTAAACTAAGTCTCACTGGGATTTTGTTGCAAAAGGTTGGTTCTGATCCTTGGCGACCGGTTGCATATTATAGTCGACAGACTACGGCTGACGAACAAAAGCTTCATTCATTTGAGCTTGAAACGTTAGCTGTAGTCAGCGCTCTAGCAAAATTTCGGGTGTATCTCCTTGGTATTAAATTCACCATTGTTACGGATTGTAACGCATTACGTAGTACATTCAGTAAACGGGACCTTCTATCTCGCATATCAAGATGGTGGATTCAATTTCTTGAATATGATTGTGAAGTAGAATACCGTCCTGGTGAGAAAATGTCCCACGTTGATGCGTTGAGCAGAAGCCCGGTCGTAGATGAACAGGAACCAATACACATAATTGACGTTCTGACTATTAATAGCGATGATTGGATATCTACCGTCCAGTCCGGAGATTCTGAAATTAATCGCATAAAAGCGATTTTAGAAGATCCAGAGACCGCTAAAATTGCAAGTATACGTAAGGAATTTAAAATTCGCGTATTCCGCGTCATAGACGAGAATACTTTGCGATGGGTCGTACCAAAAGGAGTGAGATGGCAAGTACTAAAAACTAACCATGATGACGTTGGACATTTTGGCTTTGAAAAAACTCTAGATAGAATTCATGGTTATTTTTGGTTCCCCAAAATGAGGAAATTTATAAAAAAATATGTTTCTGCCTGCCTTGAGTGCGCTCACCACAAGATACCCTCTGGTGCTAAAGAAGGATTACTACATCCCATACCAAAAATAGAAGTGCCCTTTCACACTATCCATGCGGACCACCTGGGTCCATTTATTCGTACTAAAAATAAAAATTGCTATTTGTTGGTAATAGTTGATTCTTTCACTAAGTATGTTAATTTAGCACCGGTTCGTAGTACTAAGACGAAAGAAAGTATTAAAGCGTTTAAAAATATGTTCAGTTATTTCGGTACGCCTTCTCGACTCATAACGGACAGGGGTACGGGTTTTACTAGTAAAACATTTAAATTATTTGTAAAATCTTTAGGGATTAAACACATTTTAAATTCAGTGGCTACGCCTCGTGCTAACGGTCAAGTAGAAAGGTACAACCGCACGATCTTGTCAGCGTTGAGCACAATGACACATGGTAAAACTCCCAATACGTGGGACGCGTAAGTGCAAGAAGTACAATTAGGTATTAATACCTCTATGCATAGTATAACAAAGAAAATCCCAACTGAATTGCTGTTTGGGAGAAGAGTTACAAACCCTTCTCTGGGTATATTAAAGGAAGTAATAGAGGATGTAGGTAGCGGCATGATGAAAAAAACCTTAGACGAAGTTAGGGACGAAGCCGGAGAATCTATAACTAAACATCAAGAAATAAGTAAGGAAAAATTTGATAAAAATAGGAAACAAAGCACAAAATATAAAATAGGAGACCTAGTGAGAATAATTAAAGCCATTACGTCGGGAATAGGGCAATCAAAGAAATTAGAGAGTAAATGTCAGGGCCCGTATAGAATTAAAAAGATTTTGCCGAATGACCGATTTGTTGTTGAAGACACCCCACTTACACGAAAAGGTAGACGATTCGAGAGCGTAGTGTCAATAGATAAAATATTTCCGTGGCTCAGCTACAATGCTCCTGGTTGTAGTTCTAGTAGTGATAGCGAGGATTTGTAGCGTCACCAGGCTTGTTCTAGGGTAGACTCTTTTCTTTGATAAGTGATGTTGTGCCATATTACCGTGATTTAGTCAAAACTGGTTTTGTCAAATGTTGGTTATTTAGTATCGTATCAGGTAGGGTCACATGAGTGCCGCCTAGCGTTGTTGATACAGGTAGGAGCACATGAGTGCCGTCTGACATTGTTGATACAGGTAGGAGCACATGAGTGCCGCCCGACATTGTTGATACAGATAGGAGCACATGAGTGCCGCCTGGCATTGTTGATACAGGTAGGAGCACATGATTGCTGCCTCAAATTGGTAAACAGTCAGGACAAGATGTTTCGAATTGAATGTATAGTAGCATATAAACAGCACAGTTTTCATTGTTATGATAATGATTATGATAAATAAATCGTATAATTTTTATCCCGTACTAATGATACACATTGTAATAAATGTAAGACGACTTATCAACCTATTCACGCCTGGTACGGATATAATGTTGTAATATTAATAAGTAATTTCATTTTAAGAAATTTGTATTACTTTTAGTTATTGTTTTGATGACAGTCGATTATGGTTCATATGATTGCTCTTTTGAAACGATCGTATACTTATTATTACAGTTTAATTTTGTTAAAAGATTGTTTAACGTTTTGTGTAAATTTTATTTTTTTTATTTTTCATTGCAATCAATCGTAAATAAACGAAGGAAAAACTCGTTTCTTCTGGATGGCCGAATGTAAACTTTTGAGGCTATAGCAGACGTGATACACACTTATTTATTTTACTGGCAACACTGAGTCAGAAATTCCGTTGGTTTAGTGGGGTAGTGGCTTGGTAGTGGGGATTAGTCTACGCCCAGGCAGAAACGATTCCTTTTGCAAGATATAGTTGTTCTTGAGCTCATGGTGAGCAGTCACTTCTAAAAAACCAAGACGTAATTATTGCTAGATATTCCTAGAAATAAGCATTTATATTAAAAGCTAAGGTTGTACTGAAAAATTCAAATGATTGTCAGTCCTAATTAAAACGTTATTTAACGATCCTGTTGTTTCAATTCTGGTTGTTTTTACAAATGCATAAGAAAATAATCTATTAATAATCTAGTGCATAATGTATGTGACGACGTCAGCGACGGCGGAGCGATAGGGTCGTCACCATCTTGGTTCGGTGGTAAAGGGTCCATTTCGTAGGTGGCGTTGAATAACACGAAGTGTAAATGTAAATTCACTTTTATTAATCGAATAAACACACTACACACAAATCAATCTAACTAGGCAAACCGACAGTTTCGTTTTGGAGAAGTGACTTGGTCCGCGCCTCGATGCGAAGTGCCCGTTCGACAATCCCCACTTTCCAAAACGACTCTGTCCACGTGCCGCCATTACTAAATAACGTCACGGCGTTTGCCCCACTACTACATTAATCAATTGAGCAACTTTTATTAAAACAATATCGTTATCCACGACATATGTATATGTTCTTTAAAATTTAAATTATTATCTGTCTTTATACCCAGAAATCTCGTAACGTCTACCTCCTGGATCTTATTATTTCGGTAATTTATGTGCATGTATGCTATTTTACTTACTTTACTTCTGAATGTCATCAATTTTGTTTTGTCGAGATTTATGTGTAAATTGTTTGATGTCAACTAATTTAAAATGCTATCTAAAGTCATATTTATCTCATTAATTTATTATTATTATATAATTAATTAATCATAAATATTTGTAATTAAACACGTTATATTTTCTCTCTCAACATAATCATCGCAGACATAAGGTAAGTCCTCCATCAGCGCCTCGACACTCACTCAGGGGAAAACTGAGGATTATCGCGTCAACTACAGGTACTTAAGGCCTTTATACTGTCTCGAACACATTTGCTAAACTTTGAGATTATAATAATTATGATTATAACTTAGCGTGATGCCGGTCTAATACGCGTAGGTTTTTGTTTGATGTTAAAATAGGGTTTAAATATATCTAGGTTACACAAAATAGTATAATTCATTACGCATCTAATGTAAGTCTTGCGTATCTCCACGGTTACGATTTAAAATACACTAGAAATAGTCCAAAATCAGTCTTCGTTATTTACCCAAAGGTGGGTCTATTTACGTTATTGAGAACAATGAGATACCTACACAAGGTTAATGCGTGGGTAGCGGTTAAAGTCACTTCAAAGAACCGTTCCTTTTATTTGGGTGGGAAATCATCAAATAGCTTTTCCTGTTCTGGGTGGAGCGGGAGGGCGTGTCAGGCTTTTACTGACTAAAACCCACTCGTGTTCCTTCAGTTTACTGTGCTCCAGGGCCACGGTAACTCATTCGAACAATCCGCGACCCTGGCTGGCATCGGCCCTAGCGGACCATGTCAATTGTTGCTGACGTCTCTTTGAGGCGCGCGTGGAACACAACGCGCCGTCGACCCGGGCCTGGTCCTTACCGGACGGCGAACTACCCATTGCTCGCCGTCCACAAGCCCACGCCTATGGTGACCGGGAATCGGCTAACGACGCCCGACGCCCAGGGTGTCTTCTCCTGCGGTGACTAGAGGCGTGAGGGCGCAAGGATTGCCTCATGCTCACGCGCTCCGCCTCCTTCGCGAGCATTACTGCTTCGTAGAAGGAAGTGCCGGCTACCCATGCCCTTTCGCTCCGTACCATGGCCTGGACCAGGGCCGGACGCAAGAGATTGCCACCGCTGATCGCCTCCGCTAGGACACGGCGGTGCTCCGCCCAAGCCGGGCAGATCTCCACCGTGTCCTCCGGGTGGTGCCCACAATGGTAAAACTCGGGCGTTTCCTCCCGCCTTATCCCGAACAGGAACCTCCTGAAACAATCATGTCCGGTGAGGACCTGCGTCAGGCGGAAGGCGAGGAAGACGTGGCGCCTCTCAATCCACTCCTCAAAGAGGCGACTTACCGCCGCAATTGTGGCGTGCCCAAAAGAACCGTTACTTAGTTACTTACTTACTTATTACAGGTTGATAAAGCCCTACTCAATCAAAACCGCGCATTATTAAACCTTTTTGCAATAGATTTGACAAGCTATTGATATTTCGGATTACCAATAAGTGCTTATTCCATTTATTTTCCATTTATTATTGTGCCATTCTGACATGAGATTATCGAGATATTTTCAGACATACAAAATTTTTAGGAATCAAGTTTATAAAAATATATTTTGTATTCTATTCTATATAAATTGATTAAATAAATAAAAATCGTATGTGTAGATCAACGAAGTACTCTCTGCTTTTGCATTAATAAAGACTTCGCGATTTTTCCTTATGCTGGATTTTGCACCTTAGTTAATCCTGACATTAAAATGTGATGAATGTGAATGACAACATCTAATACAATCGTTTCAGCGTAAATCTGTGCATTGAGATTGCCCCTGATCCAAATCAGTTCGGTTCTTTCGCCGATCCAAATAACTGCCCATATCATGATTGTTCCACCACTGTATGCATAGACCTCCTAGCATGATTTTAAACGATATTGTCGTCCAGGGTTCCTCCGATACCGTGTACGTCTAGTATCTGGCCTCATACCAAAGCCAGATTCGTCAGAAAAACATACAAACGCCACTATCTTTCTGGCCAATTTCTGTGTTCTAGAGCCCATTGGAAACGGGCTCTGCGATTGCGGGGCTCAAAAGGTGGCTCAACACGTAGCGGCTTTGGAAAACAGAGATTGACTTAATGCAAGCGATTTCTTATGGTTTGAACGCTTATTAACATCTTTACAGAACTATGAAGTCTCGTAACCAATATCGTCGCGGTCATTGTACGATTTCGTCAAGCAGTAATTTGCATGTAACGATTTTGTCTGCGTTGGTGATGCGAGCTCGTCCTCCATGTCGCCCTGCCACGCTGCCAGTGATGCGGTAACGTGTCCAAAGTCGATTTATAACACTGCCCAGAGCGATTGCCACAAGACGTTGCCGATAACCAGCTTCCAACATTCCCACGGCACGCGGCATCATCTCTTTCTCTGATAATTTATTCTCGGCTCAAATGAAGTCTTCTCTCCATAATATATATATATATATATATATATATATTTATTGTATTGATTCTCAGAAGTATAGCAGAAATTTTACTGATTTGGCCTAAAACCCGTAACAAGATTGTGTAAGAAATAAGACTTGACAGATTTACACCTTTTGACCGAAATTCAAAAACTTATTCCCTTTTTAAATAACGTAATTTATAAAAAAAGTATCAATGGGAGTTACCAAAATAAATATAATAAAAAAAAACCTGATTTTAGTAACTAGCGAAACCATGCTTGTTTCTCGACACTTAACGTTACTCTTTATTATGTGTTCATAATAAAGAGTGATCTACTTTTATTTATTTCCATAGATCAAGGGACTACCCTAGATCTATGCAAATAAATAATAATGAAGGCCTTAGCACACTTCCGCAGGGAAAATAATTATGTAAACCGCTTAACGAATTCCGCTAAGAAACATTACTACATTATGTCGCGATTCGAGTAGCGCAACATCATGAGAGTCGGTTGAATTGTAGCAATTGGACCAAATGTCGTCGCTCCCGACTTAGTAAATACAGTATAGGTCTACTTCGAACCTCTTGGATTAGTTTTCAGTTTTACAAAAAAAAAAAAAATAGTTTCCCTATATAAACTTGTCCATTGCCACAGACACGTGCGAAACAAACGCGGCATCGCAACGAAATAGCGGGCAGAGCGTGGAGGCGTAACTGACTTTCGAGCAGATTGGCAAAATCACGCACGCGGAAAAGAATTGGTATCATAATCATATCTTTGCGTTAGAACAGGTAAAAACTACCACAGATATGATTTTGTCCATTGTACAACAAGCGAAACAGAAGCGTTCGCTTCTGTTTCGCTTGTCGTACAATGGACAAGTCATGGCGAAACTACTGCGGTTTCGCGGTGGAGATGTAATACCCACTTATAGTGTCTGTTTGTGATATCAAAATAACAGCTTTAATTAAATGCATATGAAAGTATATACAGTAATTATAATTTAAAAAAAAATGCCTGACTGTCAGTCGGTTTGTTTCGGCTAATCTCCGAAACGGCTGGACCAATTTTGATTAAAATTGGTATAGGAATACTTTGAACCCTGAGAAAGGACAGGCATTCTATCGACATACCAGCTGGGGAAAACCGCAGGCGGTAGCTAGTTACACATATAAATGTATAATGTTTACAAGGGTCACCCCCTGTAAAATGGGCGGTTTTATCTCTAAAGGCGATTTTCTTAAATACTTTGTGAGATTTTGATGAAAAATGTTGTTTAAATTTATTAATAATAATTTAAATTTATTCATTTGATATAAAAATAAGCTATTAAATTTTGGGACCTGTCTCATTTTTCTAATTGACTGGATAGTTAAGCAAAAAATTAAGTTTTCTAAAGATGTTTACATATTTTCTAAGCTAACAGTCTTTAAATAATAATAATTATGTAAGTACATGCATAAAAAAAGAGGAGAGGAGACAAGGCATCAAAAAATCTTCTCATTATGAGTTAAACGACACACAACACAACTTCGATCGCATTAAATAACAAGCTTTTAATAAAGAAACACCACAAAAGAAAACAATTCTACATCCAAGCTAAGTAAGTACCATCTATCGCCCACGCTCTGCTACTACCTGTTGTAAGGTGAAGGAACTAATAAGTCTCGGAGGCGTGCGCATTAGTTCGCGTCGTCTGAATGTTGGCAACCACTGACTCAGGTGTCTACGGCGGATGCCATTACCCATTACAAAAGGATCGCTGGGATTTATTTAGATGTAGAAGTTTTAAAGTTGTGTTCTTACGAACGGAAAAGTCTAAAAGATGTGTCTGCCATTGAATATTGAATTAAATTATTTGTATTTAGTTTCGAATAGGTACCTACTGTCAGGTCAAACACTGTTATATTTTACAGCACTTTTAATCCTTATCAATCATTACGACATAAAATATAGAAAAAGTCATCTATGTAGCATTGATTTGTTACGATGTTGTTTAGCGTGACACATATCTCACAATATCTAATTTCAATAAATGACATAGCTGAGAGAAAGAAACAAATGACATCTCATATGCACAAACAAACCCACCATATTTGCGACATTAAAGTAGATAGCGTTCAAAACTATGTGCTGCCATACTTCTGATAAGCGTAACGTTTGTCTGAATAACGCAGTCTAGACTGGCGCAATATGACCGATGCATGTTTACTGTGGTACACATACACACGACGTAACATACGCGAGTAGCTGATTTATTTTTGTTAAACTGTGACTTAATTTATTTTGAGAGGACAAACGTTCACTTCGGGATATTTTTCTTCTTTTTGAAGATAAACAACATCCAATTATTTACGATATGATCTTAAATTGTATCCTTAGTTAATTAATTAATTGAGTCTTTTGCTTGGGATAATTTATGTTGGCTATATTGGGATAAGTTCGGGAATAGAATGAAACGATTTGGTATTATTACAATGGGGTATTGTTTCTTCAAATATTCAATTTTTGTTTGTAAACACACAATAAAAATAAACTTACGAAAACCGTCTCTAAATGAGTGTAAACAAAAAAAAAACAAAATGGTAGTAAGAAAACCTACAAAATTCGCGAAATTAAAAAACATTGCGTAGTGACCTCGTCGGAAAAATTTGGTAAAAGCTTCGCGAGATTATAATCCGCGTTCCAAATGGAGTTGAAGATAAAAGCCGATAAACCGGATCCCTGCCGTAAGGTGCCGCTCCGTGCCGTCTCGAGCCGATGAGCGATTGAATCGATTAAAAGTTTTTAAATGATTAATTGTACATTCTGAATATTTCAGCTCTCGATCATAAAACATCGAAAATATTTGAATCAGTGCTTTTTGTTGTTTTGATTTTTGATAGCTTGGTTTGTTTTTGATAAATAGCTGAAGTTGTAAAATAAAATGTTTTTGTTTTTGTAAACTTGCTGAACTTACATTAGTATCAGTTAAGAATTCAGTAGGGACTTAGGTACTTTACAAACAAGTTCGATTCTACCTATAAATTGAGAATATTTCGTCACTAGGTGTTAAGAGTAGTAACATTCAGAATATTAATTTTGTTTATTGACAACACTGATTTCTATTTTAATTTGTTCATGGCAACACTGTCCTTCTTGCCTATAAAAACTGATATTGTAACGACGTGTTTCTGTGTGCTATTTTGCAATAAAATGTAATTATTGTGAACGTCGTGAGATTTTAAATACTACTACGAATCCCTCGACCTGGAAACAGCATCCACTACATAAAATACAAAGGGTTAAACCCCAACATGGTCCTTCGGCAGTGAAAAGAATCCAGCATCTAGAAGCAGCAGTTCACGCAAGTATTTTCGTGCAGTATCATCGTGACTTCAGTCACGCAACATTTATACAGGACAATTCGTCGATTATAGCCTTGTTGAGTGGAATACTATATACCTCAAGGTTATATTTTCATAAAAACAAAACTAAGGACTCCATATTATCGTCATTGGCACAGTCTACTTCCGTTTCCGTCGTCCCAAGTTCGACAACTACAGCGAGCGAGCGACGAGCTGGGTGCGCCACCTCGTGGAAGACACGCAAAATTCGGTGGTGCACTGTAGTTTCCCGTTATCGACAGTCAAGAAAACCAGAAATAGCTCTGTCTCTTTCACACTCAAGCGGTTCAGACAAGATCTACGTGCGCCATCTTTGTCGCATGGTGTCTGTTTTATCGACGCGTTGGTCGTCGCGCATCGTGTTGTTGGCAGCATTGCATTGGACTTGCGAAGAACTTCAATCCAATCAATAACAAATCGAAGCGAAGGACATTTTGTGTAGAAATTCACTGTGTAATTTATGTCGTACTTTGTCTTGATCCTTAGTTTAGTATAATCTCTTTAATTAAGTTAGAAATAAGTGCAAACGTTTTATTTTTAAACTATGGAAGATTTAAATACACTGGTAAGTGCCAGGGGCTACGTCAAAGGAACCCTGACACGACTTGGAAATTTTATAGAATCGAAAGAATTTCAAAACTCATCTCGGTCTGTTCTCGTGGCAAAAAAGGAGCGGCTAATCGCTGCATTTCAAGAATATGAAAAGTATAACATACAAATACTCGATAAAAAACCTGAGGACGGTGAAAATGTCACAGCACAGGAAGACAAGTATATTGAGATTTTGGCACGCCTTAATGACGCCATAGCAAGTTGTAAAGGTGAACAAAACATGGAATCGGCCCCCCTGGCACACACTAAACTTCCCAGTGTAGAAATCCCTACCTTTACAGGAAATTATTGTGAGTATATGCCGTTCATAAATGTGTATAAGTCAATCATTCACAATAATCCAAAACTGGACAATGTACAACGATTGTATTACCTGCGTACTTTTCTCAAACAGGAGCCTTTAGACTTAATCAAAAATTTACCCCTGTCTGCGGAAAGTTACCCGGAAGCCTTAGAAATATTAGCAGATAGGTATGCTTACAATACGCTCATCAAAAGTGATCATATCAATCGCATTATAGATTTACCTAGCATTAAATCTTCTGCAGCTGCCATTAGAGATTTTGTGTCTAAAATCAAGCAACACATTGCAGCATTAAAAAATTTAGATAAAAATGTTAGGGGCTGGGATCCAATTCTTTTGTGTATCCTTTATCGAAAAATAGACCCTTACACAGCAAAGGCATTCCAGATGGATCGAGACATGAAGAAAGAAACATCATTGACAGAATTCTTAGAGTTTTTGCAAAGGAGAGCATTGGCTCTGGAAAGCGTGGATGGGTGTGGTCATCCTCTCAATGCTTTACCGAACTGCTCTTCAAAGTCAGCGGGCACGAAGTCTTCGGTGAATGTGTCAACAGCCTCAGCATCTCATCCATGCCCAAAATGTAAGTCGTCTCTTAAATTATTTAGTTGTCCACAGTTTAAATTATTACCTGTAAAGGAAAGGTTAGAGTTTGTCACACAAAGTAAATTATGCAAAATATATTTAAATCCACACCAAGGCAGGTGTAGGTATTTCTTCAGGTGTAAAACCTGCAAAAAGGCTCACAGTACCCTACTACATGAAGATGACACAACAAACAATGGCAAGGAGAATCCGGTGGTCCTCATAGCAAAGAATATTAATAATCAAACTTTACTCCCTACAGCTAAAGTCAAATTGCTACGAAATGATGGGATGGAGTTACATGTCAAAGCGCTTTTGGACACAGGCTCACAAGTGTCATTTGTCACATCTCAGGTAGTACAGGAGTTAGGGCTCAAACCTAAGGAGAGCAACATAGACATAGTGGGGATTACAAATATCAGCAATAAAATTAAATATAGCATTCCCCTTGAAGTCCACTCTCTAATTTCAAATTTTAAGTTAACAGTAAATTGTAGTGTGGTAGAACAAATCACTTGCAAACTACCACAACAAAAGACAAAACAATTTACTCTGCCTCCTGGAATAAAGTTGGCAGACAGGGACTATTATAATCCAAGCAATATAGATATGCTAATGGGATGTGATGTCTTCTTCCAGGTCCTGTTGCCGAGCCAACAGCTGCATAATGTGGATGGCTGTGGCGCCACCCCTCCAGCACCGTGCATCATAAACACGCAGTTCAGCAGTGTACTTGGGGGTGGCATAAACCGTCACACTCCCTCACAACAGGTACCGCTTGTAGCTTCTTTATGTACAAGTTGTGACAACAGCATCAACAAAACAATTAAGCAATTTTGACAGACAGAAGAGGTTCCTCAAATATTTAATGAAAACTCCACAGAATCTGAACAATGTGAAGACATTTTTAAAAAATCTGTGCAATTTGGTAGTAAGGGTTTTCAGGTAGATTTACCAGTTAAGGTTCCTCTAGAGCAGGTGAACAACCATCTAGGCGCTTCATTTAATCTTGCTCTCAATAGATTTGTCAACTTAGAGAAAAAGTTAAATAAAAATGAAAACTTGTTTCAACAATATAAAAAATTTATAGATGAGATCATCGAACTAGGGCATGGCCATTATATTGACATAGGGCAATATGATTTTAAAAAAGAATCCTATTTACTTTATACCACACCATGTGGTCTTCAATGAGAAAAGTAAATCAACAAAATTAAGAGTAGTTTATGATGGCTCCATGAAGACTAGTAAAAAGATAGCATTAAATGATATACTTTTAAATGGTCCTGTTGTCCAGAGTGATTTATTTGACATACTCTTATTATTTCGCTTTGGTGAACATGCGTTTACCACAGATATAAAAAAAATGTTTAGATGCATCGCTTTAAACCCTTCACATGCCGCATTACAGAACATCCTGTGGAGGGAGAGTCCCAACGTTGAGATAAAATGTATCCAGTTAACTACAGTCACCTACGGGCTAAAAAGTTCCAGTTTCCTCGCCACGCGGTGTCTGGATGAGCTTGCTTGCATGTACGAAACAGAGTTGCCTCTTGCTTAATCCATCTTAAGAAACTGTACATTCGTTGATGATATACTATTTGCATGTCACGACTTGACTACAATCCTAGAAGCCAAAACTCAATTAATTGAAATTCAAAAAAGAGGTAACTTTCAAACTCACAAGTAGGCATCTAATACATCTCAAATTCTGCATGATATCCCAGAAAATGAGCAACATTTTGATAATTACGATTTTCAAAAGGAAAGTTTCAATTTGAAGACTTTAGGCATTGACTACAATGTCCAAAATGACTGTTTTACAGTAACCTGTCCAGAAAATTTTAAGGACAAGCCAGTAACCAAACGGCAGATACTTAGTTACATTTCAAAATTCTATGATCCCCTAGGGTTTATAGCACCAATTATTGTGACTGCAAAAAGCTTCATCCAGACACTGTGGGCTGCAAATGTAGGTTGGGATTCTCCCTTGACAGGTGATCTTAGGGAGCAATGGTTGTTATTTTCTAAAAGCTTAGAAAACATGAATCCTATAACACTGCTTAGAAATATTCCTACCACGCATGCATTGGTGCAATTGATTGGGTTTGCTGACGCATCCAGCTCAACAGCTTACGGCTGCTGCATATATTTAAGGGTGATGAATAAAGGTAAGGCAGGCTTATACTTACTGTGTTCCAAGTCCCGAGTGAACCCGCTTAACAAGCCACTAACTGTGCCACGACTGGAACTGAATGCTGCACTGCTGCTTGCAAAATTAACAGTGAAAGTTCACAAGGCTATAAGCTTAAAGCTAAGTGTGGAAAACGTGTATTTATTCACAGACTCGCAAATCGTCTTAGCATGGATTGGTACTCAGATAACTCAGCTAAATGCCTATGTGGCAAACAGAGTTCAGGTTCTGACTAGGTTGACAGCCGGGTGGACTTGGCACTATGTGTCCACAAACGATAATCCTGCAGACCTCATCACGCGGGGCGTGGCTCCCCAGGCGCTGGCGGACAACACGTTGTGGTGGAGCGGTCCAACGTTCCTACAAAACCGTGAGTATAAGATTGAAAATAAATTTGACTTGCCTGACAGCATTCCTGAAATAAAAACGAATGTTGACACCGCGCCTTCCAGTGCCATCGCTTGTCCAGTTGCACAAAATATATTTGATCCGTTTGAGAGGTATTCAAGTATACACAAAATGTCTAGGATACTAGCATACATCTGGCGTTTTTACAAAAACTGTAAAGCTAAGAATAATACTGAAAGAATTCAAACAAATTTCTTAACAAATAAAGAAATACAAAGCTCTTTATTGTATATAATAAAATATGAACAAAATAAATATTTCAATAAAGAAATAAATTCTTTAAAAAACAATAGCAATATAAATAATTCATTAAAACCATTACATCCATTTCTTGATAAAGAGAACATAATTAGGGTAGGTGGGCGTCTCCACAACTCTTCAATTCCATACACGCAAAAACACCCTATTATTCTTCCCAAAGAATCACGTGTTACTGATATGATCATTCAAGGTGAGCACATTAGGCTTATGCATGCTGGCCCTAAACTATTGTTATCAGTTTTAAATAAAAGGTATTGGTTGATAAATGGTCTTAGACATATAAAAAAGATTGTCTACAAATGTGTAACATGCTTCAAATTGAAGGCACAAGCCTCCAAACAGTTAATGGGTTCCTTGCCAGAGCAAAGAGTAAGTCAAGCGCGTCCATTTGAAAAAGTGGGTATTGATTATGCGGGACCTTTGGAAATAAAACAATCAAGGGTAAGACGAACTCTAATTACAAAGGGTTACATATGCCTGTTTGTTTGTTTTACAACAAAAGCAGTTCATTTAGAACTGGCATCAGACATGACGACCGCAACATTTCTTGCCTGTTTCAAACGTTTCGCGTCGCGGAGGGGTCTCCCTCATGACGTATTTTGTGATAATGCAAGTAATTTCAAGGGTGCAAGGAACCACTTGACTAATTTGTATAGGCTGATAAACTCTCGGGACCATCAAGCACGGGTCAATGGTTATGGCTTGCAAAATAACATTAACTTTCACTTTATACCAAGCTATTCACCCGTGTTTGGCGGGCTTTGGGAAGCGGCTGTTAAAAGCACTAAGCATCACCTAAAGAGATCAATAGGAAATACTGTACTTACTTATGAGGAGATGTGTACTGTCCTCACGCAAATAGAAGCGATTTTAAATTCTAGGCCCTTGGTACCTCAATCAACAAACTGTGATGATTTCACGTACCTCACACCAGGTCATTTTTTAGCGGGTAAGGCGCTAGTTTCATATCCTGAGCAGGATCTCCTCTCCCCTGAGGTACCAATATCAAGGCTTAGACTATGGAATGTTACAAACAAAGTTGTACAATCCTTTTGGAAAACTTGGCATAAATACTATCTCAACAACTTGCAGTCCAGACCAAAGTGGAGAGATGAATGTTCTAATGTAAAAGTTGGTGATTTTAGGTGTTGCTTCGTGATGAAAATACACCCCCCCTCACGTGGCCCATGGGTCGTATAACTCAAGTGTTCCCTGGAAATGATAATAAAATAAGAGCATTTGAGGTAATGACATCAAATAAAAGAAAACATACTAAGTCGATTACCAAGGTTTGTTTGTTTCCCTTTAATAGTGATGATACCCCTAGTGTCATAAGTTCGTAGGCCATCAGAGATGTGTAATTTAGTTATTAGCTTAAATTGCGACGCCAAGAATATCATACAGTGTATTATCTTTAAGTTATAAGATGTGAGTTTTATAAAATTAAGCATATTATTATAATAAGCTTTCTTTGCTTCCATGATTAGCAGTTTACTTACTGCCATTTTCTTGTTTAAAATGTTTAAATACAACTTGCTATGTGAGTAAATTTTTTAGAACCGAGGTTTGCATTTCGCGGCCCCCAATATGTTAAGAGTAGTAACATTCAGAATATTAATTTTGTTTATTGACAACACTGATTTCTATTTTAATTTGTTCATGGCAACACTGTCCTTCTTGCCTATAAAAACTGATATTGTAACGACGTGTTTCTGTGTGCTATTTTGCAATAAAATGTAATTATTGTGAACGTCGTGAGATTTTAAATACTACTACGAATCCCTCGACCTGGAAACAGCATCCACTACATAAAATACAAAGGGTTAAACCCCAACACTAGGCTTATCAAATCTTAAATTTAAAATATCAATCATAGTTCAAAGTGAATAAGATTTATATTCGCGAATCTAGAAAACCATTAAGTAAAACAATAAGTTAAGTTAAACAATAAGTTTATGTAAATGAAAATAATTGAGTATTATTTCTTCCTACATCGGTCCAATTTTAAACTAAACTTATTCCAGTTATTTACTTAGTTTTCTTATTATCATTCTACATTTATAAAACAAAGTCCCCGCGCGCCCCGCCGCGTCTCTCTGTCCGACGGTCTGTAAACGATAAACTCAAAAGCTACCTAACGGATTTTCATACGGTTTTCATCAATGGACGGGGTGATTTATGAGGTAGGTTTAGGTGTATATTCATTAAGGTTTTATGTAAATTGGCTGAAATATGATGACAATCGTTGAAGATGTCGGAAAAAATCATGCCGATCACTGGGAGCTTTACTGGCGTACACCGCATAGGAATTATTTGAAAACAATGAATTACGGAATGATTGATTAACACATGTTTATGATACTTTTTATCTCTGTAGTACGTTCCCGTGGGATAATTTCGGACCTCTTTTCTGATATAAAATGTGCCCGTCCCTGGAAAACAAGTTAACGCTTGATAGAATTTCGTTTACTGTAGTAGATCTCATTACTCGTCCTATTCTTAATCCTATAACTAATCCCATATTTCAACGTCAATAAATTAGACTACGCAGAACGCGAATAGATCTACCAGCCTACTTCTCAAACTAAAAAGTGAGGTGTAGGCGAAAACAGTTCAGTTAATTACTTAGTGATAGGGGGCCATATTTCACTACTTAGAATATGGCCCATTGGCTAAATTGATCGTATGTTAAATAAGTGCTTTCAGTTCCAATGTGCGTGTTTATTGCTTTTAGTAAAGATTAAAAGCTTCATATCCAAACAAGCTCGATTACTAACGGAAAAGTTTTGTTTCAATGTGGGTGTACCTATAACATCTAGGTTTCATCTGAGGCGTAAGGTTCGTTCAATTTTTTTTTGTATGTATTTTTTTTTGTTTCGGTTCTCGGTGGATGATTATCATCACACACCGATTACCCCGACACCGGAAGGTCCAGTTAGTTTGTCTCTAGTATTTTAATTTTTTCTGCTGCAATCCTTAATTATACCTTTAATTTTCAAACAACTTCACAAAAATAAGACTTATTGGAAGACAGATAGAAATAACCTATACCCTGAAACGAAGACAGGTGATGCTCGTATTAATGAGCCGATGAGCCGCACTGCCTACGTTCCTGCCGCACGCTGCGTATTGTGAAGTGGGCAATTATTTAAAGCAGCGCACTTCAGTGATGAAACCGACGGATACAGCTACGCGAATACGAGAGACCTATTTACTGCACTGTCGAATGGCGAGCTTTTTTATCCAAATTATCATCAAACTAGGTACTTTGACAAATACAATATAGAAGTATACGGTGTGAGTGGCACACGATTCGTGTATAATATTAAGTATGTAGGTACCTAGCTGACTGAGAGGCGTTCATTTTTTATCCAGGCTTTCTGTGCATTAGCTATCAACTGTTGGATATGTATAACTGGATTTGGGTTTTTCACGGGTAATATAGATGCTGTAATTCTAAAAGTAATAGCATTAATGACTGTTCTAGTTTTTGCTAGATTTAGATTGTTACTAAGATGATCTCGAATGTATTAATTAAATACTTAGCTATTGTGTGTAGTAATGTACATAGGTACGTGCTCTATAGAATAGAATAGAATATTATTTATTATGTACACAATAAAAATTACAGATATAAATGTAGAAATTTTCCATGGGGTGACACGATGGGCGGTCTTATCGCTAAAAGCGATTTTTTACAGACAACCTTTGGTTGGATTCAAGGGAGAAGGTATGACTACTCTACTCTATCACTACTGTGGAGGTACTGTGCCACTGTGGTGTTGGTTACCAACTAAGACTCCATTCTTATTCTTTATCTACCACCTAACGGAGCTTTAGAGTATTCAGTAATAATTTAGTTGGAACCTGTTGATATAAATATTGCTGGTAATATTGTGGCTCCATAACAGTATTCAGTCGATTAATTAGTAAGGGGTAAGGTTTGGGTTAGGTTATTTTTATTGCCTGTTGTTATCCTTGCACACCGTATGTCAGGAAGTAACCATTTCGTCTGATAAACTCGATAGCGGTCGGTAATTAAACCGCACAATACGATCACTCACGCTAATAAAACCAATCATAGGTCGATAAAAATACTCGTAGTAATTTAAGATCATCAAAGTTTTCACAGTTGACTGCAAGTTTTAAGGGCCTTAGCATATCTCCGATGCGGAAATAATGATGCGTTACCGCTAAACGAATCCCGCTGGAAAAAGATTACTACATTATGCCGCGACTCGAGTCGCGGAACATAATACGAGTCAGTTGAATTGTAGCAATTGGAGCAAAATGTCGTCGCTTTCGGTGTCAGAGGAGGAAGAATTATTATTGTGGTCATTAACTTTTGATATTGGCTGTCAGTCATGCTTAAATAGCTATATACACCCATAGTCGGTTCATCACTACTATTTCAATTCTCACTTTGTAACAAAGTAACACACTAGCACTATTAACCACATAAGTCGTGGCCGCACCAGTCCGGTTGAGTCCAGTCCAGGCCGGCCTCAGGCAGTCCAGTCTCAGACACATTGTCTCAATCCCGGCCACATTTATATGCTAATGTCTCATACATATGTAAATGTGGCCTGCTTACCCGTTATCGTCATATACGGAGCAAGTTTTGATTTTACATATGTGTTATGTTACGAAAATGTACTGTATTTAGGAATAATAAAGGACGCATTTCCCTCTGGATTGAATTTTATCGTTTGTTAAGCTGTTGTGGCTAAACATGCCAACTATTGAGTTTTAAAGTAGTTTTAACTCGGGGTTCATTATTTGACGAGGCAGGGGACGCCCGCTTTTGATAAAGAGGCTGCTTTATGCATGATCAAAGGCAAGTTAACTTACCATGGCCATCATGCTAAGCACAAAAGTGCTTGTCAAATGTTGGTGATCATTACTCAAAAGATGAAAATTGCTGCCTGATCTTGAAAATATTTATTTTTCGTCACCTCCATCGATATCCATATTTTGAGACCCTAAAGGATAAGACTACCCAACCATTCACGCTAAACATTTCGATCCAACCTTGAGATTAAAAGGTTATGTGTAGTTACTTTATGAAGCGGAAAGTTCGAGGATTTTCTAGTGAAGGATTTCAAACAGGAATACTCGTACATGCGCTGAAGGTTCATAAATTATGTTCCAACAACATTGTGTGGGTGTTGCTGAAGAGAGGAATAATAGAAATAGACAGTGATAACACGACTGTGATTCAAATTATGAAACGGTAACAGAAGGACTATTTATAATGTATGAGCAGCTAATGTTCTGCATTGAAGTGGTACAATTAATGTATCTTTGTGTCTAGTTACGATCTTGGTTCTCAAAGTGGTTGGAGGGTGGTCTCTCTCAAGGACATCTTCATTCTTATTGCTACATAGACAGATTATAATTGTTAGTTTTTAACAAATTCTATCTATCGCGAAGCTGCGTCTTCTCTAAGCAGACTTGACTTGCTATGGTCCATCTAGATGATGATGATCATTGATTTTGTCATAGTGTTCTACAGATAGTCGCTCAAAACACGACCTAGCAATGAACCGTGGACAGTTTCATTAATTAAAGACTTTTCTCATAGCTCTGATTTCGATAAATAAACTCACAATGTTCTAGTGCATTCTGCGGCTGCACTGTGATGCCACGTACAGCGGCTACCGCGGGTGTTCTTGTTTCGAATACAATCTAATTGGGTCAGTCCAGCTGCGAAGTAAAACTAATTCCAACTAGTACGTATTGGATAAAACTAAACAAAATAATAATTAAATATAAGACTCTACCGCTCTCTGTACACAGTCCACTAAGCCAGACACACTCATATGTATAAGATATACACTACTTCGACTTATATGTACATCAAAGAAACTTATTTTATTCTGAAAGTTCGGTCAATAATTTGATTCTCGAAATCCAACCACTTTATCTCCGTTTGCACGTCGCTAATCTTCACAAAACAAGATCCTAAAACTTTTTTAAACAAAACTCTCAATCACATATATTATTTAAATTGTATGTATACTTCAAGCGATTCTCTTAAATTCAAAATGGCGGCGCTATCTGAGTCCAAACGTGAAAGTTGAGCGTTAATCCGTTTACTCAAAATATAGTTCGTTTGAATATGCACGCTACTTTCAAACTGGAGCCCACGTTTTAAATGCTTCGGTATTTCGTATAGTCACTTTTGTTGGCATTATTGTGCTTGAGTCGGTTTTAGAAGCTCTGTCTTAATCTGACATATTTCTCAGATATTTTGAGAGCGCATTCTAATAATATTTATTTTTCGATAATTAATTTAATAACTTCATAAAACTACTAAAAGATTCACCATAGAATTTAAAAACTAGTAGGTATGCCGTCTGCTGTTCGCTCAGTTTTTTTTTCAGCCGTGGCTCAGACAAAATTCTAGGTAGATATCGTGTATTCCTTTTTAACTGTGTTACTAAACCTTTAGATTCGTGTCGGCCTCCCCTTGTTCCGGTCGCTCCCAACCCCAATAAACCCACCTTTCATCGCTCTGGAAGATGCGATTCTGAGTGTATCGCTCCACTCGCCGCTTATACCTACGAATACGGTTCGCCCATGCATACGCTTCCTGCTTCAGGAAGGCGATGCGCTCTGTGACACAGGACATATAGTCCTGTAGTGCATCACTCTAGGGCGAGTATTGCCCTCCCTGAAGCAGATTAGCTTGCCGATGAGCGCTCTGGCCCCACCGATAGGTGGGGCCAGAGAATTGAGCGCCGCGGCGCCCAATTCTGCACTGCCAAGCTGGTACGGCTGGTTTCGGTCGTTTTGCTCTAGAATCATTAGCAAATCTGACGTGAGGTACCCGAGACGCCGCTACCACCACGCTGTACAGAATCTAATGAGTATCGGTGGGATATACGCAGTCATCAAAATGTTATTTTGCTTAAATTATTTTCCAACCAAATAAAATCAAAATATTTTATTTCACATAAACCTACATGGGCACTTATGAAACGTCAGAAGCTAGGTGCCCGGTTCCAATTGGTTTTTTTCTATGGAGAACAGCCGGCAAGAAACTCTTTCAAAAATAATTGGCTTTTACAATGTTTTCAAATTACAGTGTTGATAGGTATGAGAAGACAGTGTAGGCCTGTCAACAAGTAACAGGTACTCAACAAAATATAAAAAGGTCTACAAATCTACAGTCTACAAGTTAGGCCTACAACGTTCTCACATTCACAAAATATAGAAGAATCTATATAAAAATAAAAGCCTATTTAAACCAAATGACATGATTGCCATTACAACGGTAACAAATCTGAATTAAAATCCTGTTTACAAAAGCCATAAGTAAAGAGTTGAAATAAGAATTGGAGGTATATAATGTCAGATAATGAGAAGATTACGTAAAAGAAGAAAGTAAAAAACAAAAAAAAAACTATTTTTTGTACATAAACTTCGTAATTTGGGAGCAGAAGAAGTAAGTAAGAGAATTTTGTAAGTCTTCGTAAGTAAGAGAATTTTGTTGAGCAATGTTACGAAATTAACGATTTATCTGCTCACATTCCACCGAACTAGACCCGCGTCTAAAGATTCTTCGCTAGGAAATTAATTGTTTCAGTGTTAAGACATTTACATAGCTAGCCGCCATTATTTTGAGCTATTGACATTTTTATTACGCCTTTATTTCCATTATATAACATCTTACTGTCAACATTCTAGGCCAATGATTTAAGAAATATCTACGTACTACATTCCTAGTCAATACCTCTATTTTGTATTAATTATTGGTCGGAGACGAAAGCTGTAAGTAGTTGTTGAACTAAATACCTACAAAAATTCAACATGCGTTGCCAACTTGTCAACTACGTGCTTCCCAATATACTGGTAAATCTACCTTGTTGTTAATTCCCTTTTTTATTGTTATGCTTACCTACTTCATAACTTTACTAAAATATTTCGGACCCTTGTCTGCTCACTCCTACTAGTCGAACTTTCAATGTTGATCAAATACTTGCTAAACTCATCAGCAAGATATTTTATAAATAAAACTGCGTTTCCATACAAAATCATGTTACACGTCATTTAGTCTTCGGGTGCGAGGCGTCAATTTCGCATTTTTTGCATATTCATAGAACGCCATCGCCGCGTCGCGCGTCGTCCGGCCATCGCCGCCGCCGCCGCCGCTTGTCACCCGGTGATTGATCACCACACTTTGTACCGTCGTCGCTGTAGGGTGGCCCTTGTACGCAGGTTGTGAGGGAAAGTGCGTGAGTGTTAGTTTTGCAAGAATTTTGATGGATACGTTAAAGTTCACTGGCCTTGGATAAATTTGGGATGTTTGATATCAAAATATCATAAACCTGTTTATAGTAAACTAGCTGTTTAATTAATAATAATACCGAGAGTGAAAAATAGTCAATGTCATTCTCCAGGTCTCAGGCTTTCTAGTTTTCGGTATCATTTTTCAACGCTGCTCGGGATTTCAGGAGGAGCCGGGTTATCCACGTAGCAGGTGTATCAAATGCTACGTGCCGCACTTTGAGGGTTCCGTGCAAGAAAACAAGCCATGGTACCTATACCACCGGTAGGTTCAATGGTATATGTATGAATGGTCAAAAGTAATCTAACCACTCCGAGGCGGGATGCTAAATATTGTCGAACTCGCTTCGCTCGCTCTTGCATCATATTTATCGTAGTTCTTTAGCTTTTCTGAATAAGTTGAAGTTAAAAACAACTCCTTTTTCTGTATGTATTATCAAATAGTAAATTATTCACTAGGGGGATAAAGCAGTCTTAAGTCACGGGCCTATAATGAATCCCGAACGCAACTAAGGATCGTAGGGCTCCTGAGCGCAGCGAGGGAGCTCTGAGTTACCTCCTGAGCGAAGCGAGGGAGTTAAGACTAGAAAACTGAGTACAGCGGGGTATTCAAACTCGCCCAAGACGAAGATACCTTTATCCACGAGGAAAATACTTTACTTTTCGCACCTACTGCGAGGCAAAAAAAAGCAATTTGATTTCAAATATCTAGCTTATGAAACTGTTAAATAACTGAGGAATATATAATTATGTGCAGTTTCATTCACAATTTTTCCAACTCATTTTCAATTGGTTTGGTTAATGTATTATGCGTGGTCAACTGATCATGGAAGAAACCCTACTGTCGCGAAACTCCTCAATGATGAACGGTATACAAACAAATTGTGACTGGGTTTTCGTACAGTATGTGAAAAAAAAGTTGCTGAGTATTAATATAAAGTAGTACCTGAATTTGTGTGAGCTAGGTACCACAATTAAAAAAAGCCTTTTTTACAAAAAATACATCCGATTTCAAAAACAAAACACTTCAAATTGCAAAAGACATTTGGTTTCAAAAGTCGGTAATTTCTTGCCAACGACTTCCCAAACTAAAATTATTTTGCACTTTATAGTGTAATTTTGGAAGTCGAGTAGTTTTTTTTTGTAATCAAGTTTTTTTTTAACGATGGACACATAAAAATACTGTATTCATTCTAAAGCGGGAGTGAAATTTTATGGATTTCAGTACTAAAAAGAGGTCTTTATCTAAATTATGTCCAAAGTTTTCGTCATGGGTGTCATCTTCGTAGTTTTCGAGGGCAGCTGGTGCCGAAAATTAGGAAATCTAAATCCAAAATAGCGGCCATAACCAGAGTATTTACTCTGGTTATGGCCGCTATTTTGGATTTATAGAACCCATTTTGGTTGCTTGCTTCACGTAGGAGCTCTTTCGAGGGGCAAGCAACCACTCTAACATCGTTTACAAGGAAGTATTTTCTTAATTACACAAGTTTTTAAGATCATGATAATTTCATAGATTTTGCCCGTTTTCTCGGAAAATATTCAACAGTGCTCTTATTACGTAATCCCTGTTCACCATGATAACGCTTCAGCGCACTTCGCCAGACGGACAGTCGATTTATTGAGTGCGGCAGGTGCACAGGTGAGCCACGATCAGGCGCCTTAACTTTTATTTATTCTCTAAAATCAAAGTGACACTTCGCCGCATTAACAATATGAACTCTGAAGCCGCAGCGACTGCATTCGAAAGAGCTGTAGTAGAGAACCCCAGGTAGCGCGTCCCACCAGGCAAGATCGGAAGATTCTTCCATTTCAATGGTGGAATGGTACCTAGGGGGAAGTCCCGTAACGCTGGACGGCATCTAGCTTCGGACACTCGTACTATCTAGGCAAGTCGCAAAGCGTTCGATTTGGGTGAAAGGGAAAAACAGATGAAAGGGGCGCAGAGGAGCGTATCGATAACCGGCCGCGGAATGCGGTGTGCCAACAACGCGCGAGGCCACGGTGGGGGTAGTTGATTGCTGCGTTTGGTGGGAACACACTGCGTCACGTAAGATCTAAGTGAGTATTACTGCAATGTTTTTGTGTTTATGTATTTAGAGTAATTGTTATTGTACTTAGTTATCCATAGATATTTGAAATTTGTAAAAGTTTGTGTTGATTTCCAAAGATTTTTTTTTTCTGTAATTTTCTGTTCCCTGGCATCGGACACCAAATTGTCCCTTAACGCCTGACAGAAAATAGGTTGTTTTTGCTAGTTATTATTTATTTTATTTTTATGCTGGCTAGACAACAGTATGCCTAAGTTGGGACGTATTTTTGATGAAATGCGTGAACCTAGAAGGATATTTAAGTCTCGTTTGAAGTGGCGTCAAGATCATGAGACTGAGATTAAAATGGATATTCTAGCTTCAAAGCATTCAAGGAATGATTTTCGATCTTTTAGGAAGCGTACAAATAGATTAAAGGGCAAGCCTGGCCTCCCTGTTTACGTCGATGGCGTCAGTGATACTAGACAAATAGCTAACCTTTTTGCAGATCACTTTAGTGTGCAGTCACCATTAGGCCCGTCGAGGTCGACGCTCAACGTTGAGCCACGGAAAAACCTGGGAATTAAAATGACTACTAAAATGCTCTTGAACAGAATTAACACGCTGATCATGATGGTCTCAGCATTGAGCATCTTCGATTTGCTGGTCCGCATTTGCCAATAGTGTTGGCTGTGCTTTTTACTTGTTGTTTGGGTCATGCTTATATGCTGAGTGACATGATCAAAACAACAGTGGTGCCTATCGTCAAAATAAAACTGGTGACATGGGCGATAATAACAATTACAGGCTAATATCTCATGCCACAATCATGTCAAAGATGTTTGACAGTGTGCTTAACGTTCAACTTAGCAGTCATATACGTATTCACGATAACCAATTTGGTTTCCACTGACAGCGCTATATTGAGTGTGAAGCACACTGTGAAGTATAATACTACACGGATCGCCACACTCCAGTTTACGCCTGTTTCCTTGATCTGAGCAAGGCTTTTGACTTGGTTTCCTGCGACATTTTATGGAGGAAGATGAAAACCAGGTCAATAGTGTAAGGTGAGCTGGTGCCCTGTCTAGGCCATATGGGTTGCAGTGCGGGCTGAGGCAGGGAGGGTTATGCTCGCCTACGCTGTTCAACCTATACGTGAATGATCTGATTGGTGCGCTTAGCAACATGCCTGTCTGGTTTCATAATGATGACGTGTATGTTAATAACATAAGTTATGCCGACGACATAGTGCTGCTTAGCGCGTCAATCTGCGGGCTTAGGACACTCGTGGCCACTTGCCAGCAATATGCCAAACTACATGATCTGGCATATTATATTAAGAAGAGTATGGTCATGGTCTTTGCGGCCAGGGGTAAGTACCCAGAAGCTGTACCTTCAGTGAAGTTAAGCGGTAGGCCCCTTGTGAGGGTGGACCGATTTAAATATTTGGGTCACTTATATTGACCATTGGCCTTAAAAATTATGAGGATATTGACAGGGAGCGGAGGGTGCTGTGTGTGAGAGCTAACATGGTTGCCCGCAGATTCAGGTGTGCCTCTAAAGAGGTCAAGCGCACTTTATTTATTGCTCACTGCGCGTCTTTTTACTCTTGCAGTCTGTGGGCTTATTATATTCAGAAATCATACAGCGCCCTTCGTGTTCAATACAATAACGCATTGAGAGTGCTGATGGGGTTGCCCCGATATTGCAGCGCATCAGGGATGTTTGCTGAAGCTCGCGTTGACTGCTTCTACACTGTGTTGTGGAAACGGTGCGCATCCTTGGTTAGTAGAGTGCGGGGCAGCACCAACAGCATCCTGTCTATGGTAGCAAGCAGGCTACGTTAGGCGTTGGTGAACCACTGCTGTAAGGTATCGGATGAGCCTGTCATGTTGCAGCAGTGATGTCACAAATTGTTTCTATGGTGTTGTTTTACTAACATAGTTTGTAAGTATATTGTTACTAACACTATGAGTCTTGTTACTTCAATTAAATGACTATTATTATTATTATTATAGAAGGCATCAAGTCTGTATCTGAATCAGTGCTTTTAGTCTACTTCCAGCATTTATCATGTACGGTCACTAAAAGTGATGAGTATGCAGAGCCGTCGGATATAGTTGAAGTTTTGTAAGAAACTGATAGATATATTGGTAGATGGAACGGTGGATGGAAATCTGATGTAATAACGGAGGGCTACATAGAAAATTCCATATAGAATAAGGATACAATAAGCTGCCGCATTGGTGACAACATCAAACTAAAAACACTATCGATAACTGATCCTTGGACACTTTTGTCACCGCAACCATCCACATCAAAACACTATTCATCTAGCCCGCTGCCTCAAGCAGCACCTTCACCAATTTTCACGATCCAAAATTATCCTCAGCAGACCCAAATTTTTAAAACTTTACTCAATAACCATACGCAAATAAACTACCGAATAAATTAATCAATAAATGTACCGAATAAAAACATAACTTTGTCTTTCCGCAACTGGTCTGATGTATGAAATATTACCTTTAACTTTTAATTTTGATCCATTAGAAAAAGTCTGGGTACAGAAATAAGCTCAATGTTTGGGTGCCGCACGAGCTCTTAGTCTTGAATTTGTATATGCAATACGAAAGAACTTTTTCCCCGACCAAATAATATAATATAAGGAATTAAACCTTGCAAAATTAAACTTTAAGATGCTGCTAGCTTTGGTCTTTATGTAAAAAAAATATATTTTAAGTGGAGCTCCTGGAGACGAATTTCATCGATTGTGATTATTTCCAAGGCCAGTACCAGAAATAAAATCATTAATCATTTATCATTTATCAATTGTTTTAAATAGGTCTCTTAACTGTTATTGTAATTTTAATAAACACTTCGATTCTAGTACCTACTGTTGCTTTTTATTGTCTCATAGATGGTGTGAAAAGTACAGTATCCTCCTTGGGGATAAACGTGCCTTCGTCTTGGGCGAGCTTGAATCCCTCGATGCACTCAGGACCATTGTTTACTAACTTCCTCGCTTTGCTCGGGAGTTAACTCAAAACCCCTTCGCTCCGCTTGGGAATTAACACTGGAATCCTTCGTTACGCTCGGGATTCAATACGGCGCCTACGACATAAGACAGTGCTTTACACCCAATTTTTTTTTTTTTTTTTGCCTGGTAAGTCATCAAATGACCTCTCCCGCTCTGGGTGGAGCGGGAGGGCGTGTCAGACTCTTACTGACTAAAACCCAACCGTGTACCTTCAGTTGCCTGTGCGCCAGGGCTCGGTAACTCTTTCGACCAATCCGCAACCCCGGCAGGCACTGCTATACCCCCTTAGTGCATAATCTATTATAAGTGTGATCACCTGTAGATCTGATCGATACAAACTACTTAACTACTGAGGCACTTGTTTCTATTTTAGAGGACAGCTCACTTCTTCCTCTCTCCACCTTCTCAGACAAATGGCATCAATAAGTATCTCCAAGAGAGATAGATGATAGACCAAGATCGTAGCTTTAAACTACCAATGCACCATGATAGAAATATTGGGCAATGTTGCCACTGACTTCAAAAACTCCCGTGGAAAGTAGGACGTTTCTATAAAATATAAAACGTATGTTCACGCTAACCCCATTCCAACATATTGATAGGGTAATTTAGTATTTCCAATAGGATGGGAAACCATGGCGTTCTTTATAGCGCGGGTATCTCGTAAAATACACTATCGAATATCGACGCAAATGCTCACATGTTAGTATGAAACCTCAATGTCAGAAACTTAAAAGAGATTTAGAACTCTCAAAGAAGCTTTCTGATTTAGAAAATATCTTGCGATTTAGATTTTAATAAACTTACATGACTTTTTATTACCTTTGTTCGTTAAGTAGTAAAATATGTAAACTACAAACCCTTACTGCATACTTCTAAAAACCTTTCTTTGATAAAATCTAGGCGCATTTATTTTCTTTATCATGCAAAGGAAAGGGCTTTATTTAGCAAAACTATGCGAGTATACAGGCGGTCCAATATTGTTATTAACATAAAAGATAAGTATCAGTTTGCTTATACAGGGTGTGTTTTAGAACTGGACAAGCTTAATAGGCTTTTCTGAATCTGATTTTGCGCTGTAACTGAATAAATATTTCTTCGCTATCTTACTGTAACAGACTGGCTTATTGAGTTTTAATATTGCAATACCTGTATACCTCTTTTTTCTGATGTTGTTCTCTAGGTATGTTTGCTACAAGCACAGAATACATAATGGTACAAGTCTACAAAGCAACATTTTTACCAGCTGGTCTTGCAGTCATGTCTTTAAGCCAAATTCTCCGAAGACTCCTGCATGAAGAACATGCTTAGCAGCATTCATGCTAGGTTTTCGTACCTTGTTAACTGGGCGGTTTAGAACTTTGGAGTACTTATAAATTGTTTATTTCTTGATATTATGAATTAAAGTACCTACTCTCTAACTGAGGCACAGTATCACACAATACAACCCTCTACACTCGTCAAAAGCCATGTTAAACGATGTCTGGCAACAATCCGTTAACTAATTCAGTTCCAAAATCAAATATTCCAACCGCTTCTTTGGGCTCAAATATGCACCCTGTATATTACCATAGACCCACATATTCTGTACCCCTATTATTTATGGTCTGGTCGAAGATTTATGTCATCGGCCGAGTGGGTCCCTAACGAGTAGAATTTAAGTGGATTCCAGAGAAAGGCGCTGCATGCCGATGCCGAGATGGTTGTACATTCGTCCTATGATTTATGGGCGATTCATTGTGTGCATGATTGTTTTATTGTTAATGGTTGTGATTACGTTTTTGCATCCTGTTTATCTAGTTCTTGGCATAGGTTCCATGGTTCTAGCCTTGCTGCCTTATCATAGTAAGTAAGTAAGTGTAAGTAGGCTAAGAAGACTGTTATTTATGTTAGGGTACGCTAAGAATAGGAAAGTAATTGTCTATGTCTACAATGTCTACTTTGTCCGTCAGAGGATTGAATTTCGCTTTCATTATTGTTTTCAATTACCTAGTATTCATAGTTAGAAAGATATTGAAAAGGTTTTAAGTTTTGTTTTACCTTGCACTGATTAAGAATCGCTTATTATTGAAAGGCTTGAAGGTCTCTAATTTCAAAATAATGAAAAAGTCACGATGTATAATTAGGACACCGGTCTTACTCAACTTTCACAAATTCACAAAATCAACACTTTTCTTTCAAGGATCACTTTTCTCAGGTTTAAACACTCATCAACTACCTAAAGCTCTTTTGTGAATACTAATGATCTTTAGCCAACTTTGTGGACTTACTCCGACAATTACCACTGTGATTATTTTAACTTTCCGTTTTAACTGAGGTTTAAAAGATAATATTTTGGTCTAGTAAACTATGAGGAGGAGGTAATAATAAACTTTGTATCTACCTGCTTTATTTGTGGTACATATCATTTGTAAACTACGCCGTAATAGAGTTTTTAAGTTCGTGTTTTATTTATTTTATTTTTCCCTTGATATGTGGGTGCTACCCCACGATATAATTAATTTTCCGCTCAGTTACTTAAATCTGGCTTTATTATCTCTCTACAATAAAATTAACTAGAAATGTATTTAGATTATTAAATTTATCCTGCGAAATGAACTTAAAATTCTCTAATCCTTTGGGAAAATAACATTATTACTTGGAAAAAATCTCTCCGGATATTCTTTGGTGCCCAAACGAGGTCGTAACCCGAAAGGATGAGACACTTAACAGGAAGATACAGAAGTATAATTCCTATCATCCTCGACTAACGTACTAATTTGTAATACTATTCACTATCTATCTGCTCGAACTTATTCAGTTCTTACAGTGGCTCTACAAACATCGCAAGAAAGATTAAATGTAACAGTGCAGATTTAATTTTCTTCACTTTCTAAGGGATACGAGTACAATAACAATTTTCAAAAACATCTGCTTCACCTTCAGCTCCAATGACTGCCACACGTCCAACCTACAATGAACTCTGGGTAATACCAGATAGTAGTGTACCTAGTGTCTCCTTGAAAGACTGGTTCTGCGATAAACTAATCCATTTACTCTATGTCGCTTTGGTAAGCTTGCGATTTTTTTTTTCTATAACTTAAACAGAACTTTCTAAGTGGGTTGACTTACTGTTCCTATTTTGTCACGTGTTTCCCACACAATACATTCATAAACTCACTCGGAAAGCGTTATTCTTGCCCTCTTGTGTGTTTTGGCGAAGTTTCTCAACACAGCGCGGCGTGGATGCCGCCGGAGCCAGAAATAATAACGTGTATTTTTGTATGTGTTAGTTTTAAACAACTGATTTATGTTAGCGTTAAGAGCTGCCCAGATCTGGTCAACAGTCATTTGTTAATGCTCGTTGAGTATACTTTAACTGCGGATAGATCATCTTGAGTTTTTCGTGGGAGGTTATTTAGGCGGATATAATTTTTCAGGAGTATAGTATTCATGAGTCGCCCATGTGCTTTTCGTAAAGCATTTCCCTAGTGGGTTATGGTAAAGTATTGATTGATTAAAAAAAAAATGCATCTTTCAATACCAGCTCATTATTTTTCTCTGTCTTTGCGATTTCATACTGCAATCACATATCAGTTTGCACAGTTCTGTGATTGTAGCATATACGCCCCTTGATCTTGACGATTTACTGGGGTAATAAAGGTGTTATAGAACTATTAATTCAGTATTTATTTCATACTTACAATCTGTTCATCTGCAGTCAATTTGGTTTAACCCAGCAACAGGCCAAAACGTCAGTAGGCAGGAAACGGGTCCATCAGTAGGCAGTAAACTTATCCGTCAGTAGGCAGTAAAACATGCTCGTCAGTAGGCAGTAAACTTGTCCGTCAGTAGGCAGTAATCATGTCGGTCAGTAGACAGTAAACTTGTCCGTCAGTCGGCACTACGCATGTCTGTCCGTAGGCAGTAAATATGTCCGCCAGTAGGCAGTAAACTTATCCGTCAGTAGGCACTAAACATGTCCGTCAGTAGGCAGTAAGCGGTTCCGCCAGTAGGCAGCAAACATGCCCGGCAGTAGGCAGTAAATTTGTCCGTCAGCAGGCAGTAAACATGTCCGTAAGTAGGCAGTAAATGTGTACGTTAGTAGGCAGTAAACATGTCCGTTAGAAGGCAGTATACTGGTCCGTCAGTAGGCAGTAAACTTATCCGTCAGTAAGCATTAAACTTGTCCGTTAGTAGGCAGTAAACCTAGAGTACCAGCTATAAATAGTGTTCTATTTATATTCAAGTCGTTCAAACTAAACGAGCTGTTTGAAACTAAGCCATAAACACAGAGTCCACAACGGCCTCGAAATGTGAGACCATTTCCCAAATAGTATTCGTTTATTCATATCAACTGCTTGGCTCTACAGAGAGGCTGGAGAGTGATCTGATTCTTAATAAGTGAGGTATAAGGTTAAGAATGGCTATAAAATAAACTAACACATTTTCACGAACGTAATTTTATTACAACTGTGACATTATGACAATTTACGAATATTTACACGATATGTACAGGTTTTTACATCTTAATTACACAGTATACAAACAGTAACCTTACATTCGCTATGCGATAAAAAATTACATTTTAGTAAATTCATCGTTACAACCCTAGGCCGAATCGACTCCATACAATTTTGATTTTATACAGAAACTAAACAAGTTCATCACATGTCATATCGGTCCACACAACACACCTTACACGTAATATTAAAAAGTTAAACCGTACATAACTGGACGCTGGGGCAGGTCGGCGGCCGAGAGACAGGGCTCGGGTCTCTGCGGCCGCCGGCGACCGTACAACAGTCTCTAGTCTAGTCGATGGACACGATCAGCGTGTCTTCCTCCAACAAAGCGCTGGAGGGCTCGCGGCACCGGCGCGAGGCCCGCACTCAGAGCTTCGTATGCGACAGTCCGTTGGGCGCTATCAGCGGTGCCAAAGTGGCCGGCCGCGCCTCCAGTGGCAGTGTCTCGCTGGCCGCCACCGACTTCGACGTCAGCGCCGTGGACGCCTCGGAGCGCGACGCCCCCACACCTCCCCCCAACGACAGACCTCCTCTCGACTCCGCCGCTCGCAGCTGCGCACGCGCTGCTCCGCCTCCTCTCTTCCGTGGTATCACACTGTTCTCCACATGCAGAGTTGCATTCACGTCCTTCCCGGCCGCGCAAGTGCACGCCTTCAGGAAACTCTTCTTGAAATTATCAGAGAGGAAAGCATAGAGGATCGGATTCATGGCTGAGTTGCTGTAGCTGAAGCACGCTGCGACCAGAAACACTGTGATAGTGATGCGGCTGGCGCACTCGTTCGGTGGAGAGTATATGAGCGCCACTTGGAACGCCCAGTATGGCAGCCAACACAACACGTACACCGCAATCACAGTTAGAACTAATTTGGTCACTTTCCTGTGCGATCGTTTCTTTTCCTTGGACTTGTTCTTCGGGCCTACAGTCTTCAGCTTACGGATGACGAGGCAGTAGAATACGAAGATAAGAGTGAGAGGGGCGGCGAAGCCGAGAGCGAACGAGTACAGCGTGAAGGACGTCTGACCTTTGTTGAACTCTCGCTCGGGCCACACTATGTTGCACGAAAGACCATTGTCCGTCGGTATCAGCGTCGTGTACATGAAGATGGGCGTCATCACCAGCGCGGACGCCGTCCACGCCGCAGCGGACACGACGCGCGAGACGAACGGCGTCCGGAGTCTCGGCGCGGCTATTGGGTGACACACAGCTATGTACCGATCCGCACTCATGATGCACAAGAATATGGAGCTGGTGAACTGGTTGATCCCGGTGGATATCATGTACGCTTTGCACATGAAGCGTCCAAATGGCCAGGATCGCAGTGACATGGTGGTGATCAGGAACGGTATGCCAATGAGAAAGCATTCGTCTGCGATAGCCAGGTTCACAATGTACATGTTGGTGACTGTCTGCATCTTGGAGTAGCGGAGGACGACGTAGATGACCAGGGTGTTGCCCAGCAGTCCGACCACGCAGACGAGGGCATACAGGATCTGCGTCACGACGTACACAACTGGCAGGTTGATATTGGGGCAGTTCTCAAATGTTCCATTATACGTGCCGTTTTCGTCGTAAGAGTAGTTGCCATCTCGGAACATTTCCACGTCTTCCAGCTCCATTGTGAAGGATTTAGAAGTAGCTTCTCGTAGAGGATATTTACCTGGAAATAACAAATATTAGTAGGTTAGATCACTGTATAATTATGTCGACGGAGTCGCCAATCGGCCGCTACGCGTAACATCCGTTTATGGCCCTATTTTATTTGGAAGATGATTTTTTTTATATCGATCGCATTACGGCCGTTGACTTTCATATTTTACCATTAGTCGCTCCACGTCCGTCAGTCCAGTACAGTCAAAACGCAAAGTATTATTTGAAAATAATATTACTTATGTATAATATAATTACGTTTAAAAATCGGGCAGCGATTGGCGAGCAGTCTGACTAAAGCCGCAACTATACTCGCAATTATATTGCCAATACATACGATATTGTCAACATTATTGCGTGCGTTGGCGACAAAAAGTATCTCCTGATAAGTCTGCTCGCCTAATACCATGCTTCACAAAATGTTAATCTGTGTGATTCTTTCCTCATCACAGGCACTCCTAACGTTGAGTGTACTTAAGAGCGGGTAGTAACCAAAATTGCCTATCTTCAATTTAATTTTTCATGGAATTCATAAGACTTAGGTATAAAATAAAAATAATATGAGTAACTACATGATATTTTGAAACTTTTTGTGGAACAGAAACACAATACGTTAAAATTTTCTCGAAAAAATAACATCACGAAGTTACCCCTAATTTTCAAGTTTTTCCAATTTGTACTTAATATGCTAATGACTAATAGGATAATTTTTTAATGATTATCTGTATCAAGGCAAGGCGAAAAAAATTGTGCAGGCGTTTTTTGAAATTCCTTTTATTTTTGGTATTATTACGGCTACAAGCTTTAAGCACCTACGACGTTTTTAGTTCGTGGAAGAAGTCATCTTCCGTCGCACGTTGCGGGAACTTCAAGCATATTTTTGTTTCACAAATCAGTCGCCGTCGCTCTGTTGAGACGAGAGGACTGTGCTTGAATTTTCTGCTGCTCTGCGATTTAATTTATTTGCGTAAATAATATTTTCGTAATTTATCACATTGTTGGAATGAAACTATGAAATACAAAACATGAAAAAATCACTAAAACCACTTCCGAAACGATTATTAAAATCGTTAAGAATTGATAAACTAAATAAATACCACGGCTAAACTATAAAATAAAAATATTATAATAATTCAATGTTGATATTTGAAAACTCAAGATGACATACAATTATTTGACAGATTTTTGACTGGTATAGTACAACTGGCGCCATTGTTCTCCACTTCAGTCAATTTGCTTGCGGAGAAAATTTACAACATAGAGTTCGTGCTGGAGATTTTAGATCTTATTACTATTAAATAAAGAACCAAATTCGTTTACTCCCACTTTCGTTGACAAACTTCGTGTAAGGGTAACCTTAGACGACCCATTTCGAGCGACTTTTGACCACAACCCCCGAATCAAGTTTAAACTCAAAATTTAACATATGGGTAGGTTATTGGTATAATTATATTATTGGAGTTTACAAAATAAATAAATCGAAAAACTAAAATAGGGTTTATTGCGGACACAAGTACGAAACGGTGTGCACGGGACATGACAGTTTTCATACGGATAGTGTTCTCGTGACTAGATCCCTTCTTATGGTGGGGATGAGTAAAGATTGTGACGGATCACAATGTTTGGGACTGTCGGCTTGTTTTTCAAAGCTAAAGTTTCAACAGTTACAAAAGAGGAACCTAATAAACTTTCGACTTTCTTTGGCACCCATATAAATAGATGCCAATTATTTTGTCGGTAAAGCCGACTAGTGTACCCTAGTTATTTGTTCCGAAATTGGCCTGTTTTTCACAAATGTTTTCGGCGAGGACTTTTGTCTACTCGCGCTCCGCGCAGGATAGGTTTTCATGACACATGCCATTTGACTTTGCACAATACAGTGCAAAATCCACCATACCAATATAATATTTTACTTGGTAACACTGTTGCTAATTGAATTTGCACGATCCTGCAATGCAATATCCACGATATACCATTATATTTTTTTACTTGGTTAACACTGGTTTCCACGAAGACGTCGTGACCTCCAACTTGTACAAGGCCCTAAATAAAATTTGGTTACATTGGAATTTGAACTTTGTCACGCCAGCATTGAGTTTCTAGTTCCAAAACATGACTATGATCTAAGATTATGAATTCAAGCTTAGCGTATAGTATAGGCAAAATAAACAGATGTTTTACCTACTGAAGAATTTCATTGAAAATAAAGGGAGTGGACAATGGTCATACTTCGTTTAAATATTTTAATTGAAAAACCATTCGAGGTACCTATTTGTGCTGTGAGACCTTGCTCCTTGCCAAAAAATCATGATTCTAGGTCAACGGGATGTATCATATAGATTTTAATTTATTTGCGAATGTTTATTTTCTTATTTTATTGACATTTTTGTTCAATTGATTTCATTTTCTCAAAGTAAAAAAGCAGAAGGTAAGTGATGCGATTATAATTATACGCTTTTATATCATCAAAAAAGCAATTTTATCGAAATTGTTTTCACCATCATGTAGGTAGTATCATGAGTATGTAGTATTATAGTACTTTGATGGAAGTGCTTTGCTTTTTAGAGTTCGGTACCCCAAAAGAAAAAATCGAAACCCTTATGGGATCACTTTGTTATCCATCTATCTGACCGCTTATCTCAGGAATGCGTGGGGGTATCAAGTTGAAATTGATATCAAATACTTAGATAAACGGTCCTTTGGAGCTGTAAAAAAAACGAGCTTCTAAGACGTTGACTTAGTATCTTGGCATAAATTGCCATTCATTTCGCATATCTTGACACTCGCAAATAAATTAAAACCCATAAGATACATGTCGTTGACCTAGAATCATGAAATTTGACAAGAAGCAAGGTACAGGAATAGGTACAGGAAAGTATCTGAAAATTGTTCAATTGTGGTTATGTTACATAATGTATGGAACAATACTTTTTCAACTAGAACGTTAGGTTTGTCTTTCAATTCGGAATCAAAAATTTATAGGCCGTATCTTGAAGTAACATTTAGTCTTTATTTCATTTAAGTCAGTCTAATCTCCAATCTAACATCCCACCAGCATCGGTAACAGATTCACGGACATACAATAATATTTAATAATATACCTACTTGTACACATAAATTGAATAAAACAGTTTCATCTGATTATTTTGCGTATACACACTACACACAAGATTCAAATTCAAATGCCTAAATATACGCCGGGCGAAAAGTTTCTGCTGGCGGGAAGGGATTGTGTTTTGTTTTTGTCGTGTTTGATGAGAGGGGTAGGCAAAGAGGCGCGGGTGAAACTTGATTTTTTTCTGTCTTGCTGCGCCCTCTTAAGTAGAACGGCTGTAACGCGACTGATTCGAGAAAAAATGTACCTTCAAGAATACAATAGGGCCATAAACGGACGTGACGCGACTCCGTCGATATGTGCCGATGAGTGACAGTAGACTGATGTTTGGATTTAATATTTGTGATTCGGTAAATATTATTACTGTAATCAGTAGGAGTCTGTTATGTTCTCAGGTTACCAGAAGTGTGGTTGAGATAAATGTTTTGGGGAAATTATACGTAATACGTACTAAGTATGAATAAACAGATAACAATGTAACGTGATCCATTTGTATTGTGAAACTCATCATGATTGAAAAAGTGAAATTAAAAATTGTAACGTCGTTCTCCAATGAATACAAGCGTATGAAATTATTGAACCTTGTAAAGAATTTCCAATATAACATTCTCATCATGAAATGTCCACATTCATCCTGAATTCAATATCGAAAGTCCACATGGACGGCACCCAGCTACTCTCATTATTTTCACATCGCCATGATTTATCGGTATTTGCAGACAGTTATAGTTATTTCACGTACTGCCCGGTTATTGTTGGTATTGAAAGCAGGCTGATAAATGATTGACGCGAATTCGTTACTATTATTACGTTCTACTGAAATATATTCGTAATGGGGAAAGATGATAGAATGAACGTGGGATAGACCTACGTCATGAATCGGACGGATGTTCAACTTATAGAATATCTTTGGGTAAGGTTGGGTACCTATTCAGAGACCATTAGGTAAGCGGAAAATATACACGACACTTTCACTATGAGCTTCCCAAAAAAAAATATCTAAATGATCTTAGAGAGACAACCACCCTAGTTGTAGGCCTCGACAAAAAAGAAAACTATAACGAAAATCGGGTAGTAACTGAAAAGCTTAGTTTTGATACTCACATTTTGTGTCAGCAAACAATTATTTGGAGAGCTGTCGACGAGGCGCCGCGGTATATCTGTAACAATAAGAAACACATTGTTAGCTTTTTAGTTTACGTAGTTGGTACAGACAGAGATTTGGGAAAATTCCTTTAATTATCGTACGACATTCACAAAAAAGAGGGTAAGGCTTCAGTTGTTACATTTCATTTCTTGAATACTGCCACAAGTAAACACGATAATAATACATAGAAGCTAATATTATTTCTAATTTGATATACGTAAGATGTGTAGATCTATAAGGACGTTGTTGTTTTCCTTAGTATTGGCTGTGGCAAAAATACTCAATTTTACAGAAGACTCTTATACAATCAAATTAAGAATTTAAATACGAAACTAGTGTTTCTATTATTTGCTCCATAATTGTCTGAGTACAGTGTTGTTATGTTTCGTAACAAAGTTCTATGCATAGAAAATACTCGTACTAGAGAAAATTCTGTAACAATAAACTCATTACAGAACAATGTTTGTTCCTGCAAACAAAACATCCTCGCCAGAATAATGATGTGTTAAAAGTCCATAAATACTTTAGTCATAACATCGGTTTGAAAAGTCTACGACATGCTACTAAAATAAACCCACAGCAAAACCACTCTTAACGCAAAAAAATCGTCGCTACCACCTGTAAAGGTGACATCCCAAAACCCATAGAAATAACACGCCACTCTAGGATATTTTGGAGATATCAGTATAAACAGACAAATCTAAATTAGTTCAATCAGACCGGGATGCGTGTCACACAAAAAGATGAGGTTGCAGTTTTACTTATAACGACAAACGGCTGTCGTACGCAATCGATCTTAAGTCCCTAACCTAACAGCCATACACGCACGGTACCTAACAGCCGCACACGCACGGTACTTAAAAGCCATATGGGCACGGTACCTAACAGCCGCACACGCACGGTACTTAAAAGCCACATGCACACGGTACCTAACAGCCGCACACGCACGGTACGAACTCTATTCAGATCAGACTAGAACTGGCCATGTCTCAGACTCTATGAACCTTCTGCACGTTAATGTAAACCTTTATAACATTAAACCAAAATATTATTCCTGTTGGTTTCAACTTCAGCCGCAGCCTGCCTGTGTCTGCGTGAGGTCGTTGGCAATCTGTCAAACGCATATGTTTACTCAAACGGGATGAATGCGGGGAAAATATCTAGTTTATAATTAGATCTAGCTGCGAGGCGTCTGCGTGGCGGGTGCGTGGCGGCTGTGGTGCGGTTCGGATCATGCGGGGCTGTTTGTTTAGCAAACTTATAGCATGTAACCGGTAGATATCAAGCTATTTAAAAACAATTTGATGTGATTGCATAGTACATATCAAAAGTTGCCGCATTCTGTATCCGAATTTGCCCGATAAAACTTATCATGTCATATCAAATTTAATCGACCAGGGAAATTCTCTAATCGCAATTCCTGATCACCCAATCGGAAATAGCTACAAAACAAAATAATTAAGATACAATCCGTGAACAAATAGAAAACAAAACAGGAATGAATCCTACCTCATCACGGACAGTAATTGATTAAGACATCAGACTGACCTACAACACATATGTATACACATTCTCCCGACGAACGTTACAGGAAAACTGGTTTACGTCTCACATCTCTACCAATAAAATATCATAATACGAGTACACAGGCCAAAAGAGATAAGTAACCAGGCACGCACACTACAAAACTATATCGCTACTGTTAAAACGATTCATTACGTACTGCTCACAATGACTCACGCACACATCGCATTCGTAGTGTGAGTGCACTAACGTCTTCTAAATGATAGTATAACATAATTTTGCAACAACAACTGAACCATTCGTAGCTCAACGAATAAGGCATACACTTCTGGAATGCTAGTGTGTAAGTTCAAATCCCGGAAGGGGTGGTACTTTTTGCGATTTAAAATTTTAAGCTAAAGCAAATAGAATACTTTTTGTTCAAACATTTTTTTATTTATTAAAAATAGCTTAAATAAATAAAACCATTTTTAATAAATATCTTTATTCAAAAAATAAAAGAACATCACAAGTTAACATGTTTTATTATAAAAGCAACAATATATTTAGAACATACCATTACATCTTTTTATAAAATTATATAATAAACAGTGGGCGGAGTGAATAAACATGTCACATAGATAAAAAATATAATCTGATCCAGTAACAATAACATCACTCACACTCCAGTACCGCCGACTTATTTTATAAGCTGTGAAAGTTTTGAAGATTAGTATTAAGTATTGGGTTTATTCAGTTATCACATAATTGAATTACATTTTTAAATATTAATGTAAAAAAAACAAAGTAACCACCGGTATCGGGAACAGTAATATAATTATTACCAACACAGTTTCCAGGAAAATAATAGATTTAAACACGTTAAAATGTCTGAAATTTAAAGGTAGTAGGTAAGTATAAATGTTACGATAAGTCGGCGGTGATTTTCGATATTACCTACACTTTCTCAAGATGACGCGTAATTAATAATATTAGTGGATATTTTACATATTAATAATTATATTTTATCATCATATCAGCCGTAGGATTTCCGCTGCTTATGTTTTAATAATGAATGGGTGCCCCTTCGCTGTCTATGACAAGTTGCAAACGTCTGCTCATACTAGCAACCATGTTGTTACTACGTAACGTCACTACCACGTAACGACTCCCAAGTCGAAGTTACAACGTCATGCAGATTAGACTTTGTTCTAACTTCAGATGGGTCCCAGTTCAACACCATATGACCCCATAAATTTTCTATGGGGTTTAAATCGGGACTCTTAGCAGGCCAATCAATAACAGTCACATCTGTTTGTGATTTTAGCCAATCTTGAACAATATGTGCTTTGTGGACGGCACAGTTGTCGTGCACAAAATAAATATGCTCGTTTGGATAGGCAACTCGCACTGTGGGCAGCATAACATTTTTTAAAATATCTAAATAGCCTTGACTATTATTACGAGCTCCCACTTCAACGAGCTCACCGGGACCCATCGACGACATCCAGCCCCAATACCCGAGTGTAATGCGGCCACTAGTCCGAAGTGGCAAAATGTTTATTTCAGTGTATCGGTCTCCTTTTTTTCTCCATAGTATTTTTCGTCCATCCTTATCTGATTTGAAACATTTTTCATCAGTAAATATGACGACATTGTTTTGCCAATCGAAGTGCTGATATTCCTTCGCGAAGCAAACGCGATTTTGACGGTGCACAGTAGATAACAAAATTTTTCTAGCCGGTCTGCAACATTTCAAACCGTCCGCTCGCAGGTGGTTCCGTACAGTTTGCATAGTCACGTTGTGTGCTGCTGCTGTTATGCTGGTCTTAGCAAATGGATCTGATGTATGGGTGGCAGTAATCTCACGGTGCCGCACACTGGTCCCGAATGATAAAAAAGTGGACATTAAGAAATTTTTGACAGAAGGTCAACGGATTCGGCTGATTTTTTTTTTGTAGACAGCTGATGCAATTACAAATCACTTTTATAGATTGAGTTTTTGCCAAATAAGCCGTATTTTCAGAGAAAAAAAATATTGAAATATTTTTTGTATGAAAGAAATCCTAATTTTGTCTTTATCTTCCAAGATTCAAACGTATTCAAAATAAAACTTAAAGCAGCTTGTAGAGATGCTAATTGCTCACTACTTTGTCATAGACACTCTTCTGCGATTTTGTGTTCCTTTTGAGTTACATGCACTTTAAATATTTTTTGTATGAAAAAATCCTAATTTTGTCTTTATCTTCCAAGATTCAAACGTATTCAAAATAAAACTTAGCGCAGCTTGTAGAGGGGCTAATTTCTCACTACTTTGTCATAGACACTCAACTGCGATTTTGTGCTCCTTTTGAGTTACATGCACTTTAAATATTTTTTGTATGAAAAAATCCTAATTTTGTCTTTATCTTCCAAGATTCAAACGTATTCAAAATAAAACTTAGCGCAGCTTGTAGAGGGGCTAATTTCTCACTACTTTGTCATAGACACTCAACTGCGATTTTGTGCTCCTTTTGAGTTACATGCACTTTAAATATTTTTTGTATGAAAAAATCCTAATTTTGTCTTTATCTTCCAAGATTCAAACGTATTCAAAATAAAACTTAGCGCAGCTTGTAGAGGGGTTAATTGTTAACTGCGTTAAGCAATGACTCATTACCAAAAAATGCTTATAATCTGAATATGAGTCACACAATAAATTACCTGTACCTGAACATGTCTGTACACGTTTTGAGATATCCAAGTTGTTTATTTGATATATTTAAAATAAGACTTTTTTTAATAGAAAGACATTTATAAGAGTTACTTATTAATGAAGAAAATGTTATTACATCTTAGTCTATCTTTAACAAGATTATTTCTAATCCGCCTGAATTAATTTTTTAACTCTGAAAATACGGCTTATTTAACAAAAAATACATCTTTAAAAGTTACTTGTAATTGTATCAGCTGTCTACAAAAAACTAGTAAAGCTCATCCGACAACGAAAAATTTAAAGTGCCTGTAACTGAAAAGGAGCACAAAATCGCAATTGAGTGTCTATGGCAAAGTGATGAACAATTAACCCCTCTACAAGCTGCGCTAAGTTTTATTTTGAATACGTTTGAATCTTGGAAGATAAAGACAAAATTAGGATTTTTTCATACAAAAAATATTTAAAGTGCATGTAACTCAAAAGGAGCACAAAATCGCAGTTGAGTGTCTATGACAAAGTAGTGAGAAATTAGCCCCTCTACAAGCTGCGCTAAGTTTTATTTTGAATACGTTTGAATCTTGGAAGATAAAGACAAAATTAGGATTTTTTCATACAAAAAATATTTAAAGTGCATGTAACTCAAAAGGAGCACAAAATCGCAGTTGAGTGTCTATGACAAAGTAGTGAGAAATTAGCCCCTCTACAAGCTGCGCTAAGTTTTATTTTGAATACGTTTGAATCTTGGAAGATAAAGACAAAATTAGGATTTTTTCATACAAAAAATATTTAAAGTGCATGTAACTCAAAAGGAGCACAAAATCGCAGTTGAGTGTCTATGACAAAGTAGTGAGAAATTAGCCCCTCTACAAGCTGCGCTAAGTTTTATTTTGAATACGTTTGAATCTTGGAAGATAAAGACAAAATTAGGATTTTTTTCATACAAAAAATATTTAAAGTGCATGTAACTCAAAAGGAGCACAAAATCGCAGTTGAGTGTCTATGACAAAGTAGTGAGAAATTAGCCCCTCTACAAGCTGCGCTAAGTTTTATTTTGAATACGTTTGAATCTTGGAAGATAAAGACAAAATTAGGATTTTTTCATACAAAAAATATTTAAAGTGCATGTAACTCAAAAGGAGCACAAAATCGCAGTTGAGTGTATATGACAAAGTAGTGAGAAATTAGCCCCTCTACAAGCTGCGCTAAGTTTTATTTTGAATACGTTTGAATCTTGGAAGATAAAGACAAAATTAGGATTTCTTTCATACAAAAAATATTTCAATATTTTTTTTCTCTGAAAATACGGCTTATTTGGCAAAAACTCAATCTATAAAAGTGATTTGTAATTGCATCAGCTGTCTACAAAAAAAAAAATCAGCCGAATCCGTTGACCTTCTGTCAAAAATTTCTTAATGTCCACTTTTTTATCATTCGGGACCAGTGTGTGCCGCGGCGAAGCATTTGTGTAAGCCAATGGTGTCGGTCCAGGCACGCGACGGTTTATTTCGCCTGTCTCAGCGTGACGATGCACCCACAATCGAACGGTTTTTCTCTACAAAAAAAGTGAAAATATTAGAACAAAACATACACCGCCCAAATTAATTAATAAATAAATAAAAAAATAAATAAATTAAGAAATAAATATTACACAATATAAATCCAATGCAGAGAATATATTTATATAAACACAATTCATATACTTATACATAAATATAGTTTATTTAAATTATACATATATATCAAACTAATAAAATAAAATAAAAAATATTTATATAATATAATTATGACACTTATTATTTACTTTATTCAATTAATGCACATATAAAATTCATCTTTTTTATTTTTTTCTAAAAGTATTAATGGATATCATTATGCATTGTTTAGAATTTCCTTTGTTTAATGTCCAAACATGCAATTTACATTTTTAAATATTTTAGGAAAAAAATAAAACAAGATTGTTAGTTTATTATTATCTCCTATTCATTTCATTCATTTACTTTCATTATATTTTTTGAATATTTCATTGCAAAATACAGATAAAAAAAACTATTATTATAATACTGTGTAAAACGATGATGGTAATTATTAAATATCGATATAGTGAGTGGCTATGCAGTCAATAAATAAAAACTCCGGTGTCATTTCCTATTATTTTCAACTATTCATATCCACAATTCGTTAAATGAGACACAACAGACAATCTTATTGAAATTACTGGGACACGGTGACATAATAAATGAATACATTATTATTAATAATAATTTTACTCACCGATATCATTAGGCGCCTTGCGATTTCACTAACAGAAATGTTTTGCTCGTGCAAAACAATAATCTGAGCTTTTTGGAATATTGTTAAATGATGCATGGTCTAAGGTTAATCAATTTAACACAATCACAAACTTCGTAAAACTGTAAAAGAAGGAGTTTAAGTGTAGTTGCTAATGCAGACTGACTCATACGTAAGTTCACTATTAAAGGTAGGAATATATTTTTAAAGCGGGTAGTTAGCTTCTAAACTGGCAAATAATTTTAAGTAGGCGAGGAACTTGTGGTTGTTTCTCAAACCGGTCAGAATATCGCTTTATTCAGTTAGTATATTAACTCTAGACTGCAAAATACCAAAAACAACATTTTTGTGAACTCGTGGTTCGAACTCGAATCATTTGTCACAGTAGGTAGAATGCTTACCCGTTGCGCCACGAAAACGGTTATGTATTATTTTGAAATCATGTTATACTATCATTTAGAAAACGTTAGCGCACTCACTCTACGAATACAATGTGTGCGTGGAACTATCATTGTGAGCAGTACGTACAGTAGCGATATAGTTTTGTAGTGTGCGTGCCTGGTTACTTAACTCTTTTGGCGTGTGTACATTCCTAGCTTATGTTATACTATAAACCCTCTGCTACATAGAACGCAGGGAGGTTATATCGTTATGTTTGGGCGAGGTCATATTATAAGCGAAGCGGAGCGATAAACCACGTTTCGACAGAACTGCTTGGTGTGATGCGTATTTCGACATATTAGACGATTTTTTAATGATAGATTGTATATGTCACCGTATGATTGTGAACACCGTTAGTTTATAACCTATCTCGCGAGGTTTTAAACTGTCGATAAATTGTGAACTATACCATACTGCTTACACTATAACGTATTATTTTTTTTTTAATTGTGAACGAACCTGCACTTACCGACAGGTTCACAGTCTGTCAGATTTTATCACCCGTAAAATTATGAACCGTCCCTGATTTGTCGGTCTTGGCAGTAGCCGAATTGGTCGCAGTAACTAAGCCAGGGCACCCCGACCAAATGGGTTAGGTTAGGTTAGAACTGCGACCACCCGCGCGCGAGTAGAGCGCAGCCAACGGTACCGCGGCAGCGGCCGGCGAGCGCTACTTCCATCCAAGTTGGTCGCAGTTACTCGGCTATTTAATATTAGCGCAAGGTGCGATCCGTCGCATGCAAGTTTGATACTAATTTACCTACAATTTGTCGGTTTGTCATGGACAGACTATCGAAATATGATGCGTTAGACTGTAAATGGTTTGTTGCAGTTCACAACACTTCGATAGTTTATAATTTCGCGGGATAGATCATAAATTAACGATGTTCATAATTAAATAAATAAAATAAAAATATTTGAATTCAGATATCCATCGGTACAAAAACACTATATTTATTAAGATTGAAATTGAAACTATACGGTGACATTATAATAGATAATGAACCTAGTTTTTTTCGTTTTACAGTTTTTATTAAAAACTGTTCGTTTTGTTGTTTAACTGTTATTCTGCAAAAATCTACGAAATTCTCGATTTTGTTTTTAGAAAGAAAGAAAATACGTTTATTTCCGGTAAACTTGACGCAGAGAAAAACACACAAATATAAAAAAGAATGAGTTGGGATAAAATATGCTTAAATATATTTTCTTTAATTTCTTTATTTATGGAATGTTTCTCTATAAAAGAATTGCCAAGCCCATGAATGAACTATGTTGTTTGATTACAACATAGCTATAACGAGTTCTTTACTTAAAAAAAACCTCTATGACAATCGCTTCCGCTCCTGTGTCAGCTCACTGTGTAGACATTAGGTAACAGATAAAGCCGGCCTATATACGCTGAAGGATACTAAACCACTGATTACATTACGGATATATTAACTTACTACATTTAAGTTTACAACTTTCCGCGCCATTGCAAGTTTGATGGCTTCCGGGGTGTCACTATAAAATATGTTATTGAATATTTCAAGGAGGACACATTTTTGAAATTAAGCCGCCGACCTATTCTGTGAAATCTCACCGTGAAAACCTAGGTGAAGTGAGCTTGATGTTAGCTGTCAACAGTGTCAGTCCCTATCATCAGGTGGAACGACGGCACTCTTCTATCTTAATTCACGTAGGTTTCCACGGTGAGATTTCACAGAATAAGTCGGATGGTATATATTAAGTGATGTGTTATTAATGGCATTTGTTTCGGCAACTGTCATTAGTTATCTCAGGTTTTTTGGTTCATCCTAATCAAATAATCAAACTTACTTTTTATCACGTGGGGATTCGTAGTAATGAGATTTAGTAGGTTTTCAAACGTTGCGAACAATTCACGATAAAAATATAGATATATAAGTACAGTAAATTCAATTTTCAATTTGAAGGCAGACTATCTAACACCGTCAAAGAAAGAACTCTTAGGAATGGCGACAAAGACATTAAAACGAGCTTTGTTATCAATGTTGTTCGAAAAGATAAAAGAAAACGACTTTATCTCTTAACCATTATGGAAATAACAATCAAAAGTGGGTCACCTCATTGAAAATTTTAACAATAATTTTAACTTTGAAGATGATGACGCCGAGTTTTACAGTAAAACTCAAACGAATTGTAACTGTAGTGAAGGTGTTGAAACTTACAATAATCAGCACTGTTGGCACTAAATCGAACTTAATTAGACTGATTGCAGTCGAATTAAGGTAACTGAGGCCTAAATATTGGCCTAACTTCTCAACAATTGCGATATTTTGCAGCAATTTTGCAGTATGCTGGCATGGTCAGGTATATTACCGGCTCAGTTCAACCAAGTGGACGAGATTTAGACGCGTGACGCAAACGTGACACGGACATAACAAATAAATCTATTGTTAAGTAGGTCTGTCCCCGAGTGTTTCTCGTCTCGCGGCTTGTTGCGCAATGACAGGAAATGTGTCAATGTTTGCGGTGTTCATGGAATAATTTTTATCTCAATTCAGCGTGAAAAAGAAATGGAGCATGTATCGTCCGAAATGTACCTTTATTTTTTCTCAACGGACAGTAGATAATGGCTTTGACTCTTCATAGTACAGCCCCCTTTCCTTTGCAACGTCTTCTGAGTGTTTTTTTTTTGTCTCCTAAAGAATATCAGAAACCTTCTTCTGTTTAAGTCATTCTATCTGTGTACCTATATATAATGAGAGTGTTTGGCCTACAGTGCAACCATTACAAACTTGTACAAACAATCGTCAATAATACAAACCAAATTGTAACAATGCCTCGATCTGTATACATTCTGACTCGTCATTCAGACACGCCAAGTTCCATCACCACTATCGCTAGCGGTCTGCGCATACGATGCCAAATCGCTATAACTCACAAAACACATGTGTTCCTTACTGTTGTCTGCTCATCGGCCTGTCCAGTACTCAGCAATATTTTCATACAACACAATACAGCTGTGAGATTCCAATAGATAGATCAAAGCATAGGAAACGTACAAACTCAAGTTGAACACGCTTTTACAACGCATGTCTTTTAACACTAGATTTGCTCACAATAAAATAAACTCGTAAATTAAACATAAACAATGGCCGGTGGGATTTGCTCAAAATAAAATGGAGTTTGTTGATCCCATAACATTGATTTTTGCTTAGAAATGGATGAAAATGTTGTCCAAAGAGCTTAGCAACTCATTCGATCATGAACAGACAGTGTTTTCCGCCTACGCTACATACCAATCAGTTTATGCGTTATCGACTAACAAACATACTTACAAACTTTCACTTTTATTACCAAAAACAAAAACTAAAAAGGTATAAACAAGACATCACAGACAGACAAATTAAAAATCCGGAGTCACAAGTAAACTGTTCGATTTATGCCGTGTTTACATGACGTGTGACTCCGGATTTTTAATTTTTCTCTTTTTGTGACGTTAGTTATTGTTTTTGTCGTAGTTGGGTTTTATTTGTATTAACTTTTATTTTAATTAGTAAGGAAGTATGTAAAAATTAGCGGTTTCATGGAACACAGTCCAATCGCTTAGAAAACCATAACTGCATATCAATTCAATCATATAGAACCACGCAATATTTCCATACATTTAATGCGCACACATGCATTGCGCGCGCGCAAAATGCCGCTGTTTGCGATGCTGAGCTGCCAATAAACGTGATTTGTGCGCAAATTCGCTTTCACTATCAATTTGATTTAAGATCTATAGTTCTCCATCCGTGGGTAGGCTGGAATGTTTTGTTTCATAATTATGTAAACATAGAATGTAGGTAACTACCGTTTTGCGTATACTCGTAGTATACAAACGTACGTTTAGTGTACGTAACACCAGATAACACACCTCTTTACATTCCTGAAACAGAACAATGTTAACAATAGACCACAAGTAGTTCCAAAAGGGGTTACTTTGTTACTGTGAAAGACTTGTCGACGTACTCGTATTTAATACTGATTATTGCACAGATCGAAGATATCATTTTAATTAAAAATATATCTTTTGTGGACGAAATAAAAAACCACCACTTTCCTTTTTTTTAACTGACATCTCTCTTTTTATTATTCCTTTTTATAAAACTAGTCCTTCACAGATAAAATATAAAAATAAGGTGGCGGATAATTATACTCACATTACATAAGTTACAATTTGTCGCACAAACGGAGTTTATTTGTCCCCCAAAAAGCACATGATCCGCGCTTTATCCAGCTTCAGACACCTCTTTGTACAGTCTCGCTCTTGTTGTTGTTCTTTTGTTTCAGCCCTCTGTTGTTATTATTTGTGTCCGTTGTGTCCGTTGCATGTTGTAATGTTCGTTTGTTGGATCTCTGTCACCTTTGTTGTGGACTGGGGGTTGGTTTGCGGCGAGATTACTTTTTTGCACCGGAAGTTTAGTATATGGTCGTTTTATGATTGACTAGTTTTTGCCCGCGGCTTTGCCTGCGTGGTGGTCGGAAATTTTCCCACGGGAACGTACTACCGGGATAAGAACTATCCTACGTGTAAATCCAGATTATAAACTATCTGTGTGCAAAATTTCATCCAAACCCGTTTAGAAGTTTTTGCGTGACAGCTTGTAGCAGCAGCGTGACAGTTTGGCCTTGGAAATACTTTTTCCCTTTAACTATGTTATATTATAATATTATGGTAAACGTTCAAAGTGAGATAGTATGTAAAGTTCATAAAATCTAAGTTTTTACCTACGAGTATATCTACATAATTTCTTCAAATGAGAAACTAGCAAGATATGATGTGGATGTTTGAACATGTCAATCAAAATCAAACATTTGTTTGTTTAGACGATGTGAAATCTAGAAGAAATACCTTATAATCATATTAGTTTTACAAACTGCTTATAATATCACCAAAACAGATAATGAAAATATGAACGTGCTTGGAATACCAAACTAACTTTATCATTACATTATATTAAGATCTTATCATTCTTCAGCATATTGAATTCTATTAATTTTTCCTCAACTCTGTGGGGATGTAATATTAATATTTGCTCGCTTATGGCTTCTTGTTTATTGGCAAGACAAGAAAACTTCCACATAACATCAGATACTCTATTAGGGATTGTTCAGATGTATGATGTGTACAAGCGATATAGCAGCTAATTTTCATAAAATGTTGCTGTATTTTACTACTTAGTAGATAAAACAAGCAATATAAAATGTAAAAATGTAGTTTCTTTTCCAAATGTTTAGATTCAACTTAATTTAAAAGCTGCAAAGTATTACTTAACTCTTTCTCATTTTACCGTCTTAAACCATATCTTGGTACGTTGTTTTGATTTATACGTTTCGTCGAAGCACACAACAGAATCACGATAGTTCCAATCCAACATAACAAACATCTAACATTCGATGAAATGATTCTCCTCACGAGATTCGACTTACGTTCACACAAACACTCCACCTACTGCTAAATGTGGCATCAGTACGAAATCCTCCACGAATGCCAATATTTAAGTAAGTTTATGTCCTGCAAGGTCGGTCTTGCTACTAACCTTTCTAACACGTTATTCTGTTGATCACTATATAAACTACCATCAGTCTCCTGCCCTTATCTCAATTGATTTGATGCCGAACATAGTATGTTTTCTTCGTCCCTACTTCTCTATTATTCTCTCTCTATTATATATCGGTAGTCACAAACACAAATCGTCATGAATTTCAGACCAATCAATTTTCGTATCTACATCCTCACTATACCATGACATGTTTATGATCTTATAAATTAAGATATCTATGGTACAGTCAACCAAACCTCAAGTCAATAGTAACAATTTGATAGCGTTTTTATGTCGTAGCAGTAGTCTGTTTTCGTAATGCAAGTGTTACCACTGTTGTGCAGTTGAATGTACAAACAACGTATCAAATCTAACATAAAAGTAATCCTTTTCTGATACAAATGTTTACGAGACAATTGGAGTTAAGGTGGGCGTAAGTGGCCTATTGGGCAATAATGGGCAACTTCGCCGTCAGGCCTCTTCAGACGGACAACTTTATAAACTGCGATAATTTGACGACTTGACAAAGTTTGGAAAGTAACTTAATGTGATTTGGAATGGCTTGTGGACATCATTTTATAGCTGCGTTATTGTGTTATTATAAGTGTGCCTAGAACTGTAGGGATCATTGATAAGTATGTAGAAACTACAGCGATAAAATAGAATTCTTAATTCTAGTTTTCCTTATTCCTTAGTCCTTTTCGGGTAACCACGGCAAATCAGCACTGTGATGTGGTTTCCCCATAGCACAGCATCGTGCTGAGTGGAAGCCTTCTTGTCACAGTCATGTCGTGCAGCTGTAGACTATTTCTGTTTGTGCTTGTTTTGTGCGTGTTGTAGTGTGACAAGTTTTGTGCGGGATTATAGATCTATTTTGTTTTTATTTTCCTTTATTATTCGGGTTTATGATCTCTTTGTAGGCACGTGTTTCTATGACAAATAAACCTATTTTTCTTTTTTATTTCTTTCTTATTATGACTTTCCTCTATTCGAGCCCCTATCAAACAAGCTAGAAAACAATGATATAGGTATAAATAACTCGTAGCATAAGCCAGGGTTCACCCTCATACATCACGCGTATCGCTCGCAAACCATGGAGACAGTTCGATCAGACAACCACGCCGACACATTGAGTTATAGTCACTTAAATTTTAGAAGCCCATATTACATGGTGTCCTATTACGAACGGTCATGGTGTCTCATGGGTGTTGTGAGTTGCTGAGGACTTTTTAGGGGTTAATTTTCAGTTAATATATGGTTTGGTACTCTTTGCTTGAAGGATAAAACACAAAAGCGTTTAAGAAATTATAAGCGAAGCGAGCGACTACAGCACTACAGGCGCGGTATTATGTTCTATGTGTGAAATATAGGAATTGTCCGTAACACTCCTGAAATTCGGGTTTTATTACGTGAAATCGTTTGCGATTTTCTACTGTTTGGAGTTAGACCTAAATATGCTGATACGTGCACATTGTACACAACTAACAACATCGTGCTAAACTTTGCTATAATAATATGCTTTTCGAATAATGTGTGTCGAAATGTTGTTGGAGATACATTTCAAGAGAAATATAAAAAGGCTACAATTTAAATGCTCACCAAAATAATTTTTAGACCCTAAGGCTAAGTACCGAGTAAAATATGTACACTTCTAAATAAAATAAACCCACTCTATACCGAGGTGGCTAAAGAACAACGTTTTAAGTTCCAAAATAATTATACACTCATAAGAATAATTGTACGTGTTGTATTTATATTCTTTTTGCCTACCAAAATGGATAAATTCTCACCAAATCTGGTTTAAGTTGTTCACCAAAAATAAGTTTACTTCAAAATGCAAGGGTGGGTTAGGATGCATGAGCAAGCGAAGAGAGCTCGGGACTTGGGGCAACCCCACTCGGACAGGTTAGGTTAGAAGGCGATGGTGGGGTCTGAAAGACCCCGCCATCCCCTTCGTGGTTATTGTTTTTTAAACCACCCAGAAGTAGAAGCCCCGCGAGGCGGGGCTCCGTCGACTGCGCCTTAGAAATAAAAAAGGAAAATAGGTTAATTTCTACAATACTTTATGAAACACAATTTGGTGAGCATTTATCCGTTCTGGTGGACACAATTTGGTGAGTATTTCGAATTTTTTGGTAGTAAAATAGGTACTTTTCTGGTAGGCGTTTAAATACAAGCCATTTAAAAATAATAAAAACATGCCTACGTGTTTACTGTTGGAACCAATTTTTACAATTTACACAGGTACACTTGGTACAATTGATACAGGTATCATAAGGTTTCATAACTATAAGAAATTTCAAAAATAAATGGTGAGAATTCGAGAAACTGTCTAGAGTAGGTACCTAGGTAACAGTATTTTACGTATAAACTGCGTACGTGGCAAGTAGAGGGAATCTCTGGGGTCTTTCTATATCTCATTCGATGCTCGTTATCCCAAAAAAAGTAAGGATATCATGTTACTAACTACGAATTGTCCGACCTTTTCACGAGAGTGTACTTATAAGTAGATTTTCTTGACTTAATTAATGTGAAACTGCGGATCAGCAATAGAAACTCCGTGTAGTTTCCTACCTATAATATGATCTTGTGGGTATAATGTGGTCCAGTGGCTATCCCACTGCAGAGCAAATGCTTCTTCAAATTAGGAAAAAACATGATCTTCACATCTATCACATTTCACGTTGCTCTTTTGTTCTTCACAAAATGTAAAGAAAACCGTTGTAGGTAGATTATACTTTACAATCAATCCTTTTATGGCTATCGATGTGACGCCAACCTATTAAAATTAAATAAAAAGGGAAAGTAGATAGCATTTCAAAAAAATATACATTGTGTGCAAACCAATATCCAATAGGTACCATTTCACCCACGTGAACAAGTACAAGTAATGAATAGTGTCTACAACAAGACAGACGTTGTTTTCTTTTCAATATAGCTCGAAATAAAAACGGTTTTCAAACCTGACAACCCTACTGCCGAGGGCTGTGTCTTATTGAATTTATAATGTAATTCCACGTGCAAAGATTTAGATTTTTATTTCGCGTCTGTTTCGACTCGTCTCGTATCAGTTTTGGGATTATCAAGAGGCGCGAATTGAATATTGTGTCGAAGCAGTTTTTTGCGATAGGATTTTAAATTAGGTACTGGAAGGTTTAGTAATTCTGTGAAACTTGATATTGGGAGATCTATATATACACGTTTTTTAAATCATAGGATATCCTGAACTGCTTGCGGGAAAACAAGATTTTCTAATAAGTAGGTAGATGCCTAAACTATCGGGGAACAAAGGCATAACGTTAAGTAGTGTTTAATATATTTCCCCTAAAACACATGACGGGAAACCGGTAAGATTAAATACATTCAAAGCTACCACGATGCAGGAGGCACTCTCTCCCGGCAGGTTAATGTTTACAAGCCATGGAGGCAATATAATTAATATACGAGTTACATAATAGGCCGTAAACGTCCACTGCTGATGATGTATGCTTACATTATTACCTATCTATCTACTGTTAATAGCTGTGACGTCACAGGGATGAATAGTGCACAATCATAAGTTTGGATGTCAGCTTGACAGGATTAGTGAGTAGTGATCTTCTTTTGTTTATTTCTTATCGAACGTGATTTGTAATCGAAAGAAAGACGCTCTTGTTAGTAAGTCTGGAGTTCTGGGAGTAGGTACTGTGAGATGAGAATTTGACCAGGGTGTTGCGAATTTGTTCAATTAAAATAGAAATAGTTATTTGTTATGCAAGGCTGCAAAGTTTTTTTTTGGAGTGTTTAATTGTATTGAAAGCTGAGCAAGCGAAGGATTCTAGGATTGACCTACGAACGAAGCGACAAGTTCAAATCCTGAGCGTAGCGAGGGTTTCAAAGGTACGAGACGCAGAATAACTTTGCTGCCGAGCGAAACACACAACTTTTCACCTCACTACAGCGAGGAAAATGTTAGGTGCAAGAAAAACAGCTCAAATAATATATTAAATTTGTGTTTATTTATTAAAAAAAATAGCAGTATAATTATTACTATAATTAGAAATATTTAAAAAAAAATAGCTTTTGTGCTTGCGTTTGTCACTTGTGTACTATTACTAGGTGAATTATTTGGCAAATTTGCGGAATATTGCTCAATTTCATTGGATTCCATTGTTAATGTAGGAGACACAGACGGATTGGCAGGCGATTCAAAACGATTTTGTATCGTGCTGTCTTTGGAAGTTGAAGGATGAGTCCAAGGATCTGGGTCAAAGTCAAAGTCAAAGTCAAATCATTTATTTCAAATAGGCACATAAAAGGCACTTTTGAACGTCAAAATTTACAAAAAAATAGAATTGATTCTAGTTGCCCCTTCCAAAAGGTAGTTTCGTATGGAGAAGAATGGGCAAGAAACTCCACCGTTACTCTTTTAAAATATTTTACAATATTATGTAAGTTCACATTAATTATGTAATCATATGTGAAGACGATGCACCTAGAATAAAATTAGTATACCACAATAGGTAAAAAGAATTAAATATAATGCAAAGGCAGGTAAATTAATTATGTGATAGATACATGGTGCTCACATATTTACAAATATTGAAAAGTAGATGATGTTTCCAAAATTTTAACAAGTAATAATTTAGTGTGTGAGTTAAAGTAGTTTTTATGACATTGATTGTTACATTATGTACTTACATAATGTAACAATCAATGTCATAAAAATTATAAATTATACAATTAAATTAGCAACCATTTTGATTTTGTCTAGACTCTAGATTGTCCTATGGAGCAGGACCAGCATGTTTCCAAGCATTCTTATCTAGGATATAATCCTCTAATTTGTAATATGCTTGTTTACAAAGTGTACTTTTTATATGAGTTTTAAATTTTCTTTCAATTAATTGCAATATGTCACAAGGTATTTTGTTGTAACATTTAACACAGTACCCCATAAAAGATGTATGTACTTTAGATAAACTAAAAAATGGTAGATCTATTTTATCTTTATTTCTAGTATTAAAGTTATGTCTATCACTTATTTTATTAAAAAGATGTAGATTTTTTCTTACATACATAATATTTTCATAAATGAATTGACAAGGTACCGTCATAATATTAATCTTTTTAAATAGTTCCCTAAGAGATTCGCGACGACATAGATTGTAAATGGCCCTGACAGCTCTCTTTTGCAAAATGAAAATGGATTCAATGTCAGCAGCCCGACCTCACAGTAAAATGCCATATGACATAATGCTGTGGAAGTAGCTAAAATAGACCAAACGCGCGGTTTCTACATCTGTTAACTGTCTTATCTTCCTAACGGCATAAGCGGCCGAGCTTAATCGCCCCGCAAGAGATGTTATATGGGGTCCCCATTGTAATTTCTCGTCTAGCGTGATTCCCAGGAAAACCGTCTGATTAATAAATTCTAGTTTTTCTCCATTCAATATGATGTCACATTCGCAACTTCTAACATTAGGTAATTTAAATCTAATGCATTTCGTTTTTTTTTCATTTAGTACCAAATTATTTACCATAAACCAATCTTAGACCTGAAGAATAGAGTTATTTACATCGTCAAGATTTTGTGGCCGTCGGTCTACTTTAAAGATCAATGATGTGTCATCTGCAAATAACACCATCTTCGGTTGATTCTGCAGTAATTGGGGTAAATCATTAATGTAAACTAAAAAGAGGAATGGACCCAATATCGAACCTTGAGGAACGCCCATTGTCATTTCAGACCCTAATGAGTTCATGGCGTTTACTTGAACTTTAACCTTTCTATCTTTCAGGTATGACCTTAGTAGATCAAGAGCTGTATTCCTAATCCCATAGTGCTCTAGTTTCAGCAGAAGTGTCTCATGGTTTACGCAATCGAACGCCTTAGAGAGGTCGCAAAAGATTCCAATGGCATCCTGTGCTCCTTCCCAGGCGTTAAAAATGTTCTTTAGTAGGGTGACACCAGCGTCAGTGGTACAGCGCCCTTTGGTGAAACCGTACTGTTGTTCATGAAAGATGGAATTTTTATTAAAGTGACGTAACATTTGATTAAGCATTAACTTTTCAAACACCTTACTGAGAACTGGCAGAATTGACACAGGCCTATAATTGTTGGGTTCTTTACTATCACCGGATTTGAACAACGGAGTTCCGTTGTTCAAATAGTTAAGTAAAGTAGTTACTTTACTGTGTTTCAAAAGATCCGGAAAAACTCCTTGGTCTACACTGGTGTTAAATATGAATGCTAAATAGGGAGCAATGGTTTCGATGAGAGATCTACAGACTTTTACAGACATTCCCCAGAGATCCTCTGTTGATTTAATTTTAAGATCTTTAAAAGCTTTTATAACAGCTTGGGGGTTTGTATGCTGAAACCTAAACTCCAAAGGGCATGCCTTTACATTCTTTGTAAGTAAGGCAGCAGAAAGCGCGGGTGAGGAATTTAACGCTTCAGTAGTTTTAAGGGGAATATTAGTAAAAAAGTTTTCAAATTCCTGAGCTATTTCTACATCAGAGTTGATGAGGCCATGTGCAGTCTCTAAATTAAATTCTGTATTACGCTGTTTTTTCCTGCCTGTTTCATTATTTATTATTTGCCAGGTAGTTTTTATTTTATCATCAGCTGATTTTATTTTATTGCTAATATAAAGAGCTTTTGCTAGTTTGCACACACTTTTAAAAGTTTTTGAATATTTTGCAACATACTGATGAAATCTTGTATTATTCATATGTTGCTTTAGACCATAAAGTTCAAATAGCTTTTCCCTGCTTTTACGAATACCTGGAGTCGCCCAATCACTAAAGAAAAACTTTGTGTAAATAATTTTAGTCTTTAGTGGAAAAGTGTCATTAAATTGCGTGTTTAATAGTGAAAAGAACTCGGCGTAGAACTCATTTGGGTCACCTACATTATTAAAACTTTGATCACATAATGTACTGGCTAAAGAAATATTTAATTGCTATAATTTTTTACATGTAATTGGCCTAAACCTTATTAGAATTTTTTGTAAAGGCATGTAGGAGCAAAATGTTATTGTTTGGCCACTGTGATCAGATAGCAACTTATTTACAATTTGTTTGTGTAAATAATCACAATTACAAAAAATATTATCTATACAAGTGGCAGAAGAAGCTGTCACTCGGGTTGGTTCAATAAAAACATTTGACAAATCAAATGACCCGAAAAGATTTAATAATCTAACAGTATTCGAGTTATTTTCTAATAAATTAATATTAAAATCTCCACATATGACTATTGACTTACTACTAGTACTAAGTTTCTTTAACACATCTTCAATTACAGAATCAAACACAGATAGATTCTGGTAACTTGGAGGTCTGTATACACATACTATAACATGCTTATCAAGCTCAACACAGGACAATTCAATGGTGTGCTCGACAGACAGTCCGATGACGTCTTTTCGTTCTTTAGATTTAATTGAATTTTTAACTAATATTAATGACTCGCCATGTATCATACGTTTTCGGCTGAAATGGCTAACTACACAATAATTTTCATAATTAATTGACATTACTTGATGATCTTTTAACCAATGTTCTGTTAAACAAATGACATCAAACTTAGTATTTTCTAAAAACAATTCTATTTCCAGTAATTTGGAAGCGCAACCTTGGATATTTTGATTAAATAATTTTAAAGTATGTTGCACTCCCTTTGGTATTTTATTATTATGAGTTATATTGCCAGAAGATACCTTTTTATTATTCTGTAATAATAATAATAATAATTGGTTACTTGAAGGGGTAACTTCTGTTGTCTTACTGACTAGTTTAAATGATTATCCGGAGTGACCTCCACAACTACAAATGAAGTGTCTAGAATGCCCGTAGCAGTTCCAGCAGGAAGAGAATACCCTATCTGTCTGGTGGTGACCTCCAAAGATGTTGGTATTATAGGTGGATTCTCCTTCTTCGTACAGCATGAGGATTCATAATTAATCACTATGTTGTTAGTATGACTAGGCAACACAGACTCGTCCCTAATACTAAAAGTTGTTATATTATTTATAGCCTCATTAATACTGTATGCTATCAACATAGCAATCAGATGTCGATATTCCCAAGACAGAGATAGAGTTCTCTGAGTTAACTTAAAACCAATAACAAACTTGTTAGTGTCAATATACAATAACTTGTCACTATGACAACATGTCAGCTTATGAATTGTATTATTCAATATAAATTGATAAAGTATCAGAGTAAGGAAAAGCACACAACATCAGCTTTCCTACATTTAACTTTAATAAGGTGTTTACACCATCCATTATGTCCTTTCTGGTAATACCAGTACTATTACCTAATAGCAAAACCATGCTATAATAATTATCTAGGTTGGTTGGGCAAGACTGTTTTAAAGCTTCACCTCCAACGATGCCCTTGCATATTTTTGACTCGTTTTTTATAGAGTCCTCTATTTATCCTGCCACGGTACTGGACTTCCAGCTGCCGTGACGCTTAAGCGTGTCAGATCAGCGCCCGAGTCCGCCAAAACTGTGGCCGACGTCCTCCTAAAACAATGCCTGGTGTATTGCTCTGGTTCCTGTAGTACAAGGAAAGTGGCACTTTCTCGTGGCATACCACCAACTTTAATACTTCCCATAGGCTGTCTAACATACTTTCCTTTGCGATATTGCAAAAAAAAAAACGATCACGAATCACGAAGTTCTTATCAATATTGGTCTTCGTGTTCGATAAGATAACTAACAGCAACTTTTCTGAATGCTTCTCAATGTTTTCGTTGTAAGATACTCGTACGTGAATTACTAATTCAATTCCTCACTATTGGCATTACCAATAATGAGGACAATCTGTAACGCAAAGGAAGAAAATTAGTTTTACAGCAGATACTAAGACAGTAAGTACATACTTTCACATAAAAAAGTACCTACTTTAAACAAAGATATTATATAAAAAAAGCGAAATACTTACTTTTATAGCAAGAAATTCGAAGTCGGGTGCTTCGTTGAGAAACTGCTCAATGTTAGTACTGTTTAAAATCTTAGATTTTTTCGGTTTGTGGCCGCTTAACCTTTTCTTTAAAAATGCCAATAGTTTGGAATATTTTTATATTGTGTATATCATTTTTTGTTTTGATCGTGGCTTATAACATCGACTTAATGATCCAAAGTGTGCTTGATTTCCTTGTTTTAGATTTTTCTATGAAGCATGATGGCATTATAGTCTCCGAAAACGCTTTTGCGCCTTTAGATTGTCTCCATGCATTGAACAAATTGTAGGGTTTTATGTACCTTTCGCGCGATTTTTCCGGAAGAAACTCAATTCGGCGTTATGTATCGCTTGCACTAACTCTGCAGGTGTTCAATTTATATCTTCATCGTTGCTGCCTCGCTCATATTTTATAATTTCTTACGATTCAATCAAAAATCAAATCAAAATGATGGAAAGTGAATTGAATACAGAAGAAAATATTTTTTTTTTTTTTTTTCATGTAGTCGTGCTGGCCAGTGCGATTATTCTAAAAATGAGGTTGGCGTATGTACTGACATTAAATAAGTATTAGGTAATGCATTTTCAGTGGACTGGCGGTAAAGAAAATTATTGAATAGAAAGGTTCGAATTAAAAGAAAATCTTTCTACGCAAACGAATTAAATGCACTTTTGCACTCAGATTTCGAATGATAAACAGAATATTTCCGAGGCTGTAAGGTGCAAAAATACTTTGTTGGTTACATTATAATGATCGCTGTGTGTCGTTAATGATAAATAATATTTATTTTGTGAATTGGTTCAAAACACATTTTTGTTTAAATTAAAACTAGATGAAGTCGGTGTTTCCTAGCCGACTAATCTGAGAAGAAACACCGAAACAAACTCAAAGGTCAGTCTTTTTTAAAGTCCATAAAATTACATTGTACTGGTCAGATTTTATGAGGACCATGTAGGTTTATGTCCGAGGTGTGGAGGAGGGCACCGCTCAAGTAAGTTATCCTCCTGAAACAATCCCTGAGTCGTCTGTTAGGACACTCTTTGGTAAAGAGAGATTGGCATTCGGAAATCGATTTGCAATGCAAGCATCGAGGCATGTAAAACAAAGCTGCGTGGTCGATTCAAAACAGAATAGAAAAGTTCATTAGTTTAATGAGAAACTGACGCAGACAAATCGAAACATCAATGTAATGGGGCGTGTTGCTTTTGTTTGAACAAGCTTAGCAGTACGTAGGCCTGTGTCTGTGTACAGTTAAAAGGGGTGGTATGCACTGCATGCACAAACAATGTAAGTATAAATTATGGAGTTCTTAATAACACAAGAATGAAGAAGAGTTCTTTGTTCGTTCGCAAGGAGTTTTATAATTTGAACCATGTATACTGACCTATGCACTGAGAATTTCTTTGGAATCATCACGGTGAAATCTGTAACAAAAAAAGAATAAAATTAGTCTTGTGGTAAAATGAATCATCACTCGTAGATTAGATTAGAAAAATTTTATTCATTTTTTGTTTTTATTTGTTTTCTTTTTTTATGTACCGTGGGTAAATCGTAGATAGTAATCTACACATACCTGAGTAATCTACAATTTATTCAGATTTTTGAATGTTGGTAATCGATTAAAATCAGACTGTATATTGTAAAATTCTAGCCCATTCTCTGAATAAGTATTATTGTTAAACTTATTATTGAAAGCATCACCTGCTTATAAATAGATAAGTACCTACTATAAATAACCTAGTACCTAGGTAAATTGTATAAAATATGTTCGGTCCTTATAATAAAAAATCCTTTTAAGAGAAATATTTTCTTTCTTAAAATACTCAGACCTGCTCTGAATACTAAATGCGCTATTGTTGAGCTTTACATCGACTGATTCGATTTAGATAGAACATTGATTCTGTAGCCGCGCGGCGTACGCGCTTATTGACTTATTTTATATTTCAAAATACTTTTTCGTTCAAAAATATTGTTTTACAACATTGTGGGAGAAGAAAAATGTTTTTCCTTTCTTATCATTTAATGTTCTTCATTTCAAGGATAAGTGCTACTCAGTCTTTACTATGAAAACTTTCACCAAGAAAACCTACTCCTTGATTAAGACTGTACCTACTTTTGGTGTAAGGTTTTCGTAAATACCTTTGGCATAAACATGACAAAAGATTTTACAGTTCCTACACCATCACCACCACCATCATCATACCTTTATCCCAATTTATAAGTGCACACAGTACGACGAATACAAATACAGATGTATTAGCAGTCATCTCAGGATTCACCAAGTTTCGAGTCAAATCAAGTCAAATCATCTTTTTGTCCGATGAATTATAGCCGTAACAGTAGGCACAGTTTGTTCGCCGTGGCTGGGAGTCGAACCGTCGCTCGAGCCCAGTCTCCTGTCCCTCGCACACTCTCTGCACTCAACGCTCTCGTGGACGCCAAGCCTGACTGTGATGTGTTGGCGGATGAATGAAAGAAGATCTTGTCAGTATGTCTGGAGTATTGTGAGATGAGCGTATGTCTGTCGAGTAGCTGTATACTTTTCGTTGTTGTACTCAACTTAAGTGTTTGTGTCTTTAACTTATGTAATTGGCCTTGGCTAAAAACTATATAAACTATATAAACTTGGCTAAAACTAGATTGAGGGAAATATATTTTATTTATTTTAACATAGTTGTATGTTAAAATAAATAAAATATATTTCCCTCAATCTATCCATAGTTTCTTTTTGGCCTTCTTCGACTATAAAATTCATACTTAAGACATTCCAAACGGCATGCTCCTCATTCCTCCGCATCAATTGCCCTGCGTATACTACTTCATCTGCAATAATAACGAAACCCCACGATTTCAAATCTCAACCGCGTCTGCACAAGTAATTCCCATGTTGAGGCCACAGGGCGCCCCCGTGCACTCGCGCCATGAATAACATTATTCAAATTTACACCGCAGTCATTATGTCTGTTCCACTCTTCAGAAAGCACACAGAATACAGAACAAGCCAGAAGGCCAGCCGCGAGCATAGTCCCATGCCGCACGCTGCGTTAAAAACAAAACACAATATACATTCCGCTCTTGCCCCTTCCCGCGTAATACGGAAGCATTTATAATATAAACATAACATCTCATCATCTGTTTTTTTTTTTTGTGTGTACGGTCACCAAAAGTGATAAGTAACCAGGGTCATTGGATATAGTGGAAGATTAGTAGGAAACCGATGGTCATTTTCGAATAAAATTAATTTAATTAATAGAAAACAAACAGTTTATTTATCAAATTAAACTTCATTCAAAAACATCCATTGGTTTCTTAATAAAATTCAAGTGTATTCGACAACCCTGGTTACTTATCTGTTTTGGTGACTGTACATAAATAATAAAATAGATACACATAACATCACGCCTGCTTTGCAGGGCCGTATTTAAGCGTGTGGAGGCCCTGGGGCAACCAAAAAGTGTGGGCCCCGAAAATTTTGTGGAACAGACGATAAAAAAGTAAAACACAGTTTTCAATAATTTTTAAACAGGGTAGATTTTTTAGCTAGGGCAGTAAGGACAAGGTATCCTAATGGTTGTACGGTTGTACCTACACACCGTGTGTAAAACAGCGAAAAAAAATATCAAAGGAAAAGTTGTTTACTAGTGTTTAATCGTCGGAATTTAAAAATATACTTTTTTTTCGAAGTCTCTATTGTGGGGGCCCCTCTTTTGTGGAGGCCCCGGGGCGGTCGCCCCGGATGCCCTCCCCTAAATCCGGCCCTGCTGCTTTGTCCCGAAGGTTTAGGCATACCTAGGCGTACGTTTAGTAAGTAATATTAATAAAACAGACTTTAAGAAAAAGGTGTCGGCGAAATGTCAAAGTACACTATTTAATTTTATTTAAGACTAGCTGCGCCCAGCGATTTCACCCGCATAAATCTTGCAACTTTCTTAAGTAAAAAAATCCGTAAGTCCGTCCTTCTACAAAGTATTAGAAAACTATTTAAAAAAAGATGGATGAAATCGGTAAAGTCGTTCTTAAGTTATGGCGTGACCAAGGGAAATAGCGATTCATTTTTATATATATACACATAGATTGGTTACTGTTGCCTAGTCCTATGCGCGTTCGCGCCTTCTGGTTTGTTCTGTACTCTATGGAGATGTGGGAAACAGCGGAAAATTGTATTTACTTTACATTCCTGTCGAGGATCACCGAGAAGATTAATTATGGAACCCGTTTTGGGGGATCAGGGAGCAAATATTTTTCAGATTATGAGGTTTAAATGGGTTATGTTTTAAAGGGTCAAATGCTACCACGAAAATTGTGTCAACACAATAGAATATGGCATCAGCGCATGATTTAATAGCAATATTCGCTGTAAGTTGGTAAATCATAACTAGAAATTATTAACACGTTTTTAATAGGAAATACACATCTAGTATTTATAGCAAACAGGTGCGACGCGACAATGCGACGCGATTCTAGTAGAACAGATTCTATGAAAACTCGATTCATGGAAATTGTTCTACACGAGTCGCATCGCGCTGTCGCGACACGCCTGTCTGCGGCAGCTTTTATTCATAAAGTGTAAGCTCCATTGACGCTAATATCGAAATATTGAAATTGGCTTTTAATTTAAGACGTGTTATTAGTTGGAAGAACAGTAGGGATATTTTTGGATCGATCTAATACATTCGTCACAGAAGGAAACGCGTAGGTGTTGGTATCCGATTAAATTATCAGGAATAGACGAAATAAGACGTAATTTATTGAAACTCAAGGACTCTTTTGACTGATATAAATAACTTCTATTTCACTAACTACCCCTCGATGAAAATATACTGTAGAACAAGGGCCAATCAAATAATTATCGTTATAATTAAAACTTACTGAATTGTGATCACATTATGTACTTATAAGGAGACTGGGAGTAAGGTGTAATGTACGTAATTCCAAAGCAAGTCAAGTCAGCCTAAACCTTGCTGACTGGCTCTCCTCGCTACACCATGAACTATTTCAGTATAAATCGTCCCCATCTCAACACGAAAGGAGAAAAGAAGCAGAATGGAGGAATCTGAACGTCAACTGCTGTTTTAATAAATCAAATACCAAAAAGAAGCATTTAGTCAGTCATACTCAAGAAGACTTCTCTCTACAGTTATTTGTAATCCAATCAGCTGATCTCGGCTCATTTTCTTTTAAATATTTAGCCCTCTAATTAACAACAGCAGCTCATTTAACGATAAGCCTCGTCATTGCCATCCATCACGTCAACCACTCTCTCTGCAGGTGACGTGACGGCAAGGTCGTTTAGAAAACAAATTTTCGTTGTAATTATATACCTATCTGTTTCTACGACGAACAATCAGAATCTGAGATACAAAATCGCATGAAACCACTTTTCGTCTAATATTGTGAGTATACCATACACACTTATAGTAGCTAAGGGTAAGGTTAGGATAAGTAAACCTGTGCCAAAAAATTCTTGCAACTGAACTGGAAATAATTTCAGGCCCAGACGAAACTCTCACCAGAGCTTAGCACATCGTTACGATTCCAACGGCCATCAAACTAGCATGAGAATAGTTCGATGTTCAGCTCCTAATTACAAAACGGATCGCCTTGCTATCTCGTCGCACATCTATTAGATCGTAACTTGCCACTAAGTTACCAACTCGCTAGGCAACGACCTCTGCTAACGTAGCCGCCCAAGTTCAGACTGCGCCTTTATCGCTCCCGGCTTAATCCATCTTCTTTCACAATCGGGACCGATCCTTCCTAAATCCATACACTTTGAATACATCCACCACAAAGGATATTAAACTGTAATTTTTCGACTATTAAGTTCAATTTACGGTGTGAAATGTGATTCCCGAAATATTGCAGTTTGATTTAAAATGGTCTATAGTAAATGGAGATAGGTTTCAATTTCCCGCGGTTAGTGCAAAGTGTAAGTTTCAATAAGGGGCCAAGTGCAGGGTTTGCAATAAGAACATTGCCAGCAGTTGTCTCGTTTGGCAAGACTTATTGAAACACAAGATTTTTCAGGATTTTTAGTAAAAAAAAACTTTATCGTTTTATGTTTTATGTGCAAGTCTGGAACAAAGTGAATTATTTTTATTTGAGTTTGCAGACGACAGTTTTTTAGCTTCGAATTTGTTGGAACAGTTTGACGGTAGGTTGTCTATCCAATTTTTCCTATTAATATTACAGATTAGATTCATTTATTCACGAAATAGGCAGTGCGAGACGAACACGGTACATTAGCGTAATGTGATACTAAATAACATTCCATCATTAATATTTTCCTTGGCCAGGTATTGTTAAATAAATATTGTTTCATATTGACTGCTCAGATATTAATTTCGTAACTAGTCGGTCCATTATTCTCGAATATAAAAGCTGCTATAAAGCATCGTTATTTGTTACTATTATAATATTCCAATACCTATTAGATAATTGAATGCGCTGGATTTACTACATCGCGCACTGATTGCACACGAAAACAATATTTATGGTTAACAGTGATTTGATTCGAAAACTCAAAAGGTTAATATTAAGGTCGGGGAAAAAGTTTTTTCGTATTTTATAGGTATAAAGTTGTAGCACAAGCTCTTGGACTGTACTGTTTCTATCTCGCTAGTTTTGATACCAGTCAATATATGCCATTTAAAAAAAGAAACAAAAAGTGAAAACGAAACGGCATTTTCAATTATTTCTTTCTGTCCGCCAAAATGAGTGAATCTAACAAAAAAATTTGATACATTTTGAAGTTTTATTACAAAATAGGGAAAAATGGAACACAAGCCGCGAAAAAAATATGTGACGTATATGGACTTAACGTAGTGTCAGTAAGAGTAGCATAAAGTTGGTTCAACCGTTTTCAGTCCGGGAATTTTAATGTCAACGATGCAGCTCTCTGTGGTCGCCCTGTTACGGATAAAGTCGTTGTCATTTTTGAAAAAGGGGAGTAAGATTGGCATATTAATGGTTACGATATAGCTGAAGAGTTAGGGGTAGACCACAAAACAGTTATGGTCCATTCGAAAAAGTCTGGGTACAGAAATAAGCTCGATGTTTGGGTGCCGCACGAGCTCTTAGTCTTGAATTTGTATATATGCAATACGAAAGAACTTTTTCCCCGATCTAATAATATAATATAAGAAATTAAACCTTGCAAAATTAAACTTTAAGATGCTGCTAGTTTTAGTCTTTGTGTAAAAAAAAATATTTTAAGTGGAGCTCCTTGAGAAAAACTTAATCGATTATGATTGTTTCCAAGGCCAGTACCGCGTCACAATTCATAGTATGTTACTGTTACATTTGTGTTGCAGGGATCAATGGCCAAAATAAATAATAACACGCTAGATAAATTAATTTATTACAATAATAAGTTTAATTACCTGTTCCTTTAAAAGTTGTCGACTGTGATGCCACTTTGCGAATAGCCTAAAATATTGTAAATAAATAATTCGTTCCATAAGTCTTATTGAATTTTGTAATAAAGTCAACGTCTGCCAATACAAACGGGAACCACTTCCCTCCCACAGTGCCAAGCTATTATTTTTAAAATTTTTGCCTAAATTGGAATATTAACCTGCTAATCAGTATTTCCGTCCGCGTATTTTCCTGTAAAAGGGGGAAATTTCTAAAACCTTGTTTTAAAGGAAGATTTTGCGTTGTGTTTAGATTACATCGTTCATTTTTGCTTTTAAAAAGAGGTTTAAAAATTCGTGCCTGTTTAATATTTTTTTCAGGGAGAATATTAACGTCTTGAGCCGTCATTCCAACGTTCCGTGACGTTCGTACCTGTCCGGCTGGAATGGCTGGAGCAGGCAGTTACGTAGCCTGACATTGTAAGTGAATTCTCTTACGTAGGTACGTAAATAAAAAACAATTATGAATTTACGTTATAGCTATTATTAGACGAATCTATCGGAAAACTGCTAAAGATTTGCAATTCTACAGATTCGTTATAATATGTAGCAGTAGGTAGTTAAATTTATAAATAATGTAGCACCCCTAACATGTAAGCAAAATTCCATCACCTCCGCTCTCAAATATCCACGTTCCTATTTTGGACCAATTTTCGAGAGACGAAGCGTCAAATTCTTCAAATTTCGTTCTGCAACCGTTCACATTGGACGTGTAGTGACGTCATAGATGGCCGCGTATTCCCTACAAATTGTACATGCATGGCGCTGAATAAAATATGTGCAAGCGACACAAGGATCAGCGGAGATTGTCGAAGATCGCCGGAGATCCCCGAACGGTTCTCAAACAAAATATCGCAGTATTTTCCGTAAAACGCATTTGAATAAAGTTTTTCTGCGAATTTGGCGTTGTGATTTTAAATACGGATGACAGGTCTGGCATATATGTTAAATTTTATAAAAAAGGCAGATTTTTGTAGTGTTTCCATTGCTGTATTTTGATTCAGTTAAAACTGAACCCTGTTTGGGATTCAATTGAATATTTAGAATGAACATTTTTTTATTGTTTAATTTTAATTGTTATTGTATTAGGCTCGTGACAAATAAAATTCGATTCGTGACTAATAATAGCTGCACGGGTCAATCGAAGAGTAAGCTACGCTTGCCGCGGTCGATTTGTGGATGAGTGACCATTACATAATAATATCGAGACCCCTTTGTGCCTCGGTAAGCACGTTAAGCAGTTGGTCCCAGCCGTCATTCGTAGATCTTTTACTGTCGTTAAGGGTAGTCAGAAGTCCAAGAAGCCTGAGAACCGGTCTTATCAAGGGGTACTTATATTACCCGGTAGCTGGGTTGTGGAGGTCAGATAGGCAGTCTCTCCATGCACAATACTGGTATTCAGCAGTATCCGGTTAGACTGGAAGCCGACCCCAACATAGTTAGAAAAATGCTAGGCAGATTGAGATTTTATCGTGTTACCAGTCGTTACTATTTGGAACTAACACACTTGCAACTAATTATTGCTAATATGACGTGCACTCTTCATAACTTGAAAAGATACTAATAGAAGAGATTATTCCAGCCGTGACAGGTAAACTTGCCTGAAGAGTCTTTCCAGGCCATCAGTCAAAGCTTGTGCCGTATTTGATCGGGTATTATTATTTTCAGCAAAGGAACTCTCCTCTGCTAAAATTAATAGTTTATTAGATATAGTTAAAAGGAAGTATATTAATTAAAAGTGTCTCGGCAGGACATCCGAGCTGGTTCTCAGATATTCGTGGAAGTAAGTCATTGGCCGGATATTGGGTATAAGACGGTCTCTGTCGCCCGCGTGCTCCGAGAACAGTTTGCCAATATCTGATATTCTTTCTATTTTTAAAGCAATATTTAAAGTAGGGTAGAATCTGTTTTGATCGTTGGGTTTGAGAATGTGTTGAGTTTTGATGTGAGCTTGAGACCGTACGAACCTACCAACATGATCAAACACCACCTCGGACCAACACTATTATAAAGAGTAGGTACCTAGGTACTCATAGATATTATTTTAAGTGATATGATTTTGATTCTGTATGTATGTGTCCCTCCCAGAGGTTAACAATGTTAATCTTTATATATATAAAAATTACGTGTCACGTTGTTTGTCCGCGATGGACTCATAAACTACTGGACCGATTTTAAATTTGATTTGCACACCGTGTGCATTTTGATCCAACTTGAAAGACAGGATAGCTTACATCTCAATTTATAGTCGCAATATTATTTTATTGCAAATTATTTGTCTATTATTTGACAGTCATAATTATCTGTTAGCTCCAAACGATTCTAACAGATGGCGACTATATTATATTATGCTTTGCTACCCGGGCGAAGCAGGGGCGAGTCGCTAGTATAATAATACATTTTACAGCTGACGCCAAAAAGCGGGAAAAACGCTTGAAGCACATTAATCCGCGTTAGTTTAAAAATAAAATAGAGACGCATTTTATATTGTTGAACTTTAAAAATAGCAAATAACTGCTTTAAACGTATTTTTTGTCTGAAATTGAAGTATGATTTATTTAGAGACTAGCTTCGCACGGTTTTGTACGTCTTGAAATAACATTGAGATTTCTTTATAATATGTGAGTTAAATATGAGTGTATAATACACTTAAACCTTCCGGAATAAATTCTCTAAAAGATTCTAAAATCCATCTAAATATTTATTTAGAAGAACATCACAAAGAAAGACACGAAAAACGACTTTAGTTTATAAAAGCGACTTTAGTTTATAATTAGATGTGATAACTTGATTCATACCTTACAATGCACATAAAGACAACTTCGTACATAAAGACCATTCATCATCGCCACGCGGCCATCCGAACAACTGAGCGGTCGCTCCGCAGTCCCGCACGCGTCACGTCGGCGCACGTGACGGCGTGACGGCTATGAACGGTATAGTTTAACACGTTAGTAACTTGACTTTACAATATGCATTATACATTGACGTCAGCATCACCGTTGTTGTAAATCAAAACTGGTCAACATCTGGCTATTCTGAGTATTTGTATGTATTGAGGCGTGATTCCGTGGTCAATACTCAACCAGCAAAGTAATCTTATAACAAAATATTATAAGTCTGTTAACACATACTATAATCATATATCATCATCATATAAATATAATCCAAGTATGTTGCAAGCGCACTATAAAAATGATAGCTTTTATAAGATACTTGAGTCAGAGCGTAATAGAAGCACTAGTGCCTGTAACTGCATAAGCTAAGATTGTTATAGAAACTATTGTTTTTCGTCAAGTATATGAGTTAATGACTTTATCCATGTTCATTGTAAGATCGTTACAGAAATATATGCTCCTATACTGGCGCCAAAATCCTTGTTTATAGCTTACTTCAAGTATCTTACAAATGCATAAAAAAATAGTCTTGAGAGCGTTATACGAGTAAGTACTGACTTTGCTAGTTGGGTATGTAATTAACTACCTATCTCTAACATTTTCATATAATATTTATCGACATCCTGCCTCGAAATATATTTTTGTTAAGTTCAACCATACCTACTCACATAAGTGCGAATTTGCTCATCTTATATGTTCTACATTAGATCAATATTGTTCCTACACAAAATCTACAGTCATTATTAGTAAGCATCAATGTTGATATTTGAAAACTCAAGATGAGATAAATAACACTTTATATCTATTAATAAAATAAAAATGTAATATCCTAACTTCAATAAAACTATTAACAAACTGAAATATGGAATCAATTGGATAACACTATTTAAAAAATAAACAATTAAACTCAAATCATTATTTGCATGAACCGAAATGTTTTAAATGACTACCTGCACCGGCCTGGTCTTGTGGTGGTTGGTGGTTGGTCCTATATTATATGTAGATAAGTTTATGTATGTATGTATTTGTTGTATATGTAAATGGTACACCACTGACTACCTGCATTATTGTCTCTCCTTCTCCCTTGAATCCATCCAAAGGTTGTCTGTAAAAGATCGCTATTAGCGATAAGACCGCCCATTGTGTCACCCTGTGTAAAATATCTACATTTATATCTGTAATTGTTATGGTGTACATAATAAAGCGTATTCTATTCTATTCTATTCTATTCCCATTAATCAGGAGTTCAGGAACAATTTCGAAACTGCTCCTTGGCCCTAAAAGAACCATAACGAGAAAAACATTACCAACAAAATGTAATTTAAACACGTTTCCTCGTACAAAAGCATAGTAGGTCACAATCAGATCTCATTCATTATTGTAATCGCGTAGTGTAGGATCAAAACCTCATTAAGTGCGACTGAGATTAAAACCAACAGCGGCGCTCCCTTATTAACATAAACCGTTTATGAAAGAAAAAACGAGGCTATCATAACAAGGGCGGAAGATCTAAATATATTTTAGTAACGAGGATTCATACCCAGACCCTGAAAATGACTGGTTTTATTAAACCATTATAAGTCTCCGCATGAGAGGGACTTAGCGGATTCTTACACACTCGCCCACAATTATGTATTGAGGTAATTAAACGTAATTGTCAAACAATGGGTGTATTTACACTCTTGGCGTTAAGGTTCGCTGGCTTAAACTTTTTGTAACTTTTAGATCGTCGGACGTACATAATTATGTCGTTTTTGTTGATCCCGCTGTAAAACTCTTTGAAGCCATTTCAAAGAAACCTGCATTAAAATATTGGTGGCATGGTATGATCAATAATTCAACTATTGACTTCTTGTTTTTCTTCTCTCGTTAAATTTCAGAAAAAAGTTAATTGATATATTATTTTATTTCTGTAAGTAGGTTTGTACAAACACTGTTACATGCCAATCATATTTTAAAAACTAGATGAAGTCGGCGTTTCCTATCTGACTACTCTGAGCCGAGAGCCGAAAGGCTGAAACAAACACTGAGGTTACAGTCTCTTTTGAAATCCAGACATAATCTTGGTCAAATAATTTGAGGACCATTTATAGTAGTGTCTGAAATGTCTTTTGAGGTAAGAACCTCAAAAGACATTTCAGACACTAACCTGTCCAGTCAGTGCACGCATTTGCCAGTAACTGTGTAGCTCAACTCAGAACTTAAGGAGCTCAATCACAAAGAAAGGACATTTGGGTGGGCTGCATAAAATACTCAAAACCGCCAGACAGTTATCAAGACATGTATTCAATCTAGCCTGAATGTTACTCACATTCACAGTCAGTTTTCTCTTTAAATGTCATCAAAATGATCATGTTATGTCATGTAAGTCAACAAAAAACTTCTATGAAGCAGGAAGCGAAGCACTCAATCACCACTCTACAGAAAAAACCATCGAATTTATGAATATCTACTCGATGTACGGCTTCGAGGAGCAAAAACTTCCTAATATGGAAAACAAGCATAAAATATAGATCATCTTCTACTCTTAGACATCAATAAACAGGGGCGGAGAGAGGGGGGAGAGGTCTGCAAAAGGTTTTCGATTATATCTTGAGATGTTTGTTGAGTGTGTCCTTATTTTTCCAAATATTGTACATGGACTTATGTATATGATACGTGCGTTCTATGACATAGGTATGAGTAATATTTATGAGTTTCCGCACGGAACCATGAAGTACATATTATGTCAGCAGAAAGCGGAGGCCTGTATACCCCGGCAGTGGGAGACGATGATTTTTTTATTTACGTGTACAAAAGTATTTTTTAAACTAATTCACAGAATTCATTATTATATGAGTTTACGTTAAGACTGGAGTTAAGTTTGGACGCAAAAACTAGTCGATTGTTCGCTCTAAAGCTTCTTGAATTCAAACAAAGAAAGGAAAAGTACGGAGAAACTTATTACTGGGCCATTGCATCAATCATTCCGTCAAAATAAGTAAATATTTCTTATATTTTCAAGGTCTAAAGACGGAAAAGTCACAGAATATGATTACTACAGCGCGGGTCGCTTTGAGATACGATGTCGCTACCTATTGACTCTCAATATATTCATTTAGGAGGTTGTAATACCAAATTTGTAAATAATATTATGTTGCGCTGTTATTCATTAAGAGAAATAAGTCGTAGAAAGAATTAATGTGAAACCGTCTCTTTTGTCCTTTTTTATGACACACCACAGGACCGAAAGCAGAGGTGGAAAAATAGCTTTGGTAACTTGTTACCTGGAGGTAAATGAAATGTTTAGACATTACAAAGACTGTGAACTGTGACTGTGACTCTGAAGCTACCATGCTACCATAAACTAGACTTGTGTTACTGAGCTTTATGGAGTTTTCACAAACCTAAAGAATTTTATTTTTCAGAAGTTGCACAACCAGGTAAATGAATACCAAAACCAAAATCACAAACAAGTACCTAAATTTTACGCGTGCCCGTCTATTACTATTCGTACTGTCACTCCGAGCTATCTCAGATGATCAAGATACAGCAGCACAATGCGAGGAATATATCAGTGTATTGTGTCGCCATTGTGACGGATATAAGTGGGTGTCAGTGGAAGTGCGACGCGCCACGCTGGGCCATTGTCGGGGCCGGGCGCGACGCCACGGATGATATGTGAATGAGAAGGACGCGCAACATTAAGTACCTACTTGTGTCAAAATATGCCAAGACCACGTTTTTGTTGGATGAAATAAGTAGCTCATTGCTTTGTTGCGGTCTGTCTACAGTTGCATTAGTTAAGCAGCAAGTTGAGTTCAAACTGTTGCATGTTATGTGTCTATACTAACTATTTAACTTAAAAAAGACTTGGGTTAAATGCCTCAGTAGCAAAGTCATTAAATTTCCAACCAAAAAGGTCAGTTTTCTAATAAAGGTGGCTAATTCGGATGTTATTCAAATTTTCTAGACCACCATATTTATTGGGCGCCAAATTTTACCGATGTTTGATATCTTCTATTTAGTTAAAATGTGGCATGAACTTCAGTAATTTTATCCTAAAGTTCCTAAACAAATTGAAAAACGACCCAATTGTTGTAAACAAATCAGTTCGAGTAAAAAACATAGTTAAAAAAAAAAAACACTGTTGTGAAGAAGTAAAACCTTTTTTGACCACGTAGGACCGCTAAATTCTCTTTATCTGGCTAGTTAGGCAAAGTAATTTCACCATTCTTCATTTAAGAGGCTGCAGGACAGATGCTGATGTTACTGCGACCGGCAATGGCAACAATATTAAGATTTAATTTATGTTTAGAAAAGACGTAAATTTAATAAGACGGAGCCAGAAACTATGCAGCGCGAAATATAATCGTAACTGTGAGGAATATTTCCAAAACAATAAGCATATGCATAATCAGCCTATAATGTTCCCACTGCTGGGCCACAGGCCTCTCCTCAAGAGGGAGTGGCTGTAATCTAGCACGCGGGCCCAGTGCAGGTTAGTGGATGTCACATCACGTCTTCGAATTTTTGGTTCTACATGCCGGTTAAATGTCTCACTGTTGGTGGCGCGTGTGTTGGATCATTCGGTTCCCTACAAAATGGTTGAGCTGGATGGTGCTGATCCACGCGTCATGTTCGTGAACGGGCGCCGTCAGTTGAGACTGGTCATCTCTTAACTGCCACGGCTTATTTTTATTATGAATCTTATATTTTGAATTGTTTCTTAATAATTTTTTTTTCATTGTTCTCGCATATAGAAGCAACAAGAATAATGTACCCAGGATTTTGTAATATCTTGATTTAAAAAGAGTGTCCTTGGAATTTCCTGCCCGTTCTTCTCCATAGAGATCTACGTTTTGGAATGGGCAACTAGCTTCAACTTTCTGACTAACTGACCGACTCTTCGACAATTCAAAAGTGCCTGTAAATGGTTTAATTGAAATAAATGCTTTGAGTTTGAGTTTGGTTTGCTCACGATGTTTTCTTTCACTGTTTTGAGAGCAGCGGTGACGAAATTATTTATACAAAGTAAAGCGCCTGTCTGGGTTCGAACCCACGACCTACATCTCGCAAGTCAAGACCGTTACCTATGGGCCCACTCCTCTTCAAAACAATAAATTCGAATGAATGGTGACATTAATTGACCCCCCAAATTCATCAGATTAGAGAGGTCCTGACTTTATACTGTTGGGTTATCTAAAGGGAGGTGTCGTGGTTAATTGTGAACACTATATAACAAAATATTTTTAACTCTGATTGTAAAATACATTAAAATTTGCGAAAACTATATGAAAAACATGGTGAAAAGCGACCGCAATTGTGACCAGAAAAAAGTTGGAGATTTGTCGGATGTTGTTTCCTACAAAATTGCAAAGCCTATATTATAAAATTGTAGGGAAGTATCTGCTAATTTACGTTTGCAATAAAAATAATATTCATTTAAATTTGTATACTTCCGAATTGGCCACCCTAAATAATTATAGTAGCTACATACTAATTTCATGCATTTTTTAATGATTATAATATTATCTGTGGTGGAGGCTGCTGTGGCGCGTACCCCCGTTAAATAGTGGTGCGGGCGCCATTTACAATATTGTTACCTTATTGTGTTTTTTGATAAAAATTCACGAGTTTCGATAAAGTAGTGTATGAAACTGCTCATAACTAGTTAAAACACTCGTGTGAGCCTATTATAGACATCGCTTGCGCTGCGGCACGGTGTGTAAATCGAATATTGGTGGCTTGTCCATTTTATGGCCGATTAAATAAAAAAATGTACTTGAACGTCTATGCTACCATGGTAGCCAGGTTGATTTGTTCCGTTCATAACGATTTTGTATCGTGGTCGCGCTGTATAGCGTAAAAAAAATGTCAACAGATGGGTCTGTATTACATTCCGCGTTTTTACTTATGCAATACTCTGTGGAAGAACGTAAAGCAAAATTTAAAAAAAGTTGAGTCATCGTCGCGTCATAATTTGACATTTCCGTTCCGTTTGATGAGAGCTCTGTGTTTATTATAAAAGTGCAATTTATTTAATAACCCAGTGTATTAGTGTTATATATCATAAAAATCCTCATTAATCAAGCTTTACGAATATATATGTGTGTCATAGGTTTAGAATCAGTTTTATTATGATAAAATCGTTATGAAAAAAATGTGGCCATTACGGCAATTGCGGCACGGTGCGCGTTGGTGTTTTCGTCTAAATTAGGTATGTTTTACTAATTATTCTATTACACTAATGCTTATTAGTATACACACTCTAAACTTTAAAATACAACGAAAATAATTAGGATTAAACGTTTAAAATTTTGTTGCTCCGGTAATTTTGTGTGCGCAACCATGGTAGGCCGGGACATACTAGTGCAAAATCCAGCGTAAGGGTCTGTTTGTTTTGGTTTAGTGTGATAATCTGAACATACCAACTAATGGACATATGGACATAAAAAAAGGTTATTTAGTCTAGTTTAATTATAAATAGGTTTTACTGACTCAAACTACAAAATGTTGTACAAACATTCACTTAGAACAAATATTTTACGGAAATTCAACACATGTTCTCAATTAATTTTTTAATTTACCTTTGTTTATTAAGCCGTAATTTAGTTTTCACACCTATTGATTCTGTATGGTTTCAGCTATACACACGATTTTTTATTAAGGTATAGTTGCAGTAGTTTTCTAGTTATTACGTTTTATGTTTAAATGATCGGGGGTCACGCGGGGCCAAAGTTAGAAACGCGCGAATGTACGTACCGATCGCGGGTCAAAAATCGCGTGGCGTGGACGGTCAAAAGGCAGTTTTTTTTTGTTACCTCTTACAACTATATTTACGGCGAGTAATTGCATAACACACTAAGAGTGCCGTTGGCTTTCATTTTGACAGTTCAACATCATTCATTGGGTTATTTACGTTGTTGAGTAGACAAATTTATTTAGGTTTTTTTTTTGTAGGTAAATATTTCGAACATTCATGAAGCAATGGAATAGCAACATCCTTCAAAATGATTTAGATTGTGATTGAAAGTGTGTTACGCAATTAGGGTGTAGATCTTAGACCTAATACGATAGTGTGGCTATTAACTATTATTACCTAGTATAATTCTAGTAAAACTGTTGGCTAAATAAAGTACCGGTAGGTTTGTTTTATGGTTGCCAAAGAAAGTAGAGCAATTATTTTATTCAATTTGCTTGACTGGGGTAACGTTACATGTCTAAGGAATAGTATCAGATGGCTACTTACTTTTTCATATTCCACTTACGCATCTGCTCTAGAATCTAGTTTCATCTTGTAACAGAAACTGGTTCAAGAATAAAATAAAATGAAATACAATAAATTCTTTGCACTATAGGTACATTATAGAGATCACAAAGTCTAATAATGACTAAGTAGCTAGATAGATGGTATTAATCAACTATGGTATTAATTAATAAAGTTACGCAAACTGGATATCCGACCTCATTCGTCAACATTTCCTACAGTGGATAGTAATGTCTCAGGCTGATGTGTGGTGTCTGAAAATATCATGTTTTGTTACAAATTAGGATAAATATCGTGTATTGTATAGTCAGTGGTGAGGTAAGGGGCCATTAGTTTCTGTCTAGCGGCTAGGCGGTATCTAGACCTACCTGGGTGGACTGGACGAATACTTCACTGTCGAATTATCTACACCGTGATTTAATAGGCTTGGTTAAGCAAGCCTTGGCTTGGTTGCGGGTTTAAGCAGAACATCCACTGGTCCGCACTGGCCGCAACGCACGCACAGCATGCAACGGATTTTGGTTTACTTTGTATGAATTCATATAGCACTGCGTCCACTATCTGTACCGCCCGCACCGAGCGCTCGGTTCGTTTCATCATACAAACAAACCAAAATCCGTTGCGTGTCGTGCGTGCGTTGCGGTCGGTGCGGACCAGTAGACGCCTCTGTACTACTAACATCACGGTTTGTGCCAACAACCAGAAACAACGTGATTAGAAAGGCGAATTTAACAGTAATTACCTTCTTGTATTAGTAATTATTAGATTCGAATGAAAGTCTGAATAATCTCTCTAAATAAGACTTTTAGCAACATGAAACCAAGTGTGAACTAGATCTTAGCCAATTCCTTGATTTTGAACAGATATACAAGGTCAAATTAAATTAGCTAGCGAAACTCCGCAGACGAAATGGGTATCGATATCTATAAACAAGATAAAACAGAAAGGAAGTTAATTTGATGACTTTTTTGTGGGGTCATCGACCACAGTTAGTGTAGTTACTTAAAACATCAGTATAAAAATTAGTTTTTTTTTGTATGTACTTCACAGAACTACTAAACACGATAAACCAAATGAAAACAGATTTTCTCAACTCATACTTCAAGTAACAAAACTCCCAGCGGTCGTTGATCTCTAAATAAAACATCCAATATTTTATATTTTTAATCTATCGTGTTTAGATATCGATATCCATCACGTCTGCAGAGTTTCGCCAGCTAATTTAATTTGACCCTGTATACATATAATACCTACTCTAAAAACAGAACAGGACCTTTGAAACAGATTAAAAGTATATCAAAAAACTTATCTGTGTAAATGCAACCAAAAATACATGAGTGTTTAAAATTGCTGAGCTCCATGAACTGCGAACGGTTCGCGTCCATTAGTCCGTATCTACAATCTAGACTTATCTGTAGTAAGCACTGGATGCTTTTAGCGTCATTATTGTCGACTAAGCTACCTACTTACATAAACCTGCTGTTAACCTAGCGGGTCCCATTATTACAATAATGTAGAACCTTTGGTTCCCTGTACTCTAAGAAATATTCAACGTATTAACGTTGTTTGGGGTCCCATGGTCCACATAAGAGCGGCCATGATTGAGGTCTGAACGTCCAGGGGATTCAACACAAAGGGGCACGGAGATTAAGGGGACGCACGGAAATATTATTATTTATTTTTATGTGGATCTTGTATGTGTACGGTCTGTTCATATAATGTAGTGATATTAGATAACGAGATAGAAAATCTTTGCGAAACGTCGGTGTAACAATTTTTTTTGAACGCTATTTTTATACGCTAACACAGAACACTAACATGATATTATTTTTAACAACTCTACATAATTGGGTAATATTGATAGACGGATCCAGGCTCTAGAAATTAAGGTGAAAACGCATAAAGAATCTAGTATACAGAATTGCATCTCAATAAAAGCTATCGCTGTCTACTATCCACTTTTCAACCACTTTACCACCCTCACTCCGCCAATAAGTCACAGCCTGTACAATCTTCTTTGACCGATAAAATTTATGGAGTGCACCGCACACACTACTGGCACATCTGGTAACATCGCACCGCATCGGACGCGAGTCGCTTACGAGTTACGATAAATATATCAATTTCCGCGCGGTTGCGTCGCCGCACCGCAAATATCCTCCCTTATGACCTGCATATATGCCGTCCGACCCGCAAATGTACGGACCGACCCGCAAATATCCCGTACCGGACGCAACGCGCGCCGCCACACGTCCACCGCAATGAATTGCTGATACGGATAGAGCATTCGTTTTATATTTATTGGCAATGTATCTGATATGTGATTGGAGATCCTAGAACTACGTTTTTAATGGCAGTGAACCGAAGTTGTATAGTAAACTTGAGAGTAGTATCAAATGATAGAAAATAAAAATGGCGTGGCGTGGCGTGGTGGTGTTTGTCTGTGTGTGTGTGTGTGATCGAAATTGGATTCGGAACTTTATCCAAATATTATCATTATTATCCACAGCTTGACTTCGCCCACCGCTGGGCATAGGCCTACCTGTTCTTGTACCAATCCCCAATCCAAATATTAATTTGTTATAAACTACTACTCTGATCTAACTGATATTTTCTAAGTAACGAATGGGGCTTTTAATAGTCTCGAGTACCGAAGTAGATATAAACTCGATCTACTTATAGCGCGCATTGAATAACATACCTGCCAGCTATTGAATTACTGAATCTGAGAGCATAATTATGTGTAAGTAGGTAATTCAATTTAAGGAACATCATTAAGTAAGTAATGCATACCGTTAACATAATATTATAGCCAAGAAAATCTGGTCTTAAAATACGATTAAGTAACTCGGATAACTAAGAAAATAATGTCTAAACATAGGAATAGCTTACCAACCCTCGAGAGAAATAGTTTTCATCGAAAGATTTTTCTTGAAGAGAAGATAAACGTGAACGCCCATCTCTGGAGATTGGCTTTGCTCCGGCCGACTTGGGTTCTAAGTCTTTTTAGACATTTCTAAGTCGGCCATGGTAACGCGAGCCCAGGCGGAAGGCTCTCAGATAGTTCGATAAAACTGTAACAGGGTATATACAGCTCCCGCCATAGATTACATCTTACTGTGGAGGTGTTTCATTGGATGGACTAGTCGGACCCACGCACCAACATTTTTTTTACGGCTTTTCGGCCTTCGTGGCACTGAGAAGTAGTTGTGCATCGGGTGACGTGAGTTAGCTTGTAGTTTCGCCCTATCGATGCTGCTGGCTATGGTTCTGCGAATGTTTGGAGGCGCAATACCAATCAGTGGATACAGCATTCGTACTGGGCCTGGGGTTGGTTTAAGGTAACCACTAATAATCCGGCACGTCTCATTTATAGCCGTATCCACCAGGTCGGTGTGGGCAGAACGGTTCCATACTGGACAGGCATATTCACCAGCGGAAAAGCAGAGCATCATTTCAGTTTTTCGCAGGACTTTGGGAGACGCCCTTAATCTGGTGGCCGATAGGCAACGTAGCAAGTTATTTCTGGTATGAACATTCAGTTTTACATTTTGGCAGTTATTTTTGTAGGTAAGCGATCGGTTCAGAGTAAGTATTTCGGGTGAACACTGTGAGGAATTGAAACTTCCCGCCAAGCGATGTTCAGTTTATGACCCACCTATCTGTTACAGAGGTGGAAGATGCATGATTGAGTTTTTGAGGGATTCAGTTAGCTTTATCAGCATAATAGTGGCCGAAATCAGTGAGAGCTGTGGAAAGGTTTGGTCCAATCTTCTAAGTTAGTAGCTTGTCAAGAAGTGCATGTCGTCAGCGTATAGAAATCGGCTCCTGTTCGGGTTTACCGATTGGTCGTTAGTGTGTAAGTTGAATAGTAGCGGGGCCAGTATGCTACCCTGAGGTAGTCCACTTTTTTAGCTCGTCATCTACTTCTATCCTCATGAACGTTCGCCTAAAATCGTCGGTTACTGAGCAGTTCTCAAAGAATTCCTGTAAACTTTAAATCCTGTCGGGGTGGCGACCTTCCATAGGAAGTATTTGACACACTCCCGGATACCTGAATTGAGCCACCCTATATATTTTTACTTAAAGGTTTCTATCTTTTTAAATAACCGTAGTACAAAGAAAAAAGAAACGTAGTTTTGAAGCCACTCACTCATTATCATTTCCGTTTGTCATTGTTTCAAATTTGAAATAGGATTACTAAAAAAAAAACAACAGTTTAATTGCAATAAGTCGTTTTTTCGCGTTTCTCAGGGACAAAATGAGTGTGAAATGTTTGTAGAAAACAATGGTTTACACTGAGAAAACGTTTATTTAGTAACTTGTGTTACCTCCAAGAGCATTTCAGACGGCCGTCATGAGGTTTGGCATGGGATTAATTAATGCCACTATGACGTGCTGTGGTATGTTCTCCCTTGCTTCCAAGATGGCAGTTTTCAGCTTCTGCAAAGTTTCTGGAGCTGGTTGGTTAGTTTTAACACGCCTCTTCAGCTCATCCTATAACTGCCCTATTGGATTCATATCTTCTTGCTGACCATTCCATTACTGTGATACTAACGTCATGCAAGTATTCTCTAACAATTATTCTTTAAGTAAGCGCCCTTGCGTTCTCTTATCAGACATAAAAATGAAATCCCGGTCCACAGACTCTTCATATAGCGTTACATGAGTCTATAGGCATTGATGAATGTATCAGTCGCTATCTAGTGGCGGCAACCGTGGTCCCGTCACAACCTCAAGGCTAGTTTTTCCTTCGGTGGAAATTCCGGCCCCAGACTGTCCATGACCCACCGCCATAACTCACCTACTCTGCACTGCAATATTGTTGAAAACGTTTTCCCTGTCTTCGGTAGACTGTCCTACTTCCATCATTGCCTGTCAACATTTTCTGCTTTATTAACGTTATTAGGTAATTCAAGTTTTTTGCTTTCTTACACTGATCAAGTTCTTCTTTACTTATCTAGTTAATAAATTAAAATGACATTGAAAAATAGAGCAAAATATATTTTTATTTAAATTAATAAAATAAACTTCGATCCCCCTTCAGAATATTCCTATTAAACCCGCTACACACTGAGTGCATCAATTTATCGCGCGACAAAACACCGCACGGGTCGCGCGTCGTCGCCCACGTTCGCGACGGGCGCGTTGCTATTAGCAGCCTCGCAGCGTCCTATTACCGGACAAAGGCTGGCGCGGCGCGACTAATTTACGCGGTAATTAAACCGTTACATTATTTTGTCGCACCCTATTTTATGCTTCTGATGCATGTCATGTGAATCAGCTTTGTAAAGTTATCGCGCCGTCAAGTGAGAGTCGGGCACTACGCATGTTTATGTTATGTCTGCGAAAGTAGGTTGGACATGTTTTTGACGTTGCTTTTTTATAATATATGTCTCCATATCTTTTATATAAGAGGTATAAGAGATATTTAGCTGAAGTCAGGGGGACCACGAAAATAACTTTACTTCCTAGATATTTTGACCTATTAATAACATCGTAGAGCTAATAGTTTTCAATGTTAACATCACCTTCAAATGCAAAATAACAGCATTACACACTTCATATTTAACGCCTATGACAATTTTCATTTTGCATTTCAGCATTATGAATGAACCATCAATAATAAATTCTTCCACACTGAAATACAGTCGGATATCGTTTGCAATATACCTGGTCGGTACTAAATGTGAGCTGGTTACGAGGTGCATAAACATTGTTATGAATTTTCGCGCACAGAACAACATTTTCACGTTGTACGCTATACATCGGTACTTATACTGGGGCGAGAGTTAATGCACTCAGTATCGAGAGGCAACGGTGGCCACTAATGAACATTACCGTTAGTGCAGCTGCAAATTGCTTTAATAATACAGGTCGTAGGTCGGACGTGACGGCAAATTAGCCGTTTGTCCGGGTTTATGATGCATAGAGAACGGACATACGGTCTTGGTACATTGCCAACTGTATTTTCCTATTTCCTGAACCCGGCAGTCCCCAATGACCGGTATTTGGCAGCGGTTTTTATGAAGGTAAACGATACAGCTGGTAGATTGTATGCATTTGTAAAAATGTGAATGCGGTTATTTTGTTTCGTTTGGATTTCCTTAATGGCACTAGAAAATAGAGTAGTCAAAAAAGAAACACAGTATCGTTTACCGCCACACTCATAGACGACAAAAAAAGTTAATAATACATTAACCAAATAGAAATGAATGGTAGACGTAGACGTATCATGACAAACGGCTGAAAATAAAACGAATGGTTAGGATCACTAGTTTTATTTTCAGCTGTTTTTAAGTTATTTAAGTGGGTGGCTACCGTTTTCATTTTCTTATCAGAAGTTTTAGAATAGTGTGATGGCATTTGGAGTGCGACGGTAATGTTTTACAAACACGGTAATGACGGACGGTAATGTGTTTTGCAAACAGTAATTAAGTAGCAAATAGAATTAACTCCGAGTAAGTATCAAGCTTTTAGTTTGTACGCCTCAGATAATATTTGCGAGCACTCTGTTGGTACGTAATTACTAACTATCCATAATAGTATTATGCGAGTGCGAAACTGTGTCAACAACAGACAGCGGCGTCTTTTTGCACAAGTACAAATAACAACATACTTTGGGCACCAATCTGTCTGCCTTATAAAGTGATTATGTAAATATCCTTACAAGTGTACCTATAGCAGTGAGCTTATTTATAATGTTCAAACGTCTTTTTCGTTTCGTTTCGTTATACGAATAAAATCTATCATTTATTACACTCAATAATTTATAACAAACTTCTTGAACTTTTTATTTACCTACCTTAATATTTTATGAGTAATTTCTTAATACAAATAATTACACCGACAACGACCTATCTGAAATTATGAATAAACAAACAACTAGAAAAAAAAATCAATGCTAATAAACTCTCAACTCGAATTTAATTTCGTTTTAATATAAAAAAGGCCGTATATCTATTAGATTATAAACAACAACATGTAGAACAAACATAATTTCGGCGCGTAATGTTAATTACAACACTAGTGAAACTGCCTGCATTACTAATTCTGTTTAAACTCATTATAACTATAAATTGAGTGGCAAGTGGCCGGTGATCGATGGCGCGGCCGCGCCGCTCACACTGCAGCGAGCACTTGTAAATATTTAACGTTATTTCTCCGCACCTCATAGATTATACAACGTTTACATTATTATTTATTAGATTTGCTGTCAGTTGGCGGGCGAGATTCGTCAGTTGATAGATTGGATTTTTAGCTGCGTATCTGTTTTCGTTTTACACTGTTTTGTTTGTATAGGTGGTAGAATTCAAGCTTATCATCACTTGGTAATAAATAAATTGGTATTAAAGCTATTGGTTCGTGTGGATTACCGTTAATAAATGGCATTTCCGCGCGAAGCATATTCCAATTTAAACCCGTTTTTTTAGACTATTTAATTGAGAATATGTTTGAAACATAACCAACGCTAGCCACTCGTTGGTGTAACTACAAAACAAGAAAATTATGTAAAACATGTCGCATACAATCAACGGAGCATAAGGGACATGATATTAGTGATCACTACACACACAAGTTACACACAGTTCGCACAATAGTGTTACCTACAGTAATTTACACGCATTCGGTTTAATTTTCATAGACTATGTAAACTAAGCATTTTATTGAAAACTTCTATTTTCCATTTTGGGTTTATTTTTTTACCGACTTCACAAAAAGCAGGAGGTTCTCAATTCTACTGTATTTTTTTTTATGTGTGTTAGCTCAGAACTTTTTTCTGGGTGAACCAATTTGGATGGTTCTCTGATTTGAAAGGTGGTGCTTCACATGTGGTCCCATTTAAATTTGATCCAGGTCTGACCAGTAGTTTTTGAGTTATCCTTAATACTGCGTATTTTTTCCACTTAGTTTATATTGATGATGTTTTAAAAATTTCCTGTCACGGTTATTTACATATCAAGTAATGGTATACGAATGTGTGTGGGGTAGGTACCACAACTAAAAAGTGAAAATAAAAACTTTTTTACAAAATAACAACGGACTTCCAAAAAAATAAAACACTAAAAAACGTGAAAAATAACTTTAATTTCGAAAGTCGGTGTCTTTGGTTGTGTATTTTCGTTTTTGGCCACTGACTTCCGAAATTAAAGTTATTTTTCACGTTTTTTGTGTTTTTTATTTGGACGTCGGCTGTTTTTTTGTAACTAAGTTTTTTTTCGTCATAAGAATTGGTTTATTTTTTAGTTATTGATGGAAGTTAATGGTAATAGCCACTTCTACGGTAACCCTTCATTAACAGTTAACTGACGTCTATTGGTGTGGCCATAAGATTGTGTTTATCGGTGCGTTCTTTATCGCGTATTGCTTGGAGTGTGACTTCTGCACCTGCTTGTGCTGTGTTTGTGTAATTCGTTAATTACTACTGTGTTGACTCCGCGCTGATAAGCCGGCTCGGCTGCCATTGATCATATTTGTATGTACACAGATTGTATGCTTGTGTTCAAATAAATAGACTCACAGTTTCAAATCTGTGTGTTACAAAACGGTGTAACTTGTTGCAAACAAGAATTTTTGCGTAAAATGGTTATTTTTAACAACACTTTAATTTATGAAAACATTGTCTTAAACCCTTATATATTTTGTCAGATAAGAACTTGTGCCTACCAATATTATCTATTCCTGGTCACTTCGTTATTAAGAAAAGACAACAAAAATACGTGGCTACAATCGTGTAATTTCTTGACAAATGGGCTCCGAAATAAAGAAAACACTGACAACTGTTTATTTATTTATTAATTAAAACTTTTTGTTTAAGTAAAAAATACTGTACAACGGCGGACTTAGGTAATGCCTGAGTACCAATCAACCTTAGCGTGATGCACAGAGGAAATATAGCAGGTGCAACATAAGGGATAGATAACTCGGAAATAATTACTATAAAATACAAGAATAAATACTAATACATAGATACATACATACATAAATATAAACAAAACAAACTTTGTCAGGAGAAATAACTATCGGTAGACGAGAAAACGAATCCAGCAAATCAGCGCTGGGATGTTTAGGCCAACTTCATACGGATATGATCACGTGCTTTTACTTTATTAGATAACCGCCTGGTTGCCGTGCTGATGTTCAGAGGGAACGCATTCCAAAGAAAGAGCGCCAGAACAAAGGAATATTGAATTTCGGAAGTCAGGTAAGAAGAAGTGGGTTTGTCGAGAATAGAGAACAATGTAGACAGAGCCCTCAACTCTCTGAGCTAACGAATGCGTTACCATTTTAAAAGCAGTCGGTGCGCGATACTTGGTCGTACGTACGACGACTGAAAACTAATCGAATGCAGTTATTGTAGCGTGATAAGTTAGGTTAATCTCCCTCAGGAGTAAAATTTATATCGTGGGCGTAGCGTGGGTAGTTCCTATGTACCAGTATGACAGTATGGTTTGGTAGAGCCTCCAGCTATGTACAGCTCCTAGAACACAAACCCACGTGGGACAAATGGATATACGCCCCCACAAATTCTGAAATAATAGATATTTTAATAAAATTATCGTAATTTAGGGAGCCTAGAGTTCTGTACACCTCAGTACACAGAAACTGCGGCGGCTCGAGGATAGGCCTCACACAGTTTTGTGTTTCAAATAAATAGTTTTTGATACCAATATGTAGGTACTTTTTAATAAAAACAAAAGAAAATTATACTTACCCACGCACTTGAAATCGATACTAGAGTGGCAAAACAAAAATTACGCTTTTTGTACAAAACATGTATGTATTAGACGGTAACGCGATATCTCATTTTATTTTAAGTATACTGTTTACATTATAACAAAATATAAGCGAATTTATTTATTTCGGTTTTTAAGAACTTTATTTTCATTGAGACAATCGGCACTTATTCTTTATTATTTCATTAGAACTATACATTTTATTTCATCGCTTGAAACTTCCGTTTAAACGTGTTCAAGTTAACTCAAGTACCTACTCTGCTTCAATACTTCTCAAAGACGATGATATCAGCTGATCTGATATTCAAATAACATGTAAAACGATTCAGTTCAGAGAGTCTGCCAATGAATTTCAATTCAATGACACGTGAGCCAACTGACATTTCAAATAGCAGTTTCCTGTAAGAGATTTAAATGTCACATGATGAATGGAAGTGTTAAAGATCTGCTCTGAATTAAGTACAAAGAAAAGTTTTTTACATGACACCCACACCCACAGACATTCATTAACGTTAATGAATCCGAAAGGCAAATACAAAATAAGGGAATTCTTGGAATTTTGCCTTGTTTGTATCCCACAGCAGTGGTATAGTTAACGGAGCATAAACTTTAAATGAAACCTTTGTGTGGTAAAATATATTTGAAAACCATAGCTTACGACTAAATATTAAAATAACCTTATAAAGCCAACATACAGCTTTCCACTCTAAAAATAGTCCGTATATATTCACCCTACAAATGTTGTATCGGACTACTGTCGCACTGGGGCTTGAAACACAACTTCTAACAAGCAATTATATTTTTTCACTTTCATAAACTTTGAAAAGTGATAAGTGTTTTCAGTCGGAGTTTGTTGCCGTTGGTTATATCAGTTTATAAACATGTTTCCTTTTTTAGGGTTCCGTATCCAAAGGTTAAAAACGGGACTCTATTACTAAGACTTCACTCTGTGTCCGTCCGTCTGTCCGTCCGTGTGTCTGTCACCAGGCTGTATCTCAAGAACCGCGATAGCTAGACAGTTGAAATTTCCACAAACTATGTATTTCTGTTGCCGCTATAACAAACAATACTAAAAACAAAATAAAATAAATATTTAAGGGGGGCTCCCATACAAAAAACGCTATGTTTTGCCTATTTTTGCTCGATATCAATAAATGGTAACAGGTAGGCACCTAATTTGTGTATCTACTGTTGTTTACCTAGTTAATGGTACGGAACCATTCGTGCGCGAGTCCGACTCGCACTTGGCCGGTTTTTAATAAAAAGGAAAAGGAATAAAGGTCTATGTTAGTCAGGTCCACGTGCAGGACTAAACCCTAGTTTTAATAGGTCGACTAACAGTCTGCGACCTACCTGATGTAATCTCATTACCCAGGGGATTATCGGAATGTGGTCGCATGTGACTGGCAGATTTTACTGGCGCGTATGTATTTCATACAAACCAAAAGACAGCAATATTACTTTAGGGCATGCATAGTCACGGTAGTTGGCATTTCCTTGGGACACACCCAATTACAATGGAGTTCTACTCCGACTCTTATTTACATGTTCTATCGTAAAGTGTTATCTAATTAGTATGATACAAAGAAAGCCATGAGGAAACTCCATCCCCTTTACTTATAAAATTTACTTAAAGTTAAGACAAGCTTAAACGTGCAAAATGTATGATGAAGCAGTCGCTAATCATTACTTAACTTTAAGTAAAGTTTATAAGGAAAGGGGTAAATGTACAAGTACCCACATACATACAACATTATCTCAAAGCACTTAAAGTGCATACCGACGTCAGCATTATTCTGTAAACATAACCATTAGGTACATAGCTGACAATAAGTATTGCTGTAATATGTACTCAAACTCAACAGTGTTTGACTTCAAACTTCGTATATGAAGTTCGAAGTCAAATGCTGTTGAGTTAACTATACTGCATTTCAGCAGATTTCAATATGAAAACTAGCAATTTAACCAATGCTTCGAGGATAGTTCGCCATAGGAGTACCACTTTCAGTTTTCACTGTCACATTTCGTAATTTCACCTAAGATATTCCCATCCTGTAAGTTTTAATGCCTAACGAAAGAGACTAGACGAGCCTCTTTGGGATCGTATTGCCCTAAGCACGCAAGTATTAAACACGTGTTTTTAAAGATAGGATAGTATTTCCTATGAATAAAAAAACTTATTTCACATCAAGACGGGGGCTGTCAGCTATCCGAGCTGACTGTCTACTCTTTTCTGTTTCATATATAGCTTAAAGTCACCTTCGTGTCTGTCTGTGTGACCGCGTAGTTCTTCTGTGGCGTGAACTACGCAACAGATTTTGGTAAGGTTTTCACCATCATTTAGAAAATGTATTCCGAAAGGTTTATGTGTGTAATACATTAGTATTAACAGTAACAAACATACTATTTATTTCTTTTATTTAAACTTCTCGCACACAGTAAGGTACAAAGGCGGACTTAATGCCTTGGGCATTCTCTGCCAGTCAACCAAGGGTGGTGCAGAGATAAGATGGCAGGTGCTCTGTTTAACAGGCGTTAATAATAATTAAAAAAAATATAACATAGTGAATTATAAATAAAACAGGTACACAAGTACATGCATAGGTTATTAACTTATAATACACATACATATACATACATATTTAGTATAATTTATACCTACATTATATATAGTATCCAATACCGTCGCATTGCCATTTCGTCTACTGACAAGCTTGTGTCAACAAAATCAATATGAAAGTCCCTAAGCGTTTGCAAAACGATTCAATACTAAGAATAGATATAGTAACAACTGTTTCTTGTGCCAACCACTCGTTAGTTGAAAAGTACCTAAGTTGAGGGAAAGTTTACACAGTGTCTGGCAAAACAACGCCGTGTGGATGAAAGAAAAACAATGGAGAATGTCTCCTGAAACTTGAAGAGTCGAGGAGGGCAATAGTTTTTGGAAGAGCTTAGGAAACTAATTGGCTATGTGTTAATAGGTAGTTTTGTGTGGAATAGCTTCGCAAATAACCCTGCCTAATGGATAGCAGCTATCGCCGTTCATAGACACCTGCAGTAACACTAAGACTTGACCATGTGCCTGTAGCTTCATCATCAAAATAGAACACAACAATATTTTTTAACAGCTGAACAAGGATTTACTTTCCCTAACTAAAATTAACAGGTCTTCTTCAAAAGTGACGTGTAAATAATGGATATCAAAGTGCTTGCTAAATGGGCAGCGAATAGATTTAAGTTGTAATGGTAGTTGTTATTACTCGTTATTGAATTGTTAACGTTTTGGAACATTCCTGAAACACCAAATTTGCTCATAAACTAAGCTAGTTATCGCTAGTTACACATTAACAATGAAACTTTGACAATATAATATGTTATGGGAGAAGCTCGTAAAATATGAGAGATCAATCCGATTAACTCGGATAGTTAATGTAATGTATTTGACAATTTAATTTAATTGGCTATCAAACTACATGATATTAACGTATGATCCTTCACGTGCCATTACAATTAATTTCACTGTATGAAATTACGTAAATTCTATTGATACACTGATTCATGTCACATTTTGTTGGATGCAGTGGGTGGATTCAAATGTCAGTTGATTGAACATCTTTGTTCTTATTTCGATATTCCTCGAAGAACTGCCGCAAGATAAGCTTTTTGATCATCGAACATTAGGCAGGGGTCGTATTCAAAAAATTGCCGCAATCACAGTGCTTTGGCAAAGGGACTGTTATTGGCAATTTAATAAAGCTTTATATATGTGGAAGCTTGTAATTAGCAATTGTCAGTAGTTTACTATTTCATTATCATTTACGTGTATTAGTCTGTAAGCTTTCTTAAAATTGTAAAAATAAAATAAAATAAAATAAAATTTAATCTTACCTTTACTGCCTTTTAAGACAACCTGCTAGGGTAGCCTATATCGACGTAAGCCTACACCTACGTAACTATATAGGGTGTTTCGTGATAACCCAAGATCGTTATCAACAGTTATCGCACTTGACCTCGGTATACAAAACATCTCCGGTCAATATCCATAACATAGCAGCTGACAGAGATGTATGGCGGCACATCTGCTGCTCCCACGCTGTGTTCATGACAACATGAGCATAACAACATGTGTCCAGTACTTGAGCGATGCACACTGGATTAATTACGGAAACTGGACAACTTCCGATTTGTGAAGCGAAAGTGATTGTGCGATGTCTAGACATCGCCACAAGTTATCTTAAGTTTTCACTTTTTTGTTACTTTACGGATTACAGCATGAAATACCCAACTGTAATACAGTATCAACTAGTACGAGAGGTATTGTGCCTGTTACTGGCGGCCTCCCATCTGGTGATGTCAACAGATAGGTACATAATAAATTGCGTATTAAATAAGTAAAATCAAAAAATATTGTCAGGTTACCGGCCAACGGTTCGTGAACTTCATTTCAACCGTATTAGAACTCAAAAACTCAAAGCATTTATTTCAAATAAACCAATTACAGGCACTTTTGAATTATCAAGGGGTCGGTCAGTCAGAAAGATGAAGCTAGTTGCCCATTCCAAAGCGTAGTAGGTATCTATGGAGAAGAACGGGCAAGAAATTCCATGGACACTCTTTTAAATCAAAATATGGTTACAAAATATTGGTTACATCATTCAAGTTGAAATTATGCATGTGAGAACGACGCAGAACGTTAAAAGCGTCCGTAATAAAGAGACCAAAACAATTCAAATATTAAATTAAAATAAGCCGTGGCAGCCAAGAGATGACCAGTCCCCACTGACGGCGCCCGCGCATTACTAAACAAAATAATAGGCTGTTATCAAAATAATAATATTAGCTTAAATACGAGTCGTTAAAATCCAAATTAAATGTACCTATGCGCCTGAGCATGAGCATTGCCTGAGCATTTCTAGAACCTACTCCTTATTTTATGTAACGTGCCGTCATTATAATGCTACTTCTTATTTCCAGATCATGGATGTGGAGTGCGGGATGCAAACAGCGGCATGTAAGTACTTATTATGTTGTCCCTACACCATAAGCATAAATCAGCCTATAACGTTCCCACTTCTGGGACGCAGGCCTCCTCCCTGTAAGTGGGAGTGGGCCGTAATCCGCCACGCGGGCCCAGTTGTCCCTGTATGTACTTGATATCTGTTTCCGGTTAGTATGTAGACAAATGATACACAACAGTCGCATACAGGAGTATGCGACTGTTGTGTATCATTTAATTTTGTGTCAATATCAGACGGCGCCGTTTCCTATATCTTCTTAAATATCAAAGGTTTCGGATAATATGATCATTATTCGTCACACATAATGCGAGGATGGATTGCCCCCAGGGGGGATCGTTGTATCGCTGATTTATTCTCCACAGATGCTAAAATAGAATGTATGTAAAGCAATACGCAACAACCGGTACATTAGTACATTACAGCTACATGTTGCACTCATGTTGCGGGGACAGGGAGGCCAGGTCAACTGTCGGAATGTATGAGTTACTTAAGCAACATAATTATATTCCCATGCCGATTTCGGCTACGGTAATCATTTTCTGTTTTTGATGGCTATGAGTTACGAGCGTATGCTCTTATGAGGATAATGTAGCTTATCTTGGCTGTGAAGGTACGTGCACAGTGCGGACACGTTAGTATACCATTTTAGTAATGGTTTAAGCAACATAGTTGTAACCATAAGAAAAATAATTACATCTCGTCAACCTACGAGCGCGCGTTGTAATGTATTGAGTGTTACAATACAGCCTTTTTTTTAGATAAAACTAAATTCTTAGCTAGTGACCAAAGAATATCCTTCAAACTCGTATACTTACAACAGTTTTTAAAAAAATTCCTAAAGGCGGAAACTTTACATACAGAAGAAACTAAGAAGAAAAGAAAATTGTTTTACTGCACAGAAACACGTGCATGTAAAAAGGATAACTTAGAGGATACATATGATTATGTCAGCATTTCAAACCGTCATTTTCATTCTCAATATAGGCAGTACGTAAATATTACGGCAAACTAAAGTCTCGTGCACTCTACGTGTAAAATAGGGTATTTTTTTATTCAAAAACCACACAGTGTACCTCACCCGACATTCATGTCAAAGTACGGACTCGTTTAGTTTCTGCCGGACAAAGGCGTAAAAGTGAAGAGCATAACATAGTTTTGGCAACCCTGATAGCTCAAATGTGATGCCTCTGTGTTAAGTAAAAGCGAGAGCTGCTCTTCCTGAATGCATTTTCTGTTTCTTTTTGATAATGCATACATGACTCGATTTAAGTACCTACTATAATGTAAACTTAAGTCACTCTTAGTGTAAATCATAATGCTCATATGTTAACCACTTATTAATTGCTATCTGAATAGTTACTGTACTAAACGACAACCATTCAAATAAATTAGGCATTTAAATCTAAATAGAACTTTCTATAAAAAGAAAAATCATATTAAAATCAGCGTTTAATTATCCCACTATGAGGCCCAGGAAGGCTCTTAACAAAAGAAATAACGATCATTGATCAAAATGTTTGGAATTGATGTAATTTATTCTGAATATCAAGCACTTCCAGATGTGAGGACTCTTCGATTGCTTAGCAACGAGAATCAACCAAACGTGACTGTTTTAACATAAAATATTAATGTCACGTTCTATCTACCACTTCCAATAATTATTTGAGAGCTAGTAGTAGGTAGTGAACATTTCTACCTAGACTAGGTGCACTTAACTCGTCAATAATGTAACATTATGGTCTTCCTCAATGTCATCTCACGTAAGCTCTGAAGGAATGGCCCTCCCTTATTCTACCATTAGCCTGTGTTTCAATTTGTAGTTGAGCAAAATTTCACGTCCCTAGTCCCAGTATTTCGGGCTGTGCGCTGGTATGTCAGTCAGTCGTCAGTTCATCCTTTTATATGTTCTATTAAGTACAACTTTAATATTATCAAGCAGTTAGGTCGGTCGTGCATTATCCGGTCCTTTTTTACGGCATTTACCTGTCTATTCATTGCTTTTATGAATTCTGCCATTTCAGAATTCGTTTCAATTACCCCCTGGAGTACCCTCCCTCCTCTCTGATCGTATTATATTTAGATCACCCCTTTAACGCACTCTCACCTGACATTCTTTATGCTGAATGTGCGCCATGCCTTTTGGTATCCATTTACATACATGCCAATGTTAGAGAGTTAGTATTTTAGAACATTATTTTGTTCAATGCTTGCAATTCGCGTTTCAGTAATCAAAATGACTAACAGGGCGTATTGGTGATCACCTGTACCGAGGTTTTGATACTACTTATAACAATTATCTGAATTATTAATCATCGTAATCAAACATAGTTTAAACGCTCTTTAAATCGTCTCTTATAACAAATATTACAACAATAAATACAATTTGGGTACCTATATAATAAATTACTTATAGAATTTAATTTGGTATCCACTATACAAAAAAAATATCATGCATAATTGCATATACCACAATATAAAGTAAACATTAAACTACTCATGATCATAAAAGTATTTTAACAGCAGTGTCTGAAAACATAAATTAAACACTTACAAATATACATGCCGTTACGAATTAACACACTAAAAACTGCATGCCATCTCATAATTATTATTCAAATTAAAACAGAATGAGTGAAATCATTTTATTTTGTTCGTAACAAAAGGTTTCGAGCACATTCGTTTTACGGCGCGGTCGACTGCCGGCGTATGATAAATGTTGCAACTTTATTTCACCAGCGTTCCGACAAACAAACAACTTGTGAAGAGAATCACTGTAGTTGTTTAGGGTAGAATGAAATTAATTCTGATTTATTACAAACCTTCATGGTTTATTTATTTATTTATTAAAACTTTATGTACAAGTAAAAAAATATTTTACAAAGGCGGAGTTAATGCCTGAGGCATTTCCTACCAGTCAACCTTAGGGTGATGCTTATTAAAGAAAAGGCTTAAATCTTTACTGTTGAATAAAGCATATTACAGCATTTCGGAATTTTTTACAGACAAAATGCAATGACTGTTGTTGACCTTAGTTGGTATTCATTGACCTGGTATGTTTAATTTCAAGTCCATTTAACATTGCACGTGTAATTTTTGTATCATGTTAATTATTATATTACTGTGTTTTTCTTTTTTTGTTTAAACTTTATTTGAATATTGACGCAGTAAACTTTTTTTTTACATGTATATTTATACAATTTTTATTTTTGAGAAATCTATTAATATCGTTTGATGAATATAATTATTTTATCAATTTTAGTATCAATGACATCCACGAATATTTGTACGCCTTCTGGTATAATATAGCGTGCTTGTAATTATTTTTTTAACAACTATTATAATGTACATAAGTTAACAAATGATTAAATGATTATGATTATGCAGAGACAAAACATGGCAGGTGCAATATACGGGATAGATAGCTCGGAAATAACTATAAAATACATGAATAAATACTAATACATAAATAATAATAAATACATGTAAACAAAATAAACTATCGTTCATGAATTGATTTAGGAATAACTACGATTATATTTCGAAACAATGATAGGTAACAAATGATAACCATAATTAATTTTAATGTCACTTTCCTACTCCAACAATAGGCTCGGTACGGAAAGTAATGTAGCGGTGCTACGAACGCGACTACGAGATTGCTACGAAGCCGTATCGCGTAGCAAATGTCTACAGGCTTATTTTATGTTCATAACGCAGGTTAAAAAATAAGTTCATATTCGATATATACACACATAAAGCCTGTTATTAAAGATAACTTCTCTTTGATAAATGTGTGTCCATCCCTAATCACTGGTTCCTCTTAACAAGACAAACAGACAGCTAATCAAACCGACCTTCATCTAAGTTCATCAGGTTCTACGCGTACTTGGTATGTAATATTATTATGTATAGACCATGAAGCACGTGTAAGATGTACGTCAGCCCGAAGTGACGATGACGACAGTGACGATCATAAATACGTTACACAAATAAACCCGTTCAGGTAAAGGGGTTTGTTTGTGTTGTAATTTGAGTTGGTTGGACATTAGGGTAAAGTGTTCTGATTTGATTTATTACATTATACATTAAAGCGGCCGCCCGCTACACTCCCTCCCACATAAGTAGGATTCGCTGCCTGAGGCATACCTTAATCATTTCCGACGACACCACTACCCTCCTCCAGGAGAGTAGTGAGGCCACCGGTACTCTTAAAAAATACAGAAACATACCGCAGTTCTTCCGTCCTCGCCGCCGAGGCTCGCCGCGACGCCCCAATCCACGTCCACCCCGACCCTTGCTCGAGCCAGCCCGCGCCGCTGAGCCGGTAGCTTTAAATTCGTCCTTTAATAATAATTCTGATCCAGCTTGTCCCTTGCTGCCCTCCCCCGCGACGTCCAAAGATGAGGTCCGTACTGACAGGCGGTGCCCTTAGCGTGTAGTCGCCTAGTTTATAAGTTTTTTAAGCCCTGGCAGGGGGCCTTAATTTGTTAGGGCAACCACAGGCATGACCGGTTAAGCAGCCGACAACCTTCTAGGTTGACCTGCGGGAAGCCATTAACAAAAAGAAAAAGATATTTTCACTTAGGGCCTGATTCTCCACCTCCGGAGATATCACAATATGTTAAAAAAATATTTGAAGTAATATTGTCGGAACTTATCCCAAGGTGTTGGTGCTTTGCCGGGGCTGCGGATTGTTCGAAAGAGTTACCGTGGCCCTGGCGCACAGGCAACTGAAGGAACACGGGTGGGTTTTAGTCAGTAAGAGTCTGACACGCCCTTCCGCTCCGCCCAGAGCGGGAGACGTCATTTGATGATTTCCCACCCAAAAAAAAATAAAATGTGTTGGTGCTTCTAAACTAAAGTATCTATTTATGAAGTACACAATACTAAGCTCTCAGGTTTATTCTAAAGTAGTACTTTAGCAATTGTTTGTTGTTTTGGCACAAATATTTTGAAATTCGAATGTAAAAATATAATTGGGTAATTAATAACTTATCACCGAGTTTAATTAAGTTTTATCGAAAACTGGATTGAGTTTTAATTATTATGATTTTGTTTTCTATTGGAACTACAATTCTCATATTACACTTTAAATTCGAAATGTTTATTTAACCTTTATCTTACAATAAGAGACAGGATCCCTATCACCATTCTGGCCCATACAAAGCTATTGTCCACAAAACCTAAATTGGTCGCCATCTTTGACCCAGCACTTACAGAAACGGCTTTTTCTAGTACCCATAAGAAACAGTTACCATCAGTACCTACATCCTAGATGACCTCTAAAACAAAACAACCGTACTGCCAACCTACCGAACCCGAAACACTGAAAACCGCAGGAATTGGCTCCACACAGCTCAACAACTTGACAACAAGTCGTACCAAACCTCTCCTTATTGTTATTTCCTAGTTTCCTGAATTCGTTACAACTTTTATACATTGTACTAGATGTTTTCGCAAATTACCGAGTCTACTTCAGTGCAAGGTAAAGTCAAACCGACTGAAATATTTAATGTTGTTTGGAATTAAAGGCTACAGCCCTGGATGTAGGAAATATTTTGCAGCATGTTTTCTTTCTAGGTCGCAATTCTGCTGGAACAGCATTTTTAACGATGATAGTAATTTTACATCTTTAATTTATTGGAACATACAAGTGACGAATAGGTGATGTGGTGTGTAAAGCTAAGCGCACACTACCGCAGCATCAAGCCGCAGCGCAACGCATTGCGGTGAGGCCCGCCTGCAGTGTGTGATTGACGTGTAAAAGTGTTTGTACAAACCTACTTACAGAAATAAAATCATTTATCATTTATTTATCATTTGATGGTTGATAGAAAATGTACGACAGTGATGAGGATTTTCGCAACGCGGTGCGGCCCGCCTTGAGGCTGTTCTACCAAATTTTATATGCACTTTGAAATCTTGCTATCGATAAAAATCAATCAAGTATTCATTAAAGTTTATTAGTATTTACAAACTACACCCTTTCATTTACTTTATTTGCTTATCTGAACTTAATTACACTACCAATGATTAATAGCCCTCGGCTATATTCGTTAACTCTCTCAACATAAGTATATACAGTGATGCCGTGTGATTGGACTTTGTGCTCGCGACATCAAAGGACTCGTTGTAATACACGTAACGGAAAATAAAAGCCAATGCTTTTATTTGATTGTAAATTGTTTTATGCTCTTTTTATGCTTATTTCAATAAATAAGCATAAAAAGAGCATAAAACAATTTTGAGCATTTTGTGTAAAGTCTTATTGCAGTTCAGTGTGGAAATCTTCTAATAAATGTTTCACTTATTTGTTTTATGAAGACGCTCTTTGAAGATACGAATGCTTTAAAGCAATTAAAAGAAATATACCTACACTTTTGTCTTACTGCAGAAGTTTTTTCCATTCAAGAATGCTTTGAAATTGTGATATACTGCGTCTAGGACTTTCAGCATTTGCAAACATAATAATTTTTTCTCCTGAACCGGAAACATCTACAATTATCTACATAGGTTTAATTCATACGCTACACATCTTTTCACATAGCGAATGAAGAAGTATTTTCTAGAACAGAAAGTTTCGAAACTTCGATCTGACTAAAATAATGCTGTTATACGAGTATCTAATCATAAACATAACCTTTCATTCGTGGCGGCCATCTTGCGCGCTTTACGCTATTTCTCTAACTAAAATCCTTCACAAGTTTGATTGCCTCTATAATAAAAAGGATTAAGTCAGAAAATTCCTTTTTTATTGCAACATAATCCAATCATAACACGTATTAACGACTTAACGAACTCAACTACATCATTTTAATAGCTTTTCAGCATACAATAGTAACACAAGCCTTTCTTAACTATCGTCAAAATAGCGAATCGTGTTTATGTTCACAATAAATCCACTTGGCCATCTTCAGGTTATCGGTCCATATATCTGAGAGGCTCTCCGTAAACAAAAAATATTAATTTCGCAAATGGAATACCGATACTAACAAACAGTCTGTAAGTACGAAAGAACTTAGAATATTGGCACATAATCCAGAGATTATCGCGCGCTAAGCAAAAACTTACATCCTAAGTTATAAACTTGTTACTTAATGGGATACTAATCTGTATTGGATTGTAATCTGTTTCGTTTCCAGGTTTTAGTACAGTATTAACGCTCTCTCACACGAAACTTTTAATGATTTAACGTATATGGCGCCTCATACGACATAACCACGTATAATTTTATACTTTAAACATGAAAGTTCCTGTAGACCTGGGAAAAAGGTTTCTGAAATATTACCTATTACCAATATTTAAATTGGGGGGGCGTTTTAGGATGTAGTAGGTAACATTTTGTAACGATGACGTAAAAAAGTGCTATTTTTAGGATACTGAAAAAAATCAGTATAATTATAGAATATCAATCAACTTCCTTTTGTAACATTCTTGATTCTTTTATTTTCGCGAATCTGTGACGTAGATAAGCACTATGTGATATTTTGATTGACGTCACCAATTCAATCATATTTTTGTACGAACTAAAATAGATTCGTTCGGAATTCGACAAAAATTGTAATTTAATCGATGATTGACTTCGATTGCTTGCCGCTGTTACGTTTTCCTATTATAAACTTGGTGCGACGAGTTTTCAACTCGGCTTATTTTAACTTTGTTAATAGTTATACTGCACGTTAGGAAAAGGCAGATTTCAGTGTGTTTCACTCCGAAATTCTGAGAGGTTGACTAATTAACAAAACGAAAGTACCACTGGAACAAAGAACTTCGCTGAACGATTCGAGGAAACTGATCGGATTCACGGCTTGCTGCATCGTCTTACTGTATTACCACCGACTAGCAGTTTTCTGTCACAAATCATTATTGTCTACTATTATGAAACTAAATTTGTTTTAAAAAGGAGACCGAAACCAACTGTATAAAAAATCTGTGACTTCCTGCGGGTGACATTCGCACGCATACTGTAAAGCTGTATCAGCGCTCGCTGCAGGATCTGCGTATTTGTAAGCGCGAGCGTATCGCGAATATTTCACAGTATATGCAATTCGGTTAGGGCTGGCACAAAAAATATTATATTAACTGAAATAAACTACGAACATCCATTAAACCAATAGTGGTTCAAATAATTATGTTTATAGAAACATAGTTTTTTTATAATTCACACGAAGTGTGAGCGAGTCAGGACGTTAACATACTTGATTTGGAAAGAGTTCACATTAGAGCCAGTTACCACCAAACCCTTATCAACACGCACTGATGATTACTGTGCCTACTAAGCTTTTTTATATAGCTTGTTAGTGATCCTAAAATTTCCAATACTTACTTTTCTGTTTTTCCCCGTGAGAACCTGCAACTGGCTGGCTGTGTGTCGCTATCCTTCTGTTTAAAGAAAAATAATGAAAATACGTTTATTTGCGATAAACATGACGCAGAGAAAAAAACAGATACAAAAAAGAACGAGTTGGTTGTTTAAGCTGTTGGTACAAATAATATTATACAGAATGTAAACTCATTTCTTTATTAATATTAAACTCAGGATTAAGATATCCCAATTTAAGGAAAGGTGAGTAATGTTACTATTTATAAAGATACAACAAAACGCTGGTAAACATAACGAATAGGCTTCAACGTTGAGAAATGACGGGGATTTGTTGTGAAAAACTACGAGTATTTACGTGTCTGAGCGTCGTGAGTGATGCGGGGTACCCCTGGGACGCGCGGCCGTTGTAGATAGCGACCGGGCAATGCGAATATTGGCCGCGGTGCGAATAAAAACGGTCGTCCGCACACAATACGTGAAACCGTTGTTTATGATTCGGTCGCGACACTCGCGACTCGCGGGCACGCGGCTTTTGTGTAATTGAGTTGATTCTGCGCGTTTTTGGACTGATTCTGCGTAACAATAATTGGTTACTTACGTTTTTTCGACCTATATATTAATGTACCATTACCATTTTCTCGAAAAGATGAATTAATTAAAAGTAAAAAGCTATTTGGTATTGTCTGTGTTAATATTAAACGGTAAAATTACTGTAGTCTGAGTTTTTTTCAGTGCCCTGAGAATGGCAACGAACTGATCTTGGCTAAAGTGAAACTTAGTTATATTTTAGTTAATGATGATGTACTCGGTCAATGCATGCAGTCTCCGCCTTTACTAAACTAAACTAAACTAAACTAAACTAAAATTGACATAAAATAATTATGTTTTCTTACTTTGTGGCAGCACTTTCAAGTAACGACGTAGGTAAACTTAAAACTTTTAGAAGGAATATTCCTACTTCTTAGAATAATTAAAGAAATAGTATATTAAGTAGGTATTTTGCTATGTTATTATTTATTAATTATATAAGTACCTCAATTTCTTTGAACTTTTATTAAGAACCTCAATCAGTCTATTTAAAACAATAGAAAGCACTATTCCTACAAACTATCTAGTGATTTAATTTCGCCGTCCCAGATTCACGTGTGGGTCTTCCCAATTATATTCAGAAAGTACGTGTCACATGAAGCGGCAAAGAGATTACGTCAGGATATAGACTATTACAGACCGCTGACCACCTCTGCTCCACTAACGTAGGATTAAGAGTGTGGGTGCTAGCTCCAAATAAGCCACGCCAGGATACCGTGTAAAGAGAGTCTTGTTTATAGGTTGGACAGGCCCCCAAATAAATTGCTATAGGGGAAAGGGAATAATTAGGATCGAAAGACAGCTATGTGTGGTGATAGTGGAAGCAAGTTATCTTCTGCGCGTTTTTTTTTGGGAAAATCTACATAATTTTCCCCAAACAAAAGTATAACACAAAAAAAAACACAAAGTATACACTTGCTCTCTCCTTAAACATCATCATCATATTTAGTTTCCTTGCTCTTGTTTCATGTTTATTATTGTATGTATTATATGGAGATAAGTATATGTTTTGTGTATGTATGTATTTATTGTATATGTAAATGGTACACCACTGACTACCTGCATTATTGTATCTCTTATTCCCTTTAATCCATCCAAATGTTGTCTTTAAAAGATCGCTTTTAGCGATAAGACCGCCCATTGTGTCACCTTGTAAATTTTCTACGTTTTTTATCTGTTATTTTTATGGTGTACATAATAAAGAGTATTCTATTCTATTCTATAACTAGCAGTATTAAAAGTCTAGTCCAGGATTACATCAATTAGATGCAGCAGTGTATTTCTGTCTCCAAGTAAATACAAATGGCGATCGCCAGTGTATTTGCCAACAGTGGCGATTAGAACAATTCCTTGTCAGCCTTCCTTCTCAATTCGTTCATAAGAAGGTCAGTGTTTAGCACTGGAAGTCAAGGCTGTGAGCAAAACAAAAACGTTTGACAAGCAACGTAACGACGAAAAAAGATGGTATAGTAAATGGTAATTATTTTACCCCTGAAGTTGCTTAAAGTATAAAAGTAAATGAATGTTAGATATTTATTCATATAAGCCACATATTTACGTAACAATAAATTATCCCACAGCGCCACAGATCACAGAAAGCTATTTAGATTGAGTAGGTGTCGGCAATGGACACGTGTCTGGATTTGATTACACGGTCTATTGGCGACCTATTTGCGGCGCGATATAATTTATTAACTAATTGGAACGTGAATGTCGCCCTATTTTAGAGTGATAATTTTCTTGCAGTATACAAGATTTGATAACTTAGCCATTCTAATATATACAGTAATATTATATGATTGTAATTTATTTAAAAATTGCTTTTGCCCGCGGCTTTGCCCGCGTGGAGGTTGGGAACTATTCCACAAGAATGTACTACCGGTATAAAAAGTATCATAAGTCCTAACCCAGGTCGTGGTGTATTCGTGTGCCATCTAAATCCGTCCGAACTAACAGACCGACCGACAGAGTTACTTTCACATTGATAATATTAGTATTTGGATATTATAACGTCCTCAGTTTACATTGAGTTCAACTGCCTAACTGTGACTAGACACCACATTCTTTTGGGCAAAACCATCCAAAACTTAATGCTTACAAAAGAGAAATATTCAGCTATCATGAAAATACCGCTGAAGTTTGTTTACCGCCATTAAAGAAAAGGTGAATAAACTTTGATAAATAGTCCAAAGAAAGATTATCATGACAAACATGCATTAATTGTAACAGAGTTTACACTGCTGTTTTATTGTTTGTTGAGATTAACAACTTAGAAATTGATTCAGTAATTTGAAGAAAAACAATTCCGGTTTAAGTTTCGAGTTCTGTGCTGACACAAATAGATTGCCATCGACACGCTAAGAAGAAAAATATCGTTTATGAAATGAATGTATTTTATACTATTTCCTTTGTATTTCTTAGTTATTATCGATTAAATTTAATTCTTCCTTCTGTTTCTTGTTATCATTTAAAGTAGTTGTATTATAAAATATTAGCAAAAATGTTTACAGATATAATACAGTCAGCGTCAAACAGATGTATACATCAACCAGAATTCATTAGATTGTCTATAATTAGTGTTCCATAATACTGTATCGATGAGTAGCTACAATTAAATACCCGTACCTGTACGTTGATTCAATATTATGGAACAAATATTGTAGAATAAGTATAAATGAATTCTTGTCGATGTATAACATCTTTTCGTGACTGTCTGTACATAAATAACAACTCTACATAATATTGCAAGAAATAATTCGTTCAATAACAACAGTCAAAACCGTTTATAATTTACGCCGAGAGACGTCTACTTTCACACAATTTAATTTGCCCCTCACAAGTCCCAACAAACTTATTTTGTACTAAATACGTGAGCAAGTGACAGTTAAGTGCACCATAAGTTGTAAGTAGACAGAGTGGGAGGAGCAACCGACTCTTGAAGATTAAATAAACAGATAACTTGAGAAACAAAGTCCGTCGCAACCAACTTTGAAAAGGATAGTTATGATATATATGCTATGTATGAGATTAACTGAAACGAAAGCGACCCATAATTGTTTTCATGTAAGTTTGTTTGTTTTAATATAGTATTGTACCTGAGTGAAGAGCATGTTGCGCCGTGCTACAGTCCGCCTCGTTATTGATATACCTTCCTAAGGTTGTATGTCACTTGAACGTCATAAAACGACGAGATCTATTTGACTATGTGACAGTTAGATAGTTTCAACCTTTAGTGAAGTTTCAATTTACTGGGAATTGTTGCCAAAATCGGTACTTTAACCAATTATTAGGTCGACAATACCTAAATAATTTGGAAGTACTTTTATGTTGACCCTACATAAGGGCGAGTGTCACTAAAATCATTCGTCACAAAAACTTCATGAAATTGTGTGAAACTGTAACAACGGAGCATTTGAAAAACATCCATTTAGTTAGTGTAATTGTACTAAATGACAAAATCTCTTCAAAAGCTCGGAGCTCTCAGCCTCCGAGTCACCTTATTAAGTTACGTACAATTCGGCCGCTTACCTCCGGGAGCTGCCTCGCTAGGGCTGTACCAATCGCTTTCTTACTTTTTAGTACCTACTAATTTTCGATTTTAGAAGTCTGATCATGTCTGTTCAGCTGAAGGACAATAGGCAGTTGACGGATTTTGAAAAGCTACCCAACTAGCAAAATCAGTACTTATAACGGTCTCAAGACTATTTTTTCATGCACTTATAAGATACTTGAAGTATACTACAAACAAGGATTTGGGCGCAAGTATAGGAGCATATATTTCTGTAACGATCTTACAGTGAACTTGGATAAAGTCATTAACTCATATAATATACTTGACGAAAAACAATAGTTTCTATAACAATCTTAGCCTATGCAGTTACAGGCACTAGTGCTTCTATAACGCTCTGACTCCAGTATCTTATGAAACCTATCAATTTTATAATGCGCTTGTAACATACTTGGTTATTTGTTATAAGTACATTATATAGGTATAAATTGTAACGTGCACGCGTTTTGTGTTTGAGAAATTTGTTTTTTTTTATATTCCTTACTAATATAAATAATTCCATTATTATTCATTCGTATTTAATATAGCTAGTTACTTTGTGAATATAGTGTGGAAACTGGTGGGGAAGTCAAATTTACTGTGAATATGTACCGCATATTGTTTTTTTCTTAACGCCTAGAGTAAAATTGAACATTGTGAAGTTGTTGTTAAAATTTAATTTCAATGATTCTTGTGAATATTCGCCATGTTTTAAAAATGCTCTGCATTGAGTACTTTATAGAATCACTATAAGCAAATTAGTACTTATTACAGTTTTGGTAACTATCACTTCTCCTCCATTTTAAAACAAATTAGGGTTCCTCATGAATTGTTTATCAACCTCACCCGTTAAATCTGGCTCGATATGGGCGACTTAGCTTTGATTATTTTATCGTCCGTCAACTGTTTCTGCAAGTTTACAAGACTTTTATTTGTTTTTAACAAATATCGTGCATCTTTGGGTAGAATATTTTTAATTCTTTGGTATAATATTATTGATAGTTCATTTGGTGCCAAATGTATTATATTCAATTTTATAGCCCAGCTTTGTATATCTTGAAGTAATTCATGATTCTTTCAGACTCTGTGCTTTCTTTTATTTCTGAATCATATTCTTCCTCATGGCTTTTTCTTCCTGTTCTTCATGATTAGAATAGCACTCAACAGGTACAACATTATTTTCGACGAAACCCTCCATTACATAATCTGTTGACTATGATATGACAAACTATAAGTTGACAAAATGGCTGACGTGTACTTACAAAGTACTTGGTCCAGTAGTTTGTAAGCATGTTTGCTCTCATAGCGTATTCGTAACATGCTAACAATCATAATACTTCAACAAGACGATAATGCCAATACTTATAAGGATCTCTGATAAGTATGTTTAAAGTAAATGTATCCAATAACTGTCCTATAAGTTAATCTTGTAGTAGCTATAGGACTTAGTTATAGCAAGCAATGCTCTTGAGTATATTTAGTCTTGTGAAATGCATTTATAAGTATATGAGTCTTATAACTATTCTATAAGTTAAACTTGTATTTACTATAAGACTAAGTTATAGAAGCAAATGCTCCTGCGTAAATTAAGGCTTGTGAAATGCTACTATAAGTAAAATAGTCTACACCAATGCACTTATAAGAATCTTATAAGTGTTAACAGACTTATCATATTTTTTTATAAGATTACTTTGCTTGTTGGGTAATTAGTAATGTTCCGTGTGGTTTATTTACCTCATAATATGAATATTTCAGCGAAATATTAACATCAACAGAACTAATTTTCATAATTTTAATGTCAAAACGGGGCATTCTGTCATGGTGGCTCAAGTGACTTCAAGACTTTAATTTTATCTGCGAGTTTTTCAACAGTGTTGCTCACTCACAAACTTTATTTACCTATTGCTTCTGTTGGAATATTATAATAATCGGTAGACTTAATTAACAACGTATTTAAATATAAAAAAAAAATATTTAAAGCAGACAAATAATTATTTATGTTTATGTTTACTTTGACAGCCGCATGTCAACATCACGCCTTGTTTACCCGAAGGGTTGGGCAGAGGTGTACCCTCAGTACACCCACATTTCGGTAGTTATGTTTAAGTCCCATGTGATAAGGAGCCAACCTATTGCCATCAACCGGGCACAAATTTAGACTCCCGGCTGATACTGAGAAATTTCAGATAGGAAAACCCAAAAACACTTTGCCCGACCTGGGAATTGAGCCCAGGACCTTATGCTCAGCAGTAGCGCTTGCGACCACTAGACCAGCGAGGCAGTACATTTTTAATTATTTATTTAGTTAGTTAAGGAAAATAAACAATTGCACTTACAGAATATAGATTACATCTAAGATTACAAAATAATTGGTAGTGTGTAAATATACAATCCACGACGTTTCCACAGATTACCTAGGCTAAGGATACAGTGAAGACACAACATTCAAGTTACAAAAACACAAAGAAGAAGACGGAAAGAGAAAAAAAAGGATGTACTTCTCTTAAACTAAAAGAAATAGTACTTGATATCAGTAATTATTACGAAAACAAACAAAAAGAAAAGACACTACACTATTCACTAAATATTTCCAAAATTTTTGTGCGATCTAAAGCGAATATATCCAAATTCACAAAATGTTTGTTATACATTTTGGCTAGTCGATGGAGAGGCGCGCCTTCGTCCGCGTTGGTACGACAAGGCGTCGTGGCAAAAAGCAGGTAAACGCGTGACTCTCGTCGTATAACTTTCAACTTTCTGGGCACTAAGTACATAAAATATATTATTAACTAGTTCTGAGCAGTTGTTGTGCAACAGATCATGAAGCATCATGGCTTGAAGCAACAGACGCCTTGATTACAAGGTTAGAAGGTTAAACTTTTGTAGGGACTCGGGTATAGAATACGTTCCCTGTGACATCTAAACTGCATTGTTCTTAATAATTTGTGTTGAACTTTTTCTATAGTAAGATTTTATTTCGCATAGTATGGATCTCATATCATGCAGGTGTATTCAATTTGTGGTCAAATCAAAGATTTAAAGAGATACAGGAAAGCGGCTAGTCACTTAAAATCTACGGATGATCTCCTTACAAGGGAAACACATTTAAAATGCCTAAGCAATAATCTTATCAACGTGTAGATTTAGGTGCAGTTTGCAGTCCAATAGGATACCCGATAAGTCACGAATCTGAGTCTCTCTTAAGTAGAAGTAATTATTTGCATAAAGAATAATTAAAACTAAAAATGTTTTTATTTTTGGTGAAATTCAAATACTTACACTTAGCTATACTTCATTTTAATTTATTTATACCACAATCTGTCAGATAATCTATTTAAATCATGTTGTAGAAGATAACAATCAACGATCGTTACAATTTTCCTGTAAACTTTGAGGTCATCAGCATACAACAGAAAATCACTATATGAAAGCAGTTTCCGATGACATTTATGTAAATTAAAAACAATAAAGGGTCAAGGATTAATCCCTGAGGGACACCGGAGGTAGCAAGGCAAACACAAAATATGACTAAATACTGCAAATTTTGTAGATGATTACTGAACATTGGCACATTGTGCGAGAGGGACACACTACCAGTGTTGTTTCTTTCAACACCATTCCTTTCGTATGTCTATTAGTATTGTAAAATAAACTTTATGTCTGACGTAATAAAGTTTGTTTCTATTTACAATTTCAAACTGTCACATGTCGTCTAAAAATCATGTCGTGTCGCGCATTGACTCGCGTTCAATGTCACGTGACCAATGGCTTTATTTTTACGCAATTATTTCTCAAAAATATTAATTAATCTAAAATTATTTACAAAACTAAGTTGTTTTTTTTTATATTTTTAATTCACAATCATTCTACAATTCAACATTTGTAAGGTATTTTTCTTACCATAAACTAGCCTGTTCTAATTCTAAAACGTTGAAATTCAAGATGCCACCTCATCTCAGCGTAAATTAATGTCAAAAACATGTCAAAACAACGTCACTAAAATACCGAAAAGAAATAATATTTTCACGTATGATTTGACAATAAATACATTTTATGGGCTCTAAGGAGATCCGCCAAAATTGCCCCAGGCCTGGCGCAAAAGAAATGCATCTCCGATTTTAGAGTATTAATAGTAGAAATAATGTCAAGTATCGCTATTGCAAAATTTGGTGGCTAATATAGTTTTTTAACCCTGACAAGTTTCATAACCGCTAGATGTAAAAATGACACTTTTAAGGAAAACCTACGTAATATACGAACAAGTCGGTCGCAGTCGCAATCACACAATGTCCTGATCCAAATTGAAAAACGTGCTACACGTATTTGTTATTGAACACTGCGATTTCTGCAATCGCTGCAATTAAAGAACATTACTGTTTTTGTTATCACGGTAAAAGAAAACGGACCTCCTTTAATCTGATTGAACGGTAGGCAGCAAAAGTTAATCATGATTAAAAGCTGTGTCTGTAGAAGGAGAGAAATACTAAACTCGTCACAATATTTAAGATGCCATCCAGTTTCAAAAATACCTAAACGTTAGTATTTCTCGAGATTATAACTGAGACACATTTGCATTTTCCACGAAGGAAGCGTCCCTGCCAATCACTGGAAGGTTTCAATCAGGAGTAATTAACTAAAACAGAATTGCCGATTTGTGCCGCCCCTAGCGCGAGGTATCAAATTATCTACCGAATCCGAGAACCGCTGGTGACTCCACCTTTAATTAACTGTTTCATTAAGGTGTTCGTGTTACCGATTACCAGATCAATTGATGACTACGGATTTGAGGAAAAATTTATTCATATTTCGTAAGATGTTGGAGTTAGCAAGTAATTACTTGGAGATTTTATTAATCCAAATCCAATAAGCGACATCTTTTACGTTTTTATTTTTTATATTAAATTTTGTCTGTTGGAAAGCAGATTCCATCAACACACAGTGCGGCTTTACCTCACCTTACTCACCTCATCATTGCAAGACACGCCACTCTGTTGTTTGTTTGCCGCGAAACAAAAACGAGAATCCCTCCTCAAACAAAGATGATCGTTTAGCCTCAAAAGTAAACAAACATCAATAAACACAGGTTGGCCTCCGCATGACCCTCCATTCATCACGACAACTGCACGGAGGGCCTCGGCAGAGTCGTAAACGTCGCACGATATTTATACCGCGATAAACAGACTGGATATGCAAATTGCACTTACGAAAATACGATGTTCTGTGAGCGATAAGGGGACATGAAAACCCAATAGCCAGTGTGGCTAAACGTAGACACCTTCCCTACCTATTATACAAGGTTTTTTATATAATTTTTTTTTTCTGTTAGTGGGACATAATAAATAAGCCAATAATACAACAAAAAAGTTGTTCTACGTTCATTCGACAGAGTTGTCTGTCGTATTCACAAACCCTCAGACACCACAGAATATTTCTTATAAATCTTTGAGCATAAACAACTTGGGACTTGCTAAATGCCAGGGACATCCCTATTAAGCCCACCTAAAGTTCTCTGCAAAAATCTTATGAAACTGCCAATTTGTTACTCAAACTACTTTATGAAAAGCTTTAAAAACGGGGACAGTTGCATAATGTATTCGTACAAATTAGCCTTATTCCGGCCATTAGGCGTCTGTTGGCTGGTCGCCCGCGCCCGGCCGGTATTGAGCGAGCCACGACACCCACATCACCACTTAATGTGCTCTTTTCTTACACATTTACAGTGCACTTGGTATGCGTGACTTGGTTGTTTGATAGAAGTTTAACTTGAAACTTAAAAATATATAATGAAAATAAGGCGAGACTTCACGACGTGCGATGTGACATTCTATAGAGCACATCCTTAGACATACATACATACTTGTTTGCAGGAAAGTACTTCGTGTTGTATTCTGTAAGGTTACGACCGACCCAACACGTGGACAAGTAAACAGCCAGGCAGCCAGGCATGTCAGCCTAATTATATTTTCTCTCGTTTTATAGCTTGACGGCGCTCTTAATAAATTTAATATTTTATAGGATGGCTTTCAGCGTCTCTCATCTACAAGTTCCCCTTGCCTAGGTACCTTACTTAGGTACCTATACGATACAGTCAGGGTAATCAATTGTTTAGCAATTGACACCTTACGTCAATTAGCCGTTGCATACAATTGTCAACGAATGACAGTTGTGATTTGAATATACGGGCAATTTAAGTTGGTAGCCACATTACTTAACAATTAATTTCCCTGACTGTACATTATGAGACTATGTTTATTATTCAGGCTTGGAACATTTTGAATGAATGGACACACTAGCCTAGCCTAACCTAACAAAACATTAGGATTGAGTCAGTGTTTGAACTTCTGGGCTATTGACCTACAACAAATTGGAATCTCGGTGATTGTGCAGTTTGTAGTACTTTTGACCGATGATATAAATAGTGTTATTTAGGGAAATAAAACATTTAATCCTTTAAAAAGGTTTCTTCTTTATGACTATGTAGGAGTATTCATAAAAAATCAGAAATCTTCTGAAATCTTCCGTGATCTCTGAAAAGATCACGGAAGCCTATAAAGGTTAGAGCACATATCCTGCGTTAATATCTTTTCCGATAATAGGAGTTCATTCGGTAATATTTGCGACGGTTGGAGCGTTGGCGGCTTTATCCGTCATATCTTTTACGAGATAACATGACAAAGGAGAGTCCGGCCGTGTCCTAGATATCATTTTTAGATTCTGTTTATGTGATGCTAATATCGGACAGCGCTTTATATCGGATTTATGGCCGTAGAGAGTGGTCGTATCGTTTTTAATAAAAAGAGGATGTTTTACTTATCTTTATTAAGATCCATACAAGGAGATAATAATAATATAGTGATAATATAGTGACAATATTTAAGAGGTATCTAGATACCTCTTAAATATTGTTATCAAAAACACTAGTGTGCTTGAAATATAAAAATAATTTGGCAATAAATGATTTTGAACGGGCAGCATTGTTTTAACTGTTGGGAAAGTGTTCGTTGACACAGCCTGCCAAAGAAAAGTTTCTGCAAAAACACCAGCACCCATTTCGCTTGGGTTGTCACTCAAATACAATCACAGTGACTGTAACATAACTTATAGTACATCCTATCACCGACCGCCCCCATGACACTCCCCATTTACATAACATTATCCCATAACCCTGCCCCAACCATGGCAAACGATAGTTTAGCCCTAACCGGAGCTTAAGCTGTGTACATACGTTAACTAAACTGCCAGCTAACGAGCGGGCCCTGCCGGTCCTCGACGTATCGCGTCAGATCTAACTCGTGGCCGCAAGTAATTAAAATAGAGTGAGGATTAGCATTCATTAACTGACAGTAACAGGTAGAGGTATTATGTAAGAAAGTACAGAAGACCACCTCCTAGTACCGGACGACTAGGAACCTAAGCAAAGGTAATCTAGAAAGCCTTCAGGTTATGTGATTCTTCACAAGGGTCCATGGGACGGATTAGAGCGGAGGGATTGAGCTGAGTGATGAGCAATCAGAAAAGCCAGCAGAGAGGCTTTTGTTGATGATGATTCAGGAAATTAAGGCGGAACACAGTCCTCTTTGTCTGACTTTCAGGTGGCCTCCGTGTCCACCTAAAACTCTTAGGAAGACGTGCAGTCGCACCGCAAGCCCATTCCAGTAAACTAATAGATTTTCATTTCGACATGATACCACAAGACGAGCACTTGCCTGTGCCTCAAGTGATCTCAGAGATTCCAAATCAACATCATAGGTTAAAAAAATAGGTAGGTATCAAAATTATTATCACTTAGGTATTGTAAGGAGCGGTTCTTCTGAACCTATTTTATTATCAACAAAGACAAGTGGCGCGTAAACTCCACTCAGTTCCACTCAGTTCGCTCTGCTCGCGCGGAGCAACAGTGACAGCGGTGTGCACTCAGCGCTATTAGTGCACTTTAGTATAACAACTCGGTGCTAATGTGCGACACCCGTTGAGATCGGTGGTAAGTTGTTTAATGGAGTTAAGATACCGTATTTAAAGGACGGCGGAGATCTACATTTTCTTTTAATGGACCTGATCCTACCGTTTGCTACGTTTATTTTGATTGCGGGAGCACTCAGTTGTTTAGAATATAATCAGTTAATAATTATACTATAATTTATTTATTTATGAGACAGCAAAAAGGTCCACACTGACAAAAACGCAAACAAAAATACTTAAAAAACGTTAGTAACAATAAATCTTATAACCTACGTTAGTACTTATATCCTAGGATGTTAGTAACAATGCGGCTTACGATCTATGTTAGTACTTATACACTACGACAGACAGTGTTGTTTTGATGAGATGTCTCATTAAGGGGCTCTCATCAAGTCTGTCAGGCTGTTGCCACTGCCTCGCAATCTGGCGAGCAGATACGCACTTTTCTTCCGTACGATAGCTGAGAAGCTGTCGACTCGGGATTTTGTGAACATCTCTGACGGACTGCAGTAATGCGGCAGCCGCATCAGCGCCCTGAAGGCTTTGTTATATTGGATGCGCAATGCTCTGACGGCACGTTTAGTACAGCTGATCCATAGGGCGCTCGGGTACAGAGACGTGCAGTATGCTTTAAATAGCGTGTGTTTGACCGCTTCTGTACATCGAGCGAACCTACGGGCTAACATGATCGCCCGTACCACTAGTGCCCTGCGTTCCCGTTCAACATCAGCATCATCTCTAAGGTTGTCAGCAATCAAATGTCCCAAGTATTTAAACTGATGTACCCGACCAATCGGGACATCGTAAATTTTTATTGGTGGCACATTTACTGGACATTTCCTGCCAACAGGCTTAAAAACCATGAATTCGAACTTCCTCACATTATATAGCAGCCCACGGCTGGCAGCATAGTTCTCACAGATTTCGACAAGTTTTCTGAGTGCACCGACCGAGGTAGTCAACAGCACCGCTGATGTTGTTAAAACACACCCCGTCAACATAACACCCCACATTCGCACTGCTGAGTCCCTCGATCAACGCATTCAGATACAAGTTAAAAAGATTTGGGGAGGTTAAGCCCCCTGCCTCACGCCACACTCCAACCTGTATGGCAGAGTTAAGTACAAACCCGCTTTTATTTCAAAAATGTTTCTTATCCAAATTGATCTCCTATGCCACTGAAGCCAAATATTCTTCACTATAAGCTACTGACCCAAATAACCCACATTCCGTATTCCTTATTCGCCTCAAATCTAGCTTCAAGTTAAATCCTCCGAATATATTTCTGTACAACTTTATCCATTGCCAATAAAACATCGACAACAAATATTATTTTTATACCCACGCTTGGAGAACACGGATAACTAGGAACCCGACAAAAAGCCTACGCTGGGAAGTTCCGGCTTTTAATCGGAGCCACGCAAAGTGCTCCACAAGCCGCACCTGAGGCTTCCTGCTGGATTGAACGCATTTTTCATATTTTGTCATTTATTTTTCTGAAGGAATTTAGATAGGGTTTTGAAAATAAATTAGTTTTTAATTTGAAATATTAATATCACGTTTATGATTTCTATATTATTTACGCTACATGGATGGCATGATGGCTCAAAGGATAAGGCTTCGCCTCTCATACACAAGGTTGCGGGTTCAAATCCGGGCAAATACCAATGTCACTTTTTCAATTCATATGTACTTTCTGAGTTTTTCGTGGACATTACTGACATCGGTAAAAGGAAAACATAGTCAGGAAACCTGGCCTTATAGTCAATATAGGTCAGAAATCAACAACAGGTCTTGAGCAAGCGTGGTGATCAATGCTCATGTCTTCTCAATATTAGAAGAGGCCTTTGCTCTGCAGTGGGCCAAATAATGGGCTGGTATTATTATTATAGTTTTCTTTTACTACCAACGGTAGGTATGTAAGTCAATAAGTCCTTAAAGTCCTTTAATTTTCACTGTGAGTCGTAGAACCTACATTAAAAATATCAAACCCGTAAAGACATGAAAGAGTCGTAAGGTTTTATAGCAATACATGCGAATATTTTCACTTGAATACGTCCCGACAACAGGCTCATTCTACTTTCCACACACGAGTATGTATGTGAGTCATGTAGCTACGTAATTAATTAACATTCAACTATAAATCTTGCGTTTTACGACTCAAAATCACTGGAGTAATTAGGACTCCGGTCTTCGTAATAGGATTCGCGTGTAATATATGCGATTATTTTGACACGTACGAGTATTGTGTATAATGCGGGATAAGTAAAGGCGGTGGCTTGGACTACTCACTGTAAGGCGGTGGCTTGGACTACTCACTGTAAGGCGGTGGCTTGGTCTACTTGCTGTAAGGCGGTGGCTTGGACTACTCGCTGTAAGGCGGTGGCTTGGACTACTCGCTGTAGGCCGGTGGCTTGGACTACTCGCTGTAAGGCAGTGGCTTCGACTACTCGCTGTGAAGCGGTGGTTTGGACTACTCGCTGTAAGGCGGTGCCTTGGATTAGTCGCTGTAAGCCGGTGGCTTGGTTTACTTGCTGTAAGGCGGTGGCTTGGACTACTCGCTGTGAAGCGGTGGTTTGGACTACTCGCTGTAACGCGGTGCCTTGGATTAGTATCTGTAAGGTGGTGGCTTAGACTATCCGCTGTAAGGCGGTGACTTGGAGTATTCACTCTAAAGCGGTGGCTTGAACTGCTCGCTGTAAGGCGGTGGCTTGGACTACTCGCTGTAAGGCGGTGGCTTGGATTAGTCACTGTAAGGCGGTGGCTTGGAGTACTCGATCTAAGGCGGTGGCTTGGACTGCTCGCTGTAAGTCGCTGGCTTGGACTACTCCCTGTAAGGCGGTGGCTTGGATTATTCGTTGTAAGGCGGTGGCTTGGACTGCTCGTTGTAAGGCGGCGACTTGGATTAGTCGCTGTAAGGCGGTGGCTTGGACTACTCGCTGTAAGGCGGTGGCTTGGCTTAGTCGCTGTAAGGCGGTGGCTTGGACTATTCGATGTAAGGCGGTGGCTTGGACTGCTCGCTGTAAGGCGGTGGCTTGGGCTACTCACCGCCGATAATGTTTAGTCAGTTCGCGCAGATAAATAGACTCTTAAATAATAAGTACGGTCACCAAAAAAAGTCCATTAACACTGTCAGTTTTTTATCTTTATCAGAAAAATATTCCATAAACTGTTTTCTTTTTCCATAAAATAGCTAAAAGTTTGAAATTTTACTTTCTTTCCGATTATAAATGAATATTTTGCTTAATACGAGTATATAAAAAAACTGAAGTGGTAATCAACTTTGATTGCTGACTAATCCTACATAGGTATTCCATGCTTTCCGTGCCTCTAGAGCAGCTGTCTCATAAGAAAGTATTTATCCAGAACAAAAAACTGCTTTCAGATCGTGAACAATTTAAATGTCAAGCGTCGATACTTGACGTTTGAATTTGAAATGTTTCTTTTTCTTTAATATTTCTCAGTAATTGTATTTAATAACAAGTAGGTAAAATTGTTTATCGCATTAAAATATAATTAGAGGTGTCAAGTCAAGTTTTGTTGTTTGATTTTAACAATATTAATATGCTAACAACTAGGCTATTATTTACTTAATGTTCTGTACACACAGAAACCAAAAGATATTAATATACCTACCGAAAATTACAAGTACCAAGGTGTTACTTATTTCTAAAGCCGTTTCTACCAACAGAACTATCACAGTTTGGATTCACGAACAGTCGAAGAGATATTGTGTTATATTATAACAGTTTGTGTATAAGTATTTATCGACGAAGGAGAGGAAAGTTAGGTTAATTCTATATCTACATAACACACGTGCATAAAGTAATCATGACGCAAATAACACCGCACTATACAAAATCGTCACAAAAGCATATAATACTCGTAATCCGCCATTGTAGCTCTCGACCCTCGCACGGTCAAACACGAAGGGTTCATGAATGGTTGGTAACGAAACGGAATCATTTGCTCTAACTAGGTCAAACGGCACCCAGTGACCGGTGATGACGTATGTAAGGTTCTTGCAGACGTCAAGTGTATAATACTTGGAATTGAATATGAAACATCAAGTTTTAGAAAAAGGTTTACTTTGTAAAGCGTCGCCTCTGTCACTCGTGACTGTGTGACAGTCTCTTCGTAGAGCGTCGCCTCTGTCCCTCGTGACTGTGTGACAGTCTCTTTGTAGAGCGTCGTCTCTGTCCCTCGTGACTGTGTGACAGTCTCTTTGTAGAGCGTCGCCTCTGTCCCTCGTGACTGTGTGACAGTCTCTTTGTAGAGCGTCGTCTCTATCCCTCGTGACTGTGTGACAGTCTCTTTGTAGAGCGTCGCCTCTGTCCCTCGTGACTGTGTGACAGTCTCTTTGTAGAGCGTCGTCTCTGTCCCTCGTGACTGTGTGACAGTCTCTTTGTAGAGCGTTGCCTCTGTCCCTCGTGACTGTGTGACAGTCTCTTTGTAGAGCGTCGTCTCTGTCCCTCGTGACTGTGTGACAGTCTCTTTGTAGAGCGTTGCCTCTGTCCCTCGTGACTGTGTGACAGTCTCTTTGTAGAGCGTTGCCTCTGTCCCTCGTGACTGAGTGACAGTCTCTTTGTAGAGCGTCGCCTCTGTCCCTCGTGACTGTGTGACAGTCTCTTTGTAGAGCGTCGCCTCTGTCCCTCGTGACTGTGTGACAGTCTCTTTGTAGAGCGTTGCCTCTGTCCCTCGTGACTGTGTGACAGTCTCTTTGTAGAGCGTCGTCTCTGTCCCTCGTGACTGTGTGACAGTCTCTTTGTAGAGCGTCGTCTCTATCCCTCGTGACTGTGTGACAGTCTCTTTGTAGAGCGTCGCCTCTGTCCCTCGTGACTGTGTGACAGTCTCTTTGTAGAGCGTTGCCTCTGTCCCTCGTGACTGTGTGACAGTCTCTTTGTAGAGCGTTGCCTCTGTCCCTCGTGACTGTGTGACAGTCTCTTTGTAGAGCGTTGCCTCTGTCCCTCGTGACTGTGTGACAGTCTCTTTGTAGAGCGTTGCCTCTGTCCCTCGTGACTGAGTGACAGTCTCTTTGTAGAGCGTCGCCTCTGTCCCTCGTGACTGTGTGACAGTCTCTTTGTAGAGCGTCGCCTCTGTCCCTCGTGACTGTGTGACAGTCTCTTTGTAGAGCGTCGTCTCTGTCCCTCGTGACTGTGTGACAGTCTCTTTGTAGAGCGTTGCCTCTGTCCCTCGTGACTGTGTGACAGTCTCTTTGTAGAGCGTTGCCTCTGTCCCTCGTGACTGAGTGACAGTCTCTTTGTAGAGCGTCGCCTCTGTCCCTCGTGACTGTGTGACAGTCTCTTTGTAGAGCGTCGCCTCTGTCCCTCGTGACTGTGTGACAGTCTCTTTGTAGAGCGTTGCCTCTGTTCCTCGTGACTGTGTGACAGTCTCTTTGTAGAGCGTCGTCTCTGTCCCTCGTGACTGTGTGACAGTCTCTTTGTAGAGCGTTGCCTCTGTCCCTCGTGACTGTGTGACAGTCTCTTTGTAGAGCGTTGCCTCTGTCCCTCGTGACTGTGTGACAGTCTCTTTGTAGAGCGTCGCCTCTGTCCCTCGTGACTGTGTGACAGTCTCTTTGTAGAGCGTCACCTCTGTCCCTCGTGACTGTGTGACAGTCTCTTTGTAGAGCGTCGCCTCTGTCCCTCGTGACTGTGTGACAGTCTCTTTGTAGAGCGTCGCCTCTGTCACTCGTGACTGTGTAACAGTCTCTTTCTAAACCTCAAAGCTGGGTTCAGTATTCTATTGATAAGTTTTAGTGGAAATGGCGACAGACGAAATATAAGCGATGGCTAACCGAATCGGAAGTTTAGCTATAAAAAGTTGTGTGTGAGATCGCCTCTTAAAAGTTGTGTAAGCGTGTTTCGGTTAAAGTTCGTAGATTTGATGTAATACGGAGTTGAAGCTTCTAAGTCTTCTTGTGAGGCTGGTTTAACGCTTCTAATGAACTAATTAGTAGGGGAGACCGAGGAGAGCTGTTAAAAAGTCCATTTCTCGGATTATATATAGGCTATAGCTAACATTGTTTTACATGTGAGTGTGTGTTTGTGTTTTTACTCTGTTTTGTTTTTTGATAATTAATAGTAGGTATGAGAAAAATAATACAGGTGTCTACTCATATCAATAAGTAAGGTAGAGAAATAAGAGATTTAACGGTAAGTAACCAACATGAGGTATTCCACTTTGAGCACCGATTTCAACGCACTACAGTGAAGCGCACCTAAGGTATTCTACATAGGGCATCGAAACAAAACGCGCTGTAGTTGAAGTACCTTACCTAGACTAGGTACTTACTGTTATTCTTTATGTAGTAATCTAGATTAACTATATTTCGTTCTATGTACTCAATCTTAAATACAATAGGTTGTGGTAGGTACCTACTGAAATCAAATCAGGTTTACCCGCTCTCGAGAAAGAAGATACTGCCAACGATTGTTTCTAAGGTAGCTAAATGGAGCTTAATGTAGTACTTACATCACATTCCCAGCTTCGTTCAACAAGTAGACTAAAGAATCCAGTTCACTTGTTCACAAGTTAATCTGAAACAAAACAAATGGCTTTTCTAAATCTTGTGAGAGCATACGTTTACACTAGTAGAGACTTAGGTAGGTATGTAGTTCACAAACTAAGCTTATCTGAACAATTCAAGCTTTTTCCAGACACAAATATTGATTAATGCCTGTAGCATGCTTGTAACAAACATTGTTGCTGAAAAATGTTAAAATCAAAGAAATTATTTTGACTCCTTTCAGGCAGATCTGCAATAGGTGCGTTAGAAATACTTAGTTCATGCCTAAAACTGTGTGTGCTTAGATAGAATACATTATCTAGTTTAAGAAAGATTCTGTAATTAACTCAAGTCATATTTTTTGCATGTAATGCATTAAATTGGGTACTATCTTCGATTCCAATCCATTGTTTAGTCTAGTTTAGTCCATATTGGGCCAATCCTCAATTCCGTGGCTTTGGCTGGCGGCCAAGCCCCACTTCCCGGCATAGATTCCCCACTTTACTCCGACTTACGCAATAGACTTGAGACTTAACAATCTTATCAAGTTTCGATGAAACAATACTTGGAGATGATTGTGTGCCAAATTGTTTCTTGTTACTTTTGTTCTTTCTCATCTGTATAAAGTTTTTTGATTTCACATCGCATGGGTCGCATTAAATAATTTAGAATATTAAAATAACTATCTCAAAATCCCGCGGTTAGAGTTCCCATGAAAATGGCTTCAATGAAAGGTTAATAATGTGCCATCAGTTTGTAGTAGAAGTTCGGAAACGGGTCACGCGGGAATACCCAAATCAAATTATCATTACCATCCTCAGCAACATTACCAAATTCGTTAATTATTCTGTTATTTACGTCCCAAATCACAAGGTAGGTACTAGGTATCACTATTCTGCATCACTCTTCTAGAATATCCGACAAAACATAATATTATAAGAATATTGTCTGTGGCCAGGGAACGCTAAACTAATGCGCTAACTAAGTAAAGCCAGCCTCGTCTCCTCACAGGTCCGAAGGTAACACAACACTGTGGAAGGCTGATGGTGGGATGTGATTAATGTAATTATTATCCAAACCAAAACCTCGAGATAAACAGACTTATGTTTCACGAGTTCGTCTCGAAGAGGCTTTCAAAGTAATGAATTGTCTGAGCCGATCCATTTACCATCTCGACAGTTTATTTAACTAATTGTCATCAAATTAGTTCGATTTAGAAAGTGGCTACGCCAATATAGTACCCAATCAGTATCTACTAGAATTCCCAAATGCTGTAATGATTATTTTGATCATAAAACCTACTCACTCAAGCAAGGAAGGTCCACAAGCATTGCCATCTATTTTCAATCGCTCTGTGGCTAAACGTTTAATAAAAACAACAAGTGTTATCCTCACTCACAGCAGACACTTGAAATAAATGAGTACGTAGTTCACTATAATTAATGAATGATAATAATATGATTTTAGCATGACATAGGTTTCTCCTAAACAAGCAACAATCCTGATAGCCAATAGTTTGATAGCCAATAGTTTGATAACCAATAGTTTGACTATCGCAACTATAGCCAAACTTTTAATGTTCTGAACCAGATTCTGTCTCGGTGAGAAATTGGGTATAATTAATTCCGCTATGTTTAGATGTGAGAGGTAAAGTTTTTGGCCAATACGAGCTTGTTTTGGCGAAACGAGTCTCGTTTATCATCGATCGTGTTTCGTTCGAGTTATGTACGTAATTGGGATTAGGTCGCGCAACTGCTTGACCGATAGCTGGACTTGTTTTGACCATTAATAACAGATTGTAGGTACAACTATATCAGACAAACAATGTGCAGTAAATTGTAAGAACTATACGAGCACATTGTCGCCGTAGCACATCACAAGCGTTTGTGACTTTAACGTCATTGATAAGCAACCTAATTGCGTAACACAGTTTCACTCACAATCCTAGAGTTTTGAACGATATATCTAATCCATTGCTTCATAGGTTTAATAAATTCGTCTGCTCAACAACGTAAATAACGCGAAGAACGCTATCAAAATTTATGAAAAATGCGATCAATTGTCATTTTGTGTGTGTTACGCAATTACCCCGCTGGTTTTAATTGCATGCGCTCCAAAAATGCAACAACAAGAATTAGTCCGAGGGAGCTCAAGCCAAGCCAAGCAACATAGTTGTATTACAGTTTGAAGGGTGTCGGTGACAGTGCGAGTACAGGCTTATGAGACTTGTTTGCTTTGTGTTTGGGTGACGAGCGTGTCAATGACACGTAGGACACGTCCTCAGTAGACGTGACCTGCGAGCTATTACAGTTTTAATAAGTACAGAATAGATGCCAGATGACTGATTCCACGCCAGTTCTGGCATTACAAAATATATATGTTAGTTTTGATGAGCAGGATTACTTTCAGCAGAACATTATAAATGACATCGTAAAAATTTTTATTCGTAAATAATAAAATAAAAGTGATCATAGTCAGTGTTTTAGTACTAAAAGATAATAACTTTACTTCTGACTCACGTACCTACCTACATTAAGTATTCTTCGCCTAGCCGAGTTATTACTTACATATGGGATATGAAGCAAAAAGTGCCATAAAAGTACATAAACTAGGTACCGACGTGTCGCCTATGTATGTAGACTGATACTTTTTATGTACATTGTATGTAGGTATGCGTGATGTTCGTAAAAATAAATGTTTTATGTATGTTCTGATCCAAAAGTATCAGATGAAAATGTAAACAGACCTATTTAAGTTAAATTCTTACGTGATCAGTCATTTAAAGGGAATTAGTAACATATTCATGAGAATTTAGAAGCTTATAACTTTAAATCTCACTACTTTTTCCAACTATTATTGTAGAATAACATTAATGAATTGTGATTGAAAAATCATCAACGAAAATTGAGTTTGACAAAATTAACCTTAATTGTTAAATGAAAACATTTTTAATTTTAATTAAAATTAGAATTTTGGGTTTAAAGTAATCAAATAATCAAATCAAAGCACTCAATTTGTAAGTGGCTCTTCAAATTGCCACAGGTAGTACGTTTTGTGATCCATTTGTCTACACTTTAATAAGATACTTTTGGAACAGACATTAAGTAGAGATTCGTCAATGGATGCTGCCGTGCTGACATGCAACAACTATTTCTTGGAATGTCTAATAATAAATATATCGGATAATATTCTCCTAATGAAATAAAATGGTTATGCGATAGCAGGAACAGAAAATCTATCATATAACTTGTATGTATTACGAAGACATAGCTGTGTGTTATATATTAGTACATTGAATAGATCGTAAACAGTAACAGCTTGCTGAACACTCCACCTAACAATACAGTATTGACCTATTTCAAAGTAATGAGCCCATAACATTTCCTCAAACGCTTAAAGAAATGTGAGGGTTCAAGGCGTGAGGCATGCAATGAATTATAAATATTGCCTCAGATTAGTGTCCAAGAAACATACAATTCGCCTTGTAAAAAAAATGTGCCAAGGAATGTGGTGGTATTTGTATGTTCCAAACTTTCACGACCAATGACTTTAGGCAGGTAAAGGCAACCACACTTCCATTGCAACTATTTGACATTAAACGCGTCTTTATGCCGTAGCAGCAATGGCGGTTTTCGTAGTTCAAGTGTTACCTGTAACGTGCCGTTGCCCATATATCCAATCGGACGTAGACGATACCTTGTTTTAAAGCGATTCAACATTCGACGGACCAGGTTAAATCCGGGCTCTTTACAATGCTTTGTCCAGACGCTTCTTTGATGCTCCTAAAACTGAAATTATTTCGAGGAAACCCCGATGGTAGACAGCATCTGTTGTTTAACGTTTGAAATTGAATTCTCAAAAAATATCATTATTTCTAAAAATACGAATTAATTGGCCCTTAAAGCCTACTAATAAAATCGGTTATCAATATCGTCCCAATTCATACAATACGTAATTGACATTCACAACAATAAAGTAGCAATTACAGGACCCGTCTGTCGTATCTACGACATAAAAGTTCTGTCGTATTGAATACGACATAAAGGCTCCGTATCACTTTCATATTTATTCGCGAGGCTGTAAAAGCGAAATTAACATTTTTACGTTGTTTTGGCCTGGGGCGTCACCTTGTGCGTTTATAACTTAATTAAAGGTTTATTCACACCAGACGTGTTTTGATCCAATATATTTTATCTACATAAGTGCATCATAAAGTGTAGTGTTTTAGTAATCATCAGAATTCCCCGACGCGATATAAATCTAAGTGTGGCTTCTAAATAATTGAAACCTAAAACTTACGAAGATGAGTATAAAAAAGAAGTTGGGGTCCCCACCCCAACTTCTTTTTTATACTCATCTGATGTTATTTATTAAAGGACTATCAGTGGAAAACATAACGAATTATTCAAGTGCATAGATCTTCGTGGTGTATAATTTTTAACGTTTAAAAATTGCCGATCATCTCTATCGCCAGTGTTCAAGCTCGTCACTGATCGCCCTTCTTCTTAGCGTATCGATGGCAGAAAGTTCAAACATCTTTGGCCCAAAATTAATAATATCACACTAAACGTGTGCCGTGACACAATATATCCACGTCACCATTCCCAGCAGTGATGTTCATCTAAATGACAGGTAATACTGCTGTCGACTTAATATTTTTATTCATTGGGACAGCTTCCTTTTAGCTATAAATAGACGGAACACTTTTCTCAATTATTTTATCCATAAAAGGAAGATATTTTTTTATAACGAATGACAATTTGTTTCCTCTTAATTTCATGATATCCAAAACCTTGGGAATTCAGTATCTATAGTTTAGTTTGTTTACCCTAAACGAACATAAAGCGCGTTGCAGACTTCCCACAAGTTCAGCCGTTCCGCACAGATGGCTGTTGTCGACTGTGGCAAACAGCTTCGATACCGACCAGTGTTGCCAATTACCGATGTTCGAAGCTGTTAGCGAACTAACTTTGTAGTGTGCAACACTGCTCATCTTCAAAACTTTGGTAGGTACAGTCACGAGCATAAATATGTGTACAATTGGCTAAATTCAAAACCGATTTTCGCCTTAATTTTTGAATTAAATTTTATGTTTTTGTGAACATAGTATTTTCGAACCCATAGGTTTAGGTAATTTAACGTATTTCAACAATGCATTCGTTATTTCACGAAAAAATCGCTATTGAAAGTTGCCAAGTGTTGACATATTAGTGCTCGTGATTGTACCTCGTGACATCTCCGAAATTAAGTTACAGTCGTAAAAGATTTTGGTCAGCGCACAGTTCACGTGAGCTAGCAGTATCAACCGATGATGAATCGGCTCTACAATTAATCTGCGGAGCCCGGAATAATGCGAACATCTAAAACGAACAATGATTTATTGTGTGAATGGGACTTTGATGTCGAGACAATAGGCTTCTGAACACTCTGTACGGCATAGAACATTAATTTTACTAAAATAATTGAACATAAATTCTAACTAAATAATGCGGATTTAGTGTTTCTATGGCAGAGAGCCAACAATGGGTTGGTGTGAGGAACGACTTTAAATCGCAGTAGTTAGTCGCGAGTGTGCCGCCGCGCGGTGTCGCCTGCTCTCGCTGCCTAACGATCGCCTAACTTCGACCATTTCCTATGGGGTTTTTATATGTCTGGATATATATTATTATTAAATATTCTCCAAAATTTCCAGTTAAGCTCACGCTGTTACATGTAGGCAATTCACTGACATTTTGAATTACATTCAAAATGGCGGCCCTGCCCTCCCGGAGAAGCTGCAATTTATCACATTTTACAAACCATCTTCCACCAATATGAGCGTGCTATACAGTATAAACCTTCTAATTTCCCTGCTGTACTATATTTTATGATTCACTTACTGGGTGTAGGCAGTCTTCAAACGTTATGTCTACATACGCGCGAGTTTATTGTGCGTGCATTGTTTCGTCTTCGCCTCATAAAACAGAAGAAGGCATTCAAATGGCCGGCTCGTCGCACCGAGTGGAGCCTGCGGCTTTAATATTAGTCTTTGTTGTGTTTTGTTCTAAATTAAATAGTATTCTGAATAATATATTTGCTTTTAGAAGGATAAAACAGCTCCTAAACTGCAATATGTTTAATGTGAAGGGTACAATTTGGGTACAATGACAAACTTCCATCGACATTGCTTACTTTTGACAGCTTTTTTCCAAACTTCAAGCCAGACGTTAAACAGTTTTAAACTACACATCATTGCCTCTCAAAATATTTCGTTATTTCAAAACTATTTCGCATCATTATTTAGGAATGTTGGATTACAAGACATTGTTGAAGCAAAAGTTAATGGATCATAAAATTTCACTACGTGCGTAGAATAAAGTTTTTACATGATATTATTTTTAACGATCTCCTCCGTAATGATCACAAATCTTAAAACTTTAGTTTGAGTATCATTCATTTAGATCGTAAGTACTTTCCAAAGATCTGGATCGCTTGTTTAAAAAATATTAACATCGGTTCATTATCTTCACCACCCACACTCAAAAACACCAGAACTTTACTAAAGTTAGTTCTGTATTGTTTTAAATACTATCAGAGAACTCTACAATAATCTAAGTTCGTAACTTAAAGAAAAACAGCATTGTCTGAAAGTGGTCGCCGGCGAGGCCGTCAAGAAACTACAGAAAATAAATACTTAGACTGCCTAAGTATTTATTATCTGTTACAAATTTCTTGTTTAGTTAGATAAGAATTCAGCACGTGATTCTAGCACCCCTTTTTTTTGGGTGGGAAATCATCAACTATCGTCTCCCGCTCTGCGCAGAGCAGGAGGGCGTGTCAGACTTTTATTGACTAAAACCCACCCGTGTTCCTTCAGTAGCCGGTGTACCAGGGCCACGGTAACCCTTTCGGACAAACCCGTGACTCCGGCAGGCATCGGCCCTAACGGACCCCGTCAATGTGTGCTGACCTCTCTTTGAGGCGCGCGAAGAACACAACGCGCCGTCGAACCGGGCCTGGTCCTTACCGGACGGCGAGCTACCCATTGCTTGCCGTCCGCAAGCCCGCGCCTACGGTGGCCCGGCATCAGCTATAGAATCCCTACGCCCAGGGCGTCTCCTTCTGCGGCGACTAGGGGCGTGAGGGCGCAACGATCGCCTCTCCCTTACGCGCTCCGCCTCCTCCTTCGCGAGCATTACTGCTTCGCAGAAGGAGGTGACGGCTTCCCATGCCCTTCCGCTCCGTATAATGGCCTGGACCAGGGTCGGACGCGAGAGATAGCCGCCGCCGATCACCTCCGTGAGGACACGGTGGTGCTCCGCCTAAGCTGGGCAGACCTCCACCGTATGCTCCACCATGTCCTTCAGGCGATCCACGCAGTGGTAACACCCGGGCGTTTCCTCCCGCCTTATGCGAAACAGGAACCTCCCAAAACCACCGTGTCCGGTGAGGACCTGCGTCAGGCGGAAGGTGAGGACTGAGGATGCCGTGGCGCCTCTCAATCCACTCCTCAAAGAGGGGACTTACCCCCGCAATTGTTGCATGCCCATGATTCTAAACCCCCTAGAGTAGAAATAATTCATAGAGAGAAAAAAAATGTGCTCTTTCATAGAAAAGTTCTTACTGTGAGGCAGCTTTTTGTATATCAGGTTATTATCAAACTGCATGCGTCTACTTATTATGATCCTGATAAATTAAGCAGCAAACGTACTATAACTAATGTGTTTAACTCCGTAAGAACTCGTACTGCATTAGCCAGACGTCAGAGGCGTTTTCTTTCTGAGCATAAGGGTGTCCCACCGAACGGAAACACACCCTTAAACCGTAAAAACGAATAAATCCTTCTAAAACCTATTTGTGAGTACTTTTGACTTTTGCCCTATAAAACGTTATCATGAATGGAGGGTCATAGTACACTGACATTTAAATCTCGCTTAGTTACGTCGGAACCTCGGCATTTTCATAAAAGTTTACCGAAAAATATTGTGGAATGAACACGGACTGAAATGTCAGGCGAACTCTTCCGAGTAAATACGAATGTATTCCAGGTCTGTTATAATTGTTTCAAATAAAGTAGAGGATGTTTCACAAAATAGTTAGAAGGTACAGTCTACACGTTACAGTCAATCTAATTTTAAAGTTATGAGTCTAGGCACCAAAGAAACAATTAAACTAATCAGAAATGATCTAGTGATCATTATCATCATTTATCGTTAATTATTTATCTGATTTTGTAGTCAGAATCAGTTCAATGGAACTGATTCTGATTACAAAGTCAGTTCTTAATCAAAACATCTTGCAATGTAATATTTATAACTCACATGGTACCTACTGAGAAGTAAATAATTGTATAAAAGTGACTTCTGAGATAGTTATCGTTCGCTCGATCTTAGTGATATTTCTGTATATTCTTATTGCGTGTCAGTTCGGCCTACGCGCTACCTGTCGATTACACGTAAATTTGACGGCGTAGTATTTGTTGCACATTTCGGCGTTGTGTACACCAACATCCCCTGAGGTTCGCTTTCATTCTGCCTCTAATCCCGCGGGACCCAGGGTCGCCTCTCAGGATGGTCATTCATAATTACACCAAATGTCACGTCGTGAGTACTCGGCCGTACAGCCCGCGGCACACGGCTCGATGAGTAAAATCTTTTTATTTGTTCCTTTTTTTCTTTCGTCTGTCGTTATTACTGTTATAATTAAATAATAAATTGTTAGCAAAAGAATAAGTATTGCAATAATGAATGTTGTGATATTATCTACTACGTATCTAATTGATATTGGACATACTTCAACATTAACATTATTGTTAACTTTAATTATTACCTAGCTATATGTTAAATGTAATACTTGCTGAGCCCTAACAGGGTAAACAACTCCTAAGTTTTAGCCTAGTCATAGCCTATGTATCTGTGTGTACATCGTGCAAATAAATAAATGAATAAATAAATATTATTCGTCACACGCTTTCCATTAGTCCATTTTGATTTAAAAAGCGGACAGAGATGGTTTTTTTTGTACTTACAATTTATTTTTCTGAAAAAATGTCAGTTGCATTTAATTTATTCCGGTACAAAAAAAAATAAAACATGCCTTTGACAAAAAAAATATCTACGAAAATCGTGGATCAAATAATCAGGATTCATTCGGACAGTAATCAATTTTACGGTTGTACGGTATATTTTAGTGAAATTGTAAATATGTAGGTCGGAGCGGAGACTACGGAGCGGAGACTAGCATGATCAAATAAAAAAAAACTTGTGCGGTCGGGGGACCCCGTCGTCAACGAAGTTCTAAGGAACTTCGTTAGCGACGAGGTCCTCCGACCGCACAAGCTTTTTCGCGATACTCGCACGCACATACACTCCTCTAGAGATAATAGAAAGAGCCAGAAAGAGAGATACGCCTTTTTAATAAAGAGCCATTTAATATAAGTTTGTAGAAGCTCTCATAAAGTTTTCGCCATCTTGGTTTTCCATTTTGATCTCGGTAACGGCTTCACCACTCGTAAAAAACATGAAAATTACTCTCATTTATGAAAAAAAAAAATACTTGCGCAGCCGCTATCTTGGATTTTCATTTTCATCTCACTATCAGTTTTAGCACTCTTGAAACCATGATTACATTGATTGACACCCATGATTAGAAATTCGAAAATTTTCGCAGCAACCATCTTGGATTTTCATTTTGACTTTGGCTTTAGCATTTTTTCGTTACTTGACGATGTCTACCAGTTTAATCCTACTGCAAGCCGTTCCAATAACTTATACCTAACTGAAAGACTGCATTATTTATAAATAATTGAAAACTCTCAATGAGCACTGAGCACTGAAGTATAGTCAACTGTAATCTAATATATTAAAAACTTGTGTCACAGTGTTTGTTATCGAACTCCTCCGAAACGGCTTGACCGATTTTTATGAATTTATTTATGTATTTCGTAGGACTGAGAATAGGTCATAAAGTTTATTTCATACCGCTGCGGGTGAAACCGCGGGATGCAGCTAGTATAATACAATATAATATAATAGAATAATTTAATAATATTATTTTCTACCCAGACTGGCTGTATCTTGACTGTAAACACAAGTACTTACCCTAGTTGGCTGAGTTAGTTATATTGATCAGTTAGAACAACTACTCCGAATTCAATATTTCTTATTAATCCACGACAAATCCCGTTGACATTAGAAGACTAATGCAGAAAATGAACCCAACTCATTCGTCATTAGTAGCTGAACTATAAGACGTTAAGCCTTTGAAAACATCAATACCTAGTCCAATTCGTTTAGAAGCAGTCATTCCATTAGTCTTCCACGAACTGGTTGACATTAGCACGTTACTACTACTTACGTATCTTTATACAACGCAAATTGTTTCAGTAGCAGGCCGAAAATATGGGACACCGAGTTTTAGAAAAAGTTTATTGTTGTAAAGCTTTGTCTCTGTCACTCACGCCTGTGTCTCTTTCTAAAGCTCGATGAGTCATATTTTTGCTCGGGCGCTGTCAATTGTGACACAGAGTAGACAAGCGTGACAGAGGGGCGCTCACTGGAAACGCTCACTTTCAAACACTAAAAAGATTTGCAGAATTACTCAAATCTTTTTAGGGTCTTCAAGTGCTGGACCAACTGATTTTTCGGTATTAGTTTAACAGAAAAGTCCAGTAGGGTATGAAGTAGATGTTTGTATGAATGCAATCAATTGAGTATTCATATTTTGTTCACTTAATTATAATACAGAAGCTGGCAGTGATCGTAACCCTTAAGGCCCGCTTGCACTTCATGATAAAAGCCCGTACCGCACCTCCATCGATACCTCGCAAAGTACCTCGACCTACTTGTATTAAGTAAGTTCAGATATACCTGACAAATATTTTTTCTCAGTAAACAAACTCCTACTACGGTTGTTTTCAGAACTGACACTTGTTTGAAATCGAACAAAGCCGCAAACACGCAATCGCTGAACAGTACTGATAAATAAATTAAACTCCAAAAATAGACGCTTTGAAGAAAGTTAATTCACATTGTTAACCGTTCGATGTATAATTCGGCACGTGACGTACAGGAGCATGAAGCTGAGGATGAATTGGGGCATTGAAGGATTACCATGTTTGAATTGCTTTGAATGATCGAACATATTGGATGGATTGACTTTGATTTGTCTTCATTTAAATCACAATTTGATGGGATGGTGTTTTGAATCGAGTCGGGTATTACTTTTGCCCTGATCCTAATGGTTGCCATAGTAACAAATTATGAGAAATTTCATGACGAGATGTTTCGTTTGAGTAACCTCCAGTCAATTCCACAAGCCGATCTAAATATGTATAAATCAAACACAAAAACGTTAATATCTCGAGTACTTCAGCCTCCATACGCTATTTAAATCCAATTTATTTATTCTTTCTTCCAGTTGATTTGGCACCACTATCTCAAACATTAGGCGGTCGGTGGCCAATCTCCAGATTATTAAAATGGAATCACAAGATTAAAGCTTCCGCGGGTAAAGAGGCTTATTCATGTTTAATTAAAAATTATTGGAGTCCCCCCTCCCCCCACACAGACTCGCGGGGTATTGAGATAGCTCACTGTTTGTTTGGGTAGTAAAATATCCTAGAGTTAATAGATTTATCTCAGCTGTAACTTAGGTCTTAGTTTTGGATAATCGTGTTTGAGTCAAGACGAGACAGCATTCCAGCGATCTGATTATTCTTAACATTACGTGATATTGGTTTTTCACCCAGTTATTGCTTTCTACTCGTATGTGAGACAAATATAATTTCACGCATATTTTCTTTATCTCAGGAGCAAAACTATAATAAAACAAATTGATGTCGTCAGAATAAATTGTGGCCGAAATCTCGCTTCAATAGTTTGTAGCAATGATGTTTTCGTCATGTTGCCATTGCCACATTGATCCGTATGGCCTTAATAAAAAAGATGACTTTTGTATGAACGTCCAATAAAGCAATTTTTCTAAATATCAGTAGCGTATGAAAAAAAACCGAGCGAATTGGAACGTGTTGTGATAATTATGAGGCTGGTGGCTGGTGGCGTGTGTAGTATTAAGCCAATTAAAAGTTGGTCGCCGTGTGGCGCCGTTTCTCGTGGTTCACTGCACGGTTGCCATGACGACCAAGTGACGGTGGGATCAGGTGGCTTAGGCATGGAATTAGTACCTACGTACTGTACAGGAAGTTTAGGTGATTTGGTGATTATTCTCATTCTATTCAAATAAGGCACTTATTTGAAAACGGTTCAAAAAGCTGCGAAGATTTACAAAGTCTACAAAAAATACACTGGGTTGAAATTGAATAGTTGGTTCCAACACATAAATTAGTGTTGATATTCAATTAAGGTTGTATTTTAACGTGGAGCTACAGAAAGTTTATGGACAAAAGAAAATAACTACATTAAATTTTTATTTAAATGGAATTATATAACTAAAACACAAACCCCAAATATCTTGTGCAGACCGAACTAATTCAATCTTCTTCGTAATTTAACTTTCACAGACTTTGTTTATTCAATCATCCGCTCGATTTGATTCAATAAGCCTCAATGCAGAACAGAGAATGTACAGCCTTTACAAGCAAACGAGCTCTGCAATGGACATAAACATAACTACATACTTAACTAAGTAGATACAATTATTTAAAAAATATATAACGATATTATACATCAAAATTGTCCGAGATACCTTTGTATCTACATTTTATTCAACGAAATAAAATAAATTCCTCATATTAATCAAGGAGTACTTGAAATTAATTCGTTAGAACCAGTAAAATTATTTAGGCACATCTGATGAAAATATTTTCGTTAACATTTCGCTTATAATAATAGATTCCTTGGAGAGCATACTTCAAAGACATCTGTTTTACATTCCTTCAGCTTCATGTTCCCACCGCTTATTGTCGTCCCAAACAATTAATGAATTATTAAAGTCGCGTCTGAAAGTAGAACTTTTTTAGGAAAACTTCCGATTATTTTATGGTACTTACTCGCCGAGCATTATTGTATAAAACAGCGGAGGTTGCTTCTAGGCAAGCGTGTATCATTGCTTACTATCAGGTGAGAGAGTGGCCAGAGCCAAGCTGTCAATGATAAAAAAAATACAAGCTTACCTTTGCCAAAATATGTACCAATATTTACTATCTTACACTTTCCCTTTAACCCTTCAAAAACATTTATGCCTTCAGGATATTTTCAAAGGATCTAGATCTAGGGATTTCAAAAGGTTACGACTGATAAAAGCTAAATACAATAGTGTACAATATTTCTAGAATCAAACGGCTCTTGTGTTAAATGTCTCTAAAACACAATTTCCAGGGCTAGACAAAATAGTGGTACAAACAGACGTAACATTTCAGATGAAAGCATTTGCAGTACGTACCTACGCAGTACGCATTACAGGTAAATACAACACATTAGATTCCGTGTACATCATACGTTGTGCTGTCAGTGAAGACGCACTTTGTAGTGACGTGTGTCTTGGCTGACATGTTGACGTTGAGGATTTGAAACGATGAAGGGAATCAGGAAAATACATTTAATCTATTGATTAAACCATATTTTACCAGGAGCAAAGAAGTACGATATTGCTGTCATCAACCTATGTTCACATACAGTTTGTGACTAGGTACCTAGTGTACCTACTTTAGTAGGTAGACTAATTGAACTACGCAGTAGGTATCATGTCAGAATTTTGTTCAGCACGAATAAGGTACTTACTTGTACGTAATTGTCTCTTGTCAAGCGATCTTAAAACCTCCGATCTAACTAGACAGACACTAAGGTCACTAATCACTTAAATGTTCTTCTCTATCGTTGCTTGTCAATATACACTACTTACTTATTAAAAAAATGTTTTTGTAAAATACATAAAAGGCTGTGATTGAACTTGCGCAAGTTTTTCTGGGATACTTACTTGATGAAACTGTGTGTACGTCCCTAGAACAGCAAGACGATAGTTCAGAGTTATTATAGGTACTGTGTCTTTACTCATCCGTTATCGATATCTTACAAACAATACATTAGTTTCAACACGTGTAACCAGAACCGCAACAACCACTGGAACATGTAACGTATTGATAGAACCGACACAAATAATATCATGTGTTGCATTATTATTGTGTTGCAAGCATTGCTCGTATTAATGGGCGATTTTATTGCTCAGTGGATCGCGTACGCTTTACAAAGGTTACTTTTATCGTTAAATTAAAGTGCAAGGTTCGAAACATAAAATTTCTTATGCTTATTGCTTATGCAAGACATGCATCATACTTGGTGTAGAGGTAGCTAAACATATAATTTTATAGTGAGATGCATCACAGTATCAACTCTTATTTTGTAATGATTTTAAAAGAGATCTTACAATATCACAATAAATTGTACCTAATAAGAAAAAGTATCTTCAAAGTTACACGATAGATACTCTATCAGCTAATTTAAAAAGAAAATATTGACACAAAAAGTCCACAAGAATCATCCAAAGTGCCAGACTTTGACAATCGCAAGTGTTACTTTAACCGACAAGTGTCAACTGCGTTTACATTAGCGGAGTTTTTATTGGAGCCACTTGAGTCCGCAACTGTATTTCTTCGTCTGATCAAACACTTCTGTCCGCGAGTGTCCCTCATTGTCTGCGCTAATATTTTCAAATTGTGCTATAACTGTGGCCGCGTGTTTTTGTGGGGCTTTTCAATGGCTGACCCTCTGGAACGTGACGCGGTGAAGACGTGCTTGGTTTGTTACGCTTTGGAGGGAACGAGATGTTTGATAAAAAAAACGGTATTGTAAAAACATCTTAAATTTTGGCCATCGTTTTGTATTTTTTTGGAGCAATTTTTTGGAATGTTAAAAGCAAACTTATGAGCTTTATGTTAATATGACACAACATCGTTTAAGACTGTTTAAGAAAAGGCCTTTGCCCTGCGGAACTACAACATTAATATTGCAATTTCTGATTTAACATTTTGTTATACGAATTTTTATTTACTCTGAGGAACTAATGAATGTCGAGCTGATGGCTTGATGTCGGTCTTGGTGAATTACAAACAATAAAAAAAACAAGCAAAATAATTTGTCTTCTTATAAATTATAAGAAGACAAATTATTTTTCCGCTTCATCTTAAAGATTCTTAAACATTCAAAGTCATGTTCGTTATAATTTCCCAAGATATTTAGAAACAAAATATGTTGATGAAACGTTAAAATCTCTTAAGAATTAGTAATTCAATGGATCGCGATCGCCTCAGGCCTCGGGGAAAAGCAGTTCAAGTTATTCTGGTTTCCCCTTGTTATTCACACAGACCAGTGAGTGTTGAGCTTGCGATCATACAAAAACGGAATAATACACGATGATTGATGGAACTGAGCAGCTGGCAGAAGATAATTAATCAAATAAACAAAAAACTCGCACCTAGCTTTATTAATGCGACGCTAAAAGTGTTCATGATATTTATGAAGTACCTCTGTATTTATTTTTACACAAGACTCATCGTTAAAAATAATAAAGCTGTAAATTTTTCTATAGAACTGTGTGTGAGGCTATATTTCATAGGCTGCATTACTAATCTAGTGCTTAACAACATACGAGTGCCATTTCATAGTAATTGTATTACTGTTTAAGTGAGTCTTAGACCGTAGCACACGCCTACGCACATTCGTAGAGGCACACATGCGTAGCGGCGTAGCGCTACGCGTTCGCTACGGTTGGCTCGTACCTCACCAATACAATACCACGTAGAACGGCTTCCATTTGTCATTACAATATCGTGTCGGATTACAAAATTTTATTAAATTTTAACTACCCTACATTACGTTAATGGCGAAATCCCAAAATATTAGAGCAAATAACCATAACATTAGTGTAATCCGGCGCTATATAATTAAGGAAACGGGCAATTATGCCAATTGAAGTTTGTCGTAATAGCGGTACATTAGTACCTGTTAATGTGTGGGATGTTCAAACAAGTACATTGTTCCGAATCATTGAGAATCGATCTGAGTGGGGGTGGACCGTTGAATGATGTTGAGGCGTATATTATAAGAGACTGTGGAAGATTTTGGCAATAGGACAATAGCACTTTATGCAACCGATCTGATGATATTTGCAGGGCTAACATAACAAGCAAAAGAATGCGCTCTCTCTTGAGTTGTCGAAATTTAATGTCTACGATTCTGACGTCATGCTAATGCCTAACATGTCCGTTAAGCTCGAAAATGGTACTTTGCCACTTCTTTTTCTCGCGACGAGAGGCCGATGCGCGTTGTAGCAAACGATTAAAAACAAATCTACATGGTCTTCACATGATCTGACCAAGATTATGTCTGGACTTTAAAAGAGACAATTTTTTCTGGGTGGGAAATCATCAAATGACCTCTCCCGCTCTGGGCGGAGCGGAAGGGCGTGCAGACTCTTACTGACTAAAACCCACCCGTGTTCCTTCAGTTGCCTGTGCGCCAGGGCCACGGTAACTCTTTCAAACAATCCGCGACCCCGGCAAGCATCGGTCCTATCGGACCCCCTCAATGGTGCTGACATCTCTTTGAGGCGCGCGTGGAACACGACGCGCCGTCGACCCGGGCCTGGTCCTTACCGGACGGCGAGCTGCCCATTGCTCGCCGTCCGCAAGCCCGCGCCTACGGTGGCCGGGAGTCGGCAATCTACTCCCGACGCCCAGGGTGTCTCCTCCTCCTGCGGCGGCTAGGGTCGCGAGGGCGCAGAGATTGCCTCTCCCTTTCGCGCTCCGCCTCCTCCTTTGCGAGCATTACTGCTTCGCAGAAGGAGGTGACGGCTTCACATTCCCTCTCGCTCCGTACCATGGCCTGAACCAGGGCCGGACGCGAGAGGTCGCCGCCGCCGATCGCCGCCATGAGGACACGGCGGAGCTCCGCCCATGCCGGGCAGACCTCCAAGACCTCTGAGTTTGTTTCGGCCTTTCTTCTCAGAGTAGTCAAATAGGAAACGCCGACCTCATCTAGTTTAAAAAATATGATTGATGTGTAAAAGTGTTTGTACAAAACCTACTTACAGAAATAAAATCATTTATCATTTACCACCCTTGGGAAATGAAATGGCAATTTTAGTAGTTATGTTGCGAAGGTTTGATATTGACATACCGCTATAACTCCCTTGATTTCGTTAATCACCATTGTAGAACTTGTTGAATGCTGGCAGCGAACGGGTGGACTCGTTGATACTATTCTTAAATGAGACTCGCAAGTACATTAATGAAAGTTTTAATGTCTTTCTAAAAATTACAATAATGGAAATATATTGAGAGAAAACGACACACTATAACGACCGGAGTCGTCGACTGACTCTCGCGAACGGTGGGGCGCACACCGCACCCCGCGCGCGCCGCTGCTACCGCTGCGCGTCGCCTCCCACGCCGTGCCGTATGCGTGTGTGTGATGCCTTGCGCACGCACACATGCAAGGCGTCAACAAGTTGCCCCCCTCGGCAAGGGACTGTGGCTTGTAGACACATCAGGCCGAACTTCAACTGGTAGCGGACACAGTCGATTGAAAGCGCGCCGAAGAGTGCCCGATGTTGTCTTCACGTCTGCTACCCTGGTCACACCGTCGGAGCCTGGATACACGCTGGTTATTCGCCCGAGCAGCCATCTGTTTGGTGGCAGTCTATCATCCTTGACCAGCACCATCTCTCCAAGTCGTAGGTCTCTTCCCCCTTTGCACCATTTCTGTCTTTTTTGCAGCTCTGTAATGTACTCTTTATAAAATCTATCCCAGAAATGGGTTTTCAACTGTTGAGTTCTCATATATCGTGAGAAAGTGCTCAACCTTGTAGTGTCTTGTGCCTGAGGAGAGGGTAAAACAGTTAATGTTCGTCCAAGAAGGAAATGTGACGGTGTGAGGGCTACTAGGTCTGAAGGATCAGAAGATAAAGGAGTTAGAGGCCTTGAGTTCAATATAGCCTCTATCTGGGTAAGTACTGTGTTCATTTCCTCGTAAGTGAGGTTTGCAAGAGCAAGTATACGTTTTAAGTGATGTTTAACTGATTTCACGGCACCCTCAGCTAAACCATTAAAGTGTGGGCTATAGGCTGGTGAGAATTTAAAGTTTATTGATAAATTTGAAGCATGTGCACTTAAATAGTTTTCATTTAATTTTAAAAACCTAGCCAGTTCATTACATGCTCCTACGAAACATGTACCATTGTCCGAGAAGATGTTGACAGGTTTTCCTCTACGGGCAATAAATCTGTTTAGAGCAGAAATAAAGGTTTCGGAGCTGAGATCTGTCACAAGCTCTATGTGTACTGCTCTAACAGCCAAGCACACAAAAATGCAAATATATGCCTTAATTAAATTACTACCTCTACCCTTTCGGTTCAAAATCATTACTGGTCCTGCATAATCCACTGCTGTGTTTATAAATGGATAATCAGCATGTAGGCGCTGCTCAGGAAGGTTGCCCATTATTGGCTGTGTAATTCTGCCTGAAAAACGACAACATGTAACACAGCAATGTACCGTCTTTCTAGAAAGATTTCTACCATTTAATGCCCAAAATTTATGACGAATGTTTGACAGCAGTAATTGTGGACCAGCATGCATGAGTAATTTGTGATAATATTTAAAAATAAGTACTGTGATGTGACTAGATGCATGTAGCAATATGGGATGTTTGGTGTCGTACCTATAATGTGAATTAGAGAGCCTACCTCCAACTCTAATAAGACCATCAGAATGTAAGAATGGATTCAAATTAGTTAATTTATTTTTTAATGGTAATTGTTGTTTGTTTTTTAATAATCTATATTCCTGATGAAATGATTCATGTTGTGAAATTCTACATAATGTAATTAAAGACCGATTAAGTTCACTTAAAGTTAAAAACCCTAGACATTTGTTTTGTGAATAACGACAATTATGTATAAATCTCAATATATAGGCTGTAATGCGCTGTAGTTTACTAAAATCTGAAAATCGTCTCACGAATTCGACTGATTGTTGCTCTGAGACATTTAAATGACTTTGAACCTTGAATTCCGGCAAGTCATCTTCCTTAATGGTTGTTGGTGGTCCAGGCCAGCTAGACTCTGGTTGTGTTAAAAATGCAGGTCCTGACCACCACAAGCTATTCGATTCCAGATGGCGAGCATCTGCGCCACGCGAGCCTATATCAGCAGGGTTCGACTTTGTAGGTACATAATGCCAAGTACCTGGTTCTGTAAGAGACTTCAGTTCATGAATTCTGTTATAAACAAATGGTTTTAATAGATTGGTCTTGGAAGTATTAATCCAAGCTAATACAATGGTCGAGTCACACCAGTAAGTACAACTGTGAAGTCCTATTAATGAAGATTTTACCTTATCAGCTAAACGAGCTGCTGATAAAGCTCCACTCAATTCCAACCGTGGCACTGTCATTGGTTTCAGTGCAGCTACACGGCTCTTTGCAGTCACCAACTTCACTGTCACTTCATTATTCTGGGACACAGACCGTAGATAAATACAAGCACTGTAAGCTTGTGTTGATGCGTCGCTAAAGGCATGCAGTTCACAAATGACAGGATAGTCACAGGTGACATGTCTTGGTATTCTTATTTTCCTAATATCACCTAATGATTTAATAAAGTTACACCAAGCTGCTTGAATCTCACTTGAAACATTTTCATCCCATGTTATTTTTAATGACCATAATTTTTGTAGAATAATTTTAGCTTGCAATATGCAAGGATTAATAAGTCCAAGTGGATCAAATATTTGAGCCACAGTGGACAAAATTGTGCGTTTTGTAATGTGTTCATGTTGCTTAATGTCTGCAGAAAATAACAACACATCTTCTTTACAACCCCAAAGTAATCCTAATGTTTTTGAATACTCATGGTTACTTAAATTAAGTAATTCATCTTTGCTATTTTCACCTATGAGTTGTTGTATAATGAGTGAATTATTTGAGTGCCATTTTCTTAAAGAAAATTGTCCGCTTTTAAGTTGCTTAGTCACGCCCTTGCAGATGTCTACCAGCTTAGACATATCATTGTCCCCATAAATAAAATCATCAACATAGAATCCTTTAATGATAGCATCTGAAATGGACTTATCAGTGCATTCTTTTCCCAGCTGAACTAGACATCGTGTTGCAAGGTATGGTGCAGATGCGGTACCATAAGTTACAGTGTGAAGTTTGTACTGTTTAAGTTGTTCGTTAGGTTCGAAACGCCATAGTATCTGTTGTAACATATGTTGGCTTTCACTTACTTTTACCATTCTATACATTTTTTCAACATCTGCAGTAACAACATGTTTAAACTGTCGGAATCTAATTAATATACTAATGAGGTCACTTTGTACTGTAGGGCCGACCATTTGAATGTTGTTAAACGATAACCCCGATGAGGTTACTGCAGATGCATCAAAAACAACTCTTAATTTAGTTGTTAAACTTGTTTCACGTAACACTCCATGATGTGGCATAATGTATGTGTATTCATCCTTATCTGGAGTTGTATTTTCAATCATGTGACCTAAAGATATATATTCCTTAATGAATTTAGCATATTGCTTTTTGAATGAAGGGTCACGCTTGAATCTTCGTTCTAATGATATGAACCTAGACAGGGCTTGTTCATATGAACTACCCAGCTGTTGAGGCGATGCTTTTAATGGAATTGTTACAATGAATCGACCATCATTTCCACGAGCAGTAGTTTGTATGAAATTACTTTCACATTCCTGTTCCTCTTTGGATACAGGTTTGTGCACTGTGACCGTTTCAAGGTCAAAGAATTTGGTTAATTGATCCTGAAGTTGATCATCATAATGTGTACTTGAATGATTGCAGTGGACTGTATCAATGCTATGTTGTAATGAGTGTGTGGGCCCAGATATCAACCATCCAAACTTTGTTTCACTTAATGTGGGCTTGTTTTTACCTAATGAAATATTATTATTTAACAATACACTCCAAAATAAGTCCGCTCCAAGCAGTATATCTACTTGTGACGGTGTGTGGAATAAAGGATCCGCTAATGTAATATTTTGGGGTATATCTAGCCCTTTATGGTTGACATGTTTGCAAGGTAATGCTTGAGTAATGTGTGGAACCACTAAACAATGTATACTTTCAGAATATGAATTAATGAGTGATGATATAATGACATCACATTTTTTAAAGATGCAACTAGATTGACGATTTAACCCTTCAACTAATGTCGAGGTTGAATGAGTTGGTAATTTGAGTTTGTCACATAAACTCTTTGTAATGAAGCTTGATGTGCTACCATTGTCTAATAACGCACGGACTCTGTGTTTGTGACCACTGTGATCAGTAACATTAATGGTAGCCGTTGACAGCAATATAACACAATCAGGATTATGAGTGGCTGACAGAACCACATTATCTTGTGAGCTTGTTGACAACTGTGTGTTTGACTGTGCTGTGCAGAGTACTACACTACTAGTATCAGGAGTAGGTTGTGTAAAAGTAGGTGGAGAATCAGTACTAACATTGTTTGTATTCTGTGTGCTGGATGGCCCATTCAAATGCAACATGGTGTTATGTCGTTTCTGACAGTGGCTGCAGCCACCCATCCGGCACTTAAATGATTTATGACCGTTACGTAAGCAGTTAAGGCACAGGTTAAGGGATCTTGCCTTCTGAATACGAGCTTCAATGGAAAGAGACTTAAAACTTGAGCATTGATAAATGGCATGGTTACCCTTACATAATGGACAACTATATGGTCTGTTATTGATTGAAGAATCTGAATTGACTGTAAATGTCTTTTGCTTATGTGTACTGTCACCTTGTTTGGTACTGCCACTATGTCTTCCTTTCGAACCATTGTTATGAACTTCTGCAATAGTTTCTAATAAATCTGCTCGATTCTTAAGAAATTTGTTAAAATCAGCAAGTGTGGCTAAGTCATCTAATGAATTACGGTAAGTTTCCCATTCCCTACTTGTCACTGTATCAAATTTACTTGAAACCATGTGTATAATGAGCACATCCCAACCATCTGTGGGCAACTTAAGTGATTTCAAAGCTCTTATGTTACGATTGACTGTATCAATGATGTTGCGCAGCACTTTAAAGGATTCTTGCGTTCCATGTTCAATATTAATGATAGCTTGAACATGATTGTAAACCAGAAGCCGTCTGTTATTATAACGGTCACATAGCAGCTGCCATGCAACATCATAATTCTCATCGGAGAAGTCAAGAGAACTTATTATTAAAGTAGCACTATCCTTTAAAGCAGCCCGCAAATAATGAAATTTACTAATTCTTGGAATAGTGTCATTTAAATGTATTAATGAGACATATGTGTCATGGAACTCAAGCCAGTTGTGATATTGACCCGAAAAGGTAGGTAAATGTATTGTAGGAAGTTTAAGTTGTATCCCACCTTTATTTCCAGAAACAGTACTAGCACCTGTAACCGATCCATTGCCCGCAGAGGCCTCCCGCTTACTCAACAGCTCCTGGGCAACAGCAATCACAGCGTAGTACTGGCTTTCGAAGGTTTCGCGTTCCTTATACTGGTCCTCTGGAATATCAGATACATTCTCTATGTCACTTTGTATACTGTCATACCCAGGATATAACTCCTCTATTTTTGTTAACCTTATTTTTAATTCACTCATTTGTAAGGTACTCAAAGTATCACAACTTGTTACTATTTCTAAATATGATTTAAATTGAGTTAATTTAGCCTTAAAGGTTCCACGTTTTTTAAGTAATGATTTGTAATCCATGATAACGACCCACTTATGAAATTAAAGTTCAAGACAAGCTATGAAAATCTTCAAAGTAAAAAATGCAAGGTTATACTTAAATATTATGTGCAAGAGCAGCGAGGGTGCGCATGAAACAAAGCTAAACACCAAGCAAGCGAGTGCAATGCGCTCGCAAGAGCCCACGGCATGCAAACATGCCACGTGGCTAGCGCAGCTGCCCAAGTAGCCCAGCCGCGGAAGGCAACAGCGACCACGTACTCACAATACAGGTACCGAGCTGTGAACACGAAATAATAAAATGAGTATATGAACACAATAAATAACCATGCATATAGGGGCGTTACAAGATACTTAAGGCCTGACAGACAAAGGGATTTCTAAGAAACGAATCGAAAACTCGTCGTACTAATGAAGTACATATGGAACGTTAAATGGGGAATTTATAATGAAATAAGGATAGACTTTGCACTCTGTTTGCACTAAAGGTTGGCACTATGATCCATGAATTCCATCCATGATCTATTTTCCTTCCAAATTAATGATGTTTCGCATGACTCCAGTGTCACGCTTGCGTAGTCCACGTAATGGCCGCCTCGTGCGCAGTTTCTTTGTTCTTGTCGCGTTGCGTCGCCTGTAATCCGACTCGTTTGGACCAAAATGTAGAACTTGTTGAATGCTGGCAGCGAACGGGTGGACTCGTTGATACTATTCTTAAATGAGACTCGCAAGTACATTAATGAAAGTTTTAATGTCTTTCTAAAAATTACAATAATGGAAATATATTGAGAGAAAACGACACACTATAACGACCGGAGTCGTCGACTGACTCTCGCGAACGGTGGGGCGCACACCGCACCCCGCGCGCGCCGCTGCTACCGCTGCGCGTCGCCTCCCACGCCGTGCCGTATGCGTGTGTGTGATGCCTTGCGCACGCACACATGCAAGGCGTCAACAACCATAATTGGCAACGTTACTGGTGATTACTGAAAGTGATGCTGATCTATGTAATAGTGCTCCCTTCCGCCACAGTTTCTCTCGCGGCCCGCCGAAAGAAACTTCGTTCCAATATAAATAGTAGTTTACACCTTAGTATTTTCCTTATTAATGTATTGTAAAATAAAATGATGATTAAAATAAGTAGATACATTATGAAACCGCCATGTTATATTGTTTTTTTTTTGTATCTTAATTTTGTCTACCTTTTTCGTCGTAAAAATCGAGGAAGACAAAATGACATACGAATTGGAGATTGTCTCATGTTGAATTGTCAAAATTCGAGATAACTTGGGTGCCATGTTGCCATGTAGGTGCCATAGTGCCATGCAGTGTTTGTCGAGAAAATGTCAAGTTTGACAAAGCAAATCGAGTATTTTGTATAGCAGCGCTGACGTGAAAGAAGAAATGTGACAGAAATAGACAAATCTCTTCGACGCGAGAGTGAGTAATTGTCGCGTGTGTCATGTTAGCCACAGGGCCACGCGCTATTTAGTTTCAGTATTTACTGACACTAGTATCACTATTGAAAACAGATGATTATTTCGTACCTACATCATATAATAATGTATTTAATACGGAGAGCTAGCTTGCGACTCATTACGCTGAATTCCAATCGGATAAATATTGAAAGACATACATAATGTATTTATTACATAATGACAATGAAAATGAAAATGCTGAGATATTCATATTAAGGTTGCTCATCACTTTTTTTATTCAAATGTTCTTAAACGTTCTCCATTTCACGAGAGGATGGAAAATATCCGCTGCCGCGTTTTATGTCAAATCAATAGGAAGCTATATACGAAGATGGCGGGTCTAGTCCTATATCCTAAACATACTGACTGATCCTCTGTCATAAATTCACGTCATACAGATCGACTTCGATGGTAAAATATTATTATCGACAGTTGTGTTGTTTTTGGTCACCAATACAGCAATAAGACTACTATCCCAAAAAAATCCTATTAAGAAAGTGGATTCGTAAATTTATTTTATTACATAAAAATTATAGACCGAAAGTCAAAGCCTAAGTCAAAATAAAAATGCACTGAATCTAAAGATTTGCGCACAGTAAAGGTAAAGTCAAAGTCAAAGCAATTCTTTCAAATAAGCACATAAAAAGCTGTACCGAATGATAGGGTCATACTGCAGTGCGTACTGTGCGCAAATCACTTTGATTTAAGGATCAACCGTTACTCATTGAACTCACTTTCTTGTCTTTGACAGTACCAAAGCGTAGTATAAGGCCTATCGTCCACGACCCTACTCACAAGTAACCATTTACAAACTCAAATCACCTATGAGTACTTAGCCAGGATGTCAAAGCCCAAATATTTGAATGACGGTCCATACATGACCATAGGGGCTCGTGGCTAAATAATAGCCACCGCACTGGTCGATCGAAGGGTAAGCTACGCTTGCGGCGGTCGGTTCGTGGATGGGTGACCATCCATTACATATAGAGAACCCTCTGTGCCTCGGAAAGCACCTTAAGCCGTTGACCAATACAAAAAATCAGGACCTTACAATGAATCATATTAATATTTTGTATTAATAATTCCTTTCGGTAGTTCGAACAGAGTTCAATAATTATTTTAAGAAGAACACTAAAAGTATCAGCCCCAAGTTTTTATTTAGTGAGTGGGAAACTAAAAGACTTTGCAAAACTAGGGAAAGACCTTACGACCTGTTTGGCCTTAAGCCTTATATATAAACACGGAAACTTTTAATAGGTATTTTGCTACTTACTCTAGAACTTTTAAGAACATTTGTAAGGCAGCTAAAGCCGTACACATTACCAACAAGGTTAAATCAATAGACAATAAAATAAAAACGGTTTGGAAAATTATCAATAATGAAACGAACAGGAATCAAAAACACAAGTCTGTTTACACACTGAAGACGTCTTGTGGTCTCATTTGCGATACCAAAAAGTAGCTCAAGAATTTGTAAATTTCTTTGCCAGTATTCCACTTAAAACAACTGAAAACTTAAATTCCTCGCCCTCGCTCGCTTTTGATTTAGTCAGGGCGAATGTCTCAGCCTGCCCGATTGAATTTAACTTTAAGCATATTAACCTCATAACAGTAATAAAAGCTTTTAAGCAAATTGCGATCAAATTGACCGAATACCTTTGGGAATGTCCATTAAAGTCTGTACCTCCGTAATTGAGACTATAGCGCCATGCTTAGCCTTAATATTTAATTTTTGTGTGGATCAAGGAGTCTTCCCGGATTTAATGAAGTACTGTAAGGTAATACCACTTTTCAAATCCGGGGACGGTAAAGACACCAATAATTATAGACCTGTATCTGTGCTGCCAGTTTTCAGCAAGGTGTTTGAATAGATAATGCTTGATCAAATGTTCAATCATTTTAACACAAATAAAATCATTTATGATCAACAGTATGGTTTCACCAAATGGCGCAGTACGACCAACGACGGTGTAACCTTACTAAAACACATTTTTAATGCGTTGGAAGCGGACCAAGACACCATAGGAATATTTGTGATCTCTCCAAGTCATTTGATGGCCTCGCGCACGAAACCTTATTCTTGAAACTTGAGCATTACGGACTTGGAAACTTGCGCTCAGTTTAATAAAATCTCATTTATATGATAGACAACAGTAAGTTCAAATAAATAGAGTCAATTCACTGTGTTTAAAAGTAAAAATTGGTGTTCCACAAGGCTCAATATTGGGTTCTTTCCTCTTTTTAGTGTATATTAATGATCTATTCCATTTATTAAAAAAATAACCCACAAATGGTGTTATTTGCTGACGATGTTGCCTTAATATTTAAGGTAAATAGATGTGCTACAAATTTTGACGACGTAAATAACGCCCTACTGCAGGTCCAAAATTAGTTCACTGCTAATAAACTAGTATTAAATGAAAAAAAAAAAAGTAACTGCACAAGATTTTCTCTGCCAAATATCAAGGGTAGTGATTGTGAGATAGTATTGAATCAAGAGAAACTAGAATTCGTCAATTGAACGGTTTGCCTGGGGATTACGCTCGACTCAAGGCTACAATGGGGTCCTCATTTAACATCTCTTGCAGGACGGCTAAGTTCACCAGCTTATGCTGCCTGAAAATTCCGTCAATTTACTGATGTAGATACAACGAAGCTAGTTTATTTCAGTTACTTTCATAGGATCATGTCTTACGGTATTTTAGTTTGGGGACGGGCTGTAGAAATCGAGTCTACTTTTATTCTGCAGAAAAGAGACAGAGCCATATTTAATCTCCGCAGGCGCGATTCTCTAAGGGAATTGTTTAAGGATATTAACATCATGATAGTACCTTATCAATATATATATGAAAACATCATGTACGTTAGAAAAAACTTAAATCTTTTTAGTAAAAGAGGTGAAAAACATAATTATAGTACTAGAAATAGGGACCTATTAGTTCAACCAGGTTTCAGAGTGGCTAAAGTAGACTCATCGTTCATGGGGTACTGTTTAAAATATTACAATAAAATACCTCCCCACATACTTCAACTGAATAAGATGAAATTCAAATCTTGTATAAAACGCACACTATGCGGGCAGGCATATTATAAGTTAGGGATTACATCGCTGATAAAAATGGCTGGCTCAATGCTGGTCCTGCTCCACAACCATAACTAATTTATTAATACTTGAAAATACTGTTGGAGCTGCTGAAGATTGTAAGACTAACTTGCATTGTATAAACCCAATCTCCTTTGTATTATATAATTGGATAGCACAGGTGTGAGTACTCTATGTACTATTATAGAGCTACAATTTACCGGGTAATAACTCTTTCATTGTCTTGAATATGCACTGGCGGCTGATAGTTTGTCATGCTCACTCAAATGTCTCGCTGACGGTGGCGCGTGTGTTGGATCATTTAGCTCCAATTAGGTCGCAACTGACGGCACCCGTTCACGAACATGACGCATAGATCAGCACCATTCAGTCCAACCATTTTGAAGGGAGCTAATGTATCCAAATTTCGCGCCATCTAATAAAATAATAAAAGTATTATTTTAGTTTTTGATTGGTTTTTTGTTTGTTTCTATGTGCTGTACTCTGGACGCTATTAACGTGTACGTCTTTTTTACATCGTTCTCACATATACTCGTAATAAGTTCAACATCCATGATATAACTAATGCTTTTGCAACAATATACTTTAAAAGAGTGTCCATGGAGTTTCTTGCCCGTTCTTCTCCATAGGTATCTACTACACTTTGGAATGGGCAGCTTCATATTTCTGACTGACCGACTCCTTGACAATTCAAAAGGGCCTGTAAATGGTTTAATTGAAATAAATGCTTTGAGTTTAAGTTTGATCCCGGCTGCTATTTGTAGAATTTTGACAGTCGTTACGGGTAGTCAGAAGCACAAAAGCCTGACAACCAGTCTTGTGTCAACCAAGGGGTATTGTGTTACCCAGTAACTGGTTTGTGAAGGTCAGATAGGCAGTCGGTCCAAGTAAAAATCTGTTATTCAGCTGCATCCGGTTAGACTGGAAGCCGACCCCGAATACAGTCGGGGTCGGCTTCCAGTCTCAATACATTGGGAAAATGCTAGGTAGATTTATTGGCCATACACGACGCAACCAATCACAAACTAGTTAATAAAGTTTGTAAGTCGCGTGGTTATTTGAGTTTGTAACACGTTAGTTTTGAGTAGCGCCATACACGATCGGCCTTATTGTTTCCAGATTCGATCACAAGGACCAGTTTAGCATTCAGTAGAAAACACCATCCTCTCTGAAGCTGTCTCGGGTATTAATCACAACCCGGTACCGGTAACCGGGTATTAACACACCAACTGAGCCTACTGCCACCTACTTACACCCTGACACCACAGTAACGCAACACATTAAGGTTCCCTCATCTGAAATGTTGTTTACTTCCATATCGACACAAATCTCATCAGGGGGCAAGCAGAACAACAGGCTAATGTCTATTATTATTAATTGAGTTACCAGTGTGCCGTGACTGATGTACTTAGGAAATGTACAAACGAAGTTATTGTGTCTCTCTGATGAGATAATGTTGCTAAATGTATGTGGAGTCGTGTGTGACCCGCTTTATTGTGTGTACAGTAACAGTCGAAAATATACTTGCTATTCACGAACAATATTCTTGAATACAATATTAATGTTAGCGTCCATCAAAATTTATTTCGCATAATCGTGGAAGAATTTATATTGCAAAATACGCAGAATCACTTAGAAGATGATGTTATGCTTATATAATACTAGGGTAAAGTCTCTAAAATTAATATTAATGAACTGCCTCTCATTTGGTAGCACTTAGAGCTCACAAAATGGCGGATTAAAAAGATGATTATTAGCATGATCCGTGGGGACACCCTAATACTCCGAAATATTTTATTCCGAATTTCGATGTTCCGAATTTCAAAAGTCCGAATTTCATAATACCTATAAATTATAATGTATATTATTAAAAATCACGAAATTTATTTTACTGAAAGTCGTAAATGCGGTTTATTTGTTTTCCGATTTTCATACGTTCGAAGAATCAAATGCTCGGCGGATCCAGGGCTATTGTCAGTGAATCATATGGGATAGGTTGGAACTGTGACCAGCGAATCTAATTCGGAATTCTAATTAATCAGAATTCGTGTTTTTGATGTTTCGAATGATAATTCAAACGACAATATTTATAAATTTTTTGAATAACAAAAAGTCCGACTTAATGATAATTAAGCGGACTTTTTGTTATTCGATCTATTGAAACTCGGTATTTTGAGAATAGTAATTGTAAACGTTAGGAATATTGAAATTTTGGAATTATAAAAATAGGATGAATGATAAATCAGAGTTGTTATATTAGGAATTTTGAACCATTCGGAATTATGAAAATCGGTATTTTGAAATTCGTTTTTTGTGACTGACGGCATAAAGTTAAGAATAAAGTTTTTCGTATTTATATAGTGTACCCATGATCCGTAGATACATTTCTCCGTACTTAAATATTTATTTACAGTAAACAATGCAGTCTACAATTGTACCATTCACAAAGAAGAATAATCACTAGAAAGCAAGTAGCTAGCTTCACTTTTTACACTGGCGTTAGGTTCACTATTAACTAATACTGTGTCTCAGTAAACAGAGCACTTGGTGTGGTCTCAGTAACAAGTTGCTGGTCTATTTGCCACTGATGACGGCTGATAACAGCGTGCTGCTAATCCGCTCCCCTGTTAACCTAATTACGTACTGGAACTAGTGTTAATTAAGTCATGTATCTAGACTCGTTCACACAACTTTAGAAAGATTTACCGTGTTGCAAGGCGACTGCTCGACCTGGAATAAAACTTTATTGGTGGTTTATACCTAACACCGAAAAAAACGTAAGGTTCATAATTGAGGGGTCACATAATTTTGTAAGTACCTGCTGTAAAATGCTACCAATTCTATAAGTATAGGAATAAAAAGTTATCGTCGTAATCAGATGGCTCTGCTAAGTTCGAATACAATTTATTCACACCATTAACTCCACTTATTCACACCACCAACCCCACTTATTCACATCACCAACCCCAGTTATTCACATCACCAACCCCACTTACCTGCGCCGGTAGCGACCGGCTAGCTTTTGACTATGCACTAATAAACACATTTACTCTCCGTTGTGTTTATTGGGCACCTACTTATTATCCCTTTCTTGAAAGAGCATGTGATAGGCTAAGTAGATAAGTAGAACAGACTGTACATAATCCAGAACCATACATTATTGATCCAGAATCATGTGAGTGGCTCAAAAATTTACGTAAACGAGAGCCAAACTCCCGCCACAAAGCATCGGCGCTTGCAGCCAAAGCAGCTTTATGCAATTAATTGGATTTACGGGTCGCAGCACGAATCTGAAAGAGGAAATTTATTTGTCAGTATTCCTCCCAACTTACATCCTTAATTGCCGGTTTAAGCACAAAATAAATCTATTTTAAAGTATATTTAACGTCTTCGTAATTAATGGTTGATCGACAGACAGTTTGAAAAAACGTTCATTATTATAAAAGGTTTTAATTATTGTCGCCTGTCAAAAGACGTAGGACGTTGAAAGTCAAACCTAATATTTCGCTCGGCTTTGCATCCCGCGCTAAAATCCTACAAGTCTACAGATTAGAGCACAGAATAGAATCCTAATTTCCCCACATTGTACGTGCTAGATAGATTATGGAGTACAAACAGAAGTTCCACTGTGTTAGATGAATAATAAAAACTGTTACAATATCGTTAAAACGCTTCTTTTTGAGTCGTGAAATTTGTATGAAAGTAGGTAATTAAGTATAATTTGACATGATTTTTTAACGTTGTTCCACAACTTTCTTAGTTCAATATTTGTAGATGAAGCACTGTGTTTCAGTTCGATGCCAACTGCTATCTTATACACATGCACTAATTGTTTTTTAACCGACTTCAAAAAAGGAGGAGGTTCTCAATTCGACTGTTTTTTTTTTAATGTATTTTAGCTCAGAACTTTTCTAGGTGAACCGATTTAGATGATTCCTATTTATTTGATAGCTGGTGCTTCTCATGTGGTCCTATATAAATTTTATCAAGTTCTAACTAGTAGTTTTTGAGTTATCCTTAATACTGCGTATATTTTCCTCTTAGTTTATATTGATGATATTTTAATTAAGTCCTGCCACGGTTATTTACATATCAAGTAGTGGTATACGAATTCGTTTGGGGTAAGTACCACAACCAAAAAGTGAAAAATAAAAACTTTCTAACGAAAAAAACAACCGACTTCTTAAAAAAAAGTGAAAAATTACTTTAATTTCGTAAGTCGTTGGCAAAAAATGAAAATACAAAACCAAGGACACCGACATCCGAAATTAAAGTTATTTTTCACTTTTTTGTGTTTTTTTAAGAAATCGGTTGTTTTTTTTTTGTAAAAAAACTTTTCCCAAACATATTTTGCGGCAACAACTGAGTGTGCTATCGTTCAAAGTGGAACTTCTGCATCCACCAATTCCTCGCCCGGCGGTCACGAAGCGACGACGTGGCAAACAATACATAACCGCGTCCACCCCTCGCCCCGCGACGCGCCCGCCATTGTTTCACTTGTAATTAAAAAGTTCGGAAGTAAGTTCACCGCCTCCGCGCCTCTCTGAAGAACAAGGAAATGAAAACATCAAAAATGATGTTGTAAATTTTCAGCGACCGACACTGAATGTTAAACAGTGGCTTCTAAGCTGTATTGTCATTTAAATTATGTGCTAAAACAATGTTATAAACATGCTAATTAATGCTATTTCGCGCTTTAAGTATAAAAGTTTTTGATTATAATAACAAGTATGAGAGATGTGATTTGAATAACGATAGTTCAATCTAAATAATTATTTGAGTATTCACGCAAACTTCAAAACAGTCATATTTCATATTCGGCTATAATTCACAGTTGTTCCAAAATAATTTACATTCGTCTTTATAAAACAAAGATAACTCAATGTCAATGTATTGAGAGCAAAGTTTAATATGTTATTTATAAAAATAATTTTCAACAACTTTTGACAGTAATACCTAGAAGAAATTTTTGTGAATAATACAGCTCGCACAGACCTATTTTTCATCAAGCAGTTGGACGACTTGCCATCAATCAGCTAAGGTACGCGTGGCTACCCATTCAAGAGTTTCTCTGAGTCATCACCTTAAGAAATCCGTTCGCATTACATCCCGGTTCCTTCCGATAAGACAGTCGAATAAACCCGATCCAATAAAGATCACCGCAAACCTCACTCTTCATAAACTTTAGGGTCCTCACTCACTGATACACTTCCAGCCGGTAGGTTATATGGTCTTCCACTTCTTACGCAGAGTTGTCGCGTGGATATGGCCGTATATATCAGTTTCATACAGTAGGACGTATTGTATCAGCACATTGATTTAAAACTCGCTTTTGTTTTATTTTAACCTACAAAAAATAGGATACAAAATTGATTTACGTTGCAAATATCATCATACCCAGTCATAGTTACCGGATATTTTCTCTCTCACATTCTATCCGTGTGGTGGTACCTAAAACACATAATCGCGTTACACAATGTGAGCCCTTTTTTGATATTTGATTTGGTTTGAATGACACGTGTGTGTATTTTAATTTTATTTGTTTTAAATGTTTACGTATTATATTATTGTGTAGATATTTGATTTGGTTTGAATGACACGTGTGTGTATTTTAATTTTATTTGTTTTAAATGTTTAAGTATTATATTATTGTGTAGATATTTGATTTTTATATCAATTTTATGTTTTTTTTAATGTAATGTAATGGACTTTGTCTGAAATAAAATGAATTATTATTATTTATTTATTTTTATTGCAATATGGACCTGCTCTTGACCTCGATCTCGCCTGGTGGAGAGCGATGGATGAATTCTACGATAGATTGAGCTAACTCAGAAGATGTCTGTTCACTCTTGCCCATATTGAAATCACTTCCCGCTGTTAAAAAGCCTGCCTCAGAGACTATACAGGGTGGCAGGTACATCGACGCGCAAACTGTAACCATAAATTCAGCAAATGATTCTAGACCCCCTAGAGTAGGCATTTTTCGTCGGTTATAAAAATGAACTGCTGTTTTATAGAAAAGAGAACGTAAAACCTACGCGGTCAAACTGTATGGATACGCATTTTTTTTTTAAATAACCGACGAAGAATTTCAACGCGGGGAGTTCAGAATTATGTACTGAAGCCATGGTAATAGGTTGTGAGTCGATGTCCCTGCCACCCTGTACATAGAAACTGATGCAATGGTCTAGTCAAATTAGACAAATTACAAAAGAAGATTTATCTTTATAATTAATCAATCATTTTTTTTGTTAAACATACCTATGGTTACAGACAGTATATTGTCTAAAATGTGTGCACTATGATTTGCCAATATATGTCGTACAAAATTATTATAAACAAGCAATTACAAATATTAAGGTGGCATGCGAATAGATTATATTATTTAAAAAAAACTATTTGAAATATGTCAGTTAGGTAAACATGTCATTACAATTTTATATAAATAAACACATTCATACTTAATCTATAAATAAAATCATAAGTCTAACGGACTCATCATACCTGTGTTTATCAGTAGTAAACTCAGTGATGGAGTAGTAATATCTATCTAAAAGGAATTTAAACAAAGACCTCTTAAAGGATCCCAGACACTCTTTATTCCTAATAGCTGCTGGTATATTATTATATATTTTTGGGGTCATACCTAGCACACTTTTGCCGAAAAATTGCGGTTTTATGAGAGGTAACATGAATAGTATTCTGATAACGGCGAGAGCGCAGTTTTTCAAATAAATGCAGGTTACAGTGAACAAACACTCTCATTTCATATATGTACATAAACGGTAGAGTGAACAAATCAAGTTCCTTAAACAATGGTTTACAACTATCAATCGATTGTAATTTGGTAAAAGATCGCAAGCATTTCTTCTGAGCTTTAAAAGCAATGTCTCTGTCAGTGGAGTTGCCCCCGAAAATGATTCCGCACCTAATGCCAGAAGCCACATAAGCATTATAAGCTATTTGTACTATAATGCGTTTAACCGTTTTTGAAAGTTTGTACAGAGCATACGCAAATTGACTAAGCTTCTTTGACAATGCGTCGTTATGATGTTTCCAAGTCAGATGACTATCTATGTGAAGGCTCACATCATTTCGCAAAATAGCTAAATCGCAGTTCCAAGAACAGCGACTACTAAGATCATTTGATAAAGCAACTGCGGCGAAGAGTTCGTAATCAACTGCGGCGAAGAGTTCGTAATCAACTGCGGCGAACAGTTCGTAATCAACTGCGCCGAACAGTTCGTAAGCAACTACGGCGAACAGTTCGTAATCAATTGCGAGTCCTACTCGCAACATCCACAACACGACGCACTCACACGGTAAATTGCCCTGTACGAGTGGTTGCTTACGCACGTGGCCTCTGCGGAGACTCACTGTATCATTGCGACATGAGAGTAGGGTACAAAGGGTACACGCTGGGTGAAGGAGTTCAGGGATGGTGGATAAAGAGTTAATCATGGTGGATGAATGAGAGGATAGTTGACAGATTATTAAATACTATACTACTACTATATACTATTGTTTTTTTTTTTTGTAATAGGTACGTGTCGAAAGCCTAACAGCAAGGGTGTTGGATTGGCTAGCGAGGAGTTGTGACTACGAACCCGTTGTGCTATAACTATTCCATTCCTAGCTCTCGAATATATAGATCAGTTGTAGGGGTTAACAGGAATACCTACAAGTTGTGAGATAGTAGAACACACATTGCTAGTTAAATAAAATCCTGTCGCAAGGTTGAGGTTCCTTCTGTGTATTGGAGAGTAGGTAATAATATTCTCGATTTGGAATATCTATGTTAGTCAAATACTCGACATTTTAGGATTTCTGAGGTTTTACAGCTTGATCAAATATTCAACTATTGGTTTTCCTGAGCAACTGGGTCGCTGAGGTTAGACGGCTGCGGTCCAGTGTAAATACTGATATTAATTTAGTCAGACTGGAAGCTGCACTCAGAGTTATTGCTGAACACTAACAATAATATTATACAAGAAGAACGGATATGGACGGTGAGTTAGGTAATGTTTTAGAATGATTTATTTTTCGGGACACAGTAAATAGAGAATTGTTGTCAGAATACCTTTTCGATACCTACTATACTAGTATCATAGTTTGTTCTGCCACCACAGTATTCACAGAATGGTGTTTTCAAAATTGGTGCTTAATTGACGAGTTGACCGTTTTTTTTTTTTTCAAAAAACTGTTTGTTTTCCCAATTTGACCATAATATACTTTATTTCCTGAACAAAAAGTTGGCAACCCTAAGCGAAACTCCACAAGCGTGATGGGTATCGATAACTAAACATTATGACAAAACAAAAAAAAAAATTGGTGATGATTGTTAGGGTCAACGATCTCGTCGGTCGGAGTATGAGTTTTGAAAACCTGTTTTTTTTGTTATATCGTGTTTAAATAGCCATGACGAATGTAAAGATTGCACAATTTTATTTTAACTCTTGTTTTTTTCTAGTCCCTACAGTCTACACTAAGTGCGGTCGTTGATCTCGAAAAAAATTGTCATTTAATTGTATTTTTTATTGTTTTATCATATTAAGATATCGATACACATCACGTCTGTGGCGTTTCGCTAGCTAATTCGACTTGACCCTGTATTTCGCTCAAATATCAAACTTCCCAACACGATCCATGTGTCATCCTCACCCATCTCGTACGTGATCGCTCCAACTAACGCTCGCACTACACATCACGCTACGCCGCGCGCCTGTAACACAAACATGCGACTAAAAGCGGCTCATCGCTCGCAACACAAATATTTATCAATCACACACTAATGTGCTTTTTATTCACGTCTATCCATGTTACTAGGTCGCGATAGACCTAGCATGCTTAGCTATGTGGGAGTGTTGATGGGAAAACTATAGTTGCTTAAACTGATTTAAGTATTGATGTTGCTTTTAAACGTGATGATATAGTAATTAGTTATCCATAAACCATTAACGACTCCATTTACGAAAACAAAACATAAAAATAAAACAACTGACATCCAAAAAAAAGCACTAAAGTGAAAAAGTCGGTTGGTGTTATTCTTTTTTAATTGTGGTACCTACCCCACACAATTTCTTATACCTACCACTACTTGCTATGTAAATAACAGTGGCAGTAAAATATAACATCATCAACATAGCACACAAAGTGGATTAAATATGTAGGTATTATTGAAGCTAACTCAAAAACTGCTCAAGCAAAGTTATTAAAATTAATACGGGACTATCACGCCGGCTTCTTCTAACAAATGAAAAAGAATTATATAAATCGGTGTACATAAATGAATAAAGATCCGGCCAAGTGCGTGTTGGACCTGACACGATGAAGGGTTCCGTAGTTGGGATGAATTTAGCCCAAGAATCTTAACTTTGTATTGAAAAAATTGAGCCGTCGCGGGACGCCTGGCAGATGTGAAACATCGAAACTATTTTGTATAAAAAATACAGCGTGGCGCATCGCTACGGCATGCGTCGCCACGCCAGCAATCGGATTTACCCGCGGCTATAGATGTTTCACATCAAAATGTTCTCCCATACATCCATATAAGTCACGATCAATTCTCCAACTGCAACTGTAAGTTTGTAATCGCAAAAAATAATGTTTATGTGACAAATGTGTCTGTCCGTGTGTGTGTTTATGTTTGTGTGTGTGTCTACAAATTAACAATTTTTTGACATTTTCATTTACTTGTGCTGTGAGACCTTGCTTCTTGCCAAACATGATTCTAGTTCAGCGGGAAGTACCCTATAGGTTTTATTTATTTGCGAGTATCAAAATAAGCCGCATAAATGGTCGTACTTTTTTATTGCGTTGACTTAGAAGGTTGATTATTTTAGAGCTCCAAGGGACTCTAGACCTACGTATTTGATACTAATTTCAACTGGGTACCTCAACGCGTTCCTTAGAAAAAAGGATCTTGACAGGCACACAAACGGACGGACGGGTTTCGTTTTTTCCTTTTGATATAAGGAACCCTAAAAACTGGCCGAATGCACAACCTTTTCCTTTTATTGTTGAAGTTGACTAAAAAAAGGTAATTTATTGAAGGAAACGCTTTTCATGTAGCAACATTTATGGCTACATTTATTTTTGTGTAGTAAGTTAGTGAAAGAACAACTATTCACCTACTAAAAGAATTAAACTGAAAGTTACAAACAAGACCTACACTTTTACGCCACAGTTACTTGTTACATTTTATTAAAAGAAAAACACTCTACTTTAAGCCAAAATATATATTTTTGAATGACAAGTCTATCTTTTGTTACTCGTCCTACCCCAAAGATTATAAAATTTCTAACCAAAAGTCCCAGGCGGAAAAATACACTCTCTTTGTTTAAATGAAACAGAATTTCTACACCCCATAGAACGCTTTCCTTCCGTTCCTAAATTAGCGGTGGAATTACATTCAAAAGAACATCGTAACTAAGTTTATCTCATAATTTAATGTCACCACTTTATAACTTCTAAACGATTTAATATGACGTCACTTCTAAACTCTTGAGCCTTCAAACAATTTGGAAGCTCGACCACTTTTCCTGAAACATTTACTGCTTATCAAAACAAGGTTATGTAGTTCTTTGAAGTAACTTTTGTTTTCAAAACTCAACATTAAATGTACCTGTAAGTTACCTGTTATTTCGCCACAGGATCTACGGCATAACACTCTACTTTATTTAGCATATGTGGTTTTATTGGATTGTTAATCCAACATATTCCTTTTCCTTACGCTGCTTAAAGAGAATAAATCATTAGGATTTTCACAAGAAAAGACAGTTTCTCATTTCACATGATATAACATGCATGAGTCTTATAAGAAGCATGACTCCACAACATCAACAGCACCGCAGCACTCTACACAAACATATTACTTTATAACGTTATAATTTATGACTTTTAATGCATCGCAGGCATAAGGGGAGCCTGCCGGGGTCGCGGATTGTTCGAAAGAGTTACAGTAGCGCTGGCGCACAGGCAACTGAAGGAACGTGGGTGTATTTTAGTCAGTAAGATTCTGACACGCTCTGCCGCTTCGCCCAGAGCGGGAGAAGTCATATGACGACTTCAAATCCAAAAAAAAAAAAAATTATAGGTAGGTCATAGGAACGTGGACTGTAAAAAACATGCAGCGTGCGGGCGCTACGTAGCGCCTGTGACGTCATAATGACAGGCGAGCACGTCCAGCTGTGTATGACAAGTAAATGAGTGTTGGAAGGATTGCTGAAAGCTTACAGTAGTTGTTACAAAGTAAAAGTTCATAAAAGACGAGACTGTGAGGTTTTGATGACGTAACTAAGTAACTAAGGCAGTCGGGATAAATACGCTAAAGCAAGTTTTAAGCTCTAAAGTTCTTTAAAAATTATACTAAAATGTAGACCGCCCCATGACCGCCTTTTAAATTAAACTGTCATGTCAGACCTCTTGAGCCGATTTGTTTTATAAAGGAAGTAGCTCAATAAAAAAAAAAGTGTCCTTTCTGATGTTACGCAGAAAAATACGCGTAAACATTTTTCATTACTCCGCACAGCTGCTAGATTCAAAGAGAAACTGTCGCTGTCGGTATTTTTATTTTTCAAAGTTTTGAGTTCACGTTGTATTCCTACCTTCTCTGAAATAAGCCTTCTTTAGTACATATTTATGAGGAACAAAAATTAAAATTATTATGAATTAAGAAAATTGCAGGCTGAAGGCTGTAATTTTCCAACTAAGGAAAGGAACGAGCAGGTACATATTGATCAGTACCCAAATGACTTAATTACACTTTCCGAAACGTACTCATATTATACAGATTCTATTTAGTTATCTACTACCTATTTATTTGTATGTAACCTTCGGTAAGTAATCAAGTTACAAATAACTTTATCTCCCTAAGTAATTACATGACGATTATATCAAAGGAAATTTCACAGATTACCCATCTCAGTCACAAACAAGTGAAGTAAAGCTGTGTCTCCACGAGCGAATCCTCGGATAAACAAAGCCGAGCCATTAGCAACGTTTAGCTCAACACGGCCCGTAATGGAAGAGTTAATTTATTCGAACAAGCAGTAGTTTGTAACTCAGCCGGAATTTAATTCGGTCGTGACGACCGAGCGATTTCCATGACGATGCCTACCGCGTGGACGAGGCTTAAGCGATGAGCGAGAGAAGTTTATAAAGACGTATCTTGGTCACGCTTTTGCCATAGCAGACCTTCCAAAAAAAAGCTTTTCTTCTGGAATTTATTCAATATTTTGCCGTTACTGATACATAAATAGCTTGAGTTACTTTTTCGTTCCTTGATAATACATTCTATCAACCATAAATTAGCATGGTTTCTGACAAATCTTATTAGAGTGATAACAAAAAGTTAAAGTAGTGGAATCTTATAGAGGTAATCAGCATTTAAAATGTGTAGGATGACATTATCATTTTAAGCATATCTCTAAAGCACCGTCGCTTCCCGTTCCCACCTTCTACCAACCGTCCCTAAATTACAACCAGTGGGTGTAATGCGCCCGCTCCGCCGCGCGCCGCGCGCCGCCACCCGACGACGCGCGACGTGGCGTCGGTGACGAGGCGTCGGTAACGCGACGACTTTGTACGGCTGCGGGTACTTATCGGTCGCCGTACAGTGTACGTGTCTGCTTAGTCAGGGTACGTTTTAGACGATTTCATGCTGATTGTATGATCCTGATTTAGTTTGTTTTTGAAGGTGACATTTTGAAAGGTGGCGTTCTATAGTTTCTGCCTAACCCGTGGGAAAAAGCATGAGTTTATGTATCTATTAGGACATTTGAATTCAATCAACTCATTCAATCAATTTGATTTCAATCTTTTGTCAAGTTACCACGACACGACGACCGTCCAAGGAGCGCAAAGGACAAATTAAATACACTTTTATTTAATTTTAAATGCATGTCGCAAACTAAAAATTACAGGCAAATACCATCACTTCGCTTGGTTATTATGTATTCAGATCTCTTCGCAATCTATACCTATCTATGTATATTTAACATAAGCTACAAAAATATGTTCGTAACTGAGCTTCCTTTCGTCAGTATCTTGAACCATTCTCTGACGTATCTCGTAACAACACAATCTCTTCAGCGAGGCTCACAATCTCGGCACACGATCGACCATTCCTACCTTTTGAATCCTAATCCTGTTGCTACGTTCTCATTGCGCATGGGATCATTTGGGTCTGTCTGCAGACTTGCGCCTGGCTGCAGACTTGCGCCTGGCTGCAGAGTAATGTCTCGCTACAATGATAGTCTTTTATTTCCTACTGCTGTGTTTAGAGAGAATGATAGCAGACCACGTCGATTAAACAAACTTCTTGTGTCTTACAAATGATGACTTTTAGGCTAAAAACATTAACCACGTTTTTGGATTCGCTGCAATCGGGTAAAAAAAGAGTTTTGATCTGCAACCCGATTTTGATTTTCTGTCAAATGAATTTTTTGTAGTTGCTAAGGGTAAAAATTAAACCGTATTTTCGAAAGCACTTTGTACCTCTTGTGCAATATTTAATTACGAGTCTAACAGAGTATTCATAAACTGTGGGAGGAATTAAAGCCCGGTAGTAAAAATGAAAATTGGAAAAACAAACAATATGTAAACATCCTTCAACAGCGGAAGAGACAATAGTTGTTATAAGAGGGCACGTGTAGGAGCTACAATAAACAAGCGGCCAACTTCACGAGAGCAATTTAATTACTTTCCGTCTGTTCAAGCTCTTTAATATAGAAAAGTAAAATAGTGATCTACAATATTATTTTCGTGTCGGTTCTGTTTCCTGCCGGAAAATGAGGCAATAGCTTAAACCCATGAAATCCATTAATTCTTGACGGACTGGAAAGGGTAGGATAGGCCCCGATACTAAACTAGAATAATTAAATAATAATAAAAGATAGAAAAAGTACGTAAAACACAAAAGAAAAAATCTCTATAATAAATTCATGTTCTTTTTCTAATGTCGCTTTCGGACACGTCTCATATTTTTCATAATTTAGTTATTATCACATCATGCATATATTTAACTACCGTGTGGGGACGAAAATTTATGATAAAATAAATAAAAACACTGGCAACAAATGCTACTATACAATAGACGAGTTTTTAAACGATAAACAGTTATAATTATTAATGCTACATTTAAAATTTTCACATCTGTATATATATATTTTTTTTTTAATGACTGTTGGAATGTTTGTTTTTATTAATGACATTTTTTGTTTTAGTATATTTACTTTGTATGTTACCATATTTGTATGTCTTAAGACAAAACATAGCGTGCTATTTTATATGTATGACCTATTGTATACCTACGAGTATGTTTCACAAATAAACATTTATGATTTATGATTTATAACACAATAAACTTAAAATCATCAAATTATTACCTAAATCCAAACATCAAATTTTTTTTTTTGTTCTAACAATCTAGACATGTAGTGTAGTGATGGACCGGCCATGGGTTTTGCCAATCAGCCGACTAGCTATAGGTAGTGGCTAATTTAATATTATGTATTTGATTTAATTTAACGAATTTTAATTTGTTGTCGTATTGACGTTTCTACCCTGTACTCGATATGCTAAGCATATTGGATTGCAATCACCAATCTGCCAAGCGCCAGTGACAATGTCCCGCTTGCTCACTGTAGCGCGGCGCTAGTATTGGTGGATTACCTATTCAGCAGTGAATGGTTACGTGTTGAAATGTGAATAACTTAACATGGGCAGCAAATAATTAAAAACATGAGTACTACATAGTTGTTATCGACTAAATAATTTAAATGTTTATATGGGACGAACAACATCACATAAGTATAACATAACTGTTGGAATGTTAATACTTATTACAGCTCTGCCACTACGAGGAATAAGAGCATGGCGAAAAACTAAATAATCTTACAATCGTCCTGTACGACTTCCAAGTACTCATCTAAAGCAGTAACTTACCTAGGGACACAAGTGTCTCTATGGTTTAATAGCTGTTCAGTAGTAATTAATGCGAACAGTGGGCACTCCAATCACGGTCGAGGAGCCGCAGACTCTTCCTACACCCCAACTAATTCTATTTGCTGCCATTGTCTGGCAGTGGAGGCGAGGCACAAGTGTGTCCCCTCCCCCCTTCAGCCCGAATCTAGTTCCTCGTACAATTATTCGGGATGGCTTTATATCCAATGTTAACATAAGGGTTTTAAGACACGGACATAACCCAGTAAGGTACGTGGTAAAGGCGTAGCAGTGATATAAGTCAAAGTGGACTTTGAAGCATCTATACGTATGTAGGTGCTGTGGTCTCTCCGAATATTCCGAACCTAGAGGAAGGCTTCGGTGTTTATGAAAGTGCTCAGAACGCCCACCTTGTGGTGTGAGCAGGTCTTACCAGACTCTTCGCTTTCCCAATGTATCGAAGATCTTCAGGAGAGAATTTCTACAATAAAAATAAAGTGGAGTACGATGTGCTAGTTTCAATCAAGTCAGTTTAAACCTCGATCGACTCGAGATTTAAACTTGAATGAAACTCCTAAAATTAGTTATGTACCTAGTTATGTACCTAGGTTATTTGTAAGTGATGATCTTACAGAGCTATGCACTTAAAAGTTGAGTGTTAATTGGACGGATTCCGAGAAGAAAATGTCCCCAACTCGTCCTAAAGTCCAACACTCGCCCTTGAGACATGCCGAAAAATTCCAATATTTATTCAAACTCTTCATTATTTTGTTTCAGTTCCAAATCACTGAGATTGTAACGAATCGTTAATTTCACTTGATTTGAATCAAGGGTTCTATTGAAACTTTAAATGCGCTCTTAATTTATTACGTTAATTAATGTTATTTAGCATGTAAAGTCAAGATAAGAAACTTCGATGCTGCTGTGAAAGTTACGTCACTAATTTAATTAAATAATTGTTTTTCGGTGTAATTTATTTGAATCCAATTAAGATCGTTATCAAGTTGGAGGCGTATAACAGTGCTGCTTGTTAAGAACAAAGTCACAGTTCATGTAACGATACGGCTATAGAAGTAGCGAGCGCGGCAGCGTTTCATGCGCGGGCACAGTTTCGATCACCACGAAAATACCCTTCACGTTTAGAAAAAATCCATGTAGTTCAATGAACTTCAATCACCTAATCTATTTTAAGCCTTTCGCACATCTCTTGAGCTGTAAAGAGTTATCTTACGTCTGAGCGACGTTAAACAATAAAACGGCTGTGAGCGCCAAATAGCCCATCAAGTTACTTCCCCTTCACTGAACACGGTTATCACAACCATTCCGAAATAAGTGAGCCTTAGTCAACCTCCCGAAGTAAAACTGGAAATTATCTTCAAAAAACCTGAATAATAAGTATGGAAAACTAGAAGTTTGGACAACATACTCAATCACACCTCAACAAAGCAATGTATCAAGATGTTTTCAAATCGTAACTTTCCAAATTCCTTCGTACAATCTGACTATTTGAAGCTAGTAAATAATTGCTTAATCACTTTACGCTTTCAGCTCAGCTAAGAACGTATACTCACAACACAATTTAGATAATTGAAACCGAATCTTGTTGTCATTTGTAAATTCGATTTCCAGTGTACCTACAGACAGCGGCGATGGCTTCTACCTTATTTGTTTTATCGGATGGATCTGCGACGACCAGTGGAAGCTTGCGACGATGCCTATCATTTAAATGGACTGTTTAGTGTTATTGCTTTTGACGCAAAGTTTAAAGAAATCGCCCCATCTGTGCCGAGAGGGTGCACGTTTGTACTGCACCTGTACCCTAGTTGCGTATAATACTTAACCCCTTTCACATAAGGAATGAAAATCCCTTTAATTTTAACACTACGACAAAATCCATTGCTTCATATTAACAATGTTTGAAAAGCTCGTTTGATCGACAGCAACATTTTTGAAATGTCACAATAAATGGGATTTTCATTCCATGAACGTTACGTAAGTAAAGTCGAGTCAAGTTCGAGTCGATTGTAAATTTACTAAATAAATTGGGCCCAGTAGGTGGCCACGCCAATCGCGGCCTCAGTGGCATTTTTTAGGTCCTCAGAAGTGTAGGTGTATGGACACTTTGGACATGCCAACATATGAGGCATGGTTTGGTCAGGAGCACCGTATTCGTCTTGGGTGTAGGTGGGGTCAATAATCCCCCATTTCGCTTGATTGTGGTTGCAGCGGCCTACTTAGGTCCGATGTCGATTGATTGCTTTCCATATAATTCACTGCAAGTTACGTCCGGGTGGCATTTGCTCCTGGAGCTGAACGAAGTCAGGTTGTGGCGGGTGCTGTTTTTCCCACGGCTCTCTTCTCACCTTAGGCGGTTGGTCTTGGAAAGTCTGTGTATAGCGGAGAAAGCTATTCCGGCTCTTAGGTCTATCCGGGGCTATTGTGTGTACGTAGAGGGGATGACAGGAATCGGTTTCTTGTTTAAATTTCTCAAGCGCGCATGCGGCTTGTCTTCGTAAGACAGGTGGAGCGATACCGGCTTACGAATAGAGCTGGTTGAACGGAGTTAGTTTTAGGCAACCCGATATAATTCGACACGTCTCGTTCAGGGTTATATCAACGTGCTTTGCGTGAGCGGATCGGTGCCACACTGGGCACGCGAATTCGTCAGCGGAGAAGCATAAAGACATGCCAGTGGTGCGAAGGACATCGGGTGCTGCACCCCAGTCTGTGGAAATAAGGCGACGAAGCAGGTTGTTTTGGGTCCCGACCTTCTGTTTTATTTTATAGCACTGCGACTTATAGGTTAAGGCTCTGTCTAAGGTTACACCTAGATATTTAGGATTTGCGCAGTGTTCGACCTTTTTTCTTCGCCACGTGATATTAAGCGTTGAGTGTCTGTTGCGGAGGTGAAATGCGCAAGCTTGTGTTTTGGACGGGTTTGGTCGAACGGCATTAATGTCATAGTATTTTCCCAGCAAATCTAGTTCTAATGACAGTTCATGTCCAAAATTGTCAAAAGTTGTCAATTGAGCTGCCAAAGCCAGGTCGTCCGCGTACAAGAAGCGGTCAGTGTGTAGGGTGATAGGCTTGTCGTTTGTATATATTTATGTTAAAAAGTATTGGCGCCAACACACTGCCTTGAAGGAGGCCATTTTTCGTAGTCGCCATCTACTCTAAGCTGACTGAAAGCATACTTGGAAGCGGCGTTTGTGCAGAAGTTTGCTCAGTATGTGCACGAAACCCTGATCATTAGTAAGGCTGTTCACTTTTGCAATAGCCTTTTGATGTTTATGGTGTCATAGGCTGCTGAGAGGTTAACAAAAACGAAACCAGTAACACACAATTTGCCTCGCTACGATCCTCTAGTTATTGTGTCAATCGAAGAACCTGACTTGAGCAAGACTTGCCAGGCCTAAAGCCGGCCCAGGTATTAATGTTGGCTCAATTGCTTCTGTGAGGCGTTTAGTAGACATCTTTCAAACAAACTTTTAAGAGTGTGACATAACAGCGATATAGGTCGGTAGCTTTTGGTATCTACTGAAGTCAGATGCTGATATGGTCAGTTTGCGTTGGCATATTGAAAGTGGCAAAATATCACCTAGTTTTCCGCTTATTTAGTTTTATTCAGTAGTTTTGTATTAAAGAGGAATCCTGGCTATTATTTCTAGTAACAGAACCACTTTAGGTTATGTTTCCTTTGAAATATTTCATTTTCAGATATTTTCAGTCATTCCTTTATTCTCAGTTGAATTGAAAGAAAAAGCAAAGGCTATCTCGCCTTTGCTTTTCACTACAGTTATTTCATAATCATGTTAAAGAATTCCTTTAATTAAAAAATAATTTGTTCAGCAAACAGTAATAAGTTTATTTAATTGCTTTACAGAATCTCAACGTTTTTCTCTTTTGTAGAATGAACTGTTTGAAATCAAATGTAATAAAGAAAATTCATTGTATAGGTGTCTACTGAGTTCAGAACAAAATGTAATCATCATTCATATCTGTTGATTATGAAAGCTCTTTCTTCTTTAGAACTTGCTTCAGAATAAATTTTCTTTTGTATCTTTGATACATTTACATTTTGCAGCATAATTAGTACTTTAAATATTTTATTTCAAGCTACGAGCAAATAACATCTTTCATTATAACATCAATGAGGGAATAAAGGCTTAGGTCAGAGGAAAAGAACCAAATATAATATGATAAAATTATAGTTTATTAAAAATAAACTCATAAAATTATATCTTAGTAAAAATCACGTCTTCACGTCTTTCAGTTTGTCTTTCAAAAGCCCCTGTTTATTCTACCAACCTACCAATAAAAATATTATACACGTCATCACAAGCATTATAATAGCATGTCACACCACACTTACACCGTAGAATTCAGCCCTTTTACACAGCCATGCTCTCATCAACGCTCCATTCCTACAATAGGAATCTTGCAAGACTTTATAAAATCATTGAGCATTTAATAGCATTGTGATCAGAATCACACAGAAAACAATCCGGAAGGCGTCAGGCACAACTCTCCCATCAATACATGGAGTTTAGATCAGGAACCGTCACAATATCAGTAAGCAATCCATAATCATAAATCGAACATTCGGAGGGACGGCATTTGTTTCAATTATATTGTCACCGTGCAACACGGGCGCACAGAAGTACTACCCGGTCCAAATAATTCTGGATTGAGTTATTACTGACAGTTAGATCCCCTTCGGTCACACGAGAAACCCTGAAGGAAAACGCTAACTTGTGAGGGCTCTCAGAGTAGGTCTTAGTAAAAAAGTTCGCCTGGAGATGAAAGCGCTACAGTATGGTCTGTCTGTTATCTACCAGTAAGTCAGTCTGAGGTAATTTATTTTTGCCATCATTATTAATAAGTATTCCTGTATTGCGGTGCAAAAGGCCATTCATATCACATAACAATACGCTGCTTATGACAAATTATTCATGCGTAAGAAGCCGAGATAGGCCGAGGCAGTGTCATCACGCGAAAATTTACAACTGATTAGAAACTGTATTGAGTTGACCTTCTGTACTATACTTAGCGATGACCCCGCGCACCCCCGCCTCGCTCCCCGCTGCCGCCCCCGCCGCCGCCTGCGCCGCGACAGACGAGATATTGAGATTCATTCCCTAAGTACTGTTTTATGTCCTCCATAATTTATGGGGATTTTCCAATCGTCTAGCACTATTTGGGCTGAGGAATTGACTTTTTTATGTCTAAATACTGGAATCGATGGCGTAAAAAGTGGAGAGAGCTCAATTTTGGTTTATGAACTACTGAAAACTAGAGTTTAGCTATTGGTGATAACCTTATAACATTTGTCCAATAATATGTCTTGCCTGTATTATAAGAGGCAGTTAAGTCTCATGTGTGCCTAGTTTCTCGAACCGCCATCTCTTGCCTATCAGCGTTGTTGGTTACAAACCCGAAAACAGCTATTCTGCTTGACTGAAATAAGTATGTAAAGACGAACTATGACAAACAGAATAATCCTCTCACCACTGGATAGATCAAAGTGAAATAACATTAATACAAAACAAGATTATTTACTTAAGACCCAAGAGGAGGCGATAACTTCCTTATCAACTTTTGACAAGGGAATTAAACTTACTTCCTGTTGCTACGACATTGTCGTAGCAAAGTATTAAAATAAACATCTAATAGGTATATAAAATTCTCGTGTCACAGTTTTCGTTGCCATACTCCTCCGAAACGGCTTAACCGATTTTGATGAAATTTTTTGTGCTTATCCGGTATGTATGAGAATCGGCCAACATCAATTTTTTTTTTTTTTTTTTTTTTTTTTTTTTTTTTTTTTTTTTGGTAGCTAGGGTGGGGAGTTAGGGAGGTAGATAGGTAGGTAGGGTAGGTAGGTAGGGTAGGTAGGTAGGGTAGGTAGGTAGGTAGGGTAGGTAGGTAGGGTAGGTAGGTAGGTAGAGTAGGTAGGTAGGGTAGGTAGGTAGGGTAGGTAGGTAGGGTAGGTAGGTAGGGTAGGTAGGTAGGGTAGGTAGGTAGGGTAGGTAGGTAGGTAGGGTAGGTAGGTAGGGTAGGTAGGTAGGGTAGGTAGGTAGGGTAGGTAGGTAGGGTAGGTAGGTAGGGTATGTAGGTAGGGTACGCCGTAGATAAGTACCGCAACCCGTGCGAAGCCGGGGCGGGCAGCTAGTTAATTTATATTATTCTGTATTACATTATTAATTCATGCAATCATCATTACATGCCCTGAGTTGGAGTGACGACTGATACTTTCTTAGCAACTTGTTACAATGAGTTACGTCCAAGTTAGAAGTAACTTGTTACGATTGTGAATAATATATCGAGGTACAAGCAGTAACGTAAGCCAAGGATTGTATGTATTTTTAACTTAACAGGGTGCATAATATATAGCCACGCTGATTAAATTTCTTTTATTTTTCCCAACGTCTCATAAAAGTGTGTACTTGAGTTTAAAACGAGTCGTTTTAAAGTCTGTCTTGAGGATTTCACATTCATTCACTGTTGGTTTCCTTTAGAACCACGCCATTACAGCAGCATGGGCCGAATGGAAGTTTTGCTATTAACCCCGGAAAACTACCTCACATCTACTAGTTCAAACGCATTAGCTAACTGCAATAATTAAATAATACAATGTAAATAGAAAAAAATCCTAACGACCAACCGGAACCAATCAATCAATTAACAATACATTAAGATGAAAACTAAACAAAGCAATGACATAGTTTACAACACTGGACGTGAATGTCGTTATCTCTGTTTATTTCCCGTCACCGTCACTACCTACTGCACTATAATACAATGCTATAATTGCTGTACTTAGCCTGTCTGTCTGTTTGTCAGTTAGTCATCAATCACTGCTGTTTATTATGACGTGAAGAAGTGCATGCAAACGCAGATCCACGATTTTTATTTATCATTGATGTAATGCCGATAAAAACTACCGACAAGTCATAGAGGCCCATTTTTCACAGATTGAACAATACACACTCTTCAATTGATGCAAATGCTCTTATCCTTTTCTCCGTTTTTAGGGATCCGTAGTCAACAAGAAACCCTTATAATTTCGCCATGTCCGTCTGTCCGTCCGTCCGTCCGCAGCTTATCTCAGAGACACTTAGTACTGGAAAGCTATAATTTAGCTTGGATTGCATATTAATCCCGCCGACAAAGTGGTAAAGTAAATTCATGAAAAACATATTTTTTTAGTGTATCTCGTTTTGACGTAAAGTGGGCATGTTTTTTGTTTCTCGTCTATCCCATGGTGTGGGGTATCGTTAGATAGGCCATTCAAAAATATTACGGGTCTGTGAAAATCATTTTTCGATTCAGGTATCAGTTTGCGTAAAATTAAGCTTTAAATTGGTAATTTTTGTTAGAGTCAAGTGTCCCACCCCCTGCCAGCTAAATGGTTGCTTTTGGATATGTAAAAAAAAATTACGGCAGCAGTATATATAAATAAATTCAAAGGAAAACTATCACAGCTAAGTAGGCTTTACGAGTTTACGAGTAATAGTCGACCAACTTAAATTTGCAGTTGGAGCGTATTGGAGAACATGTTTATCAACTATAATGATTGCTAAGTTTGTTCTTGGGATAAAATCATCCAAACTACGGAACCCTGCATTATGCGTGGTCCGACACGCACTTGGCCAGTTTTTATTATATAATCTTAGCAGAACCAGAAATCTCTTCAGAATATTAACTTTAAATCAAAGAGTACCTAAAACGTAATAAGTAGACAGTCCACTTTAGTATCGTAGTCAGTTCTAGCTGTAAATAGATAGTTCTAGCTATAAATAGCCAGTTCTAGCTGTAAATAGTCAGTTCTAGCTGTAAATAGCCAGTTCTAGCTGTAAATAGCCAGTTCTAGCTGTAAATAGCCAGTTCTAGCTGTAAATAGCCAGTTCTAGCTGTAAATAGCCAGTTCTAGCTGTAAATAGCCAGTTCTAGCTGTAATTACTATTTTTGATCACATTATAAGTATTTACTCAGATAACAGTCTGCCGTCTACGCGCCCACTTACAGGTAATTACATCAGAAACGATTCAACTTACTTATTTGTAGGCGAGTATTGAATAATCGCCTTCCTGCTAAGTGACAGTTTCACAACTAGTTGCTAAACGATTGTTACTGTCTGTGGATGTCTCAAGTTAGCGAGATTTATCTGCTGATTGTGCTAAATGATAATATCCGTATTTGTATGTGATGGACATTTCAAAACGGAAAATAACAGTGTCGTGAAAAAACAATGCACTAAAATGTAAGCTCAGGAAAACTGTCAGATTAACGGAAGGCACTACTATTTTTCCGGTCTGTTGTTACTCTCAAGAAACGACGGGGAAATCTCGAAACATCTCGAGCAAAATCTTATAAGCAGCTTTTCAACGTTATCATACCATTATACTCACTTCGTTTACGTCCATTCCCGGCAGAAGCCAGCCCCTGATTGAGCCTTCCCTTGCAGCCACAGGCTCCCTGACCCGGCTTCATCTCGCGGCGGCCATTTAAATAATAACAAGTGTTGCCAATCTCATTTATCTGCGCTTAGCCCATAGTCACGAAGCAGATATGGTCAGAAGACTAGAATTTATAGGTAAACTCAATAAAATTGACTGCCAACTTAAATTGTCCGTATATTAAAATCATAACAGTCATTCTTTAACAGTTTTATGAAATGGCTTTAACGCGGCACATTGACATAGAGCTGTCCAGGCGGCTACATTCTGGTCGGATCTTTAAGTCAAATCGACACGCAAAGAAGACGCTATCAATTTGTTTAATAATTATTTCCCTGACGGTAGGTACCTACAATTCGCCACTTTATTTCCTGAAACTGAGCCGGTAAAGAAACTTCTACACATCCCCGTATTACAAACTACTAATTTGCTCTATTATTCCCCTCATCAGCTATCCACTTACATATCACCATAATCAACGGATTTGCAAGCAGATTGGGGACTCCTTAGTCGCCATTTACGATTCCACAAAAAGAAAAGGGGCCCCTTCACCAGGAAATATGTACCTCTCGAAATAAGAGCTAACATAAAAATTAAAGTTACAAGGACTCTTTTGTGTCTCCTATCGTAAAATCTTTCATGATGAGCCATCGACCAACTACGTCACGAAATGATAAACGTTGCGTAGCACGTATTCCTCAACTCTGGCTAAGCATTACTTATGTCACTGTCGCACAACTGACAAACTACAAGTGCAAGATTGACTCTAGAACATGTGTCTAAGTTTAAGCACGTGCTAAGTAACGTTTATCAATCTAGGCATTAGCCTCAACAACCTTTTCATATGATCATACCTAAGCCTAATGTTTTTGATATCTCCATAATAATATTGTCTCGTAGAACGGAATGATACTTCTATCTCTCAATCTGAGCTGCATCCCTGCCGCCGCTGAAGGGTCAAGAAGGGGCGGTGGGAGGGGTTAGTTCCCTCTGACGATAAATCTTAGCAAGGCGATGTCCCCACTGGCCGTGAAAAATGCAGAGTAATTAGTTTGTGTTAGAATAACGGCCCTTGTAAAGCTACATACTCCCACATTGATATATTATGAGCATTACCCTTATGTACAAAGAAAGTATGTGTATGTTAGCGGCCGTTTCGCGAAATTGCCTTTGATTCGATGTATGTAGACAATCAGGTATTGAAAATAAAATAAAGTATTGAGGACTTTGAAAAAAGTAGTTTTGAACACCGTTGCACCTATCTATACTATGTTCTTGAATTTGCATGACTAATTTTTCAATTGAGATAGTGTGACTCTGTACAGTTACGTGCAAAAAACCATGCCTAACTCAATAGTTATCATTTCAATATCTCATTAGATAATAAATACAATGAAACAGCTATTACACTTCCTGTGTTTACACAAAAACAGTTTACCAGCCAGCGTCGTTTTACATTATTAGTACTACCGCACAAATATTGCTTTATACTGAACTAATTTGCCAACACTAGTAGCTACCTACTGTGTACTCTGTGTCCACGACCACAGATAACGCACACGTGCATACGCTTGCACGTGAAAACGCACAATGTTAACAACACACGATGAAGAGGAATTACGGTTAATGTGCAGATCAGATAGCGCAAATATTGAGACGATATTTTATTAATTTTCAAACGTCGCCTGATTGTGCATAGGCAGCGGGGGAAAACACAATCTTGTAGATGAACTTTCCAATCTAGATCAATATTGAACGATGAATATCACAGCATCTTTTGTGGGCGTCGACCGCATACCGGAGTTTACACGAAACTCTTCAACCAATACTTCAATGATCGTATACCTACATAAATATGTTCAGTCAAAAAAAAAACACACAATTAGTTTTTCTTCATATTGTAGTATAGATGATTGAAATTATGAGGTTTTGTGTATAAATGATAAATGATTTTATTTCTGTAAGTAGGTTTGTACAAACACGTTTACACGTCAATCATTTTTTTAAACTACATAGACGAGGTCGGCGTTTCCTATCTGACTACTCTGAGAAGAAAGGCCGAAACAAACTCAGAGGTAAAGAAAAGTGCTGAAAGAATCCCACTTCCAAAATCAAAAACCCTTTTCGCTACCCGGTTTTCGTCGTTTTTACCCATACGAGTGTTCAATGCTATAAGCAAAACTTTTACTGCACCGAAAATCTACTCCGAGATCAAAACTAAACTTAGAGAATGGTCGCTGGGCCGGACTTACGAGGAAACAGAAAGTTTACTTTGTAGCTTAAGTTAGTACCCATCACACTCTGATCAAATACGCAACTACACACACACTTACACACCACATATACTCAAATTAACTGTTTATTTGATTGTTTGTGGTTATTGTATGTAAATTAGCTTCTTTTTGTTACTCACTTTTTTGTAAATTTTATTAATTTATTATATTAAATTATTATTAATGATGTTGCGCTAGCAGAACTAATTAAATTACTAACTTTGTGTGATGTTTGGGTCACCAAGATACAGGTTGTGCCTAGTTTGGGACCCGCTGTTAAATATATCAATTTTTTTCTGTTGTTTAAAATTTCTTGCATAATTGTATGATTGTGAACTATGTGTAAGTAATAAAAGAATTTTGAATTTTGAAAAAAAGAATTTTGAGGTCACAGTCTCTTTTAAAGTCCAGACATAATCTTGGCCAGATCATGTGAAGACCATGTAGATTGGTATCTGAAATGGCATTTTGAGGAAAAAAACCACACAGGTATACTTACCTATAGCTTAAAGCAAATTCATACACATGGTTTAATGAAATGTATCATAATACTTCGGCAATTTTATAGAACCAATCCTCTAAGAGAAACACGCTTTTGTTTGCCAAGAGTACCTAAACATATTTAGTCCTTGACTGTATACTTGTACAGGCTGGATTTGCGGGGACCCATGCAGTGTGCTGGAGCAAACAACGATGTATCTAACAGAACAGATTAGCTCTAGTGTACCAGTGCGTGAACCTGATTGCAGATTAACATAGAAAATAAACTGATATTCATTTATTTAAGTACCTACGTTGTCGAGTCAAGTATTATTTTTTCTATTAGGTACGCCGATTGGTCCTATACATTTTTTACATGCTTGCAACCAGCGCCGGCCCTGGGGTAGAGCGAGAGGAGCGGTCGCTCTAGGCGCCAGATGTCAAGGGGCGCCAAAAAGCCAAATGCAATAAACAATTTCCAGCGCAAAAAAAAAAATTTTGATGGCGCTTTTTGAGAGGCGCGGAAGTAGCGTTGTCAGATCAGATTTAAAAAATCCGTAGAATGACGCTGAAAAATCCGTAGATTGCCACTAGATAAATCCGTAGATATACAAACTTTTAAAAAAGCTAGTGTTAGTTAGTTTTGACTGTTTGGAGCGGCTAGAACAACCTTGAATCTAGTCCGTAAACAGCGTTTCTTGTAAAATTACATGGGTGACAGCTCTTTTGTGCACAGCTCTTTTGTGCACAGCTAAAATCAGGACTTTATAACGCTATGACAAATAGCGGTATAAAGTGTTACATAACGTTATAAGTATTTCGTTATGATTCAACAATAACATTTTCTTAAAAAATACAATTAACGATATCAAACCGCGTTATATTTATTCGTGCATTTATGGCACCCGGGAACCATAAGGGCGAACACAGATTTTTTTATTTCGGGAGTTGACGTATTTGTGATCTAGAAGCATAAATGTGCTAGCTATGACGAGGGCGCAGAAAGACGATCTCGCTCTACCCTGATCAAAGGCTAGGGCCGGCGCTGTTTGCAACGTTATCTTGGTCGTGGTTATAGACAAAATAACATCAACTATGGTAAACTCACAGTTCTGTACTATCTGTAATTCATACAATAATTTGACTGAGTTACACAGTATTAGGAAGCATACACATTAGCGCCGACGCGCGGACGGAAAATTGTCTCGAGTGTTTGCGCGGGTTGTGAAAACTTTAGAGCAACATAAAATGAAGAAGAATTGATGATTTTAATTGCCATGTAATTTTATCTGCATAAAACGAAGGTGACCTTGGCATGTTTGGCGAAGAATGGATTCATTAAAACAAGAAAACTAATAAGTGTGTGTTAAAGTCAGTATTTAACTAACGAAGAACCCTGGTCGTGATTTATTTATCTTTTAATTGCTCGTACAAACGACGCAAATGAATGACGACATGAATGACGCATTTCACACTTCTGATAATTAGTTTATTGTAAGTAATATTATAAAAGTGGTTTCGAGTGAGAAGTAACAATATAAATAATATGATACTATTACTAAGTCATACGAGTATATATAGCAATAAGTAGGTAGGTATGTCATAGTCTATTTACGGTTCGCAATTTAGCAAGAGTTCATACGACCGAGTGAAAAAACGATTTTTATACTGCAGATTACAGCAGGCCTGTTCTTTTATTGTGGCATTAAGTTAAATATAAACCTTTTCATTTCCTTCCTCATGACATGAAACATTTGTTATACGACTCATTAATATAAAAATAGCTCGTTCGCTGACATCGCGATATTTGCAAGAATAAGCTATTACAATCACGCACATCCGTAAAACTGCGGACAATGCCGCGCGCTATTGCATGTCACATACCTACCATACCGCATCGAACCACACCGCACCGCACCACAACACATAACACCACACCACACCACACCACACCGAACCATACCGCACCACACCGTACCGCAACGTGGTGAATTTCCTCTAATGTGTACATAGCTTTAAGCTAAGTCACAGATAACAGTTTGCTTTGTTATGTAATAAAATAGTAACTTAGAGAAATGTAACAGGACAACCTGAGTACCAAATCACATTTAATAGATGAAATGATCTACATTTAAACCAATAGTAGTTTAGCAAGCGTCACAATTTGTTATGTTGCGACGAGGCCGATGGTAAATATTGAGCATAGAATGCGGTAACTTCCACTGAGCAATTTATAATAAATAATAAGATAGAATAAATAATAACCCGCTTACATAAATCGTGAAAACAAATCTGTTTTTCAAAATATGTGAAGAATTACAACTATCAACATATTTATCGTCCATTACGTGTATTAGAGAGTATTTCTTGTGCTCCGTCATAAGAATAGCTGTAATAATTCACACTTACCACTGATCACCCACGAACTGCTGCAAACTGCGCGTTACTGCGCGTTCCTGTGCTTTGCTGAGCACACAACGATCTGGAACAAAACAACGGTATTTGAAACTAAAATGAGAGGACATTTGGACACATTCATGTTATTCGAGATAAATCTCATTGAGTACCTAAGTACCTACTGATCGTTGTTGGTCTTTCTTATTCATGTACATAGAGATACTCGTACTTCAGAAGTAGATTATAAGGACAAAAATATACATATTGAATCACACCTTTAGTTACCGGGTAACTCAGGGTCGGTACGCTGGATTGTTACTTTATTATTTACATGCCGCACTTTTGGCTCACGCCATGGCGCCTGTTGTAATATAGATACTTAGTTTTATATCTAGATCTAAACTTATTTTTATTATATCGAAATGGCATATAAAACCTCCTCTGCTACACGTGTGTCACGTTTCTTGCGATCATCCTGTTAATAACTCTATCAGAAATAACACCAAAGACTCGAGCTCTTGGTAACGCGAGCGAGTGCATTCTTGTAGTCGTATTTTTACTGTCGTTCTCTCCCGCTTTAAGTTGTCCTTTGAACCTTATCCTTTCATAATCGTACTAAGTTAGGGTGGCCCTCACTAGGAAGCTATACACTTGATGAGTGTCGGCTACTGGATTGGAAGTTCGCCCAGCACGACGTATTGGAGGTCCAATATGTTCACATTGAATTTATGGGATCCATAAGATTCTTATCGGCTTGTTCCTCTTACCTAAATACCTCAAACATCAGAAGGGAAAAATCTAAATAATTCAAAACAAACAATCCAGAAGAATGATCCTTTCCATCAAATAAAAGCTTATTAATATGTTGAAAAAAAACGTGGGCATGGCGCACATGCCACCGCCATGCGCACAAATTCCATTTCAATATATTCCGTTTGAATGCAAGTAAACAGATTGAGATGCTAATCTAAACGTTGTTTGTGCCATACTGTTCACGATACGTATTGTTTTCGCAGCCAATGATACAATTTAACAAATTATCGTGTGAAAGGAAATCGCAGAATTGCCAATTTGTTTCGAGCGGTGCGCCGGCGGCGGCGGTGCGGGCGTTTTCAAAATCTGATTACGAACGGTAATCGTATCGAGTGCTTTGTTGACTCAATGAGACTTCTGTTTTATTATAAGGAACAATGCATTCATTTCGTATAATTGTGTTAAAGTTTTTAATAAGAACAAGTATTATGTTTCTAATTTTGAAACGTAAACGAGCCTATAAAAACTTGAACCATGCAGAAAATTGCAAAGTTATGGCTCTTTGACATGCAACTACGGAAATAACTCGTTTTTCTGCATATGTTATTCATGGATATATTTAATTTCGTTTAGTTGTGTTAATTGCCGGCATTACCCTCAGAGTCCGCAGTATCAACCATAATCGTACTCAGCTGCAAAAAAAATTTCGCCAACCTCTTGGCTATTAAAGCGGATACAACTAAAACTTTCTAGGATGAGAAATAAGTTGGACGTCCAACATTTTTCTCCGAAATATTATTCGCCCTGGAGCTGGTTGCTTTACGAAAGTTTTATACTACAACTCGACTTACCTACACCAAAAAAATACGCCTTAAGTACCGGCCATAAGGCAGCAAAACTTTCAAGAACGGGCTGTATGCCCCGGAGCGTCTGATTACGCCTGAGGACGCTTGGGTACACTCGAGTACGCCTGAGTATTGGGCAATTGTGTGCCTAGTATTCTAGTATGGCCAAGAGTCCCAATGTGTATCGAATAGGTTCAATTTGACGGCGACGGACGGCGACCGGCGAGCGGCGCGCCTCACAAATATTTGGAAGGGTTTGTGGTAATTCGATATAGTTTCACAGACGACGTCTAAGACAACAGAGTGTAGCTAACTATTATAACTTTGTGGGAGCTGCTTTGGAAGGATACAATATGTGGGACTTTGGAAGCCTCAGCGCAACATTACTGCTGAAATTAAATCAAGGTAACTTTTAAACAGGAAGCAGCCTATAGTCCTGTACACAGGTAATTATCTAAATAGACTCAAAAGTATATTGAGTAATCTAAAAGAACTTGTGAACGTAAATAAATTCACCTTTCTTAAAATATTTATGTAGGTAACGCATTATCTTTGTATAAAAACGAATGCGGTCGGGGGACCCCGGTCGGGAACGAAGTTCCTAACACGATACTCGCACGCACTCGTATATAATAGAACGAAACACAAAGAGAGAGAGAGAGAGAGAGAGAGAGAGAGAAAGTGTGAATTTAATAACGTTTTTAATACAGAGCCATCTAGTATAAGTTTTTAAAGATCTCATAAACTTATCGCCATCTTAGATTTTCATTTTGACCTCACTATCGGCTTCAGCACCCTCGAAAACCATGAAAACGAATAGAAAGAGTCAGAGAGAGAGAGAGAGAAAGTCGCATGGAGGGGGCATAACGCTTTTTGTTACGTGATGATGTCTACCAGTTTACTCTTACCGGAAGCCGCGTTATAGAACTTCGTTCCAAAACTCAATAAATAAATTAAGTAATTACGCTATTGTCTAAAATCCAAGCGATAGATTTTAAGAAATAATCATTTAATTCCGCCTTATTTTCAACGATACGAGTACTTAACAACAACGGAATATTTATTTAGGCATGAAATGAAGGTAGTACACCAATAATGACAGCCCCGCGCGGCCAGTACTTTCGTCTATTGCCTTCGACAGACGATTGATTCCCAAATTAAAAGAGACCCCGTTTCTCGAACGTTCGGCAAACTGAACGATATCTTAGTATTTATTTCTCCTAATATTCGTCACAAGGACATGTTAATTAACAACCGAGTCGTGTTGTTAGTTTGTATTAATTTATGTTCGTTACCACACGTTAGTATTGTAATCTAAAAAACTTTAATATTATCGTTGAGTTATATTTTGTGCGCCTGACGCCGTCTAGACACAGTAGACACCAACTAAGAGAATTTCTAACTTTTCTTTTCGCAGGTTTTATGTTCTGCGAGTTCTTAATTAACTAATTGGCTTAATTATGAGCCGACGAAATTACTAGTTCGTAAAAAACCCTTTCCCTAGCGCGTAAAAATTCAAAGAAAATCTTACATTTAATCAGCAAAAAATTAAATATCAGTTGCAGAACCCGAATTTTAAAAGGCAATATATTTCCAGATGTCCCGGTGCGAGGCATGTTTAAAACTGTGCTCTTTTATGGGTAAAACATAAACTTCGCGGCAGTCTATTTTCTCCGGGATATAGTAAGCCGACCCTGCTGTGTTTGTAGTTCATACGTTTAGAGACATGTTGCGGTTGGCGCGCGTCCAAGTCGTGACAACAACACACTAACTACCGAGTGAACTGAGGATATCGCGCAATGGTTCTCGCAATCTTTAAACTTATGATACAACACAAATAATCGAGTATCGTTTGTAGTTTCCCGTGACAAATAGATGAATAAATACTAGAAACAATAACCATAATTTTTAACAGTTCCAAATCTCAATTTCCCTAGTTTATTGCTTCCGAGTATTCTACATGTATTCATTCTATAGTGATGGCTGACAGAAATAGCAAAACACTGAAATATTCTAAGAAACTCAGACAAACACAGGTGGTTTATTTCGCATAAATGTCTCAAAACGTCCACTGAGAGGAATAATGTGAGATTTATATGAGCAGCTAATGTATCATTGTTATGAATGTATCCCTGTACGCACACGTACGTCTGTGTCCCCGTGTGGGTGTGGGCCACGCGAGAGCTAGTCACGGCGCGGCGCTGTGAGCGAGGGCAAGGCAAGTGCTCCGAGTGCGTTTGTATCGGAGACAGCTTACAAGTGCAGTGAGTTACACTTTTGTTGTTGGCTACTGGGTTTGTTTAGTTTGGCTATCCGTATGACTCACGCGCTTATTTCGAAGGGTATTCTTTCTTATTCCTGGTCGACGTCAACGCCGGCAGTCGCTGAAAACCAGCGCTGGAGCTCTGTCTCGCATAGGGTCGTAGCATTATGCTGAGCGATTGCCGTTTTGCGTGGATGTGACGCTTTTCCCCCAACTCGTTCTTTTTTTTATTTTTGTGTTTTTCTCTACGTCATGTTTACCGCAAATAAACTTATTTTCCTTTTTTCTATACTAGTTCCTATTCGTGCTTTCGTAACTAGGATACCTATTACATGCTTGCTAGTTTTTCTTGACTAAGTAAGTAAATTATGACTAAATTATTACAAAATCTAGGTCCTTCATCGAACAAAACTTTCAGTAGGAAAATTACAGAATGATAGAAGTTGAGGTATCTTTTTCAAAAGCAGTTCCATTCCGACACAATATTATTACCTACTTATATCTCAAACCTTGATTCCCTTCTACTTACTTAATAAATGTTCGTGTCGTAATAACTAAAACATTTAAGAAGTCCCAACTAAACCGATAAAATAATTTATGCTAACTATTCGAATGCCGTTTCTTTATGCAAATCGGCGTACTTTAAACTTAGCGGGCAGGGATGGAAAAAGTCGTGGAAACTAGTTCAGGCGCAGTAGAACTGTGGGAGTGAGCTCGTCGAAGGCATTAATATTCAAACGTGCGAGTTTAGCGGGGAGCGGGAGCAGTACCAGGAGTACGTACACTTGAACGAGCTTTATGGTATCTGGTACTTGTTGACAGGCCTACACTATCCTCCCATACCTATTAACACTGTAATTTGAAAACATTGCAAAACTCAATTATTTTTTAAAGAGATATCCGTGGAATTTCTTCCTGGCCTTTCGTCTTCTCCATGGTAAACGACCAAATTGAACATGTAGGTGACAGTTAATTAAAAAAATCAAAAAATCTGACTGCGTAAAAAATGAACTTCAAAAAAGATTGTAACAAGATGACCTATTTTTGTCTCCAATCCCACACCCGTGAGTACCTCCTCCACCACAGCCGTATAATCTCATGCAGTCGGACGCAATAGGTTTTTACTATTAAATTTAAGAAGATGCCTCATTGAACATCTCAGTGAGTACTCAATACTCAATCATTTATTGCATTCCACAATGTAGTAGTAGTAGTAGTGTGTGTAGTTACTCTGTTGGATATTTTAACTTGATCCCACGCTATCGTTCATCGGACTTTCGTTTGCGCTTCTAATTTTAATATTCTGCTGTGCTAGACTTGTTTGTTTACGATTTGGATTCTGACGCTCACGGTGTCAAGGTGCCTGAATTGGAGTGTGGCCCTCGTGGTTATCTGTACAAGAGGTATGTACCCACGTAGTAATTATTTTCATATTTTATCCAACTTCATCTGCCATTTTAAACAGTTGAGTTCCATAATCCGAAAGAGTGTCAGCACAATATAACAATCACGTATTTACTTTACTGAGTATAGTATTTCATGTTTTTAACTTTTTTTAGCTGGATTGATTTGCAATGTATGTTATGTACCTGTTATTAAATTAACGGTCGGAAAGAGGTACCTACACATATCAGAGTACTGGGCTACCCCATGGTGTGTATTGGTTGTGGATGCTCTGTTATGAGGAGTTGGCGTTACTCAGTGCGACACCACACCCTTGAAGAAAACAGTCACTTATTCAATATTTTCTTCTCATGGAATACCCACAATCAGGTTAGTGTGCTGTTGAACTTATATTTTTAGTCTATTACCTTACACTGGCTGCTGTAAATTGTCATTGTATTGTTCCCTTGATGAAGCAAATTCATGAGCAGGTATGCAGTCTCACTTAACATATAGTGCGGCAACTATTTCTCCGTGTGCATAGTGTGGCCGCTCTATTGAAAATACTAGTGGGCGCTAACTGTGACAAACAGTCAGCCGCAAACTATACGCCGAGTGAGACTGCGCCATTATAATTACCAGTTATTATTAATACTAACCACATTTGTTACACTGACCGTAACATTTCTACCAATTACTCTAGGAGGTAAATGTGAAGATTTTATATAAAAAATGTCAAACATTGTTACAGGATCGGAGGAAAAATCTACAAGCATGTCGTCCCTGATGGATGCGAGCTAATCGGCACTTAGTACTGAATATACACTGAGGAACTAGAAGAAAATAAACCTGGATTGCCCGAACCACCTCCACTTCCACCGGTTGCTAATCCTGCTGAAGCACGAAGGATGTTACTATCTTATTCGCGATCTCCTGAGTTTCATTATATAACAACTTAATGATCTCCTAAAACAGGGCTTCCTCTCTCCTACCCTTCTGCTGTGCCCTACAGGGTCCATAATGATCTCAATTATATAGTTACCACCTAAGTACACATTATGGTAACTCAATAAAGATACTGAGTATTGAATATTGGATTGACCAAATGAATTAACTGCCTAGTTACAAACGTGCTCCGAATACTTCTAGCATTTGTATTTTTAGGGAGTATAATAATCAATCAGGGCATTTAATTCCTACATTTGCTAAGGTAATGTTGTTTAACGAATGCAATTTATTTTTATGTTCCCATCAGTTGCCGAATATTTGCGAGATACATCTAATTGCTAATGAGAGGCATTTGTTACCTCAGGACACAAATACATCATCTTATTTTACTGTTCAGCAGTCAGAAGATTTAATAGGACTTCTAAAAAGATATCCAGTGACTTTTGATTTTAATAATATGTTTTAAATGCCGCGTGAAAGGAACAAACATACATACAAAGGCTGATAAACACCTTACCCTCCTTCGTCGCGCAGTCGGGTAAAAATATTTAGAATTTTGGTAAACAGGCAAAAATATTCATCTTTCCTATGTACTGACAAAATTCATTTTTATTGTGCGCTTAGTAGGTAATAACTTCTTATGCTTAATGACATACTTAAGTGAGCGATATAAAAGAATTGACTACTAACACGTTCACTAAGTACTAAGTTAGCTGCCTGTATACCAAATAGCTTGTTCGACTTTACTTCAGAACGAACTGGGACCGATCCGGATGTGCGCTGAAACGGATCGGCGACGGGAGTTTCTGAGACTCTTTGCACGTCGGATTTCTTTCGTGATCAATATTGAAAAGTCACTGTGTGGAAGCGGATTTGAATTCAAACGGTTCAGAGATTTTGTGTTGACGGTGTTCATAATCCCTTTATGGCAGATACACAATACACAATATTACAGAAATATGGTTCCCTAACCTGGCCTTTACACCAAAGTATAAAACATGTAAAAGAAAAGAAAGAAAAATAGTTTATTCTGCACAAACAAAACGCACCTAACAAATGAACGACATTAATTTAGAGACATACAAAATAGCCAAAAGCCTCGTATTCATGTTACAAAAGTTTCATAATTTTGTCTATTGCTTGATGCCAGAGACCAAAGACCATACACATTGCTCTGTGTTGCGACACTGGCAAATGACAACAAACAAACAATCAAAACAAAAACAAAATGCCGATTGCAGTGTGGAAAAATTACTACTTTTGTAACAAACAAACAATAATAATAAGAACAATTAAGCAGTGCGTCGCATCTGTGCAAGAACAGGTCGTTGCTCAGCAAAATGCTGTGACTTCGGTCGAACCTATCGTCAACAGCGCTGATTTTCAGCAACTACCTCTCGGATGACGTAATGACGTCCCCCTGTGTGATGTAATAAATCAGGTAAGTATGATTTTCCACAGAATTAAGTGTGATTCTAGCTGAACATAGTATGTACTTATAAATAAATAAATGTATATATATATATCTGTATGTGTAACTTTATAATAAAAAATATACATAAACCAAGACCATAACAAACATGATACAATGAAAAATAAAAAATCTAGGCAATAAATTCTATATGCTGTGTCGGTACAGTGCGGTGTGTGTTTCTATTTATGCTATTTTATATGTAATTTTGATGTACTGTGTAGTGTATGTGTAGTCTATATTGATACACCATAATGTTTTCACCATGGGAATTTCGATGGCGGCCATTTGCATAGCGGCAAGCATTGAAGCATGGCGTCGGTAAACGTATTCATGTATTCTTCATGTTGTGTCTACTAGTTTCGTTTATCGTAGTAATTGAAAGCAAACAAAACTCATAAAAAAAAACACGTGTGGCACTCGGTGACTGCCGCGTTAAAGCTATTGCATAGCATTTTTTATCAACTTATGCAATTATAATTATTTATTTATTTTTTATTTATGCAGTATTTTTTTTCTTTGATATTAATTCAAGTACAGTCGTACCATATACATACACGTTAAGCGAACGCTCGGCCGAGCTACATGGTAGGCGGAGTGGGGGGTGTTAGGTTTTATTTTCGTTACGGAATTTCTTGATTCGGTCACCGCGCTCAAAGCCCGCGATAAAAGCTATGCAATAGCTTAAGAATTGTTTAGTAGACAAAACTTGTCAAAAAGGTGAACAAGATAGTAACAATACATGTCTAAATCAATATCAATACATGTACCTAAGTATGATACATGTTTTATACACGATACGTTTTTGACAAGTATTTTACAAGACTTGTCGAAAACTAGTACCTACGAGTATCACAACTTGTATAATGGCTGTATCCGCGGGGGCAGCAACGCAACTTTCACAAAGTGACCGATGCTTTGTCAGCTAACGAAAAGTTTGATCAATTGAATCAGACCGATGCAATTCTTTTTCAATTTATTATCTACTAGCTTTTGCCCGCGGCTTCGCTTGCGTTAGTTTAGACTCTGACTATCAATTCGGTTTATAATTGAATCATGATTCGAAAGACACGTGGCGCCATCTATTATCATAAGAACGTTATTGTTGTTTTCCTCGGGAACAGTACTTTTTTGCGGGATGAAAGGTACCCTATGTCCGTTTCTGTTTACCTGACAATGTATATGAAAAATTTCAGGATGATCAATTCAGTGGTTTTGGCGTGAAAAGGTAACAAACAAACAAACAAACTTACTTTCGCATTTATAATATTAGTTAGGATAGTTAGGATTAGGATATTCGTTAGGATAGTTAGGATTTATAATATTAGTTAGGATTCATACAAAAGACAGACTATTATTTTTCGATTTCTATCAATGTTGCGGTGCACCGGTGCGTAGTTATTTTGTATCTAAAGGCGCCGACCGTTAGAGACAACCGTCTATCCGCCCTAAGATAAAAACAGGCTGCCGTGGAAACATACAACTGTTGTAAACTGGGTGGAAGATCACGAAATGTGCAGCAACGAGGGATTCAGTAAACGTTGGACTTCTTAAATATATATAGAAAATTAAGAAGGTTACATTGCTAGAACATAACGAAGGCCATAGGATCACGAACACAAATTGAATTTAAAATGAAAGTTAACAAGGCAAACGCAAGAGCTTCGTTCACCAATTCATTTATTTTTAGTAAAACCGTTGAAGACGTCGGAAGTCGTCGAAATGTCTTTGACAATCGAAAAAATTATGGAAATATACAGTAGGTAGACATACCACTTTTTTCAGGCTGCCACGTCTCTAGTACCGATTGTCCCGTACGTTTTCATACTAAGTGAATTTGGAGCGGGTCCCAAGCGGCGCGCTTCCAATACTTGTGCTGCCTGCGCATGTTATCGTCACAAGACATGTCTGTACGTCTGTGTGCGCGCTAATGCAACTCTTAATGCATGCTGACCAGCGAGAGATTTATATGACCCAGCACATAATAAAAATTCTGTCGCTGACTGAACTGCATGTAGATACAGAGGATATTGGGTAAACAGGGTTTCTACTTATTGGCAGTCAGATTTTTCTATTGAAGATAGTGTTAAATCAGAATAACTGCTGTTTGCAGAAATGTTAATTTCATTAATGGAGATACTGATGCCAATATTGATACGAATTTCTATTAAAACAAACACTATTATTGGACTCATCGAATTCCATGAATCATAAATAATGTGCAATATTTATTCACATTGAATGTTTGAACGCCTTTAGAACATGGTTCACTGAACATAAATAAACAAATTATGCTGTATTACCGCTTGCAAAACTAAATCAATTAAAAGAACTGATTTACAATGAATACACAATTGCTATTTACTGCAACACAATGAGCTAGTATGATACAAAGGCTGTGACGATTCTATAATAAAACGAGCTGACGCGACAGACATTGTTCTGTCAAATTGAAATTGTGTGATAAAAAATTCCATAGAAAATGGACGTTCAGATTTTCCCGAATTTGAAATTTTTTGGGTAGATTTTCCAATTTTTATTTCCATAAAAACCTAATTACCTACATGAATTAAATATTACATACTGAGCAAACGAGAAGAGAAGCCGTACCAGATCCACATAAATTAAAGTTACACAAAGATGAACAAATAATTACTTGACAGAGAAAGATGGCGCGAACATAAGATGGCCTACATCAAATCCATACAATTGAACTGAAAAAAGATTACACTTAAACAAATAAGTTAAATAAAAGCTTGTTAAAATACTGAAACAAAATATCAACACCTACTTAAAACTGAAATTGAACAGAATATTTTTAATTAAATATTTGTGACGACAATACCAGCTCCGATTGCCGAAAGCATCTCTGTTACTAATTAATATGATTCCATCGGAAACAGTAATATTATGTGTATGTACCTTCGCTGTCACAATGTCAACAGTAGCAGGTATTGGGAACATTGACTACATCGATGCCTACAAAGCCTTCCAGGAACTACGTTCAATCACTAGGTACTGCGTATACTGGTTTCCGGAAAATATCTGTGTAATTGGATTTAATACATAGTAATGTCGTTCTGGTTCTGGTTGAATAAATAAAACAGTTCTCAAGCTTATACGGTCTTTAGACTGCAAAGGCCTAGGCGGATAAAAATGTAGATTGTCTTTTATCTAAGACGAGGAAGTAAAATACACCCGGCCCATATCTTGCGAAAATTCGGCCTTAATTAATAACCCTGCTTCACAAAAACGTCGCGAAATAAGATAATGAATAATTTGTAGGGAGGCGAATTTTTTGTGTTTCTCCAGTAACCTTAATTTGTTTGTGAGCGACGACTAACATCTTCATGATTGTGGAACCGCCCCGCGTTCAAATTTTTGTGAGCGACGACTAACGTCTTCACGATTGTGGAGCCGCCTCGCGTTCAAATGTTTGTGAGCCACTATTAACGTCTTCACGATTGTGGAGCCACCTCGCCTTCAAATGTTTGTGAGCGACGAGTAACGTCTTCACGATTGTGGATCCACCTCGCTTTCAAATGTTTGTGAGCGACAACTAACGTCTTCACGATTGTGGAGCCGCCTCGCCTTCAAATGTTTGTGAGCGACGAGTAACGTCTTTACGATTGTGGAGCCGCCTCGTCTTCAAATGTTTGTGAGCGACGAGTAACGTCTTCACGATTGTGGAGCCACCTGACTTTCAAATGGGCTTAAAGTTTAGTTTCCTTTACTTGATAATTTATTTAACTCCTTGCTTTTTTCTATTTTCAGAACAAAATTTGTCGTAATACTGTCAGTATGATTAACGTATATACAGATACCCTCACGCCAAAATGTCTACAGTTTGATGTAAGAAGTCTCAAGCAGGCTACTTACTTACGTCAAAGTCTTTGGTTAATCTCTTCAACAAGTAACATTCCAGCTCTGCAAAATGTAAAAATAGTTTACTTCGCTAAAATAAATTATATTCTCAGTTACAAAAGCCAAACATCTTGCCGAATCGACAACCTGATGACTTGTAATAATCTTCTAAACTAATAATCTTGTAAACCTTGCGTGCACGCAAATGCATAATTACTTTTATAGGAGAAGCGAAACCGACGCAGGTTGCTAGCACACCGAGTCCTATGAAACATTAAACCCTTGTTTAATACTTTGCTGCTGAATATTTACCGGCGGATATCTGACGTAATTATTAATTAACGAGGACGTACTCGTAACGTGAAGATAATGGCGAAATGACTGGCTCATTAATAACTTGGCAGCGGACGGAGTCTCACCACAACAGTCAGAGGACGATTTTTGAATATATACATACCTCCTGAATTTAACAAGTAATTAATACTTTAGCTTTTTTGTTTAGTTAACGTAGAAAACCGACTTTGGGAATGAGTACCAAGTAATTACTCTAACAAGGTGTAGAAAATAAAAATGTGTTAAAAGGACAATTAGACCTATGGGCTACGGAACTCGGGAATAGTGGACTGTTGATTTTAGCACCATCGATTTAATTATAATAATTATGATTCTTATTAACAATACAGCGATGACCCGAAAATGAAAGATCGTAAAGAAAAACGATAGAAAAAATTGGGTTAATACGTTATTATAATAATATAAATATTGCTCAGCGAACCACCCGCTCTGTAGCCCGACGCGCGACGTAGCCTGGAGTTTGATAGCGCGTGTTTTGTTTGCGTTGCCCCATTTTCATTGCCCGACCGCCTTTCCCGGCTTCCCCTTCCTCCCAGAAAGGAAATATTTCCAATTATTCCATATTGATTTGTCTCCATAAAATAAGAATGATTTCACCGAATTTTGCTGAAGATTTCTACAGATACGCGTAAATTAAAATGTCCAACTTTGTGCGATATTGCGAAGATACTAGAAATATTTTATTTTTAGGTTAAGATGAAGTTAATATTTTGACTAAGGTTTATGCATGTGAGTAGGTATCGTCGGCAACTGGCTAGCAACTCCATAAGAAAAGACGATATTTTAAAAGAGAATGCAAGGATGAAAGGTTCGCATAATAAGAGGCTTCTTTTAATCCTGACAATGATTGGCACATTTCAGCATTCTATTTCTGTATCGCTGTAACACATTGTATGTGACGTCGGTATGTAAATACAACGACATTTGTATGTACCGGTCATAACCTTTTTCTTTAAGATACACTGCGTCGCTGTCGAACAAAGGACTCCTCAAATCTTTCCAGGCATCCTTTTCTAGAACCACCTCGATCCAGCTAATCTTAATCTTAAAAAAAGTTAAAAAACATAAGTCTAAGTATTTACATTTTTTTACTTTTTTTAGGTATACTTTATAAGTTATAAAAATAACGATATCTAAGAATAATACTGATAATTGAAACTAACATTTTTAATTGATACCTTGAAAATGACCTTAGATTTTCAATAGAAAAATATTTCATGTCTTTCTTATTGACTGTTTTTTTAATAGTCAGATGACTTTTATCTGAAGAAAAAATATGACAGTTTGACATAATTATTTTCCATACAAAAGCTGTCAAACTGCAATGTCATTCGGTAGACAAAAGTTGTCTGACTATTTAAATATCAACCCTAGCTAAGGTACCTATAGGTACTTTTACAAGTCAGGTTTATGATATTTCGTCATTCTCGTAAGTACTCGACCTACCACGTAAGGTATTTGCTTCTCTTCCAAAGAGCAAACGAATATGGTTTGAATTTTTGTGAGAATGCATGACTGTGTTAAATAAATTATAATATATGTTTATATAGTGTAATTGGCTTCGGCCGTTCTATTTAAAATAAAATTAATAAATTGGTAGGTACATACTTACACGTGTAGCAACAGTTACTTGATTACTTATAAAACTTTACACCCTATAAGATTTAACAACTCCTCCCCGAAGCGTTGCCATGCGCGCGCCTAATGTTACCATTAAGTGTAATTCCCTTTAATTACACTTCCTACAGGTATTACAGGTAATTGTTACAGGATCACGTTGTGTTGCCGGTACCGTACATGTTTTGTTTGATTAATACTGTTATGATAAGACTCATTAGTAATATGTTTCAGAATTTATGGTGGGATTTTATTTGCTTTTGAGTAAAAGCATCATTTATCAGCAGGTAAGTTGCTACGCAGTAATGCTGGGAATCTTTCGAAACATACGGAATTTAAGTCTTAACAAACTCATGAGTAATCTAGGTAATAATATGTGTAGGTAAATATTACTCTTTATTTAATTAATTTATACGAATCTGCTCTTTGGAAAAAATACACTTTTTAGAAAAAAAAAAATATCTTTAAAAAAGCATGAAAATTTTTAACACGTAATTCTTTTAATTAAAGCACGGGTTGGTGTAACAATTTGTGACCTACAAACCAAAAATGGTTAATTAAACACGTTTTATGCGGCCTTACTTTTTTTTAACTTGATTAAAAAAATAAAACTCGAAGCCGGCGCGGCGCGGCGTGCGTTTAAGACCAGCGCCTTAATAACGTTACACACTATCTATCACAATCTGAATAATTTTGAAGACTGTTGGTAATCCATTGCTTCATATGTTCGAAAAATTTGTTTGCTCAACAACTTAAATAACGCAATGAATGTTATTGAACTGTCAAAATGAAACCCATTCCTACTGTTAGTGTGTTTGCCAATTACCCCGCTGATGTAAGAACGTAAACTGGGCAAAAGGAGTATTTAAGGATTGTAGCAGGTGGCATTCTGTAATTTCTACCTACCCCCACGGGAAGAAGGCGTGAGTTTATGTATGTATGTATATGTAAACCTTTTGTTTTTGTTTTATTTGGTTGTTAAAATACAAACTGTTTTTATTTACTTTATTAATTAATTCAATATTATGGTGGGAAAATCGATAAATGTATTATTTAAGTTAAAGTTTAAAAGCATATTATATTTTTATTTATTCATAAACTTTGCTTAAATTTAACTTACAGACGTTTAAACGTCAGAAATGTATGGTTAAACAGTCGCCAATCATTACTTAAGTTTAAGCAACGTTTATAAATAAACCCCTAAGTATTAGGTACTTACTTTGGCTCTGGTACAAAACTCGCATCGCAGCCTAGTTTCAATTTCATTAGCGGCCTCCCGAAGGACTTCATCGTATTTATTTGATGACACTACTTTTACGAAGTGACATTGTACCTAATCAACTTAATTTAAAAATATACCTACGCCATCTGGTTTCAATTTATTAATTTGCTCGCCTTACTTAACTCGCAGTAATTAACTATGGGATTTTTAGTTTACTGAACACCGCGTACGTGACTGAAAATGTTTTACAATTTTTTTAAATGTTCGTTTCTGAGAAACTACGCTTCTTTAAAAATAAAGAGTGTCGTAATTACTACGCTGTACGCTATTTGCCAACATCTCTATCTATCGCAGAGTACCAGCACATCTATGTAGGAGTTTAAATAGCTTTTACAAAACATTAAGATGTCCAACTATTATCTCAATATTTATTTTAAAAAACAAATAGTCATACGTACAATGTTGTTTCATGACTTTAGGCACAACACTCGTGCGATGAGGGGTCAGCATAAGCCTCAAAAAATTATCAAATTGCTGCAATCTACAGACGGAATCGCGGAACACGCGATTACAAAACAGTTAGGTGATTAAATATAAATGCAGATTATAATACGCTACCTTAATTTTGTCATCAAAGACAATTTAAATAGTTCCGTACCTACCCTCATTATAGCTTTGTTTATTAATTGCAGGACAAGTAATTTTAGAAAGGCAAAATGCAAAATTGGAGCAAAACTAATGTTTATGAACGCACCTAAATGGAAAAAAACACTTATGTTTTCCCAAACACTGTTTAAAAAATGAAGAAAATGTATGTCACATATGTGTAAATAAGTAGCTAAGTAGTAATAGACAGCAATACAGTGACTGTATAGAGAAGTTAATATCGCTCAGTTCGTTACCGACCGCCTGCCACACCGCACGTGACACTACGCAGTTCAAACACCCCTTTTATGAACTGAACACAACCCCTGAGAAGAAACCGCTAAATGTACCAGCAATGGCCTAAGCTATCTGTTTCGAAAAAACAAAAATACTCATTATTGCCTCCGGTGTGTTTGTAGCCTCCCTTCTATTCAGCCCCGACCAAATACTGTCGGAATTTCCGGTCGTTAATTAGAATGTGGTCTCATTGTCAGCGCTTAGCGAACGACTTTGAGAGCTGCTAGTGTCTCTTAGAGCAGGTAATGCACGTTCACTTTTGTAAAGAAGCAGTGACTAAAATAGAAAATTATCACTTTCTGACATAATTGCCACCAGAGGTGACAAATACTCTAAAATACTGGTATGGAAACCAAGTCAATAGTGTGAAATGGGCTGGTGCCCTGTCTAGGCCGTATGGGTTGGAGTGCGGGGTGAGGCAAGGGGGGTTGTACTCACCAACGCTATTCAACCTTTATGTGAATGATCTGATTGACGCGCTTAGCAGCATGCGTGTCGGGTGTCATATTGATGGCGTGTGTTGTAATAACATTAGCTACGCCGACGACATGGTGCTGCTGAGTGCGTCAATCTGCGGGCTAAGGACACTCGTAGCCACTTGCGAGCAATATGCCAGACTACATGGTCTGGCATATAATGTTAAAAAAAGTGTAGTCATGGTCTTTGGGGCCAGGGGTAAATACCCAGAAGCAGTGCCTTCGGTGAAGTTGAACGGTATGCCCCTTGTGAGGGTAGACCAATTTAAATATCTGGGTCACTTATTGACCACTGACCTCAAGGACGATGAGGATATTGATAGGGAGCGGAGGGCGCTGTGTGTGAGAGCTAATATGATTGCCTGCAGATTCAGGCGTGCATCTAATGAGGTCAAGCGCACTATATTTACTGCTTACTGCACGTCTTTTTACACTTGCAGTCTGTGGGGTCATTATGCTCAAAAATCATACAGCGCCCTTCGCGTCCAATACAATAACGCATTCAGGGTGCTGATTGGGTTGCCCCGATACTGCAGCGCATCAGGGATGTTTGCTGAAGCTCACGTAGACTCTTTCTACACGGTGTTGCGGAAAAGGTGCGCATCCTTGGTCCGTGGGGTACGGGGCAGCGCCAACATCATCCTGTCTATGATTGCAAGTAGGCTTGATTGTGTGTTTGTGAACCACTGCTGCAAGGTTTCGGCTGGGCCTGTCATCTTGCAGCAATGATGTCACAATTTGTTTTCTGTTTTGTTTTGTTTGTAAGTGTACTACTAACATAGTTTGTAAGTATATTGTTACTAACACTATGAGTCCTGTTGCTCGAAATAAATGATTTATTATTATTTATTATTATTATTATAATTGCTTTAGGGATATCTTAAGTAAGTCCATTAATGGTCTTTGAGCAGAAACTTAGCTACATGAGGACGAGTTCTTGCTTTAAACAACAAATTGCTCAACTCCTGCTCATAGTTGTTTGTAACTCGCGGTCAGTGTGACCGCAGCTCAAGCCCGGACATAAGCATGTAGTACGTGTGACGATGTCTGTGTATTTGTTCCCGCAGTAATTACAGTGTGCGACCACCGTGTGCTGGGATACAGATGTATTGACCACTCACCACACCACACCATACCCCGCCACACCACACCACGCCGCCCAAATGACACACCACGGGGTAGTCACAGGGACAACCGCTGATATATTGTGGCTTGTGGTGTGTAAAAGATTGGATGAATGAGAGTATACAAACTGGTTTGGTATGTTTTCCGTCAATGTTAGGGAGCGTGGCGAACGGCTGAAACTTGCTTCGTGGCTTAGAGCATTTAATGCTCTGAGCTTACTGGTATAATTTGTACCCACAACACAAATGGTGACGGCGGCGGGGTTCAACTGCAGAGAACTAACTATGACGCGAACAGTTTTTGCGTTGTTGTAGATTCTCGATAAAGCACGCATTCCCTCAATATTAACGTCGATGAAGCGGGGAAATATGTGCCACGACAGCAATTCGTGTCTCTACAAAACTACGTAGTGCCAACATTACAGTCAGCCGAGCGAAGAGGGTCTCAACATGCCGCGACGTATTTATCTATTACTAGAGGTCTTTAAATCGCACAGTTTATCGTTGCAGGCGGCTCGGGTGCTATGAATACTGCACGAATAGCTACTGCTTGAAACTTTCATTACTTACCCAACATTGAAACGGAAAAGAGAAAATGGGACAAATATACGAAATCAGGGTTACTATAAGAAAAAATACGACAGTAAAGTCAAATCGCTCGTAAAAGTGGTTTTAAGTCAAGTTCCCAGGTATCCTAAAACTGTGGACCGTCCGACACAAATGTAACATTTTTAATGAACCAGCAATCAAACCCGCGTCTGAAAATAGAAAGTTCAGCAAAAACATGCGCCTGTTGTGAAATAAAACAATGCACATCTGGTTGCGGATCAAACATCTGTTGTCCAAGTATCTATTGGATTATTTTTTGAGTAGTTTGGCAAGAAGGGATCAGAATAACATTGAAACGAAGCAGCAAAAAAGTAATGCGTGAAAAATTGTAGCAGAAATCATATAATGTGTACGTATTACGTAGAGTGAAAAGGGTAAGCCTTCTCTTGACATATCGTTCGGGTGGTATGGCATGAGTAGTTATTGTGTGCATCCCCGAGGCGCGCGGCTCATCGTGGAGATAATACGATCACCTCATGGCGCGCTGCATTATTTTATTATGCTGGCATTACTGCCAAGATGGCGTCGATGAGGAACGGTTAATTATACGGAGAAAATTGGTTTATTAGTTCAGCATGTGTTTAATAGTTTTCACTTGTGAGTAGTGCGTTTTCCCAAACGTTCACAACTATTATAATAATTAAAAATGCATTAACTCGTAAATGTCTCACAAAAAATATTCTCGTTCGTTAAAATCTCAAAACGGTATACATTTATCAGTGCCAGTGATAAATAAAAGTGTTTAGTGACAGTGACAGATACCAGTGTCATAAGGCTTTATTTTTAAACCCAAACATTCAAACAATATACGCCCAAGGGTCATTTCATTGCTCCAAATAATGTGATATTTCGTCATAATGTCATTCAAAGTGCTTGATAAGCTGACCGTCCCATTCGTGTGTACATAGCTTTCATTTATATTGTTTTATGGCACTGCGTTAAATGTGCCGTGCTCACAAACCGATATAAAGTCGGTTTATCGATAATGCCTTTTAGTTTTTGTTGTGTAGTAAATCACTGAAATTATCTTGTCTATACTTAGATCTGTGTGCATTAAAATTCTAACATTACAATAACGACATTGTGTTTGATTAGGTTACCTAATAATTATTAGTTAAACACATTATTAGTTGTCACTTAGTCATTATCGCTCCAATAAACCAACAATTGGAAATTAGCTGTTAAACGTCCTACAAATTAATTAACCCAAGCGTCAATAATCATCCGCCAGCCCGCACTGGGCCGCGTGGTGGATTACGGCCCACTCCCTCTCACAGAGAGGAGGCCTGTGTCCCAGCAGTGAGAACGTTATAGGCTGATTATGCTGAGCGTCAATAATGAAAATAGTTATTTGTTTACAGTAATTACTAATACACAAACATAGGCTACATGTTGTCTCTTAATTCATATTATTTACATTTTATATCACGAGGATTTCTTTGAAATTCTGAATTAACGGTGTAAGCAATATGGTTACGCCATCTCACTGACTATTGGTGACTTACTAATTATGTATTTTCCTAACGCTAACGATGTTGTTACTAACCACTATTGTAATCTACTTGTTGCTGTGCCTACCCCACAAGGAAAACGCCGTGAACGCCGCACTAATTACACTGTACACAGAACCCACTCAGAAGGTGCAGCCTGATGAACAATGGTTTCTTGATTTTGGCAAATTAGGTGCTTGCTGTAGAGGATCTGAGTATACAGTCTAACTTTGCCCTCGTATTACTGTTGGTTTTACAAATCTAATAGTTTTCAGTTAATCATCGATTTCACTGGAAAAGAGATTTATTGTCTATAATAGACAACCGTTCAGCTCCAGCTCTCAAGGCTTGTATTTATTTATATCTTTATCTTTTCTTGGAACGTTAAGTACATACACACCATTCTTCGGTAGAAAAATCACATGAGGATTTTCACTTGTTTGGAGATCTCAGTTGCCATTGCACAGCGCTTGAATTACTGCTTGCTCCATTAACATGTCGAAGGCAATCTAAATTGAGTTTGCCAAGAATTTTGCTACAAGTTTGGCGCCTTCATTAGCGTCCATCAGTTCCTGTAGTGTGCAGACAACAGGACACGCTGGACACGATATAAGTATCCCATTGTTTGTGAAAATCTCCACCTGATCAGCTTTTTCTTACTTCGGCCAACCTGGGTCCAGAATCTGTTTAAAGATTTTCTGCTGATGCCATATATCGAACTTACAATGATTGTTTCGTGTGATTTCTGTCTGTCCTCTCAACAAATAAATGTGTGTTAACCTTTTTGTCAGTGGGTCTTCTGTGTCTCATAAGGTGTGTGTTCAATGTTACCTTTGGACATTGACTCAACACTCGGCCCAGCTCACGCGCAGCCCAGTTAAAATAGTGATTTGGTTGCATCTTACACGCATAAGACACAAAGATTTGATATGCTAAACATAAAATACATAGACATGATAGAAAAGGTGCAACGTAAATTTCTTCGTGCAATGCACTACAGCGGGGTAATTACGTAACACACTAACAGTAGGAATAGGTTTCGTTTTGACAGTTCAACAACATTCGTTGCGTTATTTACGTTGTTGAGCAGACAAATTTTTCGAACATATGAAGCAATGGATTAGCAATAGGCTTCAAAATGATTCAGATTGTGATAGATAGTGTGTTACGTAATTAGGGTGCGGGTGTCACAAAACGTATCTACAGTATAACCAGCTGCTCAGTAAATATAAGCTTTTGGCGCTCAGCTCTAGATGTAAACATTTAGAAGCAATGGCATTGTATAAAATTGTTAATGGTAATTTTGATTTTATAGATTTAAATAATATACTGTGCTATGCAGTCCCCAGAACTGTCCATAGACAGCAGGTGCGTGCAGGCACGCTTTGCAGTAGGTACCTGCCGATCTAACACTGGTCTACGTTCACCAGTTCGGCGAATGGCAGCTACCTACAATGAAGCATTCGAACACATATATATTTACATGCTCTTTGAAAAGGTTTCGTAGCCTTTATATGAGACACTTGAACTATTGGATAACATTTTTTTGCTGTTTTTATTAAATACTATTTCTGTTTTATTTTTCTAATTTTAGTGTAACTGTCATGCATAAACAGTTCATCTCCTAGTGACTTTAAGGTTTTATTTATTCATAGTACGAGTAATCTGTGAACAGCGCTGTGGGCTACATTATTACTTAAGTTATATAAGTTTTCTGTATGTAATATTGCATAATGTGGCTGTTTGTTGTTCCTATTTAATAAAAAATAAAAAATATTGTGTGTTAGCAAAAAGTAGTATATAAGCGGTAACATAATGTAAATAAATCAGATTTGAATTTTATATTCTTGTCTCATTATTTATATTCTTGTCACTGTGGCCAAGACACCTTTAGCCATCTCTGATCAGTTTCGTGAGTCCGCGTGACTGGCAGTGAGTGTACCTTTCCCTAGCCTGGAAAACCTGTCTACCATCCGTCTGTTACCTTAGGTCGCACGGTGCAGACATCCTAAACTTATGTATATATTTATTTATCACATACTAGGTATGTGATAGGTTAGGGCTGTAGGACTTATAGGGCTTAGAGTCGTAGGGTATGTTAGGCTTGTAGGTCTTAATAGGTTCTTTTAACATATCATATATTTTCATGTACTGTCACACCCTTAACAATATTGCGGCCTTACGTGACGTTTGTTAAGGGTGGATGTACAGCGTGTAAGTACAGGCATGCTGTGGCGAGCCTGTTCTTATCTCTCGTGATTCTCTCGTGATTTGATCTGTCGTAGAATTAGAGAAGGCCCCCTCCGCCTCGCATGTTTGTGCGTGAGTCACACGTGCTCACAATCACGCGGAAAAACCCTTTGTTTGTGGCGCGTCCTTCATTACCGACATGGTATTGACACGGCGGGGTTGTTTTTGTGCCAATAAGTAGACTCCGACCGAAACGAAAACGAATTTCGGCGTGATTGAGATTTTCGACCGAAAACCGAAAAGGAAAAAAATATATTTTTATTTGTCGATGAGTTTTTCTGTGAAGTAAAAGAATTGCAGTGTACAATAGTGTACATCTTTTAATCATTTAGTATATTTAACCGTTTAAAAAGCAAAGTATACCTAAGCCTAGATAGACTTGACTCAAATACATAATTATAATTATTAATAATAATTAAACAATCTGATTTTATTTTGCATTTTCGCAGTTATTATGCTTTTATTTGTAACTATCGATTTTCTCTGAATACCTAATTTTATTAAACGTTAGGCACTTAATTTGTTTTCGGCAAGGATTGAAACAATAATTTATCTTTTTGCGGCCGAAAACGAAAATTGCCGAAAATGGATATTTTGATAGAAAATGTCCGAAAACCAAAAATTTAATTCGGTCGGATTGTACCTATTGGTAAGGTACGTGTGTAGATATGTGTGTGACTGTGAAAAAATAACTAGAGGTATGTTTATAATTTGTAGCTAAATTTACTATTACACTGGAAACCGACTACAACATACCTAGTTGGGAACGACTCATTTGACATTATTACACTTTGCTCTTTGTCAGTAATTTTATAACTTTTTCTAGAGGTAGTTTCTTTGAGCATACTGCTCTTTACTCTATGTAATGTTTATTCATGTTCATCCACTTCTAGCTATGTATTTCTATTTTCTTTTTACTTATTAGATTTAGAACAGAAAACACGCAAACGAATACCATTTAATTGTTGAATATAATATTATGTGGGCGGCTCTTTAGTTATAGGGAGCTGCACCAGGTCAATACTTTTTGATTCCATACTCGATCAATATTTGTTAATGAGTCCATCAGAATACTTTGACATGTTACTTAGGGATAACGATAAACTGAGTGACGGGTTTAAATTAACAGAAACCTACCGACAGTGTAATATTTTGTATGGAGTTATCAATCAATTTGGATTATTTGAGACTGGCAACCGACCTTTATCGACCATAGAGCAGTGGTGGCCCGGAGGTACCGGCCGCGAATTACGAGTTGTAGGTCGTAGGTTTGAACCCCGTCAGGCGCTTTACTTTGTGTAATTTATTTAATCACCACTACTTACTCTCAAAACGGCGAAGGAAAACATCATGAGGAAACCGGCATGTTCTAGAACCAAAAAATCGAAGACACGTGACATCTACCAACCCACACTGGGACCGCGTAGTGGATTACGGCCCGTTTCCTCTTACATAGAGGAGGCCTGTGTTCCAGCAGTGGGAACATTATAGGCTGATTATGTGTGAGTTATATGTGAAGTACAAATTAAAATTAAATAGTAAAAGTCTTGTTGATAAAGAAGATACATAATGTAAGAAATATAATCGTACAGGTGGCGTTCAGTAGTGTCTGCCTACCCCTATGGAAAACGGCGTGAGTTTTTCCATGCAGGTATGTAGAGCTTTCACGTCTCAGATACAATATTTTACTTAGAAAATACTTTTTTCTTTCTCGCTCAGGTTATTTTTAGTCGGTATTCAATTTCGATCAAAACTTGTGATCGAATATCGAGGAATTTTATAGACAACTTTACAAAATAAAGTAGTTTAGTACGTTTAAACAAAAACTGATAAATTAGCTGGGCTAACTGGTAGTTGTTTTCTTGGTTTTTGTTGTGATTTTAGTTAAAATTATCAAACCCACTATAGTGGGTTATAACTAGGTATGCAATAACCTATCCAATAATATCTATAGCAATCACAATAATACCGATAGCAATCACTATCATCAAATGACTTTAGAATCTACTTTTACGCAAGTGCGTAAGACAAAGAAATCAGCAAACACAAATAATTCCAATATCTCTTTGTAGTCAAAAATTAAGATTGTCGGGCAAGTTCTCATATTAACAGACTATCAGATAGGAAGGTACGGTTTTAATAAAATTTTTATTTTTCAGTAAATCCACAAACGCTACGTTCATAAATAAATTGTATAATCCCCCAAGACGACGCACTGAGGTTTTCGTGTGTAACATTACAGATCAATTTAATTTACACTTTTACAAAAGTCTTACCACACGTTTTAAAAACAAAGTTTGAATATTTTAATCACTATGTGCCTATAGCAGTCTATAACATATTAGTACCCATGGTTGGTAAGTATTTAATAAATGAGCCCTTAAAATCCGATTCAGATGTTATAAAAATTAACAAGTCTATCTCAAACTTATGTTAATTATTTCGTGAGTTGGTGCTATTGTTACTTAGCTGGAGCCTCTGCAAACTTTCTCCATTTTTTTCCTAAAAGAATCCATTCTCACCAATAAAATAATCATACGAATTAATTTTGAAAAATCACCTAAAAATACCAGAATCTACATAGCACCAACACGGACAAACAACTATATTTAAGTAAAATCCATTTACACTTCTAATAACTATCTAACATCAATTCTAATATATTTGTCAATGGTCTCGTCAAAAGTGAGATCCTTCCCTAAACGTTTTCAGTAACCAGCGCGAGATGGAAAGCATTATCACAAGTTGCTTTTTAATTACACGCTGATAATGTTATCTCTCGCTCGATAACCGGCTTTCCTAACAGAGGCATGGTATCGCGGACATGTGTGCGATATATGTCACACAGCCGCGACAAGTGTCACACTTATCTGAGATAGTCACACTCGTGTGACTCGCAAGTAACTGTGGAAAAAGTCGGGTCCTAATGCGTTTCATGGTGGCTATTGAGTCAGATTGACGATGAATGATTTGCAAGTTCTATCTACTTTGAGCTGGTAAAAGTTTGTTTCTCAAAAGTTTTCACACTAGAATATAATTTTTATTTAAAGTAGACAACATATTCAGCAGTAACATATCTGTAATTCCTTATTGATACATTAAATTAGCTACTAAATACTTACTTGATAGTTTTTCTAAGTTCAAAACTGTAGACTAATAACAGTAATAACACTAGAAAAGTTTTAGAGTTTAGTTTTTTAACGTTTACAATCCACAAACTAACTTAACATTCACTATACATAAGCAGTCTAAAACACACGCGAGAGATGATTCGTATGTTCGGTCGAGTAAAGTTTCGCTGCAGCGTCGCGAGGGGGATGGACACGAGCAGCCGGGGCGAGCGCGACGCGCCAACTGACGTTGCTACCAGACTCCGCTCCGCAATATGAATGATTCGTAGCGCTTAGCGCGGGGCTCGTAGACCGCGGCTACGAAGTCCCGTAGAACGCCTACGAACTTGTCAGCCCTGATTTTTGGACAGTAAAATGTTAATAATAATCCCCCTCCTATTATCTCCTCTCACCCCTCTACTTCGAGGCATGTAAAAAGTTCTACTTTTAATGGAATTAATTTAATTAAGAAAATTTTCACGACTCTACGACGACTAGATAAGCGTTTAACAACTTTGAATTTAATTGCCCAAAAATCCTTAAATCTTTGGATTAAACGTTCGCTAATTCGTAAAAAACTCGAAAGTCTTTCGCAAAAAAAAAACGAAATTCTTTAAGTATTATTTATGTTGCAAGCCGATTGTATTATTCGTCATTATACATAACGGCGATAGTATGTCGCCGTTATGTATAATGCCTAAGGCAAATTTGATGATGCTTTTGATCACATCTATTTCGTCAAGAGTCATATGTTAGGGTAACTGTGATTATTAACAGGTTCGGCAGTAAAACCTGAGCAGTTTAACTATAGTCCAGCCGTCGAGAGAATGCTTTCTTGACACCCGACAGTTTCATACAAACGAAAACGTGTTTTGCGAATTTGATCTTTATTAGTTCCTAGAATTGTCGCAATGACAGGTGTCAGGAACGCATTCCCTCGACAGCAGACTTTATAAAAAAATAAGTCATAACAAAAATTTAATGGGTCTTTAAATAAATAATGAGCAATAAAATGGTTTAACGTGAAGTTACGCGTGGGCAGTTAACAAATCAGAATTAGTTGGTAAGAAATCTAACTTGGAAGTAGCGCTTGCCGGCGCTTGCCGGCCACTACCGTGGCACCGCTCGCTTCGCTCGCCCGACTCTCTCGCAGTTTTCAAAGTTGGAACTTAGTTACTGCGAACAATTCGACTCGCGCGTGGTTGACTACAGTTTCAACCTAATCTATGAACGGTCGAACTATTTACCTAATAACAGTCGAAAAATTGTTAGCCTTTATTTATTCGCAGGAGTCCGCCGAACGCCATTGTGCATAGACAGTTGAGCGTATTTTACGAGCCAGATAACTTCCAAAACTTTGTCTCTAGTCCACGGCGTTTTTAATGATCCCGGTTGAGATTCGTAACAATTGTTTATTGTAAACGTTTTGTAATTATAATTGTTTATATTAAAAATTATTTGTTTCTTGCGACACACACTTTTTTTCATCTTTATTTTTGGAAACGCACTATTCGAAGCCATTTTTGTTATTTTGTTTAGCAGCGCCTCAGGTAGTAGAAAGTAGAACTAGTTGAATCAATTCGCCTAGGCATTATTTATGTATACGGCGATCAAATCATAAATTGGGTTTCAAGGACTTTTACATAATTACACACACACATTCACATTACACTAAACGGCGACAGTAGATATGCAAACGGACGGTGCCGTATATATAGTGACGAATTATGCAATCTGCCTTCGACATCGACACAGCCTTCTGTATTACAGTTTAACGGATTGAGATAAACTGTAGGGCAAAAAAACATATTTTACATCTCGTGGTGTATAAGTACAGTTTAGATTTTTTTTTTCTAAATGCCTGTGAGATATAATATTTCAAAATCAAAATATTTTATTTCACATAAACCTACATTGGCACTTATGAAACGTCAGACGCTAGATCCACGGTTCCAATTGGTTGTTTCCTATGAAGAAAAGACGACAAGAAACTCCACGGTTACTCTTTTAAAAATAATTGGCTTTTACAATGTTTTCAAATTACAGTGTTAAAAGGTATGGGAGGACAGTGGAGGCCTGTCAACAAGTACCAGGTACTTAACAAAATAGAAAATGGTCTACAAATCTAGTCTACAACGTTCTCACATTCACAAAATATGGAAGAGTCTATATAAAAGATAAATAAAATAATATAAATAAAAGCTTATTTAAACCAAATGACATGATTTTCATTACAACTGTAACAAATCTGAATTAAAGTCCTGATTTTATTTATTAGATTTGAGCTTCGTCAAGTTTAGAGCAATGGTGAACATTTTAAGGTTAAGGTTGTTTAGTAAAATACGCACACATAACCATAGCCTATAAGATAGGTACACATTACAGACCCGAAAGGCTTTTGAAATACATGCTTGGTGTTGTTGACAGATATAAAAAAAAACTTAGTTTCGGCTCTCTTTTCAGACTGTGTACATACGCTTAACGTGTTCACGTAAAGTCATGCAGATCGTGTGAAGGCATAGTGTTTGTGTAGCGTGAGCGCTGATAGCTGCGGTATATACAACATAGGAGCTTAAACATGTTTTCATAAAAAAACAGCAAAATCAAAACACTATGTAGAGTATAAGGTTATAATATAATAAGTTAAAAGCCAACTGATCGATACTTAGATTGAAATACTGCTGTTGGTGTACCAAATAAATAAATTACCCTGAGTCTTCTTATGACATTAAATAAATCGTCGATCACGTCATTAACTATAGTCATAAACTCATAACACTAATACCAAAGAGTCGTGCAAATGTGTGAACATTCCGATGATGTCGTATGCAGCCGACGAATGTTTTAATTCTTCATCACTGAAGGTGAAGCGGACCGCTAATGGGATCGTTGTTTTATTAAAAGGCATCAAAGTACGCGTGTTTATTATTTATTCAATATCGGGATATCTTTCGGGATATATATATTTGCGAATATTTATGTTGCGAGATAACTCTCACGGGGCTATCAGCAGCCATGTTGATGGAGGAAATTTAGGCCTTGTGCTGAAATTAGAAAGTCGGTTTATTGTTATCTGACTGAAGTAGAATTTTTATGAAAGCTTATGGTTAAATGGTTAAATAACATTCTGTTCTTTCTACGAATAAGTATCTACTTGCTGTTTAAATAGGGATATATTTGTTCCATTAGCCTACTAAATAAGCAAGTAGGTACTCTTAAGAACCTAGTAACTCTGGAGTGTTTAGACGGTTATTGCAAAAGTAGAATGTTACATTATTATTATAATCAGTCACCCCTAAGGGCAAAAGGCCACCAGTCTACAGTTCCGTGCCTTAACAGAACGTACAGACGTCACGTTTGTATGCCTTAACAGACTGTACAGACGTCACTTGGTCCAGTCAACCCTATCTGAGCGCGAACATAAACAAAGAGCATTGTGCCGACAAACCGCGAGAGGAAACTAATAGGTATCTCAGTCGGGAGTAGTCGTTAGTGCGGGACTAACTCGCGTGAGTCGACGCGGCGATGGTGGCGGCGCGGCGCGGCGGCGGCCGGGACTCACAAATGATCCCACTTTGTAAACAATCCAGACCTTTCTACACTTTGTAACGAAATAAAGAAGGTTCACAACAAGGTCTCTAAAAATATGAAATAAGGGGAAGGAATGAGTAGACCAGTAGGTGAAAGCTAAATAAAAAAACCTGTATGTTATGTAGATAAATCAAATCCAGAACTCTAAATGAAATGTAGATCTTTTGTTGAAAGTCAGACTCAGTACTTATATTTAGGATGCGGCCGATGATTAAGATATACATCATCAAGATATACCAAACATAGAGTCAAGTGAATTGTTACTGAAGACCAAATGTATGTACAGTCACGGGTACGCACACCAGACAGCCGTGAAAAAAAATTCCGTGCACACGATGACAACAAAATGTAAGTATAAAAACATTAAAAACATTCTCTTCCTTGGTCCTTTTTTTGTTATATTCCTATTGGTCGAAAAAAGGTGGTCAGACATCTGTGATCCTGATCATTGTAACAGAGCCGAAGAAAATTATTGAAACTAAATATTACTGTGTATTTTTGTTTTATTGATCGACTCAAAAAGGGGCGGTAAACAGATTTGGTCATCGTGTGCAAGGGATTTTGTTTTCACGGTGGTCAAATGTACGTACCCATGACTGTACCTGCTGTGTAACAAATAAATGTTTTCACTCATTCATAAGAGTTATACATGATATACAGAAACGAAAAGGTTCAAGACAAAGAGAAGGGTTGTGTGAGCTGTGTGCGAAGGTTTGTAAACAAAGGAACTTCTGTAGTTAGCTGTTATACGTAAGACCCTGCACTAAACAGTACTCGTGAAACAGCCCTTCAGGGAGTCACACCGATATTACTTCAATAAACTTAACCACCACTGAGTAGGAACACAGCCGCGACAAGAACATACCTATCCTATATCCATTTTTCAAGAAACCTTTACGAATTGCTAAAAGTAAATTAGTTTTCCATCTCTTTAATACCGCGATCCCGCACTCTTACGATTTTGAGATAAATTCACTGAAATATAGTAATTTCATTAGTGTAGAGTGGCTCGCGCGCCTCCATTAGTACCAATAAAAAGTGAAAAGAAATCCTGCCGCGACATTGTGTGCTACCAAAGGTTTGCACAAATTGAATAACTCGCCTTTCTTCAAAATTATGTGGGGTTTACGTACTGAGTATTTGGAAGACATATTTTGTAATGTATTTGACGTGACGTGGTCGCCATATATCTTTTCAGAATCCCTCAATTTGGTAAACACATCTTTTCACGTGTTTATTTGATATTGTTTTCACTATTTTGAACTTATGCAGTCATACCAAAATAGCCATACTTATGTTTGATAAATGTGAATACAGTGTCGTGTGTCATATATTTGGAAAATTACGATCTTAAAGCGATTGTTACATGGAAATAATAACTATTGTGAGCATAATTTTATAAAATATTGTGGCTTTTCATTGTACAGCTACAGGGTGTCCCGCATCTAACAATACCTAGACATTTATGGGCTGAAAAGGGCTTTGTATAAAAGTGTAGTCACCCTTATTCTTAGGCTGTTTCATTATTAGCTACCCCAGTTCAATGTATTCACAAAATGTGAAGTACCAAGTTATTAATGAGCATTTACTAATTTTATCAAACCATTCAACTAGTATCGCTTGAGACAACTTGAAACTTCCATAGTTCAGGAACTATGCAACTTAAGTCCGTCGCAACTTGAGACTTGCCTTCATTAAGAACTCGCTCATAGTTTCAAACGGCCCGATGTTCAGACTACATTGCTGAGACACCTGGGCCGATCACGTGCCGTCGAATGTTCCAGACATCTATCTTTACTAACATGAGGCTTGGTTATTTTCTAGTTGGATGCTCTCTCCGTATGACAGCTAATCAGGGATTTCATGTTATCATCTTGACAGATTGGCATTAGTGCCGATGTTGACGCGGGATCAGACAGACGCCGTGTGCACTGTGTGTACTCAAAAGGACGGGTTTTTTTGCGTAGATTGTTGCGCGTCAAATAACTCTGCCAGAATTGATTACTTCTATAACTCCGAGTTGAACGTCTATGACTTCAAAGAATGCGTCTTCCATGCTCTCTTTTCTCGTGAGTCGTCACCACGTCACTCTCATGACAAACTAAAATATTAACTGAATTGTACTGAGCAGTGGACAATTAATAATTTGTATTTTTGACAGCAATACCGATAATAATGGACACACTAAGCACTTGGGTGGACACTAGAACAGTTCGTCGCAGTCTTCCAAGATGCGTCATAACACTTGGTCCTACCACATACAGACTACCAGGCTACTTGAATACATGCCTACCTAACATAGATTTATTATTTATGATTCGTCTGTTGTGTGCAGACTACGAAGTTGGCGTGGGGGGGGGTGACGTCACAGGTCCGTCGAACGCAGATGAGGGAGGCAGTTCTCGCTGACAGTTCACGGAATACGATAGATTAGTTTGGAATTAGCCCACGTTTATGTAATGTTCATAAGTAGCCTTGATTAAAAAGACCCTAACCTGTAAAAGTTTATTTTGGAGGTGAATTTGTTGACTATAGTAAATTGAAAACATGAAGTTAATAAACTCATTTGGTAATCACTAAGATGAAAATTAAATAACAGCGGATGTGACCGCCATTTGTGTTCCGGGCCAAGGCTCCCATAAAGAAACGCTATAAATCTCATCAGTCGAATACATATTTATCACAGAAAAAATATCTCATAGATTACTTAAAATGATCATGATCATAAAAATACCGCCAAAATATAACAGTAGATCAATGTGACACATCTGGTTATAATTGATGTGGTCCCCGTCGGTCTTGGCTACTCTGTGGCCCTGAGATATAGACTAAACATTTTTTCGCGCCATATTTACGTCAGCGGCGGTTGGCGGCAAAACTGACGGAAACTATAAATTAGTTTTATTTGATTCGGTCGCGTACAATAACTCCCCAGTTATTACAGCGGTGCGCCATTTAGCAGTCGTTTTTCGAAAAAGCGACGAATCGTTATTTTATTCACTCGTAAAAATGTTAACATTATAATTGAATTGACACCTTTTGAAGTTATACAAGCAATTTAATGTTTATCATTACGCTTAATACAAAAGTCCCGACCTCTTAAATTACATGCAATAAACTTTTAGACTTATGTAGTTTCTCCGTAGTACTGAACGACGACCATACAGTCATGGTAATGATGTTATATAAGGGTACCGAAACGTGGAGCTACGAGTATGATTATAGACTCATGAACATCCACAGCTTGCGTCATATATCAACCCAATCCTGGCAATACCTTAAAACACTCCTTCTTTCTCAATGTGAATTCCATTCCACACAAAATCGGAAAAGTTTATGAAATACAATTTGAAACAGATTTAGTGATCTATTGAGAATTAAATGAATTTAAACATGTGCCAAACAAATGGTACTCAAACACAAATAGATAGAGTTGTTTCACGGAGCTCTCGGGGCGTGCGGCCGAGTTGAACCGTTCTCACTTTAAGAAAACTTTCTTGATATATGATAATATGTTTCAAGATTTATTTGTCTAGGGCTCCCCTCGATTTGTAAAAAGAGAAGCTATATTGGCTGTGTACCATACTATATGCGCTATTCTCCCACTCCGCCGTACCACTAATACAATGTGTTGCCAGACGCGCGGCAACAATAATAATATAGTAAATAAATGTTCCTTTAATTTGCTTCTTTTTTTTTTTGCTAGAGTATACTATTTTCTTACTTTCTTTCTTTCTTTCATAAAAGTTTGGGATTTAAACTTTGTTCAATGACAATAGGCCAACACTTGCGTACGACATTAGAATGTAACGATACGGCGTAAATTATATTTAAGAGTTTATTGCACATAAATCGATGCCAAAATTACCAACCTCATTAATATTGAACGTGTGATGTATCGAGTGTGTTTCAGCGTGGTCCACGATCGGCACACGAGCGCCAGCATATGGCTCACTGGTCCCAATCGCATAAGTTAGCACCGACCAACTTGCCTAATCTATCAATGGAGGCAAACTCGAGTCGCGTCAAACGTATGCACCAACACGCGCCGAAATATCACAGGTAAGGCGCAAAAGGTCCATTTGGAAAGGCCAAAAGGCACATCAAAGACCGATCTTAAGACGTCGTCACCTGTAAGTGGTAAGACGTCGTCACCTGTAACACGTAAGTGGTAAGACGTCGTCACCTGTAACACGGGCAAAAAAATCTGTTCCATTTATTTTGACCACGTTGGTATTGCACTTTTGTAGGAAACAGCAGTTTTTTTTAAAATAACCCCCGACAAAATTAATCTCAGGGAGTTCAGAATTATGTACTGAATCCATGGTACTCGTACTGGATGTCGATGTCTGGGAAGCCACCCTGTATAGTCAATTTTACCGGCCATCTGTGCCCACTCGTGCTGAATCATTCCGACCCTAAAAAGTGTGTAATACGTGTTAGAAAATTCATTACGTTATTATTGTAATATTTGAATAATGATAAAAAAACAGGGTCCTCCCTTTTCACCACGACGCGACGTGGCTTGTTTTAAAAAAAGCGTTTGGTATGTTTCTATTGTATGATTTAACGTTATTTAGACCCATTTTCGAGTTAATTGAAGCGAGCAGTAAAATCCAAACTTTATTACTCTTTTTTCCACCCCGTTAGGAGTAGATTTCTGAAAAACCCTGAATTACGTACTTTTTTATTTGTTGTTTTATCTATTAGTACCGAGTTTCGAGTTAATTCGACAGCGCCTTTACTTACTAACTTGCCACCTTCTAAATCCTCTGTGAGGTGCTGTTTAAATAAACTAAAATTTCCAATCTTTATTACATACTGAGCAAAATATTGCCAAGTTTCAAATTTATTAACCAAGGGAATAAGATTTTTCTTATAAACTGTATCCCTCTCCCCCCCACCCCACATATATACATACATACACAGGGGTGCAATTTTGAAAAATCGTTTGGTATGTTTCCATAACTTAAACTAAATATTATCCATACCAATTTTTAATTTAATCAAGACACACAGTAAAATCCTCCTCTTAAAAATTTAATAACGACTTCAAGGGACGCTTTTCGAAAAACCCTGATACACGTTATACTTTATTTTTGGTCCTAAGGATAAGTACTGAGTTTTGAGTTAATCGGACTGTGCGTTATAATTCTTCCATACAAACTTTGACTTTGATTCCCCCTCTAGGGCGTAAATCATAAAAAAAAATTACAATCTATATAATTTACTTAGCTTTATTTGCTTAGCTTATATGTATTCGTGCCAAGTTTCAAGTTAATTAAATCAAGGAATAAGATTTTTCTTACCAACCAATCCCCCCTTTTCACCCTCTTAAAGGTCGAATTTCCAAAAACACCTTATTAGCGGATGCCTATACAATAAACTATCTGTGTGCAAAATTGTAGCCCAATCCGTTCGGTGGTTTGAGCTATGTGTTGGTTGGTACTCGTAGATCAGTCAGTCAGTCACGGTTTCCTTTTGTATATTTAGGTAGAGATTACGCATCGGATCTTATTAAATTGGTTAATTACCTTATAATGTTTCAAAACGGTTTCTCTAAATGCTTTAGATTTTTCTATGACCTGTAATAGAAGGTATTAAGCCAAAATGGGCTAAAACAACAAACCGCATTTTAATGTTGCTAAATGTTCGGTGATGTCGTTCACCCGCGCGCGAACTCCCTTGAGTTATCAGTACAAGGTTGAGGATGTGCCGATGCAACGAGTGTCTCAGGTACGAGACTTAGGGGTAGTCTTCTCTCAGGAACTAACTTTCCGTGAGCATATCAATAAGATATGTAAGAAGGCATACAGAAACCTAGGTTTCGTACTCAGGCAGTCCCAAGGATTCACCAACATCACGACACTAAGGGTACTATATGACGCATTAGTCAGAAGTCACCTCGAACATAGAGCATTCATTTGGGCTCCTCATAAGGCGAAATATAGTGTTATGTTGGAACGTATCCAAAATAAGTTCACGCGACACTTGTATTACAAGCTGTGTGGGGTATATCCATTATACCCATTGATGTACTCTACACTATTTGTTCTGGGTATGGTAGGGTATAACACTCTAAGAGTACGACGGACGTTTACGCTCGTAGCGTATGTAGTGAAACTACTACGTGGCGTGGCGCATAACCCGGGAGTGCTGCGACACCTACAGCTGTACGTGCCCGACCGGTACGTGTGGAGGCGGCAACGCCCGCCCCTGCTCGCTGTACCTGCAGCCAGGACCAACCTACTGGCGAGAACTCCTCTCACTAGAGTCATACGCGTGGTGAATGAGGTTCACGGGAGGGTTGATGTATTGTAGTGCAACTTGAGTGAATTCGCAAAAGTTACACTATATGTAATAAGTTATTTAGATTAAGATATTTTTTAACTAGGTACAAGGTGTAGATTTAGGATTTAGTTAGTAAGGCCACTCTGTCGCATTGGATCATAGATCTGTAATGATAGTGAAGATTGTTATAAATAAATAAATAAATAAAAAAAAAACAACGAGAAAGATTGCCATCGACACGAAAAGGAGAAGAAGCCAAAATTTATGATGATTTGTGATTGGTTCAAAATGGGTAAAGTGACGTTGGTAGAAAATAAAATAAAAAACAACCGACTTCCAAAAACACTACAAAGTGAAAATAATTTTAATCTAAAAATGTTTTTATTTTTCACTTTTTAGTTGTGGTACCTACCCCACACAAATTCGTATACCACTACTTGCTAAGTAAATAATAGTGACAGGAAGTTATTATAACATCATCAAAGTGGAAAAAATACGTATTATTGAAGCTAACTGAAAAATTAACGAAGCAAAGTTAATACAATTTATCTCGTACCACCCCTGAGGCATACCCTATCCATTAAAAAAATAATTTTTGAAATAGATTCACAATTGCCGGAGATATCGCGTAACAAACATACAAAAAAAACATACAACGAATTGAGAACCTCCTCCTTTTTGAAGTCGGTTAAAAAGGATTGTAATGGCGTTATCGAGTCAGTTGCTCGGTAGATGTTCAGTTGGTTGGTTCTAGTGCCGATGTTGTATACAACACACCGACCAGGTGTCACGTAAGTTAGTTATTTGATATTATACCTTAATTAGTAGTTGATTATGTTGTTGTGTACGGTACATTATTGCCAATATTGCTAATGTGTCAAATTGTATAATGGAATATTCATGTTCCTTTCCTTGCAATTGTTATAATGTTGCTATTATACTGAGTAATGGTTCAAGAGATAAAATTGTGTATTTTTGAGGTCACGATAATTTATGGAAATAAATTAGTTTATTTATTTTCTGTCGCAATGGTTTTGTAGCACTTAACAGTTTTGAATTTTATAAATTCACATTGTGAGAGCTGGTGTCTGAAGTAGGTTTTAGAAAAACACCTGTATTACAGGTCACAGGCCCCCCTTTAGTGGCATCATAAATAAGCAGGCAGGTAACATGTATTTTTCTACTAAACAATTTAAAAGAAAAATAAATACTTAAACGTAAAGAAAGAAATTAAATAACAAAAGCAGTCACAGGGTGTGTGGTGAATGTATAGCTGAATGGTGGTTAACGTGAAGGTGAACGGTGGTGTGTGTGTATGTGAATGGTGGTGAATGTGTAGGTAATTATTTGAGTGCAAGTATTATATAATTGTGTGGAGCAATTTATGTGTCCTCATAAGAAAGAGTTTTCAGAAAGTCAGTTACCTTTTTCTTACAACTAACTGGGTTTGTGTAGGGATTATATATTTTAACTCTTGTTGATGACATTATATAGATAATCCCCCAGGTAACAGATAAACTTGGGAGATTGACGTAAACGGAAAGACTTGGTATTGCATACAGTACCCTTTCTTAATTTATCTTTCAATAGACCCGAATCATAAACTAGCTGCGTGTGCTTTTTAAGGACTGTATGCAGAACGAAAGGTTGTCTTGAAATGTAAGTAGTATGTTGATAGAATACTTTAAAGGCTCCTACAAACAGGCGCGACACGCGACGCGAATTGCGCACGACAGGCACCGCTCGTCGCGGGACGAGCGGCGCCTTTGTGTCGCGCTGTCGCGTTGCGCCAGTCTGCTGGAGCCTTAGTACTGCTTCTATGGAGTTTCTTGTCCTTATTCTCCGTGAATACCTAGTTTTGCGAAAGGACAGTTAGCTTTCTGATTAAATACAAGTCAAGTATAATAAAATAAATATTTGTCATTCTGTGCTGTACTCCCTTTCCCTACAAGTACACCATATTCATAAGAACTTTCATACTCAGTAAATAATCAGTAGCCAATCTATTCAAAGCTTGCCATTTGGGTAATATCTATGTATAAACATATTGTGTTTACTGCTTCTTCTAACACACGCCTCACAATCACTATCGACAAGAGTGAGATATAAACATAATCGATCGGTTCGCTATATCAGACGAATGTTCGCAGTCCACTGGTGAAGGAATAAGGCGTTCATTTATGTCAGCATAGCATATCATCTTCATCTGCTTAGCTTTTTCCCAACTATATGTTGGGGTCGGGTTCCAGCATAAGCAGCGTCTAATGTACTGGGTCACGGGCCTCCTCTCTGTGAGATGGAACGGGCCGTAATACTGCACGCGGGCCCTGTGCGGGTTGATAGATGTCACATGTCTTCGAATTTTCGGTTCTAGGATATGCTGGTTTCCTCACGATGTTTTTCCTTCCCCAGTTTGAGAGCAGTAATGATGAATAAAGCGTCTGACTAGGTACAAACCTATGATCTACAACTCGTAAGTCCCGGCCGTCACCACCGGGCTCACTGCTCCCTTGTTGTATGACGTTAATTTACGTGCTGTCTGCAAACGTGAAGAAATACAAAGTTTTTTTTTAAATGTTATAAATAAAACTAAAACTATTTTGAATAAGAAACATGCTACTATACTTTAAACGAATATTTAAATGATGGAGTGTAAGTGCTATATTATAAGATAAGATAATGTATTTGTCCAAAACATGAGTATACACACAATAACATGGCATGCAAGATGTTACATTAAATTAAATCACAGTCATGTTTGGCTCAGCGGCGCGCGGCGTTCTAATATAAATTTGTAAAACATCAAATAATTATAAATGTATCCAGTACAAATTAGAACATAAAAAATTAAATATACTACATCATAGTGTCATCAATTAAAAAAAAAATCTGCCAAGTGTTTTCTAATAATTATTAGTACAGTCCTAGAAATTATATTCATTTGAAAATCCATACATTATTAGAAAAAAAAAATACTCTAGTACCAATTAGATGTAGTTAATAATAGATAAGTTATTGTTGTTTTTATGTCTTTTTGGATTCCGTAGCCAAAGGCCTATTACTAAGGCTCCGCTATCCGTCCGTCCGTCTGTCTTTCAGCGGGCTGTATCTCATGAACCGTAATAGGTATACAGTTGAAATATTCACACAGTGTGCATTTCTATTGCCGCTATAACAACAAACAATGAAAATAAAATAAAGTAAACAATTAAAGGGCGTCCCCATTATATATAGAACGGTGTATAAAAAAATGTTTTAAACAGTGTCCGGTGGTACGGAACTTTTGTGCGAGTCCGACTCGCACTTTTTTTGTATGTGTGTCTTGTTTGTGCAAAATAAAAAAATAAAAATTCTAGTTAAGTTTTAAAGCTTGCTCTCTACTGCTATTTTGCTGTGCCCGACTGGGTCCATAATGGTCTCATTACATTTTAAGTACAGTACAAGTACACAATACACATTGTGGTATGCAACAAGTGATTGAGTATTGAGTACAACTTTACATCCCAGACCATTCCGAGGTCCCTTATTTAAAGGACGTTGTTATAAGCGGACCTTCTGTTTCTTCTTACAAAGAGCGATAGTCGAGTGCGGGGGCGTGTTCCTACAGTGCGGGGGCGACACACGCGTAGATTGAAGACGCGTCACGTGGAGCGATATTCGCTGAACTGCCGCTTGCGTGATGGGCTTCAATGACCTTATTTGTTACCGGTTACGTCTGGAAAAATGGGCTGGAACTGAGAAATGGTAGGTTAGAATCAAATCAATTTTTTATTTGCTAGAAATACCGTGCCCTCCAAAAGTTAGGAGACATTTTTCCACTTCAGCTGTAATATAACATAATGATTTAAAATTCTAGTTTAAAATGTTTGATCTGTTTACTATAACGTTTGTATTGACTAATGCAACTATGTGTGATAGATAAGAGATTATCAGTTTTTTTTAATACGTCTTTTAGCTGTTGTAGACTGGAATTCCAGTCGCGAAAAGTCAGTTGAAGTTTCTTATTTCTGTAGGTTTCAAATATTTATTATTTAAAGGGTATTAAGATTATTTGAATAACATTTTAAGTAAAATAATTTAGTATTTTTCAAACTAAATTTAGTCATTGCTAAGGTCTTTTACTTAATTCTGAAAAAATTATGGCTTCAAAGTCCCTAGAAGAAAGAACAAAGATTTTGTGAATATGAAAAACTTAAAAAAATAGTACAGTAAGAAAATGGTTTAAAATCAGCCTTCAAAGGGTTAAAAAAATAATAAAAAAGAGTTTAGAACTCTTGCATCTACTCTTTTTATAGTTTTACGTATAAAGAACCTCGGTCTGGGCGTCATCAGTTACAACTTTTCTTGATTTTCAACGAATAGTGCGCCAGTGCAAAATAAATCCTATGATCGCTGTACCTATGAGAGATTAGACAATTCTTACAAGAAGCGGGAACTTCAATTTCTTCAACAATCATCAGACGACGCTTGCACAATGGGTCTACCCTTTATAGCAGAACTTTTTATGTCATAATATTATTTTGCATAACAGCGCATAGCATAAACTTCATTTCGCAGAAAATCGTTTGGCATACACTCATTTATAATACATTAAAAACGCATAATTTTGTAAGTCAGAATCATCTTTAGGCATAAATTTCATATTCATAATAATTAAAAGTAGATCCATCATATTGCAGAAAGTTCACTGTCAGAATCGTCTTTTGGCATACATACATTTCATATCGATAATCATTAAAAGGTAGAACTATCATATCTCAGAAAGTTTACAGTTAGAATCATCTTTTGGCATACTTTTCATATCCATAATAATTGAAAGACTCATCTATCGCATTACGGAAAATTCATAGTTAGAATAATTTTGTATGAAGCATGAGAGAAGCATGCTAACATGCAAACAAGCTTACACCATGCATGCATCAAGCATGTAGAATGCAAACATGCAAAAAAGCACACACCATACATGCAGCATGCAAGCAAGCATGCAGCATGCAAGCAAACATGCAGCATGCAAGCAAGCATGCAACATGCAGCAGGCAGGGTTTCTGTCACGGCTCCGGCGTTGCGGGGCTCCGGCGGTCCCACGCAAGCTTCTCGTCGCAGATGGTTGTAACGCTCACCACAGCGGCTTCGGCTTGCTGGCCGGCTTTGCCGGCCAGCCTCAGCCGCGGCGGCGAGCGCTAAAACTACCTGCTCCTCAGCTCGCGGGCCGCCTCGCCCCTCCGCGCCTACGCGGGCTTAAATTACACTCTAGGGGTAGGGCAGACAAGACTACGTGCAGTCGGTTTTGCAGCGATTCGGTTCTGTCACTTCACTAACTTTTGTAGTAGTTACAACATATTGACTTTTTAAGACAATATTTTTATTTTTATTTAAGGTTAAGAATATGATTACATTTTATAGAAATGACAATAATTATGCCTAATAAAATGATTCCAAATGATATTCTGCCATCTTCTTAATATGCCAAGTGAAATTATTCCAAATAATCGTCGCTCTAAATAAACGTTATGTGAAACGAAATTATGCGAAATTAAGCTTTGCCAAAAGTAATTATGCCAAATAAAATTCTGCCATCTTAAAAGTATGCCTTTGTAAATTCGGACATATAAACGTTCGGCCAAACAATAATTATATTAAATGATTTTTATGCCATATATATATTCGTTTAAAGAAGATTATGCCAAGTGGGTTATGCCAAATAAATTTCGGAGCATCAAAATTCTGCCAGATAGATGGAACCCTTGCACAATACTAATTTACGAGCGTCACCAGAAAAAAAGATTTTTAATAATTCGGTCCGTAGAACGCGCAGATTAAGTTCTAAGTCTTCCCTTAAGACTAAACTAATTATAAAATAGTAAATCACACTAGACAACATTGGTCACTATAGCGGGTATAGTAAATGATCTAAAATAATAACCCAAAAATAATAATTATTATTCCCGATTTATTATAAGTGACCAATTCGATACTTGTCATTTGATATTAAGGTTTAATCATTGCAGACACTGTCTCATTTAATGTATTCGTTTTAATTACAATTGCTATTGATTTGTCTTACTGTTAAATGCTAAATTCTTAAGGAAACCTAATCAAGATTGTAACAAACTAAAATATTTCAAATCTTTAGATACTGCCTAATGAGAATTGTTAGAAAACAAAAATTAACCTAATGCTTACTTATAAGATTAGTAGCTAATAAGACCTATTAATTATCATAATCTATGCTTTGTATTAAAATCTGAATTTAATAAAAAAGGGAGAGATATAGCGAACTGACATAATAAACTAGCGCAGCGGCGCACGCCCGCAGACTGGTCACTTGCTTGCGGGCGCCCGAACGATGCGGACGTGTGACCTCTGCTGTTGTATAGTGAATTGTTGTTTAATTTACCTACTCGAATACTTCCTATAACGCGGTGAACACCACACAGACCGACGCTTTTTAAAGTGACTTTACAATAATTGCTAACATTATTATTTACTAATTTGGTCATTATGTTTCCCTATAGGCTAGCATAGGATTTACGAAATGACAATTCCGTCAGCGACACGCCTGACAGCGACCTCCGTCATTTCTTCCGTAACTTTGTTCATGCACTGACATCTTATGTGCTGGACATTATATTCACATATTGCGGTTTGCTGTTTGTTCAGGGTCGAATTTAAAGGTAGGTACTGGTGAAGATAAATAAGGCGGGAGCCGAAATCGGTACAATGTAACCGTGCCAGCAATCAGACGCACACTTCAATCCTACAATACCCTCCGTTGCCGAGAGATGACACAGTTCCAAAGGTTATGAGACATAGTTGTGCATATTGATGTGTCACATAATGTCGTGGCCACTGTAAGAATCGTGTAAGCAACTTTACATATATCCCGGCGACCCTTTGTCAAGTCTTTATGGATAGGATGAACTCGCGACCTTTTGGCCTATCGAAAGGTAAACCTTTTGACAAAAGGGGAAGTGAATAGACGCTATTCATTAAAATATTCTAAGGTCGATATAAATAAATATAAAAGCCGTAACACATATGAAAAGGATACTTATTTGTATAATACAAAACTTAGACAATCTTCTAACGCCAGTATTTCAATCAGCAAAAAGATGCATAAGACAATAACAACACATATTCACCGCAATAGAGCCTCTTCAACTTAACCAACAGACTAGTCGAACACGTTTTTTGATATTTTTATCGATTTATTCTGATTTACTTGGGTTTAGGTAAATATTAAACCAGATTTGTGTAAAAAACTGGCCGTGAACTTATGAATTCGTATCTTAGAAGGCAGTCGCAGTTTTCAACTAGAATTACAAAATAAGAGGTACTTCACTCGAAATTAAATAATGTAATTATACGTCGTGCACTATCCTAACTTAAACAAAGCAACGCGAAACGCGGCTGAGTCTTATTAACGTCAGTCTATTCAGATGACAAATCATGCCAACTCTCGAACGGACGGTACGGACACCGAAGGAAATTCCTCTTTATATTATTTGCGTAAATACAAAGTTAGTCAAAACAAAGCACAAATATTCCTACACACAGTACATCTAGATAATTTAAAAACAAACGCTTCCAGACAGGGAGGGACGGAGTTTATATCCTCTTACTGTAGCGAGTAAATAACAACAAATCTTAACAAACTTCTAAACAACTACAAACGATGTTTGTAAAAAACTTTAGTGGCGGCCCTAACATAGTTTATGTTTGGTAGAGGTACAACCCTAGCACTCGAAACACACGGACTGTTTAGTTTCGAGCGGACATGCTGAATGCCATTGTATGTACATTGTTGTAAGCTCCTAAATCAGGGGTGGGGAAATAGATTTAGAGGAGGGCCGTATGAAATAACATTTACGCGGGCCAAAGAGCATTTATTATAATTATGTACTTAAAAAAAAACAAGTTTACTAAATTTATTGTTTCGACATGCTAGGAACGTGTGACAGATGAAATTTTGACGTCAAGGCTCCAAGTTACTAGAAGTAACTCGTAAAACGCAGTCGAGATGTTCGTCAGCCATCCTATTTCTTAATTTGTTTATAAGAAGACTCATTGTTGAAAATACTTGCTCACAGATATACGAGTGAATGAAGACCCAAACATAGAAATAATTTTCATACCGTGTTTAATTAAATTAGGGGATTTAGAGTTTGGTAGAATTTTGTAGAATTCAAGCTTAGCGCGAATACTCGAATATGGTTGGTATGTCGCTAGATGACGGGTTATGATCGCGGGCCGGATTGAATCATGTCGGGGGCCGGACTTGGCCCGGGGCCGCCATTTTCCAATGCCTGACCTAAATGGTATCTATTGCAGTGTTATTTAGCTGGATTTTACTTAATATTTATAAAGTTATTATAATAATTGGTTTTGATAGGTATCAACAAAGATGGCGTTCATGAAATACGCAAATGTATATTACCCAAAAATGCATATCCAAAGCGCTTAGTAATTGTAGAACACTTAACATAATTGAATTAAGTAGGCATCGGATCGTTTATGCAAATCCGATTTATTCATCAACTTATTTTTTAAGCAAAGTTGACGTGAAATGTTTTCAAACACTTAAATAAATTTCTAACGCGCCGTGTCAGTAACCTCTGCCGAATGTTTTTTACTTTAATGTGTTGACATTATCGGCTGTAGTCAATTAATAAAAAAAGTTTTTACTCTAGAATAGCTTTACGATAATCGGACCACAATAACACTAACTAATGTTATTACTAAATATATTAGACTTACGATTAGCAACATAAGAGTTTCTTATTACATTGCTCGCTCTACGCTCGGGATTAGAGGATGAGAGAAGCAATGCAATTAAAATCTCAAGTAATTTTCTAGTAGAAATAGAGCTGTAGATAATTGATAGTCATTTGTACAGACAAGAACTAAGCAGACTAGCTTATTGTGGTTGTAAATTGTCTCGATTTAAATTGGCTACGTTAAAGTTGGGCAATCAACTGGGCTTGCTGTAGGACATTGATTAACAGAAACCTATAACAAACATTAATTAACAGGAACCTATAACAAACATTAATTAACAGGAACCTATAACAAACATTAATTAACAGGAACCTATAACAGACATTAATTAAAAGGGAACCTATAACAAACGTTAATTAACAGGAACCTATAACAAACATTAGTTAACAGGAACCTATAACAAACATTAATTAACAGGAACCTATAACAAACATTAATTAACAGGAACCTATAACAAACATTAATTAACAGGAACCTATAACAAACATTAATTAACAGGAACCTATAACAAACGTTAATTAACAGGAACCTATAACAAACGTTAATTAACAGGAACCTATAACAAACATTAATTAACAGGAACCCATAACAAACATTAATTAACAAGAACCTATAACAAACATTAACAGGAACCTATAACAAATATTAATTAACAGGAACCTATAACAGACATTAATTAACAGGAACCTATAACAAACATTAATTAACAAGAACCTATAACAAACATTAATTAAGACGTCTTGATTTTTTTTTTGTGATTTGTTTCTCGCAGGCCAACCTAGGAGGTTGTCAGCTGTTTAACCAGACATGCCTGTGGTTGCCCTAATAAAATAAGGTCCCCAACCAGGGCTAAAAAAAAACTTAAAAACTAGGCGACAACTCGCTAAGGGCACCTCCTGCGGGGTATGAGCCTCAGCTTAGGGCGTCGCTGGGAGAGGGCAGCAAGGGACTGGCTGGATCATTTATGAGGTCCCGATAGATCTTGCAGTTTTATGCAATACACCACATTTTAAACGTTATAGTTTCATAAGTATATTTTTAACCGATGAAAAGAAGTTAGGAGGAGGTTCTCAAGTCAACGCAAATAAAATTTGAATCTCTCAAGTTACGTTGGTTTGTCACTTTTATTACGATCTTGATCACCAATATGATTAAGTATATTGTAACATAGAGTGCAACAACACCACGGTAAACACTGTACCGTGTTATTAGTGAGCTCGCAGCTAAAGCGACTAATTAAAAGGTCACTCGCTGGACTGGCGCTCTGGCGGACTGGCGCTGTCGGACGAAGATAAAACAACGATATTACACATCACATGAATATGTATGTCAACTAATGTGTGTGTAACGATGTGTGGATATATTACGTTAGGTACACATAACACTTGGGGATGTAATCAGAGTGATTACCGTACAATAAGTGTACCTACACTTAGTATAAATAACAATTTCAGCTAAGTGAAGAGAACTTTAAACACGTTGATCATCGATTTTATTGAAACCTAAAGTTCAGATAACACATTTTCTGACGAATCGTCACAAGGCACTTCATTTCATTTATTTATTTATTCATTCAACAATTCACATTGTATTTGAACGTTACATAATATTGATTGCTCGTAAATTCAAATATGACTATGACTATGAATTGAAATGACGATGACGGTAAAAAGTGGTCGTAGATCATGATATGTGTGTGAGTTCATAAATGTGTCCAGTGTCTAAGGGATGCTACACTCTTGTTCGGGTCGGCTTTGTTTTTCAACAAATACTGCCGAATCGTACGTGCAATAAAGCAATTACTACACATTATTTGACTTTCATTCGGCTCGTGCCGATCAGCAAACTTTGTTCGGTGTCTTTTGGGTGAGCTCGGCATAATACGAGCTAAGCCGAGCGGCTTTTTCCCGTATTTTCATATTTGATTTTGCCAATTCGATATTTATAGATAAATTGTACAGGGTCACAAAGTGTTTATAAATGACAAAATCGCAGCAGTTGTATTAAAGCGATTATTGTTCACACACACAGGCGCGCTTTATAAACGGTAATAGATAGGGCTGCCACTGACCTCCAGGCTTTCTCGCATAAATATCAGGGTCGTGCCTGGAATACTTTCACTACACAGTAGATATTACACTCGCGCATAAATCTGGTCGCAATTACCTATAAGAATCATTTTCCGAAATGGGAAGAAATGCTCACCGTGATCATTCAGCTGTGTTCGTGGTCACTAGTTTGATTTCGATTTTCAAACAATTTTGCCTACCCCTTTCGGGAGATACATGCGCTTGGGGAAAAGTTGTTACGATTTTTTACGTGAGTTTGCGTGAAAGGAACTTCTGCACACTGCTACGGAAGAAATCAGTAGATGTGTTGCCGGTCGCCGTAGACAGTGCCCCCGACCCTTGCTCGACGAAGCGCCAGCCCGCGCCGTAACTGAGCCTGTAGCTTTAAATCCCCCGTACCCCACAGGGGGTGCCCTTAGCGTGCGGTCACTTAATAATTTAAGTAATTCGCCCCTGGCTGGAGGCTTTGAGGTCCGGTTAAGTAGCCACGACCTCGGAGGTCACAACTACGAGTTGCCAACCGAAACAAAACGTACACATTGCTACACGAAGGCTGCGTAACTACGAACGTCTACGGTTCCGTAGCACAAAACCTTACGCAGTAGCCAATAAACCGATTGCTGAATTAATTAACGACGCTACGACTTGACAAAAATTCGTTATTTTTTATGTAAGTTTTATATGAATATATTATACACAAAAACCTACCGGATTTTTTTTTCTAAATGATGGTGAAAACCATGTGAAAATCCGTTGCGGAGTTTAAAAGAACGACGTAGTCACACAGAGAGATACGAAAAGCGACTTTCATTTCTACTACTCATAGATATTATGGATGTGGATGGATGTAGCAGGCATTCGTGTGTTCACTATCACGCCCTCTGTGAACAAAATAATAGGAAGAGCATTTAATTAAAAATTCTTAACTATAAGCAGAACCTTCCACTCTCGCCCCGCCGGCGTCGCCGTAGGGCGGGTTACAACTACAAAATAGGTACAGAAGGTTCGATTTCACACAAGGAGGGAAAACCAGGTTCAACCAACTAGTTCAACCAGGTTTCAGGCTGGCTAAAGTAGACTCTTCTTTCATGGGGTACTGTTTAAAATGTTACAACAAAATACCTCCCCATATACTTCAATTGAATGAAATGAAATGTAAATCCTGTATAAAACGCACACTATGCAGTCAAGCATATTATAAGTTGGGGGATTACATCGCTGATAAAAATGCTTGGCTCAACGCTAGTCCTGCTCCACAAGGGCGCATTAACTAATTGATTAGCATTTGGAACTACTGAAGATTGTAAAAACTGTCTTTACATTGTATAAATTCAATCTTGTAGTATTGTATAATTGCATAGCACATGTGTGAGTACTATGTACCTACTATAAAGCTACCATTTCTAGGTTTGTCTTTCATTGTCTTGAATGTGCCCTGGCGGCTGAGAGTATGTCATGCTCACTCAAATGTCTCGCTGGTGGTGGCGTGTGTGTTGGATCATTAAGTTCCCTTCAAAATGGTTGAGCTAAATGGTGCTGATCCATACGTCATGTTCGTGAACGGGCGCCGTCAGTGGGGACTGGTCATCTCTTGGCTGCCACGGCTTATTTTAATTTAATATTGGAATTGTTGTCGTCTCTTTATTACGGACGCTTTTAACGTTCTGCATCGTTCTCACATGCATAATTTCAACATGAATGATGTAACCAATAATTTGTAACCATATTTTGATTTAAAAGAGTGTCCATGGAGTTTCTTGCCCGTTCTTCTCCATAGGTACCTACTACGCTTTGGAATGGGCAACTAGCTTCATCTTTCTGACTGACCGACCCCTTGACAATTCAAAAGTGCCTGTAATTGGTTTATTTGAAATAAATGCTTTGAGTTGAGTTGAGTTGAAACAGGCCCACACATGGATACGTACGAACAGATACACGAGAAGAATGGATGGTTCACGCCACCGAAGGAAGACTATGGACCAGGTCATTTCGCTGCCGCTACATAAACGTGCAACATTCACAGTAACGCACAAACAAACAAACTACGCGATCTGGAACCATGGTGGCCGCACGTCACGAGTGCGCTTGCACACATTGCACGGAGTCGAGTGTGTATGTGTGCTTGCGTTTTCGCTCGTAGAATGGAACTGGCCTTCTGTACGTGGGTATCTATTTTGTGAGCAAAGTATGCAAATAGGAGCGATCACGCGTCTGTCGTTAATGAGTTCACGCCTTATCAATGTACCCTCGATACTATTAATAAATGTTAACTTAATGTTGTTTGCGTTTCGTTATCATGACTACGTTTACTACCTTTGTATGTATAGAGCCCGCTAACGCCCCATACGGTCATCCAATGATACCGGTATGGTATTTCATGCATGTTTAAGTTATTTGCCGGCAACCCCATGAATCGTCAACTGATCAATACTTTCTTCTCGGCCCACACATCCCTGGTGAGCAGCTGCCCCAGGGACTAACTTTCCAATGATCAACTTGTAATTTTTGTGTTATTTGCTACTTCTGCTAAACAGGCAAAAACACTAACAAATACAGTACGGTACTGGGGGCCTACCCTCTAAGCACTAAGCCCGTAGTTTCGGCCGAAGTTACAGTCGGTTCCGACACCGTATCACCTTAGGACATAACATTAGTCCAGAGCCCAAACTAAAAATTAATGAAAAAAACAATGTGACAGTTGTCTTTACTCCCGATCTGTTTTTACCCGTCCGAAAGAGTTCATTAATCGGCAGTAGGGTTCACTTCTAAGAATCGAATTACTTTTAATCAGGCTCGTATTTTTGTTGACGGACCTAGAGAGTTGACCTCCTGGTCTCTACGCCGTCGGAATTACGAGTGTAACAAAGGAAAAATGTACTATAGTCAATGGTATTCTCATGTCTTCTAAGTTACCAACAAAATGCTCACTAAACAGTAGTATGGAAAAATCAGGGGTTTACCCATACACTTTCATAGCAGGTCGCGTCAATGTTAGATAACAATTGAAGTATCATAATGATTTGCACGTCATCTGCCTGTAAACGATTATCATATAACGGGGCCCCTGAACGCTTATTAAAATATTGTGATTACTGTGAAACCAGTTCAGTAGCGCTCGCGTCGCCTCTTCGCTAAATAAATTAGTTCCCAACATTAGTTGATGTCCGCAAGTAAATTAAAACAAACAACAAATTAAAACATTAGTTAGCGAGAGTGTCATTAGCTTCCAAGCGTTTATAGTATATTCCTAGAAATATCAGTGTGAAGATAACATTTATTTTTATTTATTTATTTTATTATTTATGTACACACAGTAAAATAGATACAGATACGGCATATTAGTATTAAGTACAAAGGTACTGCTTATTTCTTAAGAAATTTCTACCAGCAGACCTGCGAAAGGAGAAATGAAAAAGAAATGTAGACAATAGTGTGTGAGAACAAGAAGAGAAGAATTTGATTCGTGACGTCTTAAACTAGAATATTAAATATACTTACATATATGGCAAAATTTAAATAAAAATAACATATACTTAAATAAATACATAATGCTAAAATAAATAAGCTTATATATATAAATATATAAATTCTCACAGTTAAAAGGAAAGGTAATGGCTCTTTTACTCGTTATTTGACATGAGAAATAGATTTTAAATCTCGAATGCTAGGCGGAAGTGAGTTCCACAATCTTACAGCATGAACAGAGAAGGAATAAGAATAGTAGCTGGTTTTATGAGGATGGGATTTAAGGAGGGACCTAAGATGTGATCTACACGGTGCGTCGCGAGGGCGTGCGTAAGAAAAATGCTCACGCAGATAGGAAGGATAAGATGGGTTGTGTAAGATGTTGAAGAGGAGACATAAAATCCGAGTGTTCCTACGTAAGCGGATCGGGAGCCACTTGAGTTCTTTGCGAAGGTGAGAAACATGGTCATACTTTCGCAGACCGAAAACAAAGCGAATGCACAAGTTTTGCAAGCACTCAAGCTTGTTTAATAGCTCCCCAGTAGCATCCAAGTACTAGGCGTCGGCATAATCTATAATCGGCTGAATAAGTGTCTGTGCCAAAGAAATTTTAGTCTTCAAGGGCAGGAGACTTTGAAGGCATTTCAGCGAATGAAACGAAAAATGTACCTTTCGACTGACCTCATTGACCTGAGCACGCCAAGAAAGATTGGAGTCGATAATTACACCCAAGTCTGGCTGCTTCGGTATAGTCAATTCGAACACCACCGAGATATAAAGGCATCAGAGATGCACCATCAGCCGCATTGCGAACGAATCTGCTGCCTATGATCATGGCCTGAGATTTAGAAGGGTTTACTTGCAAACCAAAAGACTGCGCCCAAGCGCTGATACAGGCCAGGTCATGATTCATAGCAGCAATTGCAGAACCCGCGTCAGCTACAGTAAAATGTCGGTATAGCTGCAAGTCATCTGCGTAGAGATGGAAACTAGAAGAAATTACTCTGGTAACAAAGTTTATGAAAATTGAAAAAAGGAGAGGGGAGAGAACGCTACCCTGAGGAACGCCGTCTGTGAGGCTACACCAATCAGATAAAGACTCCTCAAGGTGAACACACTGAGAGCGGCCCCGAAGATAAGAATTGAACCAGGCTAGGGCGGAAGAAGAGAAATTGATAGATGTGAGGATGCCTAGTAAAATGTCGAAATCCACGAGTTAAAGGCGCTACTAAAGTCAAGCAATACAGGTTCATTCCGTCGTTTCGTGCAAATAGAAACGTTCCGCGGAATAAAAATAAATGTTAGATTTTATGTTTTTTTTTTTATATAATCGAGTTAAAATTTTCAACAGATTCGTTAAAAGTAGAAGGCCCGTTTTTATCTTGTTTAGTCACGGAGAAAATGAAAATTGAAAATTAACAACTGGAAGGTGATGAAAAGTGAAAGGATTGTAATGAACTAGGGCGCGATGGTAATGATATAAGTCGGGATGGCAATTAAGTACCGTAAAACAGTTGTGAAATAGGTTAGGATGGTAATGAACCGTAAAAGATGGTAATTTAAAATAGTTAATTAAAACAATATAATTTCAATAATCACTGTCTTTAATTTTAATTCAGACTTTCATTTCCATTCAGACTTTCATTTCAATTCAGTCTCAAAAAATCAACTTCGTCGAAGGAAGCCAAATCACTGTTTTTAAATAATTAAAGGCTAAAAACAGTAGTCAACCCCATCTTATTAATAGGTCTTTACCTATGAAATTGCCGTTTTGTATGAAAAAATTTAAACGAATTTTTTTCATGAATTTTTTATTTGTATTAATCGAAGTAATCACCCATGCAATCAATGCATTTTTGCCATCGCAGTGGCAGTTTATTGATGCCCTTCTTAAAGAAATCAGCTGGACGGGAGGCAACAAATTCTTCAAAGGCATTTTGTACTGCCTCTCGGGTATTAAATTTTTTTCCCGCCAAGAAGTTATCCAAATTCTGGAAAAAGTAGTAGTCTGTAGGCGCAAGGTCTGGTGAGTAGGGCGGATGACGGAGAGCTTCCAACCCCAGTTCTTGCAACTTGGAGACCGTCTGCTGTGCAGTATGAGGTCGCGCGTTGTCGTGCAGGAGCAGCGGAGACGAGCGATTGACCAATGCTGGTTGGAGATGCGCCAGCTTCTCCATCATTGTGTTCAGTTCTTCACAGTACACATCTGCAGTAATGCTCACCCCGTTTGGTAAGAAGCTGTGATGAATCACACCGGCGCTAGACCACCAAACAGTGACCATCACTTTTCTAGGGGTAAGTTTTCGTTTAGGGCATTGTTTAGGTGCTGAACCAGGATCCAACCAACTTGCTGAGCGCTTACGGTTATCAAACAGAATCCATTTTTCATCGCAGGTAACAATGCGGTTCAAAATTCCTTCATTTGTGTGTCTGTTGAGCAGTGCAAGGCACGTCTCGACGCGTACTTCGCGCTGGCGATCATTGAGTTCGTGGGGCACCCATTTGTCAAGCTTTTTTACCTTGCCAATTTGACGCAAATGGACCAATATTGTTTTGACGCTAACGTCGAAAGCTGCTGCTAATTCAGCCGTAGATTGTGTATCATCAGCTTCCACAATCGCCTTTAATTCGTCATTGTCGACCAAAGTCTTCGGACGACCGCGAGGTTCATTTTTCAGGTCGAAATTTCCAGAACGGAAGCGAGCAAACCAATAACAGGTGGTGCGTTGGTTTGTAGAGTTAGCTCCGTAAACGTCGTTGATGTTGCGTGCCGCTTGTGCCGCGTTGCTGCCACGACGGTACTCATATTCCATAATTACTCGAATTTTTAACGTATCCATGATGACGAAAAAGATTGAAATGCGATGAAAATGTAACACTAATCAATAAAGAAATGACTACTTTTAGAAAAAAAAATCCATGTTTTTAAAATAAAATTAATTTGAAATTAGAATTCATAGCCAAACAAAAATTATTTTGATTTGAAATGGCCAGTACTGCAGAACGGCAATTTCATAGGTAAAGACCTAATATATTTATTTGACTGACTACAACCTAACAACAATTAATACAATATTAATAGTAGGTAACTTTAGAGGTAGTTTTTTTGGTCTCGGACGCAAAATCACATATTAACTTAAAACAATTAAAAATATAAAAAAAAACATGAATAGGTATTATGACTATCTGACTGGCCAATTAACAATAAATAAAATATAATAGGTATCTAATAAGTAACTAGTCTTCTTACTTTTGAGTACAAAATCACAGTATACAAACAAAAAAACAGTTAAGGGGGAAGCGCCAGGTTGCCCACGAAATTCAAATTTTCTTACGGTTTTGAAATTTGCAGGTTAGTGTCAGGTTGTATGTTGAACAAAATCTGATTCGCGGCCTTAGCAAGTATGTTATTACTGAATTATTAGAATTAAAATCATCAATACAACCCTCTAAGTTCATATAATCCTATTAATCGTTAATTAATGAAATTATCATTCAATACGATTATATGAACATAGAGGGTTGTATTGATGATTTTAATGATTATATTTCTCTAAATACATACTTGTTAAAGCTACGAATCATATTTTGTTCAACATACAACCTGGCACTGACCTGCAAATTGCAAAAAATGTAAGAAAATTTTAATTTCGCGGGTAACCTGGCGCTTCCCTCTTTTAAGGAATGCTTGATATTATAAAGTTTTGAAAAACTTTCAAAAATTCTTAATTGTCTAACTAGTCTACCGACAATCAACCCTACAATGTTACTCTAGTCAACCTTAATTTAGGTCGTAAAACATAGATTTAGCAAAATCAATCATAAACAATATAAAACTTAAAAAATATTAAATTCGTCACTATCATCTGATCCATCATATTTATTGTAGTCTTTGTTTTCTTTTTCTGAATTATTTGATTGCACAAAAGTCTCGAATTGCCGTTGGTGTTCAGAATTAAAAACTTCAGTATTTTTTGGGATTAGTTTTTGATTTGGAATCTTATAAAATTTACGGTTTTGCCAACTTAAACGTACGTCGGATAAAATCTTGATTTTAGGTGATCTTAACGCAGTCGAAGATGTAGCTGTAACATTTATCAACGGTGAGAGTTGTAAATCGATTGGACCCTGTAGAGGTTGTAAGTTTTTGAAAACATCTGATTCATCCAGATTATTTAAAAAAGTGGACGTATCTATGCTTAATAAGGACTGATCGTCATTGATATAAGTGCCTTCATTTTGAGCGCACTGATCAATCTCATCAACATCAACTCTCTCCCCTTCACTGTAGTCGTAGCTTTTAAAATGAAGGAAGCCTAAATGCTTATTATGTATGCACGAAATGCCGCAATCTTGACATTCGAAACAACTTAGACTTCGTAAAGTAATAGTTCTAATATTATCAGCGGTCCAAATGACTTGATGTACTTTCATTGTTCCTTTAAATCCTGAAATATTTGGTGGAAATATTTTTTCCTCAATATCGCTCTCTGTTACCATCTCGAAGTGTACGTTTGGTATATTTTTCGTCACTAAAGCCCAAAAATCTTCAAAAGAGCCAACGTCTCCACCATATTTCACAAAATTATCAGCAGTTCGTTTTACGACTGCACCAATACCGTCCGGAGCCCCTTTACCATGGCCGGATTCTTGGTAGTTCCATGTCACTTTAGTTATATTGTTGTTGATATCTTTTAATTTAGTGATCATATAAAATATGTTTTTATTTCTATATTGGCTTGAGGGTGAATCTGATAAGAAATGTACTATTTGATATGGTACTAATTCTTGTGCCATCTTTAAAATAGGACATAAGTGAGCCCATATAGCTCCAGCGTCATGTTTCAAACAATTACTAATCGTACAAAATGATTTGGTTCTAAATATACCTGCATCACTATCCTTATAGTAAAGAACTCCAGTATGTAAGGATACTTGTTCTCTGCTTCCGCCGAAGTGGAAGGATTGTATCTCCTGATTATATTTCAAGCAATAGTTCTCACTGAAATCCACGTGAACCAGTATCTCTTTGTATTTCAAATTTTGTTTCAGTTGCTTGATAACCTCATACTGCACAGTAATATTTAGATTGTGCTTAAGGAATGTATCCAAAGTTGACTCTAATTTGTAAATAACGTTGCGCGGATAATCTTCAAATCTTTTTTTTATACTGACTACTTTAATTTTTTGTATTCCATCTTTCACCGTATATGGCTTTTTCTCTACAACCCACTGATAGAACATAATTTTTTTGTCATTTTGAAATTCATGATAGTTCAAAACTTTACTTGCGCAGAGTTCACATGTACGTTCGAGACATTTTTGCTTTGCATCACAACAGAGACTATTAATAACATGTGTTCCCGTACTTTCAGTGATGATCTCCGCGTTTTTGAGTGCCTTAATCAACAAATCTACGTTGAAATGCAACTTACATTGACAAGTGTCTCGCTCTGGTTTAGGAAAAACCACCCAATAGGGTCTATATTTACAGAAAGTTGAATAACTTACACTGCATTGCTCCTTCACGAATTTCACATGCAGATTTTTTAAATTATCATTCAGGTATCTCTTCTGCTTCTTCACATCTCTCTTCTTAATAAACTCTCTTTTCCCCGCTGCAACTCTACTGTTTGTGTCTTCTTCAAAAAATGACTGGATTTGATTTATCAGTATTTGTTTTTTTTCTATTGCGATATTTTTCTTTCTTCGGGAAAATGCTAATTTATGAAGCAGCTTATATTTTTTCAATCTTTTGTCATCTTTGATAACCGTAGCTACAAATTTCCTCTTGTCTTTTTTAGGTGTAGTATTATAGCTGTGTTGCAAATTTCGAGAGATAGTTTCGCTAAACAGTAGTTGTTTTTTTACTTCTTCCTTCTTTTCTGGTCTTATCTCTGTCAATACTTCGTCAACTTTTTTTTCGATAGAATCACACACTTTTTTAGTTATATTACTTCTTTTACGTAACACATCCTTTTCTCTTTCTAGTTTACTAATCTTATCTTTCAATTTCTTTACCGTCTTAATATTAGGTCTTTACCTATGAAATTGCCGTTCTGCAGTACTGGCCATTTCAAATCAAAATAATTTTTGTTTGGCTATGAATTCTAATTTCAAATTAATTTTATTTTAAAAACATGGATTTTTTTTTCTTAAAGTAGTCATTTCTTTATTGATTAGTGTTACATTTTCATCGCATTTCAATCTTTTTCGTCATCATGGATACGTTAAAAATTCGAGTAATTATGGAATATGAGTACCGTCGTGGCAGCAACGCGGCACAAGCGGCACGCAACATCAACGACATTTACGGAGCTAACTCTACAAACCAACGCACCACCTGTTATTGGTTTGCTCGCTTCCGTTCTGGAAATTTCGACCTGAAAAATGAACCTCGCGGTCGTCCGAAGACTTTGGTCGACAATGACGAATTAAAGGCGATTGTGGAAGCTGATGATACACAATCTACGGCTGAATTAGCAGCAGCTTTCGACGTTAGCGTCAAAACAATATTGGTCCATTTGCGTCAAATTGGCAAGGTAAAAAAGCTTGACAAATGGGTGCCCCACGAACTCAATGATCGCCAGCGCGAAGTACGCGTCGAGACGTGCCTTGCACTGCTCAACAGACACACAAATGAAGGAATTTTGAACCGCATTGTTACCTGCGATGAAAAATGGATTCTGTTTGATAACCGTAAGCGCTCAGCAAGTTGGTTGGATCCTGGTTCAGCACCTAAACAATGCCCTAAACGAAAACTTACCCCTAGAAAAGTGATGGTCACTGTTTGGTGGTCTAGCGCCGGTGTGATTCATCACAGCTTCTTACCAAACGGGGTGAGCATTACTGCAGATGTGTACTGTGAAGAACTGAACACAATGATGGAGAAGCTGGCGCATCTCCAACCAGCATTGGTCAATCGCTCGTCTCCGCTGCTCCTGCACGACAACGCGCGACCTCATACTGCACAGCAGACGGTCTCCAAGTTGCAAGAACTGGGGTTGGAAGCTCTCCGTCATCCGCCCTACTCACCAGACCTTGCGCCTACAGACTACTACTTTTTCCAGAATTTGGATAACTTCTTGGCGGGAAAAAAATTTAATACCCGAGAGGCAGTACAAAATGCCTTTGAAGAATTTGTTGCCTCCCGTCCAGCTGATTTCTTTAAGAAGGGCATCAATAAACTGCCACTGCGATGGCAAAGATGCATTGATTGCATGGGTGATTACTTCGATTAATACAAATAAAAAATTCATGAAAAAAATTCGTTTAAATTTTTTCATACAAAACGGCAATTTCATAGGTAAAGACCTATTATGATTGTAACGCATACGCCTTAATTTACTATTGAACTTCAGTAATCGTACAGACATATCCCGATTGATTGTACTGGGACCTGGTTCAGACAGCATCAAGGGATCTAGTATGGGAGGCTCTGGATTAACATAATTTTCTGACTCACTCTGGGGAGGTGAGTTTTCCACCAATATTCTCTGTAATTTTCTTTCTTTTTCCTTCCTTTCTAAGTAGTTTTGTGAGTTTTTTCGCCAACGCCTTCTTTGTTCTCGTTGTGCTCTAGGAGTCATATCTTTAATGCTACAAATCTTATTCCTCTCTTTTCTCGCTAAATATCTACTTCTTTCTTTTTCTTTCTGTAGAGAATATAAATCAGGATCGTTTTTTATTTGTGCATATTTTTCCCGTTTACGTAGCCTATCTTTTGCGAGTTTTTCTTCTCTTGATAACTTTTTGCGAGTTTTCCCCATATTAGTAGGTACTGAAAATAATAAAATTGTCGCATAATAGAATAATAAACTACATAGAAAAACACGCGTCTCATGTTGATAATACATTTTTAACAGTACTTAATCAACCGTATTCGTAGTAAAAAAAATCTTTCATTTCCTTCTAAAACAGTTCATTACCTTCCCGCTAAAAATTGGAGGGAACGGATGGTAATGAAGTGGAGATGAATGAAAAATTCAAACATTTTGATTAATAATTTCGTTACCGAATACATTAGAAACTCCAGAATAAAATTCGACCAAAATCAATTTGAGAGATAAACATATTAAGTATTTATAATAATTTTCTTACTACAGTACCTTGTGAAATAGAAGGAATGTGATGAAATTATTTCTGGACGAAGCACTATCAACAATACGAAGATCGTAAATAATTATGACACCAATAGGCGCAGGTCCGCCTCGCTCCGTTTGCCGCGGCTGACTGACCAGTAGAAACACGTTGTGACTTGAACTATATTAGGGACCGAATAAACCATGCCAAATTATAAAGTTTCCGAGTACGGATGGCGATGAAGTTTCTTTTGTGACAATTAGAAAAAAATGCTTTTTTTCTACTATTACTGAGTTAATGGTATAATCAAATTACTTAAACAATAGGTCAGGGGTTTGGTTTTTATATACCGTATATTAATACGGTATATTAAGCCGTCAGTTCAAATGTAGACAAATAAACATGAAAACATCCGCCGAGGTCCCTAGTTGGAAACAGAGAGGAATGAGTTTACACACAGTTTTATTAGCTTTTTTAATAAAATTAATGAATCAAATTGTAATATTAGCGATACTCCTTTTAAAGTAATTATGTTTTTACCCATTCTGCAAAAAAAAAAATGTTTTTTTTATTTAAAAAACGCGGTTTTATTAGTCTGGATATCTTTTTTGCACGAAAGTACGGAACGACCCTACAAGGACAGTAAGGGACTTATTCTCCATTGCCCAGCGGATGTCGTCAGTTACTTTCAGAAGCGCTGATACAGTACTATGACCTGGGCGAAAACCGGATTGAAAGGGGGGTATTATCGAGTTTGACGTCAAGAAAAATGATAATTGTCTATGAACTATGTGCTCAAAAACTATAGAGAGAAATGGGAGAATAGAAATAGGTCTAAAGTGGGTTACTAAAGAAGGATCGTTAGTTTTAGGTAGAGGTATAATGTGAGCCTGTTTCCAAACTGACGGAAAGGAGCAAGAGGAAAATGAGTGATTGAAGATGTGAGTGAGAACAGGAAGTAAAGAGGGAAGGATAAGAGTTATCATTCTTGAACACAACTTATCATTACCGACTGCTGAAGAAGTAATCACAAGTACAGGTTTCTTGACGTCATCCTCAGTAACATCGCTAAGCTTAAATTTAGAACATTGCGGTAATGGCAAACTAGCAATACTCGCCAGTGTCGTAGCTTTGACAGACGGATCAAGAGAAAAGGGAAGAATAGAGAAATACTTATTGAGATCATTGAGGTTCACATCCTTACATTGGTTAGTAGGTGATTTGCCTATGCCTACAGATTTGAGAAATTTCCATACATCGGAAGAACTGCGATTACTGAGTTGATCGTGGAAATAGCGTCTCTTAGCATCTTGACACAGATGACTGCAGCGATTACGTAAGGATTTGTAGAGAGACAGATTCAGCTCTGAAGGTCTGCGCTTATATCTGCTCTTAGCTTTATCCCTGCGAGCCATAAGCTCTTTAATTTTTAGCGTTATTCATGGTGCAGGGTTATGTCTTACTTTGACACGTCGGATAGGGGCATGCTGATCATACAAGTTGAGAACAGTAGTGTTAAAGCAATCCACCTTACAGTCGATGTTATCGTTCTCGAGCAGAGCGGTCCAGTCGATATCGCTGGCATCACGTTGCAAAGCTTCTAGATTTATGCCTTTGTAGTTACGGAGATATAAGAGCTGGGTCTTACGCTTGGGAACGCGGATACGATACGAGATAAATGAGATAAATGAGATCGTGATAAGAAAAGTTAGACGTAAGTTGACCACGGTAAGATACATTATTAGGAGAGGAAACAATCATAAGATCTAGAAAAGAGGGTGAACAATAAGGAAAATAGTGAGTTGCAGAAAGAGGCAAAACTTGAAGATTGAAAGAAGACAAGAGTGAAAGCAGTTTAAGAGAACGAGAGTCATTTTTAATCAAGCAAGTATTGAAGTCACCCATTAAAATAACGTGCTCATACATAAGGCAAAGATCACTGAGAGTGGAGTCAAGGGAATTGAAGTAGTCAATATGAAGATTAGGACTGTAAAGCACTGCAAGCAAGACTTTTGTGTGATGCACTGTAATCTCGAGAAACAAGTATTCAGCCGATTCAGAACACCGTGAAGAAGATGAACTGACCACCCTGTAGGGTAAATCAGCACGCAGGTACACAGCTACACCTCCCCCACCTTTGCCAGTCCTATCGTTGCGGATCAAGACGAAGCCGGGGAGTGAGTATTGAGTAGAGCGAAGAGACGGCTTCAGAAAGGATTCTGATATCAATAGAGCATCTAGGTGAGCACAGCTAAAGGATGCCAGAAGGTCAGAATAGTGACCAGGAACACTCTGAGCATTTATGTGTGCTATATGCAGATTCTTAGGGTCATTGGAAAAAACAGAAAAGATTTTATCACGTAAAGTAAGTGGTATGGAAGAGTCACTGTCCGCACTAACAAAACTAGCAGAAGAAGAACACAAGAAGAACCTGTCGTTAAGATCAGCTACATCATCCATGAATGTAGCTAAATTATAATATAAATATAAAAATAATATATATATCTAAAATACAAGTGTAAAAATGATTTTAAAATACCGTTAAATACTAAAACACTAATCTAGATTTTCCTTTGACCAGAAAACCCTCCCCCACTCCCTGGTATATTGGCAAAAATTTTATAACAATAACTAACAAAGTAACACAAATGAGTAAACAATAATAAATAATGGGTAATGTAAGAGAAATAGATACAAAATGATAATAATAAAAATAAAATAAAAACAAGTGATACACAAATCGAACTGTTCGAAAAATGGAACGTGACGCGATGACGGATGATGAGAAGGAACAGTGACATTGACATCTGGCACTTCGTCATTCCGTCAAATTGTTGAAATAACTAAATTGTAATACATACCGGCATTATTTTAGTAAACAAAAGTAAAATGATTAGTGGTGAGACAAATAAAATTACTTAATTAACTACCGGCTCAAAATGATCAAATAAGAAAGTGATTATGCAAAGCGGCCAAGTTGAGAAGTAGTGAAGTAAATGGATTGAAAAAAACAATGGTAATGAGTGTGTTACTTGCGCAGACGCGTCTTCCTCGTTCTCTTACCGGGTGTAGCCAAGGTTGTGACATTAGAAGATACAGGTTCTTCAGATTGCACAGAACCCCCGGTGTCGACCGAAGAAGACGGGAACTTAGCTATCAGATCGTGAAGTTCGCCTGCCGTTTCGATCTTCCGGCGGGATTTGTCTGGGCAAATAACAACAATCTTGCCTTCCATGGACCAGCAATTTGGCATACCGAAATGCTTACGAGCAGCTGCAAACACACGATGCCGAACTGATATCAAGAACTCGGAGATGGTGATCCCAGTACCCTTGAGAGCTTTCTTGCTATCCCATACAAGTTGTCGGTGCTCCATTTTGAAGAATCGCACTAGTATGGGTCAGGCCTTCTGCTGTGAGAATCCGAGTCTATGACAAACATGGATCATATTTTTGTCCTTACAAACCTCTGACAATTTAATTTGGTTGGATATGATATTGTGAACCACATCAAGTACCTTTTCATCATCCCTCTCTGGCACACCATGGAACAACAGGACCTTTCTACGCATGATGGTTTCATGCCTATCAAACCCAGCAGCAAGCAACTCAATCTGAGTTTTTAATGTAGAAAGTGTTTGGCAGACAAACAACTTAAACTCTGAGAACTCACGTGCGATGGATGTAATGTCTGGTGAAGCTGATGTGGTACCAGCAGTAGCCTGCTGCAATTTTGCTTCATATTCCCTTATTCGGGAGCCAAACAACTTCTCGAGGTCTTCCAGCTGGCAGCAAGTTTAGTGTCCATGTTCAGTGTAGTGTCATTTACTTATCTAGTAAGTAGGTTTGTACAAACACTCTTTTACACGCCAATCATCATATTTTAAAAACTAGATGAGGTCGGCGTTTACTCTTTGAATACTCTGAGAAGAAAGGCCGAAACAAACTCAGAGATCACAGTCTCTTGAAGTCCAGACATAATCTTGGCCAGATCATGTGAAGACCATGTAGATTGGTGTCTGAAATGGTCTTTTGAAGAAAAACCACACAGATTGAGTGAACCTGTCTAGTCAGTGCACGCATTTGTCAGTAATCGTGTAGCTGAACTCAGAACTTAAGGAGCTCAACCACTCGACGAACAATACCAAAGAAAGGACATCTGGGTAGGTCGGATAAAATAATCATAACCGCCTGACAGTTATAAAGTCATAGTCACTCTAGCCTGCGTGGTACTCACATTCACAGTCAGTTTTCTCTTTAAATGTCATCAAAATATCACAAGTTATGTCACGTAAATCAATAAGAATAAAATAATAATAATAATAATAATTTATTGAATAAAACATTTACAAAAAGTGTACATTTAGCCAACAGTAGTAATATTTTCCATACAGTTTTAGTGCCTAAAAATAAACTAAAACTAAAATTTGATTACAGGTGCAAGTAATGATGATTCGGAATTACAATATAAGGTAGAGACCCGCCCGATCTAGGTTAATTCAAACCTGTGTAAATTGGGACAGTAAAATTTAAGTTGAACTGATAAAAATAATCTATTAACAACTACGAGAAAAAGCATAATGGTACATTAATACCTAAAACTAAGCCTATGTAAAATATACAAAAGTAAATACGAGGGAATATATTATCATCATACTAAAATTTCTAAAAGTTTTTCTGTGTCTGTGTAATTGAGTATCGCTAAATATTCTGATAATATTTTACTACATTTAATATAACTTACATTATAGAAGGTTAACTTGTTGAGCCTATTATACAGAAAAGGTCCTAAAAACACATAAAATGGATTAGCAAACGCATGTCTGGTTTGAGAGTTTATGCAAACCAAGTCCTTCCTTCTCCTGTCGGAAGGTACTGGGGCAAAAGGAAGTGCAGTGTGCTGGTGTAGTACTAAGCTTAGAATATATAATTGCCGTATTGTTAGTAGATTACATGCTATGTAGAGCTGGTGCGTAGGAAATCTAAAAGGGCGAAAGGTAGCAACCTTTAGAATTGCTCTTTGGGCACGTTATAGAGGGAGTAAAATTGTTTTTGCAGCACCACCCCAGGAAGTTATGCAATAGGTAAGGATGGATTGACGCAAAGCGAAATAAACCTGTTTAATTAATTTATAGTCGGCTATGTTCCGTAAATTCTTAAAAACATATATTAATTTGCGCACTCTAGTACATAGTAAATCGATATGTTTACGGAAATATAGATTGGAGTCAATAGTCACACCTAAATATTTTAAGTTGTCAGCTTTAGCTAAACTGGGGCAAGAACATGCATTGTCAGCGTACGTGCTACAGCTATGTACATAAATGTTTAGATTAGTAAGCGGTATGTTAGTATTTCTCATTGTGAATGTAATGTATTTTGTTTTATCTTCATTTAATGTTAGGAGATTATTATGGAGCCAATTACAAACAATGTTAAAACCATTCTGAGCAAGATCATAGACCTCAACTCTTGATTTAGCTGAGAACAATAGAGCGGTGTCATCCGCATAAGACATTATGATACCATTTCGGAGTGGCAGGCTGCATAGCTCATTTATATAGATTAAAAATAACGTAGGGCCCAAAATGCTGCCTTGTGGAATTCCAAAACAACTATTTTTAAGTTCAGAACTTGTATACTGACCTATTTTTAGACATTGATGACGATCGCTGAGATAATCAGAAAATAGTAGAAGTTGTGCTCCTCTTATCCCAAGTGTTTCAAGCTTGTGCAAAAGTAAAGGACAAGAAATAGTGTCGAAGGCCTTGGCAAGGTCTAGAAAGATCCCAACTGTGTGCATACCATTATCTAGATTGGAAGTAATATAATTTGTTAATTTGTGTACTGCTTGGCTAGTAGATCTTTTAGGTCTAAAACCAAATTGACAATCTGAAAGTAGTCTGTTATCTTCCAGATATTTTATCAATCTACTATTAATGATTTTTTCTAAAATTTTTGAGAGGCCTGTTAACACTGAAATGGGTCTGTAGTTATTCACACAGGTTTTGTCTCCAGAGTTGAATACAGGTGTGACCACGGCTTTTTTAAGCAATTTAGGGAATATTCCTTTAGATAAACATAGCTGAAAAATGTGAGTTAGCGGAGGGGCAAGTAGGTATTTAAATCTTTTAAGTATATTATTAGGTATGTCATCCCACCCAGTAGCACAAACATCCTTTAACGCGTTTATTAGTCTTACTACTTCGTTAACGTCGGTATCTAATAAAACAAAAGATTTTAGTGTAGAGGTTGTCGTAGTCGGGATTTGACGGGAAAAATTACCAGATTTTAAAGATTTTTCAGCCAAGTTTTTACCAACGTTAGCAAAAAAGTTGTTTACTTTATTCATTGCTTCGGATGGGTTTATTTCTGTTGATAGTAAATCAAGCAGTGGTTCGGGATTTTTCGATCTAAATGTGTTAGTTTTTATAAATTTCCACACAAGTTTACTATTTTTCCCCGCCTTCTGTAATTCATTTTTATCATGCTGATTTTTTAATTTTTTCAAAAGATTATTACAGAAGTTTCGATACCTTTTATAAGTGTTAGAAAGTATTTCGTTATCAGGTGCGGGTTTCAATTTTAGGTGAAGCTTGTCTCTATGTCTTATACAACGAACGAGACCGGGTGTGATCCAGGGTTTAATACAACTATACTTTCTAGGCATTGTCTTAGTGAATGTGTTTTTCCTTATTGCATATTGTAACGAATTTATGAAATACTCTAAAGAAATATTTGCATCGTTTGAATTATAAACAGGGTCAAAATTAATACCGCGTATGTCGTTTTCAAGGTTTGTCATATTAACTTTAGTGTAGCTACGCATGCAGTTTTTTCTAGGTGAACTTAATTGTAATGTTAGTAAAACAGCTTGATGATCGGTAAGCGAAGAATTAGTAACCAGTGTTTTGGATAGATTTTTTGATTTCAGAATGATATGGTCTAAGCATGACCCGCTCTGATGTTTGGGGTGATAGTGAGCTGGTAAAAGTCCATAAAATGAGCAAATATTCAGATAATTATGAACATGGGTACCAGTTTTCCCGGAAGCAATGTTAATGTTAATATCGCCCAAAAGTATTATGTTTTTAAAAGATGTTATGTTTTTTAAGTTTGTGTCAAGTGAGTCTAAAAATCGGTCCATATTTTGAGAAGGAGGCCTATAAATAGCCATGACTACCGTGTCGGGAATTATTTTAATTATTAAGCAATTACTATCTTGGTATACAGGTTCTTCTTTGATTGTTCTTAAATTATTTTTGATATAAATGACTAATCCATCGTTTTGGTTCATGTTTTTGTCAGTTTTATAATAATAATATCCGTCAAGAGATGGTAAATTGACTGTCTGTTTTGACAACCAACATTCTGTTAGGACGATAATATCACAGCTTATGTCAAGATTCTGTAATAACACTTCAAAACCGTTCATGTTTCGATTTATGCTGCGAATATTCTGTGTGAGCAGGGTTAACGTTTTGTCACCAGAAGGAAGAAGGTATTTGCAGTCCTCAACATTACAGATTTTAGATTCAGACACAGAAAAACTATCTCGATCACAAATAAACTGATTTGTCATGACCGTTATAAACTTAAACGAAACTTAAACGAAATATAAATAAAGTATAAACTACCTGTTTATGTGCTAACTAAATAAAGTATTCGGTGGCGCTCTTAGGCGCCTTCATAGTCTATTGAGTTGATGTAGTTTATCTCAGCATATTTCCGCGCCGGGCAACTTATATCACCTGTTGGATGGTCACATTTCCTCTTGAAGCGTTTGCACGTCGCACATTGAGGGGGGGAAGATTTGCTGCTGCATTCCTTGAAGGAGTGTCCAGTCTCTCCACAATGGTTGCAAGTAGGACTAGTTTGTCGGCAAAACTTGGCTGCGTGTCCGAACTGCTGGCAATTGAAGCACCTGGTGACTATCGTGAAATCTCTCACAGGACACGATGTCCAGTTTATAAAAATTCTGCTTTGATTTATGATAATTTTCCTTATACTAGCGGGTAGTTCCAAGATGTAGTTACAGGTAGGAAGGTCTTTCTTACTCGATTTATGGCTTAATTTGATGCTCTCAAGGAAGGACTCACGAGTTGTATTCGGCAGCTTGTCAGAAAGGTTCTGCTCATAAATGCATTCAAATACCTCTTTCTCGGTAAGGGATACGGGGACACCAATAACAGCGACCATAGGGCGGCGTTTCGAAGGTTCTTCTATTCTAAGGCCCGATGATACTAGTTTATCGGAATTCTTCAGTTTATCAATATCGCCTTTATTTTCAGTGCTAATCAGAACGCCCCCATTATTCATATTTCTCAGGCCACGGACATGAAGCTTCAGTTGTTCGGGGGAGATAATCTTTTGGATAAGTGACTTGGTGTCGTCACTTGTTTGGGTCTTATCGCTAGGATAGATGGCAACTGATCTCAAATTTGCAGGACGGACGAAGTTATCGGAACCTTTCTTCACCATGCTAGCATAAGAACAATTTTCTGAGGGTTTCAGCTTTGCCTCTACAACCTCTTTGAATTGCTGGAGAGAGTTCACAACGTTCTGGTGAACCTGTAGGTGCTGATTTGTGGTATGGGCCTGTATGGTTTTCTGCTTCAACGATTGGTATAAGACTGCCATCTGAGAAGTTCCACTTGAGACCTTCCGGCAAAGAGAGGAGACACGAAGCTTCTGGTCTGAGTTCATTTTCCCTTCAGCGACAATAGAACAAACTTCGTTCAGAATGCCATCTATAGATCCTAACCATTTCTGGATCTCCGGCGTGCTGATGACTTCACTCGGCAATTCATCCTCCGCGAGTGCTGGTGGATTTGGGTCGCTCGGGGGTAATGGTTCGGTAGGCGTCGGTGGAGGACTTCGATGTAGCAATTGGCTACGACCAAACAGGCTCGATCTTGGGTTCGACATACTAGTAGAAGCACCGTATTTATTGTTTATAAAAATATTTAGTTCATTTTGCACATGAAACTCGATATAAAAACCTACAAGTCACACGCGACACACTTTACTTTTATACTGACGTCGCAAATAAATAAATTTACTTGTCGTAATTGTTTACTTCATCAATACAAAATACACGACCGCTTAGTCTCGAGATCGAAAAATTACATTATTAATTCTAAAACAATATAAAATGGTTTGTTGCTTGGGGTATATTGGAGTAGCTTAATTAATCCCATGCCTTTTTGTCATCCAAGTAATCTTTAAGTTTATAGAAACCTTTTTGACAGAGTTTCTGTTTATTAAATGATTAAAATTTATCGAGGCTCAGTTATTTAACATGACGTGGGAGTTTGTTGTAAAAACGAATACTTGGGCACTTAAATGAATTACAATTTTTTTGGAGCCTAGTCGTGGGCGCAATACGTGAATCTTTGTTTCTAGTATTTATGTTATGAATGTCGCTGTGTTTAGAATAAATACATCTACATCATCTACTTAATTTAATCGAAATTTGGGGCAGTGCTGCTAAAACAAAATTATCAGAACTTCAAATTACCCAAAATAAAATCATAAAAATAATATTCAACTACCCATATCTAACATCTACCAGCAAAATTTATCAAGACACAAAAATAATGAACATAAAACAACTCTATATTTACAACACATGCATTTTCATCAGAAATGTTCTCAACAAAAGCGTTCACTCAAACATAACACTCACTCAATATAAACAAGTTAGTCAACGCAGTACACGGCGAGCAAGCTTGCTAGTTTTACCAAAACAAGAACTAACTATGGCAAAAAAATGCTAACTTTTGAAGGAGCACAGCTTTATAACAAATTACCGTCCTGTATAAGAAATGTACACTCTTACAATGCATTCAAAACTCATCTTAGCCAGCACATAATTGCGGATCGATCACTTCTGGAGAAATGAATGCATTGGATGGGTAACTATTAAATTGTAATACTGATGACGAACATAATATTGTAATCTATATCTTTAGTATTGTTCTCAAGTAAGTGACTTATGTCTTTATTGGGAATAAAGTTTCTTTAAACCGAATATTAATATTCTTTTTTACATACTTAAATCAGGTTCTCTTATACATATTGAGATGTGACTGTCATTATGTTTATTTCCTTAAATTTATCCCTTACTGAATGCCTACAACTAAGGTTATAAATTGCTCGAATGGCTCGTTTCTGCAGCACAAATATAACCAGACAATGTGGAGAGCGTCGTTATTGTATTGTAAGTGAAGAGAAATATTGAGGCTCACTCGTGCGTCCGCTGACAATGCTTTCTCGTGACTTCACGTCCTCTTCACAAGGTACTGTAGAGGATCTTACCTGAAGGGCGTTCTAATCCGAGCTTTGTGAATGTTTGGCATATATATTAAGAGATAAACATATTTTCATATTTATAAGAATAGAAAAAATAAGGGACTCAGCTTGGAGAGCTAATGGTGCCCGTTATGATGTTGAAAATAAGTAGTTTCAATTCTAGCAATAATTACGAGACAATTATTAATACATACGCCTTTTATTGGACAACAAGAATGTCGTTATGGGTATAAAACACGAAGTCTTGATACATATAATACCTTCCTATTACTTTCCGATTGCAACACAAAGCCTCTTCCCGTTCAGAGAAGGCGCGAACATTGATCACCACGCTTGCTCAATGCGTATTGGCAATTCAGGCTCTTTTTTAAGTCAGTGTGTCCGCACTATGTTGTCCTTCACCGTAAGTTAATTATTTCCAAGGAGGACTTAAAAATGACATAATCAGGTATTAATTTTACAGATTTTGATCAAATTTTATGGATGAACAATCGTACTTATAAAGGTGAACGGCAGGCTTGTATGGGACTTTCGTACAGCTAATAAAATTTCGTGTTTTGGGATATTTTTTGTTTTAATTGGTAGTTAATATGATAGACAAGCCCTTTTTAAATTCTTAGATTTTTAGAACTTGGGACGTAAAAGTTATAACCAGTTTTATTTTTTAAGGTTATGTACTAGTGTACTAATGTAGATTATTACATATAGTTACATAAACATTGCTTTGGTGACAAAGGAAATGTTCTAGATTGCTTGTAGCTATGTTTCTAGTGTTTTACTTACCATTAAGTAGGTAGATTGAGATGAGGATCGTACCTACGCAGTGGTGTGCATTACGTCGTTGCGCGTGCAAAAGGCGCTGTGTGTTACTTCGTGATTTTCGGTTTTTTATGCAGTTTGAATCGTTATTTCAATACACACATACTGTAAAAACAGCTATGTGATAAATGCAATATTTCAAGAGTTACGGAATGTAGCTGTGTGACATTCATACATCGAAAGTTCCATATAAACACGCTAAGTGTTATATTTCACATAGCCAAGATAAATGTGTAAAAAACACATAGCGATTATAGAAAGCGCAGCGACGTAGGTGATACCTATGTCCAGCAGCGGGCTGTAACAGTCTAATAACGATGAGAGTCTGATGGGGTTTTGAGTGTAGGTAAATAAAACAATACATTGTTTTTTAATATACATTTATTTGATTGTACTTATAATTAATTAATTCTTAATATTACTTCATCTAAGAAGGGGGCAGGTCGGGTCATACCCTCATGGCGAGCATAGCTTAGGTACCAAATAATACTCATTACATGTGAGCAGCATCCCACTGTTCTTAAACCTACAATACAGTTACAGCAATAACTTCTGATTGCGTCCCGACCACTCATATTTGTTTCTGCAACTATAAATACAAAATAAGTTTTAGCAGAAGAATGGCGGGACTTTATTTTAGCACGAAGCAACATTGGGTTTATTCCCTCTAAACCATTTATTCTCTCTCGGGATACCTCTAAGGTATATATTCCATGAAAGCGGAAATGCTCACCCACATATGAACGGGCCTGGCGAATTTGGTATACACCACATGCAAATAAAATCAATTCCTCCATGGATAGTCGCGGAAAAGATAAGGTTGTCGCATTAATGGGTACAAACCAGGAACCGCGTCTGTTTAAATTATGTTCCATAACTAACTCAGCTATAGTGTTGGATAAAAACAGGCGTTCATATATAATTGAAACAAACTGCTCTGCATGTATATTTTCTGCGAATGGTGGAGTAAACGCATTCAGCAGAGCAGCTGCTATTTTAAAGTCTGCCATTAGATTGCGACAACCACGGTTAAAATATTCATGGCGGAATATTTTGAAATCCCTCTTAAAACGGCCATTCACAGCTTCTACTACCCACCTGTTTATAGTTACACAGCGTGATCTGTTGGCTTCAAGAGTAGATAGCTGTGATTGGCCGTCTTCTTTAGTTCCAGGCATATGACCTATGTATCCTTTCTCATGCAGACTATCCATGCAGTCACGAAAATCTCTATCTAGAATGAAAACATCATTTTCTCTATAAAAATCATTGAATTCTGTTTCGTTCAATAAATCATTCATTATGGTCGCATCATTTGTAGTGGCACTATATGGTCCGCGTACATCTATGATATATCCATCAGACACACAGAGGATAAATGGTTTCAATAAATTCCTATATTTATGTAGGGAATATGTATCCTTTTGGAACAAGTAATTACTGCTTTTTTGTGTATATATATATGTTGCATCAGCTATTGTAATTGCGGGTTTTTGTTCAGCTGGTGCATCAGGCTCACCAAAAATGTGATTGGCAATGTAGGTATTTTTTGCTGCCACCTGCTCCCTTCTTAAATGGGAAAAACCAAGAAATTGTGGAACATAGTCTGTTAACAAGATATTTCTTGCTACAGACATTAATGTTTCTAGGGTCCTTCTTGGTACTTGAAATAAGCACGACAATCTATCTCCCGAATCTCCAGTCCTTAACTTGCACAATAAGGCTGTTAATGCAAAACTACCCCGATGCATATTTCTAAGCCTGGGTGTTGCTTCTAATATTTGTTGATGTTCTCGTTTACTTATGCCTATAAAGTACTGCACTTGGTTATCAGGGTAGTTTTGAATATTCTCATAAGAGATGTTACGAAGTCCTTCCATTAATATAAAAATAATCTCTTCTATGTGTATGGAAGTAAAGTTGTTAAGGCTATACTCAGCAGTATAGAGATTTGCATAATTTGCCTCCTGTCTATGCAGAGAACAAATACGAGCACCTCTTGGTATAAAATATTGGTACCTAATTAGTACTTCTCGCCTGGTTTCTTCGGGCACAACATTTCGCTCTGGTTCCATGCATTCTTGGAAAATGCAATGCATTGGTGTTTCAGCCGCTCTTCTTATATTGGGCAACACAATAGACTGGTGTCTTACTTGTCCTTCTGGAACATGTAAGCTCAATTCTCTAGCTTGGTCCCAGCAAAATCCACAAACTTCATTCATGGATGACCTCTGTAAATAATTCATTTCATGAGATGGCCATAGATATCAAAACAGCGTTGATGAAATTGATAGATAGAAGTTGTGCCCAACATGTTCAAGCATAAAAGAAACAAACAAAAAAGTGGTAGGACACAGCGAGATTCCTGATTGAATTTGAGCAACCCAAGCTGGAGAATGGTTCTTGAAATACAATAATTGGTTTCCTTCACCATACAGAAAACCTTTACCAAATAGCTATATTGTGTTACTATGAGTAAATAAGTTTATTGCTCATTGGAGTAGAGGAGAAGCGCTCATTTGACAATGGAAGGAACAGTATCCTTTTGTTGTTAGTAAAGCCAACTTCATGAGGGTCCCAGAGTTAGCAGCATATAAGAGCAATGCCAAAGGGCATAAACACTTGCCATGCAAAGGCATGGCAAGTGTTTATAAGCTAGTTACTATACATATATTATCTTATATTTACTTGCTGGTGCTCCAACAAACGAGCAATGTTGTTGGGATTCCACTCTTCATCTGATGTTGTGGTAGACAGACTCTGACCACATACAGCACACATTAAAACGGAATGATCACCATCCACGTGATCAGGTGAAGGAGGTTGAATGTCTTCAACTGGTGGAGCAATCCTAGTTCTTCTAGCTCTTAGCCAACATGGCACACAAGCTTCATCTTCAGAACGAAGCTAAAATAAAAAATATAAATAAAGAAAAGCTTCTACCAATCATACATGGTAATAGTGAGAAATAATTTATATTATTTTATTTCTTAGTTTAAATCAAATAAAGATAATTAATAGCAATTATAGTAGGTACATGTTTTGTATACCTCTCGTGGTTGGATCCAAGTAGAGACTATATTAGCCACTCTTTGCTCTTCTTCGTTTGCCCCTTCAATCAAAATCCTGCGTCTACTAATTCTTAGTATGGATCGTCCACATACAACACAAACACTTTGATGGCCAACTCGTCTTCTCAGCATATTATCAGAAGAATGTGGATGAGTAGCTAGCTGCCAGCATGCATGGCAAACATGGTCAGCAGGTGTTATCTGGAAATAATGAAGTGATTTGGAGTACTGTTGAATATTATTTTATATACTTTCCTCTCCTTTTCAGCGGTCATACTATCAGAGTAATTCTTATTCTTACACTCTTAGGCAAACCAATTAAGATACATGTAAATAACTATTTGTATGTTATACATACACTTAAACGTGTTTCTTGGTTTTTCGAATAGTATTCAGATTAGTTTTATCAGACAAATATTTTAGTGTGGTATGGTCTGGTTTAAATGGTAAGGACTACTTTTCAATATGTAAAACTTATCGCAGAGTTCGTCACTAGCCCACTCATTATGCAGAATGTTATTTGTAAACTACTTACATCTCTAGGATATGTCCACAGTCGAATAGTATTGACGAGGTCTTCACTCTCATCGGATAAAGCGTGCCTTCTTATTCGGGACAAGCGAACGTTGCAATTAACACATTGCAAAGTCGTCATTTTAATAAAGCACGTAAACACACAGCACAGTTAATAAAGCGTCCTTTCGCGAAATTACTATCAAGAGATAGAGTACGGAGGAGCAGATGCTCAACTCAACGTAAAACGGCCAGATAATTAGTTAAATTGCTAGGATGCAGTTACAAACCACAATTCAAAACAATTAAACAGCAAAGAACTGAACTGAAAGCACAGAAAGACAGATCCAGACAGATCAGCCGTCAGATTTTCTTTACCAATCAATAAATAATTGCCATATGAACAAAAAAAAAATGTTGATGACGAAAATCATTCCTATTATTATCGTTAATTATTATGATTTCATGCAACAATTATGCATTCATAGGTATAATATATAAGTGTTTAATTATATTTAATGTTATTTCTATTTCTAAATAATTAATTATCATTTCGATATTTGTGTTATTTTACATATGGCAACTTCTAAAAACATAATTGCGTTTAGTTTCGATTTTATTGCGTTTATTTATTAAAATGTTTTTATTGATATTATTCATTAATCCGAAGTTCTAAAAATAGTACACTTACATGAAAATGAATGGCTTAGTTGCCTTAATAAGTGGTACAAATTCTATAACAGAACAACAGAAAAAGTATGCTGTACGAAATCTGCCGTTCACCTTTGGCTGCTAAAAACACAGATACTAATACAAAGATGACTTCCATTTTCTTATTCGTTTTTTCGTCGAAAGCCGAAGTACGTTCTGTGTGATATTTTCATATTTCCGATATATGATACATACAATATATCACTCCCACTATTGATAGGTACTCGCCGGTAAGAGGAACAAAACTAATTTAAAACTATCCTTCACTCATTCGATTCCCATCGCACGATAGTTGATAACTTTGATTACTAACATTTCTAATTACTTATTGATTAGTAGTCAAACCGTTATGAAACCTGTTGGTTCGTGCTTGTTTACCGGACAATGTGGTTGTGGATGCTAGTTACAATGCTAAGTGTGAACATTGCGCTTAGTTCGCATTTATAAGTGGTGGTGCTTGTCTAAGGCGTGTCACCATGATACAGTATCTGAAAACCTATATGAGGAAACCAAGCCAAGCGAGGCTGTGGGCTATGGCTATGTATAGCCATACCGAACTGTCGGTTTAACAATTTCCGTTATCAATGCTATTCGCAAAACACACCCCTGCCTAACCCTTAGTGGAAATACCCGTAGTAACCCGTAGTTAGGTTCAAATAAATGTATTGTCACATACAAGTACAAAGTTTATCAATGGTTTCCAGGCACATGTCGGGTCGCGACACTTTGAGGGATTTCGAGGCATCTATTATAAACAACAACACGTTGACATCATCTGTTTGCGACCAATATTAGGCTTTGACACGTAAAAGTGTTCACCCCAAACGACCGATAGATAATAAATGATGCCCAAAATACACATCCCACCAACAAAAACGCAAGCGTTTATTAGTTTTAATTTGAAACACAACAAACGTTAAGTTTTACAGAGTAGAGCATGTTTAAAAATATTGATTTCGATGATCTGATGTAGGTAATAATGATGAGAGTTTAAATACAGAATATCCCCCTTAATAGCTTGTTTACGATAAAATAGATAAAGTTTATTTGCCAAAAACAGTGCTTTACATTTCCTTATAGTCTACATTAATAGTTAGGATTAAGGTAAAGGCACCTTAATCCGAGGGGTTCTAAAATTGGCACCATATTCCGAGGTATTTAGAGAAACAGTGTTTACGAGCGATTTACAAGCTCTTTTTAACTGCAAGATCTCTTATTCAACTGATAATTTAACTTTGCGTGGTTATATCATCAAATGTCTAGAGTAAAGTGTTTTAAAAGAATTGTTTAGTTTTACGTCAGCAGCTGGTCCTACTCACGCTTCATAGATTTTGGACCTTCTGCACGAGAGTACCATGTTTTTAAAATTGTGATTTTTTGGTTAGTTTTGTACCGTGTGTGTAATTCTTTGAGTTAAACTATTTCAAGGATTATATTTTCAACCGAAGACACTTACCTAACTTTTGTATGTTTTTCTGAATAAATCAAGGTGAAAATACGTCTTGAAAATACCGCGACATTAGGTGTCAAATATTTCAGCCGGTTCTTTATTCCGATGTATACCGCGAAATAGCGATTTCAGATACTTGATTTGCTTTTTGAATTTTCAGGGTTGTGTTTATGATTAGGCCCTTTCCGCTTTGTCTGCGACATCTTAAAAAGACAATGAATATTAAAATCTATTTCGAGGTATAATTTTGCATTTAATTCACTAATTATAGCACGTCAAAAGAGATCTATTTAGGCATTTTGTTAATTCATTGTATGGGAAAGCTAAGAAGCAAAATTTAAGTTCATACACAAATCGGTGTAATTTTTTAGCAATTATTGTATTTACGAAGATTTTGCATTTTTTATTACTCGGTATTAGGAAACGAGATTTTTTGGTATGAAACGCTATTTAAATATATTTAAATAGATAAGGTTCTACGAGCACCTTACTCCGCGGAATATGAACACGTAACAGAGTGTTCACAATTTTACGCAGCTTGCTATGCACTTTTCTTTAGTTTCAACAACTCGTTTGTTCCTATTTCCTTTATAATCACTTTCACAAGCTTAGGTATGGTACCTAGTTGTAAACATTTATGGATAATAATTAACAACTACATTAATTTAATAATATCATTTTACAAAACTATCAAACGTGCCCATAAACTAAGTCAAGTATAGTTACAGTTTAATATATTTTATATAATTAATACGAGAGGCATTTTACCATGTTAATTGAATATTGTGACATCATATTATCAGAACATTAAAACTTCATCTAAGTGGACTGAGATTTATTTACGATTAGACTATAAATGAATAAATAGAGTTGATTTTTTGAACATCATGTATTATTCTTCCCACCGTTTTCCTTTGCATTTTGTACACTCGGAATTAGGAACTAAATACATCGGAATAAGGATTTTTACATCAGAATGAGGTGCCTCCGACTATTTTTTTATAATTAGTTAATTTAGAATACAAATCAAGAACTAATAGCCAAACCTATTGTCTATTTCAAGAGTGGAAACAATAATGGTTCTAATAATTTTTTTGACTTGGCTTGTTCTAAAGTTACTGATGCCACACATTCTTTCGGTTTTGTTGTATTGTGTGATTGAACAAGAATACTCGCATGTGTTGTGCGAAAGTTGTACGCGTCCTAATTGAACCCCTTTTTAAAATTCGACGTTTGAAAACCTGCGAGTACTCTGAGGTCTGTGTTATGAGTTTATGCTGTTTCAGTACCATTTTCAAGATATATAACTGTCGGACATAGAGTAATGCGGCTTCTTCGTATAATAGGGCTGTCGGGTATCTGAATGGTTTTTTCAGCATGACTTTTAAAACCGATCGTAGGGTTCGTTCGCTTTGGATCATAGTGGTGATTCCAACTCCACCCCATATTGTTAAACAGTAACACATATTCGACTCACATAGCGCCACATATACCATGTCTAGTTTTTTTATTAGCAGATTTACGCAAGAGTTTCATTATGTGAATCAATTCTCTGGTGCGTTTAGACACCAGGTCAACATGGGGCTTGAAAGAGAGCAGCTGGTCTATTAAAACCCCTTGATATTTTATCCTTTCTACCTTTTTTATGTTCCAGCAGGTGCACAGAAGAGGGTTACAGATTGCACAGTGGATAATGATGCCAAATAGTAGTTTGGGCGCTGAAGCCTGGATTTTATTGAAATACAAGTAGTTGGTTTCGTCAATATTTGACGAAAGAAGATTGTAGTCGAGCCATCGTTTGGTACTGGTCAGACTGTTTGAAGCTTCCGATTCCCAGGATTTGCCATGAAAGAGAATGGCCGCGTCATCGGCATAGCATATGATATCTGCATTTTGATCCAATGTACGATCTATATCATTTATGTAGATGAGGCATAAAGTGGGGCCGAGAACACTACTTTGTGAAGCTCCAAATGTCACATGTTTTTGACAGCTGCTGTTCTCACCCACCTTCACACATTAGTGTCTGTTAGATAAATAGATTGTAAACCAATCTAATGAATGTCCTCTGATTCCAATGACCACCAGTTTCTTTAGAAGTATGGATATTACAACAGTGTCAAAAGCTTTGGCAAGATCTGAAAACACTTCCAAGCACTGAATCACATCTGCTGTCTAAATCTATATAACAGGTTACTAGTTTGGTCAGGAAGCTTACTGCATCTGCAGTAGATTTTTCACTCCTAAAACCAAACTGTATATTGGAGATAAGCTTGTTTGAATCTAAGAAAAAACTAAGCGTTTGTTCGTAACCTTTTCCAAAATTTATGAGAATATTCCTAATAACGATATAGGCCTATAGTTTGCAGGGTTTTGTTTTGATCCATTATTGTGTATAGGGGGTATGTGGGGGTTTGGGGGGTGTGTGATTAGGGGGTCTCTGGATTCATTCCATTTATCGGGGAATGTACCTGTACTTAGATTAAGGTTGATCATGTAGGTTAGTGTAGGTAAAATTTCATTTCTTATCACTGCAACAATTTTTCGTGTAAGACCATCAACCGGCACCACTGTCACTATTAAAGTTAACAATCAGTTTGTTAATCTCATAAACATCAGTAGGTTGCACGAAGAAAGTAATCCCTAATGATTCCTCTAATTTTTGTTTAGAAACCACTGATTCCTGAGTTTAATTTATGTCCGTGATAATTTGGCTTGCCCAATGTGTGCCAACAGAGGAGAAATATTCGTTGTTGTAATCAACTGAAACAGGGTGGCGTTGTTGGCATTTAGTGCCAGTCGAAGAGACTGTATTGTACCCCATCAGTACCAATTTTTGATCAGTGATATCAGCTTCACAGATGATACCTCAAGCAATTTGAAGTCTGGATTTCAAAAATACGTCGTTGAGTCGAGATACGCATCTTGTCTAGTTGGCTTAGATATTACTTCCTTCAGACCATGTTCAACCATGAGGCAAGCAAATTCTGACGAAGATTTATCAGATATACATAGAAGGTTTATGTTAATATCATCGGTTACTATATTATTTGGTAATTATTAATTAAGGAAACAAAGTTGCCAACCTGTCTATGTGAAGGAGATCGGTATACAGCAATTAAATCTCCTTGGAGATCTGAAGTAAGAGAGATTCAGCGTCTTCAAGATCAAGCTCCGAAATGGAAGCGTTCCAGCGGTTTCTGACGTATGTTATAACCCCTCCGCATTGCTTGAGATTATTTACAGTAGTGTATGACGTGTAACCCTGTATCTGACCAACCACTGGACAACTTCTCAGTCAGCATTCAGCATTCATACGTCGTTTTAATCCAATGCAAATGTATTGAAATTGTACTGTAAACTGCGTATGCTGAATGTCAATATCTTAAAGTTATAATTAGAAGTCAAATAATTCTGGCAAACTTCAAGTATATCCAGTTCTTGACACTCCAGATTAGTACAGTCAATAGGTCGTCCACAAAAAAAAAATTGCCATTTGAATTTAAAGTTACAGTACAGTTGGTATAAGTAGTAAAGATATTTGGCGTCAGGAACCTTATGCTCGAAGTTGAAGATATATAACGACATTGTGCGAGTGAGCAACCGGTACCTATACTTTTATTTTGTTAATAAAGCCAGGGTCTATTTCTTTAATAGCACGCTGCTATAAGTGTAGGTACTCTTTGATATGTTTGTAATATTTGTTATAACATAAAAGTAATACACGTGATAACCAAGGGTAATTTGTATGGCTGGTGTGTATAGGGTGTGCGTATTCTGTTTGTGTATTTGGGATTGCAAACTGGATCTTCTTAATGTGAAATTCACATAACAAAAGAGGCGTGAACTTCGGTTTGAGGAATTACTGGGAGATTTGTTTGTAGAGTTTATGGATATGTGCGTGTATGTGCATTGTATACAAGTGCGTTTCATATACGTTAGTTAATTTTAAAACCAGGAAAGTCATACTTTCGTTTATAAAGGATTCGTATACCAACGTTACCTATATGTTAGTAATTTGGGAAAGTACACACCGTTCCAGGGCGATATGTCAACTTTACTCGGCTGAAAGGAAATTTGTGTGTGCGGTGTATTTGAACAATATACAAGCAAGTCGGAGCGAACCCTTCACATCACTCTCTTTAATACATCCCAAAGTGTGCGACGTTTGACTCTATACACTCAATATTTTAAATGGGTTATTAGACCAACACGACTATATTTTTGGAGGGTCAAAATAAACCGTTGTGCACTGATAAATGAGGACGTGTTTTATTTTAATTGCTCTTTATATCGGTAATACCTACATCTTTGTCTACTTTATATATCGACGGTACCTACATCTATAAGTTATACTGTTTGGGTCTAGTATGTGCCCACGTTTAGCGGTACTCATAAACCTCATTATAGTATGCAATATGTTGACGTGTGGTGGGGCATCGATTGATCCACTCTTCTCAGAGGAAGGCAGTTCCGAGGAGGCGATCCGCACAAATCCAGCGCTACAGCTCATAGCCACGTACCGCCATAACTGACGCAACCAGCTTATTGATCACTGCACATTCATAGCAAATATCATAACGCTGTCAAACATAAATAGATTATTATTTTTAGTACACCACAGCTATTACCCGTGGCTGGCTTCAGTCCTGTCGTCTATCTCAAAGGAACTGTGAATTTTCTGAAATAAAGGTAGTTTATATCACGTTCCGCCGTCCATAAACTATCTATGCAAAAATCAGATAATTGGTTGATTCTCACGAATTTACTCGCCCCAAACGGGCGAATCAACTTTTTTGAGTAATAATATTTTTTCTGTCGGCGATTCGTATGAAGTTATTGTGGATGAATCGTTTGAGATGTGTTTTGTGATGTTTATTTGTGGATGAATCGACAACTTCTGAATAAAAATATTCCTCAATTAGCACATTTTGAACTATAAGCAATAAAGTACATAACGCACAAAAGTAATAAGGATTGGATTTACAAACTCTACAGATGTTGAACGATTGACTGAACGATTCAGTCTGTTTCAGTTATTTTCATAGTTTCGTATCATACGGTATTTTACTATGAGGACGGGCGGCAGATATCGACTCTATTTTTGTTCTGCAGAAAAGAGCCATCAGAGCAATACATGGCCTCCGCAGGTCCGATTTTCTAAAGAAACTGTTTAAAGATATTAACATCATGACGGTACCTTGTCAATATATCTATGAAAACACCATGTTACGTAAGATTTTTTTAAATATTTTTAGTAAGAGAGGTGAAAGATACAACTAAAGGACTAGAAATAGGGACCAATTCCTTCAACCAGGTCTAAGACTGGCTTAAGTAGATTCATCCTTCATGGGATACTGTATAAAATGTTACAATAAAATACCTCCCCACATACTCCAACTGAATGAAACGAAATTTAAATCTTGTGTCAAAGGTACACTATGCAGCCAAGCATATTATCATATAAGTTGGGGGATTACATCGCCGACAAAAATGCCTGGCTTAACGTTGGTCCTGCTTCACAAGGGCGCATAAACTAATTGATTAGTATGCGAAAATATTGTTGGAGCTGCTGATGATTGTAAAAACTATTTTTACATTGTATACATTCAATCTCTTCGTAAGTGTATAACTGCATAGTACATGTATGTGCACTATTTACCAACTATAAAGCTACCATTTACTGGGTACATCTTTCATTGACTTCAATGTGCCCTGGCGGCTGAGAGTATGTCATGCTCACTCAAATATCTAGCTGGTGGTGGCGTGTTGTTGGATCATTAAGTGGCGCGAGTGGCATGTTCGCAGAAGCGCACGTGGACGGCTTCCTTGCCATTATGCGTAAGCGCTGCGCATCGATGCTGGCGCGGGTGCGTGGCAGCCCCAGCGCCATTCTGGCCGTATGTGCCGGCCGCTGGGACTTGGTACTGATGGTACGTTGGATGAGCCTTCACGCGAGACCAAGCGCCTGACTACTTTGTACCTTTACTAACACTAGGCTAAGAACAATGTTACTAACCACTTTAGATTTGTATTGTTACTAACACTAGGTTAAGAACATTGTTACTAACAAATTTATGGACCAAGTCTGAAATAAATTTTATTATTATTATTAAGTTACCCTCAAAATGGTTGATTTGAATGGTGCTGACCTATACATATATAAGCACATCGAACATGACGATCGAACATGACGTATAAGTAGGGACTGGTCATCTCTTAGCCGCCACGGCTCTATTTTAATTTCTAAATTTCTGTACATAATGCTTTTTTTTTTTTGTTTGTTTTGTCTGTTTTTATTACGGACGCTTTTAAAGTGCACGTCTTTCTACATCGTTCTCACATGAATAAATTTAACATGAATGATGTAACCAATTTTTTGTAACAATATTTAATTTAAATGTACCTATTTACTTATTGAAAAATAAAAGACTTGTCCTTAATTAGTGGCGTCAGGTCTGACCATACTGGTCAACTTGTATCGGTTGACTTAGGTACAAAGTTACACTTAGATAAAACCGTTGAATTAAGACCTTTAAACTAAAAATAAATTTAAAATGTTTATTATTAATGTTCTTAGCAATTTTTCAACTACTAGTTTTGATTTACAAGACCCTAATATTAACTACCGTACACTATTTTCTACAGTGTTCCAAGAATTCAATAAAGCATGTCCTGTAAAAAAAGTTACAATCAATAGTAAACCAAAATTTAGTGAATGGGCCACTGCTGGTATTAGAAAAAGAAGAGACATTTTGTATAATTTGTATCACGAGAAATCATTGACTTCTGATCAAACCCTTCATGAATATGTAAGAAATGATTCTAAGATATTCAGAAGAGTCTGCGCTCAAGCTAAATTAATAAATCTAAATGAATAAGTAACAAAATTAGTATTTCTAATAATAAAATAAAAGCTGTGTGGCAGGTAATTAACAAAGAAACTGGAAACACAAAACAGCGAGATCACAATGAATTGTCTCTAAAAATGTATAATGAAAACATTTCAGATAAGTTAAAAGTTGCTGTGACACTAGAACATTTCTATGCCAACATCCCAATAGAGGTTACGAAATCTCTCCCCTCATCATCTACACTAGCTAAATCACTTCTCAAAGAAAACTTCAGTAAGGACATTCTTTGTTTTGCATTCAAGCCCATTTCTGTTGTCACAATTAAAAAAGCTTCTAAAAGTCTTAATACAAAAAACACTAAAGACTTATGGAGGATTTCCGTTAAGGTTCTTGTAAATATCATTGACACAATTGCCCCTGTCCTAACAAGCATATTTAATCAATGTTTACACAGAGGTACGTTTCCTGATTTAATGAAACATAGTAAGGTAGCACCAATTTTCAAATCAGGTAGTAAAGGTGATCCCTCTAATTATGGACCTATATCTATGCTACCAGCATCGACAAAAAAATCATGCTAGACCAGATGTTGTCTCATTTTAACTCAAATGGGATTTTACATAGTCGCCAGTTCGGTTACGAAAGATAGGTCGACGATTGGCGCGGGAGTAAAACTCATCAGTCACGTTTTGGAATTCTGGGAGAATTCCCAGGATGCAATTGGCATTTTCTGTGAACTCTCAAAAGCGTTTCACTGCGTTGAACACAATACACTGATCTGTAAATTACACCACTATGGAATTCGTGAACAAGCTGCTGATCTTGTTCTTTTCGATCTATCAAACGGGCACCAAAAAGTAAACTTTAATGGGGCTACGTCCGCGGAGTCTTTAGTTAAGATGGGCGTACCTCAAGGTTCAATTCTTGGCCCTTTCCTATTTCTAGTTTATATTAATGACCTTCCTTACATAATGGCTAACAGATCGGATACAATTTTATTTGCTGATAACACTTCTCTTATTTTTAAAATAGATAGAAAAGGTACGGATGTCTTATATGTTAAAGATAGTCTGGTGGTTCTTTCGAAATAGTTCGCAGCTAATAATCTTTTACTTAATGCGAACAAAACTTAAGTCTTAAGTTTTCATTACTAAAGTACCCCAAGTGAGTCTAAATTTAAAACTTGATGGCAAGAAACTAGATGTTATTACGGAAACTGTATTTCTAGGAATTACTTGAGATTCAAAATTGCAATGGGGCGCCCACATTAGAGCTCTTTCAGGTAGATTAAGTTCAGCTGCATATGCAGTAAGAAAAATAAGGCAGTTAACTGATATGGCCAGCTAGGCTAGTATACTTTGCTTATTTCCACAGTACTATGTTTTATGGCGTTCTGCTGTGGGGATCGGCAGCTGACGTAGATTCTATTTTCTTTTTACAAAAGAGGGCAATCCGCGCGATCTATAAGATAGGTCCTCTCGAGTCTCTTAGATACTAACTCTGCCTTCTCTTTATATCTTAGAAAGTATTTTGTATGTTCGCAAAAACTTAGCACTTTTCAAAATAAGAAGCGATTTTCATAATATAAATACACGTAGTAAAAATGAAATTGTGATACCCAAATTTAGATTAACTAAAACAAGCAAGTCATTTCTTAGAAACAGTATCCGCTTTTATAACAAGTTGCCAAAGTCAGATAAAGAACTTAGCGATGGAAAGTTCAAAACCCACATCAAACGTATCCTTATCAAAAATGAGTATTATAAGATTAAAGACTACGTTGAAGACAAGGAAGTTTGGCAATAATTCCTTCTGCACATGTGGCTTCCCTGGTACCTCATTAACGGCATCGCTATGTAAATGTCTATTAACTGCTCACAAATAACGAAGTGCATTCAAAAGAAAAAGTTTTATTTTATTTTCTTCTTTGACATAATCTTCTCATTATTTGAGATTATTTTCCACTCTTTACTTATGGCTTTGTAGACACGATTTCAATTCAGATTTGTTACAGCTTTTTTTTTTTTGGGTGGGAAATCATCAAATGACGTCTCCCGCTCTGGGCGGAGCGGAAGGGCGTGTCAGACTCTTACTGACTAAAACCCACCCGTGTTCCTTCAGTTGCCTGTGCGCCAGGGCCACGGTAACTCTTTCGAACAATCCGCGACCCCGGCAGGCATCGGTCCTATCGGACCCCGTCAATGGTGCTGACATCTCTTTGAGGCGCGCGTGGAACACGACGCGCCGTCGACCCGGGCCTGGTCCTTACCGGACGGCGAGCTGCCCATTGCTCGCCGTCCGCAAGCCCGCGCCTACGGTGGCCGGGAGTCGGCAATCGACTCCCGACGCCCAGGGTGTCTTCTCCTCCTGCGGCGGCTAGGGGCACGAGGGCGTAGAGATTGCCTCTCCCTCTCGCGCTCCGCCTCCTCCTTCGCGAGCATTACTGCTTCGCAGAAGGAGGTGACGGCTTCCCATTCCCTCTCGCTCCGTACCATGGCCTGAACCAGGGCCGGACGCGAGAGGTCGCCGCCGCCGATCGCCGCCACGAGGACACGGCGGTGCTCCGCCCAAGCCGGGCAGACCTCCACCGTATGCTCCACCGTGTCCTCCGGTCGATCCACACAATGGTAACACCCGGGCGTTTCCTCCCGCCTTATCCGAAACAGGAACCTCCCGAAACAGCCATGTCCGGTGAGGACCTGCGTCAGGCGGAAGGTGAGGACGCCGTGGCGCCTCTCAAGCCACTCCTCAAAGAGGGGTCTTACCGCCGCAATTGTGGCGTGCCCTGCGCTGGGTTGCGACAGTCGCACTCTCCATGCCGCCATGAGATCCCGCCGGAGCTCTGTCCGCTGTGCCGTGATTTCTCGCGGCAGCGGAGTTACGCCCCGGCGTTTCGCCTCCTCGCGCCACTCCCAAACGTGCGCGAGGACCTTTGCCTCCAGATCCCACGGCGGCAATCCGGCTAGGAGGCTCGCCGCCTCGCAGGAGACCGTGCGGTATCCTCGTACCATCCGGATGGCCATGACCCTTTGGGACGCTTTCAACCGGCGGGCTGGCCGGAGCCTTAGCGACCGCGCCCACACCGGTGCCCCGTAAAGGGCCAAGATTTGTTACAGCTGAAATGGCAATCGTGTAATTTGGTTTAAATAGGCTTTTATTTTTATTATTTTATTTATCTTTTATATTGATTCTTCTATATTTTGAGAATGTGCGAACTTTGTAGGCCTAACTTGTAGACTGTAGATTTGTAGACCTTTTTCTATTTTGTTGAGTACCTGTTACTTGTTGACAGGCCTACACTGTCCTCCCATATCTATTAACACTGTAATTTGAAAACATTGTGAAAGCCCCTTATTTTTAATAGAGGGCCCGTGGAGTTTCTTGTCCGTTCAGCTCCACAGGTACCAGCCACGCTTTGGAATGGGCAACTAGCTGCATCTTTCTGAGCGACTGACCCCTTGTCAATTAAAAATGCCTGTAATTGGTTTATTTGAAATAAATGGTTTGAGTTTGTTTGTGAAAAAAGATTTGAAGAAATTGAACAAAAGCGTGTAAGTTTAAAACATAACTATCCCAATAACAATAACACCAGCGGATACGAAATAAAATATTTAAAAAATATGTAAATAAAAATAAATAAACAAATTTTCCTTCTTTCTTTGAACTGTTACTCAACTCAAAGCATTTATTTCAAATAAACCAATTACAGGCACTTTTGAATTGTCAAGGGGTCGGTCAGTCAGAAAGATGAAGCTAGTTGCCCATTCCAAAGCGTAGTAGGTACCTATGGAGAAGAACGGGCAAGAAACTCCATGGACACTCTTTTAAATCAAAATATGGTTACAAATTATTGGTTACATCATTCATGTTGAAATTATGCATGTGAGAACGATGCAGAACGTTAAAAGCGTCCGTAATAAAGAGACGACAACAATTCCAATATTAACTTAAAATAAGCCGTGGCAGCCAAGAGATGACCAGTCCCCACTGACGGCGCCCGTTCACGAACATGACGTATGGATCAGCACCATTTAGCTCAAACATTTTGAAGGGAACTTAATGATCCAACACACACGCCACCACCAGCGAGACATTTGAGTGAGCATGACATACTCTCAGCCGCCAGGGCACATTCAAGTCAATGAAAGACAAACCTAGAAAATGGTAGCTTTATAGTAGGTACATAGTACTCACACGGGTGCTATGCAATTATACAATACTACAAGATTGAATTTATACAATGTAAAGACAGTTTTTACAATCTTCAGTAGTTCCAAATGCTAATCAATTAGTTAATGCGCCCTTGTGGAGCAGGACCAGCGTTGAGCCAAGCATTTTTATCAGCGATGTAATCCCCCAACTTATAATATGCTTGACTGCATAGTGAGCGTTTTATACAGGATTTAAATTTCGTTTCATTCAATTGAAGTATATGGGGAGGTATTTTGTTGTAACATTTTAAACAGTACCCCATGAACGAAGAGTCTACTTTAGCCAGCCTGAAACCTGGTTGAACTAATTGGTCCCTATTTCTAGTGATATAATTGTGTCTTTCACCTCTTTTACTAAAACTATGTAGATTTTCCTTACGTACATGATGTTTTCATAAATATATTGACAAGGTACCGTCATGATGTTAATATCTTTAAACAGTTCCCTTAGAGAGTCGCGCCTGCGGAGGCCATATATGGCTCTGATGGCTCTTTTCTGCAGAATAAAAATAGACTCAACGTCTGCAGCCCGTCCCCATAGTAAAATACCGTACGACATAATACTATGAAAGTAACTAAAATAGACTAGCCTCGCGGTACCTACATCAGTAAATTGACGGATTTTTCTCACAGCGTATACCGCTGAACTGAGCCGTCCTGCAAGGGATGTTAAATGAGGACCCCATTGAAGCCTTGAGTCGAGCGTGATCCCCAGGAAAACAGTTTTATCGACGAATTCTAGTTTCTCTTGATTTATTCCTATCTCACAATTAGTACTTTTGTCATTTGGTAAAGAAAATCTTATACATTTAGTTTTTTTCCCATTTAATACTAAATTATTAGCTGTGAACCAATTTTGGATCTACAGTAGGGCGTTATTTACGTCGTCAAGATTTGATGCACGTCTATTAATTTAAAAAATTAAAGAAGTATCGTCAGCAAATAACACCATTTGTGGTTGGCTTTTCAACAAATGGGGTAGATCATTAATATATACTAAAAAGAGGAAAGGCCCCAATATCGAGCCTTGTGGTACACCCATTTTTACTTTTAAACCGAGTGAATTGACACCATTTATTTGAACTTGCTCTTGTCTATCATTTAAATAAGATTTTACTAAACTGAGCGCAAGTTTTCCAAGTCCGTAATGCTCAAGTTTCAATATTAAGGTTTCATGGTCGACGCAATCAAATGCCTTGGAGAGGTCACAAAAGATTCCTACGGCGTCTTGGGCCTCTTCCCACGCCGTAAATATGTGTTTTAATAAGGTGACACCGGCGTCAGTCGTACAACGTCCCTTGGTGAAACCATACTGTTGATCATGTAAGATTTTATTTGTGTTAAAATGATTGTGCATTTGATTCAGCATTACCTTTTCAAACACCTTGCTGAAAACCGGCAACACGGATACGGGTCTATAATTATTGGTGTCTTTACTGTCCCCTAATTTGAAAAGTGGTATTACCTTACTATATTTCATTAGATCCGGGAAGACTCCTTGATCCACACACAAATTAAATATTAAGGCCAAGTACGGCGCTATAGTCTCAACAATGGAGGTACAAACTTTGATAGACATTCCCCATATATCTTCGGTTAGTTTGATCTTGATTTGCTTGAAAGTTTTTATTATTATTATTGGGTTTATATGCTTAAATTTAAATTCAATCGGGCAGGATGAAATGTTTGCTCTTAATAAGTCAATAGAACGCGAGGGGGACGAGTTTAAGGTTTCAGTAGTTTTAAGTGGGATACTGGTAAAGAAATTTACAAATTCTTGAGCAACTTCTTTCTTAGTGCTTATGGGACCACGTGAAGTCTCGAGATTGAAATCATTATTATGTCTTTTATTCCTGTTAGTTTCATTATTGATAATTTTCCAAACCGTCTTTATTTTATTATCGGCTGATTTGATCTTGTTGGTACTGTACAAGGCTTTAGCTACCTTGCAGGTATTTTTGAAAGTTTTAGAGTAAGTAGCAACGTATTTATTAAAAGTTTCAGAGTTAACATAAGGCTTAAGGCCATACAGCTCAAATATTTTTTCCCTAATTTTCCTTATACCCTTAGTTGCCCAGTCACTGAACAAAAAATTTAGGCAAATAGTTTTTGTTTTCTTTTTTAGAGTAATATTAAACTCGGTGCGCACTACCGAAAAGAATTCCTCATAAAATTCATTTACATTATTTATAATATGGCCCGGTAAACTTAACTTACTAATTAAGTTATTGTTAAATCTATTTAGATTGTTGGTTGTTATTTGTCTAGATTGTATCTGAATTTTTTGTAATGGTGTGTAGCACTTGAAAGAAACGGTTTGACCGCTGTGATCCGAAGGGAGATAATTTACAATGGCTTTATCTATGTAGTCACAGCAACAAAAAACATTATCAATACATGTAGCAGAATTTTTAGTTATGCGGGTTGGTTCTGAAAATACATTTGACAAATTAAATGATTTAAAGAAACTTAATAATCGACTGTTATTTGAACTATTCTCTAAGATATTAATATTGAAGTCACCACAGATAATTAGCGATTTTTTACTAGTTGCGAGTTTTGCTGGAAGATCTTCCCATTACTGACTCAAATATGGAGTAGTTTTGATAAATTGGGGGTCTGTAAACGCACACTAAAACATGCTTATCTAGCTCAACACAGGACAGTTCAATGTTATGTTCTACCGACAAATCAACTATATCTTTACGAGTCTTAGATTTAATAGAATTTCTAACTAAGATTAGTGAACCCCCACGCAGCATAGATTGTTAAGTTGAAGTTACGAGGAAGGACATAAGGCAATAGAATGTCCGAATAAAAAGAAGGCACAAAAAGATGTGGTAGCACATCATGTGGCCATGGTCGAAGCAATAATTACTTATAATGTTTCAGATTTAGAAGGTAATGCTGTAAATGCATTAAACTGTACTGTCTTTTAGATTATTCTAAATGATTTTTTTTTACTTATTATTTCCAAATATATCAATCACTCTTATCACTTCTGTGTACTTTTTTCTTAACTTAATTGCATAAAATTCAAAATGTGCCAATTGCCTTCTACGTATTTCTGGAGTTATCGATTCGCACACAAATAAATTTACTTCGTGCGAATCGTCTACAGAAAAAATAATATTACTCAAAAGGGTCGATTCGCCCGGCTCGAGCGTGGTAATTCGTGCGAATCAACCAATAAGCCCAAAAATCACGTCGCGTCGGTCCGTTGAGGACAAAATATCAACAAACACACTTTAGCATTATAATATTAGCGGGCATAAAACATAAAAAGCTAACGTTACGTCACGAAAATATTCCTTCATTCGATCATAAGCTGCGTATAAGAAAGTTGGATACTTGACGGGCTTCCATCCGGCGCGGCCGACGCCGACGGGTCCTGCGCGGCGCTGGCGGCTCGCGGCGCCGGTCCGGCACGTGTCCGACCTGGCTGTATGTAGGTCAACGTCACCAAGTAACTAGACGCCGAAAACCAAAGTTTAGGTAACCAGGCGCGCGGATACTTGATGTTTTCGACAAAATTCCTTGGCGCTGGGTGCTAACTAAAACAATCTCAAAAATCTACATCTCTCTTATCACACAATCACACAGTCGCACAGACATCCTCAGAAACTTTCGATGCATTTGAAAAGGTCATGGTCAACCACACGGCAATGGTCAATGGTGAACAGTTTGACCTTGAAAGCGTCTTTAGCATTATGGACGTGTGATTGATCATACCAGTTGGATGACTATACTGTCATCTTCTAAATATTTTTTAATTCTATTTTGTTGTCAACGTATTAGAAAAGCAAAGGCACTTCTGTAATAAATTTTCTCGTGTGTCACGACCTGACCAGCTCTGGGGAAGAGTTACTGATTGTGGTTTTTGTCAACGGCCTGCACTAACCCAAATATTATAATAAATTGAGTTACTCTTCCTCCCCCCCCCGCCCCTCCCGCCGAGCCGCACCCCGCCCGGTCACGGAGGTACCTTTATAACAACACTGACACTATACAAGAATACATTATGTTTTCGGTAATTATATTTATTGCTTCTTGTTATAATCTACATAGAATAGTTTTGCCTCATTTGTAACGTTTCCTGGAAAGTTACCATTATTTTGTTTCAATATACAAAGAAACGACTATATTCCCTGTGTCACCGAGCGCAACGACTTTCTAAAGCAGAAAGTGTATGCATGGGCGCACCGTATTCGTAGGTATATGCGGCGAGTAGAGCGACATACTCAGAATCGCACCTTCCAGAGCAATGAAGCGATGGTGGGTTTATAGGGATTGGGAGCGACCAGACCAGGTGTGACTGACACGTGCCTCCCGGATGATGATGCCATGTGTTCTTTCTGGCACAGTATCTGGTCGGTGCCTGTCAGTCACAACGAATGTGATTGGGTTCGGGAAGTCGAGCGAACCTGCGATCCAATACCATAAATGCAGGCTATTACCATCTGCCCCCAAGATGTGGCTCGTGCAGTCCGTTCGTTGCCTAACTGGAAGTCTCCAGGACCGGACGGGCTGGACTACTTTTGGGTCAAATGATTTCTAAGGTCGCACACTCGCTTGGCGGCTCATTACCAGACTGCTTTGGTGTCTGGTTCGCTACCCCAGTTCCTAACGACAGCTGCTGCATAAATCAGGTAGCACCGCGGAACCCAAAAAATATAGCCCAATCACGTGTTTTGCGACGATCTAAAAAGTTCGTACACCCATTTTGAGAACTAAAATTAACAAACATATAGACACCAACTCCATCATATCTGCCTCTCAAAATGGATGTAGGAACGGGTCCCGTGGTACTACGGAGCTACTCCTCATTGATATGGCCATTAGCCAACAGGTTCATCGTTCCCGAAAGGATTTGTCAACATGTTGGATAGATTACAAGAAGGCCTATGACTCGGTGCCACATACATGGCTCATGAGGGTGCTGGAGTTGTATAAAGTAGATGCAACTCTGCGCACCTTCCTTTCGAAACTTAGCCAATGCCAGTCGTCGTTCAGAACTAATTTCGAGATCAACTGAGACCAATAACCTTTTGGACTAAAATTACTATACAGATTATGACACGACTTTTTCATGGGAATACTTTCATCCGCAGCACTATTAATTCCTTGGGTAAAATGATTATACAGCTTCTGAACATTCGTTGTGTCTACAGAAACCGATAAATGTTTAGATACTAGCGCTCCAAGAGAACTCCAGTCTGCTAATTTATAATTTCAAGGTTTCGAAACGCGTAAGACATCTCAATAACGAATTTTAATCCTAATAAATAAATGGTCGCTTCCCAAGTTCTCGCTTATGACTGCCCATTTGAAATTAATTGCTATATCAGCGGAAGAAAAATGAAAAGAAAATGTAACATCTGGAGACGATTCCTGGAGATAACTATTGACGAGTTTTGAACGCGTATGCTGTCCATAATAATGGATTATTAAGTGAAATATACCCAGATTCTAAAGCTGATTCATAAATTTGTTTACCCCTGCAATCATTCTTGTTCGACCAGTTAGTGTGGTGAGCATTAAAATCTCCCACTATCAAACATTTTTTGGAAACTTTCAGAATATATTGTTCCAATCGCTTTGCGTAGTACATACGTACAGAACTAGGACAATAAACCAAAATGATGTGCTCGATACTGCCGCAATTAATTAACCTAATACATAAAGTTTCGATTCCACCATTACTAAAACTAGCCGGTACCTCCTGCACCTTATAGAGTTGTGTGTAATAATGGCGATACCTCCATAAGAGTCCTCCCTATCTTGTCTATAAATGTTATATTGACTTACATTAAGCGTTAATTCGTGCGTTTTTGTTATTTAATTTATATGTAAATGAGCTCATCGAGCGACTGAGCAGCACACATGTCGGCTGTCATATAGACGGTATATGTGTCAATAACATAAGTAACGCGGACGACATAGTGTTGCTCAGTCCCTCGATGAGTGGACTGAGGAAGCTTCTCACGATCTGCGAGACGTATGCGGAGGTGCATGGCCTTAAATACAATAAAAAAAAAGTGACGTGTTAGTGTTTACGGCACCTAAACAACAGCCCCGTCGCACGGTGGATCGAAAATCGGCTGTAGAAGACATAGGATCTCGATTTCTTAAATGTTATTTTTTTTGCTGGAAATGACTTCTGCTGATCATTACTGTTCTATAAAATGTCATATGAAGTAAATGTGTGCACAAATGGAAGAGTTATAATTTTTATAAGAAAAAAATGTATGGAGCTAGTATGAAAAATCGAATTATCTCCTAAACGGCATGTTTAACCGTAATATCCTTGGAGGTGGTCATAGTGCTAATTATTTATAATTTTTTGGTTGCGGATTTGACGAAAAATTTCATGCTGTTTTTTTTAAAAATCGTCAAAATATTTTCATTTGTTTTTTCATATGAAACGATTCCTTTTAGTGTTTATGTTGAAGAACACGGACTTTTAACTACACGTAACATAAAATAGCATCACTCCTATATTTCCGAAGGAGTTGGCAGAGGTTTATAGTACACCCACACGTAGACAACTATGCTTGAGCTAGATATTTATCAACACATCATGAGTTTTAAAACTTTTCATACAACCAAGTTACCAATTGTTTACTCTTCTAATGAGTCCGAAAAGAAGTGATTAAGTAACTACACTGATTAGGTCTTCTAATGAGTCTTTATAGGTGATTTAATGATTTTCAATATCTCACGACAATACCAACTATGGATTACATTCAACTTTTCCTGATAAGTAAGCTAATTTGTTAATTAGCAGTGCTATGAGTTCTAAGAATAGTTAGTGACAATTATAAATTTTCATTAGCTAATGAGAAGATAACTAATGAGGGTAGTTACCTAATTATTGGCGTTTTTCAATAAAAGGGCTAAAGTTTAGTTTTATAATTTAGTTTGTTCACAACTGTGTAACTGCTAACACTAAATCTGCGACTATAAAATCTTAGAATGGAAAGTTTAATCACGAATTTAGACTTGTTTGTTCTTCTACGAAGTGAGAGTACTTCATTTGATCATGAAGTATTGTTCAGTGCAGTTGTATCCCGCATAGGCGATTGCCTGTCTGACGAAGATCGTGTTGTTCTCAAAGAATTTTGTCGGAGATTTACGCGAGCCGCTTTACAAAGGTGGCAGAAATCCAACCGATTCCTTGATAATTTCAGGAGAAAGTACGAGAATTGGTTGGGAGCAAATATTGATTGGCCGAGTTTTGTGCAAACTTTAGTTAATCAAGAACCAAGTGTTGATGAGATACCAAGAGCGCCCTCAGTCTCTCCAGAACCGTCGACATCAACGTCCATTGGAACAATGACGAAAAGATCCCGTAAACCATTCGAAGATCTGGGAAGTAAACAAAAAAAGAGAAGATCTGATGAACACACAGGCGAAGATTCCAGTGAATTGGCATATGCAGCTGCAGCACGTTTAAAAGAAGAAGGGCATGGAGATATCGCCTCTGTCATCGAATACATGATGAAAAATCCTGAAGCAGCCGCTAAATTAAATGAAACGCTTAAGAAACCAGCGAAAACAATCATATTTACGTCAGAAAAGGCGCTTGGATTGCTTCTTTCGCTAAAACTCTCAAAGTGGCAATATATTACGTTGCGAGAGGCTGCCATTCGGGAAGGTGCTAAGGATATTTATCCATCTTACTATAAAGTGCAACAAACTAAGCTTGATTGCTACCCTCCGAAGCAATCAGTGACAGTTACTGATTCATCGGCTAGGATTACACTTCAAGCTTTACTTGATATCACAGTTACAAGAATCCTTCAAAGCCTTTCTAAGGAAGAGCATAACAAGCAGTTGAAGCTGATATCCAAGTGGGGATTTGATGGTGCTTCTAACCAAAGCCGATACAAGCAGAAAATGGAGGGTGAGGAAGATGACTCGAGCATTTTCATGACCTCCTTGGTGCCACTTAAACTGACAGATGGAGACAACATCTTATGGACGAACCGAAAACCATGCTCAGTTTTGTATTGTCGTCCAGTTCAGTTTACTTTTGTAAAGGAGAGTGAAGCAGTTGTCCTTGAGCTGAAAAAACAAATGGATGAAGAAATTGAGGCCCTTATCCCCACAGAGTGCAATAATAATAATAGGGTGACCCATGAACCAATGATGACGATGATCGACGCTAAAGTTTGCACTTACCTTTCTGAAGCTAGATCAAATGCATCGTGCTACCTGTGCTTAGCAAAGCCTACAGAAATGAACCGCTTAGATGCTGTAACATCAAGAATTGTGTGTTCTGACCTGTATGAATTTGGCTTGTCATCCCTACACGCCCGTATAAATTGTATGGAATGTCTGTTACACATTGCATACAGGCTCGACTTCAAACGGTGGGCAGCGAGAAGTGATGAGCACAAAGAAATGCTACAGACAAGGAAGAAAATAATTCAAAATAAATTCAAAGATGAGCTCAATCTGTTGATTGATATAGTAAAACAAGGCTCGGGAACCACCAAAGACGGGAATACTGCAAGAAAATTCTTTGAGTTTCTTAATAAAACCGCAGCTATAACCGGTTTGGATGAAGACCTCATCAAAAGATTTGCTGTAATTTTACAAGCAATTACATCTGGAGAGCAGGTCGATATAATAAAATTTAGAGATTATGCCCGCAAAACAGCAGAAAAGTACGTATTATTATACGACTGGTACTACATGTCGTCAACCGTTCATAAATTATTAATCCATGGGGCTGACATAATTGAGAAAAATAATATTGTGCCGATTGGGACTCTCTCGGAAGAAGCCTCAGAGTCTCGAAACAAAGATTTTAGGAGGTTTCGAGAACATCATTCGCGGAAAAGAAGCAGGCAGGATTCCAATCAAGACATTTTAAATATGCTTGTTGTTTCTTCGGATCCTTTGCTAAGTGCACAAAGGCCTAAGTTAGATGCCAAGAAAAAGCAGAGCTTTTTTGCTGAAACTCTCGACTTAATTCAATTTCAGGAAACTGAGTTCGAGTTTTTGGATATATCCAATCTGGATGCTGACTCAGAATTGGAGTCTGACAACGAGAGTGATAAGGAAAGTTTGTAAAAAAATTATATATGTACTTATTTGTAAATTTGTATTTGAGTCTGTTTGGGTTTTTTTTTGTAATATTTAATGATATTTTGTTTTTTTTTTATTTATTTTACTTTATTTTACAAATGCTTAGTATTAATTCCTTAAATTAAATTATTTTGTATATAATATAACTTTATATGTTACTTAAATAAGAGTTTGATAATCTTTTTTTATTTAAATTAATAAAAATGTGTCAAAAAACAGCAATTTTTTTATTTAATTTTTCTTGTTTTGTGTGTTCTTAATATTTGGGTTAATAACATATCGAACTTTTTAACTTGGACACTAAAAGGGATCGTTTTACATGTAAAAATAAATAAAAATATTTTGACGATTTTTTAAAAAAAACGGCATTAAATTTTTCGTCAAATCGGCAACCAAAAAATCATAAATAATTAGCACTATGACCACCTCCAAGGATATTACGGTTAAACATGCCGTTTAGGAGATAAGAGGCAGTGCTACGAAAACAAAACTGTCAGAACTTCAACGATCGCAAAATAAATTAATAAAAATGCTTTTTAACTATCCCTATTTAACATCACCTTCAAAAATCTATAGTGACAAAATTAATGAACATCAAGCAACTCTATATCTATAATACATGTATATTCATTAATAAAGTGCTTAACAAAAAAATACACACAACATTATACTAACTCAATATCGACAAGTCAGCCAACGAAGCTCACGACGAGCGAGCCTAATAGTGCTACCTAAAACTAGAACCAATTATGGCAAAAAAATGGTTACTTTCGAAGGAGTGCAACTATATAATAAATTACCATCAAGTATTAGAAATGTACACTCACTCAATGCATTCAAAATTCAGCTCGGTCAGTATTTAACAGCAAGTAAAACACCCTCACAGAAATGAATGCGTTGGGTGGGTCGTGTTTGTGAAACTGTACATAGAGGTGAAGTCAAACCTTTTTAAATTGTTAACATTAATTTATTGTTCTCAAGTAAGTGACATTTGTATATGTTTTAATTGATAATAAAGATTCTTTAAACCTAATTCGATTTTTCATACTAGCTTCATACAAATTTTTCGTAAAAAAAATATATTTCCTTCGTTTTTGGGCAGAATTAACTCGGGTGTCATTTTTGTACATAGTAATGATCAGCAGAAGTCATTTCCAGCAAAAAAAATAACATTTAAGAAATCGAGATCCTATGTCTTCTACAGCCGATTTTCGATCCACCGTGCGTCGTGTACCTCCGGTATATCTCAACGGCGTTGAACTGAATGTGGTAACTCAATTTAAATACTTGGGTCATGTTGTCACCAGTGACCTACGTGATGATGGGGACATAGAACGCGAGCGCAGGGCGTTGGCGGTGAGGAGCAATATGCTCGCCCGTAGGTTTGCTCGCTGCACGGCAGACGTCAAAGTCAGTTTATTTAAAGCGTTCTGTCAGTCCTTCTACACGAGCGGCCTATGGGTGTCATATACGAGCCGAGCCTACAACGTCCTGCGCGTGCAATACAACAATGCCTTCAGGATGCTGTTGCGGTTGCCGCGACGTTGCAGTGCGTCGGGAATGTTTGCTGAAGCACGTACGGATGGCTTTCACGCCATCATGCGTAAGAAAGCGGCTTCCCTACTGCAACGTTTGCGTAGCACTCGGAACGGCATCCTGAAAATGATTGTTAGCAGAGTGGACTGCCCCATCCAAAGGCACTGGGTAGAATTAGGTATAGGTTTATGTTAAATAGAATTAAGTACTAACAACAATAACATAGCATGTAAGCACAGTTTGTTACTAACCACTAACTACGTATGGACTGCTTAGGTCTGAAATAAAGATATTTTATTTTATTTTTTTATGTTATTTAATTCAGGGTTTAACCAAGTTTCACAAATCAGGGCATTATGAACTCGTTCTTGTGATAATAAAAGTTGAAATTCTTGCAATTTAGGTTTTAGGCTCTGTGCATTCCACTGCATTAAATTCAATACAAAATCCTTACTATTAGCCATATTTAAATAAGTTAAGTATTTTCCTCAAAATATCTACGTATGCAATTACTTTAACAATATAAGTTACAAACTCTTCAAAAATAAAATTACATACCATTTTAAGTTTTTCAATAAGACTGGTTTTAGACAAATACACATTCTTTAATTTTTCTAAAAATCGCTTGTAGACTAAAGGTTTTGATTTTTCCTCAGGCATAGTCTCTTCATCTTGTTCGGAAGACACCTCATTTAGATCTGTATTTTTTTTTTGTGACTTATTTTTTGTGGCCTGTTTCTTCCTTGAATTCCTTCCGAAAATTGAAGTGCCATTAAAAGTTCCGCAATATTCTCATCAATCATTTGTTCATTGGTTTCCTCATCATTTGAATTGTTTGTGTGAATTAACACCTCCGTTACTAAATTACTAAATGTGTTTTTACTATTATAATTATAACTTTGTGAATTTTTATTTCTTTGTAATTCTTCGTTAATTTTCGATTGCTCTGTCTTTATTGTATTATTTATTTTACTTGGAATCTTATAGTGTGACAAATAAACTTCAAGGGCCTTTTTATACGTGTAATTCAGTTCTGACATTATGTTCCTAATCTGTTTCTGTTTTAAAAACAACAGGCACCTTTTCTTATCCAATGCCATATAACTCACTTTACAATTTTTACATGTATATTTAAGCGTTTCGCAATTCTGGTGATTTCCAGCACATTTTTACTTTCTTTGTTGGACACGACCGACTTAAGTGCCCAAACTTCGAACAACTGGAACACTGACTGACTGGAAATATATACGAGGGTCATTCAATAAATACTTAGCCTACAAAAAGTAAACGAAAATTTTGGAAAAGTGGCAATTTATTTTTCAACATAGTCTCCTTTTAGTTCGATACACTTAGCCCAGCGATGCTCCAACTTTTTTAACCCGTCCGAAAAATAGTTTTTGTCAAACTCTGCAAAATAGGCCTCCGTGGCGGCGATGACCTCCTCATTCGATCCATATCTATTCCCGGCGAGTGATTTTTTCAGATTAGGAAACAGAAAGAAGTCACAAGGGGCCAAATCTGGAGAATACGGTGGATGGGGCAGCAATTCGTAGCGTAATTCGACCAATTTGGCCATGGCAACGGCAGACGTGTGAACCGGTGCGTTGTCGTGGTGAAACAGCACTTTTTTCTTCGCCAGATGGGGTCGTTTTTTCTTTAATTCGGCGTCGAATCGGCCTAATAAATCGGCATAGTAAAGCCCTGTAATTGTTTTACCCTTCTCGAGGTAATCGATGTAGATCACACCTTGTGAATCCCAGAAAACGGTGGCCATAACTTTTCCGGCCGATTTTACAGTTTTCGCCTTCTTTGGAGCACGTTCCCCGGTCTGGATCCATTGTTTTGATTGCTCCTTGGTCTCTGGTGTGTACCAGTGGATCCAGGTTTCATCGACGGTCACAAAACGACGCAAAAACTCCGCTGGATTCATCTTAAACAGCGCCAAACACGTCTCCGATGTGGTCGCACGGTTGCGCTTGTTTTCTGGTGTGAGTAAACGCGGCACCCATCGCGCCGACAGCTTTCTCATGCCGAGTTCCTCGTGAAGAATATGATGCACTGTTCCTTCTGAAATGCCTACAGTCTCAGCTAGCTCCCGAACCTTCAATCGGCGATCTGCCAATACGAGATCATGGATTTTTTTAATGTTTTCCTCCGTAGCAGCTGTTTTCGGTGCACCTGGACGTGGTTCATCAAAAACCGACGTACGGCCACGTGCAAACTCGTTGAACCAATTCTTGACGGTGGCCATCGATGGAGAAGAGTCACCGTACACAGCATCCAAGCGCTCTTTGATTTCGATGCGCGTTTTCCCTTCCAAAAATAGGAATCGAATCACCGAACGATATTGCTCTTTTTCCATTTTTGTAAAACCGATCGACACGTTCGCTTCCATAAGTTGTCAAATTAAAACAAATGAAGGGATTGGAATGAAAATTTGAAAAAAGAATTAAAAAAGAATGTGCTACACTGTGGTAAAACTCTTTTGAAACTACAGCGCCCTCTGGCGATGAGGCTAGGTACTTATTGAATGCACCTCGTATGGTTCAACTTTAAACTGGCACCCGTTACCACAAATATACGGCGGTAAAGTTGAACCCTTAAACCCTAAGCGAATAGTCTTCCTGTCTATCCATTTTTCTCCCTCAGTTTGTTTCTTTAACCTTCTTATAGAAATACTATCATAATCATATTTCAAATTGTCGCGAATTTCTTCTTCAGTCATGTCCAGATCCACGTATCTCACAATACCATAAGAAATCGTGATTTCATCCACTAACCGACAGTTGTCATCTAACCGTATTTTTTTTTTAATTTACCAACTTCTCAGACTCCTGTCTATCTACGAAGTAAACATAACTTTTGTAAGGGTTTTTATATTGAATTTTTGAGATTTTATGAATATTCTCGGATCTCAACAACTTAGCCATACCGAATTGTTGTGGTAATGTATATCTTCCTGTAATGCATACTATGTAGGTGATGCTGTTAATCATGTCAACATCAATTTTATTTGAGTTATTATTAATTTCTCTTGTTTTATTAATCGCCATTCTTTGTTATTTTTCCTCACAGTAATATATCCATCATCCTCCTCTATGATCTCCTCACTGTCCTGTCTAAATCTCTTTTCAGGGGCAAGTATCTGTCCTTTTTGCTTCTGCAATTTGTTTTTCTCTCTTCTCTCAATACTTTCTTCGACTTGTTGCTCACTCATTGTTGTCTTATCAACTATATCATCTACTTGAACTACTAATTCTGCCTCTTATTTCATCCATTATTAAAATTGAACATGATAAAATAAAATAGATAAGATATGTAGGGTATAAGTAACAATAAACTCGCCGCGCAAAACTACGCTCGCTTGTCTAACGTGCATACAAAACGGCGTCTCGCGCGCGACTGTATGAGACTTTTTAAACACTAAGACCCTCCACAATCGCGAGATATGCAGATTCAGGGAATATTTCCTAGAAGCCGGCGTGGGGATGCATCGAGATGTGATCGCGGTGGACAAGGGCCTCACCCCGCTGTCCTTGGCTAAAGAAAACTGGCGCAAGCCAGTAGTGCTTGACACTAATGTTCTCATGGAAGTATAGCAGAGTAAGGAGCTTCACGGACGCTTTTTCCGGGCCCTACATGGACCCGATATAGATCTACTGGCGTCCGTAGCCTGGCTACGTTTCTGTGACCTCTTTGGGGAAACCAAAAGTTTTGTCTGTGCAATTATGGTCGAAGTTATGATGACGTTGTTCGTCATCATAAAACTTCCAAGCCACGTTCAAGATCTAAGCCTTAATAAATTCAAATCATTCATTAAACGTAAGTTGAGCCAGAAAGCGTTTTATACCGTTAAAGATTATATTGAGGACAAAAAGGCTTGGGATTGAGTTGCTCCAATATTTTTTTGCATACTAAATGTTTTGTTATTATTATAATTTTTTAATTTTGCTATTTTTTCATTTGTATTTTACATAAACTGTGACATTTGATAATTATTATATATAGAATCACATGACAATTTACTTTTTGAAGTATAACATTATTATTTAATTATTGTGAATGTGAGGACTATGTGCGTCACTTTTATTTATTTATTTATTTTCACTTTCTCAGGTGGTTTTAATGATGATCTGCCAGTTTGAGTGCTTTATGCGGGCTACCCAAATGTCCTTTCTCTAGTATTGTTCGTCTAGTGGTTGAGCTCCTTAAGTTCTGAGTTGAGCTTCACGATTACTGACAAATGCGTGCACTGACTGGACAGGTCCACTCAAATCTGTATGGTTCTTACCTCAAATTACCATTTCAGACACGAATCTACATGGATTTCACATAATCTGACCAAGATTATGTCTGGACTGTAAAAGAGACTGTGACCTCTGAGTTTGTTTCGGCCTTTCTTCTCAGAGTAGTCAGATAGGAAACGCCGACCTCATCTAGTTTTAAAATATGATTGACGTGTAAAAGTGTTTGTACAAACCTACTTACAGAAATAAAATCATTTATCATAACGGAGATTTATTGTGAAAGACGGCACGGTTGACATCTGTCGGGCACGCCATCGTCCGGCGGAATCAATCAGACACATTATCTCTGGTGGAACCCGTCTAGTTAACGAAGAATACTTGCATAGACACAACCTTGTAGCCAGGATTATCCACCAGCAACTTTCTCTGTAATACACCCTTGTGAAATCGTAAGTGCCGTACTACAGGTATGTTGCCGACCCAGTTCTCGAAAATGGAAATATACCACACATAGATACACAATAGATCACATTGTACTGGGATCGATTCATCATAACTGACTGGACTATTGTTGCCAATAATCCTGATATAGTGATGGTGGATCGAGTAGAGCGGCGCGCAATGTTTGTTGACATAACGGACCCGCATGACGGGAACCTCGTGAAAGCCGAGAAAGATAAAAATCAAATATCTTGACTTGGCTCACGAGGTTGTCGACATGTGGGACGTGGCCTCTGCGATCATTGTGCCGATAGTAGTGACATCCAATGGCTTAATAGCCAAGAGCCCCGACCAACAACTGAGGAGGTGCTCGTTGGGCAGCTGGATCAAGGGTTTTTTTTTTTTTTTTGATTCAGAAAGCGGTACTTCTGGACACCGTCCGTTCCTCTCTCTGGAGCCCTGACCGCCGGTAGGTTGGACCCTGTTCCCGATACCGGTGGGCTACAATTTTTTATGTTTATAAATGTTTTTATAATCTTATATTTAAAAGTTTAATTTATATATGTATACAGTGGGTTAGGTTAAACGAGGGACACACTTTAAGGGAGTGTAGTACTCATGAAAATGGACAACTATTAATATGGGGCGGACTCTTAAATACGAAAAAAAATATAAGCTGTTCCCTACATTTTGTTCCAGTTATGCGAACATAAATGTATTGAGCGGCTGGTTTTATTTTCGCGTTTTAAGTGTTGGTCCCGTAGTAAAAGTTGTTAATTTTCATGAGTCCTACACTCCCTTAAAGTATGTCCCTCGTTTAACCTAACACACTGTATAATGAAATAAAGGAAATAATAATAAAATTTATTTCAGACTTTGTCCATAAATTTGTTAGTATCAGCTGATGAGTTTACTGGCACCCGGCTTCTGATCTGAGAATTTCAAGTTGAGAACTTGTCAAACTGTACTTTAGTATTACTTAAGATGACAGACCACGAAATTCAAAACTTTTTGGCAAAAAATGTAAGATTCATTTCGGGGGCGACATTGAAGCAATCAACTTAAATAGGTAATGCCTAAAGTAGAGTGTGGCAATTTCTCAACTTCAAATTCTCAATTCAGAAACGGGGTGTGAAACAGCTGTTTACATATTTCACTGGTTGATTAAATATGAATACGGGCCTTCTGTCTTTTTGTTTGATATCCCGGGTTATTGGTGTGAGGTGCGCCAGCGCATGATCTTCAGCCATAAACAACGGCTGCTTGATTGATCTCCTAATTAAAATTTTTGTATTGTTATTCCGAGCGCCACTTAAATCAGGAATGTGTTTTACTTTATAAATGACCCACCTGGTCACAGAAATAAAACAGTGCTCATGGTTTTATTAAAGAAATATTATGATTTTGTGAAGATTTTGCTGGACGATTCATACGAGTATATGGACGTTAAATTAACTAGTAGTCAAGACATTAATTTCAATATAAAGTAGTAAGATAAGAGATAAGATAAGATATTTATTTCGCAAATATGGGTACAAAACAAGGTGACATAAAACATAAAATTAGCAACAGCCATATTTCACCAGAAGGCATGCAAAAGTACACGAGAGATGATACTAAGTAAATAATAATAAAGTTATACAATGTCAATAACAAAGATTGATTAACTATAATTACATTCTACACAACAGTCAACTTATTTCATATCGGAATTAAATTAAAATTAAATAAAATTATAAATTTAATGTCATATTTTCAATGTCTAATCATTATAGAAGAAATCAAGAAATTCCTTTATCCATTAAAAATTCCGCCACACTATAATACGCTTTGTCTACTAAAAAATTTCGAAGTTTTCTTTTAAATAACACCAAGTTCAATTCTTTCCAACTCCTCGGTAATTTATTATAAATGACTGGCGCCATGTAGCAGACACTTTTGCGCATTAAAGTCGTTCTCGCACTAGGGAGACATAGCCTACTATTATCACGCCTATTTCGTGGAAATAAGTCAGCTATGCAATCAAAACGATCAGGGTTTGACTTTACAAACACTGCCATTTCTAAAATATATATGCATGGTAAAGTTAATATTTTATTCTGTTTAAAATATGGCACGCAGGTATCAGTTGTTTGCAGTTTAAAAATGGACCTTATGCATCTTTTCTGTGCTTTGAATGCAGATTCTCTTTCAGTGGAGTTGCCCCAAAAGATAACACCGTATCGTAGGTGGCATTCAACTAAACCATGGTATGCAGACAGGAGTGCGTCTAGATTTACAACAGACGACAAAGTATGTAAAGCGTAAGCGGATGTGCTTAGTTTTTTGCAGAGTGACTCTATGTGTTGTTTCCAATTAAGTTTTTTGTCTATATCTAGCCCTAGAAATTTTGTACTTATTACATCGTTAACTGTGTCATTATTATATTGCACATGCAGATTGCTCTTATCTGGCATGCGTTGGTTAAAATGCATTATCTTTGTTTTGCTTAAATTTATTCTTAAGTTATTTTCGTCTAACCATTTTATTATTGATTTTAAAGAAATATTTATGTCACTTTCGTATGTATCTACACTTTTCGAAGGTATTGTCACGGTACTGTCATCTGCAAATAGGGTCAATGGTTGGTCAATGCATTGCGGTAAGTCATTAATATATAATATAAATAGTAAAGGACCCAACACGCTTCCCTGCGGTATCCCGTAACTAACAATTCGCTCGCCTGATCTAAATATCTCGTCTTGTTTATTAGTTAAATTAATTCTATTAATTTCAGTTATTTGACGTCTATTATGTAAATAAGACTGAAACAGGTCTAGAACATTACCCCTTATACCATAAGCTTCGAGTTTCTTCAGAAGTGTAGGATGATGTACATAATCGAACGCCTGCGTCATGTCACAGAAAATGGCGCAGACTGGGTTTCGTTTATCTACATTATTAATGACATTCTGCATAAAATCAAAAATCGCCATATTTATTGTTCTGCTGGGTCTAAATCCTTTTTGTTGTTCACACAAAATAATATTTTTTTCTAAGTATTTGTATAGCTCTTTGTAAATGAACTTCTCAAAAATTTTTGAAATAATCGGAATCAATGAGATTGGCCTATAATTTTCCATTAACTCTCTAGTAGTTCAAGTTCATAATTAAAAGCTTTATTGCAATGTGAATGTGGTAGTAACTGTACAAATTTTTATTACTGTCCATTCGTTCAGGGCTAACCATTAATTATTATGGTCTCATTTTTAAAAATGTATGGTTATTTTACGTGCACTAATCATATCGTTACACCACAAAGTCTCATGATCTCGTGTTCCATTTCCCGCAAACTGTCTTCCCTCTGTTCAGATGCACTTCATACAAATCCCACACAACACAGTGCCAATTAATGCAACAATTTGTTCCGTTTGTTTGTGTTTTTTCTGCATCACTCGGCAAGCGTGGCCCAAACCTTGTCTGCTGGCCGGACAGAGCTTTGATGTGCCTCTGGTAAATAATCTCTCTTTGATTGACTGTGTGGCTGTTTGATTGACATGGGCCTTGATTGCGACACTGTAGGGTAAAAATTTATCCACGCTTTAGTTCTTTGGCCTTCTTCGCGCTGCAGAGCCTATTTCGTAAATAATGTTTCATGAATCATGATAGTTACATAATATAACTAACAAAATTGAGAAAGGCAGACAGGCGCGACGCGATAGCGCTCGCGATTCGCGTCGCGTGTCGCGCCTGTTGTAGGAGCTTTTTGTACAACCTACCTACCTACTGCAGATTACATTCAATTACAGATACATAGCGCATTGTATTCCAGCAAATCCTAGGGATATACTTATTATGTTTGCAATGCCAGGTAAGAAAACTAAATGTAACTAGGTAGTTTCATAATATCGAATGTCTACGATACCTACATACTCGTATATACACACGCCTTCTTACAATGGGGCAAGCTACAGAACGCCACCTGCAAGATTCTTGCATACTCCTTTTACTTCGTTTATATCTGGTTGAAGGTCTCTGATCTTCATCCATACATAATACATAAATAAATCGAAACAGAACCGATTCGTGTGAAGGAAACAGCCATCAATACCGACGTCTCGCAGAGGAGTTACGTCATTATTCGGGGTTTGGGTCCCAGGACGTGTCGTATCTCGGGAATTCTTGAAAATGTTGTTGTCTCGGTTCCCGAAACTTTCAGGTCGAGACTCGATACATTGGCCACCACAGCTTACAATCCAAAAATTTTGAGTAAAACTGCACTTATTACTTTTGCGGAAGAACTGTATTGCAAACTTTTTGAAAATATTCAGACGTCAGATTTGGATATAATGGAAATGGAACCTATTACCCACACACAGCGCTAGCGGGTTAGTTGTGTGCTCTACAGTACACAACTAACCCGAACAGGCAATCAAAAAAAATCTATGGAAATGTACCCGAAATTCTTGTAAAAAAATCAAGCAGCAAACATTCAAAAATGAGTTTCAGTTGTTTGAAGCAATCGGAAAATGTACTGAAAGATTGGAACTACTTTACAAAGCTTTAAACACAATAAAACCGACATCTGTTAAAAACGAGGGTGTGTTCTCCTTGTCCGGTGGCATTATTACAAAATTCACCAACAAATTGCTTTTTTTATTGACACATCTGGCCCAAAATTATCCGATTCAAATTTTATGCTGAGGAGTCCTGAAGTCCTGGGACGTCCCGGGACTTTGATCGTTATCTCGTGTCCTGAGACTATCGAGACTTCCCAAACCCTAATTACAGTAGAATATCCCAGAAACATACAGAAAATAATTCCGACTATTCGCTCGCAGTACTTAGATAAGCTATAGGTAGTAGTAGGCAGTGAACTGCATTACAACTTGGCACACAAAGGACCTCAAGCTTATTTTACTTCTACTACTACGGTTTCCCTTCATTTATCAGAATTTTGCTGTACTGAGTGTGTTTCAATGAACACAAAGACGTAGACGTAGACGCGATATAGAATTTAATATAATTTAGGTGCCATCTTGTAGAGCTTGACTTGATTATGTACGATGAATATCATCCATTCGCCTGTCAAAATAACCCTATAAACTATAAAGCGTAGCTTCAGTTCCTGTAGACAGTTTCAGTTTGTGTCTGACCGGTCAGATGTAGCCGCAGGCAACTACAATCGGCTTAACTGCCGGAACACAACGCTCTTATAGCCACCGCACACTACAGGCAGGTAGAGAAGGTTTACTTAAAGAAGAACTTCTCCCTTTGGAGACATGTTCAAATTAAAATGTTGCGACTCGCCTAGCCTGATGAAGTACACATCACTTTGTTATTTACAGTGTGACAGCTTTGTGTTTTGAGTTTTGTTTACAGCTGGTGCCATGCGGATACGACGCTTTAGAAAGCCAAACTGTTACTTAAACCCGATGTATCATATAAACGTCTAGGTACTATACCAACACCTACGTGCTCTCGCGTATTGCACCTTCGGAATAGTATATCTGCGCCTACACTGCATCTGCTCGTGTCGGTGTGGGCGATCCCAGCAAGTTGTGAACAGATTAAAGCCCGTCAGCGTCACGCACAAATCTGCGTTAAACCGTAACCCGCACCGCCCACCGGCGCCGGCCGCAGGGCGAGCTGAATATCAATCGCATTGTGCCACGACGTCGACAAGGGCCCAGCCTCGGATTTACGCCTAGGCCCACAAGGCCCCGGCCTAGGGGCCCAGTCAGCCTAGGGGCCCTAAAGCTACCCCAACCAGGTAGCTTGCCAGCCTGACGGCAAGCGGATAGCAAATGCCACAGTCCCCACGCTTTGAGGGGAAAGGGCCGTGCTCATATCATGATACCTATGGAACCCATAGGAAAGAAAAAGAAATCTGACCTCTCCGTGGCAATACTTATGCTAAAAATAAGTTGTTTGAAGAAAGTAAGTTGTTTAAGTAGGTAACTTGAGTGTTAAGGAATACGAGGAAATGAACGTACTTGTTTAGAGACGTCGATTTATAACGACCGTTGAAGTAAATATGGTCACATATATAGCATAGACTGCATAATTTCTGATGTTTATTTATACTAAGTACTTAATTGAAGTCGGTTAAAAATTATCTATATTTTCTGTATTTTATTCGCTAAATTTCCAAAATGGTTTCGGGATGAATGGGCCTAAAATGTCAAGTACCTAGGGGCCCTGGGTCTCTTAGTCCGGGCCTGGGGCCCACCTAAATCTATTTGATTAACCTACTTAGATTAGTTAAGGCTATAATTACATAATTCGGAGAAATTTTATTTTGTCACGAAGTTGGTGGAATTGCATAGTTTAGAATAGAATAGATTATTATTGTTTATTGTTGTTGCAGTTGGTTAACGCATGATGTTGGTCAAAATTAATAATAATAATAATAATCTCCGTATCTCTACGTTGACGTCGTGGTGAGGGTTGCGCGCTCTGAACTCTAGGTCTGTGCCGGTAGAGATTTTACTTTTCTGACACAGGTCTAGGGTGAGGGTGGACCAAGAGAGATACAGAAACCCGCAGGGCAGCATGTGGCGAGCTGTTGGGCAGTAGCGACCCCGAGGAACCTATCTCCCGGGAGAAGTCTTGTTCCTCATGTCTGGCTTGCCTTTATTGACCGCCCAGAGTAAACACTGACGAAGACCTGAGCTCCCATCTCATTCTCTCCTTTATTTGCCGGCTTGAGTGGAGATTCGCAAGAGCAAACGTGCTCGGAGGAAGGAAGTCTTCTAGTAAGTGCAGGTAGGGATCTTGACCATCTTCCGGGCTCTGGGATCATTCTGATAGTCGTGGGATACCTCTCTACTCCTCAAGCACCTCAGAACAGGCTTAGCACGAGGACCGTTTTTTCGACGGAAGAGTAGAGAACAATGACGTTCCGTGTAGACAGTACTCGTACTACGGCAGCAAAGTAGAAAGAGTCAACTGCACTTTATACAAAATTCACTCTTTTACATAATTCGACTCAGAATTCTTTGTTTTGTCATTGGATTTTTTTCTGTTTGATTCTCAATGTTTACTGAATCACGTATATAAAGACAAGTTACAACAATTTTCGACAAGCGTCGAAGTAGGTACGTATTTTGGAACAAAAAAGTATTACAGTAATACTGGCCTTAACCATTTCCTTGGTAATGCCCTATTAAATATTATGTTAAATTAATATTGATGTAAAATAGGAAAAGATAGCTTTTTTCTTTTCAAACTCAAACTCAAACTCAAAGCATTTATTTCAATTAAACCATTTACAGGCACTTTTGAATTGTCAAAGAGTCGGTCAGACAGGAAGTTGAAGCTAGTTGCCCATTCCAAAACGTAAATCTCTATGGAGAAGAACGGGCAAGAAACTCCAAGGACACTCTTTTTAAATCCAGATATTACAAAATCCTGGGTACATTATTCTTGTTGCTTCTATATGCAAGAACAATGAAAATGAATCTTATATTAATTATCACAGTTTTGTGTTCAAAACGCTCTCCTGTATAATCATGATTTTGTAGATAATCGTATATACTTTGTGGCCGTCGAGTAGGAAGTTTTCTACTGTCTTTAGCATGGCGATTACGAAATCAAATTGTCTTCACTACCTTAGACAACTGTCAGTAGTCAGTGTGACTTTGACAGCTTGGAATAGAAAACTTTCTTCTGAAATAGTCTACATAAAAAAGGACCTAGACAAAGATCATTAGAAACGTAAGACAAAATAACAAATTGTAGAAGGATTTCAGCGGTGCGATGTGATAAATGGAGAAACGAAATGTCACATTGTGTAGAGAGAGCGGTGTCTATTCTTCGTAGAAATAGAAAGCGTCATGCTAAGCCTGCAGGACATGTTGCCCTCTTGTCGCTAAATCACTATGTGCTAGCGACCGTTTCCGTGGGCCCATTATTGCGTGTGCAAGTCACCGCCTGCCATTTTATCTGTTTATTTTATATATAAAACATTAGTCATGCAGGGGCCATAGCCTTTTCACAATTTTTGGTAACCAGTCTATCTTAGCCACTGAAATCCATAGTTCAATAATTATTTTTATTTCCATATCCTGCAATAGTCCGACACCAACCGGAGGTTGTCCTTGGGTGCACTTTCATAGTGTGTACAGGGATAATCTTCGGTCGGCGCCTAATTCCATTAAAAAATTTCTGGGGCCCCATGTTAACATACCGGGACCCCATGTTAACATATAAAAATAGTATTCATAAGTTTATTGTTCAAAGACAAAACACTGCACACAACTGTCAACATGAATATATCTCTATGAATTGAATTAGTTATTGTCTGTTATTAACAGTCAGGGAAACATATTACTAGGCAGACAGGCGCACCACGTGGTTTGATAGCAATTTCATTCTACTGATAAAGAATAACAGTCGCCATTTGAATATACGGACCATTCATATAGTCCTCCAGACCGTATTGCGGCCATGGCGGCCAATCTCAATGGAAACTAGCCTTCGGCGCGGGAGATATTGTAGTACACAAGTGTATGCGCAGACACAGATGCACTCTCTCTTACCTCACTCTCATAGTCCGATGGGATAGCAATCTGACACGACCGGAGAGAGATCAGGCGCGCGACCAACGGCTTAACGTGCTTTTACGGGGTATCACACTACCAACTTCTAAACTTCGGGCTGTTACTAAGAAATTCCTAATGGAAAAACCCAATAACACTTTGCCCGACATGGGAATCGAACCCAGGACCCCACGCACGCTCAGCAGTCGCGCTTACAACCACGAGAACAACGGGACGGACCATTTAAATTAATGGTCAACTTGCTTAATACCTAATATTGATAACAAGTATGATACTAAACCTAATAACAATGAAAAAACATAGGTAGCTTTTTCACACTCAAACTCAAAGTCAACTCAAAGCATTTATTTCAATTAAACCAATTTTGAGCACTTTTGAATTGTCAAGGGGTCGATCAGTCAGAAAGATGAAGCTGTTTGCCCATTCCAAAGCGTAGGTACCTATGGAGAAGAACGGGCAGCAAACTCCACGGACACTCTTTTAAATGGTGGTGGTTACATAATATTGCTTACGTTATATAGGTATGAGGAACAGGGTGTAAAGCTCACTCATACTCTATTGAAAAGGGAGGATCCTCCAACCAGACGGGTGTCGTGTCTGGTGGGCAACTGCTCGACGATTAATGTCGGGATGTTGTATATATGCTAGTTGCGCGCTAAACTTTGCTTGCGCGATGCAGGAGTTTGCGTGACGTCAGTCTGACGCGTAGCTCGCATGTGGCGTTGTAGATGCCACTACATCAGTCCCCCCCGGAGACCGGAGGTAGATAGTGGGCTGAGTCTTGTATCTTGCGATGCTTGCCAGGGCCAGTTGGGGTTCCAGTGAGTCGGAACCGGGTGCCGCATAGTTCACGGTGAGTCGGAACTGTCTGCGGTGGTACCCCAGTGAGTCGGGGTGGCGCTGCGTTATGCTCCAGTGCGTCGGATGTGGTACAGCGCCGGGTTGAGGCTGACTGCTGGCGTCGACCAGGAGAGGGTTTGAAGGCTCTGCTTGTGGACCGGCCGAGAGTGCAGTGTGCTGTGCCAAGGTTGCTGATGAGGCTGAGGGTGATGACCAGGTATGCGCGGTCGCTGCATGCTGGTGGTCAGGCTACCCGTTGAAGCCGTGGGTGCTGGCTGGCTGTGTGACTCGCCGCTCGAAAGCTTGAAGGAAGTGATGATGACGTCACGCTGATGTACTTGCACGAAGGCTGCGCTGGCGTTCATGTTCGGGGTCACCAGTATAGAGTTATGAGGAACAGGGTGTAAAGCTCACTCATACTCTATTGAAAAAGGAGGATCCTCCGATCAGACGGGTGTCGTGTCTGGTGGGCAACTGCCCGACGATTGATGTCGGGATGTTGTATATGCTAGTTGCGCGGAAAAATTTGCTTGCGCGATGCAGGATTTTGCGTGACGTCAGTCTGACGCGTAGCTCGCATTTGGCGTTGTAGATGCCGCTACAACGTCATCACATCATTCATGTTGAAATTATGCATGTGAAAACGATGCAAAACGTTAAAAGCGTCCGTAATAAAAATAAAAATACAATTCAAATATTAAATTATGGGCCTTACTCCCGTTTAGTAGTAACACGGTCACTTTATATAGCCTACTTCTCATTAACGGCTTGGTTAGAAGACTTGAAATAGAAATATTTTTGTTATAGATTAATGTGTAACATTATTATTATAATAGGATTCTTCCATAAATAATATTTACCAAAACGCAAATTTTTGGCAATTATTCCCTACTCCTACGAGGGCGGCACTGAAAATTTCGGGAATCAAGGAAGTGACACAACATTACTATTTAAAAATGTATTTATTGCTTTTCGAAGTATTCTCCGCGAAATTTGACACATTTTTCCATACGATGGAACCAATCATTGAAGCAACCATTCCATTCGGAAGTTGGGGTCTCCAAAATAGCCGTTTTGTAGGCGTCCACAGCTTCTTCAGGTGATGAAAATCTCTGTCCACGCAATTTATTCTTTATTTTAGGGAAAGTATCGGGGCGAGGTAAGTGTCGGGGCTGTACGGCGGATGGTCTAACAATTCTATGTTTTCTTGCTCTAAAAACTCTTTTGTTCTGTGCGCGGTGTGAGAACTCGCATTGTAGTGATGGAGGATGATGCGGCGGTTGCAGTTCTCTTTACGGAGTTCAGAAACGACCTGTGGCAAACAAATGCTAGCATACCATTCTGCGCTAACCGTTCTTTGTCCCTCAAGAGGAATAGTCGTAACATGGCCGGTTTTGGAGACAAACGTGGCCACCATTTTTTTTGCAACACTCCGTGAACGAACAATTTTTGTTGGCTTTAACTCATTTTCGAACACCCAAACTCGTGACTGGTTTTTTGTTTCGGGTTCGTACGCGTATATCCAGGATTCGTCACCTGATACGATGTTGTATACAGCATTTGAGGATCCTGCGTGGAATCTTTCGAGAGTTCTGACGCACCAAGTAACGCGAGCCGCTTTTTGCTCTTCACAGAGCGAATACGGTATCCATCGGGAAAACAACTTTTTTACACCTAATTGTTCATGCAAGATTATTTGTATTTGACTCCTTCCAATGTCTAAAGTTGCCTGAATTTCGCGGTATGTCACATGTCGATCTTCCTCAATCAGCTTACGCACAGCATCAACGTTTTCTTGGGTGACTGCAGTTTTTGGACGACCTTGACGGGGATCATCACTGAGCTTGACACGTCCACGTTGAAATTCAGCAAACCAGCGATAAATTGTGGTTTTGGATGGGGCTTCATCACCAAATGCAGAAATCATCCGGTCAACACACTGTTTTTGTGTTAAACCACTTCGAAAGTCATAATAAATCATCGCTCTTGAATTTTCTCGAGTCAATTCCATTTTCTCAACGACTAACCAAGTTTGACAAAACCTTGTGACAAGACCGAGAATCTTTTTTCAAATAAATAAATGGTATTCTATTTTTAAAACCAAGGAGTTTTCAATTAAAAAGATTTTAATATGACAGGAACAGTGGAAATATTCCATTCCCGATACTTTAGTGCAGCCTTAAACGGCTTTGGTATTAGGAAATATTTTTTTCTCAAACATGCTTGGAAATCCGAGCATTATTTTGACAACCTTCTTCGAGATTGTCTGTCTGAGCTGTCGACTATTTCTGTTTTGTGCTCGTGATTATAGATTTATTTTGTTTGTTTTATTTTTATTTTACATTGTTTCTAGAGCTAATTATCTTTTTTGTATGCACGTGTTTCTGTGACAAATAAACCTATTTTTCTTTCTTTCTTTCTTTCAGATAAATCGAAAATTCTGTACTGGTCAAATACATGCGAGCAGCGGCCGGCAATGTTAGTATAAAAATCCATATCTGTCGTGTTTCGCGGCCGAATAAATTTCTATGAAAACTCATATCTGTCGTGTAATTTAAAAGTGGAACGAACTTTTTACTTCGACCCATGTCAACCAGGAAGGTAACTTATCAAAGATTTTGTTTCAAAATCAAAATCAAAATATTTTATTTCATATAAACCAACATGGGCACTTATGAAACGTCAGAAGCTAGGTGCACGGTTTCAGTTGGTTGTTTCCTATGGAGAAGAGCCGGCAAGAAACTCCACGGTTACTCTTTTAAAAATAAGGGGCTTTTACAATGTTTCAAATTACAGTGTTGATAATGGGAGGACAGTGTAGGCCTGACAACAAGTAACAGGCACTCAACAAAATATAAAAATAAAAAAATATATAAAAAGGTCTACTAAACTAGTCTACAAGTTAGGCCTACAACGTTCTCACATTCACAAAATATAGAAGAATCTATATAAAATAAAAGCCTATTTAAAACAAATGACATGATTGCCATTACGACTGTAACAAATCTGAATTAAAATCCTGTTTACAAAAGCCATAAGTAAAGAGTTGAAATAAGAATTAGAGGTATATAATGTCAAATAATGTGAAGATTATGTCAAAGAAGAAAGTAAAAAAGACAAAAAAAACTTTTCTTTTTTTTTCAAATAAATTTCGTAATTTGGGAGCAGTTAATAGAGCCTTACATACTAAATTTAAGTCTTGAACCTGGCTTACGAATACTTAAAGCTGTTTGAAGTGAAAAAGAAACAAAGGAACATAATGCGTGTTGGCGACGACACAAAGACTGATTACTAAATTAAGAGTTTGATTAAACAATAAAAAACCGTTTCTAATAGTTATATAAGTCATGAATATTGTATTTTAATGAGCGTAGGATAGTTTTAATCTCCCATAGTTTTTTAAGAAAACCTGATCGATACCTATATTTAAATTACCTAAGTAATTAGCTGCAATAAGAATGAGTAGTTACCTGTAATTAAAAGAACGCAGTTAGTACCCTAAACACATTGAGCTCCTTAAGTTTTGAGTTGAGCTGCACGATTACTGACAAATGCGTGCACTGACTGGACAGGTCCACTCATTCTGTGTGGTATTTTTTCCTCAAAATTACCATTTCAGACTCAAATCTACACGGTCTTCACATGATCTGACCAAGATTATGTCTGGACTTTAAAAGAGACTGTGACCTCTGAGTTTGTTTCGGCCTTTCTTCTCAGAGTAGTCAGATAGGAAACGCCGACCTCATCTAGTTTTAAAATATGATTGACGTGTAAAAGTGTTTGTACAAACCTACTTACAGAAATAAAATCATTTATCATTTATCATTTATCACATATCCTAAAGGTAAATAGGTAATGATATTGTCCACACAAGCAGGTCTCAGGTTGACAAAAACACACAGGTAAAACTTTAACAGTCACCCAAACACACATTAACAAGAATAATAGTATCGCCCACGAACAAGTCTCAACTTGTTAACATAATGGTATCGCCCACGAACAAGTCTAAACTTGTCAACAGAATAGCCTCGCCCACGTAACGAGTCGAAACTTGCTCAGCCAATAAGGGCATCGCTCAGGGAGCAGGTTACAACCTGTCGAAAGACAAACTCATGCTTAACCAAAACATCCGAGCCTAACTCACCTGCCGTTGGTAGAAAACTGAAAAATGTAATTTCCTTTTAACGGGACCACCCACTACTTGTACTATAATAAAATACTACTTAAGCAAACCAAAAATGTAAAATTCTAGTCCCAGTCCGATGAGGCCTCAGCCCGCGCCGTAGCTGAGCCTGTAGCTTTAAATTCCCCGATTAATAATCATGATAATTACCTTTCCATCCAGCCCGTCCCCAATATCGCGCTGCCCTCTCCCGATGACGCCCTAAGCCGAGGTCCGTACCCCACAGGGGGTGCCCTTAGCGTGCGGTCATCTAACATTTAAGTTTTATTTTTAATTTTTCCGCTCCTGGCTGGAGGCCTTTTAGAGTAAAATCCGAAAGGCAACCACAGGACAGACCGGTTAAGCAGCCACGACCCCCAGTGGTCAAAACTACGAGTTGCCCTTCAAAAAAAAAAAAAAAAAAAAATTAAAATTCTAGTGATTATGTTTTTATTAGTGCGCGGCTCAATATATTTAATAGTGTTAATCCATGTGGTGTTTCAATTAGAATCCCCTACAAGAATTGGTCCTTCTGCAGCCAGATTTGAAGAACTGAAGCCTGAGTCTGAAGATACGTGAAGAATACATAATCTACGTGAAGATACATCGCTATTTGAAGATAAGCAGCGTTCTACGAGAAGTTTATGTATTTCGTGAAAATTACGTAAGTTACGTGAAGATTATTTCAACGAGCCGCGCACTAACTACTCATCATTTGAAGAATATTGCTGGGAATAGGCGACTGGAAGATCGCTTATTCTCGAAGCCAGGCCCTCTCTGTTGAAGACCTGTTGGTGGGCACACGACCCGCTGAGTGAAGAATATTGCTGGGAGAGCCGACTACGAGCCACGCCGTGCCCTCTCGAAGCCCCGTATCATTCGAAGCTCTACATGTACCGCTGAAGAAAATTGCTGGGAATAGGTGACTGGAAGATCGCTTATTCTCGAAGCCAGGCCCTCTCTGTTGAAGACCTGTTGGTGGGCACACGACCCGCTGAGTGAAGAAAATTGCTGGGAGGGTCGACCACGATCTACGCCGCGCCCTCTCGAAGCCCCGTTTCACTCGAAGCTCTACGTGTGCCGCTGAAGAATATCGCTGGGAATAGGCGACTGGAAGATCGCTTATTCTCGAAGCCAGGCCCTCTCTGTTGAAGACCTGTTGGTGGGCACACGACCCGCTGAGTGAAGAAAATTGCTGGGAGGGTCGACCACGATCTACGCCGCGCCCTCTCGAAGCCCCGTTTCACTCGAAGCTCTACGTGTGCCGCTGAAGAATATCGCTGGGAATAGGCGACTGGAAGATCGCTTATTCTCGAAACCAGGCCCTCTCTGCTGAAGACCTGTTGATGGAAACACGACCTGCTGAGTGAAGAAATTAGCTGGGAGGGCCGACTACGAACCACGCCGCGCCCTCTCGAAGCCCGGTATCACTTCGAAGCCCTGCGTGTTCCAGTGTTATGTGAACGTGTATAGTGAATACATAAGTATTACGTGAACGTGTAAAGTGAACACATAGCTGTTATGTGAACGTTGTTTAGTGAGTACATAAGTGACGTTTGAACAGTGCTTATTGAGTACATAAGGAATATCGAACAGTGCTTATTGAGTACATAAGGAATATTGAACAGTGTTTTAGTGAGTACATAGAACATTAGACTTAAATGTTAAGCGAACATTGTTTAGTGAAGTTTAACTGTGTGCTCACTGCTGAAGGATTGTAACATAAACACTGGTAAGTTACTGAACAATATTGACAATAAGTGCTGTGAAAGTGAATAAATAATGATGACGCGAAGCCGTAAAGGTGAAAGCACGCGCTCGACCACGGAAGAAGAGACTACAGACACGTCAGCCACCACCTCCGAAACGGTGACAGATAGCAGCGCGCCTACCGAAGACACCACCGTGGTCGAGGAAGCTGATGCTACGTTGGTGGAAAATAAAAAGAAGAAGGCAAAGTCGACTTCTAATAAAGCGAACAATAAGAAGAAGGAATTAGAAGCCAGACTGGAATTAGAGAAGCTGAAATTGGAAGAAATAAAAATGCAAGCCGCTGCTGAAAAGGCCACTGAAGCATGGGTGTCGAAGTCAAAAGAAACAGAGTGCATGGAGATCAGCAAAGAAGCTCCGCCCACTGCAGAAACGATGTCAACCACGACGAACCCCACCAATCAGCTGGCTGCAGCAATACTGGAAGCAGTCAAGTCCGCCGCAGACAGCAAAGCAACAGCTTTTATGCAACGTGCGCCGAAGTACGTCAGCGAGTTACATCAATTCGGCGGCGATGCAAGAGACTGGATGGCTTTTAAAGCAACATATAAGGATTCACAGGCTCTCTTCAGTGGTATCGAAAATATGGGAAGATTAAGAAGAGCAATCAAAGGAAAAGCCAAGGAAGCTGTGAAGTCCCTTCTCTATACTCAAGTGGATCCAGAAGAAGTAATAACCGCATTGGAACGTCGATACGGAAGACCCACTTACCTAATAAGAAGCGAGATAGAAAACAGAGAAGCTACCTCCCATGTCTGAAGATGCAAGAGAGCTGGTGCGGTATGCTGGAGCTGTGGCCAATACAGTTAGCGTCGTGAAGCAAATGAAGAAACAAAGCTATCTACACTCAAGTGATATATCGAATCGAATACTAGAGAAGATGTGTATCCTGGTGCGATTCAAGTGGTACGAGTACAGAGCATCCAAAGAAGAAGATGATGAACCAATCCTCATCAGCCTCATGAACTTCTTCAACCAGATGGTGGACCAGTTCGAAATGCACGAGTTCATGGGGACCAAGGTGAAGAAAGAAGGATTGAAAATCCAAATGCGACCTTCAGGTTCCCGCGGCGTGAACACCACTCGAACCACACAGCACGACGAACATTCATCGGACGAAGAGGATTCAGATGAAGAACAAGCCGAACCACATGTAGCAACAGTTTGTTCCTGCAACGACAACACAAAGAAGCCAGAGAAGTTAACCTGTCCTGAATGCGCTGGGGAAAATGCACTATTGAAATGCAAGAAGTTTATCAACTCTTCCATAGAAGAAAGATGGGAACAAGCCAAGCGAGCCTTCATATGTTTCAAATGTCTACTGGGGCGACACAGAAGATTCAGTTGCAAAGCAAAGCCGTGTGGAAAATGCAAGAGAGGTCATCATGTGATGCTGCATCAAGAAGAAAGGACGAAGTCAGCAACGCAAGAGACCCAGGCTGTAACATCGACGGTGAACGCAACACGAACGATATCAAGAGCCTACTTAAAGATCGTACCAGTGGAACTGAGGGTTCCTGATGCCAAAGCACAAGTGTACGCCCTCATGGACGAAGGATCGACGGTGACCCTTATTGAAGACGACATCGTGAACATGATCGGAGCCCAAGGCCCTGAAGAAGAATTAAGAATCGAAGGCGTGGGAGGTCATCGAATGGGCCAGAAGTCAAAGAAGATCGACATCAAGATTAGAGGAAAGTTCGAGCGAAATTTGGAAAGCATGTCAGGATACACCGTGAAGACCCTGAACCTATCCCCCCAAGAAGTCAGCGACAAGGACCTGGAAGACTGCCAACACTTAGAAGACATAGCGGAGCAGCTGAAATACCCCAATGCTCGTCCTACTGTACTCATTGGGCAGGACAATTGGCACCTCATAGTGTCTCAAGAAGTGAAAACTGGCGATCGAAGCAAGCCAGTAGCCTCCAGAACCCAGCTGGGATGGGTCTTACACGGAACCAAGTCAAGCAACAACACTCCGGTACGAATGGTAAATCATCTTGTGACGCAACCCAAAGGAAAAGATGATTACCTTGAGAAGATGATCAGAGACCACTTCGACATAGAAGCCCTGGGAGTCGCCGCAAGAAGACCATCCAGCGACATCGACCAGCGGGCTCTCGACGTGCTGCATTCCACATCGAAGAGATTACCTGACGGAAGATTCAGCGCAGGCCTGATCTGGAAAACTGACGACGAGAGCTTACCCGAAAGCAGAGCAGCTGCAGCGCGACGACTGAGGGGAATGGAGAAGAAATTCCTAAAAGACAAGGAATTTGAACAAAAATACGAAGAACAAGTTGAAAACCTGATCAACAGCGGATACGCCGAGGAAGTAACAGAAGAACCTACCTCCTCGAGAACATGGTACCTGCCTCACTTCGCCGTCGTCCACCCCCAGAAGAAGAAGATGAGACTGGTCTTCGATGCCGCAGCTAAATCAAACGGAAAATCGCTGAACGATGCATTGTTAGCTGGACCCGATCTGCTACAATCACTGTTCGGAGTCCTGCTCCGTTTCCGCCAAGAAGCAGTGGCCGTTGTCGCAGACATCAAAGAAATGTTCCTGAGAATAAAAATCAACGAAGAAGACAGAGATAGTCTCCGATTTCTCTGGAAGAACAAGGAATACAGAATGACATCCCTGATATTTGGAGCCGCCTGTTCACCGTGTACCGCCATATACGTGAAGAATAGAAATGCAGAAGACTTCGTCAATCAGTGTCCAGAAGCCGTCAGAGCAATAAACCGAAATCATTACATGGATGACTATATTGCAAGTTTTCCCGACGTAACAACAGCCACCAAATTGTCAAGAGATGTGAATAAAATACACAAGAAAGGAGGTTTCTTCTTGAGAGGCTGGGCGAGCAACGACCCCGCAACGATTGAAGAGTTCACCGACACAGAAAACACGACAAACTCCATTGTGCTAGGAGAACCGAAGGATCAAGTCGAGAACACGCTGGGACTCAATTGGAACGTCCATGAAGACAGCCTGCATTTCACTCTAAGTCTGCGCAACACTCCCGACGAAGCCAAAGAGGGAATACGTGCACCGACGAAGAGAGAAGCAAGAAGCGCAGTGATGTCAGTCTTCGATCCTTTAGGATTGGCGTCACCCATAACCATACAGGGAAAAGTAATGCTTCAAAACTTGTGGAGATCCGACCTAGAATGGGATGAAAGATTGCCTCCACCCAGAGAAGAAGAATGGAGAAAGTGGCTTGAAGATCTAAGAAAACTTGAAGATCTTCGAATTCCCCGCTGCCTCACATACGACGTGACCGAGGGGGAGCTACACACGTTCTGCGATGCGAGCGAGAAGGCGTACGCCTGTGCCGTGTACTGGAGCTCCCAACATCCTGACGATCACGTGGAAGTGAAGCTGCTGACAGCGAAAGCTAGAGTCTCGCCCCTCAAGCCAACTTCAATACCCAGACTCGAACTACAAGCTTGTCTGCTGGGAAGTCGCTTGGCCGATAGTGCGAGCCAAGAAATGAACCTAACCGCAACTCGAAGATACTTCTGGACCGACTCTAGAACAGCATTGACATGGATCAAATCAGACCCTAGGAGATTCAAGCCTTTCGTCGCACATCGTCTCGCCGAGATAGAGGAGCTGACGAAACATAAGGAATGGCACTGGGTTCCAACGAAACACAACGTAGCCGACGACGCTACCAGAGAGACCCCAACTAACTTTGACATAACACATCGTTGGTTCAAGGGCCCAGCCTTCTTACGTGAGGGCCCCAGACATTGGCCTAGAGAAGAGAAGAAAATCTCCATCACCGACACAGGTGAAGAAAAACCTAATGCCATTACTCTAAGCGTTAGAAAAGTAACCCCCGTCATCATACCAGATCCAACAAGGTTCTCCAGTTGGACGCGCCTACTCCACGCGACAGCGAGATACTTGCAAGCCATAGATGTCTTCAGGCGAAAAATTAAGAAAAAGGTGAACACCGCGAAACTCATCACCAGAAAAACACAAGATCCAGCATGGAAGAAAACACAGAAGCAGAAGACCCGACCCACAGAAAAGGGACCGAGCAGAAAAGAAGTGGCCTTCTTACCAAAGTCTGCACTCTACGTGGACAAAGCGGAGCAACTGCTAATAAGAAGAATGCAAGAAGACAGCTACCCAGACGAACTCGCAGCCCTAAGAAAGAAAGAAGACGTCAATCCAACATCCAATCTGAAGAACTTCACAATCAAACTAGAAGATGGACTCATCAGGTTGTCTACTCGCGTCGGAGCAGCCAAGTACCTAATAGCGTCATACAAAAATCCAATTCTGATGAACAAACAACACCGAATAACCCAATTGCTGGTGAAGTACATACATGAAGCCTTCAATCATGGAAATCACAACACCGTGATGAATGAAGTCCGGCAGAAATACTGGATACCGTCGCTTCGAAATATGGTGAAGAAAGTAGCGCGAGACTGCGGATGGTGTAGAATCCGGAAGAAGACGCCACAGGTCACGCCTCAAGGAGATCTGCCACCTGAACGTCTGACGAAAACCAGCCCTCCTTTCACCTGCCTAGGAGTCGACTACTTCGGACCCATGCTCGTCGCTATCGGAAGACGCACAGAGAAACGATGGGGAGCCCTATTTACATGCCTCACCACAAGAGCAATTCATCTAGAGCTGGCCAACTCCATATCCACCGACTCCATGATCCTCGCACTACGAAGAATGATCGCCAGAAGAGGAACTCCGAAGATCATCCTGAGCGACAACGGTACCAACTTCATTGGTGCCAACAGAGAAATCGCCGAAGCTATCGCGAGTCTAGGAGAAGAAGTAAACAAGATGGGCATCGTGTGGAAATTCATCCCTCCTGGAGCCCCCCACATGGGCGGAGCCTGGGAAAGAATGGTGCGATCTGTAAAGGTCGCTCTCGCAGCTACACTACACGAGCGACAACCTAAAGAAGAAGTTCTCCACACATTGCTTCTGGAGGCCGAGCACATTGTAAACTCGAGACCCCTCTTCTCCGTCAGCACCGACCCAGAAGAAGAAGAAGCTCTGACCCCGAATCATTTTCTCATCGGGCGGTCATGCGGAGCCACCCTCTTTGGCTCCTTCGACGACACAGAACTCATCGGTTCTCCTAGCTGGAAGACATCCCAACGCCTGGCCGATCATTTCTGGTCAAGGTGGTTGCGAGAGTACCTCCCAACTCTCTCGCCCCGCTACAACCAAGGTCCTCACTACCGGGACCCAACACCGGGCGACATAGTCCTGATTGTCGACCACACCCTGCCACGATACTCGTGGCCACGCGGCGAAATAGTCGACACTCATCCCGGACCAGACGGAAGAACCAGGATCGTCGACGTGCGAACAGCAGCGGGCATCCTGCGGCGGCCAGCTTCACGCCTAGTCCTGATTGTACCTGCAACGTCGCCCCAACGAGATGGAGTGCAACGCACTGAGGGGGAGACTGTTGGCGACGACAAAGACTGATTACTAAATTAAGAGTTTGATTAAACAATAAAAAACCGTTTCTAATAGTTATATAAGTCATGAATATTGTATTTTAATGAGCGTAGGATAGTTTTAATCTCCCATAGTTTTTTAAGAAAACCTGATCGATATCTATATTTAAATTACCTAAGTAATTAGCTGCAATAAGAATGAGTAGTTACCTGTAATTAAAAGAACGTAGTTAGTACCCTAAACACATATCCTAAAGGTAAATAGGTAATGATATTGTCCACACAAGCAGGTCTCAGCTTGACAAAAACACACAGGTAAAACTTTAACAGTCACCCAAACACACATTAACAAGAATAATAGTATCGCCCACGAACAAGTCTCAACTTGTTAACATAATGGTATCGCCCACGAACAAGTCTAAACTTGTCAACAGAATAGCCTCGCCCACGTAACGAGTCGAAACTTGCTCAGCCAATAAGGGCATCGCTCAGGGAGCAGGTTACAACCTGTCGAAAGACAAACTCATGCTTAACCAAAACATCCGAGCCTAACTCACCTGCCGTTGGTAGAAAACTGAAAAATGTAATTTCCTTTTAACGGGACCACCCACTACTTGTACTATAATAAAATACTACTTAAGCAAACCAAAAATGTAAAATTCTAGTAGGACCGTCAGACCCGCGTGGTCATAAATCGCATCCCTAAGGAAATAGCGACATCAGATATAAAAGACGACCTTCTGTCGCAAAACGTCCCCGTCGCGGAAGTGCACCGCATGCACCGCGCCCGAAGCGGCGAGGCATACAACATGATCCTTGTTGTATGTCCCGCCGTCGAGGAACACCACCCGATTTTCACTATAAAGTCGATCTGTTGCCTAACTGGATTCGACATCCAGAAGCCGAGCAAAACCGGTATCGTCGGCAAATGCCACCGGTGCCCACTTTACGGTCATTCCCAGCGGAATTGCCATGCGACACCCAGGTGCGTCAAGTGCCTGGGCGAGCACGGCACTTCCGACTGCTCCCGCCCCAAAGACAGGACTTTGTGCACGGAGTCACCCAGCTGCGTGCTCTGTGGGAACTCCGGGCACCCAGCCAATTACCGTGGCTGTCCCAAAGCCCCAAAATCGACCGCCCCTAAGCTGACGAAGCGTACCGACGCCCGTCAGCAAAGGGAAGCCCCCGCCTCCCAACTTCCCGAGCGACTGAGTCCCCAAAGACCCAGTCCTTGGCAACTCCTGCACCACCAACAGGCCTTCCCGGCCTTGGGGCGGTACCAACAACCTCCCCCTCCCCCCATCCCTCTGCTGATGGACCCCCGCATCCGTGCCCACGCACCAGCGCCCGCGCCCCCTCGCGGTAACCCACCCCCGACTCCTAAAGCCGCTCCCCCCGCGCCGGCCGCACCCCGCCCGCCCGCACCCACTCCTCCACTGGTCGGGCCTAACCCTCTCGACGCGTTCAATGTGATCTCGAGCACATTCCTCGTCTTCCTCTCCCCTCGCGCCCGCAAGATGGCTAGCGAAATCGTCGCAGCAAGAAATTCCTGTGATCTTTTCGCTATCCAGCAAATTTACAATGCGTATACGGAGATAACGCAAGCACTTATGTCCTTCTCCAACAAACCTAAAACCAATTAATGGATAAAGGAATCGTTGCGCGAATCAAACCCCGATCCCTCAGACTGGGTTATTTTAATGCCAATGGCATCATAGGTCAGCGAGACAAAATCGCGACCTTCCTCTGCGATCACGATATAGACGTCCTCCTCGTACAGGAGACGTTCCTAAACCCCATCACCGTAGGCCGTCGATCGCTAACTATCGCGTAGTTCGCAACGACAGGACTCGGTGTCACCGGGGCGGTACCATGATCTACTACAGGGCTTCGCTCTATTGCATCCCAATAGATACCCCCCCCCTCTCACGATTAGAAGTTTCCATATGTCGACTAGGCATGACGGGTCACCAGCCGATCACTCTGGTGTCGGCTTACCTCCCCCCCACCAATACCTCAGAGAACTTCCAATACCTGACTGACGACCTGACCCTCCTGCTCGGCTTGAGTGACTCCGTTATCATAGCGGGCGATCACAATGTCAAGCACACCGCCTGGAATAGTGCCATTATCTCTACCCGAGGGAGACACTTATCCGACCTCTGTCCCCTTCTTAACTTCGACGTCATCGCCGCGATGACCCCCACTCACTTTCCCGCTAACGTTGACCACGCCCCTGACGTGCTCGATGTGGCACTCCTAAAGAGTATCAACCTACGGTTGGCCTCTATAGAAGTGTTACAAGAGCTAGACTCTGACCACCGACCAGTCGTAATGAGACTAGCCCCTCGCATAGGTCTCCCCGACCCCGATCAACCCCCCTCCACAAGAGTGGTAACGGACTGGAGGTTAGTAAGCGAACGCCTGAAAGCCAACACGTCCCCCCACTTAGACTCTATCCCCGACCTCTTCGACTCTGTCGCAGACACGACGGCCGCGATCGGCTCGTTCACAGAACACGTACAATCCGTCCTGAACGATTGTTCAAGGGAAGTTTCGGCGATGGAAGACCATCGCTGGAAATTGCCGGACGATGTACGTGAGCTGTTGACCGAGAAGAACGCGGCCGTCCGTGCGTACAGCAACTTTCCCTGCTCCGCGAACCGAACCCACATGCGCTACTTACAGCGAACTGTAAGGAACCGCGTGGCGGAAGTACGTAACGCGGGCTGGGACAAGATGCTGAGCGAACTAGAGCCCACCCACCTGGCATTCTGGGAGCTTCAGAGGAAACTCAAATCCCGAGAAGTAGCCCCCATGCCCCCCCTGACCCGCCCTGACGGCACCATCGCCTTCGATGATGCCGACAAGGCCGAATGCCTCGCCGATAGTCTAGAGGCCCAATGCTCGCCCAGCACTCAACCAGTAGACCAGGCCCACCTCTCTGAGGTGGAAGCCGAAGTCGAAAGGAGAGCTTCCCTCCCCCCCGTAGAAGACCCCGAGTTTCCTCTGCCGCCCGTCACTCCCGACGAAGTGCACGATCTCATAAAGGGTCTCAAGCCCCGCAAAGCCCCCGGTTCGGACGGTATCACCAATAGGGTGATACAGCTCCTCCCCGCTCATCTGATCATGCTCATGACCACCATCTTCAATGGTGCCATGAGCAATAACATCTTCCCCCAATCGTGGAAACAGGCCACTGTCATCGGTATTCCCAAGCCGGGCAAGCCCAAATCCGCTCCCTCCAGCTACCGCCCCATCAGTCTGCTCAACGTCCTCGGCAAAATCTATGAGAGGCTTATTTATAAGCGTCTCAGAGACTACGCCGAGACGAAGGGCCTCATTCCCAACGAGCAGTTCGGTTTTCGAACCCAACACTCGTGCGTGCAACAGGTCCACCGGATCATCGAACACATAAGCGTCGGTTTCCAACGCGGTTCTTTGACCGGTGCCGTGTTCTTCGATATAGCGAAAGCGTTCGACAAAGTCTGGCACGACGGCTTATTATATAAGCTGTACAAACCTAAAGTGCCGGATCGTCTCGTGCTCATCTTACGAGACTTTTTGTCGAATCGCACGTTTCGCTATCGCATCGAAGGAGCGCTATCCTCCCCCCGCCCCATCCGCGCCGGAGTCCCTCAGGGCTCCGTGCTCGCCCCCCTCATTTTCACGCTATTCACCAGCGATATCCCCAAGAGTAAAAAGGCTCAGTTGGCTGTGTTCGCAGACGATACGGCCATTTACTACACCGGCTTCGGCCGCGACTCGATCTCTCGTATTCTCCAAACCTCAGGCAACCAGCTCGGTGACTGGTTTAGGAAGTGGAGAATCGAAGTCAATCCCGACAAGAGTCAAGCGGTGTTCAAGCGGTGACGATAACCAGACCCAAAATTTAAAAGAACAAATAAAATCACTGATTGACCAACTTAATAGCGCACACGAACAAATCGACGAACTGTTACTTGAGAATGGCTCACTTAACAAAGTAACGCAGGAACAACAAAAACAAATTGCGTATTTAAAAACGATATGTACAAGCACTCCCCAGAGTACTAACCCGGCCCGTAAGAGAAAAAACAAAAAACAGTGTCGGAAAACACTTGATTTCGAGAGAGAAGAGAGTGATACTGCATTCAAGGACTATGAGACAAGTGAGATTAGAGTAAAAACATCACAAGAACAAAATCAAGATTTTTTACAAAATCGAACAAATAGCGCATTTGATAAACCTAGAATAATAATTCTGGGAGATGAACAAGTTAAAGGACTCTCACAGGTATTAATAAATAGAAGGACGGCAAAATGGAATGATGATTACACGGTCTCGGCCATGGTCAAACCAAATGCAACATGCACCGAAATTCTGTGTAAGGACTTAGAATTATATAACTCGATAACCAAACAAGATATTGTTATACTGTCAGTAGGGACAAATGATAGTAATCCATGTCATCTCCAGAAAGAAGTATGTATAGCACTAAATAGCCTACGAACGTGTCAACAAATTTATTTACTAGGCGTACAGTGTAATAATTATTTAAATAAGAATATGTTAAACCAAAATTTACAACTTTTAACGCAAAATTTCACAAACTGTAAATTCATAAATCTTAATGAATTCTCCAATTATAAGCGATACTTTTACATAAGGCAAAATAATCGCACTTATCTAAATGAACTTAGCTCTAAATTAAATATTGAAATTGACTATCTTAAATACACAAAAGAATTTCTTATGAAAAAGCCTTTGTTATTAACTGCTCATAATCTGGAAAAACGTAGTGAATTAACTAACATATCATGCTCCAGTCAGAAGACAATTATGGATTATTTTAAGCCAATAGCATGTGACAAGAAGGTAGAAATTAATACTAAAGCACAAGTTGACTCGAGACAGGTTTCTCATTCAGCCTGTGATAATCTTTTTCGTGTATGAACATATTTTTGTACTGCACCAAAATATTAATGGACTTGTTAATAAATCGGACTTACTAGGTGTGCACCTTAATAATTTTAAAGATGAGGGAAAATCGGTGGACATATAATGCATAACAGAAACCAACATGAAAAAGGACGATCATATACATCTTTACGTACCTAATTATACACTCCACACATATTATTCACGAGAAAATAGAAACGGGGGCTCATGTATACTAATGCGAAATACTTTATTGGGTCAAAAACTAGATGTAGGAAAATGGTGTAAACCAAACATTATTGAAGCTTGCGCGGTTGAACTGCAGGATCACCCCGTAATAGTTGTGTGTGTTTACAGACCTCCTAATATGGATAAGGCCTCCATGAATACATTCCTCGTTTGTTTAGATATGATTCTTAATGAAATCTGTTTTAAACGTAAGAAAAAGATAATTATATGTGGTGATTTTAATATAGATATTTTGAAGGATAACTACGCCTCTTGCAGCTTTAAAAACCTATTGCAAAGTTTTAATTTGAAACTAGGTGTGCTCACTCAAACACGTCTTTGTAGCGGAACATGCATTGACAACATTATTGACAATATAAGGGGAAGTAAATGTGTTACGGTCAAACTGGCGTTGTCAGATCATACAGCGCAACTACTACAATGTCCTGTTAAAAAAACTTGCGTACTTCCATATTGGTACATATTTAGACGTAGTTTCTGTAAAGACAATATGCAAAAGTTTAAAAGCTGCTTACAAAATTTGACATTTAATGATATTTATTCCTCCACAGAACCTAATGACGCATTTAATAAGTTCCACGACACGTTTAAACTATTTTATGATATGTGCTTTCCGCTTAAGCAATTAAAACGATATGCAGTAAAATCACCGAAGTGGATTAGTAAAGGTATAAAATTATGCTGTAAACGCAAGCGCGAAATGTTGTGGCAATTTCGAACATACCCCAACCCCAAGACTAAAACAATTTTCAAAACATATACGAAACGCTTAAAAACAATAATTCGTCTGACCAAGAAATCCCAAAATAACAACCACATTAATAATGCGTCTAATAAGTGTAAAGCTACATGGCAAATAATAAATAAGTGCAAAAAGAATAAGCCGGTCGAAGGAATACCAAGACTTAGAATAAATAGCGTAGATATAACTGACCCGAAAAGTATATCCGAAACTTTTAATGACTATTTTATTGACGAAATTGAATCAGTAGCTGACATTAATATTATTTATCAAAATTTAAAATTTGACATACATCCTGACTCATTATTTTTAAGACCCACAGTTCCCCCTGACATTTTAATGCTAATAAATTCATTAAATAATACTAATAGCTCGGGATATGATGACGTTACAACAAATGTTATTAAATCTGTTTCAACTATTATAGCACCAGTACTTAGTTATATAATAAATATGTGTTTAGAATCAGGTGTGTTTCCGGATAGGTTAAAATTGGCTGTTATAAAACCACTGTATAAGAAAGGTAGCAAACACGATCCAGCCAACTACCGGCCTATTGCCTTACTACCTATATTCTCTAAAATAGTAGAAAAGTGATATACAATTCATTATACACATTTTTTGAATGTAACAATCTTTTTGCTGATGAACAATACGGCTTTAGAAGAAAAAAGAATATAAATATGGCAATTTTCAATCTCTTTGAAAAAATTATAACGGGTATTGATAACAGAAGTCCGGTAGCTGCTTTATTCATGGACATGAGCAAGGCATTTGATTTTGTGGATAGAACAGTGCTATTAAAGAAGTTGGAAAGGTATGGAGTTAGGGGCAATGCTTTGAACCTTCTGAAATCGTACTTGTCCGACAGAAAACAAGTTACTAAGATGAATAAGGTCTGCATTACGTCAAAAACCGAGCGTACGTATGTATCGAGCCAGAGAGCTAATAACTACGGTGTACCCCAAGGAAGTATTGTAGGATCTTTATTATTTATTATTTACATTAATGACATGCCCAGAGAAACACATCATCCGATGGTTTTGTTTGCTGATGATAGCACGGTCGTTTTTAGTGGTAACAATGATGTGATGACACTTGAGGGAGAGATAAACCACTGTCTCCAAGTATTGGTAGAATGGATGGGCGGGAATAATTTAAAAATTAATATTGACAAAACTAAAATAATGACTTTTGAGCAAAGGACAAATCATATAAAACCTGACATAAAATACGGAGAAAGACAATTTTAGAAACGACAACTACAAAATTTTTAGGGCTTGATTTGGATAGAGACATGTCATGGAAAACGCATACTGACAGTGTATGTAAACGCTTGAGTCAACACTCATATGCTTTACGTAATCTCGCAAAGGAGATAAATCAAAAAGTTTTGGTTACGGCGTATCATGCATATGTTACATCTACATTACGATACGGGATCATATACTGGGGTAACTCCACCAACATGGAGACAGTATTTAGAGCGCAAAAGAGGTGTGTTAGGGCGATATGCGGTATTCAAAGCACGGAAAGCTGCAAACCGTTCTTTGTGAATTTCCGTATATTAACAGTACCCTGCCTATACATATATGAGGTGGCCGTATTTGTCAAAGCAAACTTTCACCTATTTGAAAAACTGCATAGTTCGCGACATAAAAATAAAATAAGCGGTAGGCAACACAAAAAAGCAGTATTCCGTAAAAACATCCTAGGAATGGCACCACATATTTATAATAAATTACCTAATCCTTTGCTATGTATTAAAGATATCAATGTATTTAAGAAGCAACTCAATAATCTACTGATAAGTAAAACTTATTACACAATAAATTAATACCTGTTAGATAGAAATTTGTGCGTATAATAATAACAATAACTCAATAATAATAACTATGGTGAAGAATTAAGACCGATTTATTTCATTAAAATAATTTTATTTGTATTGTTAATTATAGTATTAAGAATGATTTTATGACATTGTATAGAGTACTACTTGTAATATATGACATTTTATAAGGTATTACTTGGAATTAATGACATTGTGTATGGTATTGTATGGAATTTATGACATAGTATAATTTAATTATCATTTTGCATGCCTCAATTGGTGCAACACAGTGGACTGCGCATTCACTTGACATCCAGAAATGTATGATTATGTACTGTGTTGAGCAATAAACATTTGAATTTGAATTCTTTTCGAAACGGCGACTCAGACCCCTCCTCCCCCGTCCGCTGACCATGTACGGCAAGCCTATCCCTTGGGAGAAGCGAGCCAAATACTTGGGCGTCGTCCTCGACCAGCACCTCTCCTTCTCGGAGCACATAAAGCAGGCGCGCTCGCGCGCCGCTTTCGCTCTCGGTAGGCTCCACTCCGTCCTGAATGCACGCAGCAAATTGTCACTTAGGTGCAAATTGCGCATTTACACAGCGTGCATTCGCCCCATCATGACCTATGCGAGCGTAGTATTCGCACAAGCGAAGCCCCATCACATCCATAGGATGCAGACCCTCCAAAACCGGTTCCTCCGCAGGGCGACCGGTGCCCCTTGGTTCGTTCGGAACGAAAGTCTCCATCTCGACCTTAAAATCCCGACCATCAGTCAGTTCATGAAACGCCTATCCAAGCGTTTCTTCGACTCCGCCGCCACTCACCGCAACCCTCTGGTTGTCGCGGCCGCCAGTTATGTCCCCTCCCGAACCAGTCGTACCCGCCGTCCCCGGCATGTCCTAGTCGACCCCGATGACCCCATAACCCTCCTCCAGGAGAGCAGTAGGGCCACCAGTACAGTGCACAAACATAGACCGCCATCGTACCGACCTCGCCGACGAGGTCCCACGCGACGACCCCCCGCATCCGTTCCCCCCGTCCCCAGTCCGATGAGGCCTCAGCCCGCGCCGTAGCTGAGCCTGTAGCTTTAAATTCCCCGACTAATAATCATGATATTATAAACCCTTCGATCCAGCCCGTCCCCAATATCGCGCTGCCCTCTCCCGATGACGCCCTAAGCCGAGGTCCGTACCCCACAGGGGGTGCCCTTAGCGTGCGGTCATCTAACTTGTAAGTTTAGTTTAAATTTTTCCGCTCCTGGCTGGAGGCCCTTTAGAGTAAAATCCAAAAGGCAACCACAGGACAGTCCGGTTAAGCAGCCACGACCCCCAGTGGTCAAAACTGCGAGTTGCCATTAAAAAAAAAAAAAAAAATTCTAGTCGCTCCTGGCTGGAGGCCCTTTAGAGTAAAATCCAAAAGGCAACCACAGGACAGTCCGGTTAAGCAGCCACGACCCCCAGTGGTCAAAACTGTGAGTTGCCATTCCAAAAAAAAAAAAAAAAAAAAATTCTAGTGATTATGTTTTTATTAGTGCGCGGCTCAATATATTTAATAGTGTTAATCCATGTGGTGTTTCAATTAGAATCCCCTACAATGTGCGAGAAAAGTTATCGGTGTTCGTCATTGATTCTGAAATTTATAATGAATTTATATAGTTTGAATTATTTTCGCGCATTATTTGAGAAACGTAGATACTATACAAGCCTTGACCGCAACCAGGCATTGATGGACTCACGTATGTGTGCCTCGGCACGTTCGTCCATCAATGCCACTGTTGTCGGCCGCTGCAGTAATGTTACTATACACTGAAAAATTTATGGTTAGAGGTACTACAAAAACATAACGGCGAATGTAAATCAATCAACATTTGCAAATAAATTGTCCCTATTTTGAGATAGAGGTTTAGAGGTGCTTTGCACGGACGCGGGCGGCAGTCGCACAGAGTACTCTATACAGTACAGTCATCCTTTAGCATTCAGACAGGGGGCTGTGTCGCTCGTTGCTCCGCTCCGGCAATCAATCGACTATGCACACAAGTATGTTAGTGCAAATATTTACGATATTTTTCTATTAGTGCGATTATAGACTAAACCCAGAAATCGAACTTGAGATCAAAAATGTAAACAAAGAAATGTCATTGTCAAAGTGACAGTTCAGGGGTAGTAAACATTTCCCTAGTAATTCAAATTGAGTTTTTTTTTCATTTTAATTTAGTGTTTTTAGAAGAACGCTAAAGCAGCGTGTCAAAATTAAAAATATGATAGCCTAAGGTAAGTCCTAATATTATAGGTAAGGTAAACGAAATGAAAACAAAAGATTTATATTCGTATTAACAAGTTGCCCATGTTTATTTGAAATTAGGATTTATATAATATTATTATACTCTTTTGAATCTATTTTTATCCATGAAAAAATCAAAAATACGCTACCTGTTCAAATAAAAAATCCTGTTTATTTAGACATAACGACCATGTAAAAGAAAAACATTTTTTTTTCTGGGGGGTTCGTAATGAAAATTACAGATGGCGGCCGCGAAAGCTTTTTTTTTTCATCATGGGTGTCGTTTTGAAGATTTTCGAGGGTGTTAAACCCGATAGTAAGGTCAAAATGAAAATCTAAGATGGCGGCAGAGAAAATTTTCACAAACTTTCGACTTGGGTGTCGTTTTCATAGTTTTCGAGATTAAGCCGATAGTGAGGTCTATTTTCGTTATTAGTGACGTCGAAAACCTTGAAAGCCACACCCATTAAAAAAAATGGAAGTTTCGCCGCCACCATATTATTATTAGATTTTAATTTCTACCTCACTATCGGGCATCGGCTTTAACACTCTCGGAAACCATTAAAACGACACCCATGACGAAAAATTTGAAAACTTTCGCAGCCGCCATCTTGGATTTTCATTTTGACCTCACTTATTGGCTTCAGCACCCTCGAAAACCATGAAAACGATCTCTCTCGAAAGTCGCATGGAGGGGGCGTAGAGCTGTTTCGTTAGGTACGTGACGATTTCGACCAGTCTTCTCCTAGACTTCTACCACAAGCCGCGTTAAAGAACTTTGTTCCAAAATTCGAGTATGAGCTATTTATTATATTTTTTATCATTAACACTTACATGCACAATAATTATGTCGAGAGTAATAAACTAAACGAAATAAAACTTTTTTATAAACAAACTTAATATCAAAAACTACTGTATGTAAGTAAACTTAATGATATTAATTTGAATGTATCCTACTTAGTTTTTTTCTGTATTTATTATTGTTTGCTAAATTCACGTTAAATTAATGATATTGACATGAAAATAATTTAATTAAATTACTTACTATTATTCATAATAATTTTATTGGCACGCCAATATACATTATTAATAAAACAAAAAAAAATCCTTCAGGCACGCTTTAATTCTTGTTTGTGTACACACATGTTTGAGCAAATAAATATATTTTCTAATCTTACTTATACACATACATGCAAAAAAGTAATATCCAGTGAAAACTTAAATAGTTCTGCAACTTGTATCTATATAATTATATAGTTACGTGTGCGCGGGAGTAGTGTGTTTAGCTCCGCCCACTTGTGCAAGTTCATTGATGCCATGGCAGCTAAGAGATGACTAGTCCCTACTGATGGCGCGCGGCGCCCGTTCACGAACATGACGCATATATTAGCACCATTCAGCTCAACCTTACAAAAGGGTAATTTTAAATAGTACCTACCCTATCGAAGATGAGTCTAGTTTTGCCAGCCTGAAACTTGGTTGAACTAATTGGTCCCTATTTCTAGTGTTATAACTGTGTCTTTCACCTTTTTTACTAAAAAGATGTAGATTTTTCCTTACATACTTGATGTTTTCATAGATATATTGACAAGGTACCGTCATGATGTTATTATCTTTTCACACCACCTGCTCGCCAAGTCAAATTATATGTCATGCAAACCTAACCTAAAGTAAGTCATTAAAGCCCTGGGGTCTAACCAGGCATTAATATTGTATCGAATTTCATTATGACCCGCTGCTGCTGAAGATTAATCTGATTCGAATTTGAAACATTGGAACCTCAAGTAAAAATCATTGCATTTACCATTGAAACCTGCATTAAAAAAAAAACGGATATCGAACGGGCCACCGAAAGTAAAAATATAAATTAAAAAAAGGCGCGTATACTGCAAATCGCTTTGTTGCAACAAATTAAACTTCAAATTTTCTCAAAAATGTCCGAGTGGCGATAGTGATTTGACTCCGGAGTACATTAAATCCGAAGCCATTGGCATTGCCAAGAATCTACTCCCAGAAAAATCCAAGGAATGGTACATGAAAGCCTTACGACGATTTTTACAAATGAAAATCTATAAAAAGCGTCAACTCTATATCTGAATCAGTGATTTTAGTCTACTTCCAGTATTTATCATGTACAAAGAAGTCATGTAGCCTATGCAGCATCTATTCGATGCTCAGGTCAACAATAAGCATTAAACATAATATTCAAACTATTCCTTACACCACATTACTGGCATTTTTAAAAAGGGAATCGGAAGGATGTCGCTGTAAGAAATCAAAAAAATTTCGCAGCTCAAATTGTGGAGACGTTTCTAGTTGAAACCTCTGATCACAGCTTTTTTGCCAAAAAGTAAGTACCTACCTAATGATTAAATTTTTTGTAACTATAATAGCTACATGCATACTTATACCGCTGTTATGCTTCAGTAGATCTCTTGTGTACGATCTACTGAAGCATTGCGTAATATTTCGGACAAGCGAAAATGTCGAAATTTCTGCGCTCTATCCAATTTAAATATTATTGTAAACCTTCGTTAGGTATATGTGTCTATTATTACAATTATATGTGTCAATCAAATCTAAGAAAATGTATAACTTGTAATACATAAGAATGTATATATTCAAGTACGTAACTTACCTTCCTACTTACCTGTCTATTTTGGCTAGGTGGCCTGGATTTTTGAAGTGAATGGCGCTTGTCGTAGAAATTAATTCTTAAATATTAAAATCGAAGATATCGTAAAACATTCAGATTTCTTGCTGGTAAATTTGCCAGGTACGAAATCACAAAAAGAACTGAAATTCGTAGACCGTGGAGAATACCTAAGAATTATCGAAAAGTACGAAGCTCTACGCCTCTCTAATATAAATACTAAGAGATTTTTCGTAGCTTATGATAATGGCAAGTGCACCAAGCAAGTCACTGGTAAAAATAAGAACAGCACAATGCCGAAAGAAATTGCGAAGTACCTGAAATTTACAAATACCGAGCTCTACACTAGCCATTGAATCAGGAAAACATCGGCTACTCTATTAGCGGATTCAGGAGCAGAAATGACTCAGATTAAAAGACACTGTGGATGGAAATCTGATGGAGTAGCGAAGGGCTCCATTGAAAAATTGTATACATAGTAAGGATAAAATAAGCTGCCGCATTGGTGACAAAATCACACTAAAAACACCGTCAATAACTGATCAAATCAGACACCGTTCTCGACTGTCAGATGTTCCTTGTTAAGGAAACGAGGATAACAAAAACCAGGCGACCAAACTGAGACTGTTGTGGCGTTACAAGCTGATGGATTGGTGGAGGCATCGGAGTCGAGACATTTGATTAAAGACCAGCCAGGTATTACAAAATAGGAAGGTATAATAGGCCAAGGTAGTAGTGATCCTCAAGTTAATATTGTGCCTCCGATATCTCCGGCCATTGACACAGCTAGTTGGGATGCTGAGCCAACGACGACGCCACCTGACGTGCTCCAAACGAATATGCAGACCGGGCGCCCGATTTGAAATATATTAATTTGTATAAATAACTGTTCAGTCTAGTATGCGTGAATATGTATGTATATGGCATATACTGAAGTGAAGAAGTATTATGTAGCTTAGTTAATATTCTAAGAATATGAAGGGACGTGTAATGTATGCAATAAGTTATTGTAAATCACTTGATCAATACCTCCAAAGTATATACACACACATAGAAACACTATTATTACTGGTGACATAAACATTAACTTAATAGGAAAGCCGTCAGAATCAGCACAAATAAGAACTAGCAGATTAACCTACTTGTAAATGACGGCTATACATGGCTTGCTCCCAGGACACTGCTTGTCTACTAGGGAGGAGAATTGCCTCGATCACACGCTCCTTAAGCTACACAAATTAAAAAGCTCTGCTTTCGTGGCTGTCCTAAACAAGTCAGTTACGGATCATGCAAAGGTACTATTAAATATATCCCACACATACCAAAATAAGACTTGTGTCAAATATAAAACAATAACAAATTGGGAGAATGCCTATAGGCACATTGTAGACACAGATATATCTTTTGTTAGTGCATTTGTTTGTTTCTTAGTGCGACCCAAACATTGTAGCTAACGTGATGATAAACGTGATTAGGACATCTCTTCTTCAAAATACTAAAGTTGTCTCAATGTCCAGCTCCAAGCGAACCATAAAGCCCTGGATATCTATGGGGGCCCTAAGGTGTATCAGGCTTAGAAATAAACTACAACTACAAAAGACGAAAGACCCTTTTAACATTATCTTGATCATAACTTACAAGCGTTTTCGCACATATTGTTCTAACATTATTAAAAAAACTCAAACGACAGTATTATAATAAAAACAGATATCAAATTCATAAAAAATCCTTAACTACTCTGGTGTAAAACTAATGACATTACCCATTACAAAAAACCCAAGGCGTCTAGTACCCACCTACTTACTGCATATCACACCATGTCCCCTCGACTCATTAAACCGTGTAAACAAATTCTTCGTAACGATTGGAAAAACACTTGCGCAAGAAATAATAACCTAACTGGACAAGCATCTAGACCCGTCACTAACTTAAGCACACTATCTCAAATCAATTCTTTCGTATTGCTGGAGACAGACCCGGCAGCAGTGGATAGTATACTTGGGGCGCGTGACTCAGAAAGTGCTTCGGGGTGGTATCGCATAGCTGTGGGTTTCCTTAAATTATCTCGAGAACTTGTTGTTCCTCTTATCAGCCAGTTAACTAATCTGTGTTTCGAAACGGGGATATTTCCTGACGCGCTTTAACGTTCTATAATAACGCCTGTGCACAAGGAAAAAGTTAATAACCGAGTGGCTAAAAACCTTAACATACGAGGAATCTGAGCAAGTTTTAGTTAGACTTGGTTAAACAATTTATTTTTATTTACTTTTATTTTTATCAATAATGTGCACCGAGTTTAATCTATAAATTGCGCTTCTAATACATCGACATTTCAGAGAAGACATACATCCACAAACACATACGCACACACCCACACGCCCATGCACACACACACACAAACACACACACACACATACACAAAATCCCCCACACACCATACACACACAAATAACAACACAAACCCTGTTTAAAATAATACGCACACACAGTTTCACATAGGCATACAACTACAGGTACACAAAGAGCTGCAAACTATAAGTCATTTACTGTTATCTTTTATTTACATTCTTTTTTTGTCGCCTTTTGTAAGCAATCGTCTCAATATTGTTAATAACTAAGGGAGAGTGCGAGATAGCCCCAGCACAAGTATTATCAATTACTTACTGGGGATATCAGATGCAGATCGCTGATGTCAGTTATCTCGATCTCACTGAGGCACAACTAGATAAACTTGAGCGACTTCAAAACTTTTGCATAAGATTTATATTTGGCCTGCGCAAATATGATCACATTTCTGAATTTCGTACAAAGCTCAATTGACTTCCCATACGTCTTCGCCGGAATTCACATATCTTGTTTCAGCTCTACAGTATTCTGTTCAACCCTAAAACCCCCTCTTAACTTAAAGAACGTTTCAAGTTCCTTCATGACACACATAATAGATATCTTAGGTCATCGGAAAACTTAAGACTAGAGATGCCGATGCATTCCACCAGTTTTTATGACAAGTCTTTTACAGTTCAAGCAGTACGGTTATGGAATGCCTTGCCCGAGTCGATAAGGCGTGCTCAATCTTTGTCCATTTTTAAAATTATGGTTAAAAAACACTTCCTCTCTCCTTAAACATCATCATTACATTTAGTTTCCTTGCTCTTGTTTCATGTTTATTATTGTATATATTATATGTAGATAAGTATATGTTTTATGTATGTATGTATTTGTTGTATATGTAAATGGTACACCACTGACTACCTGCATTATTGTCTCTCCTTCTCCCTTGAATCCATCTAAAGGTTGTCTGTAAAAGATCGCTTTTAGCGATAAGACCGCCCATTGTGTCACCCTGTGTAAAATGTCTACATTTATATCTGTTATTTTTTATGGTGTACATAATAAAGAGTATTCTATTCTGTTATATTCTATTCTATATCTCATTTATAATACTTGTAGCTATTTTGGGACAAATAAACTTATTATTTTTTGTGGCTAAATTGGTAAGTATTGTTTATTATAAAGTATCGAAGGTAATGCAATTGTTTAAAAAAAAACCAGTCATTATACTTATGCTGTACATTGCCACGTGTATTATTTATTCCCGTATCCAGAGTGCTCCCAAGCCAAAAATTGTTCAGTGTCGTGTGTCACAAGAGTGGCGCTAGAGTGGTCTCGGCGCAAGCACTGCTTCGACACCGGATAAATTAATTGGCACGTCTGGACCGCCTCTCCTCCCCCCCCGCTCGCGCCTGGCGTCCCCTTGCTGGACCGTACACCTTCCCCTACAGTTAAACTACCGGAGCACACAGAAGGCCAAAGTTCGACATTCACCACCATGTCTGATGCAATAAGCCGAGCGTCATGAAGATTCGTCATCTTGCATCGCCAGCTTGTTGTTTCACCAGATGCCTTTTAGTTGATCAGAAACGTTTCTGACTCTTAGGAAAATGCATTTGTCGTCCTAGAAAGGCTATTTGACTTTCGCATTATAAATTCATATTCTAAAACATTAGAAGGACCTACTGTTGGGAGTGGACATTCTTAACATAACTTTTTGTGTCAAATGGAAAGTTCAACAAAATCTCGTTCTGGAATATTAATCGCTTAGTACCTACCTCTTAATGACTTTATTAATAAAATAATGTACCTAATCAGAAGTCCTGAACAAACTAATTATCAGCGCAAACTTTCCAAGAATTCTTTCAAAAGAGCAATTCAAATATAAAGAAGTAGACTTATTTTGAAGTGATTAGAAAATTTATTAATTCAATCAAATAAGGGTGAGACTAATCATTTGCCTATTATGAAATTATCATCAATTAAAATAACAAACTCATTTTAATTCGCAGCATAATTCTGCACTTACCTACCTACACCGAAACAACAATGCGGGCACTCAAATAAGTAGGTATGCAGTTGCCCTGTGGTCTCGCATCCCACGCGTCACACTATGACACTGCGATCGCTATCAAAAGCCATGTATTTAAATATAAAGCGTAATAATTCAGCTTAATTCCAAAGCTTGTGATTTTCTAAGCTCCCTACCTAGACTTTCTGCATTAGTATGCAAACGTGAGCACTCGTTAATTTTAATAGAATCTGTCTACCATCGCGCGTCGACGTTCGTGAGTGAATGGAGTTGAAGATTCGTTAAGCATGATAGTTGTTCTTTTTTATTTGATCTCAGTAGGTACTATCGAGTATAAAAGATTAAGATTATTTAAATTAAAAAAATATCTAGTAAGAATTATTTTGATAGTCTAGAGCAGGGATAACGAACCAATGGCATGCGTGCTCCCAAAGATGGATGTTTCTTGTTTTCTTTTTGTTTATCTCTATCAAAAAGTGCCATTTGTACTCGGCAAGATTTAGAAACTCGTGACTTCAGCTGACGACGGCGATGATGGTGACGCAGTAGGTACTCAGTGATTATCCGCAGCAGAGAGAAACTGAACAATCGTTAACTTTTATCATCATCATCGTCATCGCCGTCATCAAGTGAAGTCGAGCTCTGGCTCTGGGCTTATGCCCATAAAAGCTTAAAGTGCCAAAGTGCTTTCTGCACTTTGAATTATCTGTACAACGAATCTAGTAACTGTGTCATTAGATGGATTTTTAAAGATATCGCATGAATTTACACAATTTCATGATTGCGAATACATATTTTGCTAAAACACAATATAAAATGTATTATTATTACTGATTTTGATGAAATAAAATATAAAAAAGGAACAATCCATATTATTCGTTTTATCCGAAAAATAAAACTAATCATATCCGGATGACGTAGTCGACGGATATCCGGACAGCATGCTCTATGGTGACGTTGTTTCTAATTCTTAGCACAGCAATAATCCTGAGACACAGCTGTTTACTGCTGTTACTTGATGTAGGTACCGAAAGTCTCGGGACCCGCCCGAGACTTTTGGTTTGAGACTCCAGACACTGGCCACCAGTTTACAGTCCCAAAATACGGATTTTTTTACTTCGAATTTTAGTAAAACTGCACTTATTGTTTTTGCGTAAGAACTGTATTGCAGACTTTTTGAAAATATCCCTCGTATCCAAACGCCATATTTGGAAATAATGGACACCGAGCCATAGTAACATAACACCACACCAGTTGCTCTACCGTACACAACTAACCCGAACAAGCAATCAAAAAAATCGATGAAAATGTACCCGAAATTCTTGTAAAAAAAATCAAGCAGCAAACATAAAAAAAATTGTTCCAGTTGTTTGAAGCAATCGGAAAAATTACTGAAAGTTTGGAATTACATAACAAAGCTTTAAACACGTTAAAACCGACATCTTTTGAAAACGAGAGTGTTATCCTCGTCCGGTGGCATTATTACATAATTTACAATCAAATTACTTTTTTATTGATCCATATGGCCCAAACTTAACTCAATTCAATTTTTTTGCTGTAAAGTCTCGAAGTCCTGGGACGTCCCGGGATGTCCCGGGACTTTGATTGTGGATTGTCTCGTGTTCTGAGACTTTGAGATTGTCGAGACTTCCCAAACCCTAGTATCAAGCAACAACTAATAAAATCAAACTCAAAGCATTTATTACATATAAACCAATTACAGGCACCTTTGAACTGTCAAGGGGTCGGTCAGTCAGAAAGATGAAGCTAGTACGTAGTAGGTACCTATGGAGACGAATGGGCAAGAAACTCTACGGACACTCTTTTAAATCAAAATATTGTTACAAACAATTGGTTACATCATTCATGTTGAAATTATAATAATGTCAGAACGATGTAGAAAGATGACGATCTTCTCCATACGAAACTACCTTTTGGAAGCGGCAACTAGAATCAATTCTATTTTTTTGTAAATTTTGACGTTCAAAAGTGCCTTTCATGTGCCTATTTGAAATAAATGATTTGACTTTGACTTTGACTTTGATGTGCACGTTAAAAGCGTCCGTAATAAAAAATATAGAGACAAAAAAAAACCATTCAGAAATTAAAATAAGCCGTGGCAGCTAAGAGATGACCAGTCCCTACTGACGGCGCCCGTTCACGAACATGACGTATGGATTAGCACCATTCAGCTCAACCATTTTGAAGGCAACTTAATGATCCAACACACACGCCACCACCAGCGACACATTTGAGTGAGCATGACATACTCTCAGCCGCCAGGGCACATTCAAGTCAATGACAGACGTACCCAGTAAAAGGTAGCTTTATAGTGGTAACATAGTACTCACACATGTGCTATGCAATTATACAATACTAAGAGATTAAATTTATACAATGAAAAGATAGTTTTTACAATCTTCAGCAACTCCAACAGTATTTTCGGATGCTAATCAATTAGTCTATGTCCCTGTGGAGGAGGACCAGCGTTAAGCCACGCATCTTTGTCAGCGATGTAATCTCCCAATTTATAATATGCTTGTCTGCATAGTGTGCGTTTTATACAAGATTTAAATTTATTTTCAGTCAGTTGGAGTATGTGGGGAGGTGTTTTATTGTAACATTTTAAACAGTACCCATGAAGGATGAGTCTACTTTAGCCAGCCTGAAACCTGTTTGAACTAATTGATCCCTATTTCTAGTCCTATAGTTGTGTCTTTCACCCCTTTTACTGGAAAGATTTAATGTTTTCCGAACGTATATGATATTTTCATACATATATTGACAAGGTACCGTCATGATGTTAATATCTTTAAACAGTTCCCTTAGAGAATCGCGCCTGCGGTGGCCATATATTGCTTTGCAGTCCGTTCCCGGGCACCTAATCATAAAAATAGACTCGATATCTGCACACAACGGGCGACCGGTATTGTCACACAAAACAATTGCTTCCTCTGGACGTAGGTACTCGCACGTCCTCTCATTGACTATAAATAAATAAACTAGTGGCTCTGTAAGCTGTAGACATCGCGAGTCTGTCTTTGCATAGCTTAAAACTGAATAAATGTTCACCGCGCTAGTTAAAACAAAATCCTTAAAACAACAAGCGCACGCTAAGAGCGCGAAATGGCTGAAATATGTATTTTTTTTATCGTTTTCATCCCCCATATCACAGCCATTTTGAAATTTTTTGAAAAACTGAATTCACACATAATTCCATATAATTTTCGAACCTGCTCACAAAATTTCACGAGATTCGATTGAGAATTGCGATCTGTAGAGGAGACATATGAAAACAGTTTCACCCAAGCTGAAACGGAGACGCTTCGCGCTCGCTCAGTCAATTAGTATAGATTCACGCTCCGTTATTAAGGTCTCAACAAACAGGCGCAACGCGACTCTAGTAGAACAATTTCTATGAAAACTTCATGGAAATTGGTCTACAAGAGCCGCGTCGCGCCATAAATAAACATTTAAAAAAATACATATGAAAGTAAGTATAATAAAATAATTTTTTTTTTATTTTTTTGTCTGTTTGTCTGTCTGTTTCTTCCGGCTAATATCCGAAACACATGAACAAATTTTGACAAGACTTTTACTGGCAGATAGCTGATGTTATAAGGAGTAACATAGGCTAATTTTGTCACTGATAGCACGTTCCCGTTGGATAATTTCCGATACCACGCGGGCGAAGCAGCGGGCAGCAGCTAGTATTTAATAATCGTAGCGAATTCAAAACGGTACATTGTTCTTCGTTTTAAATAATTTTTGCGAGGTCTGAGAACGATTCTAGTGCCGAAAACATAATTGTTAGAATTTTGAAAAACATTAATGAAAATAAATAAACAAAATTAAAACATATTAAATACAAAAACAATACAAAATTTTGTCAATTTTATAAGTGTTACTACTGTGCAATTAAATAAGTAATCAATAGTTGAATGATTAATAAATAAATAAATAAAGTTAATGCACAGCAACGCATGCGTTGTACACGCAATGTGTGCATAAATGAAAATTTAACATTTTCTTGCTGACTATGCGTCAGCAAGAAAATGGGCAATTTCCACAAAAACCTTTTTTGATGCCAATCGATCCTGTTTCTTAAAAGGATCAAAAAACTCTACCAGACTAACTGAGGTTTAAGTACTAAAAAAGGCAGAAATCGCAAAAAAACTTCCCATACAATTCTTAGGAAATGAGACGTGAGATGAGACAGAGAGAGAACACAATATACCAGTGTATTACAACAGTCGAATTATTCCATTACATTACTTCACTGCGCTGAACAGGGAACAAATATAGCAGATATAGTTACAGATTTAATCTTTTGAATGATTATCGTCCCGCTATACCTTTAAGGAGCTGAGGGGTTCGTGGCTAAGTTCTAACAGCCGCATGGGTCGGTCCGTAGATGGGTGGCCACCTTTACATACCGAGACCCCTCCGTGACTCGGGAAGTACGTTAAGCCGTTGGTCCCGGCCATAATTCGTGGAACTTTGACAGTCGTTACGGGTCGTCAGAAACCCGGAAATCTGGCAACCAGTCTTACTAAGGGGTATCGTATTACGCAGTTATTGGGTTGTGGAGGTCAGATAGGTAGACACTACATGTAAAATCCTGGTATTCAGCTGCATCCGGTGAGACTGGAAGTCAACCTCAACTTAGTTGGGAAAATGTTAGGCAGATGATATATATTTAAGGAGCTATGCAGTCAATCGTGACATCATGATGAACATGATACATGATGATTTTAGTCAACTGTCAACAAAGTAAATAGCTAAGCGGTTCGACGACTGCTTTGCAAACCTATGTTCGATTCCCAACAATTGAGGTTTTTTGAGCTTCCCTTTTTTTTGCATTTTGTTATACTATTAATTATTATGATAGTTCGTAAAACGTACACAGAATAACATAAAGTTTAAGTCTCTTCTGTCATCTCTGGTTATGATAAAAATATATATCCATGGTTAGGTGACTGTTAATGAGCAATCCCGTGTGTTTATAATCTACTGATATTATTCTAGTGATAGCTGTTCGTCAGGAATAATCTGTAAGAAATCATCAGTCAGTGTATCAGTGTTGTGCCTGTAGGTTGTATTTACAGGAACGCAGGCGTTCATTAATTCACTAAAACGAAAAACTTTGCAAGCTATGGGATATTACTACTGAAGACTGCGGGTGTCGACCTCAGGACGAGCTGCTTCTCACACGGACAACTGTACGTCGCTTGCTCCCGTGTCACCAGTCCTGACTCTCTTCATATTTTGGCTGCTAAAACCAAAACTACAAACGTGTTCTACAGGAAAGTTTTTTAAAAATGTGACTGTTATTTTAGTAAATTGTGGTATCTTACGATGTTGTTCCACGCGAACGAAGTCACGGGTAGAAGATAGTATTTAATAAACTACTAGATGAAATTAAAAATTAAACCAGTGTTACGACATTCTTATATAAACTTAAAATCAACTATTAATTAAAAAAGCATACCTACTACGTAGAGTCAGCAAAAGAGATAAGTATACAGGGTCGCCGGATATAGTTGAAGTTTAGCAAGAAACCGATGAATGTATTCGAATAAAATAAAATAAAATTAATAGAAAACAAATTGGTAATTTATCAAATTAAATTTCATACATAAATAACAAAAATTTACGTCAGTACATAAATGACAAAAAAATACCTAACACAAACAGACACCATACTATGATACTATACTTAGGTAGTAGTAAATACATAGACAATTATTATTATAATATTAATGTTTAATTAACCTTACCAGAGAATTATTATGTAAGGGGAAATTATGAGTGCAGCAACAAAAGTTTTCTTTAGCACCTGCAACCTAACGTCTTTTTTATATGTGGGCAACGAGTTAATTGAACAGTTTTTATTATATTAATTCATCATCTTTACTATTCGAACCGAATATCAAAAAATCAGCTTCAATTTACGAACGTAAATTAATATGACTCCGAGCTACCGATAAATACATTAATTTACTTCTGAATTGATAACTCAGCGACTAATGTTGTAAGTGGGCTACTTTATACTATAACACATTCAACATCTGTCTTCTAATAAAATCAAATTCCAGCCTCAAAATTTGCCATCAAACTTTTTTATTCAACAGCTAAATTAATAAATCATAATTATTCTTTTTTCATGAAAATTAGCAGTAGGTATAATAGTCAAGTCATCAATTACCGATTATTCCCGATGTCCACCACTGTTTGGGCCACCACTGGGAGACAGCGAAACAACTTTAAAAAATGATTCTTGTTGTCCACCACTGGGGGACACTTCATGGTTTGAATAGGTTGTGACGTTGCAAAATCAATAAATTACGCAACAAGTAGCGACATCTTGTGTCAGGCATTGGCATGGCTGTCAGCGTGTTCTCTGTAACACTTGAGAAATTATGTCGTGTAAATTATATACAAAGTATTAGTTAATTTAAATAAATAAACATACAGACATAATTTCCCACATTTTATTTAAAACAATGCCTAAGAAATGGAAAATAACCAATAGACAAGAATTCTATTTAGTCTATGGTAGTGGAAGCTTCTCGAAGGTTTGTGACATTGATCCGGCATGGGGAAGACCCGCAACGTGTGTGACGCGGTACGAATAGGATTTGGAATAGGGACTTAGTTCTGGAGGAACAGACTGTGTCCAAATAACCCGATGGGTTCCCGATAAGTCCCATTCAAAGATGAATCCGGTGAGTGTTCAACCGTATTCTTTGTTCATGCGGGATGGCGTGGCCCGTACATGTGATTTCTGACACGAGTGTATTGTTACAGGTCTGGCTGTTTATGCTAGCCTTTTTTCTCGTGTATCTCTAATACATATTGACACGTGATGCTTTGGAGTAGCCCCGTGGTCTGATGATTGGAATGGATCCGGGTGCAGGCAACCTTTGAGGTGTGGTCATCCGTTTGACAGGAAGGCTTTACTTAGCCGATATCGGTGATGAGGGAAGTTCGCCGCTCCAGGTAACGAAGCGTCATTAATAACCCGTAGGCCACTTAACGTGCAAACACAGGGGTATACTGTGTTTGATGCCAAGGGTCGTAGTCTTGTCAAGTGAAGGGATTAGTACTGAGAGATCACTGAGAATAATCGGTAAGGTAGCGATTTAGTCTATGAGAGAGTTAGGCCTATTGTATGGACTGGGTGATGAGACCAGTTGCCATAAAGTGTTGTGTCGCGGATTGCTTAGCACAATCTTATGTTCCCGTTGTTAGCACAACCTTGATAGGTAGGTACTTGTAAGATTGAGCTAGTATCTATTAAGTGGTTCACCTCACGGACTCGCTATAGCGACTCTGAGTATATTGTAATAGTCTCATTGCAGGTCAACACACCAATACAACTAGACCCGAGACTGGTTGTACTGGTGTGGAAGCCCAAGTGTAAGGGGGAAGGTATGTGGCCAGCCACATTCAATATTGTGAACCTTCAATAGTGTGTTATTGTAATAAACATTGCATTGACAAGAAGGTACTTGTTTAATTGAATCTTTCCCTAGCAGCTTATTATACCCTACAAATTTACTTTAGCACGGTGGTGAGTAAGTACAACACCGAAGGAGACAATCAACATCCAGTCTCCTAACCAATTCAGTACAACTTCACTTGACGGCTTACAGTTATCTGAAAACTCAGAATCAGTTCCAAAACCGGATCCGGGCACCCCCAACTTCACGTAGTCTTTAGTCCCCGCCGCGCGTAGTCGGTAGGACCCGCCCGCTGTAACAAAGCATAGGCACCCGTGCGAGCCATAGCGGCTGAGGCTGGTCGCCGAAGCTGCGGAGTGTGGTATTTCGTTTCAACGAAACCACGTCTTTAGTTTATTTATTATATATTGAAAGGGGCTGTTCGTGTTCACACAATTCATGTACTGGAACCTATTACAGGACACTCACTCGAACCTTACACTATCGCCACTGAAACAAACCTATAATTATCTTTCACTGTATTTACCTTCAATTTCCTAGGTACCATTCATTTCACCCTTTTGTAAATCTAAAAATATTTTTATACACTTGACATTTTTATAAATTGTCACCTGTCAGTTTTCTTTTTCTAATGTTGCTAACTTGTTAAAGCCAGTGTTAATAAGGTCAGGTTCGCTTCCAAAAACGACTTTATTAATGCTGGCTATTTAGTAAACATGCCATTTATAAGGTAATCAATTAATTTTTCAAAATGTGAATGTCGTCCTGGATATAAATACAGGCCACCGTGCCAAATAAAGCAGAGTCTCAGCCCGTCTAAGCCTGGAATACTAACTACCACAATACCTGAAGTTTTATTTACATCCCGGTGAGCACCGGGTGACTACCGTGTAACCGGAGATCCCTGGTTCGCCGTACCTACTGTTTGAGCTGGTACGCCGTGCTACCGGAGATCCCTGATTCGCCGTACTGTTTGAGCTGGTCCGCCGTGCTACCGGAGATCCCTGGTTCGCCGTGATGTTTGAGCTGGTCCGCCGAGTTACGGGAGATTACTGGTCCGCCGTGCTTCGTCGTGCTACTAGCGCTCCCTGATTCGCTGATGTTGACGATTCCTGATACGGCGTGCTGTTGGTGATTCCTGATACGGCGTGCTGTTGGTGATTCCTGATACGGCGTGCTGTTGGTGATTCCTGATATGGCGTGCTGTTGGTGATTCCTGATATGGACGGGAAGTGGCGACGGGACGGAGCTCCTTCTCACCCTGATCTACGAGGGACGCCGCATCCTCGTGCTTATCCTGTTCTACGTAACCCTGCCGATCCTCTCGCTGACTCCGAGCGTCCCGAGCTGCGTGAAGATAAGAACGACCAGGACTCCTGCACCTTCATTTTTATTTAATTATAATCTCTTCTGAAATTTCTATAATATTGTTTTTCAGCTAGCCCTCTCAAATTATTGAGAGAGGGTTAACTGAAACGCTACAGGAGGTGAGCACGGGTGCCTATCCTTTGTTACATAAGGACGAAGGGGTTGCACTTCCCGCAGCGCCGGTGAAGCTGCAGCAGCAACTAAGTGTTTTGAGGTTAGGTTACATTAATTTGTTCCCTACTGGTGGACATCGAGAATAATCGAAATTAATTATGTTAACATTCTAAATAGATAGGTGACTACATGAAATTATAGCATTCATTGACCATTATTTTGATGACAATAATAAGGTAATTTTATGTACAATTATAGTAGACTAGCTTTTGCCCGCGGCTTCGCCCGCGTAGAGGGCGGAAATTATCCCACGGGAACCTACTACCGGGGTAAAAAGTATCCTACGTGTTAACCATAAACACTGTGTTCCAAATTCCATCCAAATCCTTTCAGCAGTTTTTGGGTAAAAGTAACAAACATCTATCCATCCATCCTCACAAACTTTCACATTTATAATATTAGTAGGACTAGTAGGATTCACTCATCAATTACTTCTGCTAGCGTATAAAAATATAGGTGACTATATGAAATTAGAGTAGGTACGTTGAAATTATTTTATAGATGCAGTTGATACACTAAAGCGTGCAATGCGTAGACTTATCACAAATTTAGTTGCATAAGAATTATCACCATGCTGCGTCATATTAACAGTAGCTTGTTTTAAAGTATATTGTCGCTTGAAAAGCATTTATTAGACGCTCAAATCAAGTAAAAAAAGGATTAGACGCTAAAAGTTCGTCTCTGATTGACCTATTAATTCATTAGACAACTAAAATATATTTGAAGACGAGATTGACATTTTAAAGAAATTGTCGTAATTAAGACCCTTAATAAAAACATTATTAATTGTTTCTTTTTTTTTTCCTTTTGTTTTTTTTTACTTTAACTTATTGCTGTGCCCTACAGGGACCGAACTTGTACCTTACCTTTACGCCTTTGTTACAACTTATTAACATTATGGAACGCGAATAAAGATAAGAACATGAATAAAAGTCATGGACAGTTTAGTGTCAACAGCATTCTGCTAAGAAACAAACATTTAAACCGTAGGGATCAGGGGATCACTCTTTTAATAAATTTTGAGACAAGCTAGATTGAACATTGAAAGCACATATTTGAAAGAAAAGAAAGAAACAATACAGATAAGCAATAAAAATATACTGGTGGATATGCACAGAGCAGTGCCTATATTACTTTTTTTAGATGTCCCTCGGTTATATAATCCTTCACCAAATAGAATGGAAATTGTACCTATATTGTACATTGTAGGTTTGCAAAATAAACAATAAACACAAAGAAAGAAAGAGATTTTGAAAACATATTTTCGGATCATTCGTACTGTTGAATTCAGCGCCATCTGCTTAATTTTACATGAAACGTCTTCAGAGCGCGCGGCAAGTCGACAGCGCTCACTAAACAAATGAATGTGAGGAGCATACCGAGCATTGTACTTGATAGAACAGGCCACAGATGGCGGTAGTATAGCTGATGCTGAAAAGTTTATTTGTTGCATTGAACAAAACTATGAAATGTAAATGGCATTGCTTGTAGCCCTTGTATGTTAGTGAAAATTCCTATACTTATCCTGATGCATTTTAACATAAAACTGCCTTATTGATGTAGTCATTACAACGTGACGGTAATCTAAAGTTCTGTTCCCGGGTTGAGCAATGTGTTTACCATCTTGTCTTTAGAACCGTGCTGAGTAAATAGCTCACACCTATAGGACTCACCATCTGCATCTTCATAATTGACAGCCTGTTCCCACTCACTACTGATTATTATAGGGCTCCTTGATTTTGTGCCATGCTTCCCTGGTCTATGCAAGTCTCACCCGTCTCAACCACCGTCGTCCACCCATCTGGCTTTTACTCTGACCTGACAACACTTCTACTGTCTCTCGGAAACCACGACTTTTAGGATTTAAAAGTAAGCTAGTTTTATTCATCTTCTTTTTAATTCAGTTGTGCTATATAGAGGAGCAGCACCAGTAGTCTTGAACTCTTGACCAATTAATGCCTCATGACAACCAAGGAAAGAAAGATAGTAGCTAATGAAGCGATTACAATAGTATCACCATGACTGTAATGCGGTGACAGTTCCATTAAAGCATTGTCTAAAGGTCATAACCGGTACGACACACTTTTTGGTTGAATGTAAATAAGTAAGCAAATCAGGTCGTCCATATTTATTAGGTTGCTCATTATTCAATACAGTTTGCATTATAAATTAACCTACTAAGTGGACGGCGCGCTAACTGCCATTATCTGAGGCCTGATGAGCTTCACTGCGAGTGTCGTTATAGCGTGACTGTTGACACTGCACCACATAGCTCCGGGCAGAAGGGCCACGTGCAAAAACGAACTGGAATGAACAGTACTCACTATGGTGACTACGGCTTAGGTAATACGTAGCAGTCTTGATTCACTGCAGTAGCGCATCACACGTGGTTCACTAGGTTAGTTCCCGATGTCGGGTTTGCTTGCCACAGGGAGTGGATCTTCTGTGTCTGTCTGTAGCGTGTGGTGTTGTGTGTTGCGCTATCAGTCCGCGAGATGTCACAGTTCAGGGGCTATCACACGATTTATTATCTGTGGCGATAGCGCGGCGACACTCTGCAACACTCACACACGTACCTACGCGAGTGTTGTCAACCACACTCGTCATTATAGATTGGGTTTTTGTATCAAAAACAATTATATATGAAATATAATACGAGTATTTTATGATTTTGAGCGCTGTCTTCATCTTGCTTACTACCTACAATATAACTATGGCTACTACAAAGCATGTGTGTGTGTACCTAGTATAGTAAGTATCATAACCAAGGTTGATGTAGGTAGGTAGGCACCTAAACTGGTTCTACCGGGCTTCCCCAACCGACACCACTCTCACTAATTAAATATTTAATATGTAAAGTCAACTTAGAAAATATTATTTCTGAATTAGGCCTTCATTCTAAAACCAAAATTATAAACGTTTCTTGGTGTGTAATGATTTAATGTGTGTCTTGGTGTGTAATGTTTAGTGCTCTACATGCGATGATCCGGCTCAGTGCCACCGGCATCCTAAACAGCAGCCTCGCTAAGTTGGCTAGTCTCGTCACCACGACATTAGTTCTCGCACAGGTCTTGAGTAACCTCGTGGGCTCGTGCCGGCACGAGAGAAGAGATCAACGGGCAGCAGCTCGTTCATATTAGCTACTGACAATAAACTGCAATCACCAATCCAGTAATAATTTTGGCAAAACCGTTGATAGTTCATTGTGTATCACCTACCAGTACACAATGAACGATCAACGGTTTTTTTTCATACGATCAACGATTCCATATTGAATCGTGCAAAATTATACATTTTAACTCCCACTTTTTTATTAAATCTCAAAGTCTTTGTAAGAGCTGATTATGAACAAGGTGGTGTTTGTCAAACCCACGTGACACAGTCATACCTTCTAGTACAGTTTCCTAGCTGTGACAGTATTTAGAACATTGTTATGCTAGCAATGTGCAGTCAGTGTAAGCTAAGACTCGCCAACGACTTCACTGCAACAGGAACCCACTGCCAGCCTTTTGTGGACAGAATCCAAACATTAAATCAATACTGCATTGTATCAAGATCTAAGGTACGTAATCTAGCACTGCAGAAGATCATAGTACACAATGTTCTCTAACTAACTAAGTAACTCTGTCAAGCGGCCACCATATTTTACTTTACCTACTATTGATCCTAAAGTTGAAAAGTTATTTTAACTATAGTGAGAAGGTTCTCGTATACATTGGTAATTGGATTGGCAGTAAACTTAGCCAAATATAATAAAGTACCTACCTTTATAAAGCTGCGGTGACTTAATTTGTCATCAAAGCTTTTTTTATAGTTCTTATTGCAAATGTATGGTGACAATACAAACGTAGGCCTCTGTTAGTGTATAAATAATTAATTATGTTACTGTAGAAGCCCGAACTTAGGAAGATTTACCAACTCTTAATAGTAAAAGTCAGAACTGTTCTGTGATCTTCGTTCATTTCGAATTTTTATCAACATTCACTCGGTAAACCTTAGGTTTTACCTCAGAGACTCAGTAAATGTTGAAAACTGGACATGTCTAGACGAGTTCGGCGCATCATCTCGTGCTCGTGGGCAGACGTGGGCACTGTGGGCACGGTGGGCACGTGCGCAGTCTGCAGCCCCCGCTACGGCCGCTACCAGTATCACCTCCAACGCAAGCGTTGTTTGTGAGAAGATAATTTAATTTATGTTATTGTTTTTACTAAGTATTAATAAATACCTAAACCAAATTAATAAATTTAAACTAAGTCAGGGTTTGACTGATGGGGAGAATTATATTGTAATATGATAAATAAAAATATTCCTTACATTTCCTTATCCAATACCCTTACATTTACCAACTCATGTTGGTAAATGCTAAGACTTACGAGTAAAACCTAAGATTTACCAATATACGGGATTTTACAGTACCTAAGTAACTTATACAATATACAATTGAACGCGTCATCGTGTCGGAAGCGGGCACTCGATAACAACATTACTGTACACCTACTGGCACTTCCGATGGGTGGCAGTCTGGGAATCGTATAGGTACCTACTACTGACGGAACTTTTCAGAGGAGGACTTGATACACAGAATTATAATTATAATTTTGAGTACATCAAAGATTTGATGCGATTAATGACTTCGAGTACCCAACTTTACTAAGGTATTTAAATCGACGAACAAAAAAATCGGACCAATTCTCGCTAGCAAAAAACTGTTTCACTCAAGTCGGCCAGCTCGCTGTACGTACAGGTCGCTGTACGCACACATTCACACATTAGTCGACCGACCACGAAACGGTCGGAAATTACGCGCGCAAACGGCAGCACTCACACAAATAATATTCACACATAAACAGGACTCAGTTTTGTCTTAGCGGAGTTCCGTCCGACTTTTTTGTTCGTCCATGGGTATTTGGAAGTTAAAAAGAATAACAAAAATAGAAAAGCGTTGTAACTATAAACAAAACCCAACACTATGTTGCTGTAATCAAGTAAAACAGCATGATACCGAGTGCGTCATAAACCCATACGCTGCAGTAGGTACTGGCTGCAGGACTTGTTTACGACGCGGTACAGCGCGGTGGTGCCATGTACGGAGTGCGGGCTAGTTCAGCCTGCTCGTAAACTATGCAATATTTAATACTTTAATAGCTCTACCCACCATCAAGTGTCGCCCAGACACGTACGATGCAGATAACAGGTGACGTGCTATCAACAGTATCAACGAGAACGAGGAGGACTCGGCGACTCCCGACACCTTAAAGCCCGTTTATGAGCTTGTATGGAAAACTGATAGAATATTGAGACAATCAGAAAACATTAAAGCCATTTTGTTATTAGCAATAATGATTGATCCCTTATTTCCTTCTGCGGACTGGTAGATAAACTTTTAATTTCCAACAATCATAGATTCCCATCGACATAATTCATCATAATATCAAAAACAAACTTGCTAATATATCCGCAGAGCTATCGTCCCCATTTGTCGACAAAACATTTCGATTCGCTATCAATCGTGTTACTACTGAAAACAATGCTGCTGTGTAACATACTACGAGTATCTTCTTACAATTGACGATCTTAAGGGGGATGCGCCGGTAGCCCGAGAAATTCTAATTTTCTTACGTTTTTTGCAATTTGCAGATCAGTATCAGGTTGTATGGTGATCTAAATATGATTCGCGGCCGTATCAAATATTTATTTATAGAATTATAATCATAAAAATCATCAGTAAATCTCTCTTAAATTCATATTGAATGACTATTTCATGAAATCATGACATTTGAGGCCAATTCTAACTTAAGGAGTTGTGTTGCTGATTCTAATGATTATAATTCTTTACAGCCATATTTGTTACGGCCGCTAATTATATTTTAATCAACATACAACCTGACAGTGACCTGCAAATTGCAAAAAACGTAAGTATTTTTGAATTTCGCGGGTTGCCTGAGCGCATCCCTTGCCGGTTAGCCGGGACCGGGGCCGGGGCCCCTTGGCCCGGGGGCCCGGGGAATGCGCGCGGCGCACACGGGCTTCGTTCAGTTGTTCGCGCCATTCACACGGCGCACACTGGTCCCGAATGATAAAAAAGTGGACATTAAGAAATTTTTGACAGAAGGTCAACGGATTCGGCTGATTTTTTTTTTTGTAGACAGCTGATGCAATTACAAATCACTTTTATAGATTGAGTTTTTGCCAAATAAGCCGTATTTTCAGAGAAAAAAAATATTGAAATATTTTTTGTATGAAAGAAATCCTAATTTTGTCTTTATCTTCCAAGATTCAAACGTATTCAAAATAAAACTTAAAGCAGCTTGTAGAGATGCTAATTGCTCACTACTTTGTCATAGACACTCTTCTGCGATTTTGTGCTCCTTTTGAGTTACATGCACTTTAAATATTTTTTGTATGAAAAAATCCTAATTTTGTCTTTATCTTCCAAGATTCAAACGTATTCAAAATAAAACTTAGCGCAGCTTGTAGAGGGGTTAATTGTTCATCACTTTGCCATAGACACTCAATTGCGATTTTGTGCTCCTTTTCAGTTACAGGCACTTTAAATTTTTCGTTGTCGGATGAGCTTTACTAGTTTTTTGTAGACAGCTGATACAATTACAAGTAACTTTTAAAGATGTATTTTTTGTTAAATAAGCCGTATTTTCAGAGTTAAAAAATTAATTCAGGCGGATTAGAAATAATCTTGTTAAAGATAGACTAAGATGTAATAACATTTTCTTCATTAATAAGTAACTCTTATAAATGTCTTTCTATTAAAAAAAAGTCTTATTTTAAATATATCAAATAAACAACTTGGATATCTCAAAACGTGTACAGACATGTTCAGGTAAAGGTAATTTATTGTGTGACTCATATTCAGATTATAAGCATTTTTTGGTAATGAGTCATTGCTTAACGCAGTTAACAATTAACCCCTCTACAAGCTGCGCTAAGTTTTATTTTGAATACGTTTGAATCTTGGAAGATAAAGACAAAATTAGGATTTTTTCATACAAAAAATATTTAAAGTGCATGTAACTCAAAAGGAGCACAAAATCGCAGTTGAGTGTCTATGACAAAGTAGTGAGAAATTAGCCCCTCTACAAGCTGCGCTAAGTTTTATTTTGAATACGTTTGAATCTTGGAAGATAAAGACAAAATTAGGATTTTTTCATACAAAAAATATTTAAAGTGCATGTAACTCAAAAGGAGCACAAAATCGCAGAAGAGTGTCTATGACAAAGTAGTGAGCAATTAGCATCTCTACAAGCTGCTTTAAGTTTTATTTTGAATACGTTTGAATCTTGGAAGATAAAGACAAAATTAGGATTTCTTTCATACAAAAAATATTTCAATATTTTTTTTCTCTGAAAATACGGCTTATTTGGCAAAAACTCAATCTATAAAAGTGATTTGTAATTGCATCAGCTGTCTACAAAAAAAAAATCAGCCGAATCCGTTGACCTTCTGTCAAAAATTTCTTAATGTCCACTTTTTTATCATTCGGGACCAGTGTGCGGCGCCGCTCATTACCGCCCGCAACGCGCCGCCCCGAAGTAATCAACACAATAGATACTAATCGCCATTTAATTGATCATAATGAAATCGGTGATCAATATCGACAGTCGACAGGGATCAGAATGCTTGTGAATGTACCGAGCGTGGCTACAGGGTTGCTCTCTTTAATTGTCTTATTGTGCTGTGTTTCCGCGGTATACAATTTTATACTGGTCTCTCTGCCAGCGACTTCGTCTGCTTGGATGCCATACTCTTCCCTACAAACTTTGATTGATACTTAGGTACTGCTTCTGGGGATTCGAAGGCCAGTTATTTTATAAATGATCTGCACAACGTATAGCAAACATTTACAATTCCGAGGTATATAGACAATGAATAAGATTCCGCTATGAATAATGCGCAAAAAACCTTTACATAATAATTTTGATTTTATTCAATCTAAAAATATCAATAAAAAAAATAGTAGGTAACCTGCATGTTTATACGCTGTTAAGGCTCGTACACACTGGAGGGACGCGACGCCCGACACAAAGGCACCGCGTGTCGCGCGACGAGCGGCGCCTTTGTGTAGCGCTATCGCGTCGCGCCTGTCTGTGGAAGTCTTTACTCAGATTTGCATAACACTGTAATAACAAGCTAACAACGCAACAACATGTTCAAGCGATTTGTTTTATATTGTAGAAGTCACGACCAAACTGTTTGAGAATCATTGTGACTTCATCCAGAGCTAATCAAGATCGATAATTTGGACTATCACGAGTTCTTACATATTGCATACCTAGCTCTTTCTTCATTATGATCCTCCTTTTTGCAGGGCATAAACAGTTGAGTGTGGGAGTTCTAACAGAACATAAATTCATCAATGTGCATTTCATAATAGCCTACAAGTGTAGTTGTCGGAATGACCGGCAGACAACAGCTGGGTGTGTCACCACAGGCCACTGGCCACTGTCCACCGCGCCGCCGCCGCCGAGCGTCGAACTTCGTGAGATAACTGCGGCGAAAGAACTAAATTACCTTAAGTAAGGTATTTTTGCCAGATTCCCTAAATGTCTAGAATGATACTGGGGAACCGTTAAGCCTCCTACAAACAAGCGCGACACGCGACGCGATACAAAGGCACCGCCTGACACGCGACGAGCGGTGCCTTTGTGTCGCGCCTGTTTAAAGGAGCCTTTATTGGTAAATTCCCTTGAAACTCTTTGATTTTTTAGAAGCTCTGAGAGTAGAACTGGAATAAAACAATAAAAAATTATCGATTTAATTATTACCTAAAAGAAACGGAAATTAGAATTTTCAGCCAATAAAATGATTATTACGCTTACTTTAATGCAATGTTTACTTATCTACAGTGTTCAGGAGCCCCTACAGCCGTACTAGGCTTATTGAACTAATATGTTTAATTAAAGAGATCAACGGCACCGCCCAGTAGCGCGATAGTGCACTCCTTAAATAGCACCCGCCCTTCACGTAACAACCTGTATACCGCGCACCTGACGACGGCTGTTATACAGCGTGTTGCCCAAAACAATGCTCGCTGGTGTGGAGCAATCATATCAATGTTTATTTGAAACGTGTTCCAATCAGGTTGTCTAACACGCGGTGGATGGCCCGCGGAGGTGAGGCAGCAAGGGAAAAAGGAGGAGGAAGGGGGGGGGCAACAAGTTCGACACCACACATAACAAGTAGCTACATTCAGAAGGCATACTCAATACAGCAGCGTGTGAAAACAGGCTCAAGCTAGTGCGAGTTGGTTTCGCCCGGATTAACTTAGGTGTACCTCGGCCAAACGACCATGATCCACCTCAATACTGTTCTGCTGACTGGGACAAGCAATTAGGTAGCCGGCCTCATGACCACTACCTTAGTTGACAGCCGTAACGAGTTTGCTACTCGTGACTGAGACTGAGTTCAGGCCGGAATTGCTGGCTGAGAATTCTGGCTATTTGGTATTGTTCGTCGAATCGTTGAGCTCCTTAAGTTCTGAGTTGAGCTGCACGATTACTGACAAATGCGTGCTCTGACTGGACAGGTCCACTCAATCTGTGTGATTTTTCCTCAAAAGACCATTTCAGACACAAATCTACATGGTCTTCACATGATCTGACCAAGATTGTGTCTGGACTTTAAAAGAGACTGTGACCTCTGAGTTTGATTCAGCCTTTCTTCTCAGAGTAGTCAGATAGGAAACGCCAACCTCATCTAGTTTTTAAAATATGATTGACGTGTAAAAGTGTTTGTACAAACCTACTTACAGAAATAAAATCATTTATCACTTATTATTTATCACGAGAACATTCAGGAGTTTATTTAGCAGACAACATGTAAGGCCTGTGAAGCTGCGTGTGCGCTCTCTGCACGTCACCTGTCGCGCGGCCGATGCAGGCGGCGGCCCTGACCCGCCGCCGAATACTTCGGTTTAGCGTCAGCACCTACTTACCGACCAGCCCGACCGGCTAGCTGATCGAGTTATTCACACACTTTCAAGTCACGGTATTTCATATACCTACCGCTACCTACCTGTTGATTCGCTTCCGTGCTACTGACACTTAAAATACGGAAAGTTCTGTCCATTTCATTAGAAATTCGTACAAGTGTTGGAAGTTTCGGCATTGCACCCATATTTCATAATACGATAAGGATAGCTCCATTTTTGCAGATCTTTGTCTTTGATTGTGTGTCCGCCTCGGGCACGTAGCGAGATAAGAAATAATGTGTGTGTCTGTTCAGTGTGCTATCGACTCGACACCAGCGTCACCAATTCTTCCTACTGTACCTAGCTTAACATCCAGCAATGCTGTGTAGTGGACACTATGATTACTGTCTGCTTCTCCAATGATCTGTTCTATTTTATTTTGTTGCGAGTTCCTAGACAGTTGAATCATTTCTCGAACCACTCTTCGCCACTGTAGTTTCGGGCTTACAAAAGTTGCAGTTGTTTGGAAATAGGCTGGAGGGTATTTCCAGAAGAAACCCAAGCTGCGCTAGAAGTAGGTCCGGCATTGTTATCAGCAATTTTTAAACAAAGCATTGCATATGATATTGATTGCATAACCGCTCACTGTTGGTCAATGGGCAGCGAGATACTTCTCAAGCATAACTCTCGGCACATCTCGTGCTCGTGCGTGACTGCCTGTGACGTACATGATCTGTAGATCAGCTACAATTTACTCCCCATCGGAAACCGATTTATTAGTTCATATTACTTAATACTACTACTTAATTGCTTAATTATTTACGTCTAGGTAATATTTTCGTTGCTACTTAGCAATGAAAATATCACGTAGACGTAAATAATTGTCATTATCTCTGTATATGTTGCTGCTTCTGAACTAAACTTTAATAAGATTAGTGTAATGCAGTGTATTAGTTGTATCTGTATCTGTGAGTTCCCATATCACTTCCTGATAAGATATAGATTAGAAAAACAATTACTTGTTAATGTTATCTACACGAGGCGACAGTGCAAGGTCTTCTCAACCTTCGCGACCACCTGCTCAGAAAGACATAATAACATTAATAAGTAATGCCGAAGGAGACCCTGCAGCACACCTACAAGCTGGAATAGACTGGGCTGGTCTCGACATTTGTGGGCAAAAACGGCAACTCCACCGAAAGAAGATTAGAGAAATATAATTTCATAATGGAGATCGTTGAATATTTGTAACTTTTCTGCCCCTGTTTTCAATAACAATAATTTTGGTATATTTGCGTGCTTATACATAGGTAACCATGTACAAATACAGATTTTGAATCTGTATTTGTAGCTTTATACTTAATTGGGACATAACGCATAATATCACGCCTCGGTTGAAGTTAGGCAGAGGTGTACCTATAGTATTGGGACATAAATAATTCTCCATCAGTCCCGCCCGAGAGGGGTGGCGCCACACGGTGCAAGACGGTGCACATTTGCACAGCGCACGATGGGATCAGCCCGCGCTGCCCGCTGGGACAAACATCGCGATAACCAAGTTTATCGGAGCCCCATAAAAACGTATCGACGCCTTATCTGCTGTCACCACTACAGAAATAGAGCAACGAATATTTATACTTAATCACTATAATCGGAAAATAACGAAGAGACACGCCGATAACACTGCGACCTCTCAATGTGTCCGGCAACCACACAACTTAGAACCGACCTTATGTTTGTCACGTTAAGGTATTTAATTCGTCGTGTTGTGCGGGGCTGTGATAAGACATGCCCCTTGACCCGCGCTTCTCGAAGCGGCCGTATCTCAAGAACGTTCTATCGGCGTATCGGGGTCGCGCACACTGCTCCCGCATCACATGCCGCATGCTCGCCGGACGACCAGGAAAATTATACACATAATATTATGTACATAATTTATATTAATTAACAAATACATCTAGATACCGACCCATATTGGGAATGAGCTAGTGGGCCCCTAAACTATGCTGTACTCACTATTTATTCTAAGGAGGTCTTTTTGTGGGCTGACGTTTGTAAATGAAACTAAAAGAGAAGGCTTTCAGATCAGCGCAGACACATCAGTTCAACAGCGACAAGAGTAGCCGCAAATCATATACGATGCTGCGACCGATGATAATGTGGAGTGGAACAATCGCGGCCGTCATCTCCGCCACTATCACTACAACACTAGTCCCGGGCTCCAAGCATGCTATATTTAACCCAATGAGCCGGCTGGCTAATGCATTACACGTAAGAACAGTTTTCATAAATTTACATAAACTTCGTAAATTAAATACCTGCAACTGTACAGTTCGTAGTCACGCGATGCGAACATGTTGTTCGTTGCGCCGACAGATCATTAACCACGTGGCTGCAGGCATATGTACACAACAACTTTTATGCACCTACTCAATACTCAGCCATCACAATCTGCAGGGATATTGCAAATCAGAAGAAATACAAAAAATAAATTTACTTTAACAGGGCAATTTTCAATAATTAAGTAATTTACCACACTAATTTACCGATTTTTTGTAAAGTGATCAAAAGTTTCCCGTTCCTGAAACACTGACTACGATTTCTGAAGTGTAAGTGTAGTTTCATATTTCAGGGTTTCTGATTACATTCGCCGGTTGAAGATCTATCCGTAAGTTTATGTCAGTAGGTTTCCTATCCTGTTTCTGTTTCCGGCTTCAACTGTACACACCTAGACCTATATTCTGTTGGTTATGTCAGAGAGCATCTCAATCCTATCCTACTCATAGTTACACAACATAATTTTCGTTAATATACGAGTAAGTAGGTACTTACATAACCACATCATTTTCTTATCCATAGTTCAGTAAACAATAATGAAGCATTTTTTAATTTGTGAAATGTTTAGAACTGACTAGCTTCTGGCTGCGATTTCGTCTGCTTGATTTGGAGATAGCTTTTTTTGTTCGGCGATTAGGCCCACCAAAAATTGTGGCGTCTATTAATGAAACGCATGTTGATTTATTCCTCATGATCTCTAGATTACAATGGTAGTAATAATTATATTTCGTCTAACGGGAATACTGAGAAATACAATCATAATCTAAAAAATCACTAAAAGAGAACGCTGCGTTGAAATTTTACGTCGATTATTAAAAAAATAACAGTTATTCCATATAAATTTTGACCGCGTACGTATTGGATTTTCTATGAAACAGCAAATATTTTTGTTGATAGCCAACGAAAAATTTCTACGCTAGGGAGTCTAGTACGCTAGGGGGTCATGTGCTGAATTCATGGTTGCAGTTTGCGTGTTGATGTCCCTGCCACCCGTATAGTAGGAATATCGGGGTTTTGAACAGTTCATGAAATCAAAAATCACATTATGTAACAAAGCTATTTTATTACCATAAGTATATCAATTTCAACATCAGATTTCATGTAAAAAAGATGCAGTTCGCTTCACCTCTCATCTTGATAACGTGTCCAAGATAAAAATACTTAAATACCACACGCTCAAGATTACATGTGCACAACAGTCAACCGTACCAACGTCTGCCCACCAAACAGTTGCAACAGTAGCCAGCAAGAGCAGCTTAGTGTCAGAAATTGATAATTATTCTAGGTACCTAAATAATGAACCTGAAAACAAATTAAGATTTGTGTTAGAAAATAAGTGTATTCTAACATTAATTACTGCCCCCTTTGGTCTGCTGGCACCCACAGCAAAATAATGTTCTTTTCCACAGATTCAACGGGCACAGTATGCGCTTGTTGTGCAGATCGACATTGAATGTAAATATACCTGTATCCAAATCTCCATAATGAATAAACAGTTTCAATACTTTTTTGCATCATCAATACGCACTTTCCTCAAACTGCATCTAAATGGTTTACTGAAACAAGCGCAAAATCCATGAGTTCACAAGTTACCGCACATCTGGAGCATTCTCGGACAATTTTTTTCGCACATTGCGTTGAAATATTACTGAACAATGAACACAGCATCCTCCTAGAGTAAATGCTGTACCACCTTGAAGATTCCATATTCATCATTATAATACTTCAATTACACACAGGAAAACAGAAATGTGAATTTCATGCAATTCAAAAGGAACGGAAAGAATAAAATGAATGTTGTTGTCACTTGAAACTTGTCTTTCTGACAGTGTCAGATAGTGATGCGGCTAGATTTCTAATTACCTCGTAACTTGAGTAAATATACATATTTCAATCAATCTGCCTGCCTTTTCCCAACTACATAAGTTGGGGTCAGCTTACAGTCTAACCAGATGCAGCTGAATGCGAGTATTTTACACAAAATATATCTATTCCCTGGTTTATTACCTACTGTTGCGAAATAAACATGCAAATTCACCACTGTAACACGTATATTAATTTATTAATATTTTTTTAAATAATCGCATCAATAAAGTATATATATCACTAGCGACCCGCCCCGGCTTCGCACAGGTGCTATTAAATGCACAACGTATCTAACGTATTTAATTGAGTCAGGATTAATACTGTATTGTTTAAAATAGCCTAATATGTAAAAGATAAAAATGGTCACTGTGGGTTATCCTTAAGAGACAGACATATACCATCGTGAACTTGTTTGTAGATCTTTTTAAAATGTACAATTCCGTAGTACATTATTTTGATCTATCTCGTAAGGTTTAGCCAGCGTTTGCAATGTAAGCGCACAAAAATATGTTTTTTACGACATCACATTACAAATCTTAAAAATTATTGACTTTTCTCTCCTATAATATGCATGTATTATACACATAAACCTTTCTCTTGAATGACTCTGTCTATTGTCCGCATTAAAATCCGTTGCGTAGTTTAAAAGATCTAAGCACGAAAAGCGACTTTGTTTTATACTGTGTAGAGAAACTAAAATTAAATATCATTAAAACAGTTGCAGAACAGCTAATTTGGCCTAAATGAAAGATTACGAGAAAACCTGAGGTACTTACATCAGATGGTAAATCTTTGATGCATTTGGTTTCCGAACTAGGGAATCGAGTGCTATCGGTTTTAGATTCGTGACCACTAAATTACATATACTTTCAAATGAATGTTACTCGTATCATAATTATAAAGATGAACCTAAGTTATCCCGATAGAAACGGCCCTGGTTGAAGATCAACTAGTATAAAAATGTTAACCCTGTAAGTACTAATAACTATAAAATGTAGTTAAGTGTGATGGTTTAAATAACAAGTCGATCCTGACGAACCGCAACCTTAAAGCGTAGCACGCCTCGACAGAATCGCAGGGGACACGACGATCATGTGTCGCGGACCAAAACGGACTTGCCGGTCCCGAACTCCAAGGATTCTATGCGACTGGTAAAATCAACCCAAAAGCTCGCAATCCTGGTGAAGAGTCCGGTACCCGGAAAAAAAGGCCGGAAGCAAGTCCTTTTCAACTCGTTCTGCACCAATAATCGAATATTCGAAGAATGTCTTACACCATTTGTGCAGAGCTCTACAATATAACTTGGTTGACTGCAGATAACGGAGCATAATAACTCGAAACTTGATTAGGAATTAAGATAAAGTATAATCAATAAAATTTACTTAGCTGAATTTAAAATTAAAAGTAGAAAATTTTGAAGAATCTACTGGATTCAATTAATATTTTTCAGCAACTGAAGTTGCTTTGTTACGTCTTAATCAAATACTGAAAATTAAAAAATTAAGAATAAAAAGATGACCAAACTACAAAAAATAGGTTGAAACCGCAGAGGTAACGCTGCACTACGTAATTCTTCCGTCTTGCAAAGTTGTAGTTAGTTTTGCGCCCGGTTAACCGTCATTCAGTAGATTTCTGAAAAATTGCTGCCCACAGTGTGCTTACATAAAATAAAACATTTTGCGTCGTAATGAATGTAACGTCAAATGTGACGTCAGCACGTGAGCACCGGGCAGGCGGGCACCTACATATTACAAAGAACGGATCGGAACGCTATGGCTTTTGTTTGCCGATTGTGACCAAAGCCGGTCGGGTACAAACAGTGGTGAGCCCGCGAAACAGAATATTTGCATCGCGCGTTGTAATACATTAGTTGGACATTACAACCAGACACAGCAGGTCCACTGCTTCCAATATAATATATCAAACATATTTGATTGCAGACTCGGATCCCATGTGAAGCTTTGTGCTCTCTCTGGGCACCATATCAAACATCAATGATTGCTGACTCGGATCCCGCGTGAAGCTTTGTGCTCTCTCTCAATGGGTACCATATCAAACATCAATGATTGCTGACTCGGATCCCGTGTGAAGCTTTGTGCTCTCTCTCTGGGTAACTTATCAAACATCAATGATTGCTCACTCGGATCCCATGTGAAGCTTTGTGCTCGCTCTCTGGATACCATATCAAACATCAATGATTGCTGATTCGGATCCCACGTGAAGCTTTGTGCTCTGGGTACCACTGACTGCAGTCGTAGGTGGCCTACTAGAAAAAAGTCTCATGTAATTTTTGATCAGATCCCTAGGGATTGACGTGCGGCTTACTGTACTAGATCGAATAATGATTTAATCTGAATTGAGACTGCAAAATGACGTGTGAAGAGACTGCAAAGAGTGCTCCTTCTATGCATATATTTTTTATTTGTTTCATTTGGCCTGAGGGGGCCAGGGAGGCAGGGGCTACACGTGTGCACTTGGCCAAACACGCGGGATGTGTGTCAGACACCATTACTCCACTTTGTCGAGCAAACACCGGCTCGCAACATACGCAGGGACTCGGCGCGAGCTGAGTCGCGTGAACACGAGGGCGATCGAAGGAATGTCTCTTCAATAGAGGAGGTGACACACTTGGTGACGTGCCATTCAAATTCGAAGATTCAAAACGTTCAGCAATCCGTAGTGTACAGTCCAAATAATAAGCGATCTCGCAACAACTATGTTGAATCGAAGATAAATGAAGAATCGTTTCTCTTTTCTGGTGGTTGCCATATTGATTCCGGTTTTCAAGAGCTGCAGTGGTCGGGAATAGTGGGGAGGGGTTGTCCCAAAAAACAACCAATTTGACAACGAACTCCTTCACCCAAAATCACCTAATCACTACTAGAACTATCGGGCACTTGACTTTCCACTGTGTGACTGTCTCATACCATTAAATAATTATATAATTTTGCTAAAAAGGTGCATAAAATACAATGCCTTATTTTCAGGCTGTGGACAATTCCGATAAAGATTTTAGGATCTCTTTTTTTAGCAAAGTAGGTAAGTAAATGATCATTCCATGATCAGTTTCGATATGAGCATGCGTGGTTAGGTTCAGATGATCGATGCTACGTGGACACAGTACATGTGCACATACAGCTCACGTGTCGATTCAAATGAGACAGCTTGGCCGACGGCGAGTCGGCGACGCCATTGACTCACAAATAGCGTCGACTCCACGCGCGCGCGGGGCCCGGGCCGCGCCCGACTTCGACGCGGGTACGTCCATTAAAACACCACAATATTTGCCGAATTAAAGTAAAATTGTAAGCTATCGTGAATAGCTCATTGCTACTTTTGGTGTCTGCTTCAAGAAATTATGCAATGGATTGGTTCCACTGGTGAAAAAGCACGGCAACCAATGATTACTCGACACATTGGCAGAGAGCCATCCTCTTGAAATAATCACATAAGTCATCGCTTCTAAAATACCCTTGTAGTGGGAGAACTTAACGGAATGTTGTGAACATCACAAGGCGTCAAATTGAACGAAAGCCCTTGAGCTCGTTGTTATCGCGCACCCCTTGGACCGATGACCTACTCACTGATAAGCCGAGCGTTAGCAACTGTCATAACAACACAGCGATTTTATCAACTGTCCCACACGATCCAAACTTTAGTAGTACACTATAGGTACCTACTGTGCTTAACCCGTTTATGATTATAAATAGCTTTACTTGGACGGCCTTATGTCGTCAGTCACATGATCGTAAGCGTGACTGCTGAAATAGGGACGAGGGCCTGTCCCTGGTTCGATTTCTAAGTCGATCAAATACCTAGTTATTAATTGGTATTTCCATTCAGAATGTATTTATTCATTTTTCGTAACAGTCCGGAGCCTCCCGATTAATGGCCAAGATAAAAAAGAAGTTTAGTTTTCAAAAATTTGTTGTGGAATGTAACTGTAACGTACCTAAGCTTCTTCTGCCTAGCCCTTCGGTCGTGATGTTGTGAATAGCTGTAGTTAGGAGCAGTACAGGCGCACGTTGCTAGGTGCGGGCGCGGCGGTGCTCACAGGAACACATCGCTATGAGCGCCAGATGTCTCGCTGCCACAGGAAGTACAGCTTATCGAGATCTACAATCCGACGCATGTATTCCCATCTTTATACCCATATCGACAACATTGCAGTAAGCAACTAACCATCGAACACGTAATAGGAATGGAAACCCCTTTTACAAAAAAAAAAAAATAGAAAAGTGATATTGAAAAAAACGAAGTCAATTTGCGTGTATTAGTGTCAGTCGGCTACCCCATAGTCAAACAAGCGCTGTTTGTTCTGTTGTTCCGCGCCCAGTCGCCCCACACCGGCCCACACTGGCCCACACCGGCCCACACCGGCCCACACTGGCCCACTCGCTACCACTCGCTGCCTCTCTGCCGGTTCCCGACGACCGAACTATCGAATTTCTAGTAAAAAAAGTCTTAAGTCTAGCTGCAACAAATTCATAATGTTCACACGTCGGTATGATATTCCACTAAGTGAGGGTCTGGGGTGTCAGTCGACGATCGGTACGCTGCGCGCTGGCTGGAAGCTTGTGCGTGCACTCAAACTTAATGTGTTGCACAGAAATGGATATAATTAAATTCAGTAACAAAACGTTGGGTTTGTTACTGAATTTACTGGTTTTGTTACCTATGGAGGTAACAATATTATTTTATGTCTTATGAACGTAGATACCTACATCATTAAAAACTGAAAAGATTGTGAATGTGGTGTCAATATGTCAGTAGGTACCATTTGGGTCCGTTAGGAATAACACTTGAATAAGACAAAGTGCGAAGGTTATCGTAAAATTATTAAATATACTTTTTAGTAACTGTTCATAATAATATTGCTACCAAAAAAAGTGAGATAATAGTCGCCAAGCGCCGCACGTGCTCCAGACCTAACATGCGCGACACATGTGACACCTTACTCGCTCCTGTACTTTGTGCCGTACAAGTGATCATTTCACTATTGTAATATTGTATCACTATTAGCAGACGCTTGAACTGCAGTCGCTTTCACTGCGACCTCTCTCCTGTACGCACTCGTCGAGTTGTTTCTTTTCTTTGGACGCTTACGGCATGCTCAAAAAAACATATCTATCAGACTTGAGCTGTTTTGCAGTGTAAAGATATTTAAAGTAGCTCACTAGAATTAGTATCGCGAGACACGACAGAAAAAATCCAATCAAATTAATATTCGATCGCTCTCTATCCTTCGTGAACGAATAAATTTTATTGCATAAGTTTAGATTGTTTTCTTTTTCATGTCAATACATTATTTTAAACGCTCTACAACAATTTAGGAAAAAGAAAATGTAAGTAGGTACTTGTTCTCAATTGTTTTATGGTAAATGTGATCATTATGAGAACAAGAAGATTCCAGTAACCGGTAAAGAGTTCCCTCGCGCGGACACGGTCCTGGCTGTAGCATCAGGTCATCTTTACATTCTCTAACGAATAAATAGGCACTTGACTGACGTCGGAACGGAATAAGTAAATAAGTTTCAAATTTTCCAAACTGAACTTGCAAGAGCCCATCTTAAATTCTTAACATACATCATAGTCTGTGATTGATCAGAGTAAAGCTAACTAAAAGTTTGTAAAACCGCAGCTATGTAGTTTGTGGTAAGTAAGCGAGTCGGATTTCATGTAGTGCAAACAAGTCACAAACCGCCACTTTATCTTATTTGTGTGTTTAGTTAACAACACAAATGAAATTGGTCGGAGATTACAATCGAGTGGATAATAGTCACGCGTTGTTTAGCTACCAGCGCATGGCGCAGTTGTGCCACAGTGCGGGTGGGAACAGTAGGTTCACTGTATACACTGGAGGCATGAATAGGTGCCAACTTAGTTATATCAAGGTCGCTCTAGTGACAGCAGTACTTCCACACGACATGCAGTAGTCAGGTCGGAACTAAACGGACGTTCGGTTTATCTACATAATATATCATTATACTGTAATGCCAAGATATTTTTGAATATGTTTTCTAATTGCGCCTGTTGTTGAATAATGTCGTATGTTTCAGTAGACAAGTGGACGCACTTCCCCACTGTAAATACGACTAACAAATTCTTGATGAGCTCGCAGGTAATTCCTTTCGCGCCACACTTCGGATGCCAGTTTATAATCTCGAACAATGTCATCGCCTACGAACTAATATTATTCGCTTTCGCCAATTAAACTAGTTCTACAGCATTATTTAAATATACCAGCGAGTTTTTACTAATTCTGCGGTACCCCAACAACAAATCCGCAGAAGAAATCGGCCATCAGAAGTTAAACGTCTGATCTAAATAGTGGTTCTATTTTAGACATTTAACTTTAGGAGGCCGATTACTCTTTAACGTTCAAAATCTCCATCTCATATCGTCTGTTGATGTAAAAATTAAGGTAAACGCACCTGTTTTCAGAGGTTTCAGAAAAAAAGAGCATTTTAAGAGAAAATAAAGGAATTAAGCTTTATAGCACATTACAAAACCAACAAGAATGAGATGCTGACAGCTTCCATTTAAGTATATACATACAGTCTGCCTTGGCGACGTCAATTAACAAACATTTTATTTATTTATTTATTTTATTATTTATGTACACACAGTAAAATACGAGGGTCATTCAATAAATACTTAGCCTACAAAAAGTAAACGAAAATTTTGGAAAAGTGGCAATTTATTTTTCAACATAGTCTCCTTTTAGTTCGATACACTTAGCCCAGCGATGCTCCAACTTTTTTAACCCGTCCGAAAAATAGTTTTTGTCAAACTCTGCAAAATAGGCCTCCGTGGAGGCGATGACCTCCTCATTCGATCCATATCTATTCCCGGCGAGTGATTTTTTCAGATTAGGAAACAGAAAGAAGTCACAAGGGGCCAAATCTGGAGAATACGGTGGATGGGGCAGCAATTCGTAGCGTAATTCGACCAATTTGGCCATGGCAACGGCAGACGTGTGAACCGGTGCGTTGTCGTGGTGAAACAGCACTTTTTTCTTCGCCAGATGGGGTCGTTTTTTCTTTAATTCGGCGTCGAATCGGCCTAATAAATCGGCATAGTAAAGCCCTGTAATTGTTTTACCCTTCTCGAGGTAATCGATGTAGATCACACCTTGTGAATCCCAGAAAACGGTGGCCATAACTTTTCCGGCCGATTTTACAGTTTTCGCCTTCTTTGGAGCACGTTCCCCGGTCTGGATCCATTGTTTTGATTGCTCCTTGGTCTCTGGTGTGTACCAGTGGATCCAGGTTTCATCGACGGTCACAAAACGACGCAAAAACTCCGCTGGATTCATCTTAAACAGCGCCAAACACGTCTCCGATGTGGTCTCACGGTTGCGCTTGTTTTCTGGTGTGAGTAAACGCGGCACCCATCGCGCCGACGGCTTTCTCATGCCGAGTTCCTCGTGAAGAATATGATGCACTGTTCCTTCTGAAATGCCTACAGTCTCAGCTAGCTCCCGAACCTTCAATCGGCGATCTGCCAATACGAGATCATGGATTTTTTTAATGTTTTCCTCCGTAGCAGCTGTTTTCGGTGCACCTGGACGTGGTTCATCAAAAACCGACGTACGGCCACGTGCAAACTCGTTGAACCAATTCTTGACGGTGGCCATCGATGGAGAAGAGTCACCGTACACAGCATCCAAGCGCTCTTTGATTTCGATGCGCGTTTTCCCTTCCAAAAATAGGAATCGAATCACCGAACGATATTGCTCTTTTTCCATTTTTGTAAAACCGATCGACACGTTCGCTTCCATAAGTTGTCAAATTAAAACAAATGAAGGGATTGGAATGAAAATTTGAAAAAAGAATTAAAAAAGAATGTGCTACACTGTGGTAAAACTCTTTTGAAACTACAGCGCCCTCTGGCGATGAGGCTAGGTACTTATTGAATGCACCTCGTAGATACAGATACGGCATATTAGTATTAAGTACAAAGGTACTGCTTATTTCTTAAGAAATTTCTTCCAGCAGACCTGCGAAAGGAGAAATGAAAAAGAAATGTAGACAATAGTGTGTGAGAACAAGAAGAGAAGAATTTGGTTCGTGACGTCTATCCATAACTATGGTCAACTCAAAGCTAGGTCGTTGCGTCCAATTTGTCTTAGTATTAATGCCCGGCGAGACATTAGTGTAATGTGGTGGAGTTAAACGCAACAGTGCAAGCTATTCACTTTCGCGGCGAACAATCCGGCGCAGGCAATTAATCAAGCGTCGAGCGGCGCGCGCACAGCCACGTCGTGACGTCATCATGTGGCTCCTGCACGGAGCAACACACAGTAGAACTACTACTATACGCAACGATTCATTTATAACGGAAGCAGTCAGACTGCGACGGGGTCCACAAGAGTTCAACAATAGGTATTCAATACATTTGTGATAGCCAGTTATAGTTTATGACCAATAAATACATGCTCAGGCACGTAAGCTCGCGGAGTGGTGGTTCTTGAGTACTGCTTTACTTTTGTACTGGCATCGTGGTAAACTGGCACTGCAGTAGCACACCAATGCAGGCGACATTTTGGCATGCGGTCTGGTCGACATGAATCAGTCGACACTTGGAACATCATCTTCTAACTACTTGACACAAGTCGTCTTCGTGTCTACGAAGTACCCCGACGAGTTCGAAAATGTTTGTGTAAAGTATGATGCAAACCCGATGATGACACAATGGATTCGTTTCTTATAAGCACTAAAAGCATTAAAAGTGGGGCTACTGTTCTGTCCTGTCGCGTGCTCTTAACGTACTTTAGTAGCGGACGTCTGCAGATTTCTTCATCAAACATATTATATTCATATGGCGTGTTATGTAAGCAAAACGATTTTGTTTCTCGTTCGGCGATAACTTTGCATACCTAACACCGCGACACAGGCATTAGCGGATGGCATATGCGGAAAATCTGCGCCGCCTACCCCTTCCGGTGCCGCAGACGTGACGAATATAAATATTGTTTTAGTTGACTTTTATCACTCACAGTGTTTTGAACTTTTAGTCAATGACGCTCGTAAAATAAGTTCGGAATCGTAAGCACTACGAATTATACCTATTTGCCAATTTGTCAACTTCACAGCGCTTACTACCCATAATAAAGCCATAATGTGGCCACGTCTTCACCACACGTCAGTTTGTCACTGTGTCGCGATACAATTTGGGTGACATCATTACTGAGGGCTTGTCACCAATTATCATAAACGTATAAGTGAAGGGTGCGAGAGCCGTCGGGCCGCGAGCCGCGCCCGCCGGGGCCCGGCGCGCGGTGCGCTCCGGGCCCCGCGGGACCCATGGGTCCTCCCCCACCTGTGGCACGCGGCCGGCGACCTGTGGCGCGCCTTCCTCCTCCACTTACGTTACAACCCCTTCCGACTACTTCAAACAGTTCACACACGCTTCACAACCTCTATCGTTCAGAACACTTGAGAACGGAGACTTGACTTCGAATTCATGTCTTTTTGTGGCCATCATTCATGGTAATTTTGCCATCGAACTCTTGCTTGAACCTAGAACTTGAACTCTAGCTAGTTCACCAAGTTCACCGACACACTATTTACATAACAATATAATATTTTTAACCGACTTCAAAAAAAGGAGGAGGTTCTCCATTTGACTGTATTTTTTTTTATGTGTTACCTCAGAACTTTTCTCTGGGTGAACCGATTTTGATGATTCTTTTTTATTTGAAAGCTGTTGCTTCTCGTGTGTGGTCCCATATAAATTTGATCAAGATTTGACCAGCAGTTTTTGAGTTATCCTTAATAATGCGTATTTTTTTTGGTATATATTGATAATGTTTTAATAATTTCGTGTCACTGTTGTTTACATATCAAGTAGTGGTATACGAATTTGTGTGGGGTAGATACTATAGCAAAAAAGTGAAAAAGAAAAATTTTATTACAAAAAAAAAACAACCGACTGCAAAAAAAAAAACACTAAAATGTGAAAAATTACTTTAGTTTTGGAAGTCTGTGGCCAATAAACGAAAATACAAAACCAAAGATACCGACTTCCGAAATGAAAGCAATTTTATCACTTTCTAGTGTTTTTTTTTTTTTTGAAGTTGGTTGTTTTATTTTGTAAAAGAGTTTTTTGATATTATGAAAGTTTCAAAAAGTTTATTTAGCCGAGAGCGACACTGAACTGTTAAACAAAGTTGATGATTTCTGCCAAGTGTATCGACTGTGTACATTACACAATAAGTTTATTTATTTATGTAAGTAGTGTCTATGACAAACAAACGTTGCTGTGGACAATCACATTAAGTAAATTAAGTAATTAAAATGTCCATGAACACTGTGTAAGTATTTAGCTACACTATCAAGATCCAGTTTTAAAAATGTAAGTAGTCGTATGTCTGCAGAGCGCACACGATGCCATGTTGTCGTGTTACATCACGTGATCCTTTCACGCAATCAGCGAAACTCCAGTAAGTGGAGCGAGCCGCACCGTGCCAGCGAGCCCCGCATGTGACCGCGCGGCGACACCGGCGTCACTTGCTATCAACATCATATCGGATTCAGCTCCTCTTAGTAACCGCCGCATACCGTGCTTGTTCTTTACTACATTATACCTATTGTTATTTATTAGTGACTACGAGTCTTTTAAGGCTCTTTCAGTTTGGATGTCTAAATTGAATGCGAAGAATAGAAGGAAAAATGAATGGACCTGAACGGCCGATCTGCTGCTCATAGCCGGAGTGAATGCGAGGAGTAGGAGTACGTCGCACCCAAACAAATCTGAACATGCATGAAGAGGGTTCACCTTACGGTCACACGTCTGTCGGAGACAAACTGCGATGCGAAGCTGGCTTAGCTTTGTAACCGAAAAAAGTTCATACAGAAAACCACTCGCAGCAACCAAAGTCAGAATATTTTGGGATGTGTCGCTGTTTCCCGCACAGTGAAGAGATATGCATGCATCGCGGTTATTAAAAGTCCCACAGTTGTAGTTATTATGATGATTAGTGTGCGGGGCGCGGCGCACGCGGCGCTAACGAATGGCGCACATTAACCACCCTCTGCCGGCTCGCCCGAGCCCCCAGCCCCCCAACCCCCAGCCACCGAGCGTTTGGAGGTCAATAGCATCGCACGCGGACACGCGCCCTTTACAGCCATCACATTATGATATCCACTACTTTATAATACTTTTCTAGTGAAAAGCATTATAAAGTAGTGGATATCCGATAGTGGATAGACGATTATTGTCAAAATACAGAACTATATACTAATATAGTTCTATATTCTGACAATAATCGTCTTGGTGCGAGCTAGGGAACTAGGTTCATTTGCACTTAAACAATCAGTCAGCATAAATTCACCCTAAAAGTAACAAGCTGGTATCGTTTCTCACTCCGCGCGCTGCCGCTGGCGCTACTACGTAGTAATACGAAATAAATAATACCTCAAGACACGGGTTCTGACTATATTTAAAATTCATTAAATCTTTTAAAAAGAGCTGCAAATATTTCAAAAATCATGTGAATTTTAAAATCAACCCCTATTTTATCCCCTTGGTGGATGATATTACAAAACTGCTGAATCAAATATTTTTTTCATTTCATAGCAAAATCATAAATTTAATTTTTCATATCCCCAACTTAATAAATGCTAAGATTCCCATACAAACTTTCGTCCTCCTTATCCCCCTTTCTCCCTTCCTATCTTCTATCCTAAACATTATTTTTGAGACAAAAAGTAGCGTATGTCCTTCCCCAGAATGTCATCTATCTCCTTGCCAAATTTTATAGGAATCCGTTAAGTGGTTACACGTTGGTGGTACAGACAGAGAGACAGGGTTACATTAGAATTTATAATATTAGTATGGATATGGATAGTACGGATGAATTATAAATTATGTTAATAAAGTCAATTAGACGGTGGACATCGTGTGGTCAAATCAACTTTCTATCAAAACTATAAACAAGGTATTTTAAACGGCTCTACTTCGAGGGAAATTATACAATTTGATGCGAACCGCAAACGTGACATTCACCTCAATAGTCGTAGATACTTAAATAAAAGAAAGAAATACAATTCTCTTTAGGCTATCACTTTTTCATATCGATTTCGAGGCAGAGTACCTCGAATTGAAATAAATACTAATTAAAAAGTTAATCCATACTTCCATAAGGTCAAGGTTGCGAAGTCCGACATAGTTTATTGCAAGCTTAATTTGATAAACACCCTATGGCTGATTTTTTTTTTTACGTAATTGTATGTTTTGAATATTAATGATGACCAAAGATTCCTTATTTATCAGTTACTTTTACAAACATCAATGTAACTGTTGTTAACATGAAAGTAAGCGCGTTTTTTTAAAAGGGGTTAAGTAGACGGACTTTCCCGAGTAATTGGGGCAACTCTTTCATAGCATAAATTCTTTGTAATTTGATAGATATTTGCAGTACCCATATTCAGCAAATATTCGAAAATAAAAGTTAATAAAATACATGCTTTAAATACCATGACATAAGGTAGCAATCACAATCAATGGCGGAAAAATCATAAAATAGGGTAAGTTCGGTATACTTGCAAGGGCAGGAATTGTCAACATTTAAGTCAGTACAATTATATTTGAAAATTCTGACTATAGGGTATAGTAGGTAAGTACGTTTGTTGGTTGCATCTAAAATGCAATGTGTAATTTGATAAGTTTTGGTATTTAGATGATACAAACCAAATCCAGAGGGTCTTTAAGCCATAGAAAAATTAAATGGTAAAAAACAAACATACTTGGCTGACTGAACAGATAGCATATTAATATTAGAAAGGTATTAATAAAAACCTTCTTTCTTTCTATTTTTTTATTCAAATTAATTACTTTATATTGCTCATACAATAAAATAAAAAATAACAACGTAAATACGAAATGAACTAAGTTACCTACGGCATATAGTCTATTATAAAAACGTAATTAAATCCTGTAAATGCTTATAAAACTATCTTTAGAAAATCAACACTACGGCTCATATACTAATAAAATAATTAGAAAAACAAGTAAGAAAATTTACCAAATAATCAACAATATGACTTGGCTTAAGTTACCTACTATTTTTAAGAACTTTCACTAATTCTTAAAAAGATTTTAAAAAATCAACAATGGACGGTATGTCCTTATTATGGAATAATTATCCATAGTAAATAATAACTAAAACTAAAAATCTTTGAAATATCAAAATAATATTTTTTTTCTATTTTCAGTCAGGTGTCTTACCAATAATAACTAAAGAGGCCACTGAGTGTCGGTCCAGTGCAAATGTGCGTTAGTCCACAATAATCGAAGCTCTCGATTTCGGTGTCGAAGAGCTGAAACTCTAAGCGGTCTGCAAGCGTGAAGATTAACTTCATACAATCTTCTCCTGGTGATTTGGTCACTGATGACCACTAGGTACTGAGACTGGAGTATTCCTACCGGCTGGCGATCCGTAATTCAGGCTACCTCCTCGCAGCATTTTGCAGAAAGCGGTCTTTTCTCTGAGTAGTGACCCTGTATCTTCCTCGGTGACGTTCATGCAACATCTCCTGTAGCCCTGTAATGCGCCCATTATCGGCAAATTACACTTGCCTAGGTGTGACAGCGTCGAAAGTTTCACGTTGACTGCGCCCTGCTTCCAGCATACCCACAGCCCTAAGCATCTCTTCCCGCGTTAAATGACGACGTGTGTGTTATCTATGGTTATAACGCTCCAGAGTCACAAAAGTTACAAGTAAGCGGCAAAATGATTTTCCCAAAAAAACATAATTACGACCATGGACAGTAATCTCTAAAGTTGTTAACTTTTCAAAATGTTTTTGCTTTTAATTTTAAACGAACAATTATTTAATGCAGGTTCAACCAACATTTACACATTTTTGTGGCCTAAAGAGATTTCTTAAATAAGTTTATGTAGTTGGCTTGTTCCATAGATTATATCTATGGCTTGTTCCCAAGACTTTGTTGAGTAGTATATGTACCACCAAGCGCAAACCAAACTAACACGTCTTTACAGCGTCTCTCAAATGGCTGCCGAAGCAGCACGATGGTACAACGCTCAGGGACGCAATTCACATTTACTGCTATCTCTTCTCTTAAAGTTATTCGTGCCAGAACAACTTACCCCCGGCACTTTAAACCCGGGCCTGTTCACATAAGTAGTACAGGACTCCACTAGGACGTCCGGCGTCAACAGTCAACATTTTAGTTAGTGGGTCATTTTAGGGACTCTGGGATAAATGAATAATAATCTTGTAAATGAAACGTAGGCTGAGACGAAACTGTCGTGACATGAGTAATTTATGAATATTATTATTTGTTTTAATGTATCTAGGTGGTATGAATTCAAGAATTACAATATATTTTATTTAAAACTTGCTTCTACCCGCTGCGTCGCCCGCGTGGATGTTGGAAATTATCTCACGGGCACGTGCTACCGGAATAAATAGTATCCTATCATCCAAATCCATTCAGCCGTTAAAGTGTGAAAAGGTAACAGACAGACAGATAGTAAATGCAAATAATCTTTTTTATTTATATTAAACAGGTTTTTATGATTCTATATGTCAAACATAAAAATACGAATAATTAATTTTAATATTATCATCATTAATTTGAAATACTCTAAAGTAGCCATCGACTACGTGTTACCTACATAACTTCAAATTGTAATAACTTTTCGGGTAGACCGATTTAAATGAAATAAATAATATCTCAAGGTTCTGACTATATTTTTAATTCAATACATTTTTTAAAAAGATGTACAACAGTTTCAATAATCATGTAAATTTTAAAATCATCCCCTATTTTACCCCTCTGGGGGAAGATTTTACAAAAACGCTGAAACAAATATTTTATTTCTTACCGAAAGCATGAATAAAAATTTTCATATCCCTAACTAAAGAAATGCTAAGTTTCTCTTACAAACTTTCATCCCATATATCACATAAGACGAAAATAGTTGGCCGCAAAGGTCACACAGCAACCAGAATGATTGCTAGCCCGGGAAAGGACAACACAGCTAGCTGCCAACGCAGCCGGAGAAAAAATGCTTCCACTCATTATATTCAAAGGTAAAAACGTGTGGGACCAGTGGACCTCACCTAATGGAGGATGCTGCGAGGAGGTAGCCTGAATTATGGATCGCCAGCTGGCAGGAATACTCCAGTCTCAGTACCTAGTGGTCATCAGTGACCAAATCACCAGGAGAAGATTGCATGAAGTTAATCTTCACGCTTGCAGACCGCTTAGAGTTTCAGCTCTTCGACACCGAAATCGAGAGCTTCTATTGTGGACTAACGCACATTTGCACTGGACCGACACTCAGTGGCCTCGTATTCTTTTTTCTAATGACTCATGCTTTGGATTTCATCCTGATTCAGATAACTGCGTGTTTGGCGAGTTCCTTGTCGCCAGATTCGACTTCAGAATCCTCAGAAACTTCATCCGTACCAGCGGGGAACGATCATGGTGTGGGCTGGAATTCGCATGGGTGGAAGAACGGACCTCGTTTTGATACGAGGCAAATTAAATGCGGAACAATACTATGACGTGATTGTTGAACCTATGTTTATCTCTCACCGATAGCAGTATGACCAAGATTTCCTGTTCATGCGCGTGCACACACAGCCAAGCTGGTGATGAATGTTCTTTGAGAGAACAAAATCACGCTATTAGAGTGGCCTGCTCAGTCCGCTGATCTCAATCCCTTAAAGCATACGTGGGATTTTCTCAGCAGAAGAGCGTTCAGTGACCTTCCTCAAAATCGGAACACAGAGAAAGAGCTTTTTGCACATCTTTCCAGACTATGGAGCGATATTCCATAAGTGAAGATAGACAACCTGATACACAGCATGCCACTACAGGTTGTTTATAAAAAAGTAGCTAGGAATGTGTTTTTGGTGTCCTGTTAATTCACCAAAATATAATTTACAATATTTTACTTGACATGCAACGATTGCCAAAAACCTGACTTTTCATTTCATCATTATACAACAACAAGTTTGCCAAATCATTCACAAGAAAATATTTATCCGATAAACTTTTTTATAATAACGTTTTACGAGTATTTGACAAACAATTCATTTTTCTTTTCATTTTATCTCATAAAACAACGTTTGCATTAAAAACGTTTTACATATTGAATTATTATTACGAATTTTTTGTTTAAAAAACAGCCCTGGGTATGTTTTCTTTATGCACAAATTTATATGCCAGAAACGACTTGCGCTAATAGAAAAAAAAAGATTATTTTTAGTAGACTACCCGGAACCGAACTAGATAGTTCAGTTATTAAAAATTAAAAATGGTTGGGTTAGGTTAAAACTGTGACCCTCTAGCACGAGCCGAGCGAGCGAAGCGAGCTGTGCCGCGGTAGCTTGTAATTTGTTACTTGCTAGGTACTCTGCTAGGTAATTTGTTACTTGTATTGGTTTTTGAAAGACGAGTAAAGGCTCCTTCAAACAGGCGCGACACGCGACGCGACACAAAGGCACCGCCTGTTGCGCGACGAGCGGTGTCTTTGTCACGCATGCGATTCGTATCTCGTGTCGCGCCTGTTCAAGGAGCCTTAATAAATGCTTTGAGTTTGAGTTTGTATTTTTTGCGTTTAAAAATCTAAAAAAAATGGAATTTGAAGCAAAAAAATCCGCTGGTTTGGGGTCAGTTGTGTCGTACACAAAATGAAGCAGTATTTATAATAAACTGAAAAAATATTTTACAATGAGAACAGAAACAAAAGGAAATCCGAACGGGGCAACAACTCTGTTAAACTGCGGCAGCGGGTAGCTGATGCTGTCATCAAAGATGATAGAAAACTTGAAACGGTAGCTCGGGATCAAGAATATGTCACTGGTTTCAAAATCTTTTTGTTTTTTACAGTCTACACCTTAGGCTTTCAGCGTTCTCACATTCACGAAATATAAAAGAATCTGCATAAAAGATAAATAAAATAATAATATAAAATAAAAACCTGAATTAATATCCTCTTCACAAAAGCCACTAAAGAGATATAGAGTTGAAATTTGAATAGTTGGTATTTAATGTCAAATAGTGAGAAGATCAAAGACGTAAAAAAACAGCGTTATTTGGGAGCAGTTAATAGACGTAGACATAGTGATGCCGTTAATGAGGTACATACCAAGGAAGCCACATGTGCAGAAATAATTATTGTCAAACTTCCTTATTTTCAACGTAGTCTTTAATCATATGATAGTGCTTTTTTGATAAGGACACGTTTGATGTGTGTTACGAACTTTCCATCGCTAAGTTCTGTAACCGACTTTGGCAACTTATTATAAAAGCAGATACTGTTTATAAGAAGGTAGGTACACCTCTGCCTTGTCTCTGCCTCTGCCTTTGGGGAATACAGGCGTGATATTATATTATGTTTATAACAAATGACTTGCTTGTTTTAGGGTACCACAATTTCATTTTTACTACGTGTATTTATATTATGGAAATCGCTTCTTATTTTGAAAAGTCCTAAGTTTTTACGAACATACAAAATACTTTCTAAAATATAAAGAGAAGGCAGAGTCAGTATATCAATTTCTTTAAATTTGTTTCTAAGACAGTCGCGAGGACCCACTTTATTGATGGCGCAGATTGCCCTCTTTTGTAAAATGAAAATTGAATCTACGTCTGCTGCCGATCCCCACAGCAGAACGCCATAAGACATAATACTGTGGAAATAAGCAAAGTATACTAACCTAGCAGTGGCTATGTCAGTCTACTGCCTTATTTTTCTTACTGCATATGCAACTGAACTTAATCTACCTAAAAGAGCTCTAATATGGGCGCCCCTTTGCAATTTTGAATGTAAAGTAATTCCTAGAAATACAGTTTCCGTTATAGCATCTAGTTTCTTGCCATCAAGTTTTAAATTTAGGGGTATTTGGGGTACATTTGGTAATGAGAACTTAAGACATTTAGTTTTGTTCACATTAAGTAAAAGTTTATTAGCTGCGAACCCTTTCGAAAGAACCGCCAGACTATCATTGACATGTAAGACATCCGTATCTTTTCTATCTATTTAAAAAATAAGGGAAGTGTCATCACTCATCAGTGAATAAAATTATATCCGATTTAAAGTTAGTTTGAGACAGTAATACAATATTGTTATTTTTAATAAATAAGACATGAATATTTGATACTAGATAGTTTTGCTTTAATTTATGTAAATCTATTTTCAGTTACTGCATCACAAATTATCACAATTGCTACCGTAACATCTTACTTCAACGATTGAACAACCGACCCCACGACGGAGGGGGGGGGGGTTGGTCCTTGTCGAATTATAGCAAAAAAAAACTGGCCGCAACGATTTTAGTAACTTAATAAATAGGTATGACCATTTCATTTTAAACTAGAATACATTCTGCCTCTACATATCCGAAAGTCTTGGTGATGAGCCCTTATTTTAACGGTTTTTTACGTGTTGTTTGAAAATCTGCACTTTGAACCCCGGCCTCCCCTACGAAACTTGTATATTTCCAATTCTAATTTATACACTTCGGAATGGCCCTATTTTAAAACATTAGCCTGTTTCGTAGCAACAGCGTGGCTATGTAAATTATAAAGTAATATTAACCTCTTTGGACGACATCTGTATGTATTAGAGTTAGAATAATATATTTCAAATAAACAGACACGTTTTGTGAAATCGGCAAGTTCACGGCCGAACTAGATCATAAATAGTTCCGACGAGTGTGGAATGAGAACCACCGCTAGTTCCACGCCTCGGTCGAATTTGGAATGAGAACCACTACTAAATAGTTCCACGCCACGGTCGAATGCGAGATGAGAGCCACTAGTAGTTCCCCGCCACGGTTGAGTGTGGAATGAGAACCACTACTAGTTCCACGCCACCGTCGAGTGTGGAATGAGAACCACTACTAGTTCCAGGCTACGGTCGAGTGTGAGATGAGAGCCACTTCTAGTTCCCCGCCACGGTCGAGTGTGGGATGAAAACCACTACTAATTTATAATGTCAGTATCAATACCATTTTAATGAATGAAAATAGGTAGAAGATACTAGCGCATTTATTCCTTTGGCCATCAATATCTATAGATCAAATCAAGTGATGAGCTTACCAGTTCACAGCATCAGGCTATACGATACTTTTATCCTATGTTGTTGATTCTTTGATGATTCACTGGTTCTGGCTACCCTAAGTTTGTACTGTTTTGGGGTCTTAAACGTAAGCTACTTACATAAATATTCTTAAGAACCTAATAAAGAGAAACAACGAGAGACATTTACTACGTTGCACCGGATGTCGTAAACTCACCTTCACCAATTAAACAGCAACACAGGGCCAGCGTGTCGTCATCCGCGAATGTCACCGCGTCACACCCCTGCGGCACACACCGACCACCCCCTGTATGTGTCGACGTATGTTCCTTCCTACGTTCAGGTAGACAGCAGTATTATTTATAGTAACGACCTCATTTGTTCACTAACCGTCTGCTGACATAATTTCCGCTGTTTTGCGCTAACTCAACAATACAAAGATTGTGAACAATAAAGACCACTCGGTTGTTTTTATAGCACACTCGATGCGCTGATTCTGTTTTTGTGTTGTCAAAGAGAATCAGCAGGCGGATCAAAATAAGATAACTAGTAAGATAATAAAATCATGTAAACAAAACTGGTGCTGAAAACATTTGCAAGCGTGAACCGAATTTGAGATCTGGCGACTATAAGCGATCTAAAACAGTTATACTTAGCATGGTGAACAATGTATGTATGAGTTTTATGTAACTATGCATGCGGCACAGTGAATCATAGGGAAAAATAGAGTAACAAAGAGGTATACATTATTTTGTTTATCGATGGCTCTCGTAAACGTCATCCTGCTCCATTCAGTTTTACGAGTAGCACGAGCTAAGTAGATGGTGAGTGATCCCGAGTGATCAGTCGCTGAGTGACTCCGTGATGCACAGCACGTCAGTACACGCACGTGTTGGCCACAGAGAGGCCACAAGGCCCAGTGTCACTGCCACTACAATTCACAATGAAATGCACAAAATTTACAAACATTTAACTCAACTTTTAAAATGACATTAAAGCTACTTTTGGTATCGGTTAAAATATACTCGGTAGACTATATTATACTCGAACGACTATACTCGACTATACGCGAAAAACTTTGCAGCTTGCAGCCCACCTCAACTGGAGTTATCCAATAATCGATAAACTGGTAAATGAAGTGGATTGTGATTGTGAATGAGTTACGCAATTGATACAGGGCTCATTCCAGAACGATCACTGGTGGTGAGAGGTGGATAGTGGTGGCCGTGGTGGGCTGGGGCTGATGACTCGTGACGTCACGGCGGGTGGCTGACGTCAGATCTCGGGGGCTCGTGACAGCCGCACTCATCTAATTGTATGATAGCGGGAGACGCCGCTAACTCATTTGCGCGCTACGTTAATTAGGCGGCCGGGCCTGCGGTCACACCCCGGCGCACGGCTCACTAACATTCGTATAACTTTCGATAAAGCACCGATCATAATATCATTGAATTATTAGTGTTACTAACTGTCAGTTTTTAATAAATCAGTAGTTAATTTATTTATTTATTGAAACTTCTCGCACATAATAAGGTACAAAGGCGAGCATAATGCCTTAGGCATTCTGTACCAGTCAACCAAGGGTGGTCTAGAGATAAGATGGCAGGTGCTCTGTTTAACAAGAGTCAATAATACAAAAAAAAATATTAATTATAACTAATATAGGTATACAAATAGGTTATAAACTTATAATACATACATACATACATATTTACTATAATTATAATATATATATACTTACATTATATATATATATATATATATATATATAATATGTACATAAATATTGTATTTATTGTATTGTATATTATGTCTTGGGTCGTGCTTGGAGTCTCGCTTGCCCGAACTCAGATCCACCCAACAATCCATCTTCCCAGAGACGGTGGGATGAGCCACTCTGCAGAGTAGTACAGAATAATTTAATTGAAATGTCTGCTACTACTGTGGAGCGTGCGCGCCTACTGGCTGTGGGTAAGTGGGAGTGGGTCTTTGGCTTCGTGCACTACCGTGGTCGAACATAGGCACTTTGTTCGACGACACTACTTTCCGCCTCGATGCTTCCCGGCGACTAGGAGCTCCTTTTTGTTCTCCGCATCGCTGTCAATGTAGCGAAGTTGTCAACAGCCTCGGACACCACGGCCTGTCTTGCAGCCGAAGTGCGGGCCGCTTAGCGCGGCACGCCAACATTAATGACATCATCCGACGAGCTCTTGTCACCGTCTTGGAACCTAATGGCTTGGCACACGACGATGGCAAGAGACCGGACGGCATGTCGTTATTTCCATAGAAGGTGGGTAGGCCTTTAGTGTGGGACGCAACATGTCGTGTCGATACTCTTGCGCCAACCCATCTTCCTGGCTCAGAGTGCTGTGCTGGCGCCGCTGCTGCAGCTGCGGAAAACCTCAAGCAGCGAAAGTATAATAACCTTATCGGTACTTATATTTTCTAGCCATTTGGTGTTGAAACCCTCGGGCCGCGGGGTGCTAGTGCCCATTTTGCTCAACGCAATCTCCAAACGCCTGTTTGCCACGTCCCGTGACCCAAGGGCTGGCTTTTACCTTGGCCAGAGGCTAAGCATTGCCATACAACGTGGCAACGCCGCCAGTCTCTTTGATACATTACCAGTCGACAGCGATGCGGAGGAATTTTTCCACGCCATATTTTAGTTTGTTAATAGTTTTAGTCAGATTAGGTTATTATATTTTATTTTCAATTGTAAATACTGTAATTTCTATGACATATTAAAAAGAAGTGTTATACCACTACTTGCTATGTAAGTAACAGTGACAGGAAGTTATTATAACATCGTCAATATACACGAAGTGGAAAAAAAAGGTTAAATGAACAAAATAATGTACAGTTTAATTTATACATATATTGTATTTTTTTTTTATTTAAGGGAAAGAGCAATTTGAGATGATAATACGCAATTTATTTTGAAAATAACTCTATGCATACCGACAGGTGGCCGTCCTGATGTCAAGAGGAAGCGTACTCCGAAGAAGAATGGACTGAATACGAAAGGAAGAATGAACAAAATCAGAAGTATGAGAAGGACAGAGTAGGAGCAGATTGTTGGAAGAACGCAGATTCTTAATGTGTGAAGAACATATATATTGGAAGTGAGGCATAAAGTTAGGAGGGTTGGAAGAGTTGAGAAGAGAGAAAAGCGTGGTCGAAGCGCGTAAACTTCTCCTTTGGAGAATGGTAACTCGACACATGGTTTTGTTTCCTTAGGTTGAATATGAACCGGATACCATTGTTGAGCAGTCTGTCGAGCTTATCCAGCAAAACCGCATTCATGTCAAAATAGCTCTCGTCACCATAGTCGATGATGGGGTAAATCAAAGTCTGCACAAGCATAATTTTCGTCTTAGCTGACAAAAAGTTTCTCAGACGATACAGGGATCGCAGAGTACCGTTGACCCTTTGACTAACACTAGAAACCTAACGCTGCCAGCTAAGTGTCGAGTCAAGATGCAACCCGAAATGTTTCACCGTAAGGGTGTTTCATCATACCCATTAGGGTATAATGGTACCATTATACCCATTGGGGTATAATGGTACCATTAAAAATAAGAGGAAGAGAGCTAAGCGCCACCCTACCCATCATGTACGAGCTTCAAATTACCATGGCCTAACATTGTGACGTCCCCGAAGATAAGGAGAGAACCATTCCAGGGCCTCGGGTGAAACTATAAGAAAAGAGAGGATAGAAAGGAGAATATCATGGCTGATGGCGATTGGAGAATTCAATTAATACCAAAACGGTAATCTTGGTATCCTCCATCGCTTCTCTAATGTCACCAGTCACTTTAAGGAGAGCGGAGGCCGTACCAGGCCTGAATCCAGACTGAAAAGCGCTAACAAGGTTGTTCCGGTGAACAAATCCAGAAAACTGCTAGTGTACGTAGAACTCAAGCACAATAATTAAAAAGGGGTGGGTATAAATAAGCTAATAATAATTATTATTAGTATTATCTAAGTTAGTATTCCATTTCTACTTCGAACAAACATTATGGAGTTTGGGATCATTTGTTAGGCAGCCTATATAGCATTTTGTAAGAGTTTTTAGTGTTGTTGAAAACAATCAGAGCGAAACATAATTGTTTTATTCTTATTTGGGGTTTATGTATGTATACTTAAAGTGAAAGTACTCCTTAAGACCGTTCATTACATACCGAACACGATATATAAATCTTATTTTTTTATTCGGTAACACTTTACATCCGCTTTATCGGACATGTTGGATTTTATGTGAAGTTATAATAACAGCCTATTCCCGCGGATCAATATATATATTACGCTTCCAACGATACCTCGTTTGTCAATTGTCTTACAACGAGTAGTTTAGGAGTTATGAGGGAACAGGGATAATATGAACCTACATACATACACACATAGCCAAAACAAAATACCTTGTGATATATTGCAATTAAATGAAAGAAAATTTAAAACTCATGTAAAAAGTACACTTTGTAAACAAGCATATTACAAATTAGAGGATTATATCCTAGATAAGAATGCTTGGAAACATGCTGGTCCTGTTCCATAGGACAATCTAGAGCAGTGGTTCCTAACCTTTTCGATCTTGTCACCCCTATGACTTAGCTAGGTAAATTGAATTACCCCCCTCTCCCTCATGTTACCAATGAATATACGAGTAGTATGTGCATATAAATACAAATTGACTTTATTAGACATAAAAATTGCACAAAGATATTGAGTAAGTTCTTACAATCACATCACACAGGATCCTAATCTGTGGTTAGGGCATGAAATGCTCTGGCGAGCTAGATTCGGTCTTATTGGTCTAATCTATGTTATATGTTACCAGCTTATTACCCCCGCAAAATACCAGTTTTACCCATGCAGGGGTAATTACCCCCAGGTTAGGAACCGTGGATCTAGAGTCTAGACAAAATCAAAGTTGTTGCTAATTTAATTGTATAATTTATATTTTTTATGACTTGTTAAAATTATGGAAAAATCGTCGACTTTTCAATATTTGTAAATATGTGAGCACATCTATCACATAATTAATTTACCTGCCTTTGCATTATATTTAATTATTTTTACCTATTGTGGTTTAGTAATTTTATTCTAGGTGCATCGTCTTCACATATAATTATATAATTAATGTATACCTATATAATATTGTAAAACATTTTAAAAGAGTAACGGTGGAATTTCTTGCCCATTCTTCTCCATACGAAACTACCTTTTGGAAGGAGCAACTAGAAACAATTCTATTTTTTGTAAATTTTGACGTTCAAAAGTACCTTTTATGTGCCTATTTGAAATAAATGATTTGACTTCGACTTTGCCTGATAAAATCGTAACCCTGCTTTGGCTTTGCCGCAGTCCGGCAAAAATACGTACATTTTCTGAAGCTAACTCAAACACTACGCATTAGAACTTGACCAAATTTTTCTGAGACCACGTCTAAGGTACGCCCTTTCCAATAAAATAAAGAATCATCGGCATCGGTCGCGTGGTAAAGAACTATCGCAGAACATACATAAAAAGGCGGACGTATTGAGAGCCTCCACCTTTTTTTTAAGTCGGTTAAAATTAAGTATTCGTTTTATAAATTCTGTCAACGTAGCAGTATAACGAATTCAGACGAACTGTGGCGGACAGAGGCGGACAGCGGCGGACGGCGGTGGGTGACCACAACACCATTCTCAGACAGTGCGGTACCTCGAGCGAGCAGCAACACCCGCGCGGTACATACAGAAGTACAACTTCTTCTTCCTTTCGAGTAGATGGCAGTAAAACACAATGTACATAATTGTTTGTAGATAACTCTACGAAGCTACACCAACTCCCGAGTGTAGGGCCTTGGGAAACGTTCTCTTTGTTTTTATTACGTGTAAAGGAAGAGATCCTCACAGTGAAGAGTGCACTTTCTGTGCGTTGTGTGTTATAGCAAAGTGAGCCCTGCGCTAGGTGGATACGGGTAGAAACATCTCATAGTAACAACCACGGAGTAGATATCAGGGTAACACCTCTGTTTACCGAGCGGAGTAAATGTGCACGGCACATCGCGGCACCACGTGTGTTCGAACGAGCATGTGCGATAGCACCCAATTATTTCCGATATATTTCGTTCTAATCAATTGTTATCACCGGTCAATGTCACGCCCGCCGTATCGCAGTATGTAGATCGCATATAATTTGATTATGTTATAATGTGTACCTAGAGCAATGTGGAGTGTGGAGTGACACTTTCCCTCCCGCGGCGCCAGTGCAGCGACGCTGATATGAAATTCGAATTAGTTAAAATACAGTTAGAGGCGCCAAGTATGCGGCCGCCGTGTCGCAGCGCGGCGGTGTGATATGCGCTTGGATATGCGTCGCCACTGCCACGCAGACATGTCCACGCCGCCACTGCCACGCTGACACGCTCATTCATAAAATATTTACATTGTTTTCCTTGAACATAATTTGTAGAATTATTTGCGCCCCGATAACGAGCTCATATTTGAAATAATGTGGGTAAATGGTTGTTAGCTCTTTCTTAGTGCGGAGTGCGGCCGGACTCCAGCACGCCGCCCTCGTGTCGCAGCGGTGTTGCGAGCGCACGTGTGACGCGGCGAGCATGCGGGCTTGTCTCGTTGTGTCCTCTGCACCAACTACAGACGACAGAGTAGTGAGACTGTCAGCAATGAGCTGGGAATACTCGCGGCATGTCTTGATGAGCGGGCGCGGATTCTCTGCAGGATTTACGATTGGGGATGCCAGCTCTTGCACTTGCGAATACCATTTATGAATGTTGCCTGAGCGTATGCACCAGGAGACAAAAATGTACTTAGAGCTAAAGCCTAGTGTGTCTGTTCCCTCCAATATCGTCGCCCATCGATGTAAATATTCCAACTGAAATAGTTTGGTAGCGTTAAAGTCTACCGAATGATCGGTGGCCTCGCGCGGGTTATCGCGCGACCTCTTATCACCCGCACGCACACACGCACACACGCACGCACGTACATACACACGCGGCGAGCACGGCGCACGCCGCGCATGTGTGCGTATGAAATGGGTCGCATATGTCGCCAGATGTAATTAGACCAAGAAACTGTTTATTGTTACCCGCCCGATGGCCGATGTTCATTTAATTATCTATCTATTCATAATACAAAGAGTAACGCTTGAATTATGAATTTCTATACACGGGTTTCTGCCGGGAAAGCAGTCGTTAATATAATGCTTGTAATATATTCCGGCGTCGGTCCGGCGTCGGCCCGGGCGGCAGTCCGTCAGGAGGCATGTGTAGGGGTCACCGCGGGTGCTACATTATAGGTGGCATACTCCAGATAATGTGCATGAGGACACTATGTGTACATCTTACGTGTGGGTTACTTGTAAAGCCTTCTTCTTTTCTTTCGTTCCGTCGGGTTCAGCTTTCAGTCCAACTGGATGCAGCTGAATACTAATATTTTACATGGAGCGACTGCCTATGGCCTCCACAACCTAGTTACTGGGTACTACGATACTCCTTGTAACACTGGTGGCCAGACTTACGCACTTCTGCCTACCCTTACGGATAGGCAGAAGTGCGTAAGTCTGGCCATCTTTTACAGTCTGGTAATACATCTTTGACAGTCCGTAAGGACTGTCAAAGATGTATTAATGACAGCCAGTACTAATGGCTTAACATATTTTCCGACGACAGGGTCTCGATATGAAACGATTGGTCACCCATCCTCGGAGCGACCGCGCCAAGCGTAGCTGAGGTAACGTTGATCGATCAGCCCGCGCAGCTGTTACTATATGAATGTGTATGTAGATATGAATGTATGGGCACTATGCAATTTTACTTTTAAGCAGGTACACACTTATGAACCGTGCACTCATACCATCCTGTTATTATTTATTTACTAAAAACACCACACGAGACAACAAACTACCTCGACATTGGATGTACTGGACATCGCACTCCTAGAGGCCTGCTGCCGGCCGGTAACCCGGGGTTCGCCAGGAGCCCTCACTGGCAACGTTCTGCGATGACACTCTGCTGAACATCATTATTACCCACCTCGATTAGCGCTACATGCATGCATAGGTAACCGTAATTTGAAAACATTGTAAAAACCAATTATTTTAAAAAGAGTAACCGTGGAGTTTCTTAGCGGCTCTTCTCATTAGGAAACGACCAATTGGAACCGTGCTCCTTCCGATGTACTTCGTGTACCTTCTGATGTTACATGAGTGCCCATGTCGGTTTATGGGAGGTAAAATATTTTAAATTTGAGCTTTTAGATCAGCGTTATCAGCAGATCCCCATAAAGGCTCCAACTGCCCCGGATTGTAGATAACGTGCGGCACAGACATAAACAAAGGTGTCCGAACCCGCGAGCAATATATCGCGCGCCTGCACATCACGGCCTCTCCTGCTAACGTGAGCAGGACCGAGCCAGCGGACACATCCACTGTTCACCGGAACATCCGCGTACTTGGTCACTACTCGTCGCATGGTCACGTGTCGTCACGTCGCTAGTGCTAATTAATAGATTTGCAAATATTACGCACTTTTCCTTATCACTTACGTGTGAACTACCAGTCGGACGAGTACATTGTAGTCAATGATAGAAAAACATTGATCCTAAACATTTGTATTTAACTATCAGACCTACAACCAGAGGAAAGCAAGCGTCACAAACGGGACAGTCAGTTACCAATTATGCTATGCCTGGCTTAAGTTATGTGGATATAATGAGAAAGATAATTAGTTTAAATTTACACCAGGATACAACTTTGATAATATTAATTAGTAACAGAGGAAATGTGAATCAGGACAGTCTGCTCCATTACATTAACAAACTATGTGAGCTAGACTTAAGATAGATTGTTATGTTTACATTTCCTTATAGTAACAGTTTGCCACAGAAAGAAAATAAATTTACGCACAAATTAAATATAATGTTAATTATTATGACATTCAAACAAACTTCATGTCATTGACTCTAACCAGTATGTTAGTAAATATTTATATGTAACAAAATACAAATTGTATTTGCCAAAATGTTTAAAAAGACATATAGCTTTATCGCTATACTTTTTTTCAATTGATTCAGCCAAGAAGTTGGCTAATAAAACTGTTGCTTCTATTGGAGCAATTTCCTGTCATATTCATTGATTCAGCCAATAACTTGGCTTCACAAGCTGACATTAATTTAAATAAATTACTATAAAAAAAACTTTTAAAACAAAGCTTTTATTTACGCCCTAAAAAGATAACTGACCAGACAGACTGGACCAGTATGTAAAATGCAAAATTTCATATCCCTACTGTTAACCGTTGAGGAGTTCTCTCGTCTGGAGCCAATCCTAGCAGCAGCATCACGTCATGCTTATCATAAACATGCATTGTCATTGGGACTGGACCAGTATGTAAAATGCAAAATTTCATATCCCTACTGTTAACCGTTGAGGAGTTCTCTCGTCTGGAGCCAATCCTAGCAGCAGCATCACGTCATGCTTATCATAAACATGCATTGTCATTGGGACTGGACCAGTATGTAAAATGCAAAATTTCATATCCCTACTGTTACCGTTGAGGAGTCATATTCATATTCATATCCATTTATTTTGCATTCCATATTGTAAAACAGATGTTACAAAGGGCTTAAAGCTAGGTACATAAATATGGACCCTGTAAGGGCACACCAAAGTAGGAGACTGGGAGAGGGCTTTAATCTTATTAATTAGTAGGTATACAAATGTAACAATATCTACAACAAAAATAATAAAAATAATAATAAGATATGAAAAAAATACGAAATTTTGTTAATCACATTAATTTAAAATTTGTCATTTAGGTATTAATTTATAGTATAATAGCATTTATGTAATAAAAATTGTTGTAATTTATTTATGAATGAATTAAATTTTTGCTCATTTTTAATAATTTCGGGTAATTTATTATAAACTTTCATTGACATGGCAAGGGCACTTGTTGAGTGCATTTTTAGCTTAGAGCTCGGTAGGTTTAGCCTATTTTTGTGACGTAGTGTGTATCTTGACTGTATATTTTCTCGTGTAGTGTAAAAGTGTGGGTACTTTCGGACAAATTTGCAAATTTCTAGTATGTATAGGCAGGGGAGGGTTAATATTTTATGTTCTTGAAAATAAGGTTTACAGCTGTCAGTGTCTTCTATATTTACTAATATTCTTACTAGTCTTTTTTGTAGTGTGAAAAGTGTCGGTGCGTCTGTGCTGTTTCCCCACAATATCACGCCGTAACTGAGCCACGCATATGCATAGGCATAGTAGGTAACAAGTGCGGCTTTAAGGTTGGTAGTCTTTTTGACTTCACGAAGGGCGTATGCAAATTTTGACAACTTGGATCTAATTTTTTTAATGTGAGTTTTCCAATTTATGTTTGTATCTATGGAAAGGCCAAGTAGAGTAAATTCTTGAACTACTTCTATTGTGGTGCCGTTGTAGTTGAAGTTTATTACTAGTGGAGTTTTTTGTCGGGGGTGGAAGGACATTATTTTAGTTTTAGAGAAATTGATTTCGAGGTTATGGTTATTCATCCAGGATATGGTTTTATTTAATGTAGCGGTTAGGTCTTCGCTCAAGCCATCATTGTTACGGCATGAAGTAATAAGTGAAATATCGTCGGCAAACAAGACGCATGGCCTTTCTATGGTTTTCGGAAGGTCGTTTATGTAGATAAGAAATAGGAGGCCTCCAACTACACTCCCTTGGGGAATAGATGCGTTAATTGTTATACTGTCTGACCGAATATTCTGTATTTCTTTGGTTTTTTCATTACAAAAATCTATTTCAACCTGATGTTCTCTATTTGTTAGATAGGATTTAAACCATTCGTGAGTTTTTCCGCGGATCCCTATGCCATGTAATTTAGTCAGTAAGATGTCATATTGCACTTTATCGTAAGCTTTGGTCATATCTAACAGTATACCTACGGCGTATTTTTTGTCATTTATTATATTTAAAGCTTCCTGTATGTATTTATAAATTGCTAAGATAGTGGAGCGGTTTCTACGAAAGCCGTTTTGGCATACGTTAAATATTTTGTATTTTTCGCAGAAGGAGTATACACGATTACACATTGCTTTCTCAAAAATTTTGGAGGCGGTTGGTAAAAGAGCTATTGGGCGGTAATTGCTTGGATCTGTTTTCGAGCTTTTTTTGTAGATAGGTTTTATGAGTGCTTTCTTAAGGTAATCCGGGAAAGTGGCTTCTTCGAAAGACTGTTGTACTAGCAAGTAGAACGGTAACGTAAGTTCGTTTGCACACTGACGTATTAACATTGGTGGCAACTCGTCCATTCCATGACTTTTTTTGTTTTTCAAGCTTTTTAATAGTGTGTTTATTTCGCCGGGGTCTACTGGGCTGAGAAACATGGTGTTTTCAGTGGGGTCGAGCACTTGGGCGCCTGTCGGCTCATTGCCAGGTGTTTTACTGCTACCAATGGACGCAAAGAAATTATTAAAAATGTTAGCTATTTCGTTTGGTTCAGTGATGTTTACATTATTTATTTGTAATTTAATGTTATTTTTATCCCTTTTTAATTTCCTATTCGTTCTTTCATTTATAATACTCCACATAGTTTTGACTTTATTATTAGATTTCTTTATTTGATTTATATATTGCAATTTCTTTGCAGTTACAACGGAGTTCCCTCGTCTGGAGCCAATCCTGGCAGCAGCACTACGTCATGCTTATCATAAGCATGCATTGTCATTGGAACTGGACCAGTATGCAAAATTTCAGCTCAATCGGACACCGGGAAGTAGGTCCAATTTAACTTGCAAGAATCCACCTTCACATACATTCAAGTCAAGTTAAATAAAAGCTTTTAATTAGAAATTGAGACAATAGAGAAAACCTCTTGCATTATTAATGGAGACAATTTAAATTTAAATACTAGTCCAAATCATCAAAATGTCAGAATAAGTTCGAACACAGTTAACCTGGTGCACCAAAATATTCAAGGTATGTTGAGAAAACACCTTGAAATTGAATTATTCATGAACTGTAACAACATTGATATTTTATGTATTACAGAACATTGGTTAAAAGGCCATCAGTTCATGTTTAATTTCATTAATCACCATTTTCTCTGCTGAACAGTTCGTTCAGCAGAGAAAATGTAATACATGGTGGCTCATTCATACTGGTAAATAAACAACGTAAATTCAAAGAACGTAAGAATATTGTAAGCCTCTCTGTTGAGCGATCTATAGAAATAGCATGTGTGGAGTTGGAGCGGCTTGTTGTATTGAGCGAGTACCGGCCTCCGTCATCGATTTATGATTGCTTTGAGAGTATCATGGATGATGTGTCACAAAAACTTAAATTAGGAAAGAATATAATTGTATGCAGTGATTTTAATGTCAATTTATTAGAGGAGTCATTGATGTACCTAAAAATTAAAAAAATATTTCAGACATCTAACCTTAATCATTTATTTTTGGAGCCTACTAAGAGATTAATATTGTTACTGTGCCTTCTCAGTATATTTATGAAAATCTTTTGTATGCACATAAAAATATTAACCTGTTTAAAAAATACAGTGATATCCACAATATAAATACTGGGAACAAACACAAATTTCTTGTTCCTACAACCAGGCTCAAGAAAATTGGTGGCTCCTTTAGATGCCAATGTATACGTTTTTATAATAAACTTCCTAGCCACATTCAAGATCTAAGCTTTAATAAATTCAAATCTTTTATAAAGCGGAAATTATGTCAGAAAGCCTACTATACTGTGAAAGACTATATTGAGGACAAAAGGCTTGGGATTGAGCTGCTCCAATAAATTTACACAGTGAATGTTGATTTTAGTTTGCTAACTCTTTTTAGACATGAATATTTACTATAAAAAGTATTATGTTATTTTCATTATTGTGAATATGAGGACTATGTGGGTCATTTTTTTCAGTTTTATTCTTGGTCTGGCAGTTTAAGTAGTTTATGCGGCCTACCCAAATGTCCTTTCTTTGGTATTGTTCGTCGAATCGTTGAGCTCCTTAAGTCCTGACTTCCTGAGTCGAGCTGCACGATTACTGACAAATGCGTGCACTGACTGGACAGGTCCACTCAAACTGTGTGGTTCTTTCCTCAAAAGACCATTTCAGATATCAATCTGCATGGTCTTCGCATGACCTGACCAAGATTATGTCTGGACTTTAAAAGAGACTGTGACCTCTGAGTTTGTTTCGGCTTTTCTTCTCGGAGTAGTCAGATAGGAAACGCCAACCTCATCTAGTTTAAAAAACATGATTGACGTGTAAAAGTGTTTGTACAAACCTACTTACAGAAATAAAATCATTTATCATTTACTAGAATAACTGCTACCTCAGCTACATGTTTAGATAATATATTTACTGACATTTTACTTAGTTATAAAAAAAAAAATAAGCCAACTGGAATCTGACCACTGCACACTGCGGACAACTGATTACATTTAGTCAGTAAAATAAAAAAGTGCCTAAGAAAGATATCACTGTAGTGCCAAAACTGCAGGTCGCTTGGAGAACGTTAACAATAAACTCAGTAGTAAATTACCATAATTGCCTTACAGTGATGATCCCGATGAACTGTACAATTATTATTTTGCTATGTATTGTACAGAATTTAACTCAACATTTATACCCAAGCAGATCTCAGTTAATGGATCTGCAACCTTAAGTGAATGGGCAACTAAAGGGATATTTAATAGCAGAATCAAACTTTTTGAACTATATGAAGAAAGAAATTATAATAAAAGTAAAGAATTTTGTCAATATGTTAGGAACTATTCCAAATTATTTAAACAACTTTGTAGCGAAGCTAAGTGTCGCCATTTAAGCTCCAAGCTTAAAAATAGTCAAAATAAAATAAAAATGTCTTGGGAAATTATAAACAATGAGAATGGAAGAGACAGAAAGCGTAATAGTGACTACAGCCTTAATATTAACAATAAAGTTATTAAAAAAGATTTAGAAGTTGCCACAGTTTTTAAAAATTTCTTTGCCGATATTCCAATCTTAACCACAAAATTTTTAAATTCTTCACCCACTGTTGCCGAGTCCCTATTGAAAGAAAATGTTGATATTTGTAACCATGTATTTAATTTCGACTATGTTAATGCTCGAGATATTATTAAAACGTTCAATACCTACACTTAATGTTAAAAAAAACTGCTGATCTATGGGGAAATTCCGTAGAGGTTACAAAATGTATCATCAACACTGTAGCGCCTGAATTGGCAATTATTTTTAATAAATGTATTGACTGTGGTGTAATTCCTGACTTAATGAAGAGTAGTAAAATAATACCTTTGTTTAAATCGGGCAGCACATTAGACCCCACAAACTTTAGACCAATTTCTTTACCTTCAGTAAATTATTTGAAAAATTGATGCTAGATCAATTGCTAAGACATTTTAATAAATATAAATTATTAAACAGTAAACAATTCGGTTTCACAAGGGGTCGCTCTTCTACCGACGCTGGCGTTGAGATTCTTGCACATTCTTTGAGGCCTGGTAGAATACGCATGATGCCCTAGGTATTTTTTGTTACTTGTCTAAGGCTTTCGATTGTGTTTCTTATGATACATTGGTCAGGAAATTGCATCACTATGGTGTTAGAAACACTGCCTTGGAACTTCTTATTTCTTATTTGGATAATAGGATCCAAAGAGTGGACGTTAATGGCGAGAGATCTTCGGGGTCTGTTGTCACTATGGGAGTTCCGCAGGGCTCAATTCTTGGTCATTTTTTATTTCTTTTATATATTAATGACCTACCTTGCCTTGTAAAGAATAGTCATGAAATAGTGTTATTTGCAGATGACCCATCACTTTTATTTAAGATTAAACGACAAAAGATAGTTACTGATGATGTAAATAATGCTATCGCTAAAATAGTGCATTGGTATAGTGTTAATAATTTACTTTTAAACGAGAAAAATACTAAATGTATTAGATTTCTGACACCTAACGTTAAGCGGGTGAAAACCAATGTACTAGTAAATGGGGTGGAATTGGATCACATGGACACCACTGTGTTCTTAGGTATTACTTTGGACTCGAAGCTACAGTGGGGCCCACATAATAAAATAATAAAACTGTCGAAGCGGCTAAGCTCTGCAGCCTACTCGGTCTATAAAATCCGTCATTTGACTGATGTCGAAACAGCTCGATTAGTATATTTTAGTTTTATCCATAGTATAATGTCGTACGGTATTTTGCTGTGGGGAAATGCAGCCGACATTCAAGCTATATTTGTGCTGCAGAAACGAGCCATTCAAGCAATTTATAACCTTAGTTGTAGGCATTCACTGAGGGATAAATTTAAGGAAATAAACATAATGACAGTCGCATCTCAATATGTATATGAGAACCTGATTTATGTAAAAAAGAATATTAATCTATATTCTAGACACAGCGACGTTCATAACATAAATACTAGAAACAAAGATTTACTTATTGTGCCCACGACTAGGCTCCAAAAAATTAGTAATTCCTTTAAGTGCCAAAGTATACTTTTTACAACAAACTCCCAAGTCTTGTTAAAGAACTGACCCTCAATAAATTTTAATCATTTATTAAACAGAAACTCTGTCAAAAAGGTTTCTATAAAGTTAAAGATTACTTGGATGACAAAAAGGCTTGAGATTAACTAAGCTACTTCAATGTACCCCCAAGCAACAATCCATTTTATACTGTGAATGAATGTTTGAGAATTAATAATGTCATTTTTATTCATTTACATGAAATAACTTATGGTATTTTTGATGACATTTAAAGAGAAAACTGACTTTGAATGTGAGTAGCGTGCAGGCGACATTGAATACATGATTATTATTTTAATATTTTGAATGTGAAGACTATGTGGGTCATTGTTGCTTTTTTTTCTCCTCAGTTAATTTTAATCATGGTCTGGCAGTTTGAGTATTTTTTGTGGCCTACCCAAATATCTTTTCTTTGGTATTGTTCGTCGAATCGTTGAGCTCTTTAAGTTCTGAGTTGAGCTGCACGATTCCTGACAAATGCGTGCACTGACTGGACAGGTCCACTCAATGTGTATGGTTTTTCCTCAAAAGACCATTTCAGACACAGATCCTACATGGTCTTCACATGATCTGACCAAGTTTATGTCTGGCCTTTAAAAGAGACTGTGACCTCTGAGTTTATTTCGGCCTTTCTTCTCTTAGTAGTCAGATAGGAAACGCCGACCTCAACTTGATTTAAAATATGATTGACGTGTAAAAGTGTTTGTTCAAACCTACTTACAGGAATAAAATCATTTATCATTTATCATAGGCCAATTAAAAGCAGGCAAAGTAGAGACGCGTTTTGTTATAGGCCAGAGTAGGAATGATATCCGTATACGAAGTGGAGCAGACAGCCGCTGTCGCACGCGCGACGGGACCCAACGAACCAGGAAATCTGTCTCAGAGACGAGTACAAGACTGATTACTGCAAATGGCAGCACGATAGTCTGTTTATAAGTGGTTTTGCTAGTTACACATTTTCTCTCCTGCAGCCAAAACAGCTTGAAGGGCGATGCGGGTAAGTGTGGTATTCGTTATTTATAATAACAAGCAGCCAGCAGGTGACCGAAACTGGCTTTAGGTGACCTGTGAGGTACACTGTTCACTTTCAGTGGAGACTTCGCTATTACGGAAATAAATGTTCAGCTGGAAACGAAGGCGGGGCAGCTTCGTGAATGATGAGCTGGGCGCGGGGTGCGGGTCGCGGGTGGCGGCTCAGGCGGAATAATTGTCACAATAAACAGTCGGTAATGGAGTGGCGGCGCGCCCAACGAGTTAATTAGTGAAATGACACCCCCCCGCCCTGCGCCCCCGCGCCCCGCTGGCGCGGCAGCCGGCTGCCACCCCCGGCCACTCCTCTGAGCGGCCCACTAGCGTATTAAATTATGTCCAAGTGCTTATGATTTTTTGGCAACGAATTATCAATATCAAGTCCAGTAGGTAAGTAGGTACCTTCCTGCCTATAGCCTAGTAACTTACACCTACACTTCATTCATTTAGCATGAAAGGTTCCAAAAACCAGCACTTCTGGGAATTCACTATCATAATTGATACTTATAGTTTTACAAACCGAAAACCCTTTTAAAAAAGAACAGCCGACTTAAAAAAAAAACAATAAAGAGTGAAAAATTACTTTCATTTTGGAAGTCGGTGTCTTTGGTTTTGTATTTTTTCTTTTTGCCACCGACTCCCGAAATTAAAGTAACTTTTCACTTTTTTGGTGTGTTTTTTTTTGGAAATCGTTTGTTTTTTTCGTAAAATTGTTTTTATTTTTCACGTTTTGGTTGTGGTTCCTGACACACCCGGACACACGGTTTGGACCCCACACAAATTCGTTTACCACTACTTGATATGTAAATAACAGTGACAGGAAATTATTAAAACATCATCAAAATATACTATGTGGAAAAAATACGCATTATTAACAATAACTCAAAAACTGATGGTCAGATCTTGATCAAATTTATATGGGACCAAATGAGAAGCACCAGCTTTCAAATAAAAAAAAGAATCATCAAAATCGGTTCACCTAGAAAAAAGTTAAAAAGTAACAAACATTTAAAAAAAATACAGTCGAAATGAGAACCTCCTCCTTTTTTTAAGTCGGTTAAAAAAGACGAGTTGCTGAGCTGATGCTTGTGTCTCTATCAACGCAATAGCATTTCACTGTTGGAGCTCCGAGCTGGCGCTGGCATTTCTTCTCAAATTTCGCCACAACAACAGTCCTTAATGAATTCAGCAACTATTTATAAAGAAATACAAACTGCAGCAGACAGAGTGCATTTGAGATCGTCATGGACGTCTTCATTCAGCAATAAGACCTTATATTCTCATCGTAGGGGTGTTATTAAAGCCTCATGCTCGATTAACAACCGAGGTCCGAAATACAATATGCTCAGATATTAGCTATGATAAGTGCTGCAGGTAGCTACTCAGATGAGTACTAGTAATTAATGGGCACGGCATCGTCATCACAATCGGCGGCGCCGACGATGTGGATAATATAGTGTAGATAATCGATATAGTGCAAAAATTCTCTATATCGATTTTCGAAATTGGTTCGTTTGTGCCTCATTAAGTACAGTCGCCAGCAGGTCAAGCTACACGAAACTGTCAAATTTCTCCAAACGATTTTAAACCTTAAAATGTTGATGGTTAAGGTCAAAATCGAATGAGAAAATCTGACAGTTTGTGGTAACTTGATGTGCTGGCGACTGTACATGAACTATCAGTGTGCTCTCTCGTGACCGTTATCAGTGGTGGCGCACACACAACATTGTACCACAGCCCCGTCGCCGCCGCTGGGCAGCCAAAATATACCGCACTGGGCACGTGATTATCAGCTTTTTAATCTTTCTAGCATTTTCCAGACAGCCCAAGTTACATTTTGAACTTGTGAAACGAGTAGGTATTTAAAATATTTGTTTACTATTCAAGTTTACCAGAAAAGAGCAGTAACTATTCATAAACTACACCACGTGTGCTCCTTCATTAATACCGACAAGTGTGTGCACTACGGAGGGGCTCGTGGCTTAGTAAAATCAGTACGGGAACGATCGATCAGAGTAAAGCAACGCTTTTATAAATTTGTATGCCTTACGGGTGAAACATGTACGTACCAAGTATTAATATTGACACATCCTGCATACTTAATTAGCATGTATACGCATGTTTTGACAAATAAAATTATCTTTATCTTTATCTTTATCTTGCCGAGTTCGTTCCGTGGATGGGTTACCGCGTCCAATTCATACTGAGACTTTTCCGTGCCACAGAATGCACCTTATGATGGTCTCGGCTGTCATTCGACATGCTGGGCACCTCGAGATACGTAGTGTAATGCCCTCTGCATTACACTGCGGACTAATGGAAAACAACTGTCAGGGTTGTTGCGATTGATTGACTATTACCGTCAGGAATAAAACAAATTTTTACTGCATTCCTTTTTTGTTTACCTATATCAAAACTGCAGTCCGTCGTTGAACCGCAGGCTTCAGTCATGTTCACATCTACTGAATACCTATGAGTTTAGTAAACTTACTAAGGAAAGTATTTATAGGATCTTGCTGCGATTTGCCGTTTTGCACACAGGAGTACTTATTAAGTACTACTTATTCGGTACTTTTCTGATTCGTGGTTGAGTAAACGACAAATTATTGTTTAAATGTATGTTATATCGGTGAAGTTTATCGTCGAAAAAAACAGTGGTCAATTGTTAGCCAGTAAGCGCGCGCGCAGCGGAAGGGTATCGCCGCGGTGGAGATAAGACAAGTTCCGTTGTGGCGTCACGTGACACCGCGACCGACCTCTGCCACGCGCGGCCTTCAAGTGCAGGCGGCCAGGCGCGTCTAGCAGCACTGCAAGTTGCAACATACGCACACGCTGACGTAGGCATCACCTCCACGTGCTTCGTGCCCGATGCCGGTCACTGAGCAACCTCTGCGCTGCGACTCACAACACTGTAGAAGTTGCCAAGTTTCGAGCTTTGTCACGTTTAAAAATCTATCGTTCTATCGACACTAAAACAAAGAGTTTTCGACGCCATATTTTTATTGGAACACAAGTTTGTATTTTAATCGTTGTTCAGAAAGCAATTCAATTCCCAAGTCGGTGTATTCTGTCAGTAAGTGCTCATTAGCCCGGGGTACAGATTCGTGCTCACTGCAGTCATTGCAAAAAACATGAATCACCTCATGATATTTGAATTAACATAATATGTAATATGTATAGTAATCGGTAATGTGCCACACTTGTTGACACTGTTTCTCGTGATTATTCGATTATTTTTACAAACTTTTATTTAACTTGCAATGTATTTATGTATGTATATTCTAGGAAAATCTTGCAAGCTGCAAAAAAACCACTTCCTCTTATCATAAGGAGTTGAAATTTCACACGCTGATTCTGTTTCGAAGACAATGCATTTTTATGATGCCTGACCTGTGATTCTACACCCAGGATTCGCTCCAGATGAACGATCTCCTTAACGGTCAACGTTGCAGACACAACATTTAATATACGCATTTAATTATGGTAGTTCCTTCTGAATTCCACCATGACCTGGCTGCTGCACCTAGGATTGGCTCCAGTCAAAGGAACTCCTCAACGGTGAACAGCAGAGACACAATATTGTATATACGTAAACAATTATGATAGCTCGTTCTAAAGTTTACCATGATCTGGCTGCTGCATCCAGAACTGACTCTATACGAGAAAACTCCTCAAAGGTCAACAGCACAGGCACGAAATGTTGTATAACTATTCATTAAATTATGGTGGCATGACTTGGATAGTGCAACTCGGATGGCTTCACACCATGACTTGTGTAAAGGCGCCTTTGGGTTCTTTGGATTTCTCTTTACAAGTACCTTTGCTAAAAAGTACAAAATAAAACGTAAGTCAACAACCTTTTTAAAAACAAGCTTTTAATGAAATAAAAGTACTAATTAAAACTTACGTTACATAATTTTTTTATATTTTGTTTAAAGTTTATGGCGTGAACGTCCTTCTTACACTTTAAGATCAGCCGCAAACTTCTAAGAAAATATTAAAGTTTTATGTTAACGTAAGTTTTATTTATTTTATTATTTCATTAAAAGCTTGTTTTAAAAAAGGTTTTTTACTTATATTTTATATATTTTAGACTTATTCATGATAACTAGCCGCATCTGCTTATTATTAAAGGCCAACCCTAACCTTACTACTTAGTGTTGGTCAGAAATCAGAAATAATTTATTTTGTAATGAATGTGGGTAAATAGGTGGTGAAATAAGATGAAGGCCACATTAAATTACTGTTTCACTTCCAAATAATCGAAATAGCTATAGGTACCTATAGATTGTGTTAAAAGTATGTGGTGGTAGTTGGTTAAGTTTGTCGAGGTGTGAGCGCTGCGCGGGAGTCGAACCGGTCGCAACGGCGCGGCGGCGGCCGCGGCGGATGCGCGGGGCGTGTGGCGTGTAGCGTGTGGTGTGCGCGTGGCGCACTGGCGCAACGCGTCATCGCGGACATACCGCCGCCCGCGCTGCCCGCGCCGCCGCGCCGTGTGAACTGGCTGCAGGTGATTCAGAGAGCTTTCTTTTTGTACACGCTTAACTGTACAAATAAAATACTAGATCTGTTCGGAGCAGGCTTTAACAGCTTTACAAAATAAAAGGAAGACGCTAAAAATAGATCTTCATAGGCTTTAATAAATGTATTGATGCCGAAACTAAGTTCCGTTAAGATGAGCATCTTTACCCGTTCTAAAGTCGCTCTCCAACTCCCACTGAGCAACATTATTCCAACTACTTATATAGTTGGCCTATCTATATACCAACAAGGTATATGATCTGATAGATAAGTTTATCAGCTGTGTAATCTAAGCTTTCCTCATAATAATGTCATTTTATTATTATTATAATATTATTTTGTTCGACCAATACACTTAAATGAAACTTTAGCATAATGTTCAAGAATGCGCGCTGAGCTGGGTTCGAGGATGCGGCGGCGGTGTGCGGTGGTGCGCGGTGGTCAGCAGTCCAGCACACATTGAACTTGTACGAGTGATTCTGACATAACAATCTCCACACTCTACAATACATAGGTATATCAATAAGTTATAGACACACGACATGGCGACAGTTGCACCACCACTGCCGCTACTGCTGCGCTTGATCAACCACAACACCTATTGTTGATCGTTATTTATTATAATATTGGAACTTTTGAACTTTCCAGTACTTTCCATAAAATATTGAAAGCAAGAAAGCCATTGGTGCTTTTTGTTTTAAGGTGCGCGGTGAACATTTATTCAGTTTTATATAAGCAAAGACAGGTCGAGGGCGAGGTCTACAGCTCACAGAGCCACTAGTTTTAATTGCTTGACATGTTAAGGCTCATACACACTGGCGCGACTTGACGCCCGACACAAAGGCACCGCGTGTCGCGCGACGAGCGGGGCCTTTGTGTAGCGCTGTCGCGTCGCGCCTGTCTGTGGGAGCCTTTATTCTATTCTGTTGCAGTACTGTGAAATTGTATTTTATTCGATGTAAGTAATATGGGTTTTGCCTGAATTAAATGAATTTTATTTATTTTTGAACGGGGGAGGTTCTGTACACGTGTGCGCCGGTATTTCATTCATTCAGATGGTCACACGGCGCTAGTACCGAAAGAAAATGGCAATCCTAACAGCTGCAGCTGTGAGATACGTAAACGGGATTCTCAGTGAACATGCCGATGTGGTCAATATGGGCGACAATGCATTGTTTATGCATGATAATGCCCGGCCCCACACTCCTCATGTGGTAAACGAGTACCTTCAAGACGTGGGAATCAGTCAAATGGAATGGCCAGCGAGAAGCCCTGACCTAAACCCTATATCGAACATGCCTGGGACGAGCTGGGCAGACGTGTTAGAAGCCGAAAAAACTCAAGTAACACCATGCCCTGCAAATGCATTTATTGAAGAATGCGAGAATATTCCTCAGCGCATGCTGAGGAATTTGGTACTTAGCATGCCAAATCGTGTAGAAACCGTATTGAGAGTACGCAGCAATATAAAATATTTAATGATTAAAAAATTAAGTTTCAATTTCGTAAACCTACTTTAAGAGTTAATTGTTTTTTGTCCAAATGAGTTAATTTTTTTTTTTCAATTTGGTGTTTTAATGCGTTATTAAATACATTGGAATGTTACTTTTCACTTCAAGAGCTATCATGCGTGGTTTCGGAAATATTTCATAAGTTAGTGGCTTTTTTATATTGCTCGTCAGTGTATATTAGTATGTAAACAACTATTTACACTAGGTAGGTACTAAATTAAATAATTAACTACATAGATAGGTCCAAAAATGTTTGTTAAAACCTTTTAGAAAACAAGCTTTTAATGAACTAACAAGTACTAAATAACACTTACGTTAACATTGAACTTAACATAGAACTGCACCATGACTTGTGTAAAGGCGTGTTTGGGGTCGTTTGTTTGTACAAGTACCTTTCATGTGAAGGTGATAGAACGGATATTTAAGTAAATTCTAATGCTGAAAAGTGTAAAATAAAATTTAAGTATGATACGTTTTAAGATAAGCCTCAAGTTTTAAGAAAATATGAAAGTGTTATCTTAACGTAACATTTATTTAGTACTTTTTTACTACTTCATTAAAAGGTTGTTTTCAAAAATGTTTTTACTTTAATTTTGTTTTATTTTACACGCCTTTACACAAGCCATGGTGTAAAACCAACACAGGTTACCATACAAGTCATGGCATACTTTAGAACGGGCTATCATAATTGAATGAGTACTTATACAACATTTTGTACCTGTGCTGTTGACCGCTGAGGAGATCTCTCGTAAGGAGCCAATCCTGGGTCAGCAGACAGGTCATGGTGTATGTGTGTGGTCAACAGCAAAGATACCAAAATTTATCTACGCAAGTAGATACATTTTGGTATCTTTGCTGTTGACCGTCTAGGAGTTCCCTCGTTTGAAGCCATCCCTGGGTGCAGCAGCTACATCATGATAGACTTTAAAACGGGCTAACATAATTGTATGCATATATAGAATTTTATGTCTCTGCTGTTGACCGTTGAGGTGTTCCCTCGACTGGAGGCAAACCTGGGTACAGCAGTCAGGTCATGATGGATTTTAGAACGGCCTACTACAATTAAATGCGTATATTGAATTTCGTGTCTGTATCGTTGACCGTTAACGAGTTCCTTCGTCTGGAGCCAATTCTTGGTGTAGAATCTGGTCATGCATCATAAAAATACATTGTCTTCGAAACAGAATCAACATTATAAATTTCAACTCCTTAGGATAAGAGGAAGTGGTTTAAATGCAGCTTGCAAGATTTGATCTATACAAACATACATACGTCACTGCAAGTTAAATAAAAGTTTGTAATAAAAAGAATATTAGGTGTCAAAGTACCTACCCCTCCACATCGCTGTCATCCGGAAACGTACCCAGAAGACTGGCAGCATTGCCACGTTGAATGGCAATGCTAATTCTTTGGCCAAAGAACGAGTCAGCCCTCTGGTCCCGTGAAGTGTCGACCAGCGGGCGAGAAAATTTCTTGAAAAGGAGACGCGCACTCGAGCCCCATGACCCGAGCATTTCGACCCCAAACGACTCATAACTGTAATTACGTCCAAACAGTAATCAATGTATGAATGAAAAGTGAAAAAAAAGAAATTAATTAAAAGTGTACTTCAGTGTTAGAAATGAAGTGTTACCGCATATCGTACGGACTGAATTTTCTGTACTAACACAGTTATACTGGGACCCGTGATCGGATACAGTTAGCCGCTCCAGTTCAGTACTCGGCGATCACCGACGCGGCTCCTGATTGCGATCTCGCATCGCTGCGGATTGCACCCGCGCCCCGCGCCTGCCGCCGCCCGGGGCACAGCCGGGGCACAGGCCGGGGTGCGTCCGCGCTACAGGTGGCGCTCATATATTTCATAGCTAAGTTACGAGTACCAACGCTTGCAGCTCGACTTGGTTACAGTCGGCACAAGGTCACATTGGAGACCCGCTTCAATGTATCTGTTTATAATCGTGTGTGTGCGAGCTACTGGCTAACTAATGTGTACAGCATTACAACCGCTTGAGATAGCTTGTGCAAATCACACGATCCTTTTGCTGCTGCGAAAACCGAAGAAAAATATGTAAAACAAGATCAAATTATGTTTGTTAAGGCAGGTTGGTTTTAATATTGTGTGTAGAATCGTAGAAGCACATGAACAGTGTTTCTGGTGGTTTTTGTCTGGCGTGATGGTTTTAAACTGCCACAGCTGTACCTAATTATTACAGAAATAGATCACCAATTAAAGATTGACACACTACCTAACTACAGACGCAGATATCCCGGCGCCGTGTTATCTACCAGCACAAACATGTCATTACGATCGGCTCCCTAATGATTGGCAAACATACCCACTAATCAATATTTGTTCAGTTGCGCGCATTCAAAATGATGCTCTTTACAAGTGATTACATGGAGCGAGCGGTGGGAGCTGGTCACGTCCCGCGCCCCCGCCCGCGCCCGCGCCCCCGCCCGTGCCCGCGCCCCGCGCCCCTTGGCTCTCATTACCAGAGTTCGTAGTTCGTTTCCTTGTAGCATCTGAAGTCCGTCCTAGAGTTGCTTGACCAGGATCTACGAAGTGGAGAAGGACTAAGATAACTTCAATGCAGAACGAAAATAAAGCCAACAGGAAGCGGTCACTTCGGAGCTAACCCTATCCTGCCCACCTGCCGGGATGCTCGAGGCTCCTGCACAATATTGCGAAGTAACTACCTAAATAGTTTCATCCATAAGTTAACTATTTACTGGTGCACACTGTCAGACAGACTGACGGTGTTTATGACAGATTGCGACAGTGACAGATTGTAGACGTGTCTTGTGGGATTCACAAGACACGTCTACAATCTGCCTATGAATGGACAATTTTTTATGGGGTGTATAATACCTAATTAGGTCATACTAATAAAGGTAAAGCTTATGGTGGTGTCCGTTGCGTCCGCGTCTGATCAGCAGCGGATCGTGTGCCCTCGTCGCGTGCGTTGATGTCTAATGTTGGCGCGGCCTTCACTATTCATAATTTATCTGTTCTGCTAACAACATTGTTTATTGCACTTGCGGATGTGAGCGGCTGAGCGCGCCGCTTCTTGCGCTAAGTTCGCGCTGCACAGCACGGCGCAGGAGGCTCATTCGTTCAGCGCACTACTCGCTGATCGTATAAAAGGATCTTCGACTACCAACAATGACAATCGGCGCATTATTAGTAAGTGTATTAAGAACTGCTCCCGCGTGTTCTAAGCGCCTCTGTGCCTTAGCGTGCTAATCAGCATCTTCAAGTATCAATACTGTGTTAGGCGATGAAATAGTGTAAGGGATGTTCGGCACTATATCAGTATATGGAGAGTGTGGAACATTTGAGTTGGTTGGCTGATATCGGCGCGGCGGCGCGGCGGCGACGCACGCTGTGATGCAACAATTGTGCCATATTTATGATGAATTGATGATCCACAGAAGATGATCAAATTATTAACACATTCATAGTTTGGTTCTTTAAGTAACAAAATTTTGTAAAATCCCAGACCTAGCAGTTGGCCCTATTATTTGTTTATTTATGGGACCTCCAAAAGAGAATACACTTACATGCAAATATACAAGCATCACATCGTTCACTTATAATCTAGGTGCAATAGTTTAACATGGACGAAAATAAATCAAAATAATAAGGGTCCAAAATAATACAAATTATTTTTATTTTTAAAGATTATTTAGACAAACACAAATGAATGAAGTAAGCTGTAGAGTTAGGTAGGTAGGTATGGACAGGCGCACCCGGTCAGACTCAATCATCTGAACTAAACACGTTTTATTATCTCAGCGACTTGTATTGCGTATCACGCATTCGAAATGATGATTGAAAGTACAAAACTAACTCCAACGACCGTTTGAGTTTATTTAAAAAATTCAAATGAGACAGTGATTCGACTAAAGCAGTGTTTACGGAACGTTAATGGTGACATAAATTTGAATGTTAATGCGTGGCTCGGGGTCGCGGCAGGCGCACGGCTTCCAGCTAGCGACACGGTGCCGCTCTGTGCCGCGTCTCATTGGAGCCTCATTCGTGTAGATCAACGGTCGCCAATATCTAACAACATTTCATTAATTTCGTTACTCCAGCGTGATGAGAACAGATGGCGCTGCCTCTGACACCCACGTCGCTAATATCATTAGATAGGTATGTTATTTCACGCGTTGCCGTTGTCACTAGAGACTCTCTGGCTCAGATCATTAAAGGTAGGTTTTAGGAATTCATATGAATAATTAACACAAATTGCATGCCTATCTATGCGCAGTCAATTCGTCTGTATTGACAACGATTCACCACCCCCACCTGTCGCTGAAAATCCACAATATCTTAGATAAATGTTAAACAGTTATATTCAAAATATAAATATCAGGGGCGTTTATTTATAAATGTTACTTAAAGTTAAGTGACGTTTAAACGTCAAAAATGTATGGTTAAACAGTCGCTAATCATTACTTAACTTTAAGCAACGTTTATGAATAAACCCCTAAGTGTGTAAGTTAAGGCAGGTAGTGTGCCGCATTTCAGCAGCCCTAACTTGCTACGTCCCTGAAAAAGAATCCCAGCAGTAGTAGCATGCAGTCATTGCCGACACAATAGGCTACCGCTAGTGTTTCAGTAGGTTTCGTAGCAGACTGAGACACGTCGTTGGTCGCTGAACGCTGATCGTGACCACATTTTGGGCACATATGTCTGGGATGTTTACTTCTAGCGATTACTGTGACATCATAAACACGGTGCTCGTGGTTAGGACTATATATTTTCCTATTACGTTTATAGTCGCAATTATTATTTTTGTAGATCGGTAGACTTATTTACCAGCAAAAATATGGACGTAGCACCTCTACCAATGTCCAGTCGGGGAATTTAATCGTTAAGCAGCTTGCCACACACGTCATTTTGCCGTCTTCTTCTTAGCGTGTCAAATGCAATCTACATTGTAAGTGTTGGTCCAGAATTTTGCTACCAATACAAAGCCCTTTGATACAACAGCTAGAATGAGTATGCATTTGAATTAACACACAATTTATGTTGATAGTCTTTATACAATTTAAGCATTTATTTTCCCTGACCTTACCAAATGTACTGTTGGGTGTTGATAGCTGCGCAACAATTTTAACTTTTGCAGCTTGATACCTGGAAAAGTTAAACTTACAAAGTTAAAAGATGATTCGTTTAACTTTGTTTTCTTTGATTGTATTTGATTTTTGTAAAATAAATGATTATTATTATCCTTTGTGTTGATCTGAACTTGGTCTTGCAGAAAACAAAACGCATCATGTACCTACTGCAAATGAATGGTTCGTAACAGGTGTGGTCTAGATAGGCTATTTGGTAATGTCATGAGGGTTGCGGGCATTGCAGTCAAGCGTCGGCACCACATTTAGGTACTGCCCCAAGAGTTCCTCGAAATACAATTGGTTTTGGGCTGTAGGAACAGCAATCAATGGAATACTGCAATCTAGATGTTGGACCCACAGTCCAATATCAAATTAAGTTTATGTCAAATCATGTCTCATGGTGTCCTATTTCTAAAATATTGGTAAGGTATATGCATTAGGTATACACGGTGTGCCATAATTTTGTAAGGCATTAATTGGTCAAAGATTTCAGGGTCGAGGTCTAAAAGACACAGTTCGTGTATCTGTGGAGGACACTCGGCATTAGTTGCCTCGCTGTCTGCACTGTGCCCTCTAGCAAGTGGTGCATTATGGTGTGTCATAATGTGTGCAACAACAGCCCTGATCATGCGCAGTGTTACTAAGCACCTCAACAGTGTCCCCAGGGCCCAGTGGTGGCGTCTGCTACCAGTTTGTTATAACAATAATAATGCGCAAAGTGCACTACACGTTCCATTCGTTGAAATGCCTCCAAAGCTTCTTGCCATTAAACACCAAAATTTCCCTTGCTCAAACTCTCATTCAGCCCATCATAGACTACACTGATGCCTGTTATTTGGATGCCACCGAGGAGCTTTTAAATAAACTTGAGCGTTTACAAAATATCAGTATTCGTTTTGTTTTTAACCTTAAAAAGTATCATCACGTTTCTAACTTTCGCAAGATACTCAAGTAGCTCCCTATTCGACTTCGCAAGAACTCTCGGTTATTGTGTCTGCTATTTAACATACTTCACAATCCTAAAACGCCATCATATCTGCGGGAACGCTTCTAATACGCCCGTCCTTGTGATGCGCCTTGCAGGTCGCATCTTGGAAATCTCAAATCCCCTCCGCACTCAACCGACTTCTACGACTACTCATTCACTTTGCACGCGGTTCGGTTGTGGAATTCTTTTCCGCCTGACATTAAGAACTGCCAAACTGTTGCAGTATTTAAAAGAAGAATGAAAGAACACTATCTTTCCACTTTGTCATAATTGCATTATGTATTTGTTATTTAAATTACATTATAATTATATATTTATATTTTAGTGATATTTATTTTAGAAGTATGTATGTATGTAAGTATATTCTCATATTGTATGTTTATATTAAAATTAGAGAATGTATGTATTTCGTTTTCCCTTCTACTCTTACACACGTTGTCCACGTCTCTTTTTATCTACTCTCCTATCGCAGGTTTCTAGAGATTTCTTTAGAAATAAATAGCACCTTTGTTCGTATTTTCCCGTTTCTTTCTTCTTGTCTGTTTATATGTGTGTACATAAATGGTTAAACAAATAAATAAACAACTCAAACTCAATACAACAATAAAAGTGCAGCTCCGCAGCTGCACAAGGCTAATCTACGCACGGACGCGTGGCAGATAAACCTAATTTATAATAGGAATTGAATTGGATGTAGGTAGGACCAATTTTTTCTGTAATCATTTTAAACTTGGAAGTCACGTGATGTTGTACTTCTGTGTGTATCGCACAGTGTGTTATGGTAATGCAGTGGGCGCGCCGTGAGCCGCGATCGCGCGGCACTCGGCAGCCATCAAATAATTTCTCGGCGCGACACTTGTTCGCTCAAGGCTGGCGCTGGCGACGCGGCGCGGAGCCTGCACCTGCGGACGCACGCACACAGCCGCCGCAATGCGCGCGTCTATTAATAGAAGCCGATGTACGACACTTGGTAACCGACTGGTTGTGCTTAGTCAGTGGCGCTTCTATTTGCAAGGAATTTGATTCCAGCTCGCTGTCCTGGTCCTCTGTATGTTCCACTACGAGGCCGCGCCTTGACGTGTTCTTATACATTACATGAACTTGTGCAACTGTCTTTTATTAACAAGGTTCTGATAATTAGGTACTTGCAATATCGTAAGTAGATACCCAAGGACCTTCCTACCTCTTTATTGCACAGAGAGGCGCCCGCCGCCGCGCCGTCGCCGCCGCCGCTGGCGACGCTTCATACGCTGTCGTTGCAGCGTTATAACTCGTCTTTCATTTAGGTATTTTCTAGCCTACCCCAAGGCAGCAAGCCATTGTTTGAAATCGAGAGCAATTTTTTTTTGTTTTATCAGGTATTGGAAAGGACAAGCAGTTTTTAAACTGACGAGCCTTTATCAAAGTACCTGAAACCTATTTACCTAATACGTTTTTGCAATGTGCAGAACATTCTTAGATCTGTGTCAGGTCAACCGTCAAGCTCGCCGATCAGTCCACTGGTCCCAGCTCAAACCTATCCGGTAGGGTAGGACGGAGGGTAGGACGAGAAAACTATTGAAATTGAAACAAGTTATGCGTTACTTACTTGTATATTTTTAACAACACACAAATTTAACAGACATTGATCATAAATAACGACAAGCACTTTTTGCCGGCAGTCTCAAATAAATTAAAAACTATTTTACTTACTTTTACTTACAAAGAAAATGTAGGTAGGTACCTACTTGTGTGGCTACTGGTGTGATGACGAAAGATCATCCACAACAGATTATCAAATAACACTAACAAGTAGGTAAGTACCTACTCATAACAAGTTAAATGCTCAGGTCTACTTACTGGCAAACAGTAGTGGCTTAACAGTAGGTAAGTACAAGGACCTCCCGCACTACGTGGCTGCAGCGTTGGTCGCAGAAGTTCCGACCACGATGCGAACGCTCGTACCTACTAAAGGCTCCCACAGACAGGCGCGACGCGACATCACGACACAAAGGCGCCGATCGTCGTGCGACGACCCGTGCCTTTGTCTCGCCCGCGATTCACATCGCGTGTCGCGCCTGTTTGTAGGAGCCTTAAAGTATACAAAGGTTGTCCGCGACTGGTCGTGCGGCCAAGTTGGCGACGCACATTTGGCTGGTCTGTGTGGCCACTAGACGCGCCCGCGCCGCGCCGCGCCGCCGCGCCTTGGTCGTGGCCGCGTAGTGCGCGATGCCCGCTACGACACCACAATTTCCTGTTCAGAACAGCCGACATGACGCACAACCATACCATTTTATATAGGTATATTATTACTACCTTACCTACTACTGCTTACCTACTTCCTAGGTAATAATTAAAGTTAAATCCAAACAGTGACGCTGCGAACACCAATCAGCGTAATGACATAAAAGACCTTTGCACCACTAGTAAAACGATTCAACTATTCAAGCAATATATACAATACAAAGTATTTAACTCACAAAACATAGCCACGTTTCCTTGATTTACCATTCTTATACACGAATAACAAATTTATCTATTACGTATTGGTCGCAACAACTTACAATCTAATAATGAGCTGAATCACCAAGACATAGAGGTGAGATCAGCGTGGCCAACGCCCGCCGGTGCTTCAGCGAGCAGCTTTATCGTACGGAGTCTCGTCACACACTCGATACCTATTACTGGTATTATTAAATAGCTCACGTCTAACATAAGTTATCAATGAATGTGCTTACTTTAGTAAAGTCAATATGTCTATTACACAAACAGATACGTATAGGACTATAGGTCAACCTTTTCGCAGCGTCCGAACCGGTACGTTCTCCAAAATCATCTTCTTTGGTTAACGTCTCTGGTGCTGTTTATATACTAGCACGTCGCCTGCGACTTCGTCAGCAAGGATTTCGTACCTTCCCCTATGAACTGCAATACCCTCCACCCTTTCCAAAGGGTAGTTTTAGAAAATGCATCATGATGTACAATCTTTATTATTTAGGTACGTAAAGAAGTAACCCAAGGAAGTTTCAAGTTTCTAAACCGACGGAAACAAATCTTTCATACAAACTATTTTCCCCCTTTCACCACGACAGGGGATGATAAAAAACCGTTTGGTGCGGTTCCAATATTTGAGTTTAAGGTCACTAACACGCATTTCGACGGATTTTGTGTAATAATCAGGCTATTCCTTCATGGATGTCGTTGCACACCATTCACGTTGATCGTTATTTTTGTCTTATGCAAGTCCAACCATCACTACTAAGTGTGAGTTCTTCAGTTTTATTTTACTACTAATTCATGATGCCCCAACAACTGAGTGAGTGACCTCATACAATTTTTAGGGGTAGGTTGCATCATGAGCGTCATTTGATTGTAGATTGCCAAATAAAATTCAACTCAACTCCCTTTAAAGGGTGGTTTTGGGAAATTAATCCTTCGAATGTTTATAACTTTTACTCCGACATGGGGTTGCCTTTCGAAAAATCCAAAAACATGTAAGTAGTACGTACATTTTTAATTATCAAGATAAATGAATGCTCTGTTTCAAATTCATCGGACCGCGTGTGAAGATTCTTCCATACAAACTTTAGCACTCCTTAAACCCTTATTGGGGAATAGGTTCTTATTTACTTAGGTACGTATTCGTGCCAAGTTACAAGTTTATAGACCAAAGGAATAAGATTTTACATAAAATGTATCATTAAATTAATAGGTAGGAATGCCCCGTACCTACAATACTAAGTCAAATTAAATTAGCTGCGAAAATCCGTTCTTTGCTTTTGTTTTATCGTGTTTAGTTATCGATACCCATCACGTATGTAGAGTGAACAAAAAAACCGGCCAAGTGCGTGTCGGACCACGCATAATGAAGGGTTCCGTAGTTGAGATGAATTTATCCAAAGAACAAACTTAACTTTGTAGTTCAATAAATGTTCTCCCATACATCGATATACGACGCGGTTAATTCTCCAACTGCAAATATCAGTTTATAATCGCAAATTCTTTCTTTAAAGTGATAATGTGATAAAACAAAAATTTAACGGTTTTCATACTTTTTCCCTTGCCTGTCTATGAGACCTTGCTTTGCTTCTCGCCAAATTTCATGATTCTAGGTCAACGGGAAGTACCCTGGTTTTGATTTATTTGCGAGTATCAAAATATGTCGCATAAAGGCTCCCACAGATAGGAGCGACGCGACAGCGCTACACAAAGGCACCGCTCGTCGCGCGACACGCAGTGCCTTCGTGTCGGGCGTCGCGTCGCGCCAATGTGTACTAGCCTTTAATGGCCGTACTTTTTTATTGCGTTGATTTAGAAGTTTGAATTCTTTAGAGCTCAAAGGGACCTTAGACCGATGTATTTGGTATTGATTTCAACTTGATACTCCACGCTTTCTTGAGAAAAAAGGTCTTGACAGACAGACGGACGGACAGTCGGACAGACGGACAACGAGGTGATCCTATAAGCTAATATTTAAAAAAATAATGATGGATGAAAACCTTTGTTGGGTCAACCCAAAAAATGTTATCATCAAATCATTAAGTTTCTGTTTTATCATGTCAAGATATACCATCACGTCTGCGAAGTTTTGCTAACTAATTTAATTTGAATAGGTAACAAACAACCTGACATTGACTTGCAAATTGCAAAAAAACGCAAGAAAATCCACATTTCGCGGGTTACCTTAGCGCATGCCCCTTAAGGGGGTGTAGTACTCATGAAAATGAACAACTTTTACTATGGGATCAACTTTTAAATATATAAAAAAAAATTGTTGCTTCATATATTTTTGATCGTGTTTGTATGGCAGGATTTTTTTTTCATATTTCGGAGTTGATCCCGTAGTAAAATTTATTCATTGTCATGAGTAGGTACTACACTCCCTAAAAGTATGTCCCTTCTTTCTTTTGCAGCTTCCTCAAATGTCGACCTGTGCATATGCGTGCGCTGGTTGCACGTAGGTTTAACCTGTCTACAGTTGACTCGTACAACAAAACAATTTCCGGAGTTGAACAGAACCAGTTGACTATTCTTCTGGCCACCGTGAGCAGTTACACTGGTATAATATCGTGGTGGGACAGCAGTGGCTCAGTGAACGGGGTGGACAGTGGCGCACGAGGTGGCAGAGGGCCGTGCAGGGCAGTGCACGACGGGCACCTGCCGATCCTCGCTCGGCCGCGGCTCGGCGTCGCATGTTAATGCGGCTACATTCATTAGTAGAGCGCGGCGCGGCGGCGGCGGCTCGCTGTCGCGCGGCCAGTTTTAAAACAAGAATTAAACACCGAACGAGATCTGAAAGCAAGAAAAGTAACGGTACCGGACATAACCAGCCGGCCAGCGATCCATCGATACAGGCGCACAGCTCACATGCGTACGTATGAATATATAAAGTTTATCGCGGCGCCCACGGCCGGCCGGGGTCGCCGACCGCCCATCCACCAAATGGACATGAGACCGTGTGCACTGTTGTCATGTGTGCCCGCACCCCGCACCCCGCGTCCCTCACACTTCTCCTTCACCCCGCGGTACACACACGCAGCAATGCTGATTTTTGATAAATTCCACTTACTTCAAAGCAACATACATCATTGCTGTAATACCTAATTGTATTAGATGCAGTTCAAAAACCATTAAAAAAGTCAAATTAATCTATGGAGTGCGTTAACATAATATCTTCTTCGTGTAGGTAGATACACCGGCAGTAGGTACACTAAATATAGCCATACCTACTTAAATGAACGTCCGGTGTGTTCTGGGGAGCTAGCTCCGGCCCGCTGACGTGTTCTGGGCAGCTTGCACCGGCCCGCTGCCACCTTGCTGACTGGCAAATCTTTTTGAGAAAGAAGTAGAAAAAAAGTAATTTCGAAATATTCGTGGACTACTTGCAAATATTTATAGTTAATGTTTAACCAACTTTACAGTGACCAGGTAAGAATGTAATAGAGGTCTGTAGAAATACTACCATCGCCCCAATTGCGTACCGAACTGACTTTCAATCTCACTCCCATTCATTGTCAGGGGGATTCATAATTCATTGCTATTGAATATTTTTGAAAAATTCGTCGGTTTGACAACGTAAATAACGCAATGAATATTGCTGATTAAACCAATCAAAAACGTTTAAAAAAAAACTACTTCCAACAAAAACACTACAAAGTGAATAAAAACTTTTTTACAAAAAAAAAAACAATCGACTTTCGAAAAAACATTACAAAGTGAAAAATAACTTTAATTTTGGAAGTCAGTGTCTTTGGTTTTGTAATTTCGTTTATTGCCACCGACTTCCGAAATTAATGTTATTTTTCACTTTTTAGTGTTTTCTGGAAGGCAGTTGTTCTTTTTTGTGGTACCTACCCCACTCAAATTCATACCACTACTTGCTATGTAATAAAAAGTAATTTAATTTTTTAAAAATACTTCTCGCTCTTTTTTTTTTTGGGGTTCGGTTTGTAATTTATCTAAGTTACAATAGCCTAAAGTCAACTGCTCATCACCTTTTACAAAATATTGCTTTTCCGGATGCAGGGACGTTAATTGTTGAGGAGTTCTCCAGGTACTTCACCATCAGCTTCATTTCACCATATGCATTGTAACAAACATAAATTGCTTAGCAACTATATTAAAGTAATCGAATCGCAACCCGTGAAATACTTATTATTGAGTAGTTCCGGTGGCTTCATCATCTGTGGTCTTCATCATCAGTTCCACTTCACCAAATGGTGCTTTCCAAGAGCAAATGCACGAGTTACTATAAAAATACCCAAATCACTATAGGTGTGCCTATAATATTTGAAGAGTTCCCTCGATTTTTGATGACAATGGGACCACCTAGAAAATATACCCTTTCAGACTAAAAAATAATTTATCAAATTGGTCCATCCGTCTTTGAGTAATCGGGGAACATACATAAAAATAAATAAAAGATTCCGACGAATTGAAAACCTCTTCGTTTTTCGTTAGTCGTTAAGTCGGTTAAAAAGGGATTGTGATTGTAAGTGTGGTTTGTGTAGAATCGTCGTGTCACAATCACGAAATGGTTTTGTTCCCTCGGCGCCGGCGACGGCCGCTATCGAACATTATCGGAACACATTATCCTCTGAGTAGTATCGTGCGATAACGTAGCGATTACACAGAGATATGCCACCACGTCCGCCGACCGCCGACGCGGCCGCGGCCGCGGCTACCGAGCACCAATCGACAACACACGCTTGTTACAGTCCAAACCCAAGTCACAGGTATGTGGATCCAGTAATATGCTCATTTCTTCTGAAGGCTGATGTGTTAGTGGTAGGGAATACAGACGCTACTTCCCGTGGCCCTGGCGCACAGGCAACTGAAGGAACACGGGTGAGTTAAAACCCAAACAAAAAAAAAACAAAAAAACACAGACGCTGCCAGAGAGTTGCAAACTTTGGCTGTGCGCATAATAAATGTGGAGGAGAAGCGCTAAGTAGGACTTGAACCAACTTGAAGGAATATCAACAAAGTGCGTACGGTATCCTGCAGTAGGGACCTACGTCCGGAAGTCCGTTAGTAAAAGGGAGATGGTGGAATCAGGTCGTATAGCTCCCAGCATGTCTAACAACGTGTCTAAGAACAGATAATGTTGTAAAATATTTTAATAATAATAATAATAAATCATTTATTTGCTGAAATATGGTTACACGAGATGTTAAATTAAATTATAGCACAGAACATATTTCACCCTCATTACGGGCATGCAAAATTATGGTTAATTTACAACGATTATTAAAAAAAAAAATTCAATTATTCGAACTATCTGAATCATTACCATATATAAGAAAATGTGAATTATAATTTCAATTGGATTACAAATTACAAATTTTACGGTGTGGTGTAACTTAAGAATGAACAACTTACTGTTTGAGCCCCTTAATTTCAAAAGAGTAACCGTGGAGTTTCTTGCCACCTCTTCTCCATAAGAAACAACCAATTGGAACCGTGCACCTAGCTTCTGACGTTTCATAAGTGCCCATGTAGGTTTATGTGAAATAAAATATTTTGTTTTCATTTGATTTGATCATCTCTGCAAAACCTAAAAATGCACAAATATTCTTAGACGTTTTATCAAAAACCCATTTCGACCATCGATTTTGTCCACTTGGACTTCGTACTTCCCCGACGGTCTTCAACACCGAGTATTATCTAAAATGAATCATTACGATTTTTGGGATTGTATAAAAGTGCAAATTAACACATAACTATCCTATTACTTACTACGTATTACAAAACAAAGTCCCACCGCTGCGCCGCGCCGCGTCTGTCTGCCTGGCTGTCTGAACGCGATAAACTAAAAGCTACCGAACGGATTTTCATACGGTTTTCACCGATGGACGGAGTGATTCATGGAAGGTTTAGGTGTAAAGTTAATTAAGGTTTTGAGTAAATTGCCTGAAATATGACGATGAATGTTGAAGAGTTCGGAAAAAATCATGACTACTGGAATCTTTACTGGCGTGCGCCGCGTAAACCAATAGAGTTATATGACAATCCCGTGGAATATTTTCCGACATCCACGTGGGCGAAGCCGCAGGCAAAAGCTAGTTCTTAGTTAAATCATAATCTATCGCGTAAAATAATATGTTAGATTAGAGTTTATTTTTATTTTCAAACAAGATAATATTTACATAATATCGGGCAAAAAGGAATCGGTCGGTCAGAAAAATGAAGTCAGTTGCCCATTCCAAATCAAGCAATAGACAAAATTATGAAACTTTTGTAACATGAATACGAGGCTTTTGGCTATTTTGTGTCTCTAAATTAATGTCGTTCATTTGTTAGGTGCGTTTTGTTTGTGCAGAATAAACTATTTTTCTTTCTTTCTTTCTTTCTTTCCAAACCGTAGGTACCTATGTAGAAGAACGAGCAAGACACTCCATGGACACTCTTATAAATTATGTTACAAAAATATTAGTTACATCATTAATGTTAAATTTATAATTATATGTGAGAACGATGTAAAAAAGACGTATCCAGAGTACAGCGAATAGAAACAAAACACAATCCAAAAATAAAATAGGTAATTAACATAAGCCGTGTTAGCTAAGAGATGACCAGTCCCAACTGATGGCGTCTGTTCACGAACATGACGCATGGATCAGCACCATTTAGCTCAACCAATTTGAAGGCAGCTAAATGATCCAACACACGCGCCACCGTCAGCGAGACATTTGAGTGAGCATAACATCTATCAGCAGCAAGGGCAGATTCAAGTCAAAGAAAGACTTTACCCGGTAAATGGTAGCCCTATAGTGCATGGTACTCACACCCGTCATATGCAATTATTTAATACAAAGGAGATTCAGTTTATATATTACATTGCAAAGATAGTCTTACAATGTTCAGCAGCTTCAACGGTATTTTCAAGTATTAATCATTTAGTTGTGGTTGTGGAGCAGGACCAGCATTGAGCGAATTCTAATTTCTCTTGGTTCAATACTATCTTAAAATCACTACTTTTGGCATTTGGTAAAGAAAGTCTTATGCACTTAGGTTTTTTACCATTTAATACTAAATTATTAGCAGTGCACCAATTTTGGACCTGCAGTAGGCCGTTATTTATGTCGTCAAATTTTGGAACACGTCTATCTAACTTAAAAATTAAGGAATTTTCGTCAGCTAATAACACCATTTGTGGTAGATTTTTTAATAAGTGGAGCAGATCATTAATATACACTAAAAACTTTTTACAAAAAAAAAACAACCAACTTCAAAAAAAGACACTACATAGTGAAAAATAACTTTAATATCGGAAGTCGGTGTCCTTGGATCTGACTTTTAGTTTTTTTGCCACTGACTTCCGAAATTAAAGTTATTTTTCACTATGAAGTGTCTTTTTTTGAAGTTGGTTGTTTTTTTTTTGTATTTTTTTTTTATTTTTCGCTTTTTAGTGATTCAGTTATTAATTTATCTAAGTTACAATAGCCTAATGTCAACTGCTCATCACATTTTACAAAAGGCTTGTGTTTAAACGCCTACCAGAAAAGTATCTATTTTACTACCAAAAAATTCGAAATACTCACCAAATTGTGTCCACCAGAATGGATAAATGCTCACCAAATTGTGTTTCAAAAAGTATTCTAGACATTAACCTATTTTCCTTTTTTATTTATAAGGCGTAGTCGACGGAGCCCCACTCGACGGGGCTCCTACTTCTGGGTAGTTTAAAAAAAAAATACCACGTAGGGGATGGCGGGGTATTTCAGACCCCGCCATCCCCTTCTAACCTAACGGGTCTACCCTTTATAGCAGAACTTTTTATGTCATAATATTATTTTGCATAACAGCGCATAGCATAAACTTCATTTCGCAGAAAATCGTTTGGCATACACTCATTTATAATACATTAAAAACGCATAATTTTGTAAGTCAGAATCATCTTTAGGCATAGATTTCATATCCATAATAATTAAAAGTAGAACCATCATATTGCAGAAAGTTCACTGTCAGAATCGTCTTTTGGCATAAATTTCATATCCATAATAATTAAAAAGTAGAACCATCATGTTGCAGAAAGTTCGCTGTCAGAATCGTCTTTTAGCATACATACATTTCATATCGATAATCATTAAAAGGTAGAACTATCATATCTCAGAAAGTTTACAGTTAGAATCATCTTTTGGCATACTTTTCATATCCATAATAATTGAAAGACTCATCTATCACATTACGGAAAATTTATAGTTAGAATAATTTTGTATGAAGCATGAGAGAAGCATGCAAACATGCAAACAAGCTTACACCATGCATGCATCAAGCATGTAGAATGCAAACATGCAAAAAAGCACACACCATGCATGCAGCATGCAGCATGCAAGCAAACATGCAGCATGCAAGCAAGCATGCAGCATGCAAGCAAGCATGCAGCATGCAAGCAAGCATGCAACATGCAGCAGGCATGGTTTCTGTCACGGCTCCGGCGCTGCGGGGCTCCGGCGGTCCCACGCAAGCTTCTCGTCGCAGATGGTTGTAACGCTCACCACAGCGGCTTCGGCTTGCTGGCCGGCTTTGCCGGCCAGCCTCAGCCGTGGCGGCGAGCGTTAAAACCACCTGCTCCTCAGCTCGCGGGCCGCCTCGCCCCTCCGCGCCTACGCGGGCTTAAATTACACTCTAGGGGTAGGGCAGACAAGACTACGTGCAGTCGGTTTTGCAGCGATTCGGTTCTGCTACTTCACTAACTTTTGTAGTACAACATATTGACTTTTTAAGACAATATTTTAATTTTAATTTAAGGTTAAGAATATGATTACATTTTATAGAAATGACAATAATTATGCCTAATAAAATTATTCCAAATGATATTCTGCCATCTTCTTAATATGCCAAGTGAAATTATTCCAAATAATCGTCGCTCTAAATAAACGTTATGTGAAACGAAATTATGCGAAATTAAGCTTTGCCAAAAGTAATTATGCCAAATAAAATTCTGCCATCTTAAAAGTATGCCTTTGTAAATTCGGACATATAAACATTCGGCCAAACAATAATTATATTAAATGATTTTTATGCCATATATATATTCGTTTAAAGAAGATTATGCCAAGTGGGTTATGCCAAATAAATTTCGGAGCATCAAAATTCTGCCAGATAGAGGGAACCCCTAACCTAACCTGTCCGAGTCGGGGTGCCCCAAGTCCCGAGCTCGCTTCGCTCGCTCTTGCATCCTATCCCACCCTTACATTTTGAAGCAAACTTATTTTTGGTGAGCAACTTAAACAAGATTTGGTGAGCATTCATCCATTTTGGTAGGCAAAAGGAATATAAATACAACACCTACAATTATTCTGATGAGTGTATAATTATTTTGGAACTTAAAACGTTGTTCTTTAGGCACCTCGGTATAGAGTGGGTTTATATTATTTGAAGTTAACATATTTTACTTGGTACTTAGTCTTAGGGTCTAAAAAATATTTTGGTGAGCATTTAGATTGTTGCCTTTACGAAATATTCCTTTTTCCGATGCGTTAATTATTGAGGAGTTCTCCTGAAAAAGAACTGAGCTGATGGTGAAGCCACCATCAGCTCTATTTCACCATATGTATTGTGACGAGCAAAAATTGCTTAGCAACCATATTAAAGTAATCGAATCGCAACCCGTGAAATACTTATTATTGAGTAGTTCCGGTGGCCACCTCTGGTCTTCATCATCAGTTCCACTTCACGGAATGGTGCTTTCCGAGAGCAAAAGCAAGAGTAAGATATAAAAAATTCCCAAATCGCTATTGGTGTGCTTATAAAGTTTGAGGATTTCCCTCGATTTCCATGAGATCCCTTCATCGGATTAAGACTTGGTAACAATGGGACCACCTCGAGAGTATACCCTTTCAAACAAAAAATAATTTTGCAAATCCGTCTATATATGACGGAGTTATGCCCGAACATACATAAAAAAAATATATATAAACATCCGAATTGATAACCTCCTCCTTTTTGAAGTCGGTTAAAAAAGAGAAAAGGACCCAATATCGAGCCTTGTAGCATTTATTTGAACTTGTTGTTGTCTATCATTTAAATAAAATTTTACTAAACTAAACGCAAGTTTCCCAAGTCCGTAATGGTCAAGTTTCAAGAGCAAGGTTTCGTGATCGACGCAATCAAAAGCCTTGGAGAGGTTACAAAATTTTCCAACGGTGTCATGAGCCTCTTTCCATGCCGTGAATATATGTTTTAATAAGGTGACACCGGCGTCCGTCGTACAACGTTCCTTGGTAAAGGTAAACCATACTATTGATAGTGTAAGATTTTATTGGTATTAAAATACCTGATTATTTGATTAAGCATTACCTTTACAAACATTACACCTTTCTGAAAACCGGCAACACGGATTCGGGTCTATAATTATTGGTCCCCGGGTTTGAGAAGTGGTATTACCTTACTGTATTTCATAAAATCCGGGAAGACTCCTTGATCCACACACAAATTAAATATTAAGGCTAAGTATGGCGCTATTGTCTCAATTACGGAGGTACAGACTTTAATGGACATTCCCAAAGATCTTCGGTCAGTTTGATCTTGGTTTGCTTAAAAGATTTTTATTTTTAATTGGGATTTATTAATTTTAATTTGGATACTGGTAAAGAAATTTACAAATTCTTGAGCAACTTCTTTGCTATCGCAAATAACTCATGATGTCTCCAGTGTGTAATCAAAACTATGGTTTTTGTTAAATTATTGATAATTTTCCAAACCGTTTTATTTTATTGTCTGCTGATTTAACCTTGTTGCTGATGTATACGGTCTTAACTGCCTTACAAGTGTTCTTAAAAGTTCTAGAGTAAGTAGCTACATACTTATTCAAAGTTTCCATGTTAATATATGGCTTAAGGCCATACAGCTCCAAAAGTCTTTCCCTACTTTTCCTAAGTCCTTTAGTTGCCCAGTCACTAAATAAAATCGAACTCGACCAACCGCTTGGCGATGTCTCAAAAAAACTAAGTGGTCACTCGGACCCCATGACCCCAGTGTTTCAACCGCAAACGGCTCGAACATATAACACCCAATAAGGTTGAAATATTTTCGCCGTTTGGGGTTTTCTGCACCTGCAGCAGTCGCCCCAGCACAGCCCGCAATACTAGGAAAATGGGATGGCACAAGGGTTTCGACACATGTTGCATACCACACCAAACGCCTGCCTAACTTCCAAGGCATTATAGTCATTCCGTCTGGTCTCTTTCCATCGTCACGTGCCAAGCCGTTGGGTTCTAAAACAGCTGGCACCACGGCGGTGACAAGAGCACGACAGAAAAGATGATGTCATTAATGCTGGCGTGCCGTGCTATCCGGCCTTTGCTCTTACTGCAAGATAGGCCATGATCTTGCTTCATTGCACTGGCGGCGATGCGGAGCCTTGCAAGGAGTGCCCCAACGCAGACAATTAGCGAGCCGGAAGGTGGTGTCTGAAGCCAGAGCCCCGACTCCCAGTCACCCACAGCCAGCAGGCGGGCACGCTCAGCAGTATTTATGGACGTATTGATAAGATTATTCCATACCAACCTACAGAGCATGCATCGCGTCGGTCAAGCATGGCACTTCAGAGTCAACCAGGTAGTGGACTAAAATTTACCGATCAAATTTTCAGTGCTCTGTCCACAGCACTGAAAAGCTGACTGGTAAAATTTAAGTAAGCTTAACTGGTAATTTTGCGGACGCCGAGGCCACCAAAACGGATGGGTAGTGGGGCTTGAAGCCTGGCTCGGTTGTCCAAGGCCACATTTAAAATGGTTGTTAGTGTACTACCAAAAAAGTGGCTTTTGTGCAACAAATGTGACTGCTTCCATAAAGGGGATGAATATAAAAAATATATAAGATGTAAACGTAAACAATCAAGGTTGACGCCGAATGTAAAATAATTTTAGAGTCTGTCCGGAAATAAATGTCGTAGAATTTTTTTATTTTTTCGTCGATGAAAGGAGAAAAGCTGTCTTCTAAAATTAGGGAACCTATTGCAGTAAATTACTCTGGAGTCAATTGTCTTTCGGTAATGTCAAAAATGTAAAAGTCACATTTATAGGGGTTTAAGGTCCAAGCCAATAGATTTAAATTGCTTTTTGAGGAGCTGTAGGTCTTTCAAAACAGTAACAGTTTCAAATCACCTCCTAGCGTTCCATCATCCAAATATCACACGTTACATTTTGTGTCATAATTTGATTTTGATAAACAAACAAGCTGAAAATGGCTGGCCCGAAGGGGTCATCTTGTTGGCATCCAACTGTACATTCCAAAACATTGTAATTGTATTTTTTTTATTGTTTATTAACTAAGGAACAAAACAAAATATAAATAGAAACATCACACAAACCTCAATAGTTTTGTCCGGATGTTGGAACACTTTTAAGCAATCTTAATGCTAGCGCAATAAAAAATATTAATTTATGGTTAACAAACCAAGGACACCAAGGTTACCAAGGGCGCATCCGGGGGGGGTGTCGTGGAGATCATAAACCCCCCCTGAGCTGTGTCTAGGTCGACCACACATATTTTTTCTGATCTAATTGATAAATTTCATCAAATAAATACTTTGTATGATGTAGCCACGTATCTGTTTGCCACACATGCGCGAACGACACGCATATTTAATAGGACTGTGTGCTGTTATTATAATTATATGATGATGGATCACGGAGTTTCTTGTCGGCTCTTGTCCATCGGAAACGACCAATTGGAACTCTGCACCTAGCTTCTGACGTTTCATAAGTACCAGTGTAGGTTTATGTGAAATAAAATATTTTGATATTGATGTACCATTGTGAATAAATATTGTTCGCACGATTCCAAGCTTAATTTTGCCGCGCTGCGCCGCCCGCCGCCACATTCGTTCACGGCCATGCTTCCTATCATCCGATGTGTCGGCGACACCACATCGCTGCGATGCCTGCGCCCTGCGCCGCCCCCGCGTCCTGCTGGTCTGTCTAACTATTAACAAATCCAGCCGCGGGCCGACCATTCCGCTCGTAGTTGTCAGTCAAGCTCAATTGATATTAAAAGGGATACGGACACTATAAATGATACAATGAGTGTCCAACGACAAAAAAGGGAACAGGCGAACACAGTTTTCCGACAGCTTTTTGAAGAGGCAAAAGAAGCTGAGCAATTAGACGTGACAATGAAATACCCCAGAATAGTGTTAAGACAAACCACCCCGCCCCCCTCCCCAAATCTTAAAAAGTACTTTTTAATGAAATCCCAATCACGGTCAAAATAAATGCATTAAGAAGCAGTTTCGAGTTGGAGGCTCCGTACGTATGCAAAATATGAATGTAGGGTGCTAAAATTTTCGCCTCCTACATTCTCAAATCTTCTGCATAAAGCAACGATGTAATTCCTATTTATGTATGACTTTTCAAAAGAAAACCTTAATTATACAAGGCGGTGTGCAAAAATTTTCGATATCGCTTCGCTCGCTTTTGCATTCTGTATTCTTCTGACTCTCAAAATTTTCTGCAAAAGTCGAGAAAGCAACTCCTAATTCTGTAATAATGTTCAATAGAAACTTAATCGAAAATACCGAGACAAAATGACACAAAAATCGAGCTCGCCTCGTTGGCTCTTGCATCCTACATTCTTGCTTTTCGTAAATAACCTATTGAGTATCCGGCCGGTTGCGAGGCTCATGGCGTAGGAAGATTATAATTAAAATATATGCACGTCATACTTGTTTTTTTTTTGTTGTCATAATTATTATTTTGCAAAATGTTACTATAGAAATACCTACATAAACTGAGTAGAAGGAAGGTGGAAGTTTAATTTTATTACAGCTTAAAGGTATTATAGACCTGATTATTTGATATGGATTTCAGCTTGATACCTCCTTGCGATCCTGAGAAAAAGGGTCTTGACAGACAGACAGACAGACGGACAACAAAGTGAGGGTTCCGTTTTTTCCATTAGACTTAAAAAAAAAAAAAACAATACGGAACCCTAAAATACAAAAATGACGACGGCACTGGTCAGGCATGCCGTCGATGCTAATTACTAATTGAATGAAATTTAAACAGGATGATGAATTTTCAAAGAGAATCAAAGAATAATTTGTATTTATTTTTTTAATTACTATTTGTTATTTTAGATTGAATTTCTGTTGGAACATACTTAATTAGAGTATGTACCTATTAAGCAAGCGTTCGTTCGTTTCCCACAACAGTTCTTGTGTCTCGGTTCTACCAGCATTACTAGGCCCAGGCCCTGCAGTCTCGACATGAATAGTGACAAAAATCTGTCGCTAAGTCGTATCGATGTCAAATTTCTTTAAAAGATGTTCAAGTTTATTTCCAAAGCATAAGGTTGAAAATCTATTAAAGAAATTTAATATCGATACGACTTAGCGACAGATTTTTGTCGCTATTCATGTCGAGACTGCAGGGCCAGTGTTGATTGGACTGCCATTCTTGTCGCTATGCTATGATTGAATTTAATTTGCAGTTCAATATTGGTGAACTGTTCTATTAATAACCACTTTCGTATTTTTGTGGGTATTGGCAAGATTTTACAATATTTAAAACAACCTGTTACGTCGTCGCCACCATCGTAAAGTATTTTCTTATTTTATTTAGTATTCAAAATAATTTAATAAACGAAGTTGTCGCTTGTTTGTCTAGGTAAGTTTTAAACGTTCTGCCGTAGCTAGTAATTCCATATTAAATTATTGACTCCGCGAGTGCATTATAAAGGTTAAGTAATATTTTAAAAGCTACTTTGTATTTAAGTATTGCAAATTTTGCCAGCATTGCTCGCAGTTTATCGCAAATGACTTTTTGACTTCAGTCAACAAAATGTCCCTGTTTACAGAGTTAAAGGCATTCTTAACGTCAACCTTGAGGATAACCTCACCTTTGTTGGAATTTGTTGGAATTTAAAAAGGCTGAAAGAGCACGTACGGCAGCCTCACAGCCCCCTTTCGAGCCAAAACCAAGCTACTACTACTGAAACTTAGCTGCAAACGATTCGCAATACAGCTACAGCATATTTTGGCTGCCGTACACTTATAGGTGCATCCAAAGGCGATAGGACGAAAGACGCCGCCCTTCTTGCACAGGGCACAATAAGTTCGATGGACAGCGGAGCCTTAGTAATAGGGTCCTGTTGGCATCCTTTGAGTACCTACGGAACCCTAAAAAAAAAGATATTGGACGTTTTTATGTTTTACTTAATGATTATTTACACCAATTTTCGAGTTGATCAAGCCACGCAGCGAAAGCCTCCTTAAAAGCATAATTACCCATTTTTGCTTCGTAAGGGGTCGATTTTCTAAAAACCCAAAATGTCTTTATTCTTTGAGCCCCGCATTATGATTCTTCCATACAAACTTTAACACCCCTTAATATCATACTTTATTATTTACTTAAGTTAATCTTCGTGCAAAGTTTAAAGTCTCATAACCTAAGGAATAATATTTATCATCCAACGACACCCCCCCTAGGGTTGAATTTAGAAACAATATCATCAAAGTCGCGGGAACATCGCGGGGATACCCGGACGAGCGACGCACAGACATGAAATATGGCAAAAAAGAAAGAAAGCCTGTACCCATTACTCAACAGTGGGTGATTCCAGGCTGATAATATACATTTCTATTTAACGATCTTAGTCCATTCTGACCCTTAAAACGTCAATTTATAAACAAATTTATTTCACAGACTTTATATATATTTAAACATTATAACGATATCGATAAAACGACGTTGTTGTGTTTTTTTTGTTATTCCTTTACTAAAAAGAACCACGGTCTTAATAATTAATTACAATCTAGCCTATAAGACTAATAAGCAATTTTAATCTAACTTAGAATAGTGTTTGTTGTACTTTATAAGTCCGTTCCACTTCCTTAGAGTCTGATATGATATGAACACTATGTTCATGTGTTATTATGTGTGTCATTGTCACTATTATTTCTACACTTTTTACACTACACTAACTCAAAATGTTTTGTTCGTTTTAGTCTTCGCACTATATTTGTTTGGTCAAACAGCTGAATTGCCTCGATGTACACACGTCGGTGGAGTCGGTGTTCATGGGCCTCAGCAAATTTTTGCATTATGGTGATGACTGGTTCCATTTTTAGGTCACGATGGAGGTCGTCATTTCTTATATGCCAGAGCGCATTTACAATACCCCTTAGTACCTTATTCTGGAATGTTTGTATAATTTTGATGTTGGTGGGTTTAGTACTGCACCACAGTTTGATGCCATATGTCCATATTGGCAGAAGAATTTGCTTATATAATAAAATTTTGTTATGTATCGATAGGCAGGAATCCCGTCCAATCAACTAATACATGTTTTTAAAACGCGTGTATAGTTCTTGTCTTTTCTTTTTGACGTGCGCTTTCCAGCGCAGTTTCGCGTCAAGCGTTATGCCATGGCATTTGGCTGCTTTACGCGTGGCACTTGTGGGTCATTTATGAATATTGGGTGGTAATCACAATTCCTGTTGGTGAAATCAATGTGAAGTGACTTCGATTCATTCAATTTGATTCTCCATTTTTGTGCCCAGTGATAAACTTCATTTACAGTGATTTCTACATTTTTTATTGCTTCCGTATGGCATGACCCTGTCGTCATAATGGCAATGTCGTCCGCAAAGGTTGCAATAGTATTATTTTCCAGCTCTGGTACATCATACGTGTACAACAGGTAGAGGACTGGACCCAGCATACTACCTTGAGCCACGCCATCTTTAATAATTTTTAACTCTGAAAAGGCATCGTCATGCCTTACACGAAACATTTTATCTGTACTGTATGATTGCAAGATATCCGCAAAACCATTGGGCAGCATTAGTCTTAGCTTGTATATCAAATCCTTATGCCAAACTCTATCTAAACTTTGTACCACATCTAAAAATACGGTGGAGCAGACTTTTTTATCTACAAGCGTTATCTCAATAATGTTGGTAATTTTATGTACTTAGTCTATTGTTAAATGTTCTCTCTGAAAACAAACTGATAGTCAAGGATCAGGTTTATCTCGTTTATGATAGGTTTTAGCCGATTTAAAAACAATTTTTCAAACAGCTTTGATAGTATAGGCAACAGGGAAATGGGCCTGCATGATGATGCTTCGGCACGTGGTTTACCAGGCTTTGCAATCATAATCACTTCAACAACTTTCCATGGCTCAGGAACATGCTTTAGAACGAAAGCGGCATTGATGAGCCTAGTAAGCTTAACGATGGCTTTATGCGGGAGATGTTTTAGGATTTCTCCCGTAATAAGGTCATAACCCTGAGGATTTTTTTAGGCTAAGGATTTGGATTTCCTTTGCACCTTCTTTCGGGGTTGCAAGCTTTATTCTTTGATCTTGCAGAATATTGGCAAACTGCAAGTTGTCTACAGACCCGTCATTTAGTTGAAAGGTTTCTAGGTGGTGTGAAAATCTTAGACCTTTATGCTCATTGCTTATGACCCACTTTCCGTTATCATCTCTGATAGGAGGAATTGGTGTAACTGGCCTTTTGAGTGACTTTGTCGCTTTTCAAGGAGAGTATTGCGTGGTATGGTCACAGTTTAACTGACGTAGAGGTTCGTATTGAAAGCCTCGTCTTGAAAGATTTGTATTTTTCTCTTCGGTCTTTTCGTAAGGTAATTTAATAGAGTTTTATCTTGTGGGAATCTAGTTTGCTGCCATCTATTTCTTTGAGTCTTTTTTTCATATAATAGGACTATTATTTCCTTCGGGTAGGTATTTCCTTTATTTATTTTTGTATAAGCTCTGGTGTATTGTTCCATGCACATTGTTGGATATTATTGCTAAACTTGTTTACTTCAGAATCAAGCTGATCTTTGCGTTTTTATGAAGTTTTTAGGTCAATAATATTTTGTAAGTCTAAACTAAAACTTTCCCAATCGTTAAACTTATTAACTAATGTCAGGTGGTTTTCTTTAAGTAATATTTTATGACTTATTTGTAATAATATCGGAGAGTGATCGGAGTTCGTGTAGTTCCACACTCAAATAATTTGTTGATACGTTTTTAACAATGAAAATGTCGATAAGATCTGGTAGTTTCTGGTGGTCAGTCAGCTAGTATGTAGGTTTTCCGTACCGTCTCTCAGTACGGAGTTGTTTTCTGCGCGACTTCCATGTGCGTGCAGGGCAGTAAGCTTCGTCGATGAAATATTATTTATATAGGTAATGTGGTAGTGGCGATGGTGATAAATGGTCCAACAATGCGCGCCGCAGGTGCAGGCCGCCTGACCTTTGCAGCAAGCTTGCCCCACCCCGCCCCTCCCCTCCCCCACGCTGCGCAAGCGACCGAAGCCTCCGCTGCCCGTTATGAATCCTCTCGTATGCGAGAGTGACCGTTATCCGCAAACTGTATTTTTCGAAACCACGTTTTATATACCTACACAACTAACTAACCATAAATATTTTAATCTTGCTGGATATACGGCCCACGAAACGCTACTGTCTTGTTTCCGTGCCGAGAAAAAACTGAAGTTATAGCAAAAAAATGAAATGCTCACATAGACTCAAGCCTTTTTCCCACGAGGTAAGTACGCTGAAACTAGTGCAGGCGCGTCCTGACGTACTACGAGAGAAGTTATCATTTGGTTTGTATGTACCTAGATGTATTGGTGTATGTACAGCTTTATATAACTATTGTGTGTTGTGTACACACTTTATGGTGTACTAGGTAAATTTCAAATAATTCAAATCCTTAGACTAGTTTATTCAGAATCGAGAGTTTATAACAAGTTTCCAAAGTCGGTTACAAAACTGAGCATAATCTTCCCATTGATCGACATTATATACCTACAATTCTATGTTCAACTATTAATTAAGGGATTTATGGACATAATATCCATTCAGATTTATCTTTTATATAGATTTATTTTTATTTTGTGAATGTGAGAACGTTGTAGGCCTTGTAGACTCACAGATAATTCGATTTGTTGACCTTTTTCTCCTTTGTTAGGTACCTGGTACTTGTTGACAGGCCTACACTGTCCTCCCATACCTATTAACGCTGTAATTTGGAAGCATTGTAAAAGTCAATTATTTTTAAAAGAGTTACCGTGGAGTTTCTTGCCGGCTTTTCTCAGTAGGAAACAACCAATTGGAACCGTTGTCCTAGGAGCGTGGTTCCAATACGGTATGAAACTCAGAAGCTAGTTTCTGTGTCTTAAGTGCATATGTAGGTGTATGTGAAATAAAATATTATGAATTTGTATTTGAATCGAGACAGAACGAATATTTTGTACCTACCTATAGGTTATTTTTGAGCAAAAATACTTTTGATAGAATTGACCTATATATAAAGGTACATTAGAACAAGTTCTAATATAAATTACAAAATAATCTTCTACAATAATTTGTGAAAATAAATAATGACTGTTTTTCAATTTATTTCTATACTAGCTTTCGCCCGCGGCTTCGCTTGCGTTAATTTAGACTTTCACTATCAATTCGGGTTATAATTCAATCATGATCGGAAGACACGTGGCGCCATCTATTATCATAAGAATGTTATTGTTGTTTTCCTCGGGAACAGTACTTTTTTTCGGGATGAAAGGTACCCTATGTCCGTTTCTGTACACCTGACAACGTATATGCAAAATTTCAGGATGATCGGTTCAGTGGTTTAGGCGTGAAAAGGTAACAAACAAACTTACTTTCGCATTTATAATAATAGTTAGGAAGTTAGTATTAGGAAGTTAGGATAAAGGACAACACAGACGACAGGGTCTGAGGTTTATTTTCCTTCATATACCTTCTTGTACATAATGTATTTATTTTAGTGTTAGATTGTATATTTTCTGAGGTTTAGTTTGTTAAATTACCTACACTTTGTGTACATTAGCACTTTAGTAGGCACATACGCATAATAACGCATAATAACATTTATGCAAGCTGACCGTTCTGTTGGCGTTAGGGTACGTACCTGTACATACATACACATACTATAACAAATACTGAATGACGCAGGGTACTTCATTGAAAAAAACTGGATAAGTGCGAGTCGGACTCGCCCACCGAGGGTTCCGTACAAATAAATAATAAATCGAATATCGAATAAATTATTATTGTTCCTTAATTATAAATGTTTTATCTACGATATTATTCATGAAAAAGTACTTTTGACTTACTTTTTTTTTCATTTTTCCGCACTTCGTAACTCTTGAACGGGCAACTAGGGGCGCGCGCTGATAGCGTAGAATTATAGCCAATAAGTCAAAGAATAAGAATATAGTAGTTTGAAAGCCTGGTCTTTCAAGACATGGCCAAATTTTAGCAGTGTCTGTTTCATTCCATACAAAAAAATCTAAAAATGTTTTTTCCGGCCAAACTAACCGTTTTAGAGAAAAACTTGTAATGACAATTATTCATCGGAATGATGAGATCTTCCGATAGGTATTAAAAAAAATGCAATATGTACAAAAAAAAAACGAATGTCCCTCATATCGCAGTCTCGATCCACTGTGCGGCGGCGCCTTGCGGACCTGCCACCGCGCCTCTGTGCGCCAGCCACGAGAAGCTCTACACTTCAAAACGATTAATAGCTCGTACATAATATACCTTGACTTCAATTTAAAAAAACAGACACACGATCGCGACTTTCGGATTTCAGTATTTCATAACAGGTACTTAGGTACCGCACCGAATATGTGAGCCAGCATAGTTACGTGTACCTGTCCTTTGTTATTATCACCTTGTGATACACAATTGCCCACTCACACTCATAAAACTGTCTTCATTTTTGAGCTTATCTGGCATGAGCTTCACTGGCGCGTGAATATTTATGAAAGAATATAAATGTTAAGACAAGAATAACAATAAGAGTATTTGTTCGTGTTCGGTGACAGAGACCGGTATTTATAGTGCGCGCGCGCAATGGCACCGCCCGGCGCCGCGCCGCCGCCCGCGCCGCGCCGCGCCAGGGACGAGGCGCGCGCGGCGCCTCCCGGCCTGCGGCACAGCGCGGCCCGCAGCGGCACACCGACGCGACATCGCCGCTCCACCCGCACGTGTAAATAAACATCAGCGATCAGCGACAACAACATCAATGCTGTCTATTAATAATACGCTTTTATCATCTCAACATCGTGCGTTACAGCTGTCAAATTTGCGTAGAGAGGCCGCCGTCGACCGCTTTATCGCTGTGCTTTTAACTCAGGCAACCGTTTTGAATTCATCAACACTAGCATCACATGAAGGTTCCTGTAAATAGGCGCGACGAGACAGCGCGATCGACTCTTGTAGGACAATTTCTATGAAAACTTCAAGCAAATTGTTCTACCAGAATCGCGTCGCACTGTCGTGACGTGCCTGTCTGCGGGAGCCTTAACTCGTAGTATTTGTCGTTTGATAAAGCTTTACAGAGGGATGCAGGATCTCAGAATATCCGTGATATTCTGAAATCCTGCATCCCTCTTTTCGAATCGTTTTAGGTTTAACTAATCGACCATAAGGAACGCACGTTTTGCAAGAAAACTGTGTTCCACTTATGTACAAGCTGCCCAATCAATGAGTATTGAGTGTGTCGGCGAGGCCGCGAGGCCGCGAGGCCAGCGCCAACGTTCGCACGCCGCGGCCGCCGCGCGCCGGCCGGCTGAACAAACAGGCGCACCGACCAGAACCCAAGCATTTAACCGCTTTAGCGTATTCTACATGAACATTATACTACGACGATAGAGCCACCTTCGGCTAGCGGAAGTTCTTCATAATAAGGTTAATGTTGTTAAGAAACTAACTATTTACATAATAATAGCTTAGCGTCGGTTTCTCATCACATGACCGCGATTATCAAGTTTAAAGTTTATTTTACTTGACGCTGTTCATTTTTGAGAATTCATTGTTGTCGTATTTAGTTAATTTATATCAACTTAGTTAGCATGCTTCGGTAGCTATGCAACGGATTGATTACGCCAAATAGCATTACGAACAAGTATTACGTACCTATGGCTGGCCGGCGCGGGCGCGGGCGCGGGCAGCGCGCGGCTGTCGGTGCAGCGCGCGCATTGCCGTTGATGTCTTTTACAGGAGCCGCGCGTCGCTCCTCTCGGGACAGCGGGCGGCGGGCGGCGCGGCGCGAGCTGGCAGGCTCACTCACAATAACAATACATTAAATAACTAAACACTTTAACTCAGAATCTTACGAAACTTACATTATAACCTATTTAAATAGAATTATGTGTTTGAAATGCAGTTCAAACATCTATGCAGTACCTACTTAGGTAGGCATTATAAACTTGTACTTATGTATTCGGAACATGTTCTTGTTTAAATTTCTATCAACTCCATCACATTGTATCGTAATATTGATTGTGCTCCTTTGTTATTGTAGCTAGTGCCTATTATGTAATTGACAACCAGTTTATTATTGATTCCACTACTACACTACTATCTTTCTAACTATCACAAAAGACAGATAGCTGTGTCGCTATCATATTATTTTCTTTCTCAGGCAAAATCTTGGCTAAACAAATTGCTTATTTTGGGCAATGCAATGACTTTTTAATCTGTTCTGCCAATAATTTGGTGAAAATTAATCACATTGATCATCATTTAAAATAGAAATTAGGACAATAGAGGCAACCTCTTGCAAAAATGTAACAAAGGCAAATAATAAATTAAATGAAAGTGTAAAAAAATTAAATAGTATCAACCTGGTGCATCAAAACATTCAAGGGTTTTGGAAGAAAGATTTAGAAATAGAATTATTCCTGAATTATAGCAATATAGATATTCTTTGTGTGACAGAACATTGGCTTAAAAGCCACCAGTTCGTGTTCAATTTTATTAATCACCAGGTTAGTAGTTCTTTCAGCAGAGTAAATGCTATACATAGTGGCTCGTTAATTATAGTAAATAACCAGCTTAAATTTAAATAACGCAAGGATATTGTGAGCCTCTCTGTTAAGCGGGCAATTGAAATGGCCTATATAGAATTGGAGCATTTCATTATATTAAGTGTGTACAGACCTCCTTCAGGTTTGTATGACTGTTTTGAAAAGGTTATGGATGAAGTTTTGCACAAAATTTGTAATTCAAACAAGTCTATTATAATTTGTCGTAATTTTTATGTTAATTTGTTAGAAAATTCTGGGTTAAGTACTAAAATTATAAGTTTGTTTCAGTCATACAATCTTGCTGCTAATCAATTTTTGGAGCCCACTAAAATAACTCTCACTAGTGCCAGATGCCTAGATAACATTTATACAGATGTTATACCAACCCACAAAGAAATTATTAATTTAATAGACTCAGATCATTGCGGACAATTGATCACTATTCCAAATATAAACAAAAAAGTTACTAAAAAAGATATTACTGTTAACCCAAAAACTACTAATCGCTTGGAAACATTTACAACTGAACTTTTGAGTAAATTACCTTTTTTGTCGACTAATGATGATCCTAATGAAAAATATCATTATTTTTTAAATAATATATATTGCACACAATTTGATAACACATTAATTCCAAGGACTTTCTCGGTGAATAGTAACGCTTCCTTCAGTGATTGGGTCACCATTGGTATACATAAAAGTAGAAAACGACTTTATGAATTATATGATGAACGGACTTCTATTTATAAACACTGCTAAATTTAATTTATACGTTAAGAATTATTCTAAATTATTTTAAAAAGTTTGTAGTATGGCCAAGTCACGTTATTTGAGTTCAAACATTAAAAATAGTAGTAATGTAATTAAAATGACAATGAGTATCATTAATTGCGAAACGGGAAGGTCAAGCAACCGATGTAGTAACTACAGCCTTGATATTGATGACAATATAATTAAATCAGATTCACAAGTCACCGCGGCCTTTAAAAAATTATTTGCGGATATTCCCGTATCCACTAGAAAATCTCTAAACTCATCACCCACTGCTGCAGAGTCTTTACTTAAAGAAAACTTTCCTGTTTGTGATTTTGAATTTAATTTCCAATATGATTATCACCTATAAAGATATAATTAAAACCTTTCACACGTTAAATGTTAAAAAGACCGCAGATCTATGGGGTGGTTCTGTGGATGTTGCTAAGTCGATTATAAACATTGTAGCACCCACTTTAGCTGTTATTTTTAATAATTGTATTGACCGTGGTGAGTTTCCTGATCTTATGAAAAACAGTAAAATAATACCGTTGTTTAAATCGGGTAGTACATCAGACCCTACTAATTATAGACCTATTTCAGTGCTACCTACTTTTAGTATATTTTTTTTAAACTTATTTTGAATCTAATGCAAAGATTTTTTAATAAACACAAATTACTGTATAACAAACAGTTCGGTTTTACAAGAGGTCGTTCGACTACTGATTGAACTTTTAGGACATGTTTATAATGCATGGGAGGTCAATGCGATGCTTTTGGAATCTTTTGTGATTTGTTCTAGGCATTCGATTGTGTTCTTCATGAAACATTAATCAGGAAACTGCACCACTACGGAATCCGGAACGCCTCTCTGGATCTTCTTACTTCTTACTTAAGTGATAGGATTTAGAGAGTTGATGTTAACGGTAAAAGATCAGCCGGATCTGTAGTAAGAATGGGGGTCTCCCAGGGCTCAATTGTTGGTCCATTTTTATATCTTATTTATATAAATGACTTGCCTTACCTCATAAAGGATAAACATGATATAGTGTTGTTTGCAGACGACACTTCACTTTAATTTAAACTCAAACGTCAATAGCTGGTTACTGACAATGTAAATAGCACCCTCGCAATAGTAGTTAACTGGTTTAATATTAATAACCTACTTCTTAACGAGAAAAAAGCTAAATGTATTAAGTTTACGATACCTCATGTTGGACAAGTAGAAACTAGTGTTCTCATAAAGGGAGAAGTGTTGAAACCCGAAGATACCATAGTATTCTTAGGCATAACTTTGGATACCAAGCTTCAATGGGGCCCCCATATAGATAAATTGTTATGAAAGTTTAGCTCTGCAGCATACGCCGTTAGAAAAATTCGTGATTTACCTGATTTAGAGACAGCCCGTTTAGTATACTTTAGTTATTTTCATAGTGTGATGTTTTACAAAAAAGGCCAGTTCGTTCAATTTATAAATTAAGTCTCAGACACTCCCTCAGAGATAAATTTAAAGAGATTAATATAATTACTGTGTATTACTACTCACTCACTATATTCACATCATATCATCATATTCGTTGTACTCAGTATATTTATGAAAATCTTTTGTATGCACATAAAAATATAAATCTGTTTAAAAAAAAATACAGTGATATCCACAATTTAAATACTAGGAACGAACACAAATTTGTTGTTCCTACAACCAAGCTCAAGAAAATAGTTGAATACGTTTAGATGCCAATGTATACGTTTTTATAATAAAATTCCTAGCCACATTCAAGATCTAAGCCTTATTAAATTCAAGTCTTCTATAAAGTGGAAACTATGTCAGAAAGCCTATTATACTGTAAAAGACTATATTGAGGACAAACGGCTTGGGATTGAGCTGCTCCAATAAATTTACCTAATGAATGTTGATTTTATTTTGCCAACTATTTTAGACATGAATATTTACTGTTAAAAGTATTATATTATTTAAATTTTTGTGAATATGTGGACTATGTGGGACATTATTTCAGTTTTATTCTTGGTCTGGCAGTTTAAGTAGTTTATGCGGTCCAACCAAATGTCCTTTCTTTGGTATTGTTCGTCGAATCGTTGAGATCCTTAGGTCCTGAGTTAAGCTGCACGATTACTGACAAATACGTGCACTGACTGGACAGGTCCACTCAATCTGTGTGGTTCTTTCCTCAAACGTCCATTTCAGATACCAATCTACATGGTCTTCACATGATCTGACCAAGATTATGCCCCGACTTTAAAAGGGACTGTGGACTCTGAATTTGTTTCGGCATTTCTTATCAGAGTAATCAGATAGGAACTTACAGAAATAAAATCATTTATCATCTATCAATACTGAGGTTGGTTTTTGTTGATATTTAGCGACAAAGAAAAACTTTCAATTAAATCGAATCGTGTGTTTACAAATAAAATATATTTTCTTCTAATAGAGGTAAGTATCTTGTAGGGCGTCAGGGATGTTTGCGGATAATAATATTGATCGTTTTGCCGCCATTATTAGAAAAAGATGTGCATCCCTGATGACGCTCGCGGCAGCACCGACAGTATTATCAGGTGTTCGCAGACCGGTGGGATTCTCCGATGTTGCGTAGGTGGATGCAGCTCCACGCTGAACTTTAATTTTACTTGTATATTAATCTGTCTGTACCTACTAACACTAGATGTTAAGTAAAATTATTGTTATTAACCCCGTGGACCTTGTCTGAAAATAAAAGGATTCTATTCTATGAATTAACCAATTTGGGTTACATAAATGTAGTTTATGTATAAATTGTCCATCTAGATAATCAAGAATAATTATTATGATTGATTTATGCATATGGAATAAGGAATACCACATAAGCTTTTTTTTCAGTTTAATTATGTCATTAAAATTTGTCTCTGATGAAGGAAAACATAGGACCACAAAATCGAGTACCTGATGATTACGCTTATGCTGCCTGGAGGCAGACTGGTAAATCCAAAACAATGCTTTTAGCGGTCGTAGGCACTAATTGGTAATCTTAATTTTATTAAATAATTTTATTAATAATATTTAATTATTTTATTATTATTAATAATTTAAATTTTATATTTTAGTATTCCATCAGGAAATCCTAGAATAGTTATAAATATAGCACAGAAATCTCGATAATTGACACGTGGCCACGTACCTGGTAGATTACACCCGTGTGTAGCTTTAGTGGTCGAGGGCGGCTCGCTAGTGGTTCAATAAAAAGTAATCATGTTCATTTATTAAATTCCCCCGATTACATTAAAATTATTTGTGTACGCCATTATTTGACAGGGTGTGCTGAAATGAAATTACTTATAACATCTATTGTATATTTGTACCGTAAATATTTGCCACTCTGGCAAGTAAATATTTTTGATTTGATTTTGTTGGAGCCGTAGTGCGAGTAGGTTGTGTCAGTCGTTACGAGTATATGTATTCCTTATAAAGTTATTAGCATTAAGTACTACTACATAAAATTCATACCTAATAATGGTATTGAGTTGTGAACTGTAATAATGTGAACTCGACTATGTCATTTACATTTAATTTTATTATCAGGGTAGCAGTCTACAGTTGATAATAAATTCCGGGTCATTATACTTAGTGGTTGTTTACTATATCAATAAGTTATCGTGCAGTCTGCAGGACAAGAGCGACGGACGAGTGAACCGCATGTGGACTAGCCACCACAATCATAGTTGTTTTGTTGACACCCTTTAGCAAAGGTTCGCTACACGTACTCGTATGTGCCATTCGATAGGCACCAAACACGACCGAGCGCACCTTGACAAATATTGAAATATCACTTAGCGTTGTATTGGAAACTTATTCCTACTGCAATATTGCTACTGCAAATAATTGATAGAAAGCAACGGTAAAAGCGCCAAGTAGCAGGTAGTGTTTGATTTTTGTTTATAATTGTAAAATATGCCTTTGAAAAGAGTTCCTGGAAGGACTTGCGGGAAGCCTTTGCCCAGCAGTAGGACAGTAGGTATTGGCTAAACAAAAAGAAAAAAATATATCGGATAATAGATCAACAGAACTACCACATAATGATTCAAGTGCATCAATATAGTGTATTAGTGAGCCCCTCGGCACCCCGCCGTAGTCTCCGCACCACGACACTGAAGCCCGCACCGTACTTTTATGGGCTGACATGATGATGATTTCTCATAGAGCAGATGACTGATTTTGCCTTTTCTTAAACTCTATATTTATATCAAGTTCGCAAATCTAAAAGCCTCGTGAAAACAAACGTTTTCTTAGTAGTTCGATGCGGCACACATTCATAAACGTTGAAAGTCCTAACGGTGTATTTAAAAAAAAGTCAACTAGGATCAAGATCCTTCTCGAGAACAAAAACAACGCGTCTTAAAAAATCTGAACGTAAGAGCTTCGGCACTTTTGTAACCTAAGATTGCAGCTTTAAAACTAGTTATTTTGCGAACGCTTAGTTATTAGTAGTGATTAAAATCATGCAGCGAAGGGCACAACTGTGTGTTTATTGTCTTTAGTTTGTCCATGCAGTGGTGGCCCAGTGGTATCGGCCCCGACTTATGTGAGTTCGAAACCAGGCAGGAACTTTACTTTGTGTATTTAATTTCATCACCACTGCTCTCATAAACTGTGGAGGAAAACATCGTCAGGAAACCGGCATGTCTTGGAACCAAAAAAAATCGAAGACATGTGACATCCACCAACCCGAAATGGGTCCGCGTGGTGTATTACGGCCCACTCTGCCTGCTCTTTATATCTTAAAAAGTATTTTGTATGTTCGCAAAAACTTAGGACTTTTCAAAATAAGAAGCTATTTCCATAATATAAATACACGTAGTAAAAATGAAATTGTGATACCCAAATTAAGATTAACTAAAACAAGCAAGTCATTTCTTATAAACAGTATCCGCTTTTATAACAAGTTGCCAAAGTCAGTTACAGAACTTAGCGATGGAAAGTTCAAAACCCACATCAAACGTATCCTTATCAAAAATGCATATTATAAGATTAAAGACTACTTTGAAGACAAGGAAGTTTGGCAATAACTCCTCCTGCACATGTGGCTTCCCTGGTACCTCATCACTATGTAAATGTCTATTAACTGCTGCCAAATTATGAAGTTTATTTAAAAAAAGTATTTTTTTTGTTTTTTACTTTCTTCTTTGACATAATCTTCTCACTATCTGACATTATATACCTCCAATTCTTATTTCAACTCTTTACTTATGGCTTTTGTAGACAGGATTTTAATTCAGATTTGTTACCGTTGTCATGTTACAATCATGTCATTTGGTTTAAATAGGCTTTTATTTTTATATAGATTTTTCTATATTTCCTGAATGTGAGAAAGTTGTAGGCCTAACTTGTAATCTGTAGATTTGTAGACCATTTTATATTTTGTTGACTGCCTGTTACTTGTTGCCAGGCCTAAACTGTCCTCCCATACATATCAACACTAATTTGAAACATTGTAAAAGCCCCTTATTTTTTAAAAGGTAACCGTAGAGTTTCTTGCCGGCTCTTTTCCATAGGAAACAACCAATTGGAACCGTGCACCTAGCTTCTGACGTTTCATAAGTGTCCATGTAGGTTTATATGAAATAAAATATTTTGACTTTGATTTTATATACCTACCTACTTAGGTTACTCTGACAATGCGCAATAAAGTGAATTCTATGTATGAAAAAGCTTATGTGTTGTGTTTGGGACGCACGCGATGGGCTTGCGAGCGGCGGACAGGCTGGGACAGACGCGTCTGAGTTTAGAAACGTATATTAATAGCGCAACAATGTGCGTGCACCGAGCGCACCTTGTCACTGCTGCGTGCTGTGTGGCGTATCATATTTGTGTTGGATTGCATGCGCTCGATGGCCGATAAATAGTAGTTTTATGCGAGGGCGAGTCGCGGCCCGCCCCCGGCTTATTAATAACATTATGCTCGATTAGGCATGTCCCTCCCGGCGCCTGGGGACGACGCACTCCCGCGCGTTACGTCATCGCCTGAAATACGCCCGAGTTTTACACGAAATCGCCGATCGGCGGGCGAGCCGCTCCCGGAACGACTCTCTGACACGAACAGAATAAAACCGGCCGCCGGTAGTGCCAAACCCGCGGTCAACGACTCCCGAAATAGATGCACAACGCGCACCTATAGGAAATTAAGAACCGGTCTCGACCGCGGCGACACTCCGATAGCGATAAAAATTCATTTCGAAAGCGGAATCCACCTGAGCGATTAATTTACTGCGGCTTTCACCGGTCGCGTTATCGAGACTCGACGGAACGTAGGCGAACTTCAGGCCTCCATACGGAACTGTAACGTGGCAGGCACGCGGCGGCCGCGTGCCGGTGTCCGCGCGCCCGGACTCGCGGTCCACACGCCACACCACTGCAATTTATTAAAATGCCCATTCGACAAACCTATCCGCTTATAAACGATTGTATATTACCTGAGATTTATAGAATTTCTTCCAGTCATTATGTACCTAGCGATACACAATCCTAGAGAAGGAAAACTAATATAGACCCATTGATAGGTACTAATTATTATTTCATAACATTCGAATGTTTGAGTGCTTGAAATTGCTTTAATTTAACCAGTTAACATTCAACTACCTATTTGCGTATTTTTTTAAATCAATGACAGTGCAAATTTTGATATATTTTGATACAACCCGTGGAAGAAAACATTTTAAATGTAAAAAAATCAAGTCGTTCAGATATCACTTGATGTAAGGACGTCGTAGTCATATTGACTAGGTAGGTATTTAAAATATTGAACTTGCAGCCGATCTATTCTGTGAAATCTCACTGTGAAAACTTAGGTAAAGTAAGCTGTCAATACTGTCAGGTCAGCATCAAAGTCAATACTGTCAGGTCAGCATCAACATCAATACTGTCAGGTCAGCATCAGCATTAATGACAGTTCACTTCACCTAAGTTTTCACGTGGAGTTGTTTACGGAATTAGACCGGCACGGCACCCCGGGATATTACGAGTATAAATGTCAACATGAAGTCCATCCTTCCGTAATATACTATACTAAATACTAAAATTATTATAGATGCGAAAGTAACGTACGTATCGTTAAAAGTTCACGCCTTAACGGCTGAACGAATTTCAATTAAATTTGTCACACAGGTAGACAATGACCTGGGTTAGGACATGGGATACTTTTGATCCCGGTAGTACATTCTCGTGGGATAATTTCCGACCACTAGGCAGGCGAAGCCGCGGGCAAAAGCTACACTGTAACAAGAAGAAGCTACAAAGTGTAACAATACCGTGAAAAGGAATGTGGCCGCTGTGGCAGGTTGCATGTTCCACTAAGGAAAAGTGGTCAAGGCTCAGGCTTTGACCTTTATCCCATTTTGCGAAGACAAATCTTTCACTGTCTAATGAATAATGTTTTACTTTTGGAAAGGGTCCTGAATTGATTGAACTGCTGGCGCTGGACTCAGTTGTGACGGACAGCTTACTCAACAGCACAGTGCCACGCATTCGACAGCCCTCGTCGCTTTTGTACATCAGCATTAAGCATATTACATTTCAGTACATTAGCATTAGAGACAAAGACAGACTAACGGAACTAAGGAAACGGGGTGACAGACTACAGCATCTGGCCAAATTCCATGTAAACAATGTGAGCGATGTATGGTATGTATTCATAAAACACTACTAGCAACAGACATTTGGGCGAACAGACAGACACAGACGTGGCCGACCGGCCGCGGTCGTCCGGAGCGGCGCGGCGCGCGGCTAGCGGCCGTGCGCTGGCGGCGCGCGGCGGGGCTATCGTGCGCGAGTTAATGAGTTGAAAACGCGTGCTCATTGCCGGCCATGAGGAATTTTAATTAGTTAAGTGGGTTACGTGAGCGACGATGAGGAAACGCAACAGTGCGCGGATTATGTTGATAACATCGACTTCGGGAAGCGTTTCTTGCTCCGACTAACCCGACTGTTACGCGTTTCTCATTAGTTATAAGTTGCTACATCAACACGATTACTGACAACAGATCCGGTACGTTACGAACAGAGGGCGCTAGTGAGGCTATTGTCAGTCGAATAGTAACATTATTGGACACTGAAAAAACCACATGAATACTAATTTAAACCAGAAAGCAATATGAAATACTCCTTAGCCGATAACCGGTTGTACGGTTACGACGTCGATGCATGGCGGCGCATGCGGCGATCGATGAATTAAAAGGATAGTTAACAGGGTGGGGAAATTTACATTGAACAAGTTACATACGTGCTACGCTTTTTTGAGAAGGAATTTGATAAAATTTCCGAATGCGGGTACCGACACCATCGACAAGACATTCCTAAAGACGTCAAAAGTCAACGACAACTAGACCGACACATGTGACGTAATGATGTGCGACATATCGTAGAATTGCGATGGAGGTCGACGATATAACATGTTTGTTGTAGGTTACCGTAGGATCCAAAGGTGATGCGAGTGTCGTTAACCGTACTAGTGTTCTGCGCACGCGGTGCTGAGCCACGCGTTCAATTTCCTCGTCGTCTGCGCCGGTCCGATTACCTGATGCGCAGAGACAAGCTTCCAGTGAACAGCCGGACCCGGTACATATAAACGTCGTTGCCGGACCGGTTCCGAAGAATTCCAGAAGCCAAACGTAGAACGTGGAGCGCGGACGACATCTTTACCTGACAGTATTAGAAATAACTATTTGACTCTAATGCTGCCCGGTAAGATGCGAACCGCCACTCCGGCCGGAGACAGTGCTGGCTGGTGTATGTATCGGTGGAGGTCGGTGCGCGGTCGCCACGAGGAGGCGCGGGGCGCGCGCGCGTGCGGACGGCGGCGCTGCTGGTCGCGGACTGGGCCGGTCGGCCGGGGCCCGCGCGGCGCTGCGCTCTGGGAGCGGCGGAGGCGGCACCGCCTCGCCGCACGCCCCACGCCCGCGACACCTCCTGCCACGCGACAACAACACCACAACCCCAAGAGTCCCTACCGGCGTCGTCACCACCACGCACCACGCATATGCTTACATCACTTAACCTACATTATCACATAAGTTTAAGCGTGTTTCATTAGAGTATTATGTAATTATAATACCATTAATAAAAAATTGGATTACGTATTCCACTTTAGCGCACCAAGTAAAAAGTTCACAATTTCAACGTCCACTGTCCCACTAGTCAATAACTTTGGTGAGGCAAAATAAATTCGCAAAAACTCGGTAAGTTCAATTTTTCCCAGTAGGGCTGGCATTGTTGAATTTAATAAAATATTGTGTTGAAAAAAAGTTTTACATTTAAAAAATTACAAATAGAAGCTATTCGTACGAGTTAAGGATGGCTTTAGCCTTGTTATTTTTAAGCTTCTTCAGAGCCTTCATTAGAGTGGGTATTACCTACATGGGCATTTGACATAACCTTTGTTTTGTCAATGTTAATTTTAAGAATCCCTCTTCCGGAAGCTCCACTGAGTGTCCTTATTTTTACTTTTTAATAGCATAAGAATTTGTTTAAAAATCTGTAACGTCACCTTCACGTGTGAGCCTCACACTGTGAGATACTATCTACTTGGCAGGCCAAATCCAACTAGACAAACGGGCAACCTTATTCAGTCGAGGAGTCTATATGGCCACCTTCCGACTCCACCACCAGTTCCTAGACTCCAACTTGGGCTTTACTACTTGTCAAGAAAAATCCAACAAGCCCCAACACAAAATGGATCCTATTTATTTGGAGAGATCATATTTCCACATTCCAGTTCCATCATAAGAACCTGATAGCCACCTGGAGCTATATTACTTGTCAAGGCCAAACCAACGAGACAAACACAATGGGTCTATCTTGTTTATTTGAGGAGTTCCTATGGTCACTTTCCTACTCCCATATCAGACCCTGGACTCTACGCAGAGCTAAAGTACTGGTAAAAACAAATCTAATGAACCCAAACATGTCGAAAATATTCAATGCAATACTTCCACCACAAAGATACAATTGAAACTTATATTTTCTAATTCGTCCGGATCACATAGTTTCACTGGAACTACACTGAAATCATTTTAAAGCAATCGATGCTGTGAATTTCATTTTCACAACCTTCTAGTCTGCGATGCTCAAAATTAATTGACGATTTTCGTGACTAGCACATATTCGGCAATCTACATAGGTAGTTCGAACTGGTATCATTTATCAGAGCTTCTTTCGTTTTGATTCGATAATCACACACTTCTGCGCATTCCAAAGTTGCATTGGTCGGTGGTGAAATTAAGACGTTCATCGAATTCACGTCAACTTTTTTCCCTTTCGAGGATTTTGCACACACACAGATTGAATTATTGAACAGGGATCACAATGGCAAATTACTAGTCAATCAGAAATTGTGCTTTGAATATAAAAAAAAATTGCGACGAGGTCTGGGAACGATTCTAATGCCAAAAAGATAGTTTTTAGAATGTTTATATGTTTGTCTGAATTTATGTTCCAGAATCACGTAAATATTACCGGATAGATTCTGTTCATATTTGTATAGATATTTAATATAAGTCTGGTCAATCTATAGGCTATATATTATAACGCTATTTGCTATGGGGGAAGAGCAATATTGCGTTATGTTCGTATTCTTCTATAGTTTACCGCAAATTGTAAAAAGACGACACATAAGATTGTAATATTACAGATAGTTTCAGATTTAACCTTTTAAATGATTATCAACATGCTATACCTTGATGGAGCTAAGCAGTCAATCAGAATATATAAGAACGGCTATTTTAATCACCTTTCAACAAAGCAAAAAGCTTAGCGGTTCGACGACTGCTTTGAAAACCTGTGGTCGTACGATCAATTATTGTATATTTTTTGTGATTCTTCTTTTTTACATTTTGATATAGGTTCTATCATATGATACTCCCTAGAACGTACACAGAAAACATGAAGTTTAAGCCTCTTCTGTCATCTAGGTTATAACAAAAATAAATATCTACGGTTAAGTTAGTTTAGTGATAGCCGTCCGTCAGCAATAATCTGTAAGAATGCATCAGTCAGGGTGTCAGTATTTTGCCATTAGATACCTAGTATATGCAGGAACGCAGGCGTTCATTAATTCACAAAAAGGAATAAATCGCAAGCAAAGGGAAATTGCTACTGAAGGCTGCGGGTGTCGACCTCAGGACGAGCTGCTTCTCAAACAGACAACTGTACTTCGCTTGCCTCCACGTAACCAGTCCTGACTGTATATTTTGGCGGCTGAGATCAAAACTACAAACGTAGTATATAAGGAATTTATACGTACGTATGTACGTACGAACGTATTTTATAAAAATGTGGCTTTTATTTTGGTGTCTTACGATTTTTACGCGGACGAAGTCGCAGCAAGAAGCTAGTAGCGTATAATCAATAAAATAAAATAAAAAACGAGGACATAATGAAGGTGTTCTGTCACCATAACAAGTAAAACATGTTAGGTAAAAATTCAACTCTAAACTAGGCCACAGTACACAATAGATATTCTTATATTCTTTCATTAAAATAGCCCAGAAAAATAAGTTAAATGAATGGTTAATCTGCGGAATAAATCCTAGTGAAAAAATAAAAAACTTATTTATGATTTATCTCCGGGATTATCTTTATTCAGGCATTAGAAATACTTAAATGGAAAAATCCATTACGACAACATGTGCAAAAAATAATTACTGCCAACGGTCGCGAAACTCAGTTTATTGGGAATATTTCGTAAAATGTTGGTTCCAGGTCAATTTATGATACAACAAGTATATACCTTATTAAACTCTACCTACAAAAGTCTCAGACCAGATTTTCGAGGGACTAATGGTTCTCGAAATGTACGGCTCTGAAAATGTTAAGTAAGCTCAAACTACGCGCTACTGCTGTAAATGTTGTACTATGCCAAAAATCATATGTTTTTGTGGTAAAAGAAGGCATTCAATGTACACATCCACGTTTTTTGTCAAGTCAGTCACGTTTTAAATATTCTACAACCAATATCGATCACTTACAATAAATGAGAACTGGAAATAACATACATACATACATACATAAAGTCACGCCTTCTTCCCATGGGGATAGGCAGAAACTACAGAACGCCTTTTTTTTTTTTTTTTGGTATGGCAAGTCGTAGTTTTGACCACTGAGGTCCTGGCTACTTAACCGAACTGTCCTGTGAGTGCCTTAATGATTTTACTCAAAAGAGCCTCCAGACAGGAGCGGAATTTTTAATACTAAAACTTAAATGACCGCACGCTAAGGGCACCCCCTGTGGGGTACGTACCTCGGCTTAGCGCGTCACTGAGAGAGGGCAGCGAGTGGGGACAGGCTGGATCTAATGGTTTATAATATTATTATTATTAACAGGGGAATTTAAAGCTACAGGCTCAGCGAAGGCGCGGGCTGAGGCCTCATCGGACAAGGGTCGGGGGGACGGTTACGGGGGGTTCGTCGCGTGGGACCTCGTCGGCGAGGTCGGAACGATGGCGGTCTGTGTTTGTGCACTGTACTGGTGGCCCTACTGCTCTCCTGGAGGAGGGTTATGGGGTCATCGGGGTCGACTAGGACATGCCGGGGACGGCGGGTATGACTGATACGGGGGGGGGTATAACGGGCGGCCGCGACAACAAGAGGGTTGCGGTGAGTGGCGGCGGAATCGAAGAAACGCTTGGATAGGCGTTTCATGAACTGACTGATGGTCGGGATTTTAAGATCTAGGTGGAGATTTTCGTGCCGAACGAACCAAGGGGAACCGGTCGCCCTACGGAAGAACCGGTTTTGGAGGGTCTGCATCCTATGGATGTGATGGAGTTTCGCTTCTGCGAATACTACGCTCGCATAGGTCATGATAGGGCGAATGCACGCTGTGTAAATGCGCAATTTGCACTTTAGTGACAATTTGCTACGTGCATTCAGGACGGAATGGAGCCTACCGAGAGCGAAAGCGGCGATCGAAAGCGCATGCTTTATGTGCTCCGAGAAGGAGAGGTGCTCGTCTAAGACGACGCCCAAGTATTTGGCTCGCTTCTCCCAAGGGATAGGCTTGCCGAACATGGTGATCGGACGGGGGAGGGTGGGGCTACGTCGCGATTTCGAAAAGAGAACCGCTTGACTTTTGTCAGGATTGACTTCGATTCTCCACTTTCTAAACCAGTCGCCGAGTTGGTTGACTGAGGTTTGGAGAGTGCGAGCTATCGTGTCGTGGCCGAGGCCGGTGTAGTAAATGGCCGTATCGTCTGCGAACAGAGCCAACTGAGCCTTTTTACTTTTGGGGATATCGCTGGTGAATAGCGTGAAAATGAGAGGGGCGAGCACGGAGCCCTGAGGGACTCCGGCGCGGATGGGGCGGGGGGAGGATAACGCTCCTTCGATGCGATAGCGAAACGTACGATTCGACAAAATGTCTCGTAAGATGAGTACGAGACGACTTTAAGTTTGTATAGCTTATATAATAAGCCATTGTGCCAGACTTTGTCGAATGCTTTCGCTATATCGAAGAATACGGCACCGGCCAAAGAACCACGTTGGAAACCGACGCTTATGTGTTCGATGATCCGGTGGACCTGTTGCACGCACGAGTGTTGGGTTCGAAAACCGAACTGCTCGTCGGGAATGAGACCATTCGTCTCGGCGTAGTCTCTGAGACGCTTATAAATAAGCCTCTCATAGATTTTGCCGAGGACGTTGAGTAGACTGATGGGGCGGTAGCTGGAGGGAGCGGATTTAGGCTTACCCGGTTTAGGAATACCGATGACTGTGGCCTGTTTCCACGTTTGGGGGAAGATGTTGTTGCTCATGGCATTGAAGATGGTGGTCATGAGCATGATCAAGTGGGCGGGGAAGAGTTGGAACACCCTGTTGGTGATACCATCTGAACCGGGGGCTTTGCGGTGCTTAAGACCCCTGATGAGTTCGTGCACTTCGTCGGGAGTGACGGGAGACAGAGGAAACTCAGGGTCTTCTACGGGGGGGAGGGAAGCTCTCCTTTCGACTTCGGCTTCCACCTCAGAGAGGTGGCCCTGGTCTACTGGTTGAGAGCTGGGCGAGCATAATTGGGCCTCAAGACTGTCGGCAAGGCACTCGGCCTTGTCGGCATCATCGAAAGCGATGGCACCGTCTGGGCGGGGTAAGTAATAGATGATATAACAACAAAATCTCTAATATTAACAACATATAACAACGGAACCTATAATTTTATTTAATATAGCGATTAGTTAATATAATGAAAGACTGACATAATTTTAAAATTACTAATTTTTATAAGCATAACATACATTAAATATAACATCGTTTGATATAACATATATTAAATATAAAATCGTTTGACATACCACTCAAAAGATATAAACCTTATTTGGTCTAATATGATGAAAACGCCTACTTAAAAACACAAAGCAAAATTGCATAGACACGGGTTAGTTTATTTAGTATTATTTTTATGTTGTAGCCTGTGGGTAGCTCAACAAAAGTTATTGTTAGTTGTCACTTAGTGTGCGTAATCTTGCTCTGTTAAATAATAATCATTAAAGTTTCCTTTAAAAATGAATTCTTACAAGTGTGAGACATACAAAAGTTCAAAGGGTGCAATAAAATTGTCTGTAAATGGATATGGCTATACCAAAAACAGACAAATTAATAATAATAATAAATAATAAAATTAATAAAAATAAAGTAACTGGTTACCACCTGCGCTAAGATAGGTCGACGGAGCCCCGCTTAGCGGGTCTCCTATTTCTGGGTGGTTTAAAAAAAAATAACCACGAAGGCTAAGGCGGGAGCTCCGCTCCGCTTCGCTCCCGCCTTAGCCTTCTAACCTAACCTATCCGAGTCGGGGTACTCTGAGTCGGGGTGTTAACCTTAATGACGTTTTTATATATATTAAACGTTAGACCTAATGATTAAATAAACAATATACATATTAAACGTTATATCAAACAACGTTATACTAATTAAGTTTTAGAATAAATAAATGTTATATGTAAAGAAATTATATCAACAGTTGGTATATCTCACGTTGATTATATCTTATGAACGATAATAAAATGAAATTAGACCAAATGAGTTTATACGTTATGAGACACACCCGTCTGGGCGGGTCAGGGGGGGCATGGGGACTACTTCTCGGGATTTGAGTTTCCTCTGAAGCTCCCAGAATGCCAGGTGGGTGGGCTCTAATTCGCTCAGCATCTTATCCCAGCCCGCGTTACCTTGCTCCGCTATGCGTGTCCTTACAGCGAGCTGTAAGTAGGGCATATGAGTTCGGTTCGCGTCGCAGGGAAAGTTGCTGTACGCACGGACAGCCGCGTTCTTCTCGATCATCAGTTCACGTACATCATCCGGCAGTTCCAGCGATGGTCTTCCATCGCTGGAACTTCCCTTGAACAATCATTCAGGACGGATTGTACGTGTTCTGTGAACGAGCCGATCGCGGCCGTCGTGTCGGCCGAGTCGAAGAGGTCGGGGATAGAGTCTGAGTGGGGGGGACGTGTTGGATTTCAAGCAATCGCTTACTTTCCTCCAGTCCGTTACCACTCTTGTGGAGGGGGGTTGATCGGGATCGGGGAGACCTATGCGAGGGGCTAATCTCAGTACGACTGGTTGGTGGTCGGATGATAGCTCGTGTATCACCTCTATAGACTCCAACCGTAAGCTGATACTCTTTAGGAGTGACACATTGAGCACGTCAGGGGTATGGTCAACTATGGCGGGGAAGTGGGTGGGGGTCATCGGGGCGATGACGTCGAAGTTAAGTATGGGACAGAGGTCGAACAAGTGTCTCCCTCGGGTAGAGATCCATGTACTATTCCAGGCGGGATGCTTGGCATTGAGATCGCCCGCTATGATAACGGAGTCACTCAAGCCGAGCAGGAGGGTCAGGTCGTCAGTCGAGAGTTGGAAATTCTCTGAGGTATTGATGGGGGGGAGGTAAGCCGATACTAGAGGTGATCGGTTGATGTCCTGTCATGCCTAGTCGACATATGGAGACTTCGAATCGCGAGAGGGGGGTGGATCTATGGGGATGCAATAGAGCGAGGTTTTGTAGTAGATCAGGGTACCGCCCTTGTGACACCAAGTCCTGTCGTTGCGAACTATGCGATAGTTGGCGATTGACGTTTTACGGTGGTGGGGTTTTAAGAAAGTCTCTTGTAAGAGAAATATATCTATTTGGTGATGGCGGAGAAAGGTAGCGATTTCATCGCGTTGACCTTGAATGCCATTGGCATTGAAATAACCTAGCCTGAGGGATCGGGGGATCATTAATGGTATTGCGTTGGTTGGTAAAGGACATGAGGGCCTGCGTAATGTCCGGATACGCGTTATATATTCCTTGGATGGCGAAAAGGTCACCGGCATTTCTGGTCTGGCTTTCTAGGAAAGCTTTGACTACGGCAAGGGCAGACGGCGCGGCGGAGGGGGAGGGGCGCGCGGTCGGGGCGGGGACAACGGGGGTTGGTGTCACAGGGGCGGGGGGGGAGTCCTAGTTTGGCGGTCTTACCGGCCTGGGAAGAAGAGAACTTCTTCTTCCTCTTGGCGGCTGAGGTGACGGTCTGGAACCTGGAAGGGGCTTAGTGAAGCTACTCACACAAACGCGCACGTTAAAGAAATAAGAACACCTGCCTTGAAAAAGGCAATTTTTTAATTGATCAAAAACGATTGATTAATTAATAAATTAATTAATCGATCGATGATCGAATGTAGTCGGGGCGACTACGAGAGCGTTACGTAAACGTAACGAGAAAACTTAGGCTAGCGCCACTGAGTCATGAACGGGGGAGCGTAAGCACGACCGTTCAAGACGAGTGGCGAGAGTCTAATATCTACAGAACGCCACCTGCTACGATCCTTACATACTCCTTTTGCCTCATTTACTTTCATACATCTGGTCATACACGCACGACGGTTGCGAGTACCACGCACCTGACCTTTCTGAAGAACATCACCAGTAAGGTCACTATAAGTCTTCCTAGGGCGTCCCCTCCCAGAGTTTCCACTCACATCTGCCTTGTAAATACCTTTTATTAGTCGCCCTATATTCATCCTCTCAACATGACCAAACCATCTGAGCATACTCTTGTCAATTGTTGTCACTACATCTTCTTTTAAACCGCACCGTTGCCTTATCACATAATTCTTCAGCCTATCATTCATAGTCACACCACACATGCTTCGCAGGGAACGCATTTCCACAGCATTTATTCTACTTTTGTGCTTCTTTTGCCAAACCCAACACTCACTTCCATACATAAGCGTAGGCACCAGCACACTATTGTGAACAGCCAGTCGTACTTTTTTGGACATCAACTGGTTGGTACAATTACATGTGTAGCACTATTCACTTTATTTCCCGCATTTACTCTTCTTTCCACATTTCCATCAATCTTTACATTCTTTATAAACAGACTCCCCAAATATACGAACTCACTTACTTGCTACACACTCTTATCATTTAAATTCACATCACATACCAATATATCCTCTTCTCTTTCAAACACCATGACCTCCGTCTTATTCACATTTATATTCATCCCTTTCATTTTATAATGATTCATCCATCACAGTCACCATATTTTACAACTCTACTGCTGACGATGCAAGTAGATCTTGATCATCTGCGTGGAGAAGGCAGTTGACAGGCAACTCATTCATCGTCAATTCACGCTCACCCTCTTTCAAATCTGTCAGACAACTATCCATGTACAAGTTGAACAGCCATGGTGCCACTACACAACCCTGTCTAACAAGTCTCGAGAAGCAGAACCAGTTCATGTATGCCCCGTTTATCCTAACCCAAGTACTGGAATCCTTGTGTAACGATTTCAGTGCCCGTTCCAAGCGCCAGTCCACAACGTACAAGGATAGTGTCGACCACAGTTCTTCCCTCCACAAACTCAAACTCACACTCAAAGCATCTATTTCAAATAAACCAATTACAGGCATTTTTGAATTGTCAAGGGGTCGGTCAGTCAGAAAGATGAAGCTAGTTGCCCATTCCAAAACGTGGTAGGTACACACACTGTCATAGGCTTGCGCTTGCGTGCCCCGCAGCCCCGCGCCCATCACTGCGGCTCCTCCACGCAGCGCCACCCGAGCCCCTCGCCCCGTCCCGCTGCCAGTGTCAGCAGCCCTGGCGAAACCCTTACAAAAGGATTTCGCTAGCGTCACCGCGAGTGCCCCAGGAGCTCCATGTATGAAGGCAACGCCAAAAAAGGCGCCGAATAGGGTTGATGATGAGGGTTTCGTGACGGTGCAAAGGAGGAAGCGCCGTTCGCGAGTGAACAAGAACCGCTGCGGCAAAGCACCTACGGATTCCGGAGTGAGCCTGCGTGCCGCAAAGCCGAACACACCGGTGTACATCTCCCGCCTACACTACAGCACTAAGGCGGAGGACATCGTGGAGTATGTGCGCCAGAAGACGAGGTACACGCCGAGGGTACAGTTACTGGAGTCGCGCCGCAACGTCAACTTCAGGGCGTTTGTGGTGCGAGTACCGAATTGTTACTTGTCCGTCGTCTTGGAAGAAGACTTTTGGCCTCAGGACGTGGTGTTCCGTCGCTTCCGCGGGCAAATACCACAGGACAGCACAAGGACAATTAGCTAGTGAAGTGAAGTGTTACTAACATAGTTTTAAGTAATATTTATTAACACAAGTTTCAGTTTTATTATGTATTAGTTTGTTATTTTGTATTTTGTGTATTTTATCTATGGGCTTCAGTTGCCTGACAATAAAGGAATTATTATTATTATTATAGGCCTTCGCCAAGCCAACGAAAGCACAGTAGACTTTCTTGTGCTTTGCCAGATGTTTTTCGGCTATGCACCTTAGGGAAAAGATCTGATCGTTATAGCCCATTCCCTCTCTAAATCCTGCCTGCTCTTCCCTTTATTTTCTCACCTGTCACTCTTATCACTCTATTTATTAACACATTCGCATACAGTTTGCCGACAAGACTCGAAAGACTAATGCCGCGGTAGTTTTTACATTCAAGCTGAGAACCTTTTCCCTTATATTAGTGGTATGTACAGCTTTACACCAATCATCCGGCACACGGCCATATCTCCAACACATATTAAAGATCCGGCACAGCAGACTTGCTACCACCCCGTCACCGCCTTTCAGCATTTCAGCAGACACTATGTCGTATCCTGCAGCTTTCCCAACTTTCATCCCTTTCAGCGCTTTTACAATCTCATCTATTTCTATTTCATTCTCTTCATCTACATCTGAGCTTGTGTCTTCAGAACTGGCGTCTGCCCAGTTACTCAGTCCTTGCACACTATCACGACAACTAAATAAACTTTCAAAATATCCCTTCCAGCGTTCCAAGACCTTACATTCTTCGCATAGTAAACATCCATCTTCTGCTCTTATAACATTCATACTCGATGTTCCTGTCACTCCGCGAGCCAATCTTACCTGTTTCCAGAACAGCTTATCATTGGCCCTAAAGTTATCAGAGAACTTCCTGTTATACTTTTCTTCTTTTTTTATCCTTTTTCATTTTTACCATCTCTTTCACTTTCGTTTTCATTTCGGAATATCTCTTCTTCACTCTTTCCAAATCAACTGTCACATTCGTTGCCTGATCCACCTTATTTTGGGCCTTACAGGCTACCACATTAACACATTAATTTCTTCTTCCTCACAACCCCTTTAACTTCACCATCTACCCAAGAATCATTCGTTCTACTACCACCTTTTCTCTGCGCCAGACCACATACTTTTGTGGCTACTTACAATATACTATTTCTCGCTATATCCCATACTTTTTCTAGATTGTAGTCATTCGTATCATCAAATATTTTATCCGTCTTCATTTTTACTTCCTTCTTAAATTCCTCTTTTACTTTTTATTCTTGCAGTCTTTCTACTTTTATTCTTTCTAGAGCAGTCACAGGAACTCGAACTCGGTGACGCCAATGCCTGAACAGACCATCCACCCGACACATAACCAGATAATGATCAGTCCCTACTTTAACAGCCCGATATGCTCTAGTATTTGCAACTTTACTCTTTAATATTTCATCCACAATCACAAAGTCGATCATTATTATTATTAATATTATTTATTTATTTCAGAGAATCTCCATATTATAATATCACAAAATACAAAACACACAAACATAAAATGTTAGTGTGTTAGTGACACAAATTGTACCTAAAATTATGTTAGTATTGTTAGCACCTAAACCTAACTGATGCATATGGCTGTCCTTATCCACTGATTCTTAAAGGACAATCAAAACGGACAGCAGTCACATTCAAAATGCTGTTGCTGCTGCTTCGTAGTAATCCCTGGGTAATCCGATTGATTACGGTTAAATCCACATAAATATTGTATATTACTAGAGTAAATTTTGGCTTAAAAAATCATGAACAACCCATCAGGTATAAGAAATTTTCTGTAATGACGTCTCTTGTAAGAAAAAATCTAGCAAGTCAAAAAAAAACTAAATTCCAAAAGATTCAAGAACAAAATTAACTGCTGATCAAGAAAAGCATACAACAGGTTGAATATGTTTTAAACGGAGGAGATATATTACAAAAGTTTTAATTCAGGTATATGTAATAACGCAATACCTACAGAACTTCTTTTGCCGAATCGAATACTAACTACCTTCCTTTGATATGTACAATGTTTTACAAGTCAGCTTGTCTATGCGACAATGCGAAACGCGATCGCTTCGATAAAACTTTTATAAAAGGGAAACACGGTCAGCAGAATGAAACTAACTTAGTAAACATTAAATAACCTATAGTGCCAAGGCCCGATAGGAATTCCCGCACTGATGGCTTACATCATATCCCTTGTGTTCTAAATAATGGTTGGCGCAAGCACAGGAACTGCACAACGGGTCAGACAGTTAATAGTCGTCTGAAATATGATACAAAGCAGTGTTGAAGGTGAAATGCAACTGCTTCCGTGAATTTCATACATAATCAAAATAATTTCAAATTTCATTCAAATAAAACTACAATTTAGTTTACTACGAACTACTGATAGACAACACACAGCCTACACCTACACCGGCTCTAGAACATAACATTTAGCACAAGATTTGTTTATTTATCGAAAGTGAGCACAAAAGAAGGATTTGATTGCTTTCCTGCAACTTATTTTTTATTTCAAAATATTATAAAGCAACATAGTAAAACTAATTTGGTAAAATTTCTTTTAATACATATTTAACTATCCCAATAGTTTCTTGCTCTACAAATGGTAGAATGCAGTCATCATTCAGAATCCATGCATATTTTTTTTTCCATCTATTCATATTTTATATGAATATTTGTGTTTTTTTACATGCTATGAGTAAGTTGTTTTTCAGTATTGTTACTTTAATCTTTACGTAATGGCCATGGAAGTGTAACTATTGAATAATGTATTTATATCGTGTATACTCGTATTAAATGTATCTATTTATTTAAGCCGCGTGGTGTCAGTTACAAATAGCAGCAACGTCTTTTTCTCGATGTGTTATAAAAGTCGACTATGGGACTTATATGAGACTTAACATTCAAACGGCGGCAACAGAATTCGCCACTCATCACGCTGAGTCTCGCAGAAAAGCGGCGTAAAAGTGGGCTGTGGAAAGTTGATTTAGACAATCTGCAGTCTCTGCCTACTCCTGTGGGATCATGAGCGTGAGTATATGTATGTGTGTATTTATATCATCGGGTATATCCAGATCGAAGATATATTAAAAAAAATAAACTCACCCCTGATGAAAAACAAATAGCACAATATCACACATTTAGCCATCGAATCTTATAATGAAATATTTACAAAATGATATCACTAAATATCACTAAAATTCTGAGCTACTTCCTGTATCTGTTCGTTCTGGGTTTTTTTGAGCATTCTCCTTTATTAACTCAAACATTCCTTTACTTTACTTAATTTAACGCCAACTATGGTCAAGTAATAAAACCAAAGAGACGCTATCACTACTCAAACAAAATTATCAATGTTTTACTGAAATAAAAGTATAATAGGTATTATTAATTATAGTTTTATTTCTAAAAAACATTCTATTACAAATAGATTCTAAAATTATGTTATAACGAATAAAAGGCGAGGGAACAAGTTAATACAAAATACTCGTGATCTCTGTCAAGAAACCGACACAAAACATCTACGAAATAGAACGTAATTGTATTCTATCTAGCTCTATATTCATATCAAAATCACAACGTTATACACCACTTCGAACACACACTCACGTAAATCAAAATCTTTTCACCGTATTGCACAAATCACGCAAAAACAAATACCAGTTGTAATAGGCACCTACTATAGATTTTAAAATTACGTTGAGAATTTAAAAACAAACAAAACGAATTTAAAAATTGAAAATAGTTTATTTGGTATTGCTCCAAATATTTATATTACAATATTTTTAAATGTATGCCTAAAAAGTCCCTTCAGGGGTTATTACTAAAGAAGTGCTATTACAGCGTAGGTAGATGAATTTTTAAACGATATCTTGCTGATATATAATTCTGATTGAGCGTATTAATTTGTTTTATCCTGTATGTCTTACTCAAATTGAATTTCAATTTCAATATTGTGATTTTGAATTAAATTTTAATTTTTGACATTATGATTTTGAATGAATTTTAAATTTTGGCATTGTATTTTCAATTTAATTTAAATTTTGACAGCGTAATTTTTTCTTTTTTTTTGTATTGTTTGTCTAGTCATCTAATGCAAATAATTTTATAAGCCACAAAAAACAAAACATGTAGCCACCTCATATTAATTATAAGACCTTCCTACTGTACTCATGTTTTAGAAAATAAATATTATCTTAACTTTATTTCTTACCAAAATAATTTTAATACCCCTAATTTAAGAAATGCTGGGTGTCCCATACAAACTGTCATCCCTTAAATCGCCCCTTTAGAATTGTTTTTGAGCCAAAAAGTAGCATATGACCTTCCCCAGGATGCCATCTATCTCCTTGCCAAATTTTATCAACATCTGTTCAGTGGTTTAGGAGTGAAAAGGTATTATACAGACAGACAGAGTTACTTTCGAATTTATAATATTAAGTATGGAAATATATAGATAATATTATACTATCATAGGCATCCCACGGAATAACATAGGCACCTGACCTTTCCGAAGAACATCACCAATAATGTCATTTGTCTTATATGTCCTCCTAGGGCGTCCCTTCCCGGCGTGATGATAACATTAAAGCGCCAATTCTGTAATTTTGTTCTGCAATTTTTTACGGTTCAAAAGTTATGATAAATTTTTTTGTTTTTTCTATCACTTTGCATATATCTCAAAGAAAAAAAAATTAAAAAATGGCTATCAATCTTATTTGTCGTGACGTTTTAGAAGAGTGGGCCTTTCCTGTGGTAATACTATGAAGTAGCTAGAAAACAAATTGAATATATGAACATGTAAATGTATGCTTTTGATAAGAAATAAATAGTTATTTGTTACAGCGTTTTTGTAAAATCATCCCCCAAGGGGGAAATAGGGGAATATTTTAAATTTCACATGATTATTGAAATTTTTGTGTACCTATTTTGTAAGAGATTTAAGGAATTGGAAATATAGTCAGAACCCACATCTTGAGATATTATTAATTTAGTATTTATTGCATTTAAATCGGCCCACGCGCTTAAAATAACTTAGCTATTAGGTACAAGCAGGTAATACGTCGGCAATGGCGGCGCTAGAGTATTTCAAATGAATTATGATAATATTAAAATGAATTATTATTATTTTTAAGTTAGAACAAAAAAAAAATTGCATTGATTATGTTTGTTTGTTACCTTTTCACACTTTAGCGACTAAATGGATTTGGATGATAGGATACTATTTATCCTGTTAGCACGTTTCCGTGGGATAATTTCCGTCATCCACGCGGGCGGCACAAGCTACTGATATTATAAGCAAGCTGATGACTACCACAAGTACTAAATCAACATCAATTTTTATCAAGATGGAGAAGAAGAAGAGGAAGTCTGGTTGTCGTAAAGAGTGCGGTACTGCACCAACCGGACCGTCGCACAGTGGGCTGAAATTCGGCTTTCATAGGCATTTTCATTTGATTTTTTAAGTGGTGATTTTTTCGGTTGGATGTGCTTTAGATGACTAAGTATATGCTTAAAAATGTAAAAAATATTTAATATATGTGCAAACAACTAGCACAGAATAAATAAATAAAAAAAATGTATGGAGTTGACATTGAAATTGATGATAACTCAGCCATTTCACAATTGCCCCTAATTTCCTCGTAGGTGATTTTTCTACGATTTATTTAAGATTTTTGGCATACTATTTAACCCTGGGAAAGTCTCGCATTAAAAAAAAACCTTTGTTGTTTTTTTTTGCACTATATTTCGAGCCTATGTCAAAGCTAAACATAATGTGAAGTAAATAAACTATTACCAGATTACTAATTTCAATTACGGTGACTGTAAATCAGAATTGAAATCACTAATTTCTTAATGATTCAATAAATGAGTGAATGTAATACGGTAACAAAGAAGTTAATCACGCATTATGGTATTAACCAATTACAGTCAGACTAATTAATATTCCACCTAAACAGTGATTAAATTTCATGAAGATAAAATAATTACTCTAACGTTAATCCATATTTTTACGGCATCAGTTATTGTAGTAAGTATGTACTTATTTTTTTATTGTTCATTATGTTTTAATAGATCTTAGAAATTTACTGATGGGTAGATATTAGCCACTAATTAGCTAATGGTACGACTTTAATTGAAAGTAGTTAATAAGATCCGCATTTTTTCTTGACTGTGTGTAAAGAAGTGCATACAGAATATTGAAGTAGTATGCTTTACGCATTGAAAGTGCAACGTTCATTCATATTTAAACATGGAAACTATCGTAACCAACCTGAACTTGTTCGTTATTTTACAAATGTCAAAAAAAAGAAATTACTACATTTTTTTATTCGAGGTTGTATTATCTCGGTTTGGTTGCAGTCTAAGTGAAAAAGATCAAATGACTTTACGAGAATTTTGTCGAAGATTTGCAGTTGCAGTAGCAAAGCGATAGGATTCAGCTTGCCGAAAAAAGGAATATTTCAGACGAGATTATGGCAGTTGGCTTGAAACTGATGTTGACTGGCCTAGCTTTATTAAAGAAAACGTCACAGAATCTCAGGTGTCATCAATGGAAGAGGAAGAAAGTACCAGGGGGCCTAAAAAGGCCACATTAAGCAATTCCTCTAAAAGTGATTCATTTCATGAATTCCCGGCAGATCATTAGCAATTCCTCTAATTTGACGTAAAATGTTGACACATATTAGCTGAATCACACTCAATTCAATTCATATCAGAATCATATAAGGCGTAAAAATTGCCGCATGAAATAAATTAAGACCGTAATTTTACAGGTTAAATTTTATTTACAGTTTTAATTAATAAAATTGTTTTTTTAATAATTATTTCTACAGTTAAAATGTTATTTCTTTATAATATACTTATAAAACTGTTAAAAAGACCGCAGATGAAGCCTGAAAAGGGAAACTAGAAACAACAAAAACTTTATAGCCTGGTAACACGTACAAAGGAGTTTTTAGTTTATCCCTTGAGTTATGTCAACTATTGTCAACATCAAAGATCAACAAGACGTGTATTATAAATTAATATTATACTATTTGATTTTAAAACTTGAGGATTCGTGCGAGTTGGATCGTTTTTAATACAATGTAAGTGTGTGTATACTTACATATCTTAGATGAATATTTAATTTTATTACTGTGCAAAATTATTCAAATGTACGTAATATTTTCAGGAATGGGAAGGCGTGCAGCTAGAGTATCTGGGGCACAATGGAACATATTTAACAATGGAACATACTTTGTACATTGAAAGTGGGAGCTCTACCGGTGTTGAGCGCCTTATTGAGATCACTGCAGCCCCAAAATCTGGCCAGACTCGTGTGTCAGCACCAAGCCCTACCCCGGCCGATGCTACAACAGTGCCCCTGACTCATCGAACTCGGCAAGCATGATACCGCAGTAAGTGCAATTTTCTAACCCTGAAGCTATTCATATTGCAGTTAAGACTTGAAAACGATTATGTAATTTATATTACGTATTTTAGGTCGCCCACTGGCTCCACTACATGAGGCTCGGAGAGTTTTATCTCAGGTGGAGATACAACGTGCTGCAGCTGGTATGGCTACTGCTAGTGCGAACCATTTAATAGCGCAGTCTGAACCTTGGGAGGGTTGCTGATGCAGCCGAAAGATATTTATCGCATATTGGTGTATCATAGAGGTAAAGTATGAATTTTTTGTACATGCAAGAAGAAAATGAAGTATATTAACCCGTCGCGGGCGCAGTTTCAAACCTTAGGGGATAATTTAGGTTATCCTCTAAGGCCTGAAACTGCGCCCGCGGCCCAAATTAAATTAATAATAATTAGACTCAAATTAAACAATGATGTTTACAATTTCATTTTATTTAAATGTTATGTTAATTATTGACTAATGATTTGACTTTTCGTTTTCAGCCTGATGGAGTTGTTCCAAGTGGATGGTGATTCATGGACAAGGAGCCATGATTTGCCCCTCTGTGGCTAGCATCGAAACTTTTAATATTCAAATGAGAGTCGCAAACCTTAAAAAAAAACACTTATTCATTATTATGTTTCTGTTTCATTATTTGATTATTACTAGTTTTTTTAATAATATAGGCAGAAATTTGTTAATTTAGTAAAATATTTTTCTTATCACTATTGTATTATTTTAGTAATAGGTATTATGCATGTCCCCTTTTATAGGCACGTAGGCACGTTTTATAGGTACCCAATAAAATTTTAGTAAAAGTAAAGTAAGATAACATAATATTACACCTACTTAGAAGGGTTAGGCAGAGGTGTACCTTTAATACACACACATTTCGTCAGTTATGTTTAAGTCCCATGCAATAAGGCCCATGTTCCATGTGGGAAGTAACATTAAATATATAATAATGTCAGCAAAGACAATTGGTACCGGGTAGGTACTCACAATTTGAGCATTAATGGAGTTATTGGTTAAAAAATCTCTCCTCATTTTCTGCAGGCCTTTTTTTTTTTTTTTTTTTTTGGGTGGGAAATCATCAAATGACGTCTCCCGCTCTGGGCGGAGCGGAAGGGCGTGTCAGACTCTTACTGACTAAAACCCACCCGTGTTCCTTCAGTTGCCTGTGCGCCAGGGCCACGGTAACTCTTTCGAACAATCCGCAGCCCCGGCAGGCATCGGTCCTATCGGACCCCGTCAATTTTGCTGACATCTCTTTGAGGCGCGCGTGGAACACGACGCGCCGTCGACCCGGGCCTGGTCCTTACCGGACGACGAGCTGCCCATTGCTCGCCGTCCGCAAGCCCGCGCCTACGGTGGCCGGGAGTCGGCAATCGACTCCCGACGCCCAGGGTGTCTCCTCCTCCTGCGGCGGCTAGGGGCGCGAGGGCGCAGTGATTGCCTCTCCCTCTCGCGCTCCGCCTCCTCCTTCGCGAGCATTACTGCTTCGCAGAAGGAGGTGACGGCTTCCCATTCCCTCTCGCTCCGTACCATGGCCTGAACCAGGGCCGGACGAGAGAGGTCGCCGCCGCCGATCGCCGCCACGAGGACACGGCGGTGCTCCGCCCAAGCCGGGCAGACCTCCACCGTATGCTCCACCGTGTCCTCCGGTCGATCCACACAATGGTAACACCCGGGCGTTTCCTCCCGCCTTATCCGAAACAGGAACCTCCCGAAACAGCCATGTCCGGTGAGGACCTGCGTCAGGCGGAAGGTGAGGACGCCGTGGCGCCTCTCAAGCCACTCCTCAAAGAGGGGTCTTACCGCCGCAATTGTGGCGTGCCCTGCGCTGGGTTGCGACAGTCGCACTCTCCATGCCGCCATGAGATCCCGCCGGAGCTCTGTCCGCTGTGCCGTGATTACTCGCGGCAGCGGAGTTACGCCCCGGCGTTTCGCCTCCTCGCGCCACTCCCAAACGTGCGCGAGGACCTTTGCCTCCAGATCCCACGGCAGCAATCCGGCAAGGAGGCTCGCCGCCTCGCAGGAGACCGTGCGGTATCCCCGTACCATCCGGATGGCCATGACCCTTTGGGACGCTTTCAACCGGCGGGCTGGCCGGAGCCTTAGCGAAAGCGCCCACACCGGTGCCCCGTAAAGGGCCATGGACCGCACGACCCCCGCGTAGAGCCTCCGGCAGGAGGCGTTTGGCCCCCCCAGATTGGGCAAGAGCCGCTTCAAAGCAGCCCCGGCCCGCTGCAGTCTGGGAGCCAAACGTCGGAAGTGCTCGACGAAGTTCCACCGGCTGTCGAGGACGAGTCCCAGGTACTTCATCGTCGACTCGACGCCGATGTGAACCCCTCCTACCGTTATTTGGGAACCCGACAGTGGCGCGTTCCGAGGACCATGAAAACACATGGCCTCGGACTTGTGCAAGGCCACCTCGAGTCCCAACTGCCGGATCCTCTCAACGACTGTCGCAACCCCGCGTGTCATTAGTTCGGCCGCCGCCTGGTGCGACCTCCCCTGCGCCAGGACCAGCGTGTCGTCAGCGTAGCACACTACGCTGACGCCGCTAGGGAGGTCGGCGCGCAGCACCCAGTCGTAACCGATGTCCCACAGATGCGGCCCCAGGACCGATCCCTGTGGGACACCGCACGACATCTCTCGCCGGTTCCATTCTCCTTGGTGACCGGGGTAGATCACCGCCCTATCCGTCAAATAGGCCTCGACTACACGACAGAGGTAGGTCGGCATCCGGTGATACCGGAGTGCCTCCCTGATGCAACTCCAGGGCAGGGTATTGAAGGCGTTGGCGATGTCTAGAGACACCGCCAAGACGACCCCACCCCGGGCCACAGCATCCCCATTTTCTGCAGGCCTAACAATAGCAATGTGAGTGCCATCAATACAGCCCAAAACACCAGGCAATAAGCATTCTAAACTTCTGGTAAAACCTGAAACAAAACGTGTTAATGATATGTTCCCTTTGTTTATAATATATGTGTGCACGCACTTTTAGTCCTGCATGGTAGGTTCCTTCTACAGTTTTATTTAGCTTTTATAAACCAACAAACTCGAGGTCCGGCATTTCAAATGCTATTTCCATTTTCCAAAGAGATGCACATCGTCGGTGATATAAAATTGTCTCCATAACACGCGCGTGCTTAAGGAAATTTTCATAAAGGGCTTAATCTGCCATTATTTCGATATTTCTTTATAAAATCTTCAAAATGATTTGTAAGATGTTGCTCTTGACTAACTTCTTATGATTCTGCTAATTGACATTAAACTTCATTAAAGCAATTCATAATATGTGGACCATTTTACGAATCTCCATACAAAACTGTCAAACAGGTGAATTGCGTGATATGAATTGTACGCAGATAATATTATGAATTGTCAGTTTCTGACCATTTTACGATTTCTATTATGATTCATAATATTATCCTATTATGATTCTGCCAAAGCGGCCTTTTTAGACCCCCAGTACCTCTGTTTCCGAGCCATCGACATCGACAATAGTTGGGACTATGACAAAAAGAAATTACAATTCCCTAATACCTTTGAAGTCTTGGGATCTAAACAGAAGAAGAGACGGATTTTGAATATATGCACAGCGAATCCAGTAAACTTTTATATGCAGCCATGTCCAAAATGAAAGAAACTAGTCAAGAGAAATTTGCTTCCGTGATACAACATTTGCTCAAGCACCCAGAAGATGTTGATAAATTTCAAGACCTCATCAAAAAATCATCCGATAAATAGATGACGACGTTAACACCCCAGAAGGCACTTGGCTTGCTAATATCACTTCGCCTATCAAAGTGGCATTACATCACCTTGAGAGAGTCAGCTATCCGAGAAGGTCTAAAGTTAAAGTAAAGTAAAGTTAAAGTGACGATTGAGTGCTATTAAAAAGTAAAAGTAAAAAATATCCCCGTTTAAATCCGCAGTTCGAACGTCAGCTTTTGGTTTTAAGTTGCCGGTGACGGTGTGTAAACAAACACTGTATTTATTTTATATTTTTACAGGATAACAATAATCCTGAGTATTTATGCAATTATATTACGTTTTCACATACAATTACACCTTAATTTTACTTAAATACTAATAAAAATTTATTTGAAAATACGGAACAAAAGTTTGACATGTCACTCGGGCAGTGTTGCCACTTCAACAACACTTTCTGAAGTAAGCAAACCAACTGACAGTCTGACATAAGCTTTTAAATAATAATTCATTATTTATTCAATAGAATGGTTAAAAGTTAGTTATAGTCTAGGAATGCTATATTATAGAGACAGGTATATGTCCGATACCTAACTTATCCTGTATTTGATTAGACGATACAGCGCTCTCAAAAAATTGCACACATCACTTTATAGGGCGCGTGAGGTGAGGTCTTCTTACACGCTAAATTAAAAATTCCTACTACGGTATGTACGTAATTTTTTGTTGAAAAAGCCAAAACACGGTTACAACAACTTACAAAATTAAAATGAAAATAAAAAGCTTATCCAACTTTGGTCCAAATGCTGCCCAGGAATGGGAGTACCTGCGCTGGTTTCCTGGCACTAATCTATGTCTTTATACGAAATATCTTTAGAATCTATCCTGAGGTTCCAAATTTTTTTTACTTATTTATTTTGATGATATTATTGTTTGTCATGGTTTTATTTTTTGACGTACTTTTAAGGTGTTTGCACCTTTTATGACCCCAACTAAAGACAATTTGTGTATTGGGACAGTTTTTGTACTTAAATCTACTAGTTTTCTACGTTATTACAATATACAAAGCTACGATAATACAGTACAACTATTTTCTTAATGTCCCTCGGGAATCATTGGATTTCCGAATACAAACGAATGTTAATTTCCATGTCCATCAATTATTAGATTTATCGTGTATATTAATTTGAATTCAGAACTAAGTACTTCATTGTTATTTTACTGTGCACAAAAAATAAAAACTTTTTTACAAAAAAACAACCGACTTCCAAACAAAACACAAAAAAACCTAAAAAAATGACTTTAATTTCGGAAGTCGGTGTCTTTGGTTGTGTATTTTCGTTTTTGGCCACCGACTTCCGAAATTAAAGTTTTTTTTTAGATTTTTTTATTAGAAGCGGCAGTGCCTGATGCTATAACAAAAATGTTTCGGTATTGGTATGGTCACCAAACCAATCATGTTAGATGGGCCAAAGAGTTGTCTGAGGACTACAGGTTAGAATGCGGGGTGAGACAGGGCGGATTGACCTGGCCAGCACTTTTCAACCAGTGTGTCAACTAGCTGATTGTCGAGCTCAGTAGCACGCATGTTGGCTGTTCTATTGACGGTCTGAGTGTGAATAGTATTAGTTACACGGACGACATGGTGCTGCTGAGTCCGTCAGTTAGCGCGCTCTGGAAGTTGTTGGCGGTCTGCGAGACTTATACAGAAGCGCATCGACTTATGTATAACGTGCAGAAAAGCAAACTACTTGTGTTTGGGGTAAAACGTAAAAAACCAGCACATATCCCACCGGTTATGTTAAATGGTGGGCTCTTGATAGGGTGCTAGATTTTAAGTACTTAGGGCACACAGTTACTGAGGACTTGAAAGATCATGCCGACATGGAAAGAGAACGGAGGGCTTTGGCTGTCCGATGCAATATGTTGGCCCGCAGGTTTGCGCGTTGTACACTAGAAGCAAAAATAACTCTTTTTAAGGCGTTTTGCCAATCCTTGTACACGTGCACTCTGTGTGTTCGATATACGCAAAAGGCATATAACGCCCTCAGAGTTCAATATAATAATCCCTTCAAAATGTTGTTGGGGCTTCCGCGTTACTGCAGTGCGTCAGGGATGTTTACCGAAGCACATACTGATGGTTTCAGTAACATCCTGCGAAAAAGGGTTGTGTCCATGATGCACAGAGTACATGGGAGCGTCAACGACATTCTGAAGGTCATCAGTGATAAGCCGTGTTGTACCATTATGGCGCATTGGGTGCATGTACCCGGTGCGTCAAGTAAGTGCAATAAGTATTTAAATTAAGAGTTTGAGTTGCATTTGTTACTAACATAGCATAAGTACTGTGGTATTACTAACATTATATGGGTCAAGGTCCAAATTAAAGTATTTTTATTTTATATCTCTTGATTTTTTATTTTTATTTTATTTATAACAAGTGTACAAATGATAATTATGAAACCATGCAATGAAAAACTATCTTCGGGTTTATTTGTACACGCATGGCTATACCTACATTTTTTAGCATTGTATTTTGTGTAAGGAACAGTTTTTCTTAATTCCGCTTTATTAATTAATAATAATTAATTTAATTAATTTTCCGCTTTAAGGCTCCCACAGACAGGCGCGACGCGACAGCGCTACACAAAGGCGCCGCTCGTCGTGCGACACGCGGTGCCTTTGTGTTGCGCTGTCGCGTCGCGCCAGTATACACGAGCCTTTACATTTGATGTACTGTTAGGATTTCTACTACATTTATAGTCTTGAGTACTAACGTGCAGAAATAGATACTTAGTCCATTATTTCTAAAATACGTACCTGCTTGGTCTTTCATGATAATTATTGATAGTGTACCAAAAAATACAAGAAAGCAATTAATGTACTTACTACACCCGCGCGAGTTTCATGCCGTCGGGGGGTGAGGGGGTAGAAGGGCGACCCCCCCTCCTCACACCCCAATGCACACACGCATCTCTGGCCGTTTGCAGTCTTACACTAGCTTTGCTTAGTGTTTTTACTGTGCGTTTCATCTTATCTGTCGGACTGTATTTTGTTGACTCGGCTTTTGACTTTGGGCACTGGTATTTTGCTTTACGTGTGGGCTTTCTTTTCACCCGCAAGCTTAGCATGACGTTTTCTATTTCTATGAAGAATAGACACAGCTCTTTCTATACAAAGTGACATTTTGTTTCTCCATTTTTGACATCGCACCGTAGAAATCCTTCTACAATCTGTCATTTTATCTTTCGTTTCCAACGATCTTTGTCTATGTCCTTTTTGATGTAGACTATTTCAGAAGAAAATTTCCATCCCAGTCTGTCAAAATCACACTGGCAACTGACAGTTGTCTAAGGTAGTGAAGACTATTTGATTTTGTAATCGCCATGCTAAAGACAGTAGAAAACTTTTTACTCGACAGCCATAAAGTATAAACGGTTATCTACAAAATCATGATTTTCAGGAGAACATTTAGAAAGCAAAAATGTGATAATTAAAAGAAGAACAAAGCTATCTTCTTCTCATTTAGTTAATAAGGCATTACCAAGGAAATGGTTAAAGCCAATATTACTGTAATATTTTCTGTTCCAAAATACAGTACTTCGACGTTTTGAGAAAAATTGTTGTAGTTGTATTTATGTACGTGACTTAATATCAGTAAAAATTGAGAATCAAACAGAAAAAGAACCTCTAACAAAACAAAGACTTCTGAGTCGAATTATGTAAAAGAGTGAATTTCGTAAAAAGTGCAGTTGACTCTTTCTACTTTGCTGCCGTCGTACTGTCTACACGGAACGTCATTTTTCTCTACTCTTCCGTCAAAAAAAACGGTGCTCGTGCTAAGCCTGCTCTCCGATAGGAGTAATAGTGTTCTGTGAGCCTGCTGGACAATGATTGTACCAGAAGGACAGGCATTGTATTTATGTTGTCGCTATTCAGTGTTAAGAATAAGACGATACACATTGACCCGTGATCTTCATGAAACGAGGAAGGACGAAACGCAATAAATAATTATTGCTGTTCTTGCTTCACTGGCCGAAGAACGAATGGTTGTTGCGCACATGTGATGTGTCTAGTGTAGTTTTTAGGGTGGGCCAGGTACCTAGTATCTATATACCTAGTATCTGTATACCTACCTAATATCATCAAAATATTTTTTTTTTAATATATAAATTAGGTACCCCAGGATAGATTCTAAAAATATTTCGTATGAAGTCATAGATTAGTGCCAGGAACCCAGCGCAGGCACTCCCATTCCTGGGCAGCATTTGGACCAATTCTCATATGAAGATAACCATTGTTTTTTCCTTTCGGAGTGTGGAATCCTAAGAATGCTATAAATCTAATATATTCACTTTAGGTTGAAATTCGTATTGGCATGTTATCACTACTTATCGCTGTACGAAGCCTCAATGACTCCTAGCGTCATGTTATTCGCTGACTCCCGATAACCCAGCTATAAGTAAGTATGACCTCTGATTTACAATGTCCTACATTTGACTTAGGTACTTATTTACATTACATATTCGATCATCTTGTGAAAATTAAATATTATTATTCAGGCAAGCAGAGGGGATTTTTGAGCTTGTGACCTTGGGCTGTAGTAAAAGCACTTGCACCTTTATCCATACTCAAAAGTTGATACCACGCAGTGAGCAATTGCGATACTTAGTTGCTACGACGAACAACGAAAGCACCTAGTTTCAGTTGACCTGCAACCCTATAGCAAATATGCGACCTCGAACGACCCATGTTTTGGTTATCAGGTTTACTATCGAAGGCCTTTTTGTCTCACGTAAATGCAGAGGGCAATACTTGTGCCTACCTAGTTTGAGCCAAAATTGCAAAAAGGAATCACTTCAATGTCTGCCAAAGTAGATTAATTCTAAAACTTTACGTACAGATCGTGAGATCTAAAGGGCCAGGGCTCAGGTATTAAGGGTCCGTGAAAAGGTGATTCGTAATCGTAATTTTTTACGTGAATGCTGTCATTAATGCGAACATTGATCGTACAATGCAATTGTAGCGATTGTCAATATTACTTGGGCAATGGCAGCAAATGACAAAAAAAGTATGGCAATTAGACAGCTATTGACCATTTTTTTATGAAATGAAATGAAATTTTGAAATGAAATGAAAATGAAATGAAATTTATTTGCAAGAATTGTAGTACTGTTTAGTAGTACTCTGTGTTGTAGTAGTAAACTGTTTAAAAACAACAGTTTCTAAAACAATTCGCTAGAACTAGCATGCAAAATTTATTTAGTTAGTTAGTTTAGCTAGTTATTACAAGATATCCCACAGCTACCTTTGATTGAAATCTTCTAAAGACGTTTAGCAATGGACTGAAGCGTTCGCAAATAATAATAATAATATATTATTTGCGAACGCTTCAGTCACCGCCGTATCTCTACGTTGACGTCGTGGTGGGGCTTGCGCGCTCCTGAACTCTAGGTCTGTACCGGTAGAGTTTACTTTGCTGAAACAGGTCTAGGGTGAGGAGCCAGACCAAGAGAGATACAGGAACCCGCAGGGCAGCATGTGGCGAGCTGTTGGGCAGTAGCGACCCCACGAACCCTGTCTCCCTGGAGAAGTCTTGTTCCTCACCTCTGGCTTGCCTTTATTGGCCGGCTGGAGTGAACAATGACGAGGAACTGAGCTCCCACCTCTTTCTTGCCTTTATTGGCTGGCTTGAGTGGAGATTCGCAAGAGCAAATGTGCTCGGAGGAAGGAAGTATTTCAGTAAGTGCTGGTAGGAATCTTGACCATCTTCCGGGCTCTGAGATTGTTCTGATAGCCGTGGAATACCTCTCCACTCCTCAAGCACCTCAGGAAGTGATCCTCCGACCCGACGGGTGTCGTGTCTGGTGGGCAACTGCCCAACGGTTGATGTCGGGATGTTGTATATATGCTAGTTGCGCGGTAAACTCTGCTTGCGCGATGCAGGATTTTGCGTGACGTCAGTCTGACGCGTAGCTCGCATGTGGCGGTGTAGATGCTGCTACAGTTTCGTCTGTACAATTATGGACGAAGTTATCTTGACGAATAACTACCGGAGACATATTATGAAAGATGGGACGGTTGACGTGTGTTGGGCGTGCCATCGTCCGGGTGAGTCCATCAGACATATTATCTCTGGTTGTTCTCGTCTAGCTAACGGCGAGTACTTGCACAGGCATAACCAAGTAGCCAGGATTATTCACCAGCAACTTGCTTTGAAATATGAACTAGTGGATTCTGAGGTACTCTAATACAAGTATCTGCCCGACCCAGTTCTCGAAAATGACCATATCACGTTATACTGGGATCGGTCTATCTGACAGGACTATTGTCGCCAATAAGCCTGATATAGTGGTGATAGATCGATTAGCGCGTCGCACAATGATTATCGATTTTACCATTCCGCATGACGAGAACCTCGTGAAAGCTGAGAAAGAGAAACAACTTAAATATCTCGACTTAGCACACGAGGTTGTCGACATGTGGAATGTGAGCTCGGCTATCATTGTGCCGATTGTCGTATCGGCCAATGGCCTGATGGCCGAAAGCGATCAACATCTCTCGAGGCTCTCGTTAGGCGGTTGGATCAAGGGCCTGATCCAGAAGGCAGTACTCCTCGATACGATTCGCATTGTGAGGAGGTTCCTCTCTCTGGAGTCCTAACCACCGGTAGCTTGGACCCTGCTCCTGATACTGACGAACTACCATTTTTTATATTTTTAAATGTTTCTTTTTATGTTTTTATTATAATATTTAAAAATGTATCTTATATGTATCGAAATAAATGAACGAAATAATAATAATAAATCTTTATTTCAAACATGAACACATACATGGACAGTCTATATGTTGTTTAGTGACGGGTTAGTAACTGAAAGGACTTATAGTATATATTAGTATTGTTAGTAAGGACACAAACACAGTTTAATTGCCCAAGCCCGCCCTCGTGGGTCAGTGTGGTAGCACCATAGGTACATCTAATAATTGATTATCTTCGTGTACCTATAGCTAATTCTACCCAGCGCCCTTGTATAGGACAGTCTGGCCTGTTAACAATCATTTTCAGGATGCCATTGCGAGTGCTACGCAAGCGTTGTAGCAAGGAAGCCGCTTTTTTACGCATGATGGCATGAAAACCATTCATGCGAGCTTCGGCAATGATACACCTTCAATTTGAGTTTTAATCGCCCATCGATTGAAACTTTCAATCACGTTAACATTGGCAAACGAAGTATTTCTATCCAGCAGGCGCCCCTCAGACACAGGAACTAAACCGCTGTAGACAATTAGCTTGTTGAATGTACCTGTCTCATCGAACGAAAATATTCTAGGTACCTACCTGTCTCCGCCTCGAAGACAGAAATGACATTTAATTTTATTTCGGTTTCCATTCCCTTCGTTATTCCATTGTAGAATTGGAGTTACTCCTTCTAATTTAGGTATCCTAAGGACCTTTAAAATTATGCACTTCTCTTTATTACGGACGAACAGAACTTATTATCATGAGTTCCATTTGGCTATGTTATTGTTTGTAAGTAAACAATGATTTCATTGTCTGGCCTGTATTTCGGGTACCACCTACAATATAACTGATATCCTTTAAAATTACTGCGTCCCCATATTGCGAGAAGACGGCAGAGAACGCGCACCGCACGAAAGGCGTCCTTGAATATGTGAAGACCAGCCCCTCTCTAACCTTTGACGTTTATTTATCCTTTACCTACCAATGTATTGTCAGAACTACCTAAATCGGCCGAAAATCGTCAGATTAAGAAATAACGAGACAACTCATTGACAAAAGATAACGCAATCCTCGGTTAGCATTAAGACAGAACACAGAAACTACTTAGAAATAATAGTTAACGAGGAACAAGTATGTTTAAAAATTATAAACTTGCTTCAATTTTTAGCTCTTAGTGACATCTGTTGGATGAGTGTTCAATCAGAAATAGCAATTATAAAATCTATTTTATTTTATTCAAAAGTCTATGTAAACTTTGCGCTTACATAAACTGTTGAATAAAATAAAATAACAGACAAGAAGAGAGGAACAGAAAATACGTACAAAGGTGATGCTTATTTCTAAAGAAATCTCTCAGCATACTTTTGGTATGAGAATAAAATTATAGAGATAAGGACACCGTATGTAAGCGTACACACGGCTACATATTAAGCTATAAATTTCCAGTATAAGGTGACCACTCATTGTACGGAAATCCTATACAATGGGAGATCAGCTAATATTGGAAATGTTTAGATTGATATATAGCCGTGTGTACAAGAGAAAATAAAATTTAAAAAAGAATAACAGCAATTCAGGTATATGCGCAATGATTTAGTGGATTTATTGTAACATTTTTTAATACATTCCGGCGCGGTAACGGCTGTAATCGTATTTTAAAAGTTCGTGGTCGTTTGACCGTACGGCTACAGCCGTATAATTAGCTACTTTCTTCACGTCAAACACAGCTACCGCGGAGTAAAATCTATTGGCTTATTATATAGACTTTATAATTAAAGCAATAAGGCAAAAAAAAACAACAAAAAACACACACAAAACAAAATTAGACAAAATTATGAAACTTTTGTAACATGAATACGAGGCTTTTGGCTATTTTGTATGTCTCTAAATTAATGTCGTTCATTTGTTAGGTGCGTTTTGTTTGTGCAGAATAAACTATTTTTCTTTTCTTTTTTTTTTTAAGCCTGAAATCACGTTGATTTACTGTCAAAAAGAAGTGGTTTACGTGCTCTCAATGTGTGCCATACCCACACATAAACAGATTTCATCCTCAACGCTGTCGCTAATACGGCTACAACCGGTTGGTTACTATGAAACGTCATACTACTGGGAAGTCAGTGTCACGCGAGCGACGACGACGCGACGGTTTGCGCGGGAAAATTATGAGCAACATAAAAATACGGATACGATTGTAGCCGTTTTCCGCCCTATGTACACGATTTAATTTTCCGTGATATTGTTAGTATGGTTGTGACAGTATTGTGATTTTGTATAAAAAAATCTACTGTCTTTCCCTAATAAAGGACCGCGCCGGAAGGTCTTAAAAGTTGTTATCGATTAGTTTTACTCTGTGGTTAAGAATTTTATTTCGTTAGTGGTACTTTTAATTTAGATTCTTTTTCTTTGGTGTTTGATGTTTATTTTTATTTTTTGTAAACACCTACTGGGATAAGGAGTGTCATGGCGGTGGCGATCGCCAAAATATTTACTCTATGGCGTTCACTTTAGATGCGATCATGGCGCGGTGCACACGCACAAATCCATTGGCTCTAAATACAAATTTAACAATTATTGTGATTTGACTTAATCAGTGATAACCATTATGGTTAAGTTTTGTTGCAATATTTGCGAGTAAATTAAGTGCGTTATTTTGCGAGTATTATTTTCCAAACACCCGCACACAAACAAGCCCATGGTGGAGGACCAACAGGTGATGGATCAGCAGCGACACGTGGTGCCTCAGCCGCTCGAACATCCGTCATATACAGGGTTATTGGTTATATGTCGCCAATCCGTTAAGGGGATGTAGGAGAGGTCATTTGTTACCGAATGACCCCGATGAGCCCTATGCAAATGTCAACCATTTTCGAGTAATTTTACATTTTACATTTTTTTAAAGATATCTGGTATCTTATTTTATCTCGTTAGATAGCTGAGAAGTTGTACATGTTTTTGGAATGTTCTGCCGATAAAGTACTTCCGTGTTCTTTCGCAAAAATCGACTACTGTAGTCAAGTAAGCTGCTCAAAATGATAAAAAATTGTAACGATTTGTAAAACTATTAAAGATACTTGTCATTTTAGGGTTGGTTATTATGTATTGAAGTAAAAGCATATAAGAAAATTAAAAAAAAAACAACCATTGTTTTTTTTAATAATTTTTCAAAGTAGTGTACAGCAAAAAAAAAGTCAAATGACTCGAAAATGGTTGACATTTGCCTAGGGATCATCAGGGGTCATTTTGTTGCAAATGACCTCTCCTACATCCCCTTAATGGGGATTACCTTAGTTAATCCTGACATTAAAATGTGATAAAAAAATAAAAGTTTTTAAAGATTTTTATTGCGTAAAATAAACAATTAGTAGTCTGTATTTTAGCTGTTAACGCGTACAACAAAATCGCAGCGATTTGGCGTACTCAAAATAAGTTCATCCAAATCACATTGCGGAATGGCCGCCCACATCCGTTGTAACAGGCGAAAAAGATTTTCTGGTGTGTGTACGGCATCCATATTTGGCAGAGCTCTTGTTTGAAGCATATCCCATGCATGCTCAATGGGATTCAAGTCTGGCGACTGAGCAGGCCATGGTAGGACGTTGATATTAGCTGCGGCAAGTGTTGTTGCAACGACTCTGGCAGTGTATGGACGTGCATTATCATGAATAAGCAGAAATGAAGCACCAAATTGGGTCCGCAAAGAAATGACAACATGTGTGATGTGATACAATCGTTTCAGCGTAAATCTCTGCAATGAGATTGCCACTGATCCAAATCAGTTCGGTTCTTCCGCCGAACCAAATACCCGCCCATAATAATATCATTATTGTTCCATTTGCGGTGATTTTAGGTATTTTGCGCGGGTTCATTACTAATTACGTGACGCATTCGAAGAAAGCATTCGTCGCTGAGGAAGGGAGTAAGGACTGACCTGGAATACTAGTGTGGGTTGTTTAGCTAGCTGACTCCATGTGGCTTCATTAGTCAGCGTTTTCTTCACGAAATCACTGCATTTCACTCACGAATAATGTTCACTCAAAATTAATAGGTTGCAGTATATCAGCCCTACATTATGGCGGTAATAAAATTTCCAGAAATTGCGGGCGCACGTAATTATGAATATAAAAGTGATTTCAACGGTGTCATCTACCGAAGTATCCTTCGTAAAATATATCGAATCCATACGCGCATTGCGAACGGAACTACTTCCGACATTAGCCGGAGATGGCCGAAGTAAGTCGTCTTGTCTCTCAATCATTATGGGAGGGAAAGGGATGGATATAGGAAGCGACCGAAAGCTCATCATAATATTTTTTTTATTTTTATAAATTAATGATTTTGCGTGGGTACTAGGCCTTTTAGACTAGAGTCAAATTATTTTAGCTACGTTTTTGGCGTCAATATCCTCCGCCGCCTTGAGAATACGCAGTGCTCTCAAGCAAAAAGTAAAATTAAATGAATATTTAATATTATAAGTACCTACATAATTACTAATTAAAGTTAAACAACTATTTTTTAAATGTATTGTGTTATTTTGCGGTTATTAGTTTATTGAGTTGGTAACGGACACAATTTTACAATAGGTCGTTTAAAATGTCCAGTAGCCGTGTTGACTAAAGCGACGCGAATAGTACCATTTTTACCGAGATATACCTACTTCAATTATTATGCCCATTGGCCAGCGTAATGGAGGAATATAATCTTAATGAATCAGAACGACTGTGCCGAACTATCTACCAGCGGCAGCGTTAACCATTTGTGTCTAACCTGATGATTGTGTAAATATTCTACACGCCATCGTTTCTAGTAGCTACCCATCGTCTGGTCTGTTAACTGTTTTCAACAACTAAGAGACTTCGCTCCATCGGGAACATTCTCGATGGGCAGAGAAGTTAAAGGTGTAAGAGGTTCCGGATACGGCTCCTCAGATAAAACACACAGTGGTTTCGAGTTAGGACTGCCTCAATTTGAGTGAGAACTGTCAGAAGTTCCTCATAAGTGAGAATTTGGGAACCAATGATGCGGTATTGATGGGTTTTAATGGATTTTATGTTAGACTCATACAATCCCCAAAAGTGCGGAGCGAGGGGTGGAATCATTTTCCATTCAATTCGGTAGCAATCGGCCAGTAGGTTTTGTAATTGAGCTCTAACCTCAACGAAATTGGTTCCATTATCGCAATATAAACATGAAACAGGTCCACGGCCAGTGGTGTGCCTAGGGGTCAAAATTAGGGCAACCCAACATATTTTTTTGATTAAAAAAACACTAGGTACCTAAAGTATCGAATCGCCTGGCAAGTGGCAAACCTGCGACTACCGAATGCGCCATTCGTCTAAAGTTTAGAGTTAGAAGAACGGCGCACGGTGGATCGAAAATCGGCTGTAGAAGACATAGGATCTCGATTTCTTAAATGTTTTTTTTTTTGCTGGAAATGACTTCTGCTGATCATTACTGTTCTATAAAATGTCATATGAAGTAAATGTGTGCACAAATGGAAGAGTTATAATTTTTATAAGAAAAAAATGTATGGAGCTAGTATGAAAAATCGAATTATCTCCTAAACGGCATGTTTAACCGTAATATCCTTGGAGGTGATCATAGTGCTAATTATTTATGATTTTTTGGTTGCCGATTTGACGAAAAATTTAATGCCGTTTTTTTTTAAAAAATCGTCAAAATATTTTTATTTATTTTTACATGTAAAACGATCCCTTTTAGTGTCCAAGTTAAAAAGTTCGATATGTTATTAACCCAAATATTAAGAACACACAAAACAAGAAAAATTCAATAAAAAAATTGCTGTTTTTTGACACATTTTTATTAATTTAAATAAAAAAAAATTATCAAACTCTTATTTAAGTAACATATAAAGTTATATTATATACAAAATAATTTAATTTAAGGAATTAATACTAAGCATTTGTAAAATAAAGTAAAATAAATAAAAAAAAGACAAAATATCATTAAATATTACAAAAAAAAAACCCAAACAGACTCAAATACAAATTTACAAATAAGTACATATATAATTTTTTTACAAATTGTCCTTATCACTCTCGTTGTCAGACTCCAATTCTGAGTCAGCATCCAGATTGGATATATCCAAAAACTCGAACTCAGTTTCCTGAAATTGAATTAAGTCGAGAGTTTCAGCAAAAAAGCTCTGCTTTTTCTTGGCATCTAACTTAGGCCTTTGTGCACTTAGCAAAGGATCCGAAGAAACAACAAGCATATTTAAAATGTCTTGATTGGAATCCTGCCTGCTTCTTTTCCGCGAATGATGTTCTCGAAACCTCCTAAAATCTTTGTTTCGAGACTCTGAGGCTTCTTCAGAGGAGTCCCAATCGGCACAATATTATTTTTCTCAATTATGTCAGCCCCATGGATTAATAATTTATGAACGGTTGACGACATGTAGTACCAGTCGTATAATAATACGTACTTTTCTGCTGTTTTGCGGGCATAATCTCTAAATTTTATTATATCGACCTGCTCTCCAGATGTAATTGCTTGTAAAATTACAGCAAATCTTTTGATGAGGTCTTCATCCAAACCGGTTATAGCTGCGGTTTTATTAGGAAACTCAAAGAATTTTCTTGCAGTATTCCCGTCATTGGTGGTTCCCGAGCCTTGTTTTACTATATCAATCAACAGATTGAGCTCATCTTTGAATTTATTTTGAATTATTTTCTTCCTTGTCTGTAGCATTTCTTTGTGCTCATCACTTCTCGCTGCCCACCGTTTGAAGTCGAGCCTGTATGCAATGTGTAACAGACATTCCATACAATATATACGGGCGTGTAGGGATGACAAGCCAAATTCATACAGGTCAGAACACACAATTTTTGATGTTACAGCATCTAAGCGGTTCATTTCTGTAGGCTTTGCTAAGCACAGGTAGCACGATGCATTTGATCTAGCTTCAGAAAGGTAAGTGCAAACTTTAGCGTCGATCATCGTCATCATTGGTTCATGAGTCACCCTATTATTATTATTATTGCACTCTGTGGGGATAAGGGCCTCAATTTCTTCATCCATTTGTTTTTTCAGCTCAAGGACAACTGCTTCACTCTCCTTTACAAAAGTAAACTGAACTGGACGACAATACAAAACTGAGCATGGTTTTGGGTTCGTCCATAAGATGTTGTCTCCATCTGTCAGTTTAAGTGGCACCAAGGAGGTCATGAAAATGCTCGAGTCATCTTCCTCATCCTCCATTTTCTGCTTGTATCGGCTTTGGTTAGAAGCACCATCAAATCCCCACTTGGATATCAGCTTCAACTGCTTGTTATGCTCTTCCTTAGAAAGGCTTTGAAGGATTCTTGTAACTGTGATATCAAGTAAAGCTTGAAGTGTAATCCTAGCCGATGAATTAGTAACTGTCACTGATTATGATGAGGGTAGCAATCAAGCTTAGTTTGTTGCACTTTATAGTAAGATGGATAAATATCCTTAGCACCTTCCCGAATGGCAGCCTCTCGCAACGTAATATATTGCCACTTTGAGAGTTTTAGCGAAAGAAGCAATCCAAGCGCCTTTTCTGACGTAAATATGATTGTTTTCGCTGGTTTCTTAAGCGTTTCATTTAATTTAGCGGCTGCTTCAGGATTTTTCATCATGTATTCGATGACAGAGGCGATATCTCCATGCCCTTCTTCTTTTAAACGTGCTGCAGCTGCATATGCCAATTCACTGGAATCTTCGCCTGTGTGTTCATCAGATCTTCTCTTTTTTTGTTTACTTCCCAGATCTTCGAATGGTTTACGGGATCTTTTCGTCATTGTTCCAATGGACGTTGATGTCGACGGTTCTGGAGAGACTGAGGGCGCTCTTGGTATCTCATCAACACTTGGTTCTTGATTAACTAAAGTTTGCACAAAACTCGGCCAATCAATATTTGCTCCCAACCAATTCTCGTACTTTCTCCTGAAATTATCAAGGAATCGGTTGGATTTCTGCCACCTTTGTAAAGCGGCTCGCGTAAATCTCCGACAAAATTCTTTGAGAACAACACGATCTTCGTCAGACAGGCAATCGCCTATGCGGGATACAACTGCACTGAACAATACTTCATGATCAAATGAAGTACTCTCACTTCGTAGAAGAACAAACAAGTCTAAATTCGTGATTAAACTTTCCATTCTAAGATTTTATAGTCGCAGATTTAGTGTTAGCAGTTACACAGTTGTGAACAAACTAAATTATAAAACTAAACTTTAGCCCTTTTATTGAAAAACGCCAATAATTAGGTAACTACCCTCATTAGTTATCTTCTCATTAGCTAATGAAAATTTATAATTGTCACTAACTATTCTTAGAACTCATAGCACTGCTAAGTAACAAATTAGCTTACTTATCAGGAAAAGTTGAATGTAATCCATAGTTGGTATTGTCGTGAGATATTGAAAATCATTAAATCACCTATAAAGACTCATTAGAAGACCTAATCAGTGTAGTTACTTAATCACTTCTTTTCGGACTCATTAGAAGAGTAAACAATTGGTAATTTGGTTGTATGAAAAGTTTTAAAACTCATGATGTGTTGATAAATATCTAGCTCAAGCATAGTTGTCTACGTGTGGGTGTACTATAAACCTCTGCCAACTCCTTCGGAAATATAGGAGTGATGCTATTTTATGTTACGTGTAGTTAAAAGTCCGTGTTCTTCAACATAAACACTAAAAGGAATCGTTTCATATGAAAAAACAAATGAAAATATTTTGACGATTTTTAAAAAAAACGGCATGAAATTTTTCGTCAAATCCGCAACCAAAAAATTATAAATAATTAGCACTATGACCACCTCCAAGGATATTACGGTTAAACATGCCGTTTAGGAGATAATTCGATTTTTCATACTAGCTCCATACATTTTTTTCTTATAAAAATTATAACTCTTCCATTTGTGCACACATTTACTTCATATGACATTTTATAGAACAGTAATGATCAGCAGAAGTCATTTCCAGCAAAAAAAATAACATTTAAGAAATCGAGATCCTATGTCTTCTACAGCCGATTTTCGATCCACCGTGCGGCGGCGCATTGACGGCGTTTAGACTAAACGAACGACACAGTCGATAGTCTCAGCAGTAGTTCACTTCGGATATCTATGGGTTCACTAATGTTTCACCAAAAGACCATGGTACACTATTTATTTCACAAAGAACTTATTCCGCAAATGTTTTATTTTATAAACACTCGCTTTTCAAACATTTATTTGGCAAATGCTTCTCTTTACAAACGTTTCGGATGATATTTAATCATTTATACATTTTTCATTTAATATTAAGATTCTTTTGCAAAAATCACGTTTATACTAAATATCATTTTATAATACATTTTCAGTGATACAATATTTGAAATGATTATGGAATATCGACCAGAAAACAATATAGATATTAAGCCAAGAGTTTGCATATTAGATTTTGAAAAAGCGGCTATCTTAGGTAGCGATCAAATTTTTAAACGTAATCCTACATGTTTGCAATTTCCATTTGGGTCAAATAATTTACAGGCAAGTACTGAAGTTACTAATACTGTATTTTTTTCTATATAATCTAGTGGTTTCTGGCACTCGCCGGCTGCTGCCGCGGCACCGCTCGCTTCGCTCGCTCGGCTCGTGCGTCGGGGGTCACAGTTTTAACCTAACATAACCTAACCATTTTTTTTTTAAATATTAACTAAATCTAACTAGTTCGGTTCCGGGTGGTCTACTAAAAATAATCTCATTTTTTTCTATTAGCGCAAGTCATTTCTCGCATATTTGTGCTTATAGAAAACATACCCGGGCCTATATTTTTTAATCAAAGAATTAATTAATGAAGCTATAAGCAATGCCAATGACATTGATCATAAAATGTCAGGTGCTCCTCCTGAAAGAAAAAGGAAAGAAATATATCTCGAAAGATGAATGCATCGCGAGAATATTGGTGCAAAAAGAAAATTATTCGGAAATTGAGTTATTGAAATCTTTAGCAAGCCACTTGCAATTAAGATAATTATTAATACGAATATAATTAATTATTAATACAATTACAATTAATACAATTAACTAATTATTAATACAAAAACAATTCATTAATAAATTAAAAAAAAGAAACTTGTACAATATTTAACACAACTAACTATTTACATTAGGTACTAAATTAAATGACTTATTTTTTTACCTATGTAATGAGTTTAATTTTTAGAAAATTGCGTAATAATAAGTCAATATGTAAAACGTTTTTAATCCAAACGTTGTTTTATGACATAAAATGAAAAAAAAATGAATTGTTTATAAAATAATACGTTATTAAAAAAAAGTTTATCGGATAATTATTTTCTTAATTGAACTATGTGGCAAACTTGTTGTTGTATAATGATGAAATGACAAATCATGTTCTTGCCAATCGTTGCTTGTTAAGGGGCCGTGCACGAAATCGACTGATTTTGATCAATTTTGTTCACTTTTTCTGAGAAAGCGAAAAGGAATTTAAACAAAATTATTTGTGATTTGAAAAGTCGAGTTCTTAGTCTTGAATGTGGCTAAAAGGGATTTTTCAAATAAATTAACTATTCACGGAAAATCACAAAAATTCACAACAAGTTTTCCAAAAAATGACGCGAGACTGACGTTTGATCATCTTTTTACTAGAAACTAATTTTGATTTTATACATGAAAAAATATCATCAACATCACTATATGGTCTACTCCCATGTAGCAGGATCACTTTTTTTTAACTTCCATACAAAAATTGTAGAAAAAAAATGTTAAAATAACGCAAATTTTGGGAAACTTCTAGACAAATAAGTATTTTTTTCTATTCCTTAGAAACACTTTAAAGAAATTTTAAAAAATACATATTAATCTTAAGTTAACCATTTAATAGAACCTAAATTTTATTTTATAAATAAACAAGAACTTCATTTCGTAAATAAAAGGCAAAGTAAACTATTATATCGACCCGAACCGAGCCCATATGCGCTACTTACAGCGAGCTGTAAGGACACGCATAGCGGAGCAACGTAACGCGGGCTGGGTTAATTTGTTGTTGATTATTTTAATGTAATGTGTTTTTATCATTTTATTTTTATAATTAATGTATGGACTATGTCTGAATTAAATGAATTATTATTATTATTATAAGATGCTGACCGAACTAGAGCCCACCCACCTGGCATTCTGGGAGCTCCAGAGGAAACTCAAATCCCGAGAAGTAGTCCCCATGCCTCTCCTGACCCGCCCAGACGGTACCATCGCTTTCGATGATGCCGACAAGGCCGAGTGCCTTGCCGACAGTCTTGAGGCCCAATACTCGCCCAGCTTTCAACCAGTAGACCAGGCCCACCTCTCTGAGGTGGAAGCCGAAGTCGAAAGAAGAGCTTCCCTCCCCCCCGTAGAAGACCCCGAGTTTCCTCTGCCTCCCGTCACTCCCGACGAAGTGCACGAACTCATCAAGGGTCTTAAGCCCCGCAAAGCCCCCAGTTCAGATGGTATGGTATGGTAATATAGACTACATTCTTTAATTATGAAGTATTGTTAGTACATCAAAATTAGATATAAAATAGCATAAATAGAAACACACCGCACTGTACCGACACAGCATATAGAATTTATTGCCTAGATTTTTTATTTTTTATTGTATCATGTTTGTTATGGTCTCGGTTTATGTATATTTTTTATTATAAAGTTACACATACAGATATATATATATACATTTATTTATTTATAAGTACATACTATGTTCAGCTAGAATCACACTTAATTCTGTGGAAAATCATACTTACCTGATTTATTCCATCACACAGGGGGACGTCATTACGTCATCCGAGAGGTAGTTGCTGAAAATCAGCGCTGTTGACGATAGGTTCGTCCGAAGTCACAGCATTTTGCTGAGCAACGACCTATACTTGCACAGATGCGACGCACTGCTTAATTGTTCTTATTATTATTGTTTGTTTGTTACAAAAGTAGTCATTTTTCCACACTGCAATCGGCATTTTGTTTTTGTTTTGATTGTTTGTTTGTTGTCATTTGCCAGTGTCGCAACACAGAGCAATGTGTATGGTCTTTGGTCTCTGGCATCAAGCAATAGACAAAATTATGAAACTTTTGTAACATGAATACGAGGCTTTTGGCTATTTTGTATGTCTCTAAATTAATGTCGTCCATTTGTTAGGTGCGTTTTGTTTGTGCAGAATAAACTATTTTTCTTTCTTTCTTTCTTTTCTTTCCTTCTTTATCACCAATAGGGTGTTCCAACTCTTCCCCGCCCACTTGATCATGCTCATGACCACCATCTTCAATGGTGCCATGAGCAATAACATCTTTCCCCAACGGTGGAAACAGGCCACTGTCATCGGTATTCCCAAGCCGGGCAAGCCTAAATCCGCTCCCTCCAGCTACCGCGCCATCAGTCTACTCAACGTCCTCGGCAAAATCTATGAGAGGCTTATTTATAAGCGTCTCAGAGACTACGCCGAGACGAAGGGTCTCATTCCCGACGAGCAGTTCGATTTTCGAACCCAACACTCGTGCGTGCAACAGGTCCACCGGATCATCGAACACATAAGCGTCGGTTCCCAACGCGATTCTTTGACCGGTGCCGTATTCTTCAATATAGTGAAAGCATTCGGCAAAGTCTGGCACGATGGCTTATTATACTATAAGCTATACAAACTTAAAGTGCCAGATCGTCTTGTACTCATCTTACGAGACTTTTTGTCGAATCGCACGTTTCGCTATCGCATCGAAGGAGCGCTGTCCTCCCCCCGCCTCATCCGCGCTGGAGTCCCTCAGGGCTCTGTGCTCGCCCCTCTCATTTTCACGCTATCCACCAGCGATATCCCTAAAAGTAAAAAGGCTCAGTTGGCTCTGTTCGCAGACGATACGGCTATTTACTACACCGGCCTCGGCCACGACACGATATCTCGCACTCTCCAAACCTCAGTCAACCAATTCGGCGACTGGTTTAGAAAGTGGAGAATCGAAGTCAATCCCGACAAAAGTCAAGCGGTTCTCTTTTCGAAACCGCGACGTAGCCCCACCCTCCCCCGTCCGATCACCATGTTCGGCAAGCCTATCCCTTGGGAGAAGCGAGCCAAATACTTGGGCGTCGTCCTAGACGAGCACCTCTCCTTCTCGGAGCACATAAAGCAGGCGCGCTCGCGCACCGCTGTCGCTCTCGGTAGGCTCCATTCCGTCCTGAATGCACGTAGCAAATTGTCACTCAAGTGCAAATTGCGCAATTACACAGCGTGGTGCAAACGCCCGATCATGACCTATGCGAGCGAAGTCTTCGCACAAGCGAAACCCCATCTCATCCATAGGATGCAGATCCTCCAAAACCGGTTCCTCCGTAGGGCGACCGGTTCCCCTTGGTTCGTTCGGAACGAAAATCTCCACTTAGACCTCAAAATCCCGACCATCAGTCAATTCATGAAACGCCTATCCAAGCGTTTCTTCGATTCCGCCGCCACTCACCGCAACCGTCTGGTTGTCGCGGCCGCCCGTTATACCCCCTCCCGTATCAGTCATACCCGCCGTCCCCGGCATGTCCTAGTCGACCCCGATGACCCCATAACCCTCCTCCAGGAGAGCAGTAGGGCCACCAGTACAGTGCACAAAAACACACACCGCCATCGTTCCGACCTCGCCGACGAGGTCCGACGCGACGAACCCCCCGTAACCGACCCCCCGACCCTTATCCGATGAGGCCTCAGCCCGCGTCGTAGCTGAGCCTGTAGCTTTAAATTCCCCTGTTAATAATAATAATATTATAAACCTTTCGATCCAGCCTGTCCCCACTTGCTGCCCTCTCTCAGTGACGCCCTAAGCCGAAGTCCCTACCCCACAGGGGGTGCCCTTAGCGTGCGGTCATTTAAACATAAGTTTAGTATTAAATCTCGCTTCTGGCTGGGGGCTTTTCGAGTAAAATCTTAAGGCACCCACAAGACAGTTCGGTTAAGTAGCCAAGACCTCAGTGGGCAAAACTACGAGTTGCTACTCCAAAAAAAAAAATATCGACCGCGCAAAACCGATCCCGTCAGTAGCGACCGGGCCTTCCCAGCATAAGAACGTAACACTTTGCATCGCAGGCGCGCGCGTGTTCTACGTAAATATATTCCAGAAATTGTACGCCGACTACCACATTTTGATCCGGTAAGTATTAATTTTATTTTAAGTACTTTGTTTATTTATGAAGAACATAAATATTTTGTATGCCTAGTCTTTCTATATGTATAAAATATCGGTGTGCGGGTGTTCGAAATTCTTCTCATCCTTAACGGCTTGACCGATTTTGATGATTATGGTAGGCCTGTTGTCGCAGAACAACGTCTGCCTACCGGGTCCGCTAGTTATAATTAGATTGTATGTCTGATCGTTTTTTTTAAATGATTTACTATATTTTTAGTTTGAATACTCAATCGACTGAAAATTTGGAGAGCAGTGATAGCCCAGTGGAGAGCAGTGGTGGCCCGGTGGTAACGGCCGCAACATACGAGTAATAAGTAGGTCGTGAGTTCAAACCCATACAGGCTCTTTACTTTGTGTAAATTATTTTATCACCACAGCTCTCAAAACGGTGAAGAAAAACTTCGTGAGGAAACCGGCATGTCCTAGAACTAAAACTTCGAAGGCATGTGACATCTACCAACCCGCACTGGGCCCACGTGCTGTTTCCCAGTAGTGGGAACATTAGGCTGATTATGATACCGTTTACCAACCCGCACTGGGACCAACCTACACTGTGCCGGCGTGGTGAATTACAGCCCACTGTCTCTCATCGAGAGGAGGTCTGAGTCCCAACAGTGGGATCATTATAGGCTGATTATGGTATTAACGTATAAAGTTGTAGATCGAAAGAAAGGATCGCATTACCAGTGCGTCACCAGAAAAAGAAGCCAAAACGTGGGATTGGCATATATGAGACAAATTCTTACAGAACTTAATTCTAATCAAATCGCTACGGCTCCATTCCAAGAACATGTAAGCTTTTACTTTCGATCAGCAGTAGAAGTGCATAAAGAAGTATTTACGAGTACATTTTCATTTACAAATGTTGTTAATTTTAGGTAATCGATGACAATGTAAGTTAATGTAGACGAAAGCACTTACGTCTGTTTTCTAAAGTTGTACGAGTGTATTTACGTGTACATATTTTATTTGTTTTGAGGATTCTTGTAAAATTTTAAATAATATATAATTGCATATTGTTTAAGAATACTGTATAAGTTAGCTGTAAGTTTCCCGAATAGAATAAAATAAAATAAAATATTACCAACAAAACTGATTGGACTATTTCGTGATTGAAGGGAATAATCGTATTATCATTTGCCACCTATACTACCTACCTATGTTATATATTTTATAATTGCACCACGAAGCCATATGATTTTTTATTTACTAGGATTTTACCTATGCAATTCTCGTTTTATTAAACTGCCACTTCGAACCCTAAATTTATTTTAATAGCTACAGTTTTACTTGGAAGTCCAAATTTATTTGTTCGCGGCCAGTAAAATAAAACAGCAGTTTCATAGGTAAAACCCTAATATTCAAATTTAATTGTTTTGCATTTTCCAAAACTTTATTTTTTATCTGAATCCATTTCGAATCCTCCCATTATTTTTTTTATAATACAGGTTTCTAATACGGACCCAGTCCCAATAAGAATTTTTCAATTTGTTTTTACTTTTTAAGTTTATCTTAACATCCGTAAAGGAAAACATTTAATTACCTAAACATGAATATTACTCGTATTTATGTAAAATACTTACCTCAATGTTATTGAATTTCTAAATGTACCTGAATACATTTAACACCAAATTGTATCATTCTTATGTTGATTGTGATAAATATACTAAATGAATATACACAAAAAATCCAGACTTTTATTTTTAAAAATATCATCCGTCTATAGGATCAAAACTGTTGAGGCGATCACTACGCTCGATCTTTAGGCATGTGTGCATAGACGGTGCACACAAACATAGCCTCGCAATGAATTTACCTAAACTCTAGCAAGTGAAATTTGTAATAAGTTTATGGTGAACTGACAGGACACCCGCAGCGGTATTAGTAAGTGCCTACTTAAGTACTTACTAATATTCGTATTTCACAATTGTAAGGGGTCGCTCTACTACCGACGCTGGCGTTGAGCTTCTTGCACATATCTTTGAGGCCTGGGAAAAGTCGCATGATGCCCTAGGTATTTTTTGTGACTTGTCTAAGGCTTTCGACTGTGTTTCTCATGATACATTGGTCAGAAAATTGCATCACTAAGGTATTAGAAACACTACTTTGGATCTTCTTATTTCTTATTTGGATAACAGGATCCAAAGAGTGGACGTTAACGGCAAGAGATCCCCGGGTTCCATTGTCACTATGGGAGTTCCGCAGGGCTCAATTCTTGGCCCTTTTTTATTTCTCGTATATATTAATGATCTACCTTCCCTTGTAAAGAATAGTCATCACTTTTATTTAAGCTTAAACGACAACAGATAGTTACTGATGATGTAAATAATGCTATCGCTAAAATAGTGCATTGGTTTAGTGTTAATAATTTACTTTTAAACGAGAAAAAGACTAAATGTATTAGATTTCTGACACCTAACGTTAAGCAGGTGAAAACCAATGTACTAGTTAATGGGGCGGAATGGGATCTCGTGGACACCACCGTGTTCTTAGGTATTACTTTGGACTCGAAGCTACAGTGGGGTCCACATATAACCAAATTGTCGAAGCGGCTAAGCTCTGCAGCCTACGCGGTCTATAAAATCCGTCATTTGACTGATGTCGAAACAGCTCGGTTAGTATATTTTAGTTATTTCCATAGTGTAATGTCCTACGGCATTTTGCTGTGGGGAAATGCAGCCGACATTCAGGCTATATTTGTGCTGCAGAAACGAGTCATTCGAGCAATGTATAACCTTAGTTGTAGGCATTCACTGAGGGATAAATTTAAGGAAATAAACATAATGACAGTCGCATCTCAATATGTATATGAGAACCTAATTTATGTAGAAAAGAATATTAATCAATATTCCAAACACAGCGACGTTCATAACATAAATACTATAAACGAAGATTTACTTATTGTGCCCTCGACTAGGCTCCAAAAAATTAGTAATTCGTTTAAGTGCCAAAGTATACGTTTTTACGTTTTGTTGCTTTTTTTTTTCTTTCTCCTCTGTTAATTTTAATCATGGTCTGGCAGTTTGAGTAATTTTTGTGGCCTCCCCAAATGTCTTTTCTTTGGTATTGTTCGTCGAATCGTTGAGCTCCTTAAGTTCTGAGTTGAGCTGCACGATTACTGACAAATGCGTGCACTGACTGAACAGGTCCACTCAATCTGTGTGGTTTTTCCTCAAAAGACCATTTCAGACACAAATCTACATGGTCTTCACATGATCTGACCAAGATTATGTCTGGACTTTAAAAGATACTGTGACCTCTGAGTTTGTTTCGGCCTTTGTTCTCAGAGTAGTCAGATAGGAAACGCCGACCTCATCTAGTTTTTAAAACACTTTTACACGTCAATCATGACGTGTAAAATATCATTAAGTAATTGCTATTAGCTATTATAGTTTTTTTCTTATGAGGTATACTTAAATAAATATTTACATTTTAATTATAAACAAAACACAAACACAACTGAAAAAATGTCCTCTGTCTAAACATCCGGGGAATACTGACGTATTTTTAGACTTAAATACAAATTAATATAAAAATACGAAGAGTACTGGTAATCTTATATAATAAACTCACGACTACGTATTTCATTTTCAAGATAACATCAGTTTCGTGTAAAATATGACACAGTCATAATTATGACAGACCCATCTATAATTTTCTTTTTCTTTTTTTAAAACTTTGCCCCACACTAGGATTTCTCCTGTATTGTGGGTGCGTTTACAAACTTTTAAACACACATACACAAACAGCCAGACCCGGAATAACTACTTTTAATTTATACAAATATTTGTTCCGTGCGGGAATCGAACCCGCGACACGCAGCGCAGCAGTTAATCGCTTAACCACTGCGCCAACTGAGCCGTCCTTATTGGCACAACAGATTTCACTCGCTTGCAACAGTCGCTATGGGCTAAATATTACTATCCGACCACTAGATGGCGCACAAATAATAGATTGATTTCTAACTACGCGTTGTTTACGATGTTGATATATTTATAATTACTCACAATGTGAACAGGCACAGCTCTTCATTCTTCACTTCTTTATCACATGCAGATGACAAACATTAAAGCACACAGCTGATTAAAGGATTATAACTGTTTTTATTTTAATGGCAATTATCAATAATTCGGAAAGCCGCTATTGTCCTTGAGTATTTCTTAAAATATGTGTGAATACGTTTTATTTATAGAAGAAAAAGCAAATTCCCCCACACAGCTTGTCACAGGAAGGGTCACAATTAAATGAGCTAGTATTTTAGAAGTTCCGTAAAGGCATCCTGAAGGTACCTAATCTTCGTGAATGAAATCAATCGTATTAAAATTCAAAATATTAACCTTTACGATTGCACACATTAAATGTGTGCAATCGTAAAGGTTAATAAACGAAGGAAGGAAGGTAGGAATTAAGGTGAAGGATTATAAACTTTAATCCTTTACAAGGAAGGAAGGTAATAGATTACTTTATATGGACATAGAAAACCATAATTATGCTTTTTTTTTTACAGTAATTGTTACCTATTCCATGAAACATTTTCATATAATACAGGCAAAGTTAACAAAGTCGGTCAAAAACGTATTTATTACAGTATTTTCCGTCGCCTACTCGTTGATATTGATACCTACCCAACGGAATATGATTATTGTAATTTTCCAAAATCGCCAACAAAATCCCAAAAAAACTATTTTTGGCCCCTTTAGGTAAAAAGGTTATCTAGAGTGATGGCTATTCTAGAAAAAAACAAAAATTTATTCTATTGCACCAAAATATAGCTGGGATCTTAAATAAAATTGATATATTCGAAATAACAATTTCCGACTTAGAAAAACAGATTGGTCATATAGATTTTATTTGAATGAAACTTTTATAAAATCAGGACATGAAAGTAATCTAGCACTTACACATTTTAACTTAGGTGTTAGTTACACAAGACACGGGAAAAACGTGGTGGAACATGCGTTTTAGTAAGAAAAGGTCTAATTTTTGACCTTTACCGATTGTTAGATTCACTAGTTAAAAGTAAAAGTAGCTCAACTTTCAAATTAAAATTAAAAGTGTTTTTATTAAACCATCAAAAACATTTTGAAAATGTTCGAGCCGACATTTCTGCCTTATGAAAAAAAAAAAATTATTTAATAATTTTTTGTTTTGTCAATTTTACCAATTTTTATCGATTTCATTATTATTATTTAATTTTTTCAATTTTAATTTCAAACCGCATGAAAATCCGTTTCGTAGTTAAGAAGAACAACGCAGTCACACGATTTTGTCTTTTAGATCTAGGGACTTTAGACTTCTTTGTTTAATGTACGCAGGTATTAGGTATTTATTTTAGTTTTTCATTAATCACTACACAAGACACCCATGTCACAAAACTTTTAATTTATTAGAACGGACACACACTTCCCTATTCTTTGTATTATTCTAGCGTATGGCACTCGTGGGTTGCAGCTGAAAATCAGCGTCAGGTGGTACACCTTGTGTTGTCATCTGACATTATGCTGAGCTGAGGCCCCATTGGCATTATAATCATTGTTCCGTATTTTTTAGTTTTAAGGTGTATTTTTTTTGCTGCAATGCCTATAAACGCATTTTTCTTTCTTTCTTTCAAATAAGTCCACGTATTACGAATAATTTGTTTATTTTACGTAACTACACTTCTACTTAACTCCAAATAACACACGGAATAGTCCAACCTTTTTTGAAAAGTCAAACCAACTTGTTCATTCTACCCAATTCGTTATCTTGTTCTCAATCTTTCAAAAATAAATCAATCAAAATGAGGGTTACATAAAAAAATGCATAAGAACACGATAACAATCTTTTTGGCATTGATAATTTAAAAAAATATCATTTTTGAACGAAAATGTTACCAGCTGAATTAATTATAGAATATACTTTTAGTAACAATGTATAAAATATCTAATGTTACCTATTACAAATCAACATATTTTTTTTAAAGAAACCAGATTTATAATCTTTTGGTATTATTTGACAAGTGTTTTAACAACTCGTCCATCCTGATAACCGTACACGTCCCCGTGTACCTATATATAAAATTAAAACAAAGAACTCTAGGAAAATAACATAATAATGATTGTATAAGTAGCAAATTACATAATTGATTATAAAAAAAACAAATAATAATAATGTATGCTTCATACGCATATTCAAGAATGATACACACTTCTTCAATTACTCGGAATTTCATAGCATAAAATTAAAATACATATTGTGCAACATATAGGTAGGCTTATTCAGTAGATAGGCTTTTGCCTTAACACACCGTACACCTTGTGGTTCATACAACACAAACGTTTTTCTCAACACATTGAACACCGTATGCTTCAAACAACGCATACATCTTGCACGCACAACATATATCATTTGCCCATTGCACAATTTGTGTATCGCAAACCTTGACTTCGCATTTCACACCTTATTCACTCGGTATCGCACACCTTGTGCACTCTGCATCGCGCACCTTGCGCACTCTGCATCGCGCACCTTGCGCACTCTGCATTGCGCAGCTTGTGCACTCTGCATCGCGCAGCTTGCGCACTCTGCATGGCGCACCTTGCGCACTCTGCATCGCGCACGTTGCGCACTCTGCATCGCGTACCTTGCGCATCTGTATCGCGCACCTTGCGCACTCTGCATCGCGCACCTTGCGCATTGCATCGCACACTTTGTGCATCCTATTAATTTTGCATCACGCACCTTGCGCATTACATCGCACACCTTGTGCATGCTATTCATTATGCGTTGCGCACCTTGCGCATTGCATCGCACACTTTGTGCATCCTATTCATTATGCGTCGCGCACCTTGCGCATTGCATCGCACACCTTGTGCATCCTATTTATTATGCTTCGCACACCTTGCGCAGTGCATCGCATACCTTGTGCATCCTATTCATTATGCGTCGCGCACCTTGCGCATTGTATATTTTAATGCAATATTAGTTATGTATACAAAATTACCCAACACTATACACTAAAACATAACAATTTACAACAGTCCTTATACCTCCTAAGCGCACTTTTCGCTAGCTTTTTATTAATTTATATTTTTTTTTTTTATGCATTATCAGACTTACTACCATTTGCCTCCATTTTATTTAACTGTTCACTTTCACTAATTTCATTTTCTGACGATTCGTCAGTCTGATCCGTTCCAAAACATAACCACGGATAAATTTTATCCACTGCGTATACCCCTTTGTAAAGGTTCGAAACTTTCTTAGTTAACGGAGTATCAACAACCTCATACCTTTCATTGTCAAATACTTTTGTGATCCGATACGGACCTGATAACTTCGGCAACAGTTTCTTACTTTTACCTATACTATGAGTCTCTCTTGCTACCCTAACAAGATCCCCTATTTTAAAATTTTGCGCTTCCTTCCTTCTCTTATCGAAACACTCCTTTTGTTTAATTTGCGACTCATCAACATAGTGTTTAGTGTTTTTCTACTTCTTCTCTTATTTTACTAATACTATTTTGTTCAATATTTTTATTTGTATTCTCTTCCACATCTGATTCTATCTCGGGTATGATATGACCTGCATTGGTATTAGTGAGTTTAAGACCAAACAATATTTCCGATGGAGACTTTCCCGTACCTTTATTGACGGTATTATTCAAGCCCCATTGAACTTGAAGCAAACGGTCATCCCATAAACGTTCATCCTTACCGTGATTTTGAGCGGCAAGAGAATCTAAAATTGTTCTGTTGTACCTCTCCACTTGGCCATTAGCCCGTGGAGAAGCAACGGCGTTTAAAATGTGTTTTGTACCAACTTCGCTCATAAAACCTTTAAATTTAATACTTGTAAATGATGTACCCCGATCGCTAATTAATCGCGTTGGTACACCAAACATACCGAAATAGTCCCTTAAAACCGTGATAGATTGATTGGTTGTGATTTGTATTTTTGACCGCTTTTAAAACAATAAACTTTGAGTAAGCGTCTATAATCACAAGAATATACGAATTCTTCCTTTTACTTGAAACAAACGGTCCGACGTGGTCGATGTGGACTGTATGAAAAGGCTTTGAAATCTTCGGAATAGGGTGTAGATAACCTTGTTTCTTTCCCGATGGAATTTTATTATGCGCACACTCTAAGCATGCGGTGACATATTTCTTTGTGAATCTACGCATACGCGGAAACCAATAGTGATCTTTAATTCGCTCGAGCGTCTTCTCAAATCCAAAATGCCCTATCTCGTCATGATTCTTTTGTAGAATCTGCCATCTACACCCTTTTGGTACAACCCACCTCAACCCGTTTTCTGTAATGCGATAAATACGATCCTTCTTTAATACAAAATTTTTAAGAATGTCTACAATGTCATTATAGTCCGTATTTGAAAGGATATCCTTAATCCGTTTTATTTCAGAATCACCCAATTGTACAGTTGCAAGCCAGTCATCACTAATATTCAGAACGTCATAAGTCTCAATTTCCTTGACTATACCTACTTCTTGTGATGGCGTTGGGTTTCTACTAAGCGCATCAACATGCAGCATGACCTGACCAGACCTGTACATGACATTTCAGTCAAATTCCTGGATTAAACTCCACCATCTAGCCACTCTTGGTACCATATCCCTTTTAAGAAAAGTTGCACGCAAAGAATTACAGTCGGTGACGATGGTAAAGTGTAACCCAAGAACGTATGGCCTGAACCGAACTAAAGCGCATATCACTGCTAGTGCTTCTAGTTCATAGGATGAGAAATGAGATTCTTCAGGAGATGTTTGTCTGCTATAAAATGCAATAGGTTTAAAAAAAACCATCAACCTGTTTCTGCAATAGTATTGCACCCACTCCATGTTTACTTGCATCCGTATGGATTTGTGTCTCTAACTTTGGATCATACAATGATAGGACAGGCCGTGAAGTTAGAGCGTCCTTAAGTTTAACGAATGCAGTCTCTTGTTCGTCACCCCAGGCCCAAGTGACATCCTTTTTTAATAGTTTTGTCAAAGGTCGGGCAATTTCAGCAAAACCTCTAACAAAACACCTGAAAAAACTGACTAATCCTATAAATTGTCTTACGTTATGGGCATCACGAGGGTGTGGAAAATTGGAAACAGCCTCAATTTTACGAGAACCTGGTCGGATCCCTTCAGTCGATACTTCAAACCCTAAATAGTCTACTCGCTCTTGGAAGAAATGGCATTTTTGAGGTTTTAGGGTCAAATTTGCAAGTCGTAGTTTTTCAAATACTATTTTTAATCTATCGATACCCTGCTCAAAACTCTCAGAGGGAACCAATACGTCATCCATATAAGCTAAGGCGGTGTCGAATCGAGCGTTCCCTAGAACCAAATTGACAGCACGCTGAAATACAGCAGGGGCGTTTGCCAGACCAAACGGCATCCGATTAAATTCAAACTGCCCGTCTGGTGTAACAAACGCTGTCTTGGTTTTTGACTCTTCTGTTAAATTTATTTGGTAGTAACCTGAAGCCATATCTAACGCACAAAAATATTTGTTGCCTGCTAGCCTGTCAATTTGATCTTCTATTCGTGGAATAGGATAATGTTGTTTGGAAGTCTTTCTATTCAAAGCCCGATAGTCGACGCACAATCGTTTGTCCCCGGTTTTCTTCTTCACTACTATTACTGGTGAAGCATAAGGTGAAGTAGATTCCCTAATAATATTATGTTTTAATAAATCATCCACCATGAGTTTCAACTCGTTGCGTTCTATATGACTAAGTCGATAGGGGCGATAAACTACTGGGTTATTATCGTTTAATTGAATATCCATAGCTGTTACGGTAGTGTGACCCAATTCCGACAAATTCATCGCAAAACAGTCACGATATTCATCAATTAGTTGTTTTAACTTTGCTTTTTGACTATCATTTATGGGACCAACATTTAAGTCATCGAATGTAATGTGCGTCAGTTCTTTATCAATCTTTAAAATGTTGAAACATTTCTTTTCAACTTTGTTATTGTTAAATATATATGCACGAGAAATAAGTTCGCCTTTCGTGAACGATAAAGGTTGATTAATTGTATTAACTATCGTAACATACCCTATGCCGTTCAAAAAATTGCATTGTCCAACTTCAATCCTGTATGATTTTCGATAACCGTTTTCTATAACAAGTGGTCCCGAAAAACAATTATTGGTGTAACATTTAATCGACCCACTACCGTATAATTGTATTGATTTGAAACATTTCAGATTAAATGTGTCATTTCTATTGGCACTATTATTTTTAGTTATGAACGCCAATTCCTTGCTTGTATTAAGGACTTCCACGTGAGGTTGTTCTGTAGCTGTCTGTCCTAGTAAAACATCGTAACTCAAAAAAATATCTGATATTATGATTAAATCAACCGTAAATAGAACTCCATCCACAGACAACTGCAACTTACAAATACCTATTGGATTTATAGTTGAATTACCAAACCCCCGTAATATGGGTAAATCGTTATATAACCATTTAATAGGATTTCCTAATGTCCGTGCAACTGATTCACGTATCAAACAGCACTGACTTCCAAAATCTATGTAGCCCGCAAAAGTTTTGCCCTTGATCGTAATAGGTTTTTTACATTTTTCATCTGTATTCATTTGTTTGTTTTCATTTAGTCACAAAGTTTTAAACTCAGTCCTATCTTTTCTAATCTCTCTTGTACAGTTTGGATTATCATGACCTACTCTCGTGCATTTTTGACATTTAACTATTGGTTTTTGGCAGTTAGCAACCATGTGTCCGACTTCGTGACAATTAAAACATCTTAAAACCCTACTAACATCGCCCTTGGAACCACGTCACGATAAATCTAACACAGGTTTCACTATTTTCTTGTTAGCATTTCGGTCAACACGTTCATGCTTAACATTTCTTAAAAATCGTAACAACTTATCAACATTATCAAACCCTACAGCCTCTGCGCCATAACGGACCGACCTATCCTCTATGCCATACACTATGCAGTCAATAGCATCTTTTTCTGATATACGACAACGATCCAAAGCTACCAATTTTTCATAATAATATTCCTCTAAATCGTCTCCAAATTTAGCTTTCAAGTTAAGCATTTCAGTTAACAAATGTGCATAATTTTCAGTGGTAGGAAAAGCCGCCTTAAGTTTTTCCTGCCATATGTCCCACGAGTTCATTACAGAGGACTGACCCTCATACCAACGTTTAGCAGTATTCACAAGTTTTGGAAGAGCGTAATGAGCAGTTTGTTTACTATCCCAACCGTAAATATCAGCACATTCGTTAACTTTGTTCAGCCAACTCAGAATTGTTTGATTTTTAACTTTAGGGTCTAATTCGGGCACTACATTAATAGATGTATATTTATTATTCAGCTGAGGATTTACGGTTGCTATAGATTGCAAAGTTTTATTAAGAGTCTCAAAAAAATCAACACTAAGATTCTGAGAACCGTTGTCCTTCGGTGTGCATGATGTGCATACTTCAGCGGCTTTAGTCAGCGGCGGCGTGTAAGATTGTTGTACAGGCCTGATGTTGCGACCATCCTTCGTCGAATGACCCTTCACACAACGCGAGTCACCAGTCAAACGTGCAGCAGTATAAGCATACTGCGACACAACAGTCATTTCTCGAGAACGGTGCAATCTTTTACGTTTGTAACGTTGGTTTTTGCTAACCTCCTGTCTTCGAGAGCAGCTTCGGATCGAATTATTCGGACTGCGTGACGAACTTCGAGAATATTGCATTCGCGAAGTACGTTTACGTGTTGGACCATGTTGCTGTCTATCCTTGCGTCGAATGCGAGAACGAGACTTGCGTGACCCAGAACGTGTTTGCCGTTTTGCAACACGTGTCCGGCTAGGTTTTCTGTTGTGTCGACCTCGGGATTTCCTTCGTGATCGCACAGGAGACACTGAACTATGAGAACGCGATGTACGTCGCGTTCTTGATCGTAATAGTCTATCACGTTCCATTGAGTTTATTAACAACTTTGCACTTACCAGTAACAGCCAGAAAAAAAAAAATGTATCCTATATCTCTGTATTTGACCGAGAACGGCGCGCAGCGATCCCACTTCTGATTTTGTTAGATTCACTAGTTAAAAATAAGTCCACGTATTACGAATAATTTGTTTATTTTACGTAACTACACTTCTACTTAACTCCAAATAACACACGGAATCGTCCAACCTTTTTTGAAAAGTCAAACCAACTTGTTCATTCTACCCGATTCGTTATCTTGTTCTCAATCTTTCAAAAATAAATCAATCAAAATGAGGGTTACATAAAAAAATGCATAAGAACACAATAACAATCTTTTTGGCATTGATAATTTAAAAAAATATCATTTTTGAACGAAAATGTTACCAGCTGAATTAATTATAGAATATACTTTTAGTAACAATGTATAAAATATCTAATGTTACCTATTACAAATCAACATATTTTTTTTAAAGAAACCAGGTTTATAATCTTTTGGTATTATTTGACAAGTGTTTTAACACGATAATTGATGAACTGGCCAGTCATCTTTGTTTCGAATGCTGTGGCATAGAAATACTGAGCCATAATCTAAGTATAGTGTGCATTTATAGAATTCCGGATTCCGATGTGTTCATATTTAAAAAAGATCTTGAATTATTGTTACGCAATATAACCCGCAAAGTTAAAAAAAAAAATATTATGTTCGGAGATTGGAATATAGACATATTAAAAGACAATAAATACTCATAAGAACTAATATCCTTATTTAACAATTTTAATATTTCACCGCATGTTAGAATGCCTACTAGGAAAAATACTAGCATAGACCAAATAGCCAGTAATGTTCTCACACTTGAATTGAAATGCAGTACACATAATTTAGCTCTCTCCGACCACGATACCGATCAATCGTTAACTTTTTACCTTCAAGAGACGAATAATAAATCAAAGCCTATAAAATTGTGGTATGATAAGAAGAGTGATTATAATAAGAATAGAATAACATTTTTTTTTTAATTGTTTAGCAGCTTTAAGTTTACTGAAATATACAAAGTGACATACTGCAATGAGGCTTTCAATACATTCCACGACCTATTCACGCTCTTCTATAAATTGTGTTATTAAGCCCATAAAAAACAAATGGCGCTTAGTACGAGTTTAAAAATATCATGCATTCAAAAGAGAGCTTTTACGAATATCAACATAATGCTATAAGTAAAGATTATTACATGAAAAAATACCTCAATTACACTAAGATCTTAAAAAAATGCATATCAAAATCACAAAAGATAAACAAAAACATTATTTTAATAATCCTAAAAATAAATGTAAAGCGGCAAGGTCAATCATAAAAAATAATTTAAACAAACCTAATAATAGCAGCTATATAAATGAATTAATAATCGTTGATAAAAAAAAACCTAATTACTTATGTAACCAATTTAATAATTATTTCATTGAGCTGACACAAAAAACCAACAATAATAATCATGACGTAAAGAACATTAAAATTGACAATAGTATAAATACTTTATTTCTGACTCCAGTGAATGAAATTGCCGTTATTAAAATAATTAATTCATTAAATAATACAAATTCTACCGGATATGACGAAGTAACCACTACAGTAATTTAATGAAGCGCGAAAATTATAGCATAGCATTAGCTACCTAATAAACCTCTCTTTTGAAGAAGGTGTTTTCCCATCTAGACTAAAAGAGTCTATAATTAAACCATTATTCAAAAAGGGCAAATGTAGTGATACGGGCAATTATAGGCCCATTACACTGATCCAAATCTTTGCAAAAACAAATTATAAGGCAATGCTTGTCAAAATAAATAGCTTTGTAACTAAATATAATTTAACTGTGGAGAGTCAGTTTGGTTTTAGGAAAAACAATTCAACGACTCTAGCCTGTTTTTCTTTAGTAAAACTAATTACCGAAGCTCTTAATAAAAAAATGTCTACTTTATCGATATTTTTAGATATGAGCAAGGCATTTGATTTTGTATCACACTAACGACTACTCTACAAGCTAGAGAAATATGGCATAAGAAGCAAAGCGCATGATTGGTTTAAAAGTTATTTGTCTAATCGCCAACAGAGAACTGTTACCTCTAGTATAGAAAATGATACTAGGACGACATATTGCTCAGAACTACAAATTAATGGTTCTGGTGTCCCGCAGGGAAGCGTACTGGGTCCGCCACTATTTATATTATATATTAATGTGAGATAAAAATATTGTAATAAGTTAAGATATGAACGCAGCTTATAATTGTTAAACGGAACGCTGCGGATAAAAGAGAGAGAAGCATGTGTGTGAGTGAGAAATGGGAATAATGGCGATAACTAGATGAACGATGAACTTACGGTGCACGGTGGAACTTTTGTGTGTTAATAATAAAGTTTTAAAAGTGCTTAATTCATTCGTTTATTTTGCTATACAATCCCACAAATTGGGGGCTCGTCCGGGATTGGCAAAATAACGACACGGGTTGAAGTTTTAAAAAATACGACTGACGACGGAGACCGGCACGTGGCGTGGGGAACGGTGACGAAAGGTATTCAAAAAATTAACGGCGGCCGAAGATAATTATGACGGTATCGGCAAACGGTGAGCTAACGCTAACGAAAATGACGAAAGACGAATCAAGTACGGGCTTAACCTCAATTTTGTATCTAACTTCGGATCTAATACCTAAATTCACCGGTCAAGATAAAACGTATCCAGTGACCCGATGGATACTAGACGTGGAAGAAAATTAAGAAATATGTGGTTGGACACCGTTACAACAGCTGCTGATGCCTCCCTATCAGGCACCGCACAGTTTGGATGCAAGCTGAACGCTCTCACTTGTAATTAATTGTCCCTGCCTTTCTAGCATAAATTTTGTCAAATATCTTGGTGTACAAATTGATGATTGCCTGTCATTTTCTACACACATAAACACAATCACCTCACGATTGCGTAGGTTGATCTACGTTTTTAAGTCCGTTCGTCACGCTGCGGACACTACGGTGCGAAGACTTGTATATCTCGCCCTCTGCCAATCGATATACAGTATTGTATAATTACTTGGGGCAGATCTGCAAAAACTCACATGCTGAAATTGGAACGTGCTCAAAAGGCACTTCCTAAAGGTTTAATAGCTGTTACCTTACCGCTTTCAACCATCAATCTTTATAAAACATGTGCAGTTCTCTCTGTTCGCAAATTGTTTATTTTTAACCTTGTTTTAGCCACACACTCTCGAACTTCCTACGCTCCATGCAAATTTGGCTCCCAACGACGTAAACATACTGTCTGTCCCTCCATCCGCATAAATTATCGTTCGGTCCAACGTAGTTTCCCTTTCCTCTGAAGCCACGTCTATAATAAGGCTAGTATTTTTTTAAACATATACCCTATGTGCAGATCAAAATGTAAAAGAACTATTACTAAATAGGTCCTTGAATTAGATTATGCAGAGACAGAAAATATACTAAATATTCTAAAATAATTTCGTCTACTGAAAATATTCACATATTCAAATTAATCTTAGATCGCGTTTCACCTTGTTAACCACAAACAGACGTACACACACTCTGGCAAGTAGGTGCTTACACCCAGTGCCCTTCGTGGGCGCTGGGCGTCAGGACTTTTTGCACTCACGGACGCAAAACACTTTCCAAAGACACATATCATAGTACATCTCCTTTTTTGTTTCTGGTCCCGAACCCAGTATAGACTCCAGCTCTCACAAAGGTTTGAATCTGCCTGTAACCTAAATACTATGTACCAAAATAGTACCTTTTTGAGAGAAATAAATTACTATTATTAATATTACTGTACTGCTTGGAACCGCACTTAATGTACAGTAGCCCATAAAAACTTTTCAGATTTGAGAGCTAGCCTTATTCCCAAGACTCTGAATAAAACATCATTAGAGGAATTCCGCCCCATTGCCATTTTGTCATTAGCTAAAGATTCTTAAAATATACTAAGTACATAATTATATTTATTCCCAAGTTGAAAAGTATCTGTGTAACGAACAACAAAGCATCTCAATCAAGCATCAATCTGAAGCATAAATAAATATTTTGTATTTTTTTTTTTTTTTGTATTTTGTAACATGGTTTCAGAGCAAGAAGATCAGTAAATACTAGCCTTCTTACCCTAGTAGACTATCAAAACGTTTGGTCCGCGGAGGCCAGGTCCATCAGGTCTTGTACTTTGACTTCCGGAAAGCGTTGGATAGGATCAATAATGATATTCTGCTGGAAAAACTATGTGCCATCGGATTTCCGCCAGATCTCTTACGGCTCCTCGATGACTACCTCCGCGATCATCAACAGCTTGTCAGACTAGGCCTTTATGAATCTCATACGCATTCTGAGTCAGTCAAGGATCAATCCTGGGACCGCTTCTTTCCTTGATTATGAACAACGACCTTCCTTCAGTTATTCATCACGCCGGAAGTCTATTGTATGCAGATGATATACTTAAAACTCTTTTCCGAAATTCACTCTGAACTCGATTGTCTTGCGCTGCAGTGTGAATTGTGTGATATTGGAGTTGAGTGTTAAGAACAAAATGGAAACATGAGTTTTACTCGAGCACGAAACCGAAACCCTATCACCTTTACTTATAAAATTAATGATGAGCACTATTATTATAACAATGACTGGAATGAAGACTATGGGTGTCACATTTGACCACAAGCTAAAGTTTATGAATCACATGGTATCGCTAGCAAACGATTCATTCAGGCGATTAGGTTTCTGCGTAATGCAATGTTCTGGTTTTAGCAACATCAACGGCCAGCGCTATCAAATAATTTTTTAATGTTTTTGTTTGCAGCCAACTGCAGTCCAGTGCATGCGTTTGGAACCCGAACAAAAAGAACCCTATAGCCGTAACAAGTGGCACAGATTGTTCGCCGTCTCCTTTAGGGGTATATAAATTTTGTGTTCGCCGTCGCTGGGAGCCAAACCATCACCGTCGCTCGACCCCAGTCTCCTGTCACTCGCATACTCTCTGCGCTAAACGCTATCTTGGACGCCAAAACTGTCTGTGATGTACCTATTCGCGAATGAATGGAAGAAGATCTTGTCAGTATGTCTGGAGTATTGTGAGATGAGCGTGTCTGTCAAGTAGTAGTAGTAGTAGTTGTATAGTTTCGTTGTTATACTCAACTTAATGTGTTTGTGTCTTTAACTAATGTAATTGGCCTTGGCCGTTTTATGTTAAAATAAATAAATATACACACAACAACTGTGTGTGTATCTAGCATAACAGTCACCAATAGTTTTTTTTTTTAAATATCCTTAAACAACAGAAGAATCTTAAACTTTATGTTTTTCTGTTTATGTTAATTATTCATCCCCCATATATCAATAACAAGCTTTTGCCCGCGGCTTCGCTCGCGTGGATGTCGGAAATTATACCACGGGAACGTACTACCGGGATGAAAAGTATCCTGCATGTTAATCCAGGTTATAAACTATCTGTGTTCCAAATTTCATCCAAATCCGTTCAGTAGTTTTTGCGTGAATGAGTAACAAACATCCATCCATCCATCCTCACAAACTTTCGCATTTATAATATTAAGTAGAATTACAGGTTTCTTTACCTAATGCGATAATGGTCTCTTAAAACGTATTTAGATATATATTGTTGCAAAATCCTTGGCTATAATAAACTTTTTAGAAGACTTTTATATTTTTTTATTTGAATGTTATTCTTTTGTTTTTTCCTTGTCTTGTATCTGTCAAAAGGTTTGGTTGTGTTTGCATTTTTTTATGTTATATTTCCCACTAAAATCCTTCTATCATGATTAGCTTTAGTTTTATTTTATTCCACCAACCATTAATTCATACAGTCCATTTTTCATCGCCTTCATATACCTATATTATTTACAATATAAAATTATTAGAATAGGGACATTTTTATTGCGACCTCCGTGTTATCCAGTGCCCTCTAGCCGGAGAAATAGGCAATAAGGTTCCATAATGACGTTTTTTGTGATAGTTTGTCGTGGTTCGGCAGGCATAACGGGGCTTTGTTGTTGTATTTTTATAACAATAACTTTGTCGCTTTCGAAGATTCAAAAGAGCCACATAGTAAGCTGGCAAGTGGCAGCACTATACATATATGTATTATGATTACAAAAAACACGTGTGGCACTCGGGGACTGCCGCGGTAAAGCTATTTATTGCATAGCATTTTTTTATCAACTTATGCAATTATAATTATTTATTTATGCAGTATTTTTTTTCTTTGATATTAATTCAAGTACAGTCGCACCATATACATACACGTTAAGCGAACGCTCCGCCGAGCTACATGGTAGGCGGAGTGGGGGGGTGTTAGGTTTTATTTTCGTTACGGAATTTCTTGATTCGGTCGCCGCGCTCAAAGCCCGCGATAAAAGCTATGCAATAGCTTAATCAATTGTCAGTGGTCTCTGTCGTCTTCGCTAGGTTGCTACATAATTAGTAATCTGTGGTCTTCGCGTCGCGTCGTCTCGTCTCGTCATTGCATACACATTATTTATTCTGTGGTATGATAGTAAGTACATACCAAGACGTCGGGAGGGGGAAAATGGCGGGAATAACACGAAGGAAACTAAAACAAAAATATAAAATAATTGAAAATAATGGAAATCGTTGTCAAGAAATATGGAAAATAAGTACCTAGCTAAGTATTCTTTGTTCTTTGTATCAAGTTTGTACCTGGAAAAGTGGAAACCTATATTATCAAGCCCAAACCAAAGATTGATTTTAGCGAGTGAATTAAGTGAATTGTGTAGTGAGTGTTGTGCTAAATAATACCTCCCGCCGCTTGACAGAATTATAAAAAAATAAGACTTGTTATCGAGCAATATATAAATATATTAAAAACACTTTCGAAGAAATTTAGTGAAGGAAATTAAATAAACTAAAGACTTGGCTAAAAGGTCTTAGCAACCAGGCCATAAAAATACTTATGAAAAAAAAAAATATACATACCACAGAGATTCTGGCGGGAATTTAAACTGAAAAGGCGCAAAATTTATAAAATTTAATTTTTTTCTGTAACAAAGTTCAATTTATTGTTTAATTCTATTTTAAAGTGTAAATATTAATTATAAGTAGCTGTAAAATGTTGGAAGGGGGCCGGGTTGAAAATCCCCCGGCCCCTAAAGGCCTGGGTACTTAGGGTAAACGGGCTAGGAAAAGGGAGCCTCAGGACCAAAATAATGACCAAGTATTAGTCAGCGGCGGTGAGGATAACTTCTTACCATACTTTAAACCAAATTATCAGAATCAGAATTTTATTTGCTATGAATGTAGGCAAAAAGAAAAAAAAAAGACTAAAAAACTACAAAACACGCGCGCACGCGCGTCTACTATTAAAGACTATATCCAGAAAATTCAACCAGCACGGACTTTAAGGTATTCGTACAAAGTATCAATAATAGTGATCGTCTGGGCAATAAGAGCCCTATCTATTTAAATCACATTTTCACCACGGATGTCAAAGGTGTTGTCTCAATACAGCGAGTAAATGCTAGTAAAATTGCAGTGATATTTAAGCGGTACAATAACGCCAATAACTTTTTAATGAACACTGCTTTCCTGGACAAATATAATATGAAGGCATTTATTCCGGCTGCTCAGATAGAGAAAACAGGCATAGATTTGTTCCAGCAAATATCTCGAATAAAGAACTTTATTCAAAGCTTTCGTCTACATATGAAATTATAACTATTCGTAGATTCACAAAAAAGTGGGTCTGGAGAGGGTGCCTCTCTAAACAGTCAGTATAACGTTTTTGTCGAGTTCTCTCCCTGATAATGTACAATATGACCTTTTTTCATATAGAGTTTTCGAAATATGTCCCACCTCTGCAACAGTGTTATAGATGTTTTAAATTTAATCACGTAGCAAAAATATGCAATGGGAAACAGCGATGTAGTATTTGCTCTGGAGAAGATTACTTTATAGAATGTGACAAGCCCAATGATCTTTGCTGCGTGAATTGCAGTGGACCTCATTTGGCAATTTCTAAAATGTGTCCTATTAAAATGAGGAAGATACAAGAGAAAAAAAGCAAAATAACCTATGCTGCTGTTGCCCTATCTAAGGAGAGAATTTTAAATACAGGATTCCCTCCTCTAGTAGTTAATAAACCTGAAAATAATGTAAATAAAAAGACAAATAACAAGCCCAATGAAAATGTTAACAATAAGACAAATGAACAAATGATGAGTTGAAGACTCACTTAATAAATAATAATGACATTACAAATGCCATGGTACACACATTAATTGCTATAGCAAATAAGGGGGATGACAGTCCAATTACAACAATGTTTATTAAAGAAATGTTACTTAAAAATCTAACTTCATTATGGATAGTAATAATACTTCTGTTTTAAGAATTGCACAGTACAATATTCAAAGTATTTACAGTAAAAAACCTCTTTTATTTAATTAACTTTTTGCAAGGAAACAACATAGATGTTTGTCTTGTTAATAAAACCTGGATGAACGATAACAGACCTTGTCATATACCTGGTTATAATATTTATTTCAAAAATACTTCAAATGGGTATGGAGGTGTTGCAATTTTGATAAAGCCATTTTTTAAACATAAACTGTTGCAAACATCGTTTAATGAAAATGTGCAAACCATAGCTATGTCGCTATTTACTTCCTGTGGCCAATTATCTATTATCTGTGTGTACTGCCCTCCCTCGGGGCTTTTGGGAACTGACATTTTAAATAACATAACTAAAAATCTACCAAAACCTATTTTTGTGGCTGGAGACTTCAATGCCCATCACATTGCTTTTGGCTGTTTGTCAACCAAAAGCCGAGGACAACAATTATATAACATTATAGACAATTTAGATCTATGTATACTAAATGAAGGAGATTTCACTACTATACATATCCGAATCGAAACCCGTCAGCTATAGACGTTAGTCTGGCTAGTCCTTGTATTACGCCTTTATGTAAATGGTCCGTTCATGATGATAATATGGGAAGCTATCATTTTCCAACTATCACAGAAATCACAATTTTAGCCAACCATTATAATGTTAATCCTCCTGTAGATAAATTTCTATATAAAAAAGCTGACTGGAACAAGTATAATGACCTCTCTAAAACAACTTTTAATAACATTCATATTGACCTTAGTAATCCTCTAATAGCATATGATCGCTTTTGTAAGGCACTTGATGCACTCAAATTACAGTGTATTCCAAAATTTACCAATACTTCAGAGTATAGATATAAACTGCCAGCACCCTGGAGGAATGATAAAATTAAAGAGTGTTACTAAGTCCCAAGAGGCCTTAAAATATTATAGAAATAATCCTGATATTAGTAACTTTATATCATATAAAAAAATTGATGCAATTAAGAAAAGAACAATAGCAGAAGAGAGGAATAATGGTTGGTAAATGATAAATGATAAATGATTTTATTTCTGTAAGTAGGTTTGTACAAACACTTTTACACGTCAATCATATTTTAAAACTAGATGAGGTCGGCGTTTCCTATCTGACTACTCTGAGAAGAAAGGCCGAAACAAACTCAGAGGTCACAGTCTCTTTTAAAGTCCAGACATAATCTTGGTCAGATCATGTGAAGACCATGTAGATTTGAGTCTGAAATGGTAATTTTGAGGAAAAAATACCACACAGAATGAGTGGACCTGTCCAGTCAGTGCACGCATTTGTCAGTAATCGTGCAGCTCAACTCAAAACTTAAGGAGCTCAACGATTCGACGAACAATACCAAAGAAAGGACATTTGGGTAGGCCGCATTAATTACTCAAACTGCCAGACTTTGATTAAAACTAATCAAGAAAGAAAAAAAAAAAAACAATGATCTACATAGTCTTCACATTCACAATAATTAAAATAATATACTATTTTACAAAGTAAATATTCATGTCAATATATTTATAAAAATTCATCAATGTCAACAGGTATAAAAAATCCTGAAATAATCTTGGTCAGATCATTTGAGGACCATGTAAGATTGGTGTCTGAAATGGTCTTTTAAGGAAAGAACCATACAGATTTGAGTGGACCTGTCCAGTCAGTGCACGCATTTGTCAGTAATCGTGAAGCTCAACTCAGAACTTAAGGAGCTCAACCATTAGACGAACAATACCAAAGAAAGGACATTTGGGAAGTTGGAGAAAATTATGTGAAACTTTTAACAGAACAACTCCTATTACAATAATTTGGAACAATATTAAAAAGTTTAAAAGAATAAAGACTAGTAACAAATCTTATTGTGATGAATTTATTGAACCATTTTTAAACAAATTATCAGGAAATTCTTGTGAAAGTGTTGAAAATTTAAATGTTTTTTACAATCTTCATAATAATGATGATAGCTCTAATACTTGTTAGAACCTTTTTCATGGACAGAATTCTTAATTAGTCCGCAATCTAGAAAGAATACTACACCAGGCTTGGATGATTTTCCTTACATTTTAATTAAGAAATTGAATATTGAATCACAAAATTTATTTTTAAAGATACTTAATGTACTTTGGCTTAAACAAACAATACCTCAATCTTGGAAAACACAGTGTGTCATTCCCGTCCTAACATCAGATAAGCCTCCGGATAGTCCAGACTCTTACAGACCTATTTCATTATCATGCTGTTTCGGGATTTTTTTTTGAAAATATGATTAAACTGCGATTAGATCATTATGTTGAGTCAAATAATATTATTCCTAATATTCCGAATGGCTTCAGACGTGGTCGAAGTTGTTCAGACAGCTTCACTGCACTTATTTCAGACCTGAAAAATGCAAAACAATATAAGAGTGTAGCATGTGTCTTTTTAGATGTTCAAGGTGCATTTGACAATGTTCAACCAGACATTCTTGTACAAATATTGTCCAGTTTGGGTATTCGTGGTTTAATGTGTAAATGGATTCATGAATTTTTAACTAACAGAACTCTTTATGTTAAATACAATAATATTTTACATGGACCTAGAACTACATCACATGGTACAATGCAGGCGGCGAGCCTCCTTGCCGGATTACCGCCGTGGGATCTGGAGGCAAAGGTCCTCGCGCACGTTTGGGAGTGGCGCGAGGAGGCGAAACGCCGGGGCGTAACTCCGCTGCCGCGAGAAATCGCGGCACAGCGGACAGAGCTCCGGCGGGATCTCATGGCGGCATGGAGAGTGCGACTGTCGCAACCCAGTGCAGGACACGCCACAATTGCGGCGGTAAGACCCCTCTTTGAGGAGTGGCTTGAGAGGCGCCACGGCGACCTCACCTTCCGCCTGACGCAGGTCCTCACCGGACATGGCTGTTTCGGGAGGTTCCTGTTTCGAATAAGGCGGGAGGAAACGCCCGGGTGTTACCATTGTGTGGATCGACCGGAGGACACGGTGGAGCATACGGTGGGGGTCTGCCCGGCTTGGGCGGAGCACCGCCGTGTCCTCGTAGCGGCGATCGGCGGCGGCGACCTCTCGCGTCCGGTCCTGGTTCAGGCCATGGTACGGAGTGAGAGGGAATGGGAAGCCGTCACCTCCTTCTGCGAAGCAGTAATGCTCGCGAAGGAGGAGGCGGAGCGCGAAAGAGAGAGGCAATCTCTGCGCCCTCGCGCCCCTAGCCGACGCACGAGGAGGAGACACCCTGGGCGTCGGGAGTCTATTGCCGACTCCCGGCCACCGTAGGCGCGGGCTTGCGGACGGCGAGCAATGGGCAGCTCGCCGTCCGGTAAGGACCAGGCCCGGGTCGACGGCGCGTCGTGTTCAACGCGCGCATCAAAGAGATGTCAGCAAAATTGACGGGGTCCGATAGGACCGATGCCTGCCGGGGTCGCGGATTGTTCGAAAGAGTTACCGTGGCCCTGGCGCACAGGCAACTGAAGGAACACGGGTGGGTTTTAGTCAGTAAGAGTCTGACACGCCCTTCCGCTCCGCCCAGAGCGGGAGAGGTCATTTGATGATTTCCCACCAAAAAAAAAAAAAAAAACGTACAATGCAGGGGGCAACTTTGTCTCCACTACTTTATAATTTGTACACATCTGAAATATGTAAATAATAGTAGCGTAAATATTCTACAATTTGCCAATGACCTGGTGTTGTGCAGTATAAATTACAATGTTGATTCTGCTATTCAAAATGTTAATTTGGCTTTAAATGATTTGCAAATGTATTACAATAATAAACTTAAACTAAAAAGTAACCCAAGTAAAAGCAGTGTAATGATATTTAGCAAAGACTTTCCTATTTCTGAAATAGTGTTTAATAATCAAATAATTCCTGTGGTTAATCAACATAAATTTTTAGGAGTTATTATTGATAAAAAATTATCGTTTGAACCACATATAAATTTCATATTAAAGAATGCCATGAAAGGATTAAATATAATTAAATGTTTAGCAGGAGTGTCATGGGGTGCAGATCCTCTGACTCTCTCTATTCTGTACAAAGCCATTGTAAGAAGTCACTTTGATTATAGTTGTATAGCATATTTTGACAGTAAACATGTAAATAAGTTAGATATAGTGCAGAACAAGGCTTTGAGAATTATACCTGGAGCTATATGTTCTACCCCTATAAGAGCCATGGAGGTTGAAACAGTAATAATGCCTCTTACACTTAGGCGACTGTTACTAATAGAAAGATACTGTAATTAACTACTATCTTCCAACAATCAGCAGATAATAAAGAAAATCGTACCTTGTCCTATAACTCTGCAATCTCCACTGACATCAGGCAGTGACTTGTTAACCTTTAACCACCGTCAAGGGTTCTTTGTCACGCTGTCGCCGACATGCGGTCACTGTGACCGCTGTATTATTTTGCTCATAAAATTTTAACTGTCGTATTTTAAACAACTTTTTTGAACGTTATGTAAACGAATAAGTGTAATTGAATAAATAAAATACCATTAAATACGCATTAACCGTTATTTATATATTTTTACTATAATCAACTTTTTGGACTCTTACATTGCGTGAAATTACACTTGAGATCAAAAACAATTCACTTAAATATTAAACTCACTAAAAATCAACAAAAAAGCAGTATTTTTCTATTATTAATGAACAAATAAACAGGATAAAAAATAATAGCACTAATGTTTTCATAGAAAAAAAAACATTCTGACAATGGGTGAACATTACACACAATCAGCGCAGACTTTTTGGCCACTTTCTGGTTGAACTTGTTCACCTGAATCTGACTCTTCAGTTTCACTGGCAGTATCATGATCGCTTTGAGGTGGCACATAGTCTTCTTCAATGTCATCTGCTTCTGATCCACTCTCGTCTTCATTTATCACAGAGTACAACATTTCACCTAAACGCGAGGCTGTCACAGCAAATCTCTAACTACCCACATTTTTTTTTTGAAGAATCGTCCTCTTTTGTTTTTCTTGTTCCTGATAATCCAGGATGTGACATTTTCACATTAAATCAAACATAAATTACAATATTCAATTATAATTACAATTTAAAAAAGTTACATAATCTCCGATGTGCGGTCACAGAGACCGCGGTTCAACTTCGAACACAAATTACTCCCGAGAACTGCACGCTGAGATACAACTACTACCCTCTATGACGCCGGCGCAACTGAACTCGAAGGTACTGAGACGGTCAAGTCGGGGGAAGCGGGGAATAGTGCAATCTTGCAGTTAAGAAAACCGCAGCGGTCTGTGAGACCGCATGACGGCAGTTAAAGGTTAAGTCATAATTTTCCCAAATTACCACATATTCTTCTACACCTGCAAAATAAATTCCGTAATGTTCAACAAAATCATCTCTGGCCTTTTTATTTAAAACCTTTTAAGGTTTTGATAAATCCAGTTAATATTATCAAAATTAAAATATCTAACAATCAAGAATTACAAGCATATTTAGATGATAATAAGGGTTACTATAAACTTTACACTGATGGTAGTAAAGGAGAGTCACATGTTAGAAGTGCAGTTTATGATCCCCAGATAAGATTTGCTCAAAGCTTTGTTCTTAATAAAACTTGTAGCATATTCACAGCAGAGGCATATGCAGTCTTTGAAGTTCTTAGGCGTATTGACAATGTAAATAACTATAAATATTTTTTGATTTTGACTGATTCACTTAGCTTAATTCAAAGTCTTGAAAGTTATGACATTCATTTTAAAAGTAACTATATTTTATATAATATTAAACAATTAATATACAATTCCTTCCTTCAAAAAGGAGTTGAAGTTTTCTTTTTATGGGTTCCTTCACATAAGGGTATAACTGGAAATGAAATAGCTGATAAGACTGCTTATGAAGGGATCAATTCATTAGATGTGTGCCTAACTTCTGCAATTCCATTCACTGACTGTTATACTGAAATAGGAATAAATATATATGCTTTTTGGGATAGTTTTTGGAAAAAAGATCAAGAAACAAAAGGTAGATGGTACGGAAATATTCAAGAGGAGATACCTTCTAAGCCGTGGTATTATAAACTGAGAACAGCTAGTCGACTCTTCATAACTACGATGAATAGTCTCCACTTTGGCCATTCCAAAATATCTGCTCATTTAGCGAGACTGGGTATTGTTCAAGACAAATGTTCAAGTTGCGGTTTAAATATTGGAAACGTTCATCATATGCTTTTTGACTGTCAAAATCATATTGTTAGACAGATTGATTTTAGCGAGTGAACTAAGTGAATTGTGTAGTGAAAGTGTTGTGTTAAATAATACCTCCCGCCGCGCCGCTTGACAGAATTAATAAAAAATAAGACTTGTTATCGAGCAATATATAAATATATTAAAAACACTTTCGAAGAAATTTAGTGAAGGAAATTAAATAAACTAAAGACTTGGCTAAAAGGTCTTAGCAACCAGGCCATAAAAATACGATTAAAAAAAAAAAACATACCACAGAGCTTTAACTAAAGACTTGGCTTTAACTAAAGACTTGACTTGGTTTTAGCAACCAGGCCATAAAAAAATTTATAAAACAAAATAAAAAAAATACCACAGAGCTCCAGTGTTGCCATCCGTACGAGGTTTCTCGTACATGTATGATATTCAGAGGACCTGGTACGATTTTATATCCATCCTCGTACGATTTTGTACGAGATTCGTTAATACAATCATACTTTGGAACGCGCCTATAAATATACGCAATGAATTATGAACGATGTGCGCAGTGCTTGCAACTTATACGTTCATATATTTGACTTTTCAGCGCTTCAGCCTTAGTGTTGCTTTTCTTTGCCTAAATTATGTAAGTACAAAAAATTTAGAAAATATATTATATTTAATTGCTATTTTAATTCCACTCTACTCCACGTCTACTATAGTAGGTACAGTCCGGATACAACATACAATATCCAAAGCAAATTCCGGTTGTACAGTCGCCAGCAGGTCAAGCTACATGAAACAAACTCCAAACGATTTTAAACCTTGACATGTTGACGGTTAAGTTCAAAATCGAATGAGAAAATCTGACAGTTTGTGGTAACTTGATTTGCTGGTGACTGTACGAACTGCCACCTGCAACTATAAACACTAGACTGTCCAGCGGTGTGTAACGTGTGTTTGTACTACTTGTACAAACTGCCCTGTAGTACTTTTTGACGAAACTGCTTTGTAGAGTGCTTGTTCATGAGGTAGTTGACTAGAAAATCAATATATTTTAAGAAATTGAATAATTAGATGGTATGTACGAGGTTGTGATGACAAAATACGATATTTTAGACCATGTCTGTACGAGGACACACCGTCGGCGTCTGGCAACACTGTAGAGCATGTAACTTTAGTACGTACTAATGCCATGGTGGTTAGCTCCTCCTTGTTTGTTGTGTATAGAACATATTAGTAATCTGTGGTTGTATATGTTTGACACACCGACTAATGGCTTTTATGACATTTTATTTTATTGACTTGACTTCTTGAACAGTATTAATTAAAGAGATGTGCTATAAAATAGTGGCAAATTAATCTAATTTGTTAAGTAATGTGGTTTATAAGTACTTATAAAGCTTAATTATAATCAGTGTAAATCATGGCACAACGCTTTCCTGCCGGCGGGCCGAGTCCCGCGCCTCCTCCCGGCGCCATGCAGCCCCAGCAGCGATACCCGGGACCCGCGCAGCCTCAGGGCTCCCCAATGCCGCCCAGGCCTTACCCGGGACCCAACTTTCCTGTAAGATCTGTAACGTTAAACCTTACATTTTAACTCCGAATTATATCAAGCAATGACTTTGTATGTACAGTACATCATTGCATTTATAGATTCTCATCTGTGTTTGGTGCCGTGGCGACGCATTGTATCATTCGAACGATTCCACTGATTTTGAAATCACTATGTACCTATTCAAACTTAATTTTTCTAATAAATTTCTCAAATGCCAGCAAAAAATAATTTTAACATAGGTACCTACTTAAAATAATAACATTTGGATTAAAAATGGTATAAAAATCGGTCAATTCATTTTGCAATTTTTTTTAATTAGAGGTATAATTGCTGCATGACTCTAGAACATATTGCATCATCTGTACAATATAGATTGTGTAATTTTAACTGATCAGCAACTGAACTTAAGAGATCTACCTCTAGTTGCTTGGCATTCCATTTTTCCAGTGAACGGAGATTTTTATATCCACAAGAGATCCATATCTTACTAGCTATATGCAAACAGAAGTAAAAACTTTGATACACCTAAGTGAGCTGGGGAGTTTGATGCGCCACTTCTTCTTCCCAGCTAAAACACTAGTGAAAGTTTAAGGGTGAGCATTTTGGGGGACTGTCTATGTTATTTTGTCATTCAAAAAGTTCTGATTCTCAACCTAATTTGAATAAATGACTTGATTTTACAGGAAGTCAGTTAAAAGGAGAGAGGAAACTAACGTTAAAATGTAAATAAAATGTAACAAGAAATGAATTAGAAAAATAAAATAAGCTTTATACTCACTAATAATTTCTTGAATATTATGTTATAATAATAACAGAAGATTCAAGAAATTAAAAAGTATGGTATTATTACATTAATGTGGCAATACTTTTAAACTGACTGCATCAGTGCTTTTAGTTGTAGGTATGTATGTGGGTCAGATGGATTCTAATTCTTTGCTAGATTTGCCTTTTAATGCATGGATGCAATGCAATGCAATGGATTTTACCTGAGCTTTAAGCTCATGTGAAATCCAACCTGTGTCCAAAGGCATACTATTTCATCAACAACTACTTAAACAATAAGAATAGTTGGTCGCTGTGATTGAGTCAAGACAATGTTTATGTTATTTCTATATAATTAGCTTACCTACTGACAGGTTATATGAGTTCATATAATTGTTTATTTATTTTACTCTATAAGTCTGTAATTTAATTATATTCATCTATTATTGACATGATCTACTCATTACAATGTTTTTTTTAATGAATTGTAAGTATTACAAAATACAAAAAATATTTATTTCAACTTAAAACTCATACATAAATTGAGGCAGCCCCAGTAAGTTACAAAAGTACTTGTGTCGGAGCTGTCTTGCTCTTCCCTTAAGTGGTAGCTTGACAATGATGAGGCTGATAATTATTATGTAAGTTAGTAAATAGAGGGTTTAAAGAAGTATAAAGTAAAAATAAAATGAAGTAATAATATTAATATAGCAGCTCTCGATGTGTACGTGTGAGTATGTGTATGTGTGTGTATGGAAGTATGTATGTATGTGTATGTATGAATGTATGTATGCGTGTGGGTGCACCCTTATTTTTAGATTATCCTAGTCATAATGTTTTCTGTTTCTTCATACGTTAGGGATGCCAATCATACAGTTATTGTTTTTTTACAATCGTATAAGAACAGGGAATATATATCTAATTTACGGTTTAGTTTATTATAGATGTAGGTGGATTGTGTAACGTATTGATGTCTAGCAGAGACAGTTCGAACCCCTGGGCAGTGGGCCACTATATCTCTGCGCCTTCTGCTCTGAGATGCTGAGTCAAAAGAAAGAGACTTATGCAGGGTTAAGGAAACGCATAGAACATAAAGTTTCCTAATTGAGAGCAAGTTGCTAACTTTATAGAGGTCTGTTGTAGGGAACCTAAATGACTTATAGTACATCACCTTTATAAGTGCTTGCTGAGCTCTTTCCAGATCGATGAATTTAACTTTGGTAGCTCCACCCCAAATCGGAATGCAGTAAGTTATTACATATTGTGCCAGAGCTATGTAGATCTTTTTTATAAGTTGCGTGGACATGACATACCGTAAAGTTTTAAACACCCAAATGAGCTTCCTGATCCTTTTCATAAGGATCTCGATGTGAGGGTGCCATGTAAGTCTTTGATCAACAATTATGCCCAAATATTTTGTGGAGCTGACTTGTTGAATGGTTTGACAGCCACAGTTACGGTTATGGATGGCATTATTTTGGTAAATATGAATTGCAATGCCAAAGTCTGATCCAGGCTGTGACCTCTGGTTTGGGGAAAAGCAAATAAAATTAATTTTAGTAGCATTAAGGGTTAAAAGGTTTGTTTTAAGCCAGCCGGCTATCTCAGTCAGACCCTTTTCAGCAACAGCTTTTACATGTTTCCATGATGTTCCTGAGAATACAACCGCAGTGTCGTCTGCGTATGAGAAGATTTGCCCTCCATTGATCTGCGTATTGCATAGGCTGTTAATATAAATTAAAAAGAGCGGCGGACCCAAAACGCTCCCCTGTGGGACACCGTAGTGGACGTCCTCTTCGACATTGCATAAGTTATTTAGTTTAACCATTTGCCGTCTATCTTTAAGATAACTTTCAAAAAGGGAGAGAGCCGCACCTCTTATACCTATGCTTTCTAACCTGTGCAGAAGGATCGAGACGGAAACGGTATCAAAAGCTTTCTTGGTATCTAAGAACACTGTTAAGCATTTATGACCCTTATCTACTTTATTAACAATCTCAGATGTCAATGCCGTAATAGCGTCCAGAGTAATTTTTTTTAAAAATTATGGCAGTAAAGATATGGGGCGATAATTGTTAATGTCGTTTAAGTCCCCGCCCTTGTGCACAGGAGTGACCACGGAACGCTTTAAATTTTTCGGGAAAATTCCCGTTTTGAGACACAAATTAGCTAGCTGGCTTATCAGGGGAACCACAAAATCCCTGGACATTTTTAAATATTTTGTCTGTATACCGTCCCACCGTGGTGCACTTTCAGAGTCAAGACTCATTAGAATACCGTCCACCTCCAGTGGATCGGTCACCAACAACATGTATTGCAAGTATTGCAATATGTGGTTAGCTAGCGACCTCGACAATTGATCATTTTATTCTTGCCTGAGCAACCGGCAGCAAGTTCGTCATGCTCTCTTAGATGTCACTGCTTGCAGTAGCGTCGGGGGTTGGGTTGCCTCCTTCCCTCAAATATGGCGAAGGGGGTAATAGCTGATCTTTGCGTTATGCTCGTGAACGGGCGCAGCTTGCGGTGACTGGTCGTCTTGCTGACCATGGTTTTGTTATTGTTATTAATAATTGTTCTGTTTATTTATTTTAGTCCTAGTTTATCGTTTATGACTTCGAGTTACAGCTATGTGAATATAATCCAGCATTGCATATGTTGGGAGTGGCGCGAGGAGGCAAAACGCCGGGGCGTACCTTCGCTGCCGCGAGAAATTGCGGCACAGCGGACAGAGCTCCACCGGGATCTCATGTTAACATGGAGAGTGCGACTGTCGCTACCCAGTGCTGGGCACGCCACAATTGCGGCGGTAAGTCCCCTCTTTGAGGAGTGGATTGAGAGGCGCCACGGCGACCTCACCTTCCGCCTAACGCAGGTCCTCACCGGACATGGCTGTTTCGGGAGGTTCCTGTTCCGGATAAGGCGGGAGGAAACGCCCGGTTGTTACCATTGTGTGGATCGCCCGGAGGACATGGTGGTCTGCCCGGCTTGGGCGGACTACCACCGTGTCCTCGCGGAGGCGATCGGCGGCGGCGATCTCTCGCGTCCGGCCCTAGTCCAGGACATGGTACGGAGAGAGAGGGCATGGGGTGCCGTCACCTCCTGTGAAGCAGTAATGCTCGCGAAGGACGAGACGGAACGCGTGAGGGAGAGGCAATCGTTGCGCCCTCACGTCCCTAGTCGCCGCAGGGGACGCCCTGGGGGAGTCCATAGCGGATTCCCGGACACCGTAGGCGCGGGCTTGCGGACGGTGAGCAATGGGTAGCTCGCCGTCCGGTACGGACCAAGTCCAGGTCGACGGCGCTTTGGGTTCCACGCGCGCCTCAAAGAGATGTCAGCACACTTTGACGGGGTCCGCTAGGGCCGATGCCTGCCAGAGTCGCGGGTTAGTCCGAAAGGGTTATGCCGTATCCCTGGCACACAGGCAACTGAAGGAACACGGGTGGGTTTTAGTCAGTCTTACACCCCCTCCCGCTTCGCCCAGAGCGTGAGAAGTTATTTCATGATTTGCCACCCAAAAAAGAAAAAGCATTGCATATGTCACACTCTTTATGCCTGGAGGCTTTTATGTACGTATTAAGTTTAGTTTACATTTTTATTTTTTAGCTTGAGTATAGTTTCCATTTTATTTGTTGGTATATTGGCGTGGCTAGCTGACATAATTATGGCAAATGATTTTATTTAATGTTATGCGTTTCCTAATGTTAACTACTTTGCATATTACCAACTATTGTATAGAATCAAGTTTTTTTTTTCTAACCGAACAGACAGCTGTGCTGTTGGGGAGTCTGTGCGCCACTTCTCCCCAGCTAAAGAACTAGGAAGTGTTGAAGGGCGGGCGTTTTGGGGGACAGTCTTATTTAATTATGAACTTGAATAAATGACTTTTGATTTTGATTTAACAAAAAGAGAGGTCGGTGTAACTACTTTTACCACAGCGGTATTATGTCTCAGCAGTGTCCTAGAAATAATTTCGTATGGCCGCTCATTAGCTAAACACGCACTAGGGTTGCCCACTACCTGTTTCTCTTGGGTAACGTATTTGATAATGCTATATTAAATTGTCATATCGCTCGTTTGGAGAAACATCGACGTAAATGTAATTTGTCCCAAAAATTTGTTGTCGATATTTGTGCTCGAACAAATTTTTAGAGGAGCAGAGGCGTGAAATATTTAATATGTATTAGGATCTGTCAACATTTCAGAACGAGACGGTAACCCATTACAAAAAAAAATACACTTAAATCACTCTCCTGTAAAATTTGAAAAGTATACGTTACGTCGATGTTTCTCCAAATGAGCGATGTTATCTTTCATTATTAATTTTTTCTATAGGTATTTTTTTGTTGGCGAAGCATAATACGATAGCCAGCCAATCAGAGAGCTTCTTGTCATAATGAGGTGTGAGCGCCAATTTTCGAACATGCATTAATCAGGCTGAATAGTTTGGCCGCATATTCCGCCACGCAATTGACCGAATATTCGGTAACACTCGTAATTTGATTGATTATTCAAATACTTAAAAATCTTTATATACAGGGTGATTGGAAGATGGGTGCAAAGCTTTAAGGCGAAGATAGTACAGACAATTTAGAACCATTTAAGCCATGGTTGTCTTAGACGAAGTCTTACCAAATATTTTTAACCAAATTTTTAAGTTTTTTTTCGGGAATTCTCAAAATTTAATGTAAACTGCATAATTATGGCCAAATTGAATGATACATGAATTAATTTTTTTATTTATTTAATTAAAGTAATGTGTAAGCAATCAAGCAAAACATGTTTTAGGCTTCTGTGTCATTAGACATTTTTTTTACAGACATTTAAAGCTCAGAAAAAAGAAAAAAATTGTACAATACGTCTTTTAAACCTTATTAAAAAAAAAAACGGAGGGTGCTTTTTTTGTTCAAACCTTTTTGAAGACAAGCTTGATAATCGCTCTTTCTTTTGAGGTATCATTTATGCGGATATCTTACAAATTATTCAAATTAGGGCCTACAAACCAATTTGAGGGAGACATTTTTTATTTTAGGCAGACTAATTAAAACAACATTTGAATTAAAATTATTTATTTTTCATGTTCAAAATGACGGCCGTGATTCCTAATACAAGCACGGCCCCGTCTTCTAACTTCTGTAGTCGTTATTTTCAACATCATCTCCTGCTTCATTGTCTCAAACGCTGAATTTATTCTTTGTATCAATTATTCTCTAGTGTTTATTTCTATGTTGTTATACACCAGTTCCTTGGCCCGGCCCCACACGAAAAAGTCCAACGGGGTCAGATCTGGGGAGCGAGCGGACCAAGGGATGGGTCCATCCCTGCCGATCCAGCTATCAGGAAAGCAATTGTTGAGGTGTTCCCTTACATTTAAAGTCCAATGCGCTGGACAGCCGTCTTGCTGAAAGATGACTGTTCGGTCTCTTTCGAAGATCGGGACACCTGATTCCTCTACCAGCAGTGGTAAATCAATTTGCAGAAATTGCAAATAATTTTCGCCATTCAATGGATCAGGCAAAAAGTGGGGCCCAATCAATGTTCTGCCAATTATTCCAGCCCATACATTCACAGAGAATTTCATCTGAAATGACACCTGCTTCTTAAAATGTGGATTGTTGTCTGCGTCGGCCCATTCATGGATGTTGTGAAAGTTTGTAATACCTTCCCTTGAAAATTTACTTTCATCCGTCCACAAGATTGATTTCAGAAACCACGCATCTTCGATGTCTCTGTTGAGGAGGAAACGGCAGAACTGAATTCTTCTTTGAGGATCTTGCTCTACTAGACCTTGCACACTCCTGCCATGGAACGGATACTTATCATTTTGGTGCATTGTACATATGCCACACCTTCCATTGAGAAATGTTTAAATTTCGAGCTACTGCTCTAGTACTGGTAGTAGGATCCGCTTGAAATGCTGCTAAAATGTCATCGTCGACGGCAGTTTCGTGTCTGCCCGGGTTGACTCCAGGTTCCACGCGGTGAAACCCATCTTGGGCAAGACGACGAAACGTGTTGTAAAACACTCGGACATTCGGTATCCTGCGATTCGGATAGCGCTCTTGATACATCCGTCGCGCCAAAGATCCATTGCCGTCTGCTCTACCGTACATAAATACGATATCCGCATATTCTTGATTGGAAAAAGTAGCCATAGTCACTTAACAATTAAGAAAAACGGCGTAGGAGCGCACTAAATGTCAACTCAACACAATTAAGTCAAAAATCAACACGTGCAGGAGCGCGAGGCTACGACTGGACACGGTGAAACAAAAAAGTTCAAAACTAACGCAAACAACACGTGCAGGAACGCAAAGGGCTACAACTGAACACGGTAAATTGTGAATCAACACGACAACGTCCACTCACAAGGGCAGTAGTTTGACTAATAAGTAAAAGATGTAACGGCTTCATCACAGACCGACTGACCCTGACTAAAGAAAAACGACTTTGTTGCCTCAGTAACTAAGACCATTTTGCTGTAAAAACCAACTCTTATCGCTTTTTGCTATTCATTGGGCGTTCTACCTGGAAATGCCGTCGTACCGCGCTCGGTGGCCATTGTTTAGAGAATCCCCTCAATGGGTTCCCCTCAATTGGTTCCTGCATGTGCCAAAAATTCTTAGATTTGAACAATGTTATCATTTCGAGCACATAAAGTATTCTTTTAAGCAAAAATTTTGTGTTTTGTTAGACTGCCTAAAATTTAAAATTTCTCCTTCGAATTGGTTTGTAGGTCCTAATTTCAATAATTTGTAAGATATCCGCATAAATGATACCTCAAAAGAAAGAGCGATTATCAAGCATGTCTTCAAAAAGGTTTGACCAAAAAAAGCACCCTCCGTTTTTTTTTTAAATAAGGTTTAAAAGACGTATTGTACAATTTTTTTATTTTTTCTGAGCTTTAAATATCTGTAAAAAAAATGTCTAATGACACAGAAACCTAAAACATGTTTTGCTTGGTTGCTTACACATTACTTTAATTAAATAAATAAAAAATTAATTCATTTATCATTTAATTTGGCCATAATTATGCAGTTTACATTAAATTTTGAGAATTTCCGAAAAAAAACTTAAAAATTTGGTTAAAAAAATTTGGTAAGACTTCGTCTAAGACAACCATGGCTTAAATGGTTCTAAATTGTCTATACTATCTTCACCTTAAAGCTTTGCACCCATCTTCCAATCACCCTGTATATAAAAATTACGTGTCACGTTGTTTGTCTGCGATGGACTCTGAAACTACTGAACCGATTTCAAAAATTCTTTCACTGTTGGGAAGCTACACTATCCGGGTGACATAGGCTATATTATATTATGCTTTGCTACCCGGGCGAAGCCGGGGCGGGTCGCTAGTTTTATTCTAATCTTAAATCACCATAAAGATGTTTTTCATTTGATGTTAGAAAATTTTACATTTCTCAATACCTTATTAAATTAGAGTATATCCTTTTTACCCGTTTATGTATCCAACCTTGTTTATATTAGGCATGGTTGGATACCATGAGCTGAGAGTTAGGCGTAAGTTCGCACTTGTCTCATATTTATTTAAATTAATAAGAGGCAAGATACATAACGCCAACCTGTTAGAGTTGATGTGTTTGAGTGTGCCTGACAGATATGTGTGGCGGCGACGGCGGCCTCAGCTGCTGGCTGTACCTCGTGGTCGCACTAATCTGTTAAATGTGGCGCCTCTGACGCGGGCGCTACGCATCCTTAACCTTGCAACAGAGGAGATAGACATTTTTGCTTGTACACGGAGTAAATTCACAAGGATACCATTGTATCTAATAAGTTTTAGAAAATAAGTTGTTATTATTAAGTTTGCTTCCTTGGACACATCAAGCTATACACATCCAGTATAAGCTGATCTCGCATTGTATAAGATTTCCGTACAGTGCGAGCTCAGCGTAAACTGGAAATGTATAGCTTGATGTGTAGCCGTGTGTACACCTGTAATAATAGTTCTAAGTGATAATAAACAGAAATAAATAAAAAAATCTGAAGTCCACCAACCTACCCCCTGATCCGACACACAAACGGTCTGCCAAAACGCTCCTGTTGAACTACTGTCAAGTGGTCTCCAAGCTCTCGCCGAGAAACCTAGGAACATCCGAGAAATGAGAATAAATGTAAATAGTTTCTCCCCTTCTCATAGTCATTGATTTTGTCTCATCGCGACACTTCTTGCTGTACGTCTCAAGGCCGCATAAAGCGTGCGCAGCGTGCGCAGTCGTGGATGTGTGCGTACTGTACGATACATACTGGTCTGATCACTATCCGCTAATGATTAAATGTAATGTTAATGTTATTAAACCTAAAGTTACAACCAGTCCAAATACTTTCAATTGTATAAAATGGGGACTTAGGGACAGTAATCAAATACAAGACTATACTTGTTACTGTAATTTAAGATTTAAGCAGATTGACTTTCCATCTGAGTTTTGTAATTGCGCAGATGGAATGTGCAGTGATCAGAACCATAAAATGACAATAAATGGGATGTATAATAGTATTGTAAATATTTTGACTGAAGCCGCTAAGAGAAGCTGCATTGCACCTCAGCGCAAAATTTTTAAGTACGTAACGGGGTGGAATAGGCATGTTAGTGACGCACACCGGAGGGCCAGGTTTTGTTTTCCGACATAGGTACCTTATGGACGTCCTAGATCTGGCTATGATTACAATAATATGTGTGAGTCTAGGAAACTCTTTAAAGTAAAGTACTGCCAAAATAATGAATGTCAGATAAAGATGGACATCATTGCGGAACATCATGCTAATAAAAACTTTGGCGATTTTTGGAAAAATACCCATAAACTGAATTCAAGGTCGGGCGCTCCGGCGAGTGTTGGTGGCGCGCATGAGCCGCGGGACATAGCCTGCGCCTTTCAGCGGCATTTTAGTGTGGTATCACCGCTCGGGTCCGCGTCACAGGTGCTCGCAGCTGAGGATCGCCCTGGGAATGCTAACGTTAGATTCTCCGCCAAGGATGTGGCCCAAATTATAAAGAAGATGGTGAGAGGCAAGTCCCCAGGTCACGATAGTCTTAGCATCGAGCATTTGAAGTACGCGGGCGTACACCTGCCAAGAGTCCTTGCACTATTATTTAACTTGTTTGTTAGTCACGGTTATTTACCCGATGATTTAATGCACACAGTCGTAGTGCCAATTGTTAAAGATAAGACGGGTGACTCGTCGGATCTGTCTTATTACCGACCGATCTCACTTGCGACTGTCATAGCTAAGGTACTGGATAGTTTGCTTGACCGACAGTTGGAGAAGCACCTCCACTTGCATGACGCTCAGTTTGGGTTCAGACCCGGTTTGTCAACTGAGAGTGCTATCCTCTGTCTCAAGCAGACTGTTCAGTACTATACGGACAGAAACACACCAGTATACGCATGTTTTTTAGATCTTTCAAAAGCTTTTGATCTGGTGTGTTATGACAAGCTGTGGCAGAAGCTACAATGTGAAACAGATGTACCACATGAGATTGTGTCTTTGCTCCGGTACTGGTATAGGAAGCAGCAGAATACCGTTAGATGGGCGGGTGCACAGTCAGACGTGTATGGGTTGCAATGCGGAGTGAGACAAGGGGGTTTATCCTCGCCTCGCCTCTTTAACCTGTATATAAACCGGCTGATCGGCGAGCTCAGCAGCACTAATATTGGATGTTCCATAGACGGAGTGTGTATTAACAACATTAGTTACGCGGATGATATGGTGTTGCTGAGCCCATCGATCGGTGCATTACGTAAACTTTTGCGCATATGTGAGTCATATACGGAGGCCCATGGGCTCAATTACAATGCTAAAAAGAGTTAATTTTTAATCTTCAAAGCAGGTACCAAATGTTACTCATCTGTACCTCCTGTCACTCTTTGCGGAATTCCTTTAAAAAGGGTACAGCATTTCAAGTATTTGGGCCACTGGGTCTCTGACGACTTAAGTGACAATCTGGACATTGAGAGGGAGCGCAGGGCGCTGTCTGTCCGGTGTAATATGTTGGCTCGTAGGTTTGCACGATGTACTAGACCTGTGAAGGTGACTTTATTTAAGGCATATTGTCAGTCGTTTTACACGTGCAGCCTGTGGGCCAGCTTTATGCAGCGGGCGTACAGCGCACTGCGCGTGCAGTACAACAATGCTTTCAGGATACTGTTAGGGCTCCCGCGGTTTTGTAGTGCTTCGACTATGTTTGCTGAGGCGCGGACCGATGATTTTTTCGCGATCATAAGGAAGCGGAGCGCTTCACTATTAAGTCGCCTATGAAGCAGCTCCAACAGTCTCCTGAGGGTGTTGTCCGAGCGGTGGGACCTGTCCCTGATACAGAGGTGGATGCAGCTTCATGTTAGCGCTTCTCCTCGCATTATTTGACAGTTTTTTGTAATTATAATTTTGTATGTCTAATTTTATTATTTGATTGTTTCAATGTGTTTTTCTAATGTGTATGTGTAATTTTGTTAAATTTGTTTTTGATTATTGTAATGTAATGTGTTTTTATCCTTTTATTTTTATAATTAATGTATGGACAATGTCTGAATTAAATGAATTATTATTATTATTATAAAGAGTTAAATACTTGTGGTACGAGTGACTAACACCTGGTTTATGGAAGGAAAAGCAACTATGCGTCAAAATTTACAGCCAAACACATCACTTGACATAAGTTTTCATGTCAAGTGATGTGTTTGGCCGTATATAATTCAGTCAAGCAATCACAGCAATTGAAAGGCATTTTTTTTCATTATAATACATTTGTATATGTATGTCAACAGGCACGTAGCGGGTTCACGCCGCCGCCGGTGGGCGCGGGCGGGCTGGGCGGTCCGGGCGGGCCGGTCGGGCCGGGCGGGCCGGGTGGGACTTGTGGGCCCGGGGGCCCGGGCGGCGGGCGCGCGGCGGGCGGCGCGGCGTACGGCGGCGGGCCCGCGCCCGCGCCGGCCGCGGCCTGCATGCGGCCCGCGCCGGCGCCGGCCGCGCCCGGCATGCGGCCCGCGCCGCCGCCCGCGCCCGCGCCGCCCGCCAAGCGCCCGCCCGACGCGCGCGCCGCGCTGCCGCCGCAGCACAAGCCCGGCCTCTACAACCCGTGAGTACTGTCCCGAGCGTGCGTGCGACCGGGGACCTGGGACCGTGTCTGACTGCGTGTCTGTGCAGGGACGCGTACGGTGGCGCGGGCGGGCCGGCCTCCAAGCGCAAGAAGCGGTTGGCTGACAAGATCCTGCCGCAGAAGGTGCGCGACCTGGTGCCGGAGTCGCAGGCTTACATGGACCTGCTGGCCTTCGAGCGTAAGCTCGACGCCACAATCATGCGCAAACGCCTCGATATCCAAGAGGCGCTCAAGCGACCCATGAAGCAAAAGCGGAAGCTCAGGATATTTATCTCCAATACATTCTACCCGGGTATGTGAATCCATGACCATTATTTACTGAAAATAATAATAATAATAATACTTTATTTCAGACCATGGTGTCCATTTTGTTAGTAACAATGTTCTAATAGACTAGTGTTAGTAATACTTAAAAATACCCACAACAAAAATATAAAACAAATAAACTCAACAATCATTACTGCGCCATTCCATGACAAATGGCGCAGCAATGACTAATGTAACCACAGTCCAGCCAACTAGTGATCATGCTAAGGATGCTGTTGGCACTGCCACGTACTCTACGCACCAGTGATGCGCACCTTTTACGCATCGTAGCGTAAAAATGCCAACTGTATGGAAATTAAAACTAAAATTACCGACGTATGGTCTGTTCTAAAATTATCCGATGAAAGTGTAAAAGCCTGCAAAAAACCTGGACCCCAATTGAGGAGCGTTTTTACTAAACGATACATCGTAAAATAATGTATTTTTCAATAATGTAATTTATTTATTTATTAGGGTTTAGATATAGTACGTTAAATGAAATTGAGGAGCGTTATAACAAAACGATACATCATATTTTTTTTTTTTTTGCAATAATGTATATTATTTATTTATTAGGGTTTAGATAGGGTATGCTAAATGAAATTGCTGCTAAATAAAATAAAAAAACGATGCATCGCTTTGTGAAAACGCTCCACAATTGTGTTATACGCTTTCAATCAGAATTTAATGGACTTTAAAGGAAATTGCTAATCCATGTTTGAAGAAGTCGTTTGTTCGATTGCGGTAATCACACAGTGAATGTTGTTGAATTGCCAAAATGAAAGGCATTGCCATTGTGTGTTACACGATTACCCCGCAGGTTAAATTCTTAGGCATTCACTCATTAAAGGGAATTAGTAACACATTAATCTGTATTTAGCAGATTTTAACTGTATATCTCACTCACATCTCACCACTTTTTCGTACAATTATTCTTTGAATAACGTTATTAAATTTTAATCGAAAAATCATCGTCAAAAATTGAGGTATGGAAATAAATTTTTAGAATTACGGGTTTAAGTAGTCAATTCAAAAAATTTGTCAGTGCACTTCAACTTTGCATCCAGAGGTACGTTTTCTGAACCATATGTTTACATTTTCATCAGATACTTTTGGAACAAAGTATAAATGCTTTGAGGGATGCTATAGCAATTACAAAGAGGTTCGCCAAACTTTTTCAGTCCGCGGCGCACTTCAGCGGCTCTATTCACAATCATTCGATACGCTGCCGAATCCAAATTTTAAGGTGCATTTAGGACGAACGCTACCGAATGGCAGTTTATGGTAGAATATTTTTAAGTGTTAAATTTTATATTACTACTACTACTACTATTAGCCTGCATCATCCCATTGCTGGGCGAAGGCCTCTCCCCATGACTTCCAGCTCTTTCGGTCCATGGCTAAAGTCATTAATTTTTGACTTCGTTTATTGACACTTAACGAAGCTGAGACTACTCCCTGTCATTGTAATAATTTTTTATACAGTCCCATACCTGGGAATCTTCTGGTTACGAAGATATTGAAGGTCAAAATTCCAACTTTTTCTGACGTTCTTTTATGAAAACAAGTTTTTAATCTTAAAAAACAACTTTAAATACCCCCACGACCTTGCTTGCACCCATAAGCACAATGTTTTGCGTGTGTTACATTGCGCACTACCACAATCAGCAAATTTTCACACTAAAAATAAAAGTCGTGTCCCAGCAATAATTTCGTGCAATGTATTGAGTGATTCATTTGTAAAACCGGCCAAGAGCGTGTCGGACCACGCATTTTGAAGAGCTCCGTAGTTGGGATGAATATTTATGCATGCTCAATATTGATTTCTACCACAAAATTACCATCTTGTTGTGTTCTCTTTAAAGGAACCTTATATGTTCGATTCGGCAGCGCAGCGAATGGTTGTCAATAGCTATGCAAAATCATATTTTTTATTCACGTATTCCTATTTCCTAGTATTATTACTATAACGGTAATCAAGTTGAAAGAAAACAACAGTTTTAATTCTCATCTGACGATTGAAAAATCGCGGCGCCCACTTTGGAAACCTCTAGACTACACATTGGGTAGCCGGAGACAGTGTGTGACGTGCGGTGGCACTGAGAGTGACGTGCGGTGGCACTGAGAGTGACGTGTGGTGGCACTGAGAGTGACGTGTGGTGGCACTGAGAGTGACGTGTGGTGGCACTGAGAGTGACGTGTGGTGGCACTGAGAGTGACGTGCGAGTGTGCGCAGGGCAGGGCGACAGCGCCGTGCCGTCGTGGGAGCTGCGCGTGGAGGGCCGCCTGCTGGACGACACCAAGAACGACCCCAACAAAGTAACTCATTTCATTACGCTTTACTGTGTGTGCATACCGCCGCCACTATATCGCCATTCTTCTCTAATTTGCGTAACATAATATGTTATATCTTTATGTTATATCTTTATGTGTTTCTTCTGACGTATTCAATTATTTCTACATTGTTTGACCCATCTTCGTATGAATCAGATCGAGTATATGGTAACTACACGAAGGGCAGTAACTTTTAGCGTGCGGAGGTGTTGCAGGTGAAGCGCAAGTTCTCGTCGTTTTTCAAGTCGCTGGTGATCGAGCTGGACAAGGAGCTGTACGGACCCGACAACCACCTGGTGGAGTGGCACCGCACGCTCACGACGCAGGAGACGGACGGCTTCCAGGTCAAGCGGCCCGGGTACAAGAACGTGCGCTGCACCATCCTGCTGCTGCTGGACTACCAGCCGCTGCAGTTCAAGCTGGACCAGCGCCTGGCGCGCCTGCTGGGCGTGCACACGCAGACGCGCCCGGTCATCGTCAACGCGCTGTGGCAGTACGTGAAGACACACCGCCTGCAGGACGTGCACGAGCGCGAGTACGTGGCCTGCGACAAGTACCTGGAGCAGATCTTCGGCGCCGCGCGCATGAAGCTGGCCGAGGTGCCGGGCCGCCTCGGCGCGCTGCTGCACCCGCCCGACCCCATCGTCATCAACCACGTCATCGCCGTGGAGCCGCCGCACGACACCAAGCAGACGGCGTGCTACGACATCGACGTGGAGGTGAGCCAGCCCTGCGCGCCGCGCCGCGCGCGAGCTCGGCTGACCGCGTGTGTGTGCTTGCAGGTGGACGACACGCTGAAGACGCAGATGAACAACTTCTTGCTGAGCACAGCCAACCAGCAGGAGATCCAGGGACTCGACTCCAAGATCCATGAGACTGTGAGTATTATTGCTTTGACCTCGTCGGAATTGCATACGATGTACGGTCCCTGTAAAAAGAACGTTCGTCACCTTAAATGTGCTTTTCTGTTTGCTCCGCCCACTGCAGGGTGTAAAAAAACTCTTCACAGAGCCGGTAAATACGCATTCTGCGCATCGAACTACAGTCCGGTCGCGGCCGTCAAGAGAATGCATTCCTGACACATGTCAGTGCGACAATTCTCGTCCATACCAATATTATAAATTCGAAAGTAACTCTGTGTATCTGTCTGTATGTTACCTTTTCACGCCTAAACCACTGAACGGACAAATAAAATTTGACAAGGATAGATGGCATCCTGGGAAAGGACGTCGGCTACTTTTTGTCTCAAAATAGTCCTAAGAGGGGACAATATATATAGGATACTAGCTTTACCCGGCCCGGCTTCGCACAGGTAGCACTAAGTATCTAACACCTACCCCTACCTATCCTACCTACCTACTTACCCTACCTACCTACCCACCCACCCTACCTACCTACTTACCCTATCCTACCTACCCTACGGACCTACCCTACCTACCTATCCTACCTACCCTAACCTAACTACCTACCTACTTACCGTACCTACCTACCTACAGACCCTACCAACCTACCTTCTCTACCTAGCTGACCCGTCAGACGTAGTCCTGTCCAAAAGTTTTCCTTTAGGTTTTCCTTTTTTTTTCTTCTTTTGATTCATTCAATAAAGAGGAGAACAAAACAAAAAAAAAAAAAATACAAATCGGTCAAGCCGTTTCTGAGTTTTTGCGAGACTAATGAACAGTAATTCATTTTTATATACAGGTTGTTTGGCAGAATGTTGAACATACGAAAATGGTGGATAGGTGGGGTCATCTGCTACTTACTCAGACCTAATTTATTTGGCCTTTTATTTTTAATTTTCGTATGCTGCACTGGTTGTCGTGATCACGTCGGCGCCGGCTATCGCTAAAAAACCAGCGCTGGGGCTCTGTCTCGCATAGGGTCGTAGCATTATGATGAGCGATTGCCGTTTTGCGTGAATGTGACGCATATTTTCCCCCAGCCCGTTCTTTTTAGTGTATGTGTGTTTTTTCTTTGCGTCATGTTTATCGCAAATAAATGTATTTCTTTCTTTTTTATTCATGATTATCGAAATTTTTCTGTACCTCTTTTTAATAGATTTAAGGAATTTAAAATATAGTCAGAACCCGTATTTTGAGGTATTATTTTATTTTAGTAATTTTAAATCGGTTTAAAAAAAAATTAAGTCGATTTAAATCGGTCCACCGGCTTAAAAGTTATTACAATTTGAAGTTATAAAATAACTTAGCTAATACGTGGTCAATGGTGGCGCTAGAGTATTTTAAATTAATGATAATATTAAAATTAATTATTATTATTTTTATGTTAGACATTTAAAATCATAAAAACCTGCTTAATAAAAATAAAAAAGATTATTTGCATTTATTATATTAGCGGTGGTTACCTTTCACGCTTTCACGGCAGAATGTAATGGATGATACTATTTATTTATCCGACTTTTTGTTTTACTATTAATTTCCGACATCCACGCGGGCGAAGCCGCGGGTAGAAGCTAGTAACTAATAAAGATAAAATTCGCAAAACACGTATTCGTTTGTATGGAACCGAAAGGTGTCAAGAATGCATTCTCTCGACGCACTATGCTTCAAAAGGCCGATTTAGCTTGACAAATAGGGTTATACAATTCTATAATAATACTAGCAAAATCGGAAACAGATACTCCCGAGGTCCCTATTCCGGTGATAATTGTGTGCATGTATGTACCCTCCAATAAATTAATAATTAATTATAAAGTGTTATTACGAGTGGCATGCATAATGAAATCATTCACTTTTCTGCACTTGATGTGGCGATATTTCAGTGGGTATAAATTAATTGTTATATATTTAGTGATGGATCGTGAAGTTGATTGTAAGTACTACTTCCTTTAATTATTCATATTGCAAATACCTTTACGGTCGCCGAAAAAATTGCAGTCCGATGTGATGAATATTATATTTTAGTGCGACCTTTGTGTTTCTTGTACCAGAAACTACATGTACAGATTACATGTGCATTTTGATTAAAACAACAATAAAGTACATAGTTCTGGAATTCAAATGATTATACTCGATAAATTTAATAATTGATGGACATGGAAATTAGCATTCGTTTGTATTCGGAAATGTGATGATTCCCGAGAGACATTAAGAAAATAGTTGTACTGTACAACTTTATTATGTCACTGAATAACACTCAGACGTAGCAATAGATAAGTCACTCAATAATAATAATAAGACGCACTTATTAAATCCAGTAGTAAGAGAAATCGACACAGAAATATATGTTTTCTATCTTCTTCGTGTGTGCAAGTTTTTTGGGTGTCCTCAGTTTTTAGCCAACAACTGAGGCCCAACAAAACGGCTATCACGGCATGATTTCTTTGAAAAGTATTACCCAACTACAGTAGATAGTACCAGTTTACAAGTGACTGCCGAAGTCTATCGCTATTTAATAAGGTATACGCTGACAGCTAATCTATAAAATACTCTATTTACGCACATAAAACAACTTGAAATGTGACACTAACAATTAAATAAAAACGAATTTGGTTTTTATTTAATAAAAAATCAGGCCAGGTCAGGTTAGGTTATTCAAAAAGTTTAATATTGTTTTCAACTCTGTAGTCTACTCAGTGCCGCTTCAAAACGTATTATATCTTGACATGATAAAGGAAATAAACTGACGAAGGTTTTGGAGACGCGACTGTACGTTCGGTGCGCTTTATCTCTCCCACCCGTTCACCGACGAGCGCGTTCTGTTGCAGGTGGACACGATCAACCAGTTGAAGACCAACCGCGAGTTCTTCCTGAGCTTCAGCATGGACCCGCAGCAGTTTATCCAGAAGTGGCTCGTGTCGCAGTCGCGCGACCTCAAGGTGAGTGACGTCACTCAGCAGGGCCGCGGTTGCGCTAGTGTTGTAAAAGACTTGGAGTCTTTTAGTCTTCATTTCGAGAATTAAGTAAATTTTCAAGACTTGGGTCTAATAGTCTCACGAGTCCCAAGTTCTTTGAGTCTTTTGAGTCCTTGTGAGTCTTTTGAGTCCCATGAGTTCTTTGAGCCATTTGAGTCCTTGTGAGTCGTTTGAGTCCCATGAGTTCTTTGGGTCTTTTAAGTTATGAGTTTTTTGGGCCCTATGAGTTCTTTGAGCTGAACTGAGTCATGAGCTATTATGTTATCAATATTTAAGGAATAAAATCAGCTCAACATTATGTACATAATCCCATATGAACCGACTTCTGTCATAAAAAATAAACAAAAGAGAATCGGCAAAAATGTACGGGAGCTGGTGTAAGCACCGATAACAACCACACATAATATTATGTCATTAGATAGGTAATTTATTATAATACAATAACTAACTACTATGGCGGCTCATTTCAAATCACTGCGTGAAAAAAGTAATAGCGATGTTTCGTAGGACTAATTTGGACGCTAGATAACGGAACCCCTGCAAAATTAATCATTTCTAGTGGTCTTTGTTTGAATATTTGCAAATGTATGCATTCTGATGATAATACAATAACATGGGTAACATCGAGCTTGCCCGATTATAGACCTGGACGCTAGATGACGGAACTCTTGAATGGCTACTAGTATAGTATAGTATAGTAAAACCCTTGAGTGTGGGCTCATTAGAGGTGTCTTAACAACTACTGTTCATTGTACCTGATGACGAGGACCTGATAACTGACTTGGCCGCTAGATACCGCAACACTTGAATGTAGTAAAAAACCCCTCGAGTGTGGGCTCATTAGATGTGTCTTAACGATTCCAAATAAAATACACGCTTTAACGGCTGAATGTATTTGGATGATAAGATACTATTTATTTATCCCGTAGCACGTTCCCGTGCGCTAATTTCTGACATCCACGCGAGCGAAGCCGCGGGCAGAAGCTAATAACTAATAAAGATCAAATTCGCAAAACACGTATTCGCTTGTATGGAACTGACAGGCGTTAAGAATGCGTTTTTTTATGGAACTGACAGGCGACAGGAATGCATTCTCTTGTATGGAACTGGCAGGCGCCAGGAATGCATTCTGTTGTATAGAACTGACAGGTGCCAGGAATGCATTCTCTTGTATAGAACTGACAGGTGCCAGGAATGCATTCTCTTGTATAGAACTGACAGGTGCCAGGAATGCATTCTCTTGTATAGGACTGACAGGTGCCAGGAATGCATTCTCTTGTATAGAACTGACAGGTGCCAGGAATGCATTCTCTTGTATAGAACTGACAGGTGCCAGGAATGCATTCTCTTGTATAAAACTGACAGGTGCCAGGAATGCATTCTCTTGTATAGAACTGACAGGTGCCAGGAATGCATTCTCTTGTATAGAACTGACAGGTGCCAGGAATGCATTCTCTTGTATAAAACTGACAGGTGCCAGGAATGCATTCTCTTGTATAGAACTGACAGGTGCCAGGAATGCATTCTCTTGTATAGAACTGACAGGTGCCAGGAATGCATTCTCTTGTATAGGACTGACAGGTGCCAGGAATGCATTCTCTTGTATAGAACTGACAGGTGCCAGGAATGCATTCTCTTGTATAGAACTGACAGGTGCCAGGAATGCATTCTCTTGTATAAAACTGACAGGTGCCAGGAATGCATTCTCTTGTATAGAACTGACAGGTGCCAGGAATGCATTCTCTTGTATAGAACTGACAGGTGCCAGGAATGCATTCTCTTGCATGGAGCTGACAGGCGGCAGAAATGCATTCTATCGACGGCCGGGCTGTAATAACATTGCCCAAAAATTATTGCTGGTAAACGACTTTTATTTTTGGTGTGAAAAATTGCTGTTCATAGCAGCTGCAGCGTTTACTTTAACGCACGCTCAACATAGTGGTGCATGCAACGGTACTACGAGTCGTGGCGGTATTTTAAAGTTAATTAATATATAAAACTTATTTTCGTCAGAAAAAGTTGGAACTTTGACCTTCGATGTCTCCATAACCAGAAAGTTCCCAGGTATGATGGTCCAGTACAAAAAAATATCACAATGACGGGAAGAACAAGTGACTCTCGGCTTCGTTTAGCGTCTTTTTACACCCGTTATACTACAACATTATTACGTCACTACATGACACTCAGACGTAGCAATAGACAAGTCACTCAATAATAATAATAACTCTAACGGAACTCTTGAATAGCTACTAGTGAGCAGCGATGACATAAATCAAGCGTCATGTTATATTCAACCTGAAATAAAATGTAAGTTAAAACCTTCATGTTCTTTAAACCCTATAGATTCCCTACCCAAAGCCTCTATCTGATCTTTTGTCTGTAAGGAAACTTTATCTGCTTCAACTCATACTAAAAAAGCACACATCCCTCCCATATGATCCCTCTAGGCCTAGAAAGAGAAGGAGCTACTTAGTTGCTCCAACTGTCAAGGTTAGATCTACTTTCGCTAAAAGACAATACTCAAGACAATCGTCCTACCTATACAACTTGCTGAATAAAGAACTACGTATACACACCATGAAGCTCCGCGACTGTAAAAAAGCTGTAATCGAATGGCTTAAAACTAAAACCTACGACGATGTTGAGTCTTTTGTATCTACGCTTCAATGACCAAATTATTTGCTTGCGTGTTGTTGTGTACATGGTTAGTGGAAGAAGACTTATTATGCTTCTTCCGATCCCAAGACATTGTCGCAGGGCTAATCCACAACCTACCGCCTACACTTGAGCCTGCACTTACACCTAAACTTATACTGGCAGCGCCTTCCGGTCTCATCCGAGTGGATCCCGATCCCTTGGAGGTGTCGGGTCGGTGGTCTTCTGTGTCCTAACCCAGTGAACCCAGATATGGTCCACCTAAGTGCCAAACCTCATCCGGATTTGTTCAGCCGTTTTGGCGTGAGGGCGTGATAGGCAAACAAACACATAAATACCTAAAAATAAACACACTTTCGTATTTATATTCATATTGGGCAGCATATTAAAGGATACCATATATAACTAAATATGCTAATTATAACTCACACACTACAAACACTCACTCTTTACACTCTCACCCATACTCACACATAATCACACGTATACGCGCGACTTGGCCCTTTTCTATGCATAAAGCTCACTCATTTGCAAAATTCATTATTGTATAATTTTAAGTTACCCATTTACAAAATGTTTCTGCATGTTTACATTGTCTACATTCAATTGCATTAGATAAGTATAAGTGGAAGCGCGGAGTCTCCTAACACAAGCAATTCCTTGCTTAAAAGGTGATCTCCAACATTAGTGTGTCTAAATGTCTTTTGTAATTGAAATAAACAATTTTATTTATTTATTTATTTACCTTTTTTTAAACAAGCTTTTAATTAACTAAAAAGTACTAAATAAAACTTACATTAACATAAAACTTCAATATTTTCTTCAAAGCTTGCGGCTTATATTTAAGTGTAAGAAGGACGTTCACGCCTCAAGCTTTTAAGAAAATATTAAAGTTTTATGTTAACGTAAGTTTTATTTACTACTTTTTAGTCCATTAAAAGCTTGTTTTTAAAAAGGTTTTTATCTACATTTTGTTTTGCACTTCTTAGCATTTGAATTTCTTTAAATATCCATTATATCACCTTCTCTTGAAATATACTTGTAAAGACAAATCCAACGAACCCAAACGCGCCTTTACACAAGTCATGGTGTGAAGCCATCCGAGTTGCCCTATCCAAGTCATGCCACACTTTAGAACGGGCTATCAGTATAATTTAATGAATACTTTTACATTTTGTGCCTGTGCCCACTGAGGAGTTCTCTCGTATGGAACCAGTCCTGAGTGCAGCAGTCAGATCATGGTAAAATTTAGAACGAGCTATCATAATTGTATGCGTATATAAAATTTTGTGTCTCTGCTGTTGACCGTTTAAGAGTTCCCTCGACTGGACCCAATCCTGGGTGCAGCAGCCAGGTCATGGTGGACTTGAGAAGGAACTACCACAATTAAATGCGTACATTAAATGTCGTGTCTGCACCGTTGATCGTTAAGGAGATCGTTCGTCTGGAGCCAATCCTGGGTGTAGAATCACAGGTCATGCATGATAAAAATCCATTGTCTTCCAAACAATATCAACGTCTGAAATTTCAACTCCGTAGGATAAGTGAAAGTGGTTTTTTTTTAGCTTGCAAGATTTGTCCAAAACAAACATACATACATACAAACATTCCAAGTTAAATAAATAGTAAAAACAGCACATTGAAGGTTGATTTTTCTCTCTTCGTCTGCTTCTGAATTTTTCAGTTACAGCCCATAGCCTGGTAATCGGCAATAGGCTCGCCCCCTATTTCATGGAACTCGAACATTACTGGCGAAATATAGGTGTTGCAAAATTACTGAAACTGAAGCAAACCTCCAATTCTGCGTTTTCTAGCACGCAAGGTACAAACGAACGTTGATTTTGACGGACCTCTTCAATCAAAAGGTGACGCTGTAATTTTCTGTTTTGAAGTCCACGTCGACACAATACAATTGTTGTAATTTTCTTCCCATAATTAAGAGGAAACGCGGTCATGTGGTGGTTGGCGTTCATTCCATACTAACGTATTTTTCTGTTTTCTCCCTGGTTAATGATACTAGTCCATATTATATCGGCGTATTTTTATTTCAAAAATTAATGTTATTACGCCAAAAAACAAAACATAGGGTCATGGCAGTGGAAGATGTAAAACTGTTCATCTATTCTTCTTGTTTTTTTTTATAAAGACAAGATTTTTTATTCGGACTCGTTAAGACACATCTAATGAGCCCACACTCGAAGGGTTTACTAGTAGCCATTCAAGTTTTCCGTTATCTAGCAGCCAGGTCAGTTATCAGGTCCTCGTCATCAGGTACAATGAACAGTAGGTACTCGTTAAGACACATCTAATGAGCCAACACTTGACGGGTTTATTAGTACCTATTCAAGAGTACAGTTACCTAGCCTCCAAGTCAGTCATCAGGTAAAATAAACAGGACTCGCGTCCAGGTCTCGAGGGCACTTACCATAAGGTTCTGTTATCATCGGAATGCATACAAAGTCAAAGTTCTTATTTAGGATAAGTTTTGTCATTTCAGATTTTTGTCAATAACAAAACATAGTGTACGTATACCTACATATACGTACACTGTTTTGTTCATGACCAAAATCTTTCCGCGCTAAATGACAAAACTTATCCTAAAACAACGTTAACAATTTTGCGTACAATTTTTTTACAAATTTAAATTATTAGAATAACGTAACATTTCTCCTATATCAAACATTTTAGTATATATTGTAACATAACGACTAACCCTAGCGTTATATTTAGCTGGAGGGCTAATCGTAAGTCACGTTACTCAGTAAGAAAATAAAACACTTAAATTATAATACATAGACGAAAAAGAGATGCAATTTAGCAGCGTAGTGTAGCAGGAGGTTCAGAGGTCAGCAGCGTAGGGTAGCAGGAGCTTCAGAGGTCAGCAGCGTAGTGTAGCAAGAGGTTCCGATATTTATCGGAACCTCGGTTCATCCAGTCATTTGACTGGATGAACTTGAAATAATCACGTCGATGAGAAAGACTGCCGTGAAGTAGGTTGTCATGGAGTAGGCTTCATAAGAGGCTCGCTTTATGGTGCGGGAGGATTTAACATCCCGTCAAGGTTCCAGAGGTCGTGTAGATGGAGGGCTATTGAGCTGGTCGCCGGCGCTCACCGGGATGTACTATTGAGCTGGTCGTCGGCGCTCACCGAGATGTACTATTGAGCAGTAGCCGTACTATGACGTGTTAATACCATCATGGTTCCATTGCGAAAAAGGGATAGTGCTATCGGTCATATATAGCTCCGTCTCTTTTTCACGCTGGAACAATGGCGGCTTTAACACGTCATAGTACGGCCGCTGGTCGCCGGCGCTCACCGGGCTGTACTTTTGAGCTGTTCGTCGGTGCTCACCGGGAGAATAAAACTGCAAGATGTGGTTGTGATATGAGAGAAGGCTGTAGACTGATTTTATTTAGGGCTCAAAGCCCGTATTTGTACCAGACAGATATTTCTTATATTAAAAAGTAATTTAAGTTAATTATAATTGCTATAATTTTTATGAAACGTGATCGATTTGCATAAAAAAAGTTTTTGTGAATTGACCATTTTCCTGCTGACTGTACATTTTTTCAAAATCTGTGAATGCAAATCAAAATTTCTCAAAAAGTTAAAGAAAGTCTCTTAAGACCGTTTTCCTGTAGCTACAACGTTTAAGGTAGCTGCCCTTGCTGTCCCATCTCAAAATTCCAACCTGTATATACAAATATAATCACAGCATTTAACTACCTCTTAATGCACATATTTATCCACATAATTTGTGTTATTGTCTAGGTATTCATTAACTGAATAATGTGCCTTCTGCGCTAAGAAACTGTTTAAATGTTTTATTTTTTTATTAATTTAAATCGCGGTTCTCTCTAATGACTTCGGTATTTTGTTGCTAAACAAAGCCATAATATTTCGCATAGAGATTAGTAATGAACCGCCATAGTAATTATGTTCTATATTAAAATGCCTATCTAATGAATGACATACGTTTGGTTGTTATTGGTCGTGGGTCCATTTTGTCCGGTCCTCCTTTATTTATATACTAGATGACTTAGTCCCAAGTTCTTTTGAAAAGTCAGTCTTGAGTTATTTTAGATCAAATCAAATCAAAATCGTTTATTGCAATCCATAATGTACACTTACAGGTGGTAAATAAAAAATAATAGAAACAATTATAGACCTTGTCGGGCACAGCAAATTTTTTAATAAGTTGAGAGACGAAGAGCGCTTTTAATCAGACTCAGTCTCGACTTTGTTTAGATAAGACTCGAGTCTTCTTGTAAAAGACTTAAAATTCAAAAGGATATGAGCTCGGAATATTTTTATATCAGACTCGACTCTTCAAAAACAAAGTCAGAGTCGAATCATTTATTTCAAATAGGCACACAAAAGGCACTTTTGAACGGCAACATTTACAAGAAAATATAATTGTTTCTGGTTGCCCCTTCCAAAAGGTAGTTTCGTATGGACAAGAATGGGCAAGAAATTCCACCGTTACTCTTTTAAAATGTTTTACAATATTATATATACATTAATTATACAGGGTGTTTAGCAGAACGTTGAACATACGAAAATGGTGGATAGGTGGGGTCATCTACTACTTACTCAGCTCTAATTTATTTGGCCCTGGTATTTTTTTTTTAATGCAAGTTGAAATTAAGATTGAAGTATTTTTTTACATCTTTCTGTAAGTTTGAGGACTCATAACTTTTTTTCTAGGTAACATCTAAGTAAAGCAATAATTTTATAAGAATCTGCCAACAACAAAGATTAAAAAAAAAATTGCCTGTTTTACCCATTTTTGATAAAAATTACACTTTAAAGTTAAGAAAGTGGTGATACTAGAAGAAAGCAAAAAAAAATTTTTTTTAATATCCAGCGGGCCAGGGCCAAATAAATTAGGGCTAGATGACCCCACCTATCTACCATTATCGTCGGTTTTTTATTTTATTTATTTATTTATTTTGGTTAGCCAGCAATTGTTTCCACAATACATTTAGAATAATTTCCATAATAGTATATACATTTATAAGTGCAACAATCACTTACAGACTAACACAACATGCACCATAAAATGGTTTTACATAATAATACAAAGCCAAAAAGGATATTTACAATTAAACGTTCTGCCAAACACCCTGTATGTATGTGAGACGACCTAGACTAGAATAAAATTACTATACCATAATAGGTAAAAAGAATTATATATAAAGCAATGATTGGTAAATGAATTATGTAATAGATACATGGTGCTCATATATTTACAAATATTGAAAAGTAGATGATTTTTCTTAAATTTTTACAAGTTTGTTTGATTTTGTCTAGACTCTAGATTGTCCTATGGAGCAGGACCAGCATGTTTCCAAGCATTCTTATCTAGGATACAATCCTCTAATTTATAATATGCTTGTTTAAAAAGTGTACTTTTAATATGAGTTTAAAATTTTCTTTCATTTCATTGCAATATATGACAAGGTATTTTGTTGTAACATTTGACACAGTACTCCATAAAAGATTTATGTACTTACTTTAGGTAATCTGAAGAAATGGTTGATCTATTTTATCTTTATTTCTAGTATTAAAATTATGTCTTTCACTTATTTTATTATAAAGATGTGGATTTTTTCTTACATACATAATACTTTCATAAACAACTGAGTCTTCAAAGAGAATTCAAGTCTTATATTAAGACTTAGGACTCAAGTGTGTTACAACACTAGTCGGTGGTAACTCGTCTCACGCCCGTGTTTGTGTGCAGAGCATGGGCGCGGCAGCCCCGGGCGGGGGCGCGGGGGCCCAGGCCGGGGGCGCGGGGGCGGTCGGGGGCGCGGGCAACCCGGAGGAGGAGCGCCTGGGCGCCTTCTACTCGCAGGCTTGGGCGGGCGAGGGCGTGGCGCGCTACCTCACGGCGCGCGTGGCGCAGCGCCGGCGCGAGCTGGAGCTGGCGCTGGCGCCGCCCGCCGCGCCGGCGCCGCACGCGCCGCACGCGCCACACGCGCCCGCCGCGCCGCACGCGCACCTGGCGAGGCTGTAACCACCCACACAATAAACTCTTATTCTCAGTACTCTCGTTTTTCATTCGTGTGTTCGCGGATCTATTACACCTGTATTGACACTCGCTTTCGATTAATAATAATAATAATCTTTATTACACACAAGATTCATGAGCACAAGAGCAGATGTACAAAAAAAAACATGATATATCTACATACATCTACACAGGTCATGTAACCCTGTCTCCTAAACTAGGTAATCCTGTATCTTAGGAGACAGTGTCAGGCCATACAGGGCGGTTAGTCATGTAGGTATAGCAGCAGCCAGGGTGTTTAGCGCGAGGGTGGTTAAGAAATACATTTCATAATTTGTGTGCCGGTGTGTAAATGTGTTTGAGTGTGAGTGAGTGAACACAAGTGTTTGTGAGTGTATGAGTGAAGAATGTGAAATCTTATCCAGGAGTATTAACACGTCTTAACCCGAAAGGAATGTAATTGGTTTTATTTAGGTTTAGCGTCAGGCGGTTAGAGTTTAGCCAAGTCATTATTTTAGACATTGCAGCTTCCGTATTTGCCTTTACCATATCCCAGGTTGAACCACGGACTAAGAGTGCAGTATCGTCAGCGTAGGCGAAAATATTACAATTTGGAAGGTTGATATTACACAGATCGTTGACATAAGTTGGAATAGGGTTGGGCCTAGTATGCTTCCCTGGGGAACATCGTAGGATATGATTTCCTCATCACTCAGGTAAGTATCTATCTTGACGCACTGTTTTCGGTTTGTCAGGTAGCTTCGAAAGATATCTAGTGTAAAACCCCGCACACCTATGACTTCCAGTTTTGAGATGAGGTTGGGAACAGAAACTGTGTCAAATGCCGTTGAAAGGTCCAGAAAGATTCCGTGGCATTTCATTTTACTGTCCAAGTTTGCAGCAACCGATTTCGTGAATTCCAATACAGCATCTTCCGTTGACAGCCTTGGCCTGAAGACGTACTGGGTATCGGAGATAATATGGTAATTATGAAGGAAACGCCTTAGATGGTTGTTTAGAATCCTTTCTACGACCTTAGAAAGAGCCGGAAGTACGGTTGTGAGTGTAAGTTGGTGACGTAGTTTCTGTCCCCACCCTTGTATATTGGGTGAATAATAACCTTTTTAAAAGCATCAGGGAATACGCCTGTTCTGAGGGATAAGTTATATATGAAAGTTATGGGTGGGAACAAAACATGTCGAGATCATTTCAACAGCAGAGGTGACAAACCATCCCAGCCCACGGCACTCTTGTCGCGAAGCTGGAGGAAGAGGGACTCAACTTCAGATTCAGAAACATCGAACATACCAAGGGAATTACCCTGTGAGGGTTGGGGACTATTACGGTATGGGTGGGAATGGTGTGTAATTGACGTATTAGTAGCAAGATGCTGTGATGTGATTTTATCTGCTAGGTCGCTTCCTATGGAAGTAAAGAAGTGACACACTTCGTTAATTGGAGACGTGAACACTTTTCAATTCCAACAACTCGGAGGAGCTTGTCCGCGGTTTATGTCTGTTTGTGATAGTGTTAATTGTCTGCCACAGTTTACGGGGACAGTTTTTGCCTTCTTTTAACTCCTTTGTTTCATAAGCTGTTCTTAGTTTCCTAAGTAAACTGTTGCAGAAGTTGCAGTATCGAATGTAGGTAGTTTTTAGGATTATGTTATCTGGAGAGTTGTTGGCTTTAATATGCATTCTGTCTCGATTTTGTATGCATTTCAACAGTCCTGGAATGACCCAAGGTTTTATAACATGTTTTTTCCTAGGGACATTTACTTGAATTGAATGTGTAGAGACGACCGAAGTAACAGTGTCGATGAATATGGTTGTTGATGTGTTGACTTCGTCAGTGTTATACATTCCGGAAAAGTCTAAATTTTCTAAATCAGCAATTATGGCTTCATAATTTAAGCGAGACTTTGTGGGATAATTTGTGCGGTGGGTTGTAGTTAGCAATATTTAAGAGAGTAGGTTTGTGGTCTGTGATATGCGATTCTAGGATGAGAGAGGTAGATGGAAGGTTGGACTTAAGGAAGATGTGGTCTAAACATCGATCTAAGCGGGTAGGGACAAGATGGGTGGGCAGAAGTCCGTGAGAGGCATTCAGTGACAGGTATTCGAGCGTTCTGTCATTTCTGTTGGTTGGACTCAGGTCCAAGTTCATGTCACCCATAAGAGCGATGTTAGAATAGTGAGTGATACTATTATATAGACTATCCAGATTAGATAGAAAGGAGTTAAAGTTACTTTTAGAGTTAAGAGATGGTGAACGATATACTGCAACTACTGCCAAATCGTTGTTACCTATTTCACATAGCAGGCAATTACCTCCTTCAAATTCTGGTTCCCGCACAGAACTTTGCAAACCAAATCTGGTGTATATAATAAAGCCGTAATTTTGATTCCAGTTAGAGATGGTAGAATGAGCCTGAAACCCATCCAGAACAGGAAAACAGGGGACCTTACCGAGCCAGCATTCACTGAGAATCACAACGTCATAAGTGGTTTTAGTTTGATTTATTAGAAGCGGTATATCTTTTTCTTTTCTTTGCCTTTTTTTTTAAACTGACGGACGGACGGTATATGGTCAAAGTTTTTACTGACACTGCGGATATTTACATGAAGTAGATTAAAGTTACCACGAGTTGAAGGGATAACATTCCGTGGACAGTCTTCAGGTAGGCAGTTGAGGGAGGAACCTATACATGTAGATGCAAAAAGGCTTGTACTTAGATGGGGAGAGAGGAACGGAGTAGGAGCCTTATAGATACATAGAACTTTAAGTATGCAACGATGGAAAAGTGTTACGGTGTATATTGAGAGAAGTTTGTGTTTGTTGTTAGGTGAAGTAGTATGGATGAGTAAAATATGTAATCTAAAATTTAAGTGTAATGTTAAGAGAATTGTGTTTATGAGATATTGGAAAAGAACCAAAATGTTATACTCAAGAAGGTAAAATGGATGATCTAGTCATATAGATTCGAGCGCTTGAAGAGACTGATTAGAAACAATCAGAATGTGTTGTGCTTGTCCCCTTCCAGCTTCCTTAGGAAAATGTTGCCAAAGGAAACCCAGCAGAATTTTTGGGCCTGCCATGATGCAAATTCCCGGGCTTGATGGTAAAGTTTCCTTGCACTTAAAGGCAGCTGCTCGGCGATATGAATAGGTTGTGGCTTGCCAGGCATTCCAACGTGAGAGGTGTTAAGTTTCTGGTCTTTAGACCTGCCCTTATTGAATGATCGCACTGCCGATACGACAGTCTGCTTAGTACTCACGGCAACAAATTCGGCAATTATAGGGCACGGGGAGTTGGTATTAGAAGGTTTTCCGGGTAGGCGGTACACGTCTCGAATATTGGAGTCACTGATAGGAGTTCCCAAAGCCTCGCTAATTTTGATTACTGTCCTTGAGAGACTGGCACAGGTTTCGGAGTCGGCAATATGCACATTACTGATTTCGACGCCAGATGAGCGTGATTTGATCTGTTGGTCGATAATCTTTTTTTCTAGGTGGCCAATGTGTCTTTGCTGGGCATCTCGTGTTTTTTTTTAGTTCTTCTATCTCATTCGTCATATCTTCAAACTTAGTGTTGAGGAAAGTCATGGATAGAATAAACCCTTCGTTGAAATTTTGAATTACGACGTTGGTTGCCCGAATGGCCAAGTTTTGGAACTTTATTTCTGCTACGTCGGATATAAGTTTAGTCATTAGGGCAGTCTGTTCCGCTAATGATTTCGAGATGCAGAGGTACTGTTCATTAACTTGGGGGTATAGTAGCTAGGACCGTGTTGCGGAGAGTCAGCATTGCGCGGGCGTTTGCACTCATCGATAGAGCGGAGTTAGTATGTCAGGCTCTGATTGCGTCTGAGTGTGGCTCAGACTTACTGGTCGACAGACTTGTACGATCAGAAAAATAAACTGTTTATCAAATTGACACACTACGTCACTATCTCTGCGTATTAAAGCCATTTCATACACATTTCAAAGAATGACAGTTGTGATTTGAATATACGGACAATTTAAGAGGGCGCACAGTGGAACGAATGTATGGGAAAAGTTGGACACTGGCGTTTCCGAGAAAAAAAGTCTAATTTTGAAAAACTAATGATACCATCGTATTTAGTTATCAAATGCCTTCAAAACTTGTGCTGACAAACTTTCTGTATCTCGTATTTCAGGAGTTATTTGAGAAAATATGATATTAACTATGAAAATGACTATCGAGCTCTGCCACCTGATTCCGGCCTCGTTTCAAGTTGTGGTATTTACTATCATAATAATAATGTAATGTAATAATTACTATCATAATACGCATGGCAAAAGCTACATTTACTGCTAAGACACATGGTGCGCCAAACGTGCACCTTCTGACTTATAGTACAGGGTTATGTATTTTTTTACTGAATCGAGCTCTGCCTCCTGAATCTAGTCCTGTTTCAAGTTATAGTCTTTACTATCATAATACACATACCAAGAGCTGCATTTAGTGCTAAGTCACGCTGCGCCAAACGTATACCTTCTGATATGTGGGGTGATTTAATATGCACGGTGACATTTGAATCACAGTTTTGCTAGAACAAACGTTGTTCAGACCATTGTCTACTACCATTCTACAGCATCAAATATAATATTAAAACAAACTAAACTAGGTGTCTCAAATTAGTCTTATATTACTCAAACGTGTTCAAACATTAACCGTAACATCAAAGTACTTATCGCGGTAGCGATACGGCATTCGAAAGAGTTATGAGGAGTCCACGTGGACAACAAGGATGTCCGGCCAATGCGGGCCGAAATGCAAATAAATCATTAGCCAATGACATGCAATCGCGCGAAGTACGGCTCCACCCATTTCTTTTGTTGACTGCCGCGGAACGTTTGAGTCGCCCGGGCGGTAGCCAGTCTACCGAAATCTCTCGAGCGAGCGACGCATATGCATCCGATGTATTTAGGCACGCATCGCGCGTTTTTTGTGAAAATGAGTTCTAACTATTCGAATGTGGAGTGGTTAAATATGGTGCGCTTTTACGCAATTGCTGGTGACAATCTGGCGGAAGGTAGGCGCATATACTCTCAACCAGATCATTTAGCGGCGCTGCGCAGGGGAGGGATCTTGAACCGGCAGATTCCCACACCTGCTACAATACTGGCAGCTACACAGCGGCTACTGGATCACGGCCAATTAAATTCGCTATAAAATAATCAGCTATAATTTCTGACGGTCCTAAGCCCGATAAGTATGAAGGGAAAATTGGAGTCAATGTTGCCTTGATGCCCACGGAGCTAATTGATTTTGTGGTAAGTTTTTGTCTTGTTCCTGTAATATCCCAATATATAAATAATACCCGATAATGTCACGTTAGATAAACTAGGTACCCGTACCTACAGGAAAGAATTAAAACCATGTCTGATAGTACCTACCGCAAGTTCGTCCCTAGAACAAAATGATAAAATTAGAGGTCAGCCACCTCGCAGCGACGTCGCGCGTCGGTGCGGTGCGTCGCGTCGTGCAATTGTGCATAGGCAGAAAATACATAACAAAGTTTACCATAGCTAAAGCCATAAAAATCTGTTTTAAAGTAGCCACATATGAGTGATAAAATACCTACCGAAATAAACTTTTAACTTTAGTATTTTCTAGTAAGACGTACAAAAATAAGTTCTTACTAAATTTCGTTTATGGAGTGTACATTAATAAATTTCCCTGTAAACAATGCTGTGTCCCGTGCGTGAGCCGCGCGCCGCGCTGCAAAGTACTTTCAGACGCGAGCGCCGCAGTGTCTGTGTCGTAGGGAGTAACGATAATCCCGACTTTTTAACTTTGTCTTATTTGTGTTTTTTCGAAAACTAATGACGTATTTGTTTTTATTGGATGCTATAGAATGGTGGCAGACCATGGTCTCAACAACGTTTGTAGAACAAACTTTTTTGAGACCATGGTCTATCACAATGCATATGGTGAAATGGCACTGACGGTGGCTTCACCATCAGCTCCAGTTCTTTTTCAGGAGAACTCCTCAATAATTAACGCATCGGAAAAAGGAATATTTTGTAAAGGCTACAATTTTAATGCTCACCAAAATAATTTTTAGACCCTAAGACTAAGTACCAAGTAAAATATGTTAACTTTAAATAAAATAAACCCACTCTATACTAATCCCCACGCCCACTCTGTACTAATAAATTGAATACTAAACCTGGCATCCCAGTGAGTGTCGGCGGTGTTTCTAGCCCTGAAGACATTGCCAATATTTTTAAGGAACAATTTCAAGTAAAGTCATCCTTAGGACCAGCATGCGGACGGTTTGACGCTGAGACTCAGGGGATGAATATTTCAATTTTAATACTTGCTAAGGATATTGATCGTACTATTATGGGTATGAAGGGAGGAAAGTCACCGGGGTATGACGCTCTCAGCGTGTAACACCTCAAGCATGCTGGTTTCCACCTTCCTAGAGTACTTGCAATGTTATGTAATTTGTGCATAAATCACTAACACCTACCCCCTGCCCTGATGAAGACTCTGGTGGTACCGATTGCCAAGAGTAAAACGGTGGATGTGTCTGAAAATTTTTACTACAGACCCATTTCGCTAGCCACGATTGTAGCGAAGGTATTTGACAGTGTGCTTAACTCATATTTAACGAAGCATGTTAAGTTACATGACGCTCAGTTCGGCTTCCGTCCTGGCTTGTCGACTGAGACTGCTATTCTTAGCCTTAAGCACACTGTGAAATATTACACTGACAGACAGACCCCGGTTTATGCTTGCTTTCTAGACCTCTCGAAAACTGTTGACCTAGTGTCTTATGATATGTTATGGCAGAAGCTAAAAGAAACGGGCCTACCGCCAGAGTTGACATCACTTTTTAGGTATTGGTACCTTAATCAGAAGAATAATGTAAAGTGGGCGGGTGAATTGTCGAGTGAATACAAGCTGGAATGCGGAGTGAGGCAGGGGGGGTTAAGCTCGCCCTTGCTTTTTAACATATACGTTAATGCGCTGATCGAGGAACTCGGTCAAATGCCCGTAGGGTGCTATGTGGATGGTGTCAGTGTGAACAACCTTAGCTATGCCGATGATATGGTGCTGCGGGCTCCCTCGATTTGTGCATTGCGGAAGTTGCTTGCCGTATGTGAAAAGTACGCGGCCACACACGGTTTGAGTTATAATGTTAAGAAGTCAGAGTGCATGATCTTCAAGGCGGGTACAAAGTGCCCCACTGTTGTTCCACCAGTGTTACTCAATGGTATTCCTCTTAATCGAGTATACCAATTCAAGTATCTTGGGCATGTGGTTACCGAAAGTCTTGGAGATGATGTAGACATGGAGAGGGAGCACAGGGCATTGTCAGTCCGGGCGAACATGCTGGCCCGCAGGTTCGCTCGATGTACAGACGCGGTGAAAGTAACTTTATTCAAAGCGTATTGTACATCTCTGTACTCAGTGAGCCTGTGGTTCAGATATACCCAAAGGGCTTACAATTCCCTGCGCATCCAGTTTAACAATGCCTACAGGGCGCTGTTACATCTGCCGCGCTTCTGCAGTGCGTCAACAATTTTCGCTGAGTCGCGCACAGACGGCTTTGATGCCATTTGGCGCAAAAAGACAGCCTCACTGCTAAACAGATTGCGGGGGAGCAGTAACAGCATCCTGAAGGTCATAGGCAATAAGTTAGACAGTCCACTGGTGTAGAGCCTCATCCAGAGGACTAAGTCAGTCTCTCATAGTTATTAGGTACTAACATAGTTTTTAAGTTCATACTAACAATATAAATGTAATTTAAAAGTGAATGGATCAATGGTTGTCTGAATAAATTAAATTAAATTATTATTATTTCCTTTATTTCATATATATATACATATAAATTATATTTTTAAATATTAGAATATAAAAACATTTAAAAATATAAAAAATAGTGGCCCACCGGTATCGGGAACAGGGTCCAAGCTACCGGCGGTCAGGGCTCCAGAGAGAGAAACCTCCTAACAATGCGGGCCGTGTCCAAAAGTACTGCCTTTCTGAATCAAGCCCTAGATCCAGCTACCCAACGAGAGCCTCCTTAGGTGTTGGTCGAGGCTCTTGGCTATTAATCCATTGGCTGTCACGACTATCGGTACAATGATCGCTGAGTCCACATCCCACATGTCGACAACCTCGCGAGCCAAGTCAAGATATTTGATTTGTTTATCTTTCTCGGCTTTCACGAGGTTCCCGTCATGTGGGACCGTTATGTCAACAATCATTGCACGCCGCTCTAATCGATCCACCACCACTATATCAGGCTTATTGGCAACAATAGTCCTGTCAGTGATGATGGATCGATCCCAGTACAATGTGATATTTCCATTTTCGAGAACTGGGTCGGGCACATACCTGTAGTACGGCACTTCCGATTCTACAAGGCTGTATTTGAGAGCAAGTTGCTGATGGATAATCCTGGCTACAAGGTTGTGTCTATGCAAGTATTCTTCGTTAGCTAGACTAGAACATCCGGAGATAATGTGTCTGATTGATTCACCTGGACGGTGGCATGCCCGACAAATGTCAACCGTGCCGTCTTTCACAATAAATCTCCGGTAGTTGTTTGTCATCATAACTTCGTCCATAATTGCACAGACAAAACCTTCGGTTTCTCCAAAGAGATCACCGAAACGCAGCCAGGCTACGGACGCTAGTTGATCTATATCGGGTCCATGTAGGGCCCGAAAAAAGCGTCCGTGAAGCTCCTTACTCTGCCATACTTCCATGCGATCATTAGTGTCAAGCACTACTGGCTTGCGCCAGTTCTCTTTAGCCAAGGAGAGCGGGGTGAGGCCCTTGTCCACTTTGACCACATCTCGATGCATCCCCACGTCGGCCTCTAAGAAATATTCCCTGAGACTGCATATCTCGCGATTGTGGAGGATTTTAGCATTTAAAAAGCCTCGACCTCCACATTTTCGCGGGATATACAGCCTCATTACCGATGACCGTGGCTGATGCATTCGATTTGCAGTCAGCAGTGTACGGACCTTCCTATCCAGGGCGTCGAGTTCGGTCTGAGTCCATTTGAGTATGCCAAAAGAGTACATCAAAACCGGCATGACCCAACCGTTAAAGGCGCGTACCTTGTTTCCGCCTGATAGAAGACTATTAAATACTTTTTTCAGGCGGCCAAAGAAGCGTTCCTTTAACGATTGCTTCATGTCAGTACCATTGATGCCCAATGCTTCCGATATACCCAAATACTTATAGGTTTCGGATGCAGAGAGGGTTCTAAGGTTTATAGAATCCGAGAGTTGGGTTCCGACGGATTCCACAATCTCCCCTCGCTTTACATGCATGACCGCACATTTGTCCACACCAAATTCCATTCTGATGGCACTACTGAACGTTTCAGTTACTTTCAGTAGCTCCATCAGTTGCAAATTGTTGGAGGCAAAGAGTTTTAGGTCATCCATGTAAAGGAGGTGAGATATAACCTGACCACCTCTCCTCAGCCGATAGCCTAGACCTGAATCTTCCAGCAGTGTGCTTAGAGGATTCAAGGCTAAGCAGAACCAAAGCGGACTCAAACTATCACCCTGAAATATGCCTCGCTCGATCCTTATTGGTTCGCTATTCCTCTGGATATTTCGACATCCTGGGTAGTGAAGGACCGTTCTCCATTGCCCCATACATGACATCAGGAAGGTGCGCAGAGTTGCATCTACTTTATACAACTCCAGCACCCTCATAAGCCATGTATGTGGCACCGAGTCATAGGCCTTCTTGTAATGTATCCAACATGTCGAGAGATCCTTTCGGGAACGACGAACTTGTTGGCTAATGGCCATATCAATGAGGAGTAGCTCCTTAGTACCAGGGGACCCGTTCCTACATCCATTTTGAGAAGGAGACATGATAAAGTTGGTGTCTATATGTTTGTTAATTTTAGCTCTCAAAATGGATGTAAGAACTTTATAGACCGTCGGTAAACACGTGATCGGTCTATAATTTTTGGGTTCCGCAGTGCTACCTGATTTATGGAGCAGGTGGGTAACTCCTGTTGTTAGGAACTGGAGTAGCGAACCAGACTCCAAAGCAGTCTGGTACTGAGCCGCCAAGCGAGCGTGCGACCCAACGAACCATTTGATCCAAAAGTTTTGCAGTCCGTCCGGCCCTGGAGACTTCCAGTTAGGCAGCGGACGGACTGCACGAGTTACATCTTGGGGGCAGATGGTAATAGCCCCCATTTCTGGTATTGGATCGCAAGCTCGCTCAACTCTCCGAGCCCAATCGCCTTCGGTGTGACTGACAGGCACCGACCAGATATTGCGCCAGAAAGAACACATGGCATTATTATTATTATTATTATTATACCGAGGTGCCTAAAGAACAACGTTTTAAGTTCCAAAATAATTATAAACTCATCAGAATAATTGTACGTGTTGTATTTATATTCTTTTTGCCTACCAAAATGGATGAATGCTCACCAAATCTTGTTTAAGTTACTCACAAAAATAAGTTTGCTTCAAAATTAATGTAAAGGTGGGATAGGATGCAAGAACGAGCGAAGCGAGCTCGGGACTTGGGGCACCCCGACTCGGACAGATTAGGTTAGAAGGGGATAGCGGGGTCTTTTTAAACCACCCAGAAGTAGGAGCCTCGCCTCCGTCGACTACGCCTTATAAATAATTTGATGAGCATTTATCCATTCTGGTGGACACAATTTGTTGAGTATTTCGTTTTTTTTTTTTTGTAGTAAAATAGGTACTTTTCTGGTAGGCGTTTAAACACAAGCCTTTTGTAAAAGGTGATGAGCAGTTGACATTAGGCTATTGTAACTTCGATAAATTAATAACTGAATCACTAAAAAGTGAAAAATATTTTTTTTTTACAAAAGAAACAACCAACTTCAAAAAAAGACACTACATAGTGAAAAATAACATTAATTTCGGAAATCGGTGGCAAAAAACTAAAATACAGATCCAAGGACACCGACTTCCGAAATTAAAGTTATTTTTCACTATTTAGTGTCTTTTTTTGAAGTTGGTTGTTTTTTATTTTTGTAAAATAGTTTTTATTATTGCTGCCACAATCGAGTAGAATATCCTGTAGTCTTATTTTATTATTATAACGTAAACCCAAGTGTTTTCGGAATTCGTGTGTTGATTTTTAATCGTAGATATTAGGTACATAGACACGTCCATCAAATGTTATTGTCAAAATGACATTTCGCATATTACTTATCAACCATATTTTTGTTGTGTTGCTCTCCTTGACAATGTTAATTTGAATTTACATTGAAACGAAATAAAACAATAGAAAATTAACATTAATTCAGATTCGGAATCTATATTTGCTATATCATTGCGGATTTGGCGCTGTCGGTTCGCTGTAACATGTTGGCACGTAGGTTTTCACGCTGTACTGAACAAGTAAAGGTGATCTTATTTAAAGCCTATTGTCAGTCTTTTTATACGTGCAGCCTATGGGCCAACTATGTGCAGCGAGCATACAGTGCCATGCGCGTACAGTACAACAAAACGTTTAGGGTGCTGTTAGGGCTGCCGCGGTTTTGCAGCGCTTCTACTATGTTCGCGCAGGCGCAAACCGATGACTTTTATGCTATTATTAGGAAGCAGAGCGCCTCGCTACTAAGTCGGTTCCGACGCAGCACTAACAGTATCCTGAGCGTATTGTCCGAGCGGTGGGACTCGGTGGTGTTGGAGAGGTGGATGCACCTGGATGCCAGTTCGTCACCATTTATTAAGTGATTATTGTTTTATCATTATAATAATAGGTCTTTACCTATGAAATTGCCGTTTTGTATGAAAAAATTTAAACGAATTTTTTTCATGAATTTTTTATTTGTATTAATCGAAGTAATCACCCATGCAATCAATGCATCTTTGCCATCGCAGTGGCAGTTTATTGATGCCCTTCTTAAAGAAATCAGCTGGACGGGAGGCAACAAATTCTTCAAAGGCATTTTGTACTGCCTCTCGGGTATTAAATTTTTTTCCCGCCAAGAAGTTATCCAAATTCTGGAAAAAGTAGTAGTCTGTAGGCGCAAGGTCTGGTGAGTAGGGCGGATGACGGAGAGCTTCCAACCCCAGTTCTTGCAACTTGGAGACCGTCTGCTGTGCAGTATGAGGTCGCGCGTTGTCGTGCAGGAGCAGCGGAGACGAGCGATTGACCAATGCTGGTTGGAGATGCGCCAGCTTCTCCATCATTGTGTTCAGTTCTTCACAGTACACATCTGCAGTAATGCTCACCCCGTTTGGTAAGAAGCTGTGATGAATCACACCGGCGCTAGACCACCAAACAGTGACCATCACTTTTCTAGGGGTAAGTTTTCGTTTAGGGCATTGTTTAGGTGCTGAACCAGGATCCAACCAACTTGCTGAGCGCTTACGGTTATCAAACAGAATCCATTTTTCATCGCAGGTAACAATGCGGTTCAAAATTCCTTCATTTGTGTGTCTGTTGAGCAGTGCAAGGCACGTCTCGACGCGTACTTCGCGCTGGCGATCATTGAGTTCGTGGGGCACCCATTTGTCAAGCTTTTTTACCTTGCCAATTTGACGCAAATGGACCAATATTGTTTTGACGCTAACGTCGAAAGCTGCTGCTAATTCAGCCGTAGATTGTGTATCATCAGCTTCCACAATCGCCTTTAATTCGTCATTGTCGACCAAAGTCTTCGGACGACCGCGAGGTTCATTTTTCAGGTCGAAATTTCCAGAACGGAAGCGAGCAAACCAATAACAGGTGGTGCGTTGGTTTGTAGAGTTAGCTCCGTAAACGTCGTTGATGTTGCGTGCCGCTTGTGCCGCGTTGCTGCCACGACGGTACTCATATTCCATAATTACTCGAATTTTTAACGTATCCATGATGACGAAAAAGATTGAAATGCGATGAAAATGTAACACTAATCAATAAAGAAATGACTACTTTTAGAAAAAAAAATCCATGTTTTTAAAATAAAATTAATTTGAAATTAGAATTCATAGCCAAACAAAAATTATTTTGATTTGAAATGGCCAGTACTGCAGAACGGCAATTTCATAGGTAAAGACCTAATATATTTAATCGAATAAATTTTGACCTAATAACTAAAGTTTTAATTTTAATGTGTAATATTTAGAATTTTTATATAATTTGTTTTAATTTGAATGCAACGTTTTCATATTTTTTATATTTCTATGTAGTTTGTATTTTGTTTTGCTTAATATGGGAATAATTTCCTGAAATAAAATTATTATCTCCTTTATTTCGTATATATATACATATATAAATTATATTTTTAAACATTAGAATATAAAAATATAAAAACATTTAAAAATATAAAAAATAGTGGCCCACCGGTATCGGGAACAGGGTCCAAGCTACCGGCGGTCAGGGCTCCAGAGAGAGAAACCTCCTAACAATGCGGGCCGTGTCCAAAAGTACTGCCTTTCTGAATCAAGCCCTTGATCCAGCTACCCAACGAGAGCCTCCTTAGGTGTTGGTCGAGGCTCTTGGCTATTAATCCATTGGCTGTCACGACTATCGGTACAATGATCGCTGAGTCCACATCCCACATGTCGACAACCTCGCGAGCCAAGTCAAGATATTTGATTTGTTTATCTTTCTCGGCTTTCACGAGGTTCCCGTCATGTGGGATCGTTATGTCAACAATCATTGCACGCCGCTCTAATCGATCCACCACCACTATATCAGGCTTATTGGCAACAATAGTCCTGTCAGTGATGATGGATCGATCCCAGTACAATGTGATATTTCCATTTTCGAGAACTGGGTCGGGCACATACCTGTAGTACGGCACTTCCGATTCTACAAGGCTGTATTTGAGAGCAAGTTGCTGATGGATAATCCTGGCTACAAGGTTGTGTCTATGCAAGTATTCTTCGTTAGCTAGACTAGAACATCCGGAGATAATGTGTCTGATTGATTAACCTGGACGGTGGCATGCCCGACAAATGTCAACCGTGCCATCTTTCACAATACATCTCCGGTAGTTGTTTGTCATCATAACTTCGTCCATAATAGCACAGACAAAACCTTCGGTTTCTCCAAAGAGATCACCGAAACGCAGCCAGGCTACGGACGCTAGTTGATCTATATCGGGTCCATGTAGGGCCCGAAAAAAGCGTCCGTGAAGCTCCTTACTCTGCCATACTTCCATGCGATCATTAGTGTCAAGCACTACTGGCTTGCGCCAGTTCTCTTTAGCCAAGGAGAGCGGGGTGAGGCCCTTGTCCACTTTGACCACATCTCGATGCATCCCCACGTCGGCCTCTAAGAAATATTCCCTGAGACTGCATATCTCGCGATTGTGGAGGATTTTAGCATTTAAAAAGCCTCGACCTCCACATTTTCGCGGGATATACAGCCTCATTACCGATGACCGTGGCTGATGCATTCGATTTGCAGTCAGCAGTGTACGGACCTTCCTATCCAGGGCGTCGAGTTCGGTCTGAGTCCATTTGAGTATGCCAAAAGAGTACATCAAAACCGGCATGACCCAACCGTTAAAGGCGCGTACCTTGTTTCCGCCTGATAGAAGACTATTAAATACTTTTTTCAGGCGGCCAAAGAAGCGTTCCTTTAATGATTGCTTCATGTCAGTATCATTGATGCCCAATGCTTCCGGCATACCCAAATACTTATAGGTTTCGGATGCAGAGAGGGTTCTAAGGGTTATAGAATCCGCGAGTTGGGTTCCGACGGATTCCACAATCTCCCCTCGCTTTACATGCATGACCGCACATTTGTCTACACCAAATTCCATTCTGATGGCGCTAATGAAAATTTCAGTTACTTTCAGTAGCTCCATCAGTTGCAAATTGTTGGAGGCAAAGAGTTTTAGGTCATCCATGTAAAGGAGGTGAGATATAACCTGACCACCTCTCCTCAGCCGATAGCCTAGACCTGAATCTTCCAGCAGTGTGCTTAGAGGATTCAAGGCTAAGCAGAACCAAAGCGGACTCAAACTATCACCCTGAAATATGCCTCGCTCGATCCTTATTGGTTCGCTATTCCTCTGGATATTTCGACATCCTGGATAGTGAAGGACCGTTCTCCATTGCCCCATACATGACATCAGGAAGGTGCGCAGAGTTGCATCTACTTTATACAACTCCAGCACCCTCATAAGCCATGTATGTGGCACCGAGTCATAGGCCTTCTTGTAATCTATCCAACATGTCGAGAGATTCTTTCGGGAACGACGAACTTGTTGGCTAATGGCCATATCAATGAGGAGTAGCTCCTTAGTACCACGGGACCCGTTCCTACATCCATTTTGAGAAGGAGACATGATAGAGTTGGTGTCTATATGTTTGTTGATTTTAGCTCTCAAAATGGATGTAAGAACTTTATAGACCGTCGGTAAACACGTGATCGGTCTATAATTTTTGGGTTCCGCAGTGCTACCTGATTTATGGAGCAGGTGGGCAATTCCTGTTGTTAGGAACTGGGGTAGCGAACCAGACTCCAAAGCAGTCTGGTACTGAGCCGCCAAGCGAGCGTGCGACCCAACGAACCATTTGATCCAAAAGTTTTGCAGTCCGTCCGGCCCTGGAGACTTACAGTTAGGCAGCGGACGGACTGCACGAGTTACATCTTGGGGGCAGATGGTAATAGCCCCCATTTCTGGTATTGGATCGCAAGCTCGCTCAACTTTCCAAGCCCAATCGCCTTCGGTGTGACTGACAGGCACCGACCAGATATTGCGCCAGAAAGAACACATGGCATCATCAACTGGTAGGCACGTGTAAGCCACATCTTGATCCGGTCGCTCCCAACCCCTATAAACCCACCTTTGATCGCGTTGGAAGGTGCGATTCTGAGTGTATCGCTCCACTCGCCGCTTATACCTACGAACACGGTTCGCCCATGCATACACTTTCTGCTTCAGGAAGTCGATGCGCTCTGTGACACAGGACATATAATCCTGAGGGTTGATATCAGTCCCTGCGAACGCGCGTCTCACAAAGCGCATCACTCTAGGGCGAGTATTGCCCTCCCTGAAGCAGATTAGTTTGCCGATGAGCGCTCTGGCCCCACCAATACGGCGTTCAATTGGGTCCGGACCCGTGCTTCACCTAGGTTCTCCACCTGGGTGAAGCACGGGGACCATAAGGTCCCGTGCTCCAACTGATGATCAGTACAGTCAAGTAATTAAGAAAAATACATAATTTAATATATGATCAATAGGATTTATTGTTTCCAATAAATGGCCCAAAGAAATTTCATTATTAATTAATTTCAGTTGTGAATCTAAAATAAAATGGTCTTTTTCACAGTATTCTTTGCGGCGTTTAGTTGGTGGTAGGTCTAAAGAATCGGCAATTTATTTAGGGTAACAAATAGTTTTTTGAACTCTTTATTGTGTTTAGAATTCCAACTCTCCGCTACGTTGTTTGTACGGTGCCTCTCGTTGAACACACACCATTCATTTACATTTTTATAATATATTTTTTTTTCAAAATTTTGAATAAATTCCCGGATCTTCGCATTTTGAAAAGTTTTACTCTCTTACAAAATATACTGCCATCCTTCTGCACAATACGATCATGGGGCAATAGAGGCAAGCTGGAACATAGACCTACAATGTGCGTGTAAATTTTATTTTTGATGCCAATATTTTTGGATTTCTTCCATATATTCTGTGTAAAATGAAAATAACACCTTTTTATTATAATATCTGGAAAAAAATGTTTTAAAGCATTTGTTGGTCCTGGTTCAAAATCTGCGTGTATTTTTTTGGGTTTCCAGTTCTTAATACTGTGTATTATAAGGGCAAATAGAGCACAATATGACTTCTCTGTTTTATTGCTCATCAAAGCGTAAATCAAAGGCTCAGTCTTTGTAAAAGTACTATTACTTCCATCACCACCATGCAATACAACTAATTGATAAAATGGCTTTGGAGCACTATAAAACGTTCCATCAAAGAAATATTCTTCAATGACCTCCGTCTTTTTTCGTGCTTCCTTAGAACAAAACACAATTATTCTCGTCTGTTCAGAGTCATTTGTATAATCGGCTAATAACAAATGGAGACATTTTCCGGGGACCTCAACCTCCCAGATATCTTTAAACAATGTCTTGCTTGACTGAAAACCTTCTTTTCTTTTCGTATTCATAATATGTTTTTTGCTCGAAAAAGAAGGAACTGGGGTAACTAAATTGAGACCTTTACGGTACAGCGGTTCTACGGCCTTTTTATAAATTCTAGTTAAAGGTTCATTGGACGGGATTGCAAGCTTCTTCTTCTTCTTCTTCTTCTTTTTCTTCTTCTTCTTCTTCTTCTTCGTTCAATTCTGCACTGCCAAGCTGGTACGGCTGGTTTCGGTCGTGTAGCTCTAGAATCAGTAGCAAATTTGACGTGAGCTACACGACATGCCGCTACAGCCGCGCAGTACAGAATCGAATGAGTATCGGTGAGGTCTACGATTTGATAACTGCGCATCCAGGACTGCCACCAGCGCCCTATTTTTATTATGCATGGGCAAACGAGGTAAGCGGGGTCTAAGTTCGGGCGATATGAACCGATATTCTCGAATCGCATCCTCCAAAGCACTCCTCAATTCCTCATTGCACTGGGTACTTACGTTTGTAGCCCTGTCATCACTCTCCTCGTCTATTTGATTCGTGTTAGACTGTGGTAATACTACAACAGTCTGAGACAAGGGGGCGATGACATGACTACTCTGCATTTCATTTCGCAGGCGGTCAAGTACAGTGTCATCCAACATATGATTACGTTGGATGACCCGCACCTGATCCGACAGTCGTTGTGCCGAAACGTTGATAGCTGGCTCAAGCACCTGAAAAAGAGAGAGCATCCGGACACGGTACGCGGTCAGATTGTTTCCTCCCTCTGTAGCCCCATAGTATGAGCGCATGACATTTTCATTGATGGATCGTGTCCATCTCATGCGCTGCACACTTCCGCCGGGAGCTGGGACCCTGTCAGAGGCCAGTGGGCCTCGATGTCCTAAGCCGTCCGGCGGCCGGTGTCCTCCACGTCGACGAACAGGTGGTGGCGTCGTGGGCGGGGAGAAATACTCGTCGCTCGAGCTCGACGCAACTACCGCAGCCGGTGTCGTCACAGCGCTCACAGTGAGGCTGGGTACCGGCGGCGGCGAGGCGGAGCTGAGCGAAGAGTCCGGAGGTGGTGGGCGTGCTCGTAGTGCGGCCGATCTTGTCAACATACTCGTATCTTCATTTTTCTATTTTGTTATTGTGATTGTTTTATCGGAGGTGACAACTGTCATGTCACCTCCGATTCGGCAGTTTTTTATCAAATCTATTACATTATGGTGAATATTATATACTTTTTTGGTTTAAAACTGATTTTCGGGTTTTATATTTGGTTTAAAATGGAAAACTATTGCAAAAATGGGTAAAATTTATTTTCACTATTGATATTAACAAGAATTGAAAAATCAGACGTTTTGTTGACACGGTGTTGCCATATTATAAAAAATTATTATTATTGTTATTATTATTATTGGCATCAACAAATTGGCTGTCATACATTTCGGAATCCGTTAGATCATAAAATTCTGTAAAAGAAGATTCTTTTACGAACTGATTTATTGTTGGATGAATGCTTGTAAGCAGCGGATGAGATGATAATAAAAGATTGTCAAACTCAAAGCGTTTATTTCAAATAAACCAATGAGGGCTATCGCGCTTGAGTTCGCCGCTAGAGGCGCTAGTGTAGAGTAAGGTCTATACACACCAAGAGACACACGAGACACCCTGGGCGTCGGGAGTTAATAGCCAATTCCCGGCCACGGTAGGGGCGGGCTTGCGGACGGCGAGCAATGTGTAGCTCGCCGTCCGGTAAGGATCAAGTCCGGGTCGACGCGACGGCGCGTTGTGTTCCACGCGCGCCTTAAAGAGATGTCAGCGCTAATTGACGCGGTCCGATGACCCTGGCGCACAGGCAACTGAAGGAACACGGGTGGGTTTTAGTCAGTAAAAGTCTGACACACTTCTCCCGCTCCGCCCAGAGCGGGAGAAGTTATTTGATGATTTCCGAAGCAACAAAAAAAAAAAAAAGAGCGTTGTGGGATTATGAGCTGCATTAAACCTATTACAATCTTACCTGTCTAATCGCACTCAAATCACAACGCTTCATAGGCTATGTGCGGGCTCGAAAGTTGAAAGAACATAAGTACCTACTTACACCTCTGCCTTACCCTTCGGGGAATACAGGCGTGATGTTATGTTATTATTAAATAATTAATTTCAATATAATTGTCTATACCTACGTGAGATTGATTGTCCGTTTCAACAACACGACCCCTCTGCTAAAACTATGTTAAGTTGTAGATATTCCATTGTACCCAGTAAAAACAAAATTGTAGGTATCTAGAAATATTTATTGACCAAAAAATAGACAGGTAAAAAACTAGTTTTTAAAGGATACATTTTATGTTAGTTGTGGTTGTCTCGCAATTTCGTAAATATTTTGCCAGAGACAAATAACACACGTCACTTTCATAGAGCAACTATGCAATCTAAGGCTAAGCCCGCACTGCGCAACCTAACTGCGCGATTTATATTCAGTGTACGGAATTTCGTTTAACACACACTGCGAATAAAGTTACCCGCGATTTTTGTCAGTTCTATGCAGATCTCAGCAGTGACACGTGTCTACAATGGACAACAGAACTAATAAAATATATTTCTTTATTCATAAATTTCTTCCTACAGTCTTACCTTAATAATTCTATCGTGGTATTTCGCATCAAACCTGTCCCACTGCGGAGTTCTTCTATACCTACATGAGCGTGTTCTATGTGTAGGTATATTATCATTTCCGGGCTCTGCCGCTCCCTGAGGGGGAGGCGAAGAGGGTGACACTCTTAAGACTCGTACACAGACTGGTAGACAGGCCCGACGCAAAGGCACCGCGTGTCGCGCGACGAGCGGCGCCTTTGTGTAGCGCTATCTCGTCGCGTCTGTCTATGGGAGCCTTTATATGTATAGCTACTGAGCAGAGGCGTAGCGCGCTTACGATTCCTTGTCTATCGGCTTCCCTGCGAACGATAGGAAGAGCAACTTCACCTACCATCATTGAAAAATAGCACATTCAGTAGTGTCTACGATTGGGCACGCCACAATTGCGGCGGTAAGTCCCCTCTTTAAGGAGTGGCTTGAGAGGCGCCACGGCGTCCTCAAATTTTTGAACATGCCTATGAAGCAATGGATTAGCAATAGACTTCATAATGATTCAGATTGTGATAGATGTGTTACGCAATTAGGGTGCAGGTATTAAATACACCATTAACGCCTGTTCATAACTTTGAATTCCAACAATAGCAAACATTTCTCTAAAGAAGTCGGCACCACGACGTGATAATCGCGAACTAAAAATTCATAGCGATCCCGTCATGACGTCACGTAAGGTCACGTGGCACGGTTTGATTTAATATGGACGACAATAACTCGCTATCTGTGGGGTTATGACCGAGATAAACATAGAAACATGCGTCGACGGGAACGAGATAGAGGAATATTACAGATTTTGTTTTATTTTTGTATTTTATTCGTTTAATAATTTTAAAATTATTAGAATATTAGAAGTTGAATTTATTTCTGTAAAATATTTCAAGTGTTTTTTTGTGTATTAACAGCTTCTCTTTGGTTCTGCTACTTGACGACAGATTGTGTTAAATTCAGTAAAGTAAAGGAATAATTTTTATTTCTGCGGAAATTTATTTATTTCCGCAAATCTTACCTACAACTACCATTACAGATCAGCGATCCAATGCGATAGAGTGGCCTTACATGCTAAATCCTTAATCTACATCCTATAAAATTACATCAAATATCCTAAATCTTAACCTTCATCTAAATAACGTATTATACACTCGGCGTCACAAAAATCGCACCTCTCCGAAAATAAGTTTCAAGCATGTCCCGCCATCAACGAATACATTAAACCTAATTAATATTAGTATCAATTGAAAGTATATTTAACGACCTTTAAATTAACATTAGTTAGAATTCCTAAACACAACAGATCTCATTAGCACGTAACGTTAAAAAAAATGTTGTCAAAATACGCATTACAACGGCCACTAGTTGCACCTCCCTACAAGGGTATAAAAAGGGCGACCCGGCTTAAATGTGGGTCATTCATTACGCTCTCGACACTCGTCCTGAACGGTCGTGCTTTACGCTCCCCCGTTCATGACTCAGTGGCGCTAGCCTAATTCTTCTCGTTACATTTACGTAACGCCCTCGCAGCCGCCCCGGCTGCATCCGATCATCGATCGATTAATTAATTAATTTTAATTAATCAAGCGCTTTTGATCCAATTATAAAAATTGCCTTTTTCAAGGCACTGGTACTGTTTCTTTAACGTTCGCGTTTGTGTGAGTAGCTTCACTAGGCCCCTCCCGGGCAAAAACACAGTTTCGTGGTCCTCGGTGGATACCTTACGGTGCCAACGAAACCGAGTGGGGTGTTGACCCAATCACACCCGCCGAACCCCTTCAGGGCTAGGCAGTCAGTTGGACGGGTCCCAGAGTTAACCGGCCTTGGGGGATCTCCTAGTCGGCTCTGGTGATAGTTTTCCTTCCTCAGCTACTCACCTAGTGTCTCTAGGGTGTGTCTACACCCTTCGCGCTAGACTGACAGGGCCCCGTTCGCACAATAAGACTGGCGACGGGTATACAAGCTTAGGGCTCACCCATAGGCACTCAACCTCCCTGTCTATACCCGACAGGGAGGGTGTGACACATCCCCGGGCAATTCCACTCGGGGAGCTAGGCATAGGGAAGATAGGCGGGAACCTTCTGTTCCACCATCCCCCAAAACCAACCCTCCCGCACCCCCAACCATGGGGGATGCGCTCATCGCTAAATTCTTTAGGGACGTCCTCCTAAAGGACCCCGATTTCTTAGCCAAATATGGCGATCATTTCGCTGCTATGCAGCCCCCCACCCCCTGTCCCTCCGACTCTCCAGGCATCGCTAACTTTAGCGATGCACTGGAACCCCCCTCCCCTCCGTGCTCTATGCCCGCCATAGACTCGGAGGACTCGTCAGGTCCCATGGACACTGACGTTGCCTCTAATAAACGCCCGGTCACTCCGTATCCTTATGATACGGAGGCTCAGACCTCCTCCTCCTCGTCCGAGGATGACGGTTTTCAGACCGTCACCTCCGCCGCCAAGAGGAAGAAGAACGTAGTGTCTTCTTCCCAGGCAGGGAAAACCCCTAAAATAGGCTCCCCCGCCCCCGTGACACCGACCCCCGTTGTTCCCGCCCCGACCGCGCGCCCAGCTCCCTCCGCCGCCGCGTCAACCCCCCCCCACCCTGTCCAAGGCTTCCGATAGCCAATCGAAACAGGCCCCCTCCCCGCCCCCTGTGTTCATTCAGGACAAGGGGAAGTGGACCGTCGTGTCCAAATGGTGCGTCGATCTCCGGATCGGCTTCACCAGTGCCCGTGCCACAGAGCAGGGCATGAAGGTGCAAGTCCCAAATGCCACCGACTATAGGTCCCTCACGAAACTCCTCAGAGATAGGGGAGTTTCATTCCATACTTACTCCCTTCCGGAGGACCGTCAGACCCGCGTGGTCATAAATCGCATCCCTAAGGAAATAGCGACATCAGATATAAAAGACGACCTTCTGTCGCAAAACGTCCCCGTCGCGGAAGTGCACCGCATGCACCGCGCCCGAAGCGGCGAGGCATACAACATGATCCTTGTTGTATGTCCCGCCGTCGAGGGACACCACCCGATTTTCACTATAAAGTCGATCTGTTGCCTAACTGGATTCGACATCTAGAAGCCGCGCAAAACCGGTATCGTCGGCCAATGCCACCGGTGCCAACTTTACGGTCATTCCCAGCGGAATTGCCATGCGACACCCAGGTGAGTCAAGTGCCTGGGCGAGCACGGCACTTCCGACTGCTCCCGCCCCAAAGACAGGACTTTGTGCACGGAGCCACCCAGCTGCGTGCTCTGTGGGAACTCCGGGCACCCAGCCAATTACCGTGGCTGTCCCAAAGCCCCAAAATCGACCGCCCCCAAGCTGACGAAGCGTACCGACGCCCGTCAGCAAAGGAAAGCCCCCGCCTCCCAACTTCCCGAGCGACTGAGTCCCCAAAGACCCAGTCCTTGGCAACTCCTGCACCACCAACAGGCCTTCCCGGCCTTGGGGCGCTACCAACAACCTCCCCCTCCCCCCATCCCTCCGCTGATGGACCCCCGCATCCGTGCCCACGCACCCGCGCCCGCGCCCGCGCCCATGCCCGCGCCCCCCCGCGGTAACCCACCTCCGGCTCCTAAAGCCGCTCCCCCCGCGCCGGTCGCACCCGCTCCTCCAGTGGTCGGGCCTAACCCTCTCGACGCGTTCAATGTGATCTCGAGCACATTCCTCGTCTTCCTCACCCCTCGCGCCCGAAAGATGGCTGGCGAAATCGTCACAGCAAGAAATTCCTGTGATCTTTTCGCCATCCAGCAAATTTACAATGCGTATCCGGAGATAACGCAAGCGCTAATGACCTTCTCCAACAAACCTAAAACCAATTAATGGATAAAGGAATCGTTGCGCGAATTAAACCCCGATCCCTCAGACTGGGTTATTTCAATGCCAATGGCATCATAGGTCAGCGAGACGAAATCCCGACCTTCCTCCGCGATCACGATGTAGACGTCCTCCTCGTACAGGAGACGTTCCTAAAACCCCATCACCGTAGGCCGTCGATCGCTAACTATCGCGTAGTTCGCAATGACAGGACTCGGTGTCACCGGGGCGGTACCATGATCTACTACAGGGCTTCGCTCTATTGCATCCCAATAGACCCCCCCCCCCCTCTCACGATTAGAAGTTTCCATATGTCGACTAGGCATGACGGGTCACCAGCCGATCACTATGGTGTCGGCTTACCTCCCCCCCACCAATACCTCAGAGAACTTCCAATACCTGACTGACGACCTGACCCTCCTGCTCGGCTTGAGTGACTCCGTTATCATAGCGGGCGATCTCAATGCCAAGCACACCGCCTGGAATAGTGCCATAATCTCTACCCGAGGGAGACACTTTTTCGACCTCTGTCCCCTTCTTAACTTCGACGTCATCGCCCCGATGACCCCCACTCACTTCGCCGCTAACGTTGACCACGCCCCTGACGTGCTCGATGTGGCACTCCTAAAGAGTATCAACTACGGTTGGCCTCTATAGAAGTGTTACAAGAGCTAGACTCTGACCACCGACCAGTCGTAATGAGACTAGCCCCTCGCATAGGTCTCCCTGACCCCGATCAACCCCCCTCCACAAGAGTGGTAACGGACTGGAGGTTAGTAAGCGAACGCCTGAAAGCCAACACGTCCCTCCACTTAGACTCTATCCCCGACCTCTTCGACTCTGTTGCAGACACGACGGCCGCGATCGGCTCGTTCACGGAACACGTGCAATCCGTCCTGAACGATTGTTCAAGGGAAGTTCCGGCGATGGAAGACCATCGCTGGAAATTGCCGGACGATGTACGTGAGCTGTTGACCGAGAAGAACGCGGCCGTCTGTGCATACAGCAACTTTCCCTGCTCCGCGAACCGAACCCACATGCGCTACTTACAGCGAACTGTAAGGAACCGCGTGGCGGAAGTACGTAACGCGGGCTGGGACAAGATGCTGAGCGAACTAGAGCCCACCCACCTGGCATTCTGGGAGCTTCAGAGGAAACTCAAATCCCGAGAAGTAGCCCCCATGCCCCCCCTGACCCGCCCTGACGGCACCATCGCCTTCGATGATGCCGACAAGGCCGAATGCCTCGCCGATAGTCTAGAGGCCCAATGCTCGCCCAGCACTCAACCAGTAGACCAGGCCCGCCTCTCTGAGGTGGAAGCCGAAGTCGAAAGGAGAGCTTCCCTCCCCCCCGTAGAAGACCCCGAGTTTCCTCTGCCTCCCGTCACTCCCGACGAAGTGCACGATCTCATAAAGGGTCTCAAGCCCCGCAAAGCCCCCGGTTCGGACGGTATCACCAATAGGGTGATACAGCTCCTCCCCGCTCATCTGATCATGCTCATGACCACCATCTTCAATGGTGCCATGAGCAATAACATCTTCCGCCAATCGTGGAAACAGGCCACTGTCATCGGTATTCCCAAGCCGGGCAAGCCCAAATCCGCTCCCTCCAGCTACCGCCCCATCAGTCTGCTCAACGTCCTCGGCAAAATCTATGAGAGGCTTATTTATAAGCGTCTCAGAGACTACGCCGAGACGAAGGGCCTCATTCCCAACGAGCAGTTCGGTTTTCGAACCCAACACTCGTGCGTGCAACAGGTCCACCGGATCATCGAACACATAAGCGTCGGTTTCCAACGCGGTTCTTTGACCGGTGCCGTGTTCTTCGATATAGCGAAAGCGTTCGACAAAGTCTGGCACGACGGCTTATTATATAGCTGTACAAACTTAAAGTGCCGGATCGTCTCGTGCTCATCTTACGAGACTTTTTGTCGAATCGCACGTTTCGCTATCGCATCGAAGGAGCGCTATCCTCCCCCCGCCCCATCCGCGCCGGAGTCCCTCAGGGCTCCGTGCTCGACCCCTCATTTTCACGCTATTCACCAGCGATATCCCCAAGAGTAAAAAGGCTCAGTTGGCTCTGTTCGCAGACGATACGGCCATTTACTACACCGGCTTCGGCCGCGACTCGATCTCTCGTATTCTCCAAACCTCAGTCAACCAGCTCGGTGACTGGTTTAGGAAGTGGAGAATCGAAGTCAATCTCGACAAGAGTCAAGCGGTGTGCTTTTCGAAACCGCGACTCAGACCCCTCCTCCCCCGTCCGCTAACCATGTACGGCAAGCCTATCCCTTGGGAGAAGCGAGCCAAATACTTGGGCGTCGTCCTCGACCAGCACCTCTCCTTCTCGGAGCACATAAAGCAGGCGCGCTCGCGCGCCGCTTTCGCTCTCGGTAGGCTCCACTCCATCCTGAATGCACGCAGCAAATTGTCACTTAGGTGCAAATTGCGCATTTACACAGCGTGCATTCGCCCCATCATGACATATGCGAGCGTAGTATTCGCACAAGCGAAGCCCCATCACATCCATAGGATGCAGACCCTCCAAAACCGGTTCCTCCGCAGGGCGACCGGTGCCCCTTGGTTCGTTCGGAACGAAAGTCTCCATCTCGACCTTAAAATCCCGACCATCAGTCAGTTCATGAAACGCCTATCCAAGCGTTTCTTTGACTCCGCTGCCACTCACCGCAACCCTATGGTTGTCGCGGCCGCCAGTCATGTCCCCTCCCGAATCAGTTGTACCCGCCGTCCCCGGCATGTCCTAGTCGACCCCGATGACCCCATAACCCTCCTCCAGGAGAGCAGTAGGGCCACCAGTACAGTGCACAAACACAGACCGCCATCGTTCCGACCTCGCCGACGAGGTCCCACGCGACGACCCCCCCGCATCCGTTCCCCCCGTCCCCAGTCCGATGAGGCCTCAGCCCGCGCCGTAGCTGAGCCTGTAGCTTTAAATTCCCCGATTAATAATCATGATATTATAAACCCTTCGATCCAGCCCGTCCCCAATATCGCGCTGCCCTCTCCCGATGACGCCCTAAGCCGAGGTCCGTACCCCACAGGGGGTGCCCTTAGCGTGCGGTCATCTAACTTGTAAGTTTAGTTTTCAAATTTTTCCGCTCCTGACTGGAGGCCCTTTAGAGTAAAATCCAAAAGGCAACCACAGGACAGTCCGGTTAAGCAGCCACGACCCCCAGTGGTCAAAACTGCGAGATGCCATTTCTTAAAAAAAAAAAAAAAAATGTCGGTCATTCGCTATCTAACCTTTGAAGTGAACACACGTGAACAGCTACAGCAAGAAAATACCCTAGAAAATGGATACCACTGCAGATGAAGCCGCTCAAGTCATTGCATTACTGCAATCAGGGATGCGGCAATGTGATGTTGCTCGGCAACTGAACTTAAGTCGCTTTTCCGTTCGACGAGTGTTCCAACGCTTCCAAGAAACTGGTGGCTATATCCGAAGACGTGGATCTGGAAGACAACGGTGCACATCCGAAAGAGACGATCGCTTCATTGTTTCGACGTCTTTACGTAATCGGTTCTCCAATGCTGTTGAGCTGCAACAACAACTGCGATCAGCTCGCAGAACTTCTGTAAGCGTCTCCACGATTAGAAGAAGAATGCGGGAGAAGAAACTTGCAGCTGACAGGGCTGCTACAGGGCCAAAATTGACTGCACAGCATGGGAGAGACCGGTTGCAATTTGCCCGTGACCATGTGGATTGGACAATAGACCAATGGAGAGCTGTGCTCTTCTCGGATGAGACGAGGGTGTGTCTTTTCTGCAACGACAGGCGTAGAAGAGTGTACAGGAGGCAAGGGGAACGATTCGCACAAGCCTGTATTCAAGAGACAGTGGAATACGGGGGTGGCTCGTGCATGTTCTGGGGCGGCATGTCAATCGACGGCAAAACGAACCTTGTGTGTGTTTCTCGGACTGGAAGTGCTCGCGGGCAAGGGTCGCTGACTGCTCATCGGTACATAACAGAGATCTTAGAGGAGCAGGTTGTCCCTTATGCGGGTTTTGTTGGCAGTGGGTTCACGTTAATGCACGATAACGCCCGCTGTCACACCGCATTAATTGTAAGTGACTACCTGCAAGAAGTTGGAATCCCCTGTTATGCGCTGGCCGGCGCGTAGTCCAGACCTGAACCCTATTGAGCACCTTTGGGATGAACTGAAACGGCGAGTACGGGCACGTGATCCTGCCCCTACCACTCTCCAAGACCTCCAAGATGCCGTCGTTGCAGAATGGGACAACATTCCTCAAGAGACTGTTGTCACATTAATTAGGTCCATGAGAGAACGCATGGAAGCAGTCATCAGGGCTAGGGGGGGTAACACTAGGTTTTAAATTGTTTTTATGGACTTTGTTGCAATTTTTGCTGATAAAATTAAATTAAACTTTTTAATAATTTGCATTAGCTTGCTTTTTTTATTCCCTGGTAAACAAAAAACGAAATCTATTGATTTATTCTGAAATTTAAATAAATTGCCAGTCCAATGATACCTTATAGTCATATGTCTACCGTTGATTAATATGGTTAAAATGACTTTGAAGGGAATTCTTAAAGAGGTGCGATTTTTGTGACGCCGAGTGTATATAATGTAACTTTTGCGAATTCACTCAAGTTGCCCCACAATACATCAACCCTCTCGTGGACCTCGTTCACCACACGCAAGGCTCTAGTGAGAGGAGTTCTCGCCAGTAGGTTGGTTCTGGCTGCCGGCACAGCAAGCAGGGGCGGACGCCGCCGCCTCCACAAGTACCGGTCTGGCACGCAAAGGTTCAGGTGCCGCAGCAATCCCGGGTTATGCGCCCCGTCACGCAGTAGCTTATACACTGCGAGTGCAAAGTCCCATCGTACCTTTAACGCACTGTACCCTACCATACCCAGTACAAATAGTGTAGGGTATATCAATGGGTAAAATGGATATACCCCATACCATACAGCTTGAAATACAAGTGTCTTGTGAACTTATTTTGGACACGTTCCAACATGACGCTATATGGGTCATACACAACGACGGGTAAAAGGCAAAAGGGGTCAACCACCACGGGTAATAATGGTCAGGAGAACAAAAAGAAAGTTTAAATTTTTTTTATCTCTTTATTGCTTTATTGAATCACATCACAATCTTTAGAAAAGTTAACCAAAATACAATGTTATTTAATAATTTTACATCAATGTAAGTCTAAGATCAATAGTTTCAAAGATAGATGTCGTTTGACCCCAGGTTTTTACCATGTTTATCGCATTTGCGAGGGGTCAAGTAACAATATTTAATGTTGGGATATTTAGATTTTGGCTTAAGCTACAATATGTTAATAAAGTAATATTTTAAGTTTGGCACAACAGGTCATAGTGTTATACATTTATAAACTAAAACAGTACAAAAACCAAAACTGAGATCCAGTAACGGCTCGACGAATACAAAAAAAAACAGCAGTTACCAAACTCTAAGTAGCACCTCTGAGTATATTTGAGCAAATTTACCACAATAATTTGGTAATTAACTCTTACTACAATAACACATCGAAAATATACTCACTAACGTCGATCACTTCCATGTAGACTCACTCTGGTCTCATCAGTGAAAACTACACTATCCCACTACTCTAACGTCCAATCCCTATGCTCTCGAGCAAATTCAAGTCGTGCTCGATGGTGGGTTACCGTTAATGCTGGGCCTGTTGCTCTCTTTGGAGTCTGGTTCCGTTCTGCAAGTCTCCTTCTGACAGTATCTGAGCTTATGACCACTTGGCGTTCGTCACGCAGACTTTGTTGGACTTGTACTGCGTTGAGGCGGCGATTTCGCAGAACATTAGGTTGGATGTAACGAACATCTGCTGCTGATGTAGTCCTAGGTCTGCCCGTACCTGGACGGCGATCGAATGCTCCAATCTCTAGGTATCGTCTGTAATCTCATTGTACCGAAGATCTGCTGATTCGAAGACCTTACGTTGCGCAACGCCTGTTTGAAGTAAAACTACAGCTTGAGCTGCTTCCTTAGGTGTCGTATCCATTATTGACCGAAAAAGTAGCAAAACTACACGTTTCTGAGCAAACAATGGACAAAAACTAAAGAAATTATAAGAAATATCAGACTACCCTCATTGTAGAAAAAAAGAACGGTAATGGCGAACTCTAGTCAAATCAGAGCAAATCGTTAGCATTGTATTTGTTCCTTGATTACAATGTGATATGACGGTACTTTAGAATAAATTTATGATCATTTTAGTTAGCATGAAACTCACTTTCTGTACGTATAACTTTGATAGTTGTAAGTTTTATATTTTTTGAGAAAATCAATTCAGAGCTCCAAGGCTGCGGGTGGCCCAGTTTATTTGCTATAGAGTGTCTATGGATGACATTACAGGTATATGGCGGCATGGAATAATAGACGGTAACATTTATATATCCTAAAACTAGTTCAAGGACATTTACCTCTATTTATAGACTTTTCATATCACGGGGATAACCTACTTTGGGTGAGGCTACGTTTTCTCTAAATTGTAGTTGAGAATTTGAAAGTATTTGTGTGTTTATCTCATGAAGTCTTTGGTTTTTTCTGTGATCAATTAGTTGGTTTCGAAAGAAAATTTATATGAGATAGATTTAGCTTTACCCGTGACCCCATCCGATTGGTAGATGGAAAACGAACCCTTATTGAGTTCATTACATCGATCGCTTTTAACGTTCTGCATCGTTCTCACATGCATAATTTCAACATGAATGATGTTACCAATATTTTGTAACCATATTTTGATTTAAAAGAGTGTCCAAAGAGTTTCTTGCCCGTTCTTCTCCATAGGTACTACTACGCTTTGGAATGGGCAACTAGCTTCATCTTTCTGACTGACCGACCCCTTGACAATTCAAAAGTGCCTGTAACTGGTTTATTTGAAATAAATGCTTTGAATTTGAGTTTGGTCATACATAATAATTTTTTACTTTACCAACACTACCAACCAACACCGCTCCTCAGGTGGTATCGGTCAACTATCCACTTATCAACCAGATTTCGGGAGCTGCATAGTTTCGCAGCAACCACTGAACAATGACATCTGCTTTATATGAAACTGCGTATAAAGGAGAGGTCGATACGTAGACATAACAATCTATGTACCAAAAGTAAAAATATTTAATTTTTTTGCAATAGTGTTAAGTGACAAAATATTACTAAAAAAATCAAATTAATATGGGTATAACCGACAAAATTGATTTTAATATATTTTTTTAAATTGTGCCAGATGACAAGGTGATACCAAAACATAATATGCAAAATGGTCCTTCATCCAAACAAAGTAAAGTGGGTGTCGGTTGAGCACTTTTGGTAAGTATCGATTTTGCAATGAATTGCAAAATCGATACAAATAAAAAGAAAAAAAATATTGAAGTACAAATAAATCTTTGGTGCAAGTGACTTTTTTGTCTTTTGTCAATAAAAAATTTAAGATCGCAAAAAGTGGCGCTTGCCCCCTTTTGCTTTTTTACCGTCGACAATATCGAGTCTCAAAAAGTAAAAAAAAATGGAAATATGTCCACATAAAAGACATATCCTCCTGTAGACGAAATATTAAAATAAGGCTTCACCATCGAAATCATCCTATACTTTAGGTATTGGCCACTTTTTTGGAGGAAATGTTCCCATTGATGAATCAGTCTTCTGATTCTACGATTAGCCTTCTGATTCTACAGAAAAGATTTCTACAGGACAGATATACACATAGTTAATAAAATATAGCGGGCTAATTTTTGAGGGCCGAAATCCAACAAACGAGCCTTTGCACATCACTCCCTAAAATATACATCACCGCTATAGTCAAACATTTTTAATCATTGTACTTACTTTTCAACACGTCACCACGAAAAGACGCACTGAGGTTTGACAAAAACTTGTGTTATTGATTAAAAATATGTTTTTGTGATAATTTGCACACGCCGTTGTAAAACTCTTAAACGGTGACTGACAGAGACAACAATGTTACCAATTCAAAAAATAAATACTGCAATACGTTCCTTTAAATATAGATTTTTTACCTATTTTATGCGTCGACAGGAAGAGGCCTAGAAATTGCGAACACGTGGGTATTAATTTTATTTCACTAATAAACACCGTGAATATTTGGATAAATAATTTAATGTAAACCTAAGTATATGTTGGAAATTGTACCAAGAAGACCTATAGAAAAATTAAACGTTGAATATTTTTAATTTCCACTTAAAGTCCAGAACTCAGTATCCGAACATTCTACAGGAGGGGACTCTTTTCATTAAGCATTGAATAACAATAATTAAAACGTAACGAAAACACCTTTATCTTTGCATAAAATAATCCAGTCTAAGAAAATAAATAGTTCAAGCGAGTAAATTTTTTACCAAAACGATTTTAGAACAAGCGAACACTTTATTTACAATTTTTGTGTATGACCCATATTTCATCTCATGAGGAGCCCATATGACTGCACTATGCTCAAGGTGACTCCTGGCTATTGCGTCGTACAACGCACATACATAAATTAATTAACATTAACTGAATTTCTTCTTCGGCTTCCCTCTTACGAAATGTCAAGCTTTGCCAATACTACTGAGCGATGAGCGCCCATTCGCGCGAATTTTATTCCGCTATGCGAGGGGCGACATACCTACACCCCTATTCTCCACAAAATGATACAGAATGGCGACAAAAATTTCGCACGTATTGTTATCGCAGTGAGGGCGTAGCCTTACGAGTTTGTAACTACACTACACTGAGAAGAGCGCTCTCTCGCTACGTTTATCTTGTTTAGATTGTTCAGTACACAAGACATTCATCTCACACCGGTACACTACACGTTATTTAGCATTACCTACTAAATTAAATAAATACTGCCGCGCGGTTAATGAGCTCTACAAATGTTTACAAACTGTCAATGCACATCGTCAGGTACAGAATACATTTTTAACCAGCGCGTAAACTGTAACCATGAATTCAGCATATGATTCCATACCCTCTAGCGTAGAAATTTTTTGTCAGTTATAATTTTTCTAATTAGTTGTTCCATACATTTTGACCACGTAGGTATTGCACTTTTCTATGAAACAGCAGATTTTTTTTTGATAATCGGGGTCTAGAATCATTTGCCGAATTCATGGTTACAGTTTGCGCACTGGTTAAAAATGTATTCTGTATAATTATGTTCTGTGATGCACATCGAGATCCTGATAAACGGCAGTAGGTATGTCATGCAAAGTTCGGAAACAAAAGGACGTCACCCCGGCCGGCCCTGTGTTACAGGATTATACGAACCACTTAGAGCCTCCTACAGCTACTACATAATTCAAAAAGTATAGTACCTACAGATGTGTGTATTATAATTTATAATATTTGACCTACACGCCTACGTTTTGGTGTGTCTATTACATCCCCATCGATAGCCGACTGATTTATCAACACCCCCGACTCCTAGAATCACATTTGGGTTACTTTGAGACTTGGCAGGTAGGAGAACTTCATTTTGCCCAGAAACTAAGACTGTTTATTGGTGACGCCAGAATATCAATGGGTGAAGCCGACGATCGCGTCGTCCGAACTTGGCTCCTTTTTAGTGTATTGTAGTTTTAACAGTATGGCCCACTTTAAAAATACATAAGTTTCGGTGGCCAGAATTTTTTTAAATTTCGCGGGAACCTTGTGAATGCGTATTTGAAGGAAAGGCAAACTTTATCACACTAATCTACGCGATTGGTGTAATAAAATTTGCCTTTCGGCCATTTTGAATACAAATATCAATGACGCGTCAAAGCAGTGCATGCGTATTATACTTAACTTCACTCACGTAAGATTATTCCTTTTTTTATAGCAAAATACATTAATATCGCGTTTTACCTTGATAAATCATAATAGTATGTTTTTTTTTTCGTGTCATTAAATTTTTTACACGATTTTTACTGCCATATGGCAAAGTTCCATGGCCCAGTACATGACCCCCAAGGAAGACCCGAGCTTTCTTTAGACTATCGAATATTACATTTGGTACTAATGTACCAAACTTCTAACTTTGACTTCTAAATATTATTTTTTATTGCAATTTATTACATAATTGTAATAAATTGCAATAAAAATAATATTTAAAAGTTTTATACTTTTCTATTTCTAATCCTTTTATTAAAAGAGATCCGCCAAATCCCATACAAAAAAAACCCTAGTCCAGGCGCAAAAGAAATGTATTATCTCAGATTCCAGAGTAATAATAGTACAAATATTGTAATGTATCGCTATTGCCAAATTCGATGGCTAATGTGTTTTTTTGCCCAGAGATGTTTCATAGGCGCTAAATGTAAAAATGACACTAAGGAAATACGACATAGTAAACGATCAATTCGTTAGGTCACATTCGCAATCAAACCATGTCCTGCGGGGTAATTACGTAACACACTAGCAGTAGGAATGGCTTTCATTATGACAGTTCAACAACATTCAATGCGTTGTTTACGTTGTTGAGCACACAAATTTTTCGAACTTAAGAAGCAATGGATTAGCAATAGGCTTCAAAATGATTCAAATTGCGATAGATAGTGTGTTACGTAATTAGGGTGCTGATTCAAATTAAAAAACGTACTACACGTATTTATTATTTAACACTGCGATTTCTGGAATCGATGCAATTAAAAAACATTATTTGTGTAATACGCAACACATGTTGATAATATATAATCCAGATAATATATCTGGGTTAGGCTAGAAACAAAAAAGTGATCTGGACCACCCAGCTATATGGATAGCGTCTGTTTTAATTGATTTGGATGACTGAAGTACTTAACTGACACAAATCTTGTAACAATGTACCTATAAACGAAACTTAATAAAATATAAATAAAGTTACATAAAATTACTCGGTTTTATTGTAATCAATACTTCTGCAGCGTTTCAAAAAATACTTTACGGAAAGGACCCAGCTCTAGCTATTCTATACAAAAAGCCGAAACTGTGTTTAAAGCATATATTTATATGAAATCTAGAATAAATAATATAAAAACAAGTATTGCATTTTTATATAAAGATAATTTTATTTGTCAAAACATGTGTATACATGCAAATTAAGCATGCAGGACGTCACAATATGAATAGTTTGTAAGTACATGTTTCACCCGTAAGGCGTACAAAAAAATACAAAACTAAATTACAAAATAAAAACTAAATTACTAAAGGCACTTCAATCCAAGTACATATCGATGACTTAGTTCACAATAAAATTGTACTAACTCCAAAAATTTCAATTTTCACTTTTTTAGTGCCATATACACTAAATGTCATGCTCTTTCGTTTGCGCGTATCGAAATGCCGTTAATCAGTCTCTTTCTACCAAAAACGTAGGTGTTCAGTTGTATTAAATAAGTTCCATGAATGCTCTACTATACTAATGACCTTTACTTTTATAAATCCAAACAAGACATACTTTAACTGACTTTAAATTTGTCAACTGCAGAATATTTCAAAACACAAACCTACTAAATACATTTGCAATATCGGCTCATACTTTTTAACAGTGCTTTATTAGTGTATTATTATTAGTGCTTTATTAGTGTACTATGTGTTGGTAGTACAAAAGAATATAAAATAAAAATATTTTATTTGATTGTAGTTTGAAAAACTGTTTGTGTTTTATAGAAAAAATAAACATTATTAATAATTATGAATCACTGGTTTATTATTAGTTTTTGGACCTTAAACCAGCCTGGTAAAGCTGTTAAAATATTTTGAGTTTTTCACTTAATGCATGTCAATATAATCAATCTTAGTGCACAGATGTATTAAATGGGGGGTCGCATGTATATTTCACTATTTTTATAATGTTATGGTTATACTAAAATTACAATATTGAGATATGATGGAGTTAAAGGACTAGTCTTATGAATAGATGCATAATTGTTTTATTATTTTACTTTGTTTACGTACTGTTCACGTCTAAACTTTAAAAAACTTTAAAACGCTCTCTTCGAAATTGTCTTTTTTGTAGTTAGTACAATTGTGAACTAAGGCATCGATATAGTAAGTAATAAACATTGATAAGTCAGTAAAATAAATGAATCATAAAATATCACAAATATTAAGGAATAATAACTTTGAAAGTTAAAAAAATTTCAACTAGTGGCATTCAAAAAGTCATTTATATTATAATAACACTTGTCTGTTAATAAATCTCGATCTTTTTAAACAACCGGCAATGCTTATAACTGTGGTAGTTTATTATAAATTTTAGGAGCCATATAGAAAACGCTTTTTCCCATTAATGCAGTCTGACGTATGTGAACACAGTTGATTATAGTCTCGTCTGTTACGGGGGAAGGTGTCAGCCAGTCGTGGAAATAGAAGTTGATTTACCCTAACAAATGACGCAATTTCCAAAATATACAGCTGCGATGGTAAAGTTAATAATTTGTGTTTTTTTTTAATAATGGCATACAGCTGTCGGTCGACTTCAAATTGAACATATCACGCATGCATCTCTTTTGTGCCTTAAAAGCTTAGCCGTTCAATGTGTGAATTCCAGTTCAATTTAGAGTCAATAATAATTCCTAGAAATTTTGTAGCGTCGACTTTATTAAGTACAGTGTCATTGTAAATTGCGTTAAGGTCAAATGCAGCCTGAGTCCGTTGCCTAAAATGCATAATAGTTATTCCTGTTTAACCCTGATAATTATTATTGATGTCAAAGATTAATTTATGTCACTTTCATATTTGTATTTATTTTTACATGCTATAGTCATAGTGGGTCATGGGGTGGTCACTAGCACTAGGCAGGTCATTAATGTATATTATGAATAATAAAGATCCGAGTACGCTGCCTTGAGGAACAATAAAGATCCGAGTACGCTGCCTTGAGGAACACTGTATGTAGGTGTGCGTTCGCTTGATACATGACTGGACAGGTCCACTAAATCTGTGTGGTTTTTCCTCAGAAGACCTTTTCAGACACAAATCTACATGGTCTTCACATGATCTAATCAAGATTATGTCTGGACTTTAAAAGAGACAGTGACCTCTGAGTTTGTTTCGGCCATTCTTCTCAGAGTAGCCAGATAGAAAACGCCGACCTCATCTAGTTTTTAAAATATGATTGTCGTGTAAAAGTGTTTGTACAAACCTACTTCAGACATAAAATCATTTATCATTTACATAAAGTTCTTCTTTCTTTGTTTTAACATTAATTCTCTATTGTTTTCTGTTAGTAACGTATGACTAAATAAGATTTAGTATGTTTCCCCTTATGCCGTAAGCTTCTAATTTCTGTAGCAAGATGCTATGGTCAACGTAGTCAAAAGCTTACGTCATGTCGCAGTATACAGCACACACCGGGATTTTCCTGTCCATATTCGTCATAACAGTATATAAAAAGTCATAAATGGCCATACTGATTAACATGTTTTGTCTAAACCCCCTTTGCACTTCACTAAAGATATTTTCCTTTTCGAGGTATGAGTACAGTTCTTTATAAACGTATTTTGCAAAAATATTGGACATTATAGGAATTAAGGCAATTGGTTACCCATGTGTACCTTATTGTTTGTTTTAAATAATAGTTTCAGTCTTGAAACTTTCAGGGCATTCGGATATACACCAGAGCTGATGCACAGATTCATTAGGTAGCTTACTTAACTTAGCTTGCTTACTTGTATGTTTCTGAAACCATTTGTACCTACTTAGGTACAAATGGTTTCAGAAACATACATTACAACCTTTGTAGAAATACCATCATAACCTGTACTATTTGTGGCATTTAAAGATTTGATTATGTTAAATATGTCTACAGGTATACTGGGTGCAACACAGATTGAGTATTTCCGTTTTGTAATATTCGTTGTTACTTTGCTTCCCGGACCTTGACTTGGTTGAATTTTATCTACGAAACAATTGTTAAACGCGTTAGCTACGAGTATTTATAGAGGGTCATTTACTATTTTGTCATCGACATTTATATAGCTAATGGATTCTTAGGTAAAAACGGTTTCGATTTATTTATTATGTTCCATGTCATTTTAGATTTATTTGTTACAGTTTTAATTGAATAATTGTTTTGAGCTTTTCGAGTCAATCTCATAATTTTTTTAAACCTTTTTGTGCAATTCAAAAAAATGTTTTTATTCGTCATACTTACTTGGTTTTAATCTGTAATGCCAGAGTAATTGGCGTTTATTTTTGCTGCATAATTTAAATCCATGCGAGAACCATTTAGTTTTTTTTTTTAATTAATTAATAATGTATATTATATATATATATATATATATAGGTATACATATGCCACATAAAAAAATACACATAAGTTGTCCATATTAGTGAAGAATAGAACACAGAAAGATGCAGTTTTTCCGTTAAAGTATCATTTTTACATCTAGCGCTTATTTATTTATTTATTTAAGGAAAAACAAACAGTAGCACAATAAAAAACAGTCATAATATCTTAAATATTACATTTTAAAACAATTATGCTACCCAGTACGTTCTCCACAGATAACCATTTAAAATATTTAAAACTAGCCAGTAACACACTACAATACAATACCTATACAACCGACATTATACTAGAACTCATATCTGGATTATTAAATTTATTAAAGAAAAAAGTAAATTTGTGTGCATATATTAGATAGTAAACATTAGGTAGGTACGTCATTCTATAGTACTTTGCTGATCCTTTAGGGTTGCTTGGATTTGCCTCTTAAATGCATTTTTACTAAGAAAAAGAATGTCGATTCAATTAAACTCATTGTTGCATGTCTCAACCAAACGATGAAGTGGTGAACGCGAGCCAGCGTTGTATTTACAGAGGCGAGTAGCAAATAGACGTCGAGTGCGTAACTCACGTACTTACATGAACTGTTGAGGAACCTGGAAACACACAGGTACCAGCTTGTGAAACTTCTGCGGGCTAAAAAACCACGATAGCCACTGAATTTCTGCTATTGTTACTCTAAAATCTACGATACATTTCTTTTGCGCCAGGCCTGGAGCAATGTTGGCGCATGTTCTTTGCATAAGGCAAGGAAAAGAGATTGCGCAATCTCTTTTCCTTTAAGCGTTAAGATAATTTTAAACCAATGGAAAGATCTTATCAAGGAGAATATTTATTATTATGAAGACCTCTTGACTGTTAGTACGTAAGGAGCTACAAAGCTCTAAATGTGAGTAATTAAAATATGATTGAAATTCTGGTATTTCGTAAATTAATTAACTTTAATTAAAACTCAACTCAAAACTCAAAGCATTTACTTGAAATAAACCAATTACAGGCACTTTTGAATTGTCAAGGGGTCGGTCAGTCAGAAAGGTGAATCTAGTTGCCCATTCCAAAGCGTAGTAGGTACATATGGAGAAGAACAGGCGAGAAACTCCATGGACACTCTTTGAAATCAAAATATGGTTACAAAATATTGGTTACATCATTCATGTTGAAATTATGCATGTGAGAACGATGCAGAACGTTAAAAGAGTCCGTAATAAAAACACAAAAACAATTCAAATATTAAATTAAATTAAAATAAGCCGTGGCATTTCTTATTAATTCAATTCTGTGCCTTGCAAACATCATTTTTTAAGCCTATAAATGAACATTTTAAAACATCGGCCGCCTAGATGCCATTTCAGGAACAATGTTTTAATTTAAAAGATTCGGTCGGCCAAACAGAACGTTTAGCTGGCCGCATCTCCCAATAGTGTTAAGATATATATACCAATGCAATAGTGGCCCTGGCGCCTTCGTAAGGCGGTCATAATTATTTATATATTCAAGTTTTTTTTTTCAATTGAAAATGCAATTAAAGTATATACCTATAGTTATAGGATATTTTAATGAAAACACAAGTTTAGGTTTATATCATGAAAAATGTATGAATAAAAACAAAATAGGTAAGTAAAAAATTAAAACTAGTCAAAGTAAAATAAAATCTTCCATTCTATGCTACTAAGTACTATTTAATAAACTTATAACGCTACTAGACAATAGAGATTTCTTTGTTCGGGGCAATTTCCTGCTGGAAGTGATCAAAAGACGACACTTCTTTTTGTCTCTCAAAAAGAAGTGTTGTCTGCCATCCCTCAAGAATCAATAGGTGATGTATTTTTTATAGGGAAGTGTGGTTTTGATGGCAGCACTGGCCATAGTGAATACAAACAAAACTGTGCTAACTCCGACGTTACTGAAGATGGAAGCTTTGACACTTTACATATGATTTACTTACGACGAGTGGGCTCAGGGAGTTGTGAGCGTGAGGTGCTTTCCTCTTACGCTTTTATTGCAGTCAGCTTACCAATGATTTATTAAGAAATATATTTTTCGCTAGTAGGTACCTACACACGGCTAGATATCAAGCTATACATTTTCAGTATAACCTGGTCTCACATTGTATAAGATTTCCGTACAATGAGAGGTCAGCTTATACTGGAAATATATAGCTTCATATGTAGCCGTGTGTACACGAAGTGAGTGCCGCTTTTGCCTACAGCTAGACAGGTACCTACACGTTTATGATAGATTGCTCTTGTTCAGGCGAGTGACCTTCCTTTTATCTTATGTAGGTAGGTCATAAACCCAAATAGCCGAATGGATGGTAGGCTACGGCTGGTAGTAACAAACACTCGCACACATGTCAATGTAAGACTTCTTTTAGGGGAGTGCAGGACTGCAGGTATAGTGAAGGTTCACACATTTGTAATTAATGAGAGATAAGTACATATTTTTATTATTCATAAAGTAAATATACTTACTTGCTATTTAAATCGACTTATCGTAAACATCACGATAAGATGATCTGATTCAAAACAAACCCATAACTATGGGTATATCTAGAAAAGAGTGTGAAAATTAGTGTGCATACGACACGGCGTTTGTCGAGTAAGGTGCTAATGACCGCGAGCCGCAAAATCTCACGCCGCCACCGCGGCGCCGCCGCCGGCGCCGGCGCCCGGGGCGCACGCGCAGCACTCAGCACCCGATAGCGCGCTCTCGGCGCGGCGCCACTCGTCGGTGAGCGCAGCACAACATGGCCGCGCGAGGGCACGGCGCGAGCACACGCTCCGCTGACAACAGTAAGTCACTATTGCTACTATTTGCTACTCTCTGCTGACGATTTATGCACGTTTTTACCAACACTAGATGATACCAAAATGAATGCCTAAAATCGCGCACTGTTGAATTTTTAACGTTCGGCTCAGCGCCGAGAGTTGAAAATCCAACAGTGCAATAATATGTAGGCGTTCATTTAGGTATTTTAATTTGGGCATTTTTTGGAAGTAGGTACCTACTACCGTGCCTACTGCCAATGTTTGTATTTGCGTACCTAAGCTGGTATTATTAAGAACTTGGTGGTACAATTATTGTTTCTTCAGCAAAGTTAAAGTTATATGTAGGTCAGTCTTGTACAAAATGTTTATCTATCCTACCTACCATAAGATGTTATAGGAACTAATGCCTTCTTATTGTTTTGCCAAACGTAACCTTGGAAGTAGTTAAGGTACCTAAATACCTAGATAGTAGTCCGGTAGCAGTCTTCACAGCTCAGCAATAATCATTATCATTGCGTGAAATTACCTTTTCAAAGAACGAGACTATACCTACAGACCATTGTCAGATGTAACAGAACATGTACAGAACGAGCTCTTCCTAGTTCTTGAAGTAGAAAGAGCTCGTCTGCACTTCTGGCAGCTCCAGTTTACCATATCGAGAACGAGATCAGCTAGCGAAGATCTTTAGATTTTACCGAAATCAATCACTAAGTTGCAGGATTACTCGGTCAAATCTAATCAAAACAATTTAAGGCTCGTACACACTGGCACGACGCGACGCCCGACACAAAGGCACCGCGTGCCGCGCGACGAGCGGCGCCTTTGTGTAGCGCTGTCGCGTCGCGCCTGTCTGTGGGAGCCTTTATTTGCATTCATTGAAGTATAATGTAGGTACAATTTATCTGTCTACTTGTTGTCATACTTAAAATGTAAATCTTTTAGATCCAATAATATTATAACTCACATTTTTTTTAAACATTACCAAAGAATCATCTTGTACATCTCGGTGTCGGAGATGGTCCCTACGATAGGGGCAAGATGATCCTGGGGATCATGTTGCCCTTATTTTGGGAATGCCCTAGGTTTTGGTAGAATTAAATAAAAAATAACTTATCAGAGTTTACGATCATATATATTTAATTACGAAATCAAATTAATAGAGTCTCAACTGTGTCAATATCACTAATATGTAACAATCATCACATTATGAGATCAATCGTTAAATAAAGGTTTAACAAAATTATCATAATCTTCTAAAATAATTGAAATGACAAATCTCACTATCCATAATCAATAATCAACATTAAACCGTAAATCTTAATAAAAAATAAAAAATTACTTACCTACTTAAAAAGAAATAACATTTCTAATTAAGTCTTTACCAATTAAACAATCAAAATTAAACTCAAAAAATCAATACCTACTTTATAGTTCTAAACGTCGCGCGTCGCTTTCCTGGACTTGTACACAAATCATATGTGAGTTCATCCGGACCATCGCTGTCAATCCCTGCACAAGCTTCATGACCCCATCTTTGGCATAAACAATATTGTATCCATCCCTAGCCCTTGTTATCTTTGGAAAATGTTTTCGTGCAGAATAGACATTCTGCGTCTTCTTCTTCCTCTTCGGATCACTGACACACTATTAGTTTTCTTCCTTTTATTGGACATTCCTTTGCCTACTCCTTTCCTTTTCTGTTTATTTTTAGGATGAGTTTTTTTTACATCGTGTTTTATATTTTTATCTTTATTGCCATATTTAATTAAGTCATATTTTAGAAAAAATACATAGATTAAAACATAATCTAATAACATACCTATACAAATGGTGTACAAGATGATCCGCACGGATCATACCGTCAAAGATACCGCCCGCGAGCCGCATCCGGCCCTCGAGCCATCTCACTACGGCCCGCGATTTTCAGACGGCATTTGAAGCCACTATGTATATTTAAAATTGCGTGTGCTTTATCTATGTGTAACTTGCCGGGGCGCGATGCCCCCACGCGGCGCGCCAGGCGCAGGCGAATGTCAGCTATCCCTTTCCGTCACGCTGGTCCACTAGTAGCACACCCACCGCGGCCCCGGACACAGCATTAAGCCTTAGTATCGAGCTGTCACGTCGAGCGTTTATGCTACATGCCGTCAGGATCCTCAAGCTCAACTTAAGTTAGCCTTTTTAATACCTTTATAACATGAAAATTTATTGAAGGTAAATAAGTCAAGATTTTAATTCAGTATGTGTTTCAGTTTTTATTTTTTAGGCTGGCCCGCTCAGGCGCGGTCGTAGCCCAAGATTTTGGGGGGTGGTCACCATAGGTACCGAGGAATATTTTTAGGGAGGTAGGTACGTCCCTTATGATACGGGACTTAAACATAACTGGCGAAATGTGGGTGTAATATATCTAGGTACCTTCGGGGATTAAAGGCGTGATGTTGTGTTGTGCTGAAGATGTATTGAGCTCCACATTACTTATGCTCTACAGGGAGGCAGCTTTTACATGGGGGGAGTACTTAATAATGCTGGCAAATTGGTCACAGCATTTTTTGATAAATAGTAGGCATTGGAACAGTAGCTTATGTAAGATGAGAAGAGCGAGCGAAGCGAGCTCGAAAATTTTAACAACCCGCGTCCGTTAGGTTAGGTTTTGTTTTATTTTGTCAAACCGAAATAGGTGAAATAGGAGTTGCATAATAAATTGTCAACTTATGCAGAAAGCCTAAGGAACTATGACAAGTTCAAAAATTTTGCACAGTCTCAGATACGTTACATTTTCTTTCGATCACTCCAAAAGAACTAGGAATTAGTTGCTTTGTCAACTTATGAAGAAAAGCTCAAGAATCAAGAGAACGTAAAATGCAAGAGCGAGCGAAGCGAGCCTAAAAAATTTACCTTGAATAGGTTCTGTTTTATTTTACCATTATACAGAAAGAGAACTTACTTTGTCGAGTTATGACGAAAAGCTTAAACTCTTTATAGAGCAGTTTCTGAATCTGGAATCTGGCCCTAACCTTTTTTTTTTTTTTGTTCCGGGGTGGAAAATCCTCATGGATGTCCCCCGCCCTGGGGTCTGTCAGACTCTTACTGACTAAAAACCACTCCGGTGTTCCGTCTCACACCTACGCCGGGGGTCGCGGGAACGTACAAATCTTCCGCAACCCCCGGCCGGTGCCGGCCCGCCTCTGCGGGCCCCGTCCGGTCAAGCGGGGGGAGTGAGGTGTTTGACTCCCCCCGCGACGTCAAAGAGGGGCGCGCGTGGAACACTACGCGCCGCCACCTCGGGTCCTGGTGTATGGGGGGCGACGGACGTCCCCGAGTCCGTCGCCCCTGGGCCCCTTTAGGGGGGCTGGAAGAGGGCGTTGTCCGCCCTCCGCCGACGCCCGGTGCGCCTGCTGCGGGCCGGGTGAGAGGATGAGATCTCTCGCTCCCTTTCCGCAGCCTCCTTCTGCGAGATGACTGTTTCGCAGAAGGATACCACCGCGTCCCAGGACTCCTCGCCGCCGACCATCGCATTCACAACGGCCGGTAGCGAGAGGTCATTGCCTACTCCTGAGATGAGGGCACGGCGCGGCTCCTCCCAAGCGGCACACTCTGCCAGCGTATGCCGCGCCGTGTCCTCCCATCTGGCCCTAACCTAACTTAACCTTTCGAACCTTACGTACAAGCGGGTTTCTCAAATTCTCGAGTTTGCTTCGCTCGCTCCTGCATCCTAGATTCTTTATTTTATAACAGGCTTTTTGAAGAAAAAACTTCTTTTGGCGCGTTGAGCGGATTGTCGGTAGGTTTTCACTTCTGTAGGCAGTTTCAATGACTGGGGGTCTCTGTGGCTCAAGTACAGTATAAAGTTAGTAAGACAGGTTAATCATTCAGGCTCTCAAGAGCTTGAATGATTTTGGGGGCGGTTACGACCCCATGACCGGGAGGTCCGAGGGGGACTCGGACCGCCCCTGGGCCCGCTAGCAAAACCTAAAAGGAGATGTTCCAAAATGTATGGAGCCTGGGCCAGGTCCTTGTACACTATACTAAAAAATAGGGAAACACATTTAAAACAGTTTTTAATCGTCCAATTACTTTAAAATGACTTTGTTTGCTTGTAAACCACAAGAAATTACACTTGAAATTGCAACACACAACAAACCCAGTCATGATGGTAAGCTGTCATTTTGATTAATTAATGACGTTTGAGATGTTTATTGACACTGTTGTGACAGCTGATAGTTGTGTTTCTGTGATCAATGGTTATTTATGGTTTACTGTCATTGCTTTTAAGCACAGAGTAACTAAATCGGTGGGACGCCATGTTCTATTCTATTTTTTATTATGGCAAGCAAAACCGATGTCGCCTATTCTGCCAGTCTAGGGACGCCATGTTGAAAGTCGATAAAAATAATTGATAATTATCAATTAACTACCACAACAGTAAACATTTCAATGAATTTTCTGTATTTTTCCCGAATTCTACGGATTTTTCACTTATTTTGAGGTAGTGTACATAGACCTGGCCCATTTTGAAACATCTTTATAATTGACCCTTTAGAAAAATGAGTTTGACACCCCTGCCTTAGATCATTGTTAGGTAACTATTTTTTCTTCTTAAAATGTTGTTTGTCACTCACGACGCCATGACGATTGACCGTGCCGTGGGTATTTCGGGGACTACGTTTTACCAATAAATACTACTAGATGTCGGTAATAGTTACTTTGCAATAAAAAAGGTTTATCTAACCTCAACGGATCACCTTGTACACCTTTCCCCTACCTAGGTTTAAAGATAAAACTGTGGTACAATAGATAATATAAGGATCGCCTTTTTAGGTTCTCGTTATCAGAATAAATCAACAGAATAAACGTATCCCTAAATATTTAACATTAGAAGACACATCATTTAAAAATCCACTTAAAACAATTAAGTAACCAGAGCGTAGTGAGACAGGTTTTGATAGCATAGCAGCTAAGTAGTTATCGATGAACGTTGATGATATAAAATCAGTTCGATCCGTGATTATGATAACTGATTAGGATTACATTCCTATAAATATATTAAAATCAAAGGTATAATATAGAAGTCGATATAAGAAAGTTGAATTAAATTGTTACTAATAAACGTTTATTACCTAGATAGGATCTACTGTTGCCCGTGTATTTTCATCATGAAAGTAGCATGTGTGCTTCTCCAGGTTCAGGGCTGATACCTTCTACGACAGCTGAACCGGAGACAACTCGACCCCAATCGACCACGTGACAACTCAACCCTATGACACCTTGATGCCGACAAAGGCCAATACTCGTAATTGAAAAATTCAAAGGACATCATTCCAAATTAAAGTCAGAAAAAAAACTGTTTTCTTATGGAAAATAACATCTTGAACATTTTTTGTATATTACAACAAAAGACTACAATTAACCCCCTGACAGCTATTGGAGTTTGAAAGTACCAAAAACTATATATTTGCAAACAATAGTTTGGACAATCGTTTAAAAACGCAAACAATTATTTCCCATGGTAATTCATGGTATAGGTTTCAGCACCGTAGACGACATCCATACGCTGCGGCAGGTTATCAGGAGAGTGAAGAGTATGAGCTGCCTCCCTGCTCAGCGTTTGTTTACTACGAGAAAGCATTCGATTCGATCGAGATTTGGGCTGTAGGTACTGCAGTCACTACAACGGCAATGGTGCCCGATTCACTATCGGTAAATGGAGGTGCTGAAGTGTCTGTAGGAAAACGCTACTATTTCAGTCCGACTTCAGCACCAGACCTCGAAACCTATCCTTCTGCAGCGAGGTGTGAGTCAGGGAGATGTTATCTCTCTGTTGACTATCTAACTGTTGACTGCTGCATTGGAGGATATCTTAAAGGTTCTAGACTGGAAAGAGGTAGGCATCAACTTCAATGGCGAGAACGACACTCACCTTAGGTTTGCCGACGATATAGTAGTCCTGGCTGAGACTGGTAGACCTCAGTACAATGCTCGATAACCTTAGCAGAGTTTCCGAAGAATCATGTTCGGTTTTAAAATGAACATGGTCAAAACAAAGGTCATGTCAAATGCCCTTGTAACACCCACTCTCATGAAGATCGGAGACTACACTCGGAAGTTGTTGACAATTATGTTTACCTAGGACAAACTGTCAAGTTAGGTACGTCCAACTTCGAGAAAAAGGTCTATTCGAATCCGGCTCGGATGGACAGCTCTCGAGAAGCTGCGCAATATCTTCTCGTCTCACACACCGCAGTCGTGACCAGTGCATGTTGCCAGTGATGAACTATGGGACTGAAACGTGGTCGCTCACAATGGGCCTCATTAGAAGGCTGAAAGTCACCCAAAGGGCTATGGTTGGAGTTTTTCTACGTGATCGAATCAGAAATGAAGATATCTGCAGGAGAACCTAGGTAACTAACATAACCCGAAAAATTGCCAAACTTAAGTGACAGTGGTCAGGCACTGTACGCGCTGCTGAATGGGTCGCACACACCTTGGTTGTTAGCTTGAATGATAAGTCACGGATAGCCAAAGATGATGGTTTATTGAATCTATTTAACTAGCACGTAACTAATGCTATATGAATGTTGTGTGTATGAGTACAGCTGAATATGAACGCTGATTGTGTACTGTCGCGTTACACTATGATTTGTGTAAGGCGACGGAAAAGCGCTGATCTGTGCAATGCGCGCGTGCCATGTACGATACATGACTCGTACATATTCCCGGGCGAGAGAGATGCGAATGGATGATGAGAATGAGTTTACAGGGTGCTTAAATGCTAAACTTATACATTTTTACCAGAGTTACAAAACATGAGTTAAATCTATTCTTAGCCATAACTTAATTAGTCACTGTCACCAGAGACCGGTGTGGCGAAGGCAGGAGATGTCTTCTTGTGGCGCTTGATGCTGCTGAGTAAGCTAGAAAAGTTTCTTAATTCAACCGTCTCTTCTCGTGGCTGTTTTGAGACTCTAGTGCGTGGCGTGGGGTCGACAGGGGCCGCGTGCTGTGTACGCGCCAGCGGCGCCGGAGGCTGCGTCTCGGAGTCCGACTGTAAGTTGGCGCTCCTCTGCCGACGACGACAAATCCACCGACACAGATAAATTGCGACTGCTATTACTGCGCCAAACAACAACACGTAGATTGCTGAGTATTGATGGATATCGTGGCTTGAAATTCCTGAGTTCAAGGCGTTTTCTGATTTCATCTGCTCGATCTGTTCTTTGATGTGCCGCAATGAGGTTCCGTGATCAGTGATGTTGATTTCAAATTGTGGCAACGTGACGTTGATGATGTGGTTGATTGGTGCGATTTGTTGCGATTCCAGGTCAACCGCAGTTTTAATCTCTGAGTATCCCAGTTTGTGTGAAAAAACGGTAAAGTCTTCTCCTTTAATTACGCAATCTGAATCCAGTGCTATGACCCCGGCCTTAGCAATTTGTATTGCGGTAATCTGATGCTCGCATATGATACGAAGTGCACACTGTCCGCAACAATAATAAAGGTAAGTATTTATTTTGTTCAATTCCGTCCAATTATTGCGGCATACTGCTATGTTTGTAAGACATCTGTTTGTGCTCTTATCTTTGATACACATGCTGTCTTCTGATTTAAACTGGAAAATGGGTTTTCGGGAGTGACAGAGGCGAGTAGATTCGTCGTACTGGACACATTGTTGTATGTCTCTCGCCGTCATTGCCAGATATGTGTCTTTGCGCAAGTTAATCGCGATGTAATCTGATATCGGCACGACGGCAACTGTAGTGTTTCCATGTTGTTGTGGTATTGATATGAGTTGATATAGATCATAACTCTCTTTGTTGACCAGCGGTATTCTAATTTCAAATATGAGGTACTGCTCTGTTACCCTTGTTTTGACCATCAGTAGGTGATAAATTTTTGGTAGTGCAGTCTGTATGTTTTCTATCGGTAAGGATAACTCTCGCGATAATTGTCCTGAGATTATGCTGAGTTGGTCTCGTAACTGCTTCGGCGTCAGTAAATGGACGCTAAACATTCCATGATGAATATCTGTTATTGTGTCGACTATTGTGTCTTGTATGGATTTTAGCTTCGTGAGCATATTTGTAGCTATAATGGTGGACAGTGCTAGCTCGTTCATCACTTCCTGTTCTTGCAAATTTTTGTTCAACATATTGGTGGCCTTCGCCAGATTGTTTAAATGTTGATTGATGGCCTTGTGTTGCCGATTGATTGATTCTTCAGTTCTCTTGAGTAAATTATATTCTGCTTCTACTACTGAGGTCTGGTTTTTCCACAAGAGTGCCAAGTGATTTTCGTTTCCTTTTATAAGAGAAATATCTTGCTTGTATTGATCGGCGAAACGTTGATCTAAAACTCCAAATAAACTGTTGGCAACGTAGCCCACACCGTCGATAAGGCCTCGCCGCAGTCGTGTGTGTTCGTCGAAATGCTGATTCAGTAACATTTCATTGTAGTACTTCAGTTCGTCATGTGAGTGACGTAGCTGCAGTAGGATGATGTCACAAAGTACTTTGTTTGTTTCTCTTTCACATACGCTGTTTATTTGTTTGAGGTATTTGTCGAAGGTTGCCGAACCGTCCCAGTAAGGGTTCATGTCGTAATATACGATGAGTTTCCATTCGTCGCGAATGAACTGCATGTTTGAGATTTGGTCAAAATAGAGTGCTGTACGTATTGTTGTCAAAGTATATGGAGATGCTGACTGTTCGTGGCCAAAGACGGATGTCATGAAGAGAAATAGTGTAAAGAGAGTTGCTATCAGATTAGACGTTACAGGTCGTCGTTTTGTTAGGTTGTCCATGGTCTTGATATTTTTGTTGTTTGACATTTTCCCTGTCTGCTCGGTTACTGATTTGGGGTCAGATATCAACACTGACAATTTAATCACTGGGCGCTTGAGGTACCCATTTTTTGTTTTCAGGGTAACAACCCTGACCAGTCCATCGGTACCGGGATGTAGCTCAGTGACTCTGCCTAGACCCCATCTTCCCGCGGGGAGGTTAGGCTCATGAATGATGACAACGTCATCTACTCGAACGTTTTTGTGAGGTCTCTTCCATTTACACCTTGTTGAGAGTATCGCGAGATATTCGGATTGCCACCTCTTCCAAATATCTTCGAAAATTTTCTGTGTTCGCTTCCACCTTGTTCTTTCATCTTGTTCGGTGTCTAAGATTGTCAGTATGGGGCCGCTACTCAGAAAGTGTGAAGGAGTTAGATAATTCAAATCATCTGGGTCTTCTGTAAGTGCGCACAGCGGCCGACTGTTGAGACATGCTTCGAGTTGAGCCAGTAAAGTACTGTATTCCTCGAACGTGAGTTTTTGCTCGCCAACAACACGTCGAAGATGATGCTTGAGACTTTTTACCGCTGCTTCCCATAGGCCTCCTGCACTTGGCCAGGCGGGGGCATTAAAATGCCACTGTATTCCCAACTCATTGATCTCTGTATAAAACTTGTCGTTGAATGTCTTGCGCAGTTCTGTCAGTTCTTGCTGCAGTGCTCTATTAGCTCCAATAAAATTGGTGCCATTGTCGCTATAGATATGATGTGGCTTACCCCGACGTGAAGACATGCGTTTCAGAGCAGCTAGAAATGCCGATGAGCTCAAGTCTGATACGAGTTCGAGGTGCACAGCTTTGGTCACCATGCACACGAACACTGCGATGTATCCCTTAGTTGTCTTGACTCCTCGCCCTTTATTGAGTTTCACGTCTACGTATCCTGTGAAGTCAACGCCGGTGTGCTGAAAAGGACGCGAAGGATTGCTCCGAGATTCAGGTAAGTCTCCCATCATTTGCTTTTGTATGACAGCTTTATGCTTCTTACACGTAATGCATGCATGTATGCGCTTCTTTACAGCTCTGTTTCCGCCTATTATCCAGTAGTTTTGTCTGATACTCGCGAGCGTCATCCGGGCCCCCGCATGAAACGTGTGGCGGTGGGCTTGGTCGATAATAAGGTCAGTAACGTGGCTGCTGTGTGGTATGATCAGTGGATGTTTCATATCTTCGTCAATATTCGCATGTTTGAGTCTGCCTCCCACTCTCAAAAGTCCATCCTTGTCCAAAAACGGGTTGAGGCACAAAGTTTTACTTTTGTTATGTACTTGCTCCTGTAGTCGTAGCTTGCTAATTTCGTCTGAAAATTGCGTTTCTTGTACATATTTTATAATCATATGTTTTGCGGTATCTAATTCATTTTTATTCAAGTAAGCTGTGCGCTCGCTTTGACGTCGTATGATACGTAGCACCCATGCAAGCAAGCGCACGGCGCGTGTCAAATTACTGTTTCTATGTAGTATGAATTCAATGACATCATCGCTTTGAGGTTGACGAATTGTGACGTTGCTTTGTTTTGATTTTCGCTCCTCTTGATCCGTGACGTAGATGCACTTCTTTGCAACTGATGAGGATGACTCGTCGAATCCAGGGAGAAATTGCGGGCCGCTCCACCACAGATTATGTTGCTTCAATTGCTCTGTTTTGATGCCACGGCTGGCACAATCAGCTGGGTTGTCAGCTGATTTTATGTAATGCCATTTGTCTGATGGTATGACTTCTTTGATTTGTTTGACTCTGTTCGCTACGAATGGTGTCCAGCGATTGATATTGCCTTGAATCCAGCCGAGAACTGCAGTGGAGTCACTCCAACCAAAAACTTTGATTTTGCGTCCGTTGAGGGCTTGATGTACTTTTCGCATAAGTGTTGCAAGTAAATGCGCCCCACTCAGCTCTAGACGTGGTAAAGTGAGCTGTTTGTTCTCTGGCACAAGTCTTGTTTTTGCAGCGACGAGTGTAATGTTGGTATCAAGTTTACAATAAACGACACATGCATATGCTTTTAATGATGCATCGCAGAAGCCGTGCAGTTGTATTAAGTCTTGCTCTCCTATCTGATACCATCTTTGAATTTTAAACTGGCTGATGTTTTGTAGATCTGCTTTAATATTTTCCCACTCGGTGCTTATTCCAACCGGAAGCTGGTCGTCCCATTGAATCTGGGCCAACCAAACTTGCTTGAATAAGAGTTTTAACTTTGTTGTAATCGGAGCTAACCAACCGAGTGGATCAAATATCTTTGAAATATCTGATAGTAATGAACGTTTTGTATGTTTGTCTGTTGGTTTTGATTTGCTTATTTTTAGCTCGAACGAGAATGTGTCTTCATTGGGGTTCCATTTCAGCCCGAGCGTCTTTGTTGATTCTGCTTGCTTGAAATCGAATGATGGATGATTTGAGGACGCTCTGCTGACGTTTTGAAGTAATTCTTCGTTGTTACCCGACCATTTACGTAAGTTGAAACCTCCCGACTGTAGTAACTGGATCAAATCGCCTTGCAGTTGTTTGGCTGACGGCAACGTGAAGCTTCCACTTACAAGGTCATCCATATAGAATTCTTCTTGCAACGCTTGTGCTGCCCTGCTGTGCTGATACTTGTGGCCTTCATCAGCTGCCAACTGTTTCAAAGTCATCATAGCTAAGAATGGAGCTGCTTTCATGCCATAAGTGACTGTCGTAAGCTGATATTCACGTAAACGTTGTTCAGGACAGTTCCTCCATAGTATCTTCTGATAAGTTTGATGTTCAGGGTTGCAAAGTATCTGTCGATACATTTTTTCTATATCCGCCGTATACGCGAATTGATATTGCCTCCATCGCAAGATCAATGACATGAGGTCTTGCTGTAAATTCGGGCCACGCTTCATGAGGTCGTTCAAAGTATGGCCCGTCGATGATTTCGCCGATGCGTTGAATACTACTCTCAACGCCGTAGTTGTGGAATCAGCGCGCTGAACACAATGGTGAGGTAAATAGCAAGTCGGTGTCACGTTACTAGTACACTCAACCATATGATTCAGTGTTTGATATTCATTAATGAAATGTCTGTATGCTTCTGCTAATTGTGGCTGTTTGCAAAATTTTCTCTCCAGTTGCCTGAATTGTGCCAAAGCCATGGGTTTCGTAGCTCCCAGCTTTTCCTGAAAGTTTGGTTCGAACGGTAGCTCAACAATGTAACGACCTTCTTCGTCACGAGTTGTTGTGTTCTTGTAGTGCTGCAAACAATCCAGATCATCCTGTGACATTCCCGAGTTTTCTGGTATGTCTTCTACTGTCCAAAATTGTTGAATGTCTTCGATGTTATTTATCACAACGTTACATTGAAATGTTGTTTGCACGTTTCCGCATAAAATCCAGCCCAAACGTGTTTGCTGTGCGACTGGTTGTGATTTTTCGTGCCTGATGATACCTTCTTGAATTATGTTTGAGTATATCGCAGCCCCAAGCAAAATGTCTACAGGACGACTCTCATGAAAAGCTGGATCAGCCAACGTGATATTTTCTATAAATGTCCATGAACTTGGTTTTGTGAATGATTTGTTAGGCAAATGGTTGATCAAATGTCGCATAATAAAAACATCGGTGTCGAATGTATAATCACCGTGAAAGGCACTGCACGTGATTCGTATGACGCCTTTGCAATTATTTTCTTTCGCCCCGACACCGAATATGACACCTTTGCAGCGACTACGGGGTAATCGTAGTTTCTGTGCTGCTTTTTCCGTTATCAGGGATGTTTGTGAACCCTGATCAAGGAGCGCTCGTAACGTTATCAGGGAACCATCGTATGCTTGCACTTTGATCAATGCTGTGGTAAGCAGAGTTTCTGATACGTCTTCTTGAGACACGTGATTGCTGCTATCACTTGTTGTTGTCTTGCTGTCAGTGCCAGCTGTTGTTTGCTGCACTGAATTGCTGTTTGATTTCTGTCCACCTACTTTGCCGTAAGCGTCGTGAAGCAATGTATTATGATCTGAGTTGCAGACGCGGCATGTTTTTCTTGACGAACATTCCTTGCTATTCGTATGTACGTTTAGGCAGTTTTTGCATAAATTGTATTTCGCAACTGCCTTCCGTTTTGCGTCAGGCTGTAATTCGAGAAATGTTTTGCACGAAAACAACTTATGCTCTTGATTGCAATGTGGACAGTTCGTTGCATTTTCATTGTCTTTTGTCAATGAATTTGATTTATACTTATTATTTTTGTTCTGATTTGCGCTGAATGCTTTGTATGAATGAAATTTCTTGTTTATCTGTGCAGGCTCCGACTGAGATGTTTTTGCTGTTTCTGGTCTACGACGAGATGATTCCCATGATGTAAATTTTCCTTCTAGAAAATTGAGAAAATCTACTATGTTGGGTAGTTCACGTGGCTCCGCTAATGACTCTAAGTAGTCGTTATGAGTCACCGTATCCAACTTTTGTGAAAGCAAGTGTACCATTATTGGGTCCCACGATGTCGTGTCCACGCCAAGGTTCTTGATCGCATTGATACATTCTTTTGTCGTATCGTGGAGTTTTTTGACTGATGCTGCTGATAAATGTTGAGTGATAGGAACACCGAGCAACGAATTGAGATGTGACGTGAAGATCAGTTTTCTGTTGTTGTATCTGCGGTTGAGAATCTCCCATGCAGTCTCATAATTTTCCGAGCTGATTGATAGATGCTGAATGAGTTTCTCGGCTTCGCCTTTCACTTTGCTTTTGAGAAACTGCATTCTCTGTGCGTTAGAAAGAGACGGACTAGAGTGGATGGTCTCAACAAATAAATCTTTGAATGCTGTCCAGTGTTCGTAGCTACCACTAAAGGTTGGAATTTCGATCTTCGGCGTCGACCTTTCTCGGTGAGTAACTGACCACATTTTGGAGTTAATGGTTGCTTTCATTTGGTTATAAACTAGTTCGCACGTATTGTAAGACATCTCATATTGCACGTCAGCTTCATTGGGCAAACTGTCAAGGTCCCAATAAAGTGAATCAACTGCTTTCCACCTTGCCTCTATCACCTTTAAGGCGTCTTCAAACTGCCAATTTTCTTTGAGAAGGTCCACGTTGATGTTTGATGCAGTTCTTTGAAACGCTTTGATATTGCTCCTTTGTTTGCGTAGCATTTCGTCTGTTTTGCTGTTACTCACGATCTCAGCTAATTCAGGCACCTTTATTGAAAGGGGTGATTGGTTCCCGCGTTCAGCTCCACCTGCACCTTGCTCTTGAAGGAGTTTTGGCTCCGATGACTGAGAGGTTGACGGTGCCAGCTCGAACGTAAACGCTGACGGCTTTAATACGGGTGAAGCTGGTTTTTGTTCTTGAGTTAAATATTTGATAAAGAGTTCCCTAGTGCTTCTGTAAAATTGTCTTGTTTGTTCATGGGAATCTTGCACAAAGTATTGATGAGAAGGATCTTCGCGCTCGCGAATTTTCTCGTGGTTATTTTGAAATTCTGCCCAATACTTGTCGAGAAGGTCAATTTTCTTCTGCACACTGTCGGGAGTCTTACGGCTTCCTCCGTCTTTTTTGAAATTGATCAGAAGTTTATGCATTGCCTCCATGACTTGATATTGAGTTTGAATAATTCCCTCCATGATGGAAAATTAATGATAAATATTTCGAGTCACCAAATCTGTTCCTGACGATACTGCTGATGTGCTTCGGTGATCTCTTGTATTTGCTGCTGCTGGTTCAATGATCTCCGCGTTCCGTATCCTCTGTTCCGGTGATGCTTCCTCTGTTGAGCTGGTGAGATGCTGTTTCTGGTCGGCCAGCCCAACCGAATCGCCACCGCACAAAAGATTGCGAAACACTTAAAATCATCCGGCTCGAAGGACCAAAAAGATGTACGCGCTGCTGAATGGGTCGCACACACCTTGGTTGTTAGCTTGAATGATAAGTCACGGATAGCCAAAGATGATGGTTTATTGAATCTATTTAACTACCACGTAACTAATGCTATATGAATGTTGTGTGTATGAGTACAGCTGAATATGAACGCTGATTGTGTACTGTCGCGTTACACTATGATTTGTGTAAGGCGACGGAAAAGCGCTGATCTGTGCAATGCGCGCGTGCCATGTACGATACATGACTCGTACAGGCACATTGCTCGCAGAACAGATGGCCGAAAGGCAACCGCGTACCGGAAGACATAACGTTGGAAGACCCCCCACAAGGTAGACCGATGACTTGGTGAAGACCGCAGGATTCCGCTGGGTGCGAGAAGCACAGAACCGGCTAAAACTTAAATAGCAGCGGACGGGCTAGTTGTATACTCTCGTTGTAATAGTACAAAATGTTAAGGGTGTTGTTTCCCATAACAAAACTGTATATTTTTTACTTACATTTTTGTGTACAAAATGTTTGAACCTGAATGATGTAGGTAGGTAGGTAGGTACTTTAGTTTACAATGTCATCTCAGCGACGAACAATGTCAACAACTTGTCAAAAATATAGGGAAAGGAGAATGGGCAAAAATGTATGGGCCCTGTCCCAGGAGTGGCCAAAGATTTGCCGGGGCTGCGGATTGTTCGAAAGAGTTACCGTGGCCCTGCCGCACAGGCAACTGAAGGAACACGGGTGGGTTTTAGTCAGTAAGAGTCCGACACGCCCTTCCGCTCCGCCCAGAGCGGGAGAGGTCATTTGATGATTTCCCACCCAAAAAAAAAAAAAAAGGAGTGTCCAAAGATAGTACATGTTTTTTTTTAAGTGCATTATGTGCAGTTTAATTTTGCAGTGTTTCATTGAAAACGGCGCTGGGAAAGCAAAGTTAGCTAAGGTTACATATTGTAAGTCTTTAATTTTTTATTTTTTGTTGTATAATACGTACTTCTTTTGATAGCTTTGATACAACTACAACGCCGCCATGGTGCCGTCATAAAATAGTTAATATAGTTACATTATATTTTTAACATTTATTTACAATCAACTTAATAGATTTCTTGCAATTGTGTTAAAATTTACATAAAATATATCTTACATAATCTACAAATAATATTAATAGTATGTACAACTAAATAACAATAAATAAAAAAGAAAGAAGGACAAGAATCATAGGGCATCAAAAAATTCATCCGCATCGCTGTCGACAGGAAAAGTGCCCAAAAGGCTGGCAGCATTGCCACGTTGTATGGCGATACTGATTCTTTGGCCAAAAAATAGGCCAGCCCTCTGGTCACGTGAAGAGTCGACCAACCGCTTAGCGATGTCTGCAAAAACCAAGTGGGCACTCGGACCCCACGGCCCTAGTGTTTCAACCCCAAACGGCTCGAACATATAACTCCCAATAAGATTCGAATATTTTCGCCGTTTGAGGTTTTCCGCACTTGCAGCAGCCGCCCCAACACAGCCCGCCGTGCTAGGAAGATGGGATGGCGCAAGGGTGTCGACACACGTTGCATCCCACACCAAAGGCCTGCCTAACTTCCAGGGCATTATGGTCATTCCGTCTGGTCTCTTCCCATCGTCGCGTGCCAAGCCGTTGGGTTCTAAAATAGCTGGCACCCTGGCGGTGGCAAGAGCACGGCGGATTATGTCATTAATGCTGGCGTGTCGTGCTATCCGGCCTGCGCTCCTACTGCAAGATAGGCCATGGTGTCCGAGGCAGTCGACAGCTTCACCGCACTGGCAGCGATGCGGAGCCCCGCAAGGAGCGCCCAGACGGAGACAAGTAGCGAGCCGGAAAGTGGTGTCACACAACATAGTGCCTATGTTAGGTGATGGAAGTGCCTGAAGCCAGAGGCCCGGCTCCCATTCTCCCACAGCCAGCAGACGGGCACGCTCAGCAGTATTGGAGGACGTATTGAAAAGTTTATTCCGTACCAACCTGCAGAGCGGCTCATCCCATTGTCTCTGGGAAGATGGGTTTACGGGCCGATCTGTATCTGGGCAAGCCGCTGTCCAGGCGTTCACCGCATCAGTCAAGCACGGCACTTCAAAGTCAACCAGGGAGGGGGCTAAAATTTTCCTGGTTAACTTTTCGGTGCTGTGGACAGAGGACAGGAACGCCGGTAAGCTAATACTGGTAATTTTGCGGACGCCGAGGCCACCAAAACGGATGGGTAGTGTGGCTTGAAGCCACGCTCGGTCGTCCAAGGCCACGTTTAAAATGGATGTTACTGTGCTGCGAATAATTTGGTCAATTTTGTCTAAAAGATGTGGCTGCTTCCATAAAGGGGAAGAACGTAGAAAATATATAAAATTTGGGCCAAAACAACAATATCTAATCAGGGTGAATGCTGAATGTAAATTAATTTTGGAAAGTCTGGCCGAAATTTCGTTGAAGTTTTTGATTTTTTCGTCGATGAAAGGAGAAAAGCTGTCTTCTAAAATTGGGGACCCTAGGAGGTGCAGTGAACTTTTTTCTAGAACTTTGATTTGTGGGGCTATTGCATTAAATTTCTCTATGGTCAGTTCTCTGTCGGTAATGTCAGAAAGGTAAATTTCACATTTTGAGGGGTTTAGGTCCAAGCCAATAGATTTAAATTGCTGTTTGAGCAATTGAAGGTCTTTTAAAACAGTGTCTACATCACCTCCTAGCGTTCCATCATCTAAATACCACACGTTAAATTTAGAATTTAATTTTTGGATAATTGGATGAATAGCCAAGCTGAAAATCACAGGCCCAAGAGGGTCACCTTGTTGGCATCCTACTGCAGATTCCAAAACATTGTCCTTGTATAATAATTTGGAAGGGTACCTGTAACATTGCCACAAAAAAACATAAATTTCGGGTAGTTCCTTTTTGACTTCAGCCAACAAAGTGTCCCTGTTTACAGAGTTAAAGGCATTCTTCACATCAACCTTGAGGATGACCTCACCTCTGTTGGAGTTTAAAAAGGTGGAAAGGGCATGTACGGCAGCCTCACAGCCCCCTTTCGAACCAAAACCAAGCTGTAGGGGCTGAAACTTAGCTGTAAGCGATTCGCTATACAGCTTACAGCATATTTTGGCTGCCGTACGCCTGTAGGTGCACCCAACGGCGATGGGACGAATGCCACCGTCTCTTTTGCGCAGGGCACATAGGTTGGCCCCGTACAAAATGTCGACGACGGCCTCGTTCACACCGCCGGAGAGCATGAGGTTAATCAGGGCCGCAAGCTCTTTCAAAAGCGACTCACCAGCTTCCCCGGCGCCTGAACTCAGTAGATCTTTTAAGTGTTGTGGAGTCAGGCCGTCGAGGCCGCCGGCGGAACCACTTCGAAAAGAGCTCACGGCTGCAATCAACTGGGGGGCCGAAACGTTTAGAATGGTTGAATTAAGATTGGGAGGGTCAGGTGGGTCGGGAAAGGTGAGACCATCCGCAGGCGCCGGGTGTTTACTCTCTAGAGCTGTTAGCGTTTCTGGAGAGTAAGGCGCCACCACATCGCTGCTAAACAGTATCCTGGCCGCGCCCCTGATGTCACCTTCACTTAATTTGGATTCCACATGTGAACATAAGCCTTTTTGTGGTTGGTTGTTAAATTTAGGTAATTTTGGATCTAAAATTAGGGTCGAATTGTTACAATTGTCTTTAATTTGGTTAGTTAGTGTTTTTTTTGGGTGCCAAATTTTTTTGCACATGAAGAATCCTATAAGGGAAGGTAAGTAATTGCTCCCAGGCACTTTGTGAGTTCTCCTGGGTCGCAAGACGGAGACATCGCGCCAAACTTAGAGCAACAGATCGTCTCGCGCCCCGGGGAACTCTCTTTAAAACCGGGGTTGAATTTTTTAATTTTGTTAGCGTTTGCCACAATGTTTGGTCCGGAGGTGTTGATGTTGGGAATGTAGCTGGGGGGCACAAGGGTACACTATGTGATCTGTGGATCTTTCCATAGTGTATCCTCAGCCCCCGTTCGCCTTTAAAAAAGCGTGCCTGTGAGCAATACGGGCATTTCACCAGCTGGACATCGAGCGATGTGATAGGTTGACTGGCACTGTTTCCGGCATCGCAACTGCCGTCATTGAACATATATTAAACTTACCTATCAAAATTAATATTAACGAAGTATATACACATCCACTAAAAGCAAAAACAAACAAAATAAATCACAAAACCAATTTTTAACATTATTTGCTTACTTTGTTTTTATTATTATTTTAAAGTGTACTTATGTAGAATTAAGGGTGCAAGTAAGTATTATTAACAATTAATTAGTTTATGTTTTATAGTTATTTATTTGATGTAGGTAATAGTTACTATGTTTTGGTTAAAGTACAAAAGAGTTTGGTATTAGGATATTACAAAGGAGAAGACATTAGGGTGAAATGTAAAAAAAGAGAGTATTAGCTACTCAAACACTGTTAGCGACGATATGTAATTTGTTATTTATCTTTCTTAATTTTTTCTCTGTTATTTAGTTTGATTATTAACTTGTCTCTCAACGTGATATTTTTCTTAAGATTTTATGTTAAAGTGTTGTACATTCCAGCCACTAGAGGCACCACTTGTACCATATTTCGATGCGTAAGCTTAAGTACTAAGGAACTTTACCGTAATGAGAACCGTTTCTGTATTTTCATTATTTTAAGGTGTTAATTAAGGATTTCGAGACTGATTTTTATGTAAATAATAAAGATTTATTAGTTCTAAGGTTAGAAATATACAAAAGTATTGTAAAGAGTGTCCTACCACAGAAAAAAGGCTAAATTAAGTTTCCCATACAAAAGAGCACCTATGCTCTGATTGGTCAAGGGGCGGGGCTTTAGTGCCGTGTGCAAAAGTGTAGGGCCCTGATTGGTCAGGGCCTTACGAGTTTTCCTATAAAAAAGGGGCATTTTCTGTGGTCGGACATTCCGGAATCAAGCAGTGTAAGAAGAAACATCTAGAAAATAAACAAGAAGAAGTCTGCAAGTATCGGCGTTATTATTGCTCCTCCGACTACCACCGAACACTCTCCAGTCAACATCCCGCCAGCGAACCTGCTCCACACACACACACAACTCACGAGCGTCAACAAACACATTTATTCTCGTTTACACTTAGTTCATATACATACATCTCAATAGCTAATTAATACTCGACTATTATTGAATCTAAAAACTCAGCTGGTCTATGAATGTTATCCAAATATCTTGCTTAGGATAGGTACCACACAATTATCATTATGTGGGCACAACAACCTAGTGTTTGCCTGCCAGCCTTACATGAACAGTAATAGTGTTGTATTGCTCTTAAGCCTGCTTCTGAATTGTTAACAGCTATATAAGCATTATATGTCCGTGATCGCGTAGTTATCTCTTGACTTTATGCGTCCCCTCAAAAGCCACAGATTATCTCCCGCTATACCTATACGATTGAGGTCTTCGAAAACTCAACTCAAACTCAAACTCAAAGCATTTATTTCAATTAAACTATTTACAGGCACTTTTGAATTGTCAAAGAGTCGGTCAGTTAGTCAGAAAGTTGAAGCTAGTTGCCCATTCCAAAACGTAGATCTCTATGGAGAAGAACGGGCAAGAAACTCCAAGGACACTCTTTTTAAATCAAGATATTATAAAATCCTGGGTACATTATTCGTGTTGCTTCTATATGCGAGAACAATGAAAAAAGTATATAAAGACAATCGACAATGCGCCTTTGGTTTCTATGTATTTGTATAGTATACACACCACTGTCACGGACGTGTTCACTATATGTAGTAGCTGTTTGCCAGCTTTAGTTGGTAGGATCCTATCGCAAACACTATTAATTCTTGCTCTGTGTGTCTTGAGAAATCTTCAAAACCAGGAAGATTACCATTAATATTCTAGAAACCTGCTCGTCTTGTGTTCAACTTGCGTGATATGACGTAGTTTGAAAGGAAATTTTCCATGCCACTTCTTTCTTCGATTCTTGCCATACATACTTTAGTATCTATACCTACTGTTTTGTACTGGCATGTGAAAACAATTAATAATTGCCGTTGCGATTCGAAAGTTCTTCATCTTATGCGGTAATGCATTATGAAAAAAATCTTGTCTGAACAATTTATTGTCGCGCTTGAACTTCCCATTTACTACTTCAACTACCCAACTTATTAATGTGGCTGTGTAGCTATCTATCGGCCAGCAATAACATCGCCCGCAAATCAATGCCGCATTGTAACTGTTTAACTTGGTTAGTAAAATTAGTTATCATCGGAGCCAATAGATGGCACTTTTTATTTGAGTCGAAAACCTAAATCGCGGTGTCGAGATCCTCCGCCGATTAGACATACCATTAAGGTCATAAGGTTCAAAATGAGAAAGCACTATATCAGTGTAACGAATTGAGGTAATAAACGCATGGTTTAGTACCTTATGTTTCACTTTTGGAGTCAGCCCGAGAAAACTTAGGGAACCAGGATAGTGTCATTGTGTCTCTCACCAAGCCCGAGGGTTCGCATGACCTATCATTTCAGCAGATTTCATCTCGCAAGGTGAGCGAGTAACCCCAGAAACCCTCACGAAGCCCGAGGGTTTAACATGGTCCTTCGAGCCGGATAGTGATGATGAGCTAGTCTCAAGGGTGGAACCAGTTCATCAAGCATCAGATGTTAAGCCTACTGTGACTGAGGATAACATCAGCCCCGAACGTGCCCGATTCAAGTGGAGTTGTTCCGGTGTCAAGGCGGTCGAGCAGCGATCGGACTCAGAGTACAACAACGCAACAGCAGCAGGGAGGCGCTGCAGACGACTATAGTCGTAAAGAGCTAAGTGTTACAAGTGAAAACCGTGAGTACTTTTCAAATTCATTCCTGCCAAGCAAAAGTGATCTTAATTTCAAGGTGCAAATTAACTTCAGTGTTTGTGCAACGCGATCTTAGACTTAGTTAGATTTAAGGCAAATTGTGTTCAGACGGGGAACCTATGCTCGATTTTTATTTTGTTGTAACGTCCAAACACTTAGAAAATTTTGTTTGTTTACATCGACTTAGAATATTTTCTTCAAAAATATTTACGTCTTGTAAAATTTTTTGAAAAGTTGGACACTTAGAATAATTTGAGTTGTTTACATAGACTTAGAAAAATTTCCTTAAGAAATATTTTTAACTGTAATTGAATTAAAGCGAAACTGACACAATTCTCAAAAAGATATAAAAAAGTAATAAAATTAACCCAGCGCGCACAAAATAATCATTTAATTAACGCGTCGGATAATAAAAGTAGATCGGCATGGAAAATTATAAACGAACCTAAACAAAATTTACCAATTGATACTGTAACTAGCATTAAAATAAATGACAAAACAATAACTGACCCTTGTGAAATATCTAATGCTTTTAATAATTATTTCATCGATAAAAGGATGGGGAAGGATGATTCACTCAACATGCAGTATAAATTTTATATGTCGTCTAAGCAAAAGTCTATGTTTTTAAAACCATGCTTGCCATATGATGTATTGCAGATTATCAGGAGTTTAAAAAATACGAATAGTGTGGGTTATGATGGCATATCAACTAAAGTCTTGAAGTATATAGCTATGAATATTTCTGCTCATCTTTCCTATCTGATAAATCTATGTATTGAAGCTGGAATCTACCCTGACAAATTAAAAACTTCTATCATAAAACCAATTTTCAAAAAAGATAATAGAGAATTTCTAGAAAACTATAGACCTATTGCCTTAGTTCTAAAATATTTGAAAAATATATTTACAAAGAACTTAATAACTATTTAGAAAATAACAATATTCTTGCAAAAGAACAAAAAGGTTTTAGACACAATAAATCTATAAATATGGCCATTTATGACTTTCTGGACTTTGTTATGGTTAATGTTGACAAAAGAATACCTGTCTGCTCTATCTTTATGGATATGACACAGGCTTTTGATTATGTTGAACATGATATATTGGTTGGCAAACTTAATGAATATGGAATAAGAGGTAATGTTCTGAAATTATTTGAATCATACCTCAAAGGCCGTCACCAATACACAGAATTGACTAGAGTGAATATCCTAACAAAAAAAGAAGAAACCTTTAGATCATGTGAACGTCAACTAACCTACGGTGTTCCTCAAGGAACTGTTTTGGGGCCGTCACTTTTTATATTGTACATCAATGACTTACCCAATGCCACTGATAATCCTATAGCTCTTTTTGCGGATGACAGTACAGTTACGATAAAATGTAAAGACATAAATACTTTTGAAGATGACATAAATAACACATTGAGCTCTGTTATGAATTGGCTTAATATTAATAACCTAAAAGCCAACTTAAGCAAAACTAAATTAATGTACTTTAGACAGCGTTTACCAGCACCAAATAACCTAAATGTTATTTTTAAAATGCAAACAATAGAGGAAGTAGACAATTGTAAATTTTTAGGCTTATATATTGATGACAAAATTACCTGGAAACCGCATATTCAACAACTATGCAAGCGAGTTAGTAAATCTGCCTATGCCTTACATACACTTGCAAGCAAAATAAACACCAGTGCCCTTTTAATTGCGTATCATGGGCTAGTAGCATCTGTTCTCAGGTATGGCATAATTTTTTGGGGGAATTCCACCGACAAAGATCTCGTTTTTAAGGCACAGAAACGATGTATTCGGGCTATGTTTGGTCTAAAATCAATGGAGAACTGTGTGCCTTTTTTTAAAAAGCATAGTATCCTTCCATTACCGTCACTATACATATTTGAAGTAGCGACTTTTGTTAAACAAAATCCTCATTTATTTACTTTAGCATCTACAGCTTTCAATCGGACCCAAAGGGACGAAAGTCGTCTGTGCGTTCCAAAAACGAATACTGCCTTGATGTATAAAAGTGTCTTTCACATGGCAACAGTTCTATTTAATAAATTGCCAAAAGAGCTAAAAAATCTACATATTAACTCATTTAAACTGAAACTGAGAAGTTTGCTATGTCAAAAATGTTATTATAGTGTATCGGATTTTTTATCAGATAAATTTCGACATGTTAATGTAATTTTTGTAATGTAATGTAATTTGCTTCTTTTACTATATTGTAATCATAAATCATAATTAATTATTTAAATCTGAATTATTTTTGACATTTACCTTACTAATTATTTTGACATTTACCTAACTAATTATTTTGACATTTACCTAACTAATTGTTTTAACGTTTACCTAGCAAATTATTTTGACTTTTGTTCCTTTATTAATCGAATAATACAGTCATTTATGTAGATGATTTGTAGTTTAGTACGAGTAAGCTCTTTATTTGCATGTGAAAATTGTAATTAATTCTTTTTGTATGCCTATAATAGGCTGATCATAGCGCACATTAACCTAAAACATGTCCAACCACTGTACCTACCTATGTATCACAAATAAAATATTTCTGATTTCTGATTTCTGATTGGATTTATCTTTTATATTTTAATTAATTTGTCAAAATGTCTCAATTACAAATGTTCGTCAAGGTACAGGATAATCTGTATGCTCGATTGTCGCGAGCTAAAAGTAACTTTAAGAAGTCACCCAAGGATAGGATTACCAAACAATATGTAGAAGCCAGGTTAGAAAACGTTGAAGAGCTGTGGGCTCAATTCAGCTTAACGCATACACATATGGTTAAAGATTGTGAATCTATTGAGTTAACGAAGTCGTCTTATACTATAAACGAAGTTTACTTCAACACCGAGGCATTATATTTAGATTTTAAATCTGAACTAAAAACTTTTTTAAATAAATTCAAGAGTAGTAGTGATGTTTCTCCAATTGCGCAGTCGTCATCAAATTCAGAAAGTAGAAACATGCCCATCAAATTGCCTAAAATATCGATCCCAACGTTTTCTGGGAAATATGCTGAATGGATCACTTTCAGAGATTTATTTGTTTCTTTAATTCACAAAAACGATAAAATAGATAAAGTACAAAAACTTCATTATTTAAAAGGCTACCTTACAGGTGAGGCCGAGCAACTTTTGCGACACATTCCAATATCCGATTTAAATTATAATAAGTGCTGGGTTCAATTAGAATCGCGTTACAACAATAAAAAATATCTTTCACATTGTATCTTAAAACGTTTATTCAGTCAAAGAAATATAACCAATGATTCAGCTAGTGGTTTAAAGGATCTCATGGATATCACATCTGATTGCTTAAATGGGCTAACTAATTTAGAGTTAGACGACACAGCAATTAGGGACATATTAATCATTCATATCCTCACACTAAAGTTAGATTCAGACAGCCGCAAAGAATGGGAGTTAAAGGTGGCCTCAAACGTTGATTCCGATATGCTACCAACATTTGAACACTTTAAAGATTTTTTAACCAGTAGATACAGAGCATTTGAATTCTTAGAATCTAAGTCTAATAAAAATCAAAATGTAAATACAACCAAAGCAAGGGTATTTCACACAGTATCTTCGAGTTGTCCTGTGTGTAATGATGATCACAAGATAGGGACTTGCAAACAGTTCATGGGTAAAGATGTGGACGCTCGGCGTAAGTTCGTACAGGATAACCATTTATGTTTCAATTGTCTGGGGGGTAACCACTCAGCCAGGTTTTGTAAGTGTACAGTCACCTGACGAATCTGTCAACGTAAACAGCACACTTTATTACATTCTAAAAGTGAGCAGGAATCTTTAGAGGAGAAGAGCACTCATACGGTTGGAGCAGAAAATCAAGAAGTAGTTGCTTGTTTTTCGAAGGGTACAGCTAATAATCAAGTCTTATTAACCACAGCTTTAGTGAAGGCTGTATCGAAAAACGGGTCTATGTTCACGGTTAGGGCTTTGTTAGATCAAGGCTCTCAAGCATCTTTTGTTACGGAAAACATTGTCCAAACCTTAGGATTAAAGAAAACATCAGCTATGGGTTCGATAGTTGGTATAGACGTAAACCACAAATTAGAGTTGAATTCTCGTTGTTAAAGTTAAAATACAGTCTAGGGTTGATCCATCTGTGGAATTGGTAGTAAATGCATATGTTCTAAAATCACTTACATCTTTATTGCCTAGTAGGGAAACAGCACATTTAGATTGGGTACAATTCCAAGACGTACAGTTGGCGGATCCCAAATATCACAAACCGGATAAAGTTGATTTATTGTTAGGAGCAGAAAACGGCAAGGTTTTACAAAACGGGTTGAAGAAAGCTTCGGGTTGCAGCGTGGTTGCGCAGTGTACTTCTCTGGGGTGGATTCTGTCAGGAACAATAGCTTCTGCAGGCCATAAGTCTTCTGACTTCACCGTGATGCACGCCCTCGCAGGTGATGATGAGATCCTGAAAAGATTCTGGGAATTAGAGAAAGAACCAGATGAAAACAAAAAACATATACTCACCGAAGCGGAGACCAAATGTGAGGAGATATTCACTGCCACAACTACAAGAGATGACAGCGGACGTTACGTTGTGAACCTGCCATTCCGAACCGAAAATCCTAGCTGTAAATATGAAAAAACAAGAGACGTAGCAATTAAGAGGTTTCATGCTTTAGAATCTAAGCTACGCCGGAATGAGGAACTGGGGGTTAAGTATGCAGAGGTAATTAACGAGTATCTCGAACTGGGGCATATGAGGCCGGTAAGCAAACCGGATGATCATGCAAACGAAGCTGTATATTTACCTCATCACGCAGTAGTTAGAAATGACAAAGATACAACCAAAGTGCATGTATTCGACGCATCTCGCAAGGGAAAAACCGGGATTTCGCTCAATGATGACCTGATGGTTGGGCTAAGTCTGCAACCTGACTTGCGGCATCCATTGATGCGTTGGAGAAAACATCCTATTTGCATGGTATCAGATGTAGTCAAGATGTATCGACAAGTACGCGTAGCGGACAAACATCAGGATTTTCAACTTATCTTATGGAGAGATAACAGTGACTCTGAATTAAAGGATTACCAGCTTCAAACGGTCACCTTTGGCACTGCGGCTGCACCATTCTTGGCTGTTCGAGCTATGCAACAAGTAGCATACGATGAAGGAAAGGATTATCCTCTTGCAGCTGAGAAAACACTAAAAGATTTTTACGTCGATGATCTTATGACAGGTTGTGAAACAGTAGAAGAAGGAATAGAAATTTGTATACAAATGGAAGAGATGCTCGCCAAAGCAGAGTTTGAGTTACAAAAATGGTCTAGTAACAGCAACGACCTTCTGGCGAAAATTATAGATGGGAAAAATAAGGACATGGGTCGTGCGGAACAGGAAATTTGGATCAAGCAAGATGAAATATTAAAAACACTAGGACTTACCTGGAATCGAAGCTCCGACACCTTCCAGTATTCAGTTCAGCTGCATCCAGTAGAAGAACCTGTAACTAAAAGAAAAATGTTATCTGACATTGCAAGATTTTTCGATCCCTTAGGGTGGGTCGCTCCGGTCATTGTGAAAGCAAAAATGCAACTACAAGCATTGTGGACTTCGGGAATTGGATGGGATGAAGAAATTCCTATTGAAATAAAAGATGAATGGTTTACTTACCGACATCAATTGCAAAGTTTAGCAGAGTTTTCAGTACCTCGATGGTTGAAGATGAAGCACGGTAACAAACACATCGACTTGCATGGATTTTGTGATGCGTCAAAATCAGCATACGCCGCGGTTGTGTATGCTCGGGTAGTCGATGCCAATGGTGGAGTATCAGTCACTCTTCTCACTGCTAAAACTAACGTTGCCCCTATAAAAACTGTCTCAATTCCTCGGTTAGAGCTGTTTGGGACAGTACTGTTAGCAAAACTCGTATCCGAAATATCGTTAGTCATGGGAATCAATAAATCTGACTTGCACTTTTGGACAGATTCAGAAATTGTATTAGCTTGGTTAAACAGTCACCCCAACAAGTGGAAAACTTTTGACGCTAATCGCGTATCAGAAATTTTATGCATAAGTGAACCACATCATTGGAATCATGTGTCATCAAAAAACAATCCTGCTGACTGCGCATCACGGGGTATGTACGCCTCAGAGTTTATACATTTCAAAATGTGGGTAGACGGTCGCGAGTTCCTCAAAGACACGGTAGTTGCAACGGGTAAACGTAAATCAGTTTCAACTGAACTGGAGGAGAAGAGGGTACATTTATCAGTGAATACCGACAATTTTTTGTGGGATAAATATTCATCCTTGGACAAATTGTTGCGAATAGTAGCTTATGTGAGGCGGTTTCTTGAATTAAGAAAACCAAAGCCTACGAGGAAAAACCTCAGCTATGTTACCGCAGAAGAGCGTGAATTAGCGTTAGAGACATGCATTAAGGTTAGCCAAGGCAAAAGATTCAAAGCGGTGATCACCAACCTGGAAAAAGAGGAAAATTATAAAGAGAAGGTCTCAAAGTCCTTGAATCCTTACCTGGATTCAAAACAGATCTTGAGGGTGGGCGGTAGATTAGAACGTTCAGATCTCGATCACAACCGCAAACATCCAATATTAATTCCCGGTAACGATCACCTCACCAATCTCTTAATATCAGATGCGCATAACAGAAGTCTTCATGGAGGTCCCCAACTTATGCTCAACTATTTGTGTACGAAATATTACATCCTAGGAGCCAAACGTTTAGTTACAGCATATGTAAGGAAATGTGTAACTTGTATCAAGTATCCAGCTACAATCAAACCTCAGTTAAGGGGCCAATTGCCACCTGTGCGGGTTACACAAAGCAGGCCGTTTAAAAACAGTGGGGTAGACTACGTGGGTCCTATAAATTTAAGGACATCTAAGGGTCGGGGTCATCACGCATACAAAGAATATATTTGTTTATTTGTGTGTATGGCCACAAAGGCTGTCCATATCGAGGTAGTAAGCGATCTTACCACAAAGGGGTTCATATCCGCATTTAAAAGATTTGTGGCCAGAGGTGGTCACTGTAAAGATGTATGGAGTGACAATGGCACTAACTTTCAGGGTGCTTCTAAAGAGTTAGATGCAATGTTTCGATCTGAAAATTCAACTATAACTAAGGAAATTGCTGCAGCTTTAGCAGCTGAAGGAACAACATGGCATTATATTCCACCACATTCTCCGAACATTGGCGATCTGTGGGAAGCCGGAATAAAATCGTGCAAAAGGCATTTGCGCAGGGTAATAAGCAACTCTACTTTAACTTACGAAGAAATGTCCACTCTTTTAAGTCAAGTCGAGGCATGCTTAAATTCACGTCCATTCTGTAGGGTAACGGATTCCAACAGTTGTGATGCATTAACACCTGGGCATTTCCTTATTGGTGAACCTATTATAAACGCACCAGATATGAATTACGAAGACACTAACATATCTAGTCTAAAGAGGTGGCATTTAGTGCAACAAATGCTGCAACAGTTTTGGAGACGCTGGTCAACCGAATACTTGACCACACTGCTCCATCGGTATAAGTGGTCTACGCAAACTCCTGAACCGAACTTAGGAGACATAGTTTTAATCAAGGAGGATAACATGCCTCCTTGTCGGTGGCTACTTGGTAGAGTGGTTGAGAAACATCCGGGGCTGGATAATCTAACACGGGTAGTCACATTGTATAGCAATGGTTCAAAATTTAAACGACCAACCTCGAAACGTGTCTATATGTGTGTATGTGTCTTGCCTATTGCTTAAACAAGTTGTTCAGTTAGAACTTAATATTAGTAATTTACGTATGTGTCTAGTGTGTGAAATTTTGTATAAGTAGAAAATAAGCTATTTTTAAGAAATAACTATATTGTAACCTCACTTGTGATGTGTTTAGTGAGACTACTTCTAGTTTGTAATTATATATTTAACGTTATATCATCTTGAAGGACATAATGTTCACAAAATGTCCTTGGTGGGCGGAATGTGCAGCCATCTATCGGCCAGCAATAACATCGCCCGCAAATCAATGCCGCATTGTAACTGTTTAACTTGGTTAGTAAAATTAGTTATCATCGGAGCCAATAGATGGCACTTTTTATTTGAGTCGAAAACCTAAATCGCGGTGTCGAGATCCTCCGCCGATTAGACATACCATTAAGGTCATAAGCTTCAAAAGGAGAAAGCATTGTATCAGTGAAACAAATTGAGGTAATAAACGCATGGTTTGGTACCTTATGTTTCATTTTTGGAGTCAGCCCGAGAAAACTTAGGGAACCAGGATAGTGTCATTGTGTCTCTCACCAAGCCCGAGGGTTCGCATGACCTATCATTTCAGCAGATTTCAACTCGCAAGGTGAGCGAGTAACCCCAGAAACCCTCACGAAGCCCGAGGGTTTAACAGTGGCTATACGCGAATCGTTAGCTTGTTGAGTAGTTAGTTGTGTTTCGTCGCTATCGACACTGTGTGGCATATATGTCTCATACCCGAATGCTTCTAAATCGGAAATGCAATCTCGAAATCCTCTGTCCAGTGCAAATATATCACCCTGGTCAAAAAAGCAGTGAAATAGATGTTCTTCGTGATTCAGTATTTCATTTATTATACTGGCATCTGACTGTTTCGCACTATGTGGGCCAGTCACATCGATTATGTACCTATCGGTAGTGACAAATAAAAATGTTTTTAATAAGTTTAAGAACTTATGAGAACTATATGTGTCCATTTGGAACAAAAACTTGGCATACGTGCCATCATAAATCGCAATTAGTTTTGTGTTATCTGAATTATTCAATAACATATTTGGCAAAGACAGATTGCGTTGAAGTAGTTCTTCACGTCGTATATGGTCCCATCCCAGATATTGAGGTACAAAATCTGTGCTTAGAGGACTTCTAGCTGTGCTCATCAATCATTCCAAACTACGTCTACTCATGTAAAAAATAAGAGCTAATCTTTCATTTGATTCGCCTGTGGTGAACTTGCTGAGCAAAATCGCAAGCGCTGTTTTAGGACGATTGCAGTTATTAGTTAATATCGGGGTCTTTTCTAAAATAGTTAAAAACTCTTCTCGTGTTCGTCCTGTCCGCTAATAAAGCTCGTCTTCAAAATTTAAACAATTTTCAACATTTTCGAAATCTCGGCATTGTCTTCTTCCTGCTACTGCTTTAATTGTACTAATGATGTCTCTGACTTGGCAAGCCTTGAATGTATGCAGTACGCTAGGTGCTTCTACCAACTCATCCCAAGTATTGTTTTGCAAATGATACGCGCACACTTTAGTCGAAGCTGACATATAATAATTATAGTTCATCAGCGATCGTATTTTTATTGTGCTCGGAATGCGGCGTTGTGACACGCGGCGACATTCAAAAAAACACAAGCACTTGATGTGGCTGGTGGCCGGGAATATTCTGCTAATTGTATAGGTCGTTCCAGTTCTGCAGCCTCTAATTCTGGCTGTGCATGTTCTGGTTCGGGTTGTGCTCTTCCTGGCTCAGATTTTGCAGCTGCTGTTTCGGTTACTGCATCTTCTGGTTTGGGCAGTGCATTTTTTGGATCGGGTTCTGCATCTCCTGGTGGTGCTCGTGGAACAATGGGTACATTGACTGCCGGTCGTACGTAGTACCCTTTGCCAATATGGACGGCAAAGATGCTCAGAATTATCAAACCGCAATATCTGAAAAGAATTGATTTTATAAATATGGTACTAAGACTTGTTTTACAAACTAATAAAGATACATATTGTCATTCAATAAACGATAAACTAAGGGGAAAATCTTATGAGAAAATAAAACTCTTTACTGGGGTTGGTATAGTTATGTGATATATTAAGCTATTTCAAATGACTTAGCCAGTGCGACTATCAGCGTGCCTTATCTGAGTTAAACGAGTTTAACCCTTCCGCTCATTTAAGAACACACGGAAAAATAATATTTGGAGATGAAAATAACATTTTTAGGAAATATTCGGCACCTTTGTAAAAATAATGACTAACATAATGTTGGATATATAACTGAACAATCTGCGTAATTCGTTTTTTTTATGTTTCATACAAAATAAACTTATATGTGATGTACAATTATATCGCCACCTTAGCGAGTACGAGTGGGTTTACATTCAAACTGACAGAACTCGATTCCACAGACAATGACACAGAAGTATTACTAAACAAATTTTAAAAAATCATAAAAAATCTTGCAATATTTTTAACCTTTATAACTTTTTTATCCCGGCATGGCACCGATTTCATAAAAATTCTGCAAAATTAAACGGCCTAAAATGTTTGGTTAAAGATGTTTGAATTAGGGTCCACCTTTATCCAGCTGTTATTTCTAGCTTTAAAGTTGATCTCGATCACTACTTTGTTGCACCGCCTACCTAATGACTGGGCGCGCGTGCTTTATATTTACTCGAAAAAATGAGATTGCTAAAATTCTTGGCGTTTAAAAAAATATTTCAATTAAAACACGGTTTAAACACAAGCCAAACGGAAATCATCAATGAGTAGTCTGTGTGTCACCCGCGCAGATATTTGTGACGAAAGATGTGTCATGTGTGTGCAGTGCGATGGTGCAGGTGCGTGTCGTGTGCGGGCGGGGCGGACGGGTCGGCGCACACGGGCGAGGGGCAGGCGCTGTGGCGCGTGGCGCTGGCGGAGGGTTGTGGTGCGGCGCTGCTTGTGCTGCTGACGTGCGCGGCCGGCTGCGCGCCCTCCGCTACCGACTTCCCGCTGCAGCGCGCGCTCGCATCGGGTCTCGTGGTCGCGCTGCTCGTACAGGTAGACACTTTTGTAACTAGCTAGGGTTTCTAAATCACTAAGTATTACACGACAGTTCTTGAGTTGCCATTTCCAGTCTGTCTGATATATCTGATACGAAAAGCCGCAACAAATAGGGGTCAGTCTCTTTTGAAATCTAGACATCAACGAAGCGATAGGTAGGACATTATCTACACCAGTGAGACCATAAAATAGGAATACAAATTAGGGTTCTCCCCAAATCGAACGATACGTGATGTGTTTTTTTTTACTTAGTCTTTTGAGTCAACAAACACTTACAATTTATGTGTACTGTACTGTATCAACAGAAGAAATTGCTTTAACCATAGAAATATAAAAAATCTATGGGTTTTTAACAAATAGCTAGTAGTAACTAGCTTGTGTAGTAATATGCGGTGTGTGTGGCAGTGCCTGGACCACGTGTCCGGCGCGCAGCTCAACCCCACGGTGACACTGGCGGCGCTAGTGTGGGGGCGCATGTCGCGGAGCCGCGCGCTGGCCGAGGTGGCGGCGCAGCTGGCGGGCGCCGCGCTGGGCGCCGGCCTGCTGCGCGCGCTGCTGCCGTCCGGCGCGGCGCTGTGCGTGACGCTGCCGGCCGCGCGCCTGGCCGCCTGGCAGGCCGTGTGCGTGGAGGCGCTGCTGGGCGGCTGCCTCTCGCTGGCCAACTGCGCGGCGTGGGACGCGCGCAACGCCGACGTGCGCGACTCGTGGCCGCTGCGCGTGGGCCTGTCCGTCGCCGGCCTATCACTTGTCGCGGTCAGTTTCGCTACTGGCCGACCGGCGGCTACTATTAATTAATTATCGCATTTTAAACTACTTATAAATATTTGCGACAGCGACTGGGCACATATTTTTTCTCAAATATGAAAAACGGAAGCGGTCGTATTGACGTACTCGTGTGAATGATTCCAGGGCGAGTTGACGGGCGCCAGTATGAACCCGGTACGCAGCTTCGGGCCGGCGCTGTGGAGCGGCAACTGGACTAGCCACTGGGTCAGTACTCAGTACAGTGCGCGACTCTCAGGGGAATTTCCTTTTTACTTGTACAACTTGGCCACGTGGTGCTCCGACATGGCACCCATGTAAGTGAAACGCTTCCTTACAGTCCTGCCCTTTGAATGACGATGAGAAACACTCATCTGGCAGCTTCGCTACAGCGGTATCTACCAAGTATAGAATCATTGAGTTTTTCGCTTTACCATGTTCGAACCCCAATTTCACAAAATAATGACCTGAAAGGTACTTATTATTATGTATTGCTTTGGACAGCTCAGGGTCCGTGGAAGGTTTTTAACTCTTAGGGTCCCGAGGTCGCGACATCAAGCGAGATACAATAGATACTGAGTGTGTCTTGTTACGCGGGATTCAAGAAGTTTAACTTCTTTGGGTTCATTGCCACGATTCTTTTTTTGTTTTTAAAGACTGAAAATGTAAAACGAATCTCATCGAGCCAAAAATGTTCCCTTAGAGCTAAGTTTTACTCACTTTAGATGATATAGATAGTAGATATATAGTATTTTCATCGATCATAGACAATAATTTAAGGATTAATAGTAAAGAAATATTTTCAAAAAATGCGACACTGAAGGAGAAAAATAAAAACAATAATATAATAAGAATAGTATAGTATATATAATAACAATAGATAAATGATAAATGATTTTATTTTCGTAAGTCTTGTAGGTTTGTCAATCTTATTTTAAAACTAGATGAGGTCGGCGTTTCCTATCTGACTACTCTACGAAGATAGGCCGAAACAAACTCAGAGGTCATAGTCTCTTTTAATTAACAGTTTATTTAGACTCTATAAAATAGAGCCTACTACAGTTATAATATTAAGAACTAGGATACAAATAATGTAAGTGTGTAGACGGGTAAACTATATAACTCCTGAATTCCAAATTAGGTAAATATTTGTATCTTGGAAATCAGTGCTCTTCCGTGGTAAATTAGCCGGTGTCAAAACTTACAAGTAAATCACATATGTACCTAAGTACATGACAATTCCAGAATTAAATGACTTAAGACTATGAAAGGAGGTACTTATGTACGTGTAAAACTTGACGCGTGAGTGATGTGTGTAGTGTGGATGTAGGGTGTGAATGTGTGTGGTGTGTGTAGTGTGAATGTAGGGTGTGAATGTGTGTGGTGTGTGAAGTGTGAATGTAGGGTGTGAATGTGTGTGGTGTGTGAAGTGTAGGTATAGGTTGTGAATATGTGTAGTGTGTGTAGTGTAGGGATAGGGAGTAAGTGTGTAGACGAACGTGTAGGTGTGCTTTCGGTATGTTAATTATATTTTAAAATATCTAGTGTTTTTTTTCCGTATTGATATAATCAAGGCTTAGAAGCCATTTGGTGAACACTATTTTACATTGTTGTTTAGTTAAAGGACATGATTGATTTTGTTGTACAATTGGCCTCCTAAGAAGTTTAAAAATCTCTGTGCAAAATGAGTGTGGCAAGCTTTATATACGCAGACTGTATGTTTTCTACGTTTCTGTTAAAAAGCTGTGGGATTATACTTCAGTAAACCATGCATTTTGATGATAGTGTGAAGTATGAAAAGCTGTCTTACTGTTAATACTTCGCATGTTTTGTAAAGGTCGGTAGTGGGATGAAAGAATGGGAGGAACGCGCTAACTTTAAGTAGTGCTTTTTGAGCGAGCACAAGTTTCAAAATTATTGTTTTACACGCACCGCCCTAGGAAGTTATACAACAGACCAATAGCGTAAGACATAAGGCGGAGTAAACCGTTTTTAGTACACATGACTACATATCAAGCTATACATTTCCAGTATAAGCTGACTTCTCATTGTACGAAAAGCCTATAAAATTGCGAGGTCAGCTAAAAATCCGTCATTTGACTGATGGCGAAAAAGCTCTACTAGTATATTTTAGTTATTTCCATAGTTTAATGTCGTACGCCATTTTGCTGTAGGGAAATGCAGCCGACATTCAGGCTATATTTCTGCTGCAAAAACGAGCCATTCCAGCAATTTATAACCTTAGTTGTAGGCATTCACTGAGGGATAAATTTAAGGAAATAAACATAATGACAATCGCATCTCAATATGTATATGACAACCTGATTTATGTAAAAAAAGAATATGAATCTATATTCGAAACACAGCGACGTTCATAACATAAATACTAGAAACAAAGATTTACTTATTGTGCCCACGACTAGGCGCCAAAAAATTAGTAATCATTTAAGTGCCAAAGTATACGTTTTTACAACCGACTCCCAAGTCTTGTTAAAGAACTGAGCCTCAATAAATTTAAATCATTTATTAAACAGAAACTCTGTCAAAAAGGTTTCTATAAAGTTAAAGATTACTTGGATGATAAAAAGGCTTGGGATTAAATAAGCTACGAGTACTTCAATGTACCCCCAAGCAACAATCCATTTTATACTGTGAATAAGTGTTTTAGTATTAATAATGTCATTTTTATTGATTTACATGATGATATTTTTGATGACATTTAAAGATAAAACTGTCTGTGAATGTGAGTAGCATGCCGGCTACAGTGAATACATGATTACTTTTTAATATTGTGAATGTGAAGACTATGTGGGTCATTGTAGCTTTTTTTTCCTTCTCTGTTAGTTTTAATCATGGTCTGGCAGTTTGAGTAATTTTTATAGCCTACCCAAATGTCCTTTCTTTGGTATTGTTCGTCGAATCTTTGAGCTCCTTAAGTTCTGAGTTGAGCTGCATGATTACAGACAAATGCATGCACTGACTGGACAGGTCCACTCAATCTGTGTGGTTTTTCCTCAAAAGACCATTTCAGAGACAAATCTACATGGTCTTCACATGATCTGACCAAGATTATGTCTGGAATTTAAAAGAGACTGTGACCTCTGCGTTTGTTTCGGCCTTTCTTCTCAGAGTAGTCAGATAGGAAACGCCGACCTCATCTAGTTTTAAAATATGATTGACGTGTAAAAGTGTTTGTACAAACCTACTTACAGAAATAAAATCATTTATCATTTATCATGTAGTAGCACTCGTGCTCAATTAGAGAAATGTTGAAAGCTACGTCGTCCTAACTATTTCCATTACTGAGAACCGATATGCGCCTACCTGGTCATCATCAGACCAGACCTTCAGAATGTATCTAGTAGTACCCATGCTCAATAAAATAACTGATGAAAACTAGTTCATTAGGCAAAGTGCATCATTTATTACAAAATAAATATAAATTATGATGTAGGTACTTGTACAAGACTCTTCTAAGAGGAACAAAATGTTGAGGGTTGTTAAACACAAGGTGTTAGACGACTACAACAATAGGAGTGGGCCAAAATGGATTCTTAATTACTATCAATCAATTGTGGGACATTTCGGAGAGAAAACTTTAAAAAAATTGTTTTGTCAACATTAAATGTTAACAGATTACATCTCATCCACTGGTTAACGGCATCAAAATCACATTGAGCATGTTGAAATGTGCTGCCCCATGAGCTACCTCTGAAAACATAGGGCCGTGTCGTCCGCAAAGGCAACTATCTTTCCATTTTGGAGTTCAAGGTCACAAAGGTCACTAATGAAAATGAGAAATAAAGTGGGTCCAAGGATACTACCTTGAGGAACTCCGTAGATAATGAGAAGGTCGTCACTTATCCAATCGCCAACTCTGACACTTTCAAATCGATTACTAACGTAGTCTGTGAAGAGTTTAAGCTAATGCCCATACGCTCAAGTTTGACCAGCAGTCTAGGAACAGAGACTGTGTCAAGAGCCTTTGCAAAATCGACAAAAAATGCCAGAACTTTATTTTAATTAACAATATTATTGCCAACGAAGTCAGTGACTTCATGAACTTCATGAACTTCATAACTACTGGTTTTATTACATCTAAACCCGTATTGAGAAGAGAAAAAAGTCTGAAGTCAAGTGAGAATTTCCCAAAAAATATTAAAACCAAAAGCATCTAGCTCCAAAACTAAAAATAATCGCTGACCATAAATGGTGGTGTTTCGGGAAGCCCATAGGGAGAGGCTTCTGAAACTTTTCTTTGGACAAGCCTTTTGTTTGGTTTGTATATCATCATATAACTTCTCCCGCTCTGGGCGTGTCAAACTTTTGCTGACTAAAACCCACCCGTATTTCTTCAGTTGTCTGTGTGTCAGGGCCACGGTAACCCTTTCGGACAGACCTGCAACCCCGGCAGGCATCGGCCCTAACAAACCCCGTAAATGTAATTATGTATAATGTAATATAATTTTCATATACACACAAATCTTATATTTTCACGAATCCAATGATACACTTTCACGTCCTGGAAGGAATCCGTCGCATTACAGTTTATCTTGTATTATTAACAAAAGAGAAACAGCTTGAAATTAGCCTGCTGGTAGCTACTACGACACTATAGCAGGTGAAATGTGTTGTGTGCAGGTGTACTGGGTGGGCCCGCTCAGTGGCTCTGTGCTGTTCACCTGCACCTACATATGCGCCTGGCGCCCGCACGTGCTGCCCGCCGCGTCGCGCTGTGACGTCACGCCGCGCGGTAGCGATCGTGACGTCAGCGACGCGCCGCCGCTGACGAGCAAGACTGTCACCGAGTCCTAGGGAGTTGCACAACAATAACGTCACGCCGCACCGTGCCGCGATTTACTCCACAATGACGTCACGCGGCCGCGCCGTGCCGCTGGTGGCGCTACGTGCGCTGTGACTGACAGTCGCTGTTGCCACTGAGCCGGGCTGTGTTGAACGTTGATCACGGTGATGATATCTTCGTGTGAGTGCGACGGTGCGTTTCGCGCCCTCTACGAGCCTATAAGACCTGTTTGTGTTGTACCTATTTTTAATTACATTTATGTATATTAATGTATTAGTAAATAGTCATACCTAATTAAAATTTTCTATTTGTTTGTAAAATTTACTGCTTCAACTTCTTATTTCACACAAAACAAACAAACACACCCTAACACGTAGGTACATTTGCTTTGTTTACATTAACAATAAAATTATTGTCAGTGAATGTTATCTTATAAAAAATCATTGAGAAAAATTAGATCAATCAGAGATTATAATTTGAGTGGCAAAGACAATACGAGGCACAAACAATACTAAGCAGAAACTTAGAACCGCGAAAGCAGCAGGTGATTTAGGCATTATATCGAGTTTTAGAAAAAGTTTGGCTTTGCAGGGCGTCTTAGCTTTTCTGAAAAAGGCTATTTCTAGAACGCCATCGATGAGACATTAACTGTCTCGTGGTTTAGCTCACCACTTCGGCGATCTGCTTAGTTTCTTTACATTATAATAGAAAAATGCAACAAAGAAACCGACCGCGAAGTGAAAACGTGTGGAAGCTACTGGTGTTCCTGAAGCGTGCATTATGTGGGGTAGACTGTTCATGCTTCTTTAAAGATCGATGTATCTAATATATCCTACGAATAATAATATGTCAAAGTGTGGTGTGTTGTAGTGTGTATGTCTATGTTCGCTGAGGCACGTACCGACGGCTTCAATGCTGTACGGCGTAAGAGAGCGGCCTCGCTGCTAAACAGACTCCGTGGCAGCCCCAGCAGCATTCTGCGCGCTATAGCCGGGAGACATGACAGCCCGTTGGTGAGGTCAGTTGTCACCTGTACACTGTCTGTGTTATTAGTTAAGTACTAACATAGGTTAAGACTATTGTTACTTAACCCAATTGATCTTTATTATCTAAATAAATAAATAAATCATTATTATTTCCGTATTTCATTATATATGTACTTACAAATTATATTTTTAAATATTAGAAAATAAAAAATATAAAAATTAGTAGCCCACCGGTATTGGGAACAGGGTCCAAGCTACCGACGGTCAGGGATCCAGAGAGATTAACCTCCTAACAATGCGAGCCGTGTCTAGAAGTACCGCTTTCTGAATCAAGCCCTTGATCCAGCTGCCCAACGAGAGCCACCTCAGGTGTTGCTCGAGGTTCTTAACTATTAAGCCATTGGCTGTCACGATTATTGGCACAATGATCGCTGAGTCCACATGCCACATGTCGACAACCTCGTGAGCCAAGTCAAGATACTTGATTTATTTATCGTTCTCGGCTTTCACGAGGTTCCCATCATGCGGGACCGTTATGTCAATAATCATTGCGCGCCGCTCTAATCGATCCACCTAGTATCATCGTATATCAGGCTTATTGGCAACAATAATCATGTCAGTGATGATGGTTCGATCCCAGTACAAAGTGCTATATTTCTATTTTCGAAAACTAGGTCGGACACATACCTGTATTACGGCACTTCCGATTCTACAAGGCTGTATTTCAGAGCAAGTTGTTGATGGATAATCCTGGCTACAATGTTGTGTCTATGCAAGTTCTCTGCGTTAGCTAGATGAGAACATCCGGAGATAATGTGTCTGATTGATTCACCCGGATGATGGCATGCCGGACAGATGTTAACCGTACCGACTTTATAAATGATAAATTATTTTATTTCTGTAAGTAGGTTTGTACAAACACTTTTACACGTCAATCATGTTTTTTTAAACTAGATGAGGTCAGCGTTTCCTATCTGACTACTCTGAGAAGAAAGGCCGAAACAAACTCAGAGGTCACAGTCTCTTTTAAAGCCCAGACATAATCTTGGTCAGGTCATGCGAAGACCATGCAGATTGGTATCTGAAATGGTCTTTTGAGGAAAGAACCACATAGATTGAGTGGACCTGTCCAGTCAGTCACGCATTTGTCAGTAATCGTGCAGCTCAACTCAGAACTTAAGGAACTCAACGATTCGACGAACAATACCAAAGAAAGGACATTTGGGTAGGCCGCATAAATTACTCAAACTGCCAGATCATAATTAAAATTAATGAGAAAAAAAAAGAAAGCAATTACCCACATAGTCCTCACATTCACAAAAAATAAAATAACATAATACTTTACAAATAAAAACTCATGTCATTGTATATATAAAATTTATCAATGTCAATGTGTAAATATAAATTCGGTAATAATGTTTGAAGACCATGTAGATTGGTGTCTGAAATGGTATTTTGAGGAAAGAACCACACAGATTAAGTGGACCTGTCCAGTCAGTGCACCCATTTGTCAATAACCGTGCAGCTCTACTCAGAACTTAAGGAAATCAACGATTCGACGAACAATACCAAAGAAAGGACATTTGGGTAGGCCGCATAAACTACTTAAACTGTCAGACCAAGAATAAAACTGAAACAATGACCCACATAGTCCTCATATTCACAATAATGAAAATAATATAATACTTTTTATAGTAAATATTCATGTCTAAAAGAGTTAGCGAAATAAAATCAACATTCACCGTGTAAATTTATTGGAGCAGCTCAATCCCAAGCCTCTTTGTCCTCAATACAGTATTTCACAGTATAATAGGCTTTCTGGCATAGTTTCTACTTTATAAAAGATTTGAATTTATTAAAGCTTAGGTCTTGAATGTAGCTAGGAAGTTTATTATAAAAACGTATACATTGGTATCTAAAGGAGCCACCTATTTTTTTAGCCTGGTTGTAGGAACAAGAAATTTGTGTTTGTTCCTAGTATTTATATTGTGGATATCACTGTATTTTTTAAACAGATTAATATTTTAATGTGCATACAAAAGATTTTCATAAATATACTGAGAAGGCAGTAATAATATCAATCTCTTTAAATTTATCTCTGAGGGAGTGTCTGGGACTTAATTTATAAATTGAACGAATTGTCCTTTTTTTGGAAAACAAAAATTGTCTGAATATCGGCGGCATTTCCCCACAACAGAAAACCGTACGACATCACACTATGAAAATAACTAAAGTATAGTAAACGGGCGTCTCGAATCAGTTAAATCACGAATTTTTCTAACGGCGTATGCTGCAGAGCTAAGCTTTTTTGACAATTTGTCTATATGAGGGCCCTATTGAAGCTTGGCATCCAAAGTTATTTATTTATTTATTTAGGTTAGCCAACAATTGTTTACTCAATACATTTACAATAATTAAACGCAACAATATTAAGTGCAACAATAAGTGCAACAATCACTACAGACTAACACAACATGTACCATAAAATGGTTTACATAATAATACAAAGCCAAAAAGGACATTTACAATTAGAGTTATTCAATAATTTTGGTGATTTGTACGTAACAATAATGATAACAAAAATTTAATTCAAAATAATATAACAAAAAGATTAAAACGTTAACATTAAACAAATAAAAATGATATAAATCTAAAATAATTAAAATTAAAATCAAAAATTAACATTCTCTAAGGAGATCATTATGCCTAAGAATACTGTGGTAACTCCGGGTTTCAACACTTCACCCTTTATGAAAGCACTAGTTTCTACTTGTCTAATCTGAGGTATCGTAAACTTAATACATTTCGTTTTTTTTTTCTCGTTAAGAAGTAGATTATCAACATTAAACCAGTTAACTACTATTGCGAGAGCGCTATTTACATTATCAGTAACCAGCTGCTGACGTTTGAGTTTAAATAAAAGTGAAGTGTCGTCTGCAAACAACACTATATCATGTTTATCCTTTATGAGGTAAGGCAAGTCATTTATATAAATAAGAAATAAAAATGGACCAAGAATTGAGCCCTGGGGGACCCTCATTCTTACTACAGATCCGGGTGATCGTTTTCCGTTAACACTTTCACAATAAATCTCCGGTAATTGTTCGTCATCATAACTTCCAGTCGTGTACAAGATACCTTAAATAAAGTATCTGGAGTACAAAATGCAAAATACTTTTAAATTAAGTATTTCAGATACCAGATACAAATAACTTTCTGGAATGATATTTGAAATAATAGATCTAAATTACGTGTCTTTTGAATACTTTCTATACATAAAATAATTTTGTAAAAGAAACAACATTTTTTTTAATGATATTTTAATTTTTTCATGAAAATCGCGTTGGTCGCGCAAATGTGACACAACATAATATATATTTCTTTACGTATCTCCCTCAAACACAGACTATTATGCGGAATAATTAAAAATGACACGAGTCAAGGAGCATAGCCGATGACATTTTGTAGAAAGAAAGAATTGCCACGCCATCTATCAATTTGGCCCCAGACTAAAGATTCAATGGCGCGTTAAGTTTTATCTACGACAACATTGACATTTAAAATTAATGTCACCTAAGATGTCACAATAGAATCAGTTATCTATTACTAAAAGTATTTTAGCAAACACAGTATCTACAACGACGGGTACGACCCGACCTCCGACGCTCCAATACACGCTCTATAGAGGAAGCGATTGAGCAAAATCAGGGATCGAAAGTGTTTATCCAACCCCTTGGGAGGAGCCACCTGACTAAGTTGACCAAATCGAGTGGGGATATCGTCGTTTCGAAGCCGGAGATCCTTTCGGAAGTCGAAAACTTCTACGGCCGATTGTACGCATCGCATGCATCTCGACCTGATCTCGAAAATGAAGATTCTAGAGCCACCATGACCCGCCATTTCACGGAAGACCGGCCAGAAGTCAGCCAAGACGAAATCGAGGCGGCTCTTAAACAGCTTAAAAATGGAAAAGCCCCTGGTGAGGACGGGATTACGACCGAACTCCTAAAAGCGGGAGGAAATTCTATATTGAAAGAGCTTCGGGAGCTCTTCAACTCTGTCTTGTTCTCTGGGAGAACTCCGGAAGCGTGGCGAAAGAGCGTGGTCGTTCTTTTCTTTAAAATGGATGATAAGACCCTTTTAAATAATTACAGAGCCATTTCGCTCCTAAGCCACGTATATAAGCTGTTTTCAAGAGTCGTTCGAATCGTCTAGCGCGAAGACTCGACGAGTTTCAGCCACCGGTGCAGGCCGGATTTCGAGGAAGATACAGCACCATAGACCACATCCACACAGTGCGGCAAATTATACAGAAGTCCGAAGAGTATAATCGACCCCTGTGTCTTGCGTTTGTGGACTATGAGAAGGCTTTTGACTCTATCGAGACCTGGTCTGTTTTGGAGTCTCTGCAGCGTTGCCAAGTCGACTGGCGATACATCCAAGTGCTGAGATGTCTTTATGAAAACGCGACTATGACCTTCCAAACTCAGGACCAGCAAAATAAACATATCCTCCTGCGTCGAGGGGTGAGACAAGGGGACGTTATTTCCCCGAAAATTTTCTCCAACGCATTGGAGGATGTGTTTAAGATGCTGAACTGGTAAGGACGCGCCATGAACATCAACGGCGAGTACATCTCACACTTAAGATTTGCAGATGACATTGTCATATTGGGTGAATCGCTGCATGACTTGCAGCAAATGCTGGACGGCCTAGTTGATTCTTCTGTGCGCATTGGTCTACGGATGAACTTGGACAAAACCCAGGTTATATTCAACGAACACGTCACTCCGGGATCTATTGGGATCAATGGCGGTGCTCTCAAAGTTGTTCGAGAATACGTTTACCTCGGGCAAACTCTGCAGTTAGGTAAGAATAACTTTGAGAAGGAGGCTAACAGAAGAATTCAGCTGGGCTGGGCAGCGTTTGGGAAGCTTGGTCGAGTCTTCTCGTCAAGTATTCCGCAGAGCCTAAAGACTAAAGTCTTCAATCAGTGCGTCCTGCCTGTTATGACTTACGGAGCCGAAACGTGGTCACTCACGATACGGCTGGTCCATAAATTCAAGGTCGCTCAGCGAGCTATGGAACGAGCTATGCTTGGAGTCTCTCTGAGGGATAGAATCCAGAATGAGGTGATCCGGCAGAGAGCTAAAGTTGTTGACATAGCTCACAGAATAAGCAAGCTGAAGTGGCAATGGGCCGGCCATATTAGCCGTAGAACCGATGACCGTTGGGGTAGACGTGTTTTTGAGTTGAGACCGCGAATCGGCAAACGTAAGTTAGGACGCCCTCAGGCTAGGTGGAGCGACGATCTTCGCAGGGTGGCTGGTAGCAGCTGTATGAGAGTTGCCAGAAGTAGAGCTAAATGGCGTGCAATTGGTGAGGCCTATGTCCAGCAGTGGACTGCTGTAGGCTGATGATGATGATGAGTATCTACAAAATACTAAGATACCAAACAAAAGGTATTTAAATACAAGATACGAAATGAATTTAAAAAAGTTTTATAGTTACAGATGAAAATACGTATTTTGTATTTTGTATCTTGTATCTGTAAGTATCTTCAGATACTTGTATCTTAGATAATTTACATCTTTGATATCTTTATCCATTATTGCACAGACAAAACCTTCGGTTTACTCAAAGAGGTCACCGAAACGTAGCCAGGCTACGGACGCTTGTAGATCTACATCGGGTCCATGTAGTCACCGGAAAAAGCGCCCGTGAAGTTCCTTACTCTGCCATACCTCCATGCGAGCATTAGTGTCAAGCACTACTGGCTTGCGCCAGTTCTCTTTAGCCAAGGAGAGCGGGTTGTGGCCCTTGTTCACTGTGACCCCATCTCGATGCATCCCCACGTCGGCTTCTAAGAAATATTCCCTGAGACTGCATACCTCGCGATTGTGGAGGGTCTTAGCATTTAAAAAGCCTTGACCTCGACTCACTTTCGCAGGATACACAGCCTCATTACCGATGACCGTGGGTGATGCATTCGATTTGCAGTTAGCAACGTAAAGACCCTCCTATTCAGGGCGTCGAATTCGGTCTGAGTCCATTTGAGTATGCCGAAAGAGTACATTAAAACCGGCATGACACAACCGTAAAGGCGCGCACCTTGTTTCCGCCTAATAGAAGATTATTAAATACCTTTTTCAGCCGGCCAAAGAAGTGCTCCTTTAACGATTGCTTCATGTCAGTACCATTAATGCCCAACGCTTCCGACATACCCAAATACATATAGGTTTCGGATGCGGAGAGGGCTCGAAAGTTTATGGAATCCGAAAATTAGTTTCCCACGGATTCCACAATCTCCCCTCGCTTTACATGCATGACCGCATATTTGTCCACACCAAATTTCATCCTGATGGCACTACTGAAAGTTTCAGTTACTTTCAGTAGCTCCATCAGTTGCAAATTGTTTGGGGCAATGAGTTTGAGGTCCTCCATGTAGAAGAAGTGAGATATAACCTGGCCACTTCTCTTCAACCGATAGCCTAGACCAGCATCCTCCAGCAGTGTGCTTAGAGGATTCAAGGCTAAGCAGAACCAAAGCGGACTCAAACTATTACCCTGAAATATTCCTCGCTTGATCCTTATCGGCTCGCCATTCCTCTGAGTATTTCGACATGCTGGATAGCGAAGGAACGTCTTCCATTGCCCCATACACGACATCAGGAAGGTGCGAAGAGTTGCATCTACTATATTATTTTTAATATTAAAGTCCCAGGTTTTAAAGCCATCAAAAAATTTCATAGTGTTAAATGCTATCGGAATGGCCATTGTCTGTGGAGAGATGCCGCATACGCACCGGAGGTCTGAGCCGTCCATGAACCCCCACTTGTGGTCATAGTCCTTTTTTTTGTTTGAAAGGGTTTTATCACTTAGTGATAATGTCACCCTCGTAGCAGAAAACATTCAACAACTTAAAACTAAACAATGGGTAATAAACAGTTATTATAATAATTATGACCTACTTAGTAGTGTTATTCCTATTCGTTTGGATAAATAACAAAGTCAAAGTCAAATAATTTATTTCAAATAGGCACTTTTGAACGTTAAAATTTACAAAAAAATTGAATTGATTCTAGTTGCCCCTTCCAAAAGGTAGTTTCGTATGGAGAAGAATGGGCAAGAAACTCCACCGTTACTCTTTTAAAATGTTTTACAATATTATTTAGATTCACATTAATTATATAATTATATGTAAGACGATGCACCTAGAATAAAATTACTATACCACAATAGGTAAAAATAATTCAGTATAATGCAATGACAGGTAAATTAATTATGTGATAGATACATGGTGCTCACATATTTACAAATATTGAAAAGTAGATGATTTTTCCAAAATGTTAACAAGTAATAATTTTGTGTGTGAGTTAAAGTAGTAAGTACATAATGTAAAAATCAATGTCATAAAAATTATAAATTATACAATTAAATTTGCAGCCAGTTTGATTTTGTCTAGACTCTAGATTGTCCTATGGAGCAGAACCAGCATGTTTCCAAGCATTCTTATCTAGCATTTTTCTCTAATTTGTAATATGCTTGTTTACAAAGTGTACTCTTTTTATGAGTTTTAAATTTTCATTTAATTGCAATATATCACAAGGTATTTTTTTGACATTTAACATTTAACACAGTACCCCATTAAAGATGTATGTACTTTAGATAATTTGTTTTCTTATGGGAAATATTTAGACCTAAATCTGTCATCAAACCTTGAAAAATATGTAACGCGTTTTGTATAAGCGATACTGAATCGGATAATCTCTTCTGTATGTCATATAAAATGAAGTCGTCAGCATATTGCGAAATGTAAACATTAGTTACGCTTTAGGGGGCGGTGATTCTGGTGCTGCGTCCACAGTGGCTTTGACGGAGAATAACAAAAAGCTATCGGAGTATGTTAGGCTGGAAAGTACAAACTCAAACTCAAACTATGATAAATGATTTTATTTCTGTAAGTAGGTTTGTACAAACACTTTTACGCGTCAAGCATATTTTAAAACTAGATGAGGTCGGCGTTTCCTATCTGATTACTCTGAGAAGAAAGGCCGAAACAAACTCAGAGGTCACAGTCTGTAAGTCCAGTCATAATCTTGGTCAGATCATGTGAAGACCATGTAGATTTGCGTCTGAAATAGTCTTTTGAGGAAAAACCACACAGAATGAGTGGACCTGTCCAGTTAGTGCACGCATTTGTCAGTAATCGTGGAGCTCAAATCAAAAGTTAAATCTCAACGATTCGACGAACTATACCAAAGGAAGGACATTTGGGTAGGCCGCATAAATTACTCAAACTGCCAGACCATGATTAAAACTAATTAAGAAGAAAGAAATATATACAATGACCCACATAGTCTTTACATTCACAATAATTAAAATAATAAACTATTTTACAAAGTAAATATTCATGTCAATCTATATAAAAATGAATCTCTATTTCCCTTGGTCATCGCATCACGCGTGAATGGATGGAACAATTTCGCTAATTCTTTTTTTTGTTGTGTTAGTTACTGTCAGAAGAAGGTTCTTATGAGAGAAAAAATTAAAGAAGTTGAACGGAACATTGGAAAATTTAAGAAAACTTAACGACAATTGGGATTGCTAGAGAATGACACTCATTGGTACCACACTCTCGAAGACGCTGTAATTTCGTCAAATGCTAAACAAATACGAAAATTGTTTTCCATAATTTTGTCTACGTGCTACCCATCAACACCGATAGATTTATGGAACAAATATAAAGATCATATGGCCGAAGATATATTACATCAGAAGCGACTTAGAACATTTATCCAGATTTGCAAATTAACGAAGAAATTCACAATGAAGCTTTAATTTTAATTGAAGACTTATGCTTAATGGTTATCAATAAAAGATTAATACAATTAGGAATGCGAACGCCTAATCGACTAATGCACGAAGCATTTAATCAAGAGTTGATTCGTGAAACCCAATATGATTCCGAAGCATTAAAAGAAACAGTTCTAAGAAACGTTCTCATTTTAAATGAGCAACAAAAATATACCTACGATACGATTATGAAAGTAATAAACGATGGAACAGGCGGATTTTTTTCTTAGATGCTCCTGGTGGAACTGGGAAAACGTTCTTCATATTATTGATTTTGGTAACGAGTAGATCGCAAAATGGTATCGCACTTGCACTTACTTCGTCAAGTATTGCAGCTACATTATTAGAAGGCGGTCGAAAAGCCCCTTCCACACTCAAGTTGCCGTTGAACATGCAAATAAATGAAACTCCAACTTGCAACCTTTCGAGAAATTCTGCGATGACCAAAGTGTTGCAGCAAAGCAACTTAATAGTTTGGGATGAGTGCCCGATGGCACACAAAAAATCTTTGGAAGCATTAGACAGGACGTTGCAAGATTTACGGAAGAACCAAAACCAGTTTGGTGGTGCAATGATTACATTGGCTGGTGATTTTCGCCAAACATTACCAGTAATACCACGGTTAACGCCAGCCGACGAAATTAACGCATGTTTAAAGTCGTCCATTTTATGGAAATACGTGTAAACGCTCAAATTAAATATGAAATGAGAGTCAAATTGCAGAACGACCAATCTGGAGAAGTTTTTTCCAAACAATTGCTCGATATTGGTAATGGCAAAATACCTGTTGACTTATCATCTGGATACATTACATTACCTACCAATTTTTGTCACTTTACTGAATCAAAGACCGAACTCATCGATAAGGTTTTCCCAAACATTGCTCAAAATTACGATAATCATGTTTGGTTGAGCGAACGAGTTATATTGGCTGCAAAAAACGTTGATATCCACGAAATGAATTTTCAAATTCAAAATAAGATAACTGGCGAATTGATGACATACAAATCGATTGATTCCGTCACTAACCAAGATGATGTTGTCAACCATCCAACGGAATTGTTAAAATCGCTGTAATTGCCCGGATTACCACCTTATAATCTGCAATAAAAAATCGGATCGGTAATAATTATGTTGCGGAATATAAACCAGCCACGTCTTTGTAACGGCACCCGACTTGCAGTGAAATAATTAATGAACAACGCCATCCAAGCCACAATTTTGAAAGGGAAGTACAAAGGCGAAGACGTTTTAATTCCACGGATTCATTTGATTGCGAACGACATGCCATTTTTTATTAATTATACCAATTCGAATTCAATATTCATAGTTAAGACAGGACAACGTCTGTTGGGTCAACTAGTGTATTTATGGGGTGCTAGGACAGGAAACCTCCCCGTGTGTCCGTGGGCTGGAGTTTCCCTTGGATGCGTCTGGGGGAAAGGCCAGTCTCCGGGACGGTGCACACGGGGTGCGGGCAATAACTCTCCATTAGGTACTGTGTGCCTAAGGGGTCTTGTTGCCCGTACGCTAATATCCTGTCGGAGGAACGCTCCAACGTGTGTCTCTCTGTTAAGCAGAGACGCACAGCGGCGGAGTAAGAGCGGGCTCGGCGTGCACTAACCCTGCCGCCGGGCAGGAAGGAAGGAGTCTGCTCCTTCTGCCACCGTTAGTCTCGTAGCCCCGAAGATCGTCAACGTCATGTCTCTGACTTTTGACGGGGGTCGAGGGTCTTGGCTTAACCGCCCGGGCCGCGAGGAAGATAACCTCTATAAAAAATTCCTCTAATATCAAGTTCTGGTGCGCGGCGAGGGTATGAATGGCTGAGGAGTAGTGTCATCTACAACTTTCCAGTTGTAGGTGGCGCATCAGTCGCTAGCGCACCCCCAGCCAGAGTACCAGTGGACCCTCTGGTTGGGTAACAAATTAACACTTGCCTAGGGACAGGGGGTGAACCTGGGAATGACCTTTTATATCCCCCACACTCGTGGGAACAAATATGGTAAAAGTTTCAAACACAACACAAAAAGAGAGCAGTGGAGAGGAGAGGAGCGATACGGGATCGGAGTCCGATGCTGCGTCGGGCGCGAGGGGCTCTTTCAAGAGCCCGGAGCGCGTGGTAATGGGAGATGCTTTGAAGAACCGAAGGCTCTTCCAGAAGCGCCCCAAACCAGGGGATGGCCAGGGGTCGTCCTCTGATGGCGGGAGGAGCTCGGCCCGGAAAATCGGGAAGATCTGTCTGCGGAGTGGAGTTCGCGAAAAGGCTGCGGGCAGAGGACTCGCTGCTCAGGAGGCCAGCGAGCAGAGCCAAACCAGCCCAACCGAGTCAGACCAGCGCGCTGATAGGATCGCCACGGAGGACACGCAATGCAGGGCGGACATCTCCGAGTCGTCAGGCGGTGAGCCGAACACCGCTGGCGGCTCCAAGTCAGAGCGGGTGGCTAAATTTGAGGAGGTCGTGGTAGCTGCGATCAGGGGTGTGGCCTTGAAGAGGATTCAGTCCTCTAAAGACAAGGTCATACCTACTGCCACGGCCTCTATTATGGCGGCAGCGGAGGCCTTCCACCTTGGGCCTCCGTCGGATGGAATGTCCGAGATGCGGGCTGAGGTCGCCCGCTTGACAGCCGCCTTGGAGCTTCTCCGTAAGGAGAACGAGGAGCTCCGAGCGGACTTGGCCGGCCTCTGGGCAGCCGGCCCCCGAGAAGTACCACAGGCAGCGGCGCAGCATGGGCAGGGCCGGCCGATGCCGGTGCCTGCAGAGGACCGGGTTCTGACCCTGGTGCGGCGGGAGCTGGCTGCCTTCCAGAGTCGGTTTTCCACTCTGGAGGCCATTGTCCTGCGCCCCCCGTTAGCGGCGAGCCGGCAGGTATCGTTTGCCGCCGCTGCGGCCAAGCCAGGAACGGCAGGGCGGTCTAAAGGCGGGCCAGTGTCGGAACCCGCGGGACCGCCCCAGCGAAGACAGCGCCGCCCAAGCCCAAGAAGGGTGGAGTGGCTACGCAGGCGGCGAAGGCCCCAGCCTTCGCGGCGAGACGGCCGCCCACCCCGCCCCCTAATGCTCCTCCGGCTCAAACCGAATGGCAAGTAGCCGGAGAGAAGAGGAAGGCGGGGAAGGCTTCAAGGGCGGCCAAAAGGAAGGAGAGGCGGCAGCGGCGCATAGAGCGAAGCGTCGCGGCTAGGCTCCGCGCCCCGAAGTCTGCAGCTGTAGTGGTTACACTACAGCCGGATGCGGAGAAGAAGGGCGTGTCCTACCGCGACTTGCTCACTAAGGCGAGGGCGGCGGTGAACCTCGAAGAGCTTGGCGTCACCAATGGCATCCGGGTAAGGGTTACTGCGACTGGTGCCCGGATGCTGGAGGTCCCCGGTGCGGCCAGTGGCCCGACCGCTGACGCCCTGGCCGAAAGGCTTAGGGCGTCCCTTAATGCGGATGAGGCCCGCGAAACTATCATGCGAAACCAACTGCAGTCTGTTTGAGACGCTAAAGAGTGAACGATATGCCAAAATTGCCAGGAAAAATTGGGCATACATCTATTTTTCGAATTACGTAACTCAAATGACAAGCGAGAATTTGCTTAAATCGTTAACATGAAACCAACGGCTAGTCGCATTGAAACCGAAGGCAACCTTCTGCTCGCAATGGTTTTCTATTCCACTTAATTTAGGATTTATACGTATAATCTCCATAATTATTTCGAAAAAATGTGAGTGGTAGTCTTCCTGATAAATTGTGAATGCATTTTTGTATAAAACCTCAATGATAAATCAATATTAATGATATTTTAAAAATCGAGGCAGGGTGGTGAATTTCTTAAAATAATTGTAAAAGTCTTCATCTGTTACAACTTACAAGTGCTTAAAACCTAAACTAAAGATACCTTCAATTTATGATAATTTCTCATTTTGAATTCTTGTTTTTTCACCGTATTAATTTATCTTTTTATGTCATTATACTTCTTCATTATATACAGTCCGCTATATTTTCATTTGCTCCACCACGACCTATCGTCGCGACCATTGGTCCTTCTACCGTTAACGTTTGAACCGAACAAAGGAATTTTCAAAATTCAAAAAAAACAACGGTTCGTCGGTTGGAGAACAAAGGACTTCATCTTCGGGTTCAAGTTCCACAAGAGGTCTTCGTTTTCTACGTGTCATCGCTTACATTTGGTCATCGTGAACGTCGATACGGCAACAGCCGTCTTCATCGAGTTCAAACCAACGGGCGGCGCAAGAAAAGATCATCGAAACTTGGGGACAAGAAGAATTTGAAGACCAACTTACGTCAACGTTCGTCAACTGGCACCGGAAAGATCCCAGGATCTACTCATCAACTCATCATCAGAGGTTGACAGCATAAAACCGTGAGAACGTTCCAATTCCTTTGTTCCAACATTTTGCCTAATCATCTTACCTTAATTTATCTTATTTCATAGTTCCCATTCAATTAGTAATTTCTTCAAGCCTATCAACTTGTTTAAACAGTTTCCTTTGTTGTAAACAGCACCAAGGTTTAAATAAGCCATTTACAATAGTGATTTTAACGTTTTATTCATTTGTGCAAATCACAATTCCATTATTTATGATGTTTTTATTCTAATTCGTGTTTATTACAATTTTCAATCGATATATATTGCATTATTCCATTTAATTGAATTGAATTTTATTTGTTTTTTTGTGTAAAGAAAACATTGCATCATTCGCATAGCATTACTCAGCAGATTCGATCGGAGACGCCTAACGCTTTTATATTAGCAATCTCATTTCTTACTGCTGATAGCTCCCGTGCCTATTTCACTACTTATTGCTAATTGTTTAGTATCAGTAATCATCTCATAGTACCTTCTTTTGTCTTTTTCTTTACTTCCTTACAGCAACTGCTAAATTTTAATTATCATGGCTGAAATGAAAAGCTTTATTAAGAAGCGAGCTTCAATTAAAGCCAAGCTTACACAATTTACTTCTTATTTAAATATATCTAAGTCTTGCGAAAAGTTGAGTGAGGTACAAGTCATCGAAATCGAATATCGGCTTAATATATTTGAAAGCTTATACGAGAAATATGATACATTACAGGATGAACTGGAAGCGTTGGTGGATGACCCCAGCGAACAATAGGCGGAACGCGAAGAGTTTGAGAAGTTGTACTACGGCTTGGTTGCCTCTGCACGCCAGCTGATCAGCGGCGCAAGGAAGCTTCTTGAGGGAGACTCCGCAGCCGAGGTGGATTCTTGTATTACTAGTTCACACAAACACAATTCAATTCGTTTACCCAAAATTGACTTACCCAAGTTTTCAGGCAGCTATCATGATTGGCTGGAATTTAGAGATACTTTTTTTTCTATAGTACACAACAACACAACTTTGGATAAAATTAACAAGTTACACTATCTGCGTGCTTCTTTAAAGGGTAGTGCTTCTCTTGTTGTTGATAACCTTGACTTCAGGTCAGAAAACTACGACACTGCCTGGAAGTTACTCTGTGAGAGGTATGACAACAAAAGATTGCTTGTCAACAACCATGTACAAGCACTCTTTAACGTTCAGCCTATAGATAGAGAGTCAAGTAAGTCACTACGTTACATAATCGACACAACAAACAAAAAACCTTAGAGCTTTGGCAACACTTGGTCAACCAGTTCAAAACGCCTTCGTCGATGTTCTTGTAATTTACATAATGACAAGTAAGCTCGACCACGTAACAAATCGCCAGTGGGAAGAACACAGAAACACTTTCTCCGAACCTCCTACATTATCTGCATTCACAAGTTTCATCAGTAGCAGAGCTGATTTACTGGAGACACTTGAGGAGTCTAAGCCTATAACAGCTAAGAGTGAAATCACACCTGCGACCAAACCTAAGAGCAGTGCTGTGCTAGCTGAGAAATCGTTAAAACCTTTATCATGTCCCATGTGTCGTCAGGATCATTTTATTTTTGCATGCGAGCAGTTTAAAAGTCTCTCAATACAGGCTCGTATTAAAAAGGCTCAGGGTTCAAATGTGTGCATGAATTGTCTTCTTCCAGGTCATGATATTTCCAAATGCAAATTAGGTCATTGTAAATATTGTCGTCAAAAACACAACACTCTGTTACACATCGATGGTGACAATGTTCTTCCTAGTGCACACAACACTGCATTATCAGCTACTCAATCATCTACATCTCGAGTAATTTTACTTTCCACAGCGCTCGTGAAGGTGACCGACGCTGACGGTAATCACCATACAGCACGGGTCTTGCTGGACAGTGGAAGTACATCAAATTTCATCTCGGAGGACTTTGTTCGTAAAATACATGTCCCTACCTACATTACCAAGTCCAAGGTAACAGGTATCAACTCTCAAACTTCTAGTTGTACTCAGGGGTGCTCAGTGTCATTAAAATCTATTGATGACAGTGAGTACGAACTGAATATTGAATGCCTCGTATTACCGAAAGTATCAGCATCAGTTCCTAATACTTATGTTGATACTAGCAACATACGTATACCTACGAACGTGCGTCTTGCTGACCCCACTTATTATGTTCCGTCTTCGATCGACGTCCTTGTCGGTGCGGAAGTATTTTGGGGTATCATAGGCACTGGCCGTATCGCATTAGGTACCCATAAGCCCACTTTGCTTGAGTCAAAATTAGGTTGGCTCATTTCGGGTGCATATCATCAGTCTGATTCCTCTTCACATGTTTGTATGCATACTAATAACTTACAAGTAGATTTAGATGGGTTTTGGGAGTTAGACTCTGTGTCGTCTATACATAAACACTCTGGTGAAGAGAGATCCTGTGAACAACATTTTATAGACACCACATATCGTAATTCTGATGGGCGATTTGTGGTAAGTATTCCACTTAAAGAGTCACTGGACGTATTGGGTGATTCATACATGATGGCTAAGCAACGATTTCTATCTCTTGAACGTCGTTTGGGTAGAGATCCTCGCCTTAAAAGCCTATATCTTGACTTTATTAATGAGTACATAGAGCTGGGACATATGTCTGAATCTACTAGGCGCCCACTCGACTCAACATATTCTAATTATTTACCACATCATGGTGTTCTGAAGGAGTCAAGAACAACCACCAAATTAAGGGTAGTTTTTGATGCTTCCGCCAGAACTGCATCAGGTAAGTCTTTTAACGAAATACAGATGGTTGGTCCCCCTATCCAAGATGATTTGATGTCAATATTACTTCGATGTCGTCAATATAAAATTGTCATAAGCGCGGACATTGAAAAAATGTACCGACAAACTTTTGTTCACGACAGTCATCGTCCCTTACAAAAAATTCTTTGGAGGGCAGAACCAACTCATCCGTTAAAGGAGTACACGCTTAATACCGTAACGTATGGTACGGCATCAGCACCCTTTTTAGCTACGAGGTGTTTACTTCAACTCGCTGAAGAGTGCACAGATTCTTCAACAAGGTTTTCGATAGCACGTGACTTCTACGTGGACGATTACTTGTCCGGTGGATCATCTGTTTCAGAAACTTTACAAAAAAGCCGACATGTTGATGATGTCCTTCGGTCAGCAAAGTACCATCTTCGGAAATGGCGGTCCAACTCCAGTCAGGTGCTGCAGGCGCTTAGCAGTGAACACGACGTTTCTGATGTTGTGGACCTGAGCGATAACGAGCAGTCGAAGACTCTGGGGCTTCTATGGAAGAGCTTAAGTGACACATTTTCCTTCTCTATAAACCTAAACTCCACTGATAAAGCCACTAAACGTCATATTTTATCAACCATAGCACAGATCTTTGACCCCATTGGCCTGGTCGTTCCATGCATAGTGGAAGCCAAAATTATCATGCAGCATCTGTGGCTAGCCAAATGTTCTTGGGATGAGCTTGTTCCCACGCATATTCAATATGCTTGGAATGACTTTCAAAATAGCCTGCACCTTTTAAACGAGTTCAAGATACCTCGGTGGGTATTGTGTGAATCTGCGTCCTGTCTACAACTTCATATATTCACTGACGCATCCGAAAAAGCATATGGGGCATGTGTTTATGTTCGCAGTATTTCGAGAGATGGCGAGATTAACGTACATCTCCTTACCGCTAAAAGCAAGGTAGCTCCAATCAAATCCACAACCATACCGCGGCTCGAGCTATGTGGTGCGTTGTTGGGTTCAAGGTTGTACTCAAAGGTTCGTCAGTCACTTACTTTAAATTTTGATGAAGTTCACTATTGGTGTGATTCCACCATCGTCTTGGGATGGTTATCTACTTCACCAAATCAGTTAAAGACATTCATTCGTTATCGTGTGTCTGAAATTCAGGAAACTGTAGGAAGAGATGCTTGGCACTATGTTCCGTCAGCTGAAAACCCCGCAGACCTCGCTTCGCGTGGACTTAGAGCTGACAGGCTGCTGTCATCTTCATTGTGGTGGTCCGGACCACAATTTCTTAGCAAAGATACCTACGTCTTTATGGCCTCAGTTCCCAGAGTCACATAATAATAAATCTGGGTTACCGGAAACTGTCTCTTATCATGTTTCTAATCATATTATTGAAAATCCTATTATTGCGTTATTTTCAAAATTTTCAAACTTTAACACATTACAACGTGTGACGGCATATGTCATGCGATTCATTAATAAATGCAATAAGAGTTCACTTGAGTGTGGTTCACTAACTTCTACTGAACTTAATAATTCTTTAAACTTGTTATTAAGACTAAGTCAAATGGAATCTTTCCCGGAAGAGTACCACTTACTTAAATCAGGTAAACAGTTACCAGCAAAGAACAAGTTATTGTCTTTGTCTCCTTTCTTTGATACTCTTTCTAATCAAATTCGTGTTGGAGGAAGATTAAACAACTCATTTTATGATTATAACATCAAGCATCCAATTCTATTAGCTAGTTCTCATATAATTTGCATCCTCTTGTTCAACATGTTTCATGTAAACCTTTTGCATGCTGGGCCACAGCTTTTATTGGCCACTAGTCGTCATCACTACTATCCTATTGGAGGTAGAAACCTGGCAAAAAAGATCACACATCAATGTGTAAAATGTTGCAGGATCAAGGCCAACACTATTCAGCCTATCATGGGTAATCTCCCAGAGCAGCGTCTACATTTAGAGTTTCCATTTTTAGATACAGGGGTAGACTACGCCGGTCCCATCATGATAGCTGACCGGAAAGGTAGAGGATGTAGGCTTATCAAATGCTTCATTTGTGTGTTTGTGTGTCTAGCTACGAGAGCCATACACCTCGAGCTTGTGTCGGACCTTACAAAGGAAGCTTTCTTAGCTGCATTGAACCGCTTTATTGCTCGAAGGGGAAAACCCCGTAACATCTTTTCAGACAATGGCACAACCTTTGTCGGTGCTTTCAATGAGTTGGCCAGGCTGCTTTCGCAAGACTTAAACATAAACAACATCGACCCTGGCATAAACTTTTCATTCATACCTGCATATACACCCCACTTCGGAGGCCTATGGGAGTCTGCAGTTAAATCCACCAAGCATCATCTACGACGCATTTTGGGTTTAACAAACCTAACGTTTGAGGAAATGGCTACTTGTTTAATTCAAGTCGAGGCTATTTTGAATTCAAGACCCTTAACTCCACTGTCCAACGATCCTTCCGACCTCGCTCCTTTAACCCCGGCACACTTCCTTATTGGTCGTTCGCTAATCATGCTGCCTCACCCACAGATCCAGAACGCCAACGTCAACACACTACAACGATTTCGCCGCATCGAACATTTGAAACAACACTTCTGGGCTCGCTTCTCCCATGAATATGTTCTGTGGCTACAGGAGAGAACAAAATGGTGCCGCTCGTCCGGCGAGCTCAAGGAGGGAACATTAGTCGTCATCAAAGAAAAAAACTTACCTCCTCTTATGTGGCTTCTAGGACGCATCACACATGTTCTCCCAGGCAGAGATGGCGTCGCGAGGGTCGCCGACATCCTCACAAGAAAGGGTGTCATCCGGCGCGCCTTCAACACCATCTGCCCGCTGCCGGTTAAACTCAAACTCAAACTCAAACTCAAAGCATTTATTTCAAATAAACCAATTACAGGCACTTTTGAATTGTCAAGGGGTCGGTCAGTCAGAAAGATGAAGCTAGTTGCCCATTCCAAAGCGTAGTAGGTACCTATGGAGAAGAACGGGCAAGAAACTCCATGGACACTCTTTTAAATCAAAATATGGTTACAAATTATTGGTTACATCATTCATGTTGAAATTATGCATGTGAGAACGATGCAGAACGTTAAAAGCGTCCGTAATAAAGAGACGACAACAATTCCAATATTAAATTAAAATAAGCCGTGGCAGCCAAGAGATGACCAGTCCCCACTGACGGCGCCCGTTCACGAACATGACGTATGGATCAGCACCATTTAGCTCAACCATTTTGAAGGGAACTTAATGATCCAACACACACGCCACCACCAGCGAGACATTTGAGTGAGCATGACATACTCTCAGCCGCCAGGGCACATTCAAGTCAATGAAAGACAAACCTAGAAAATGGTAGCTTTATAGTAGGTACATAGTACTCACACATGTGCTATGCAATTATACAATACTACAAGATTGAATTTATACAATGTAAAGACAGTTTTTACAATCTTCAGTAGTTCCAAATGCTAATCAATTAGTTAATGCGCCCTTGTGGAGCAGGACCAGCGTTGAGCCAAGCATTTTTATCAGCGATGTAATCCCCCAACTTATAATATGCTTGACTGCATAGTGTGCGTTTTATACAGGATTTAAATTTCGTTTCATTCAATTGAAGTATATGGGGAGGTATTTTGTTGTAACATTTTAAACAGTACCCCATGAAAGAAGAGTCTACTTTAGCCAGCCTGAAACCTGGTTGAACTAATTGGTCCCTATTTCTAGTGATATAATTGTGTCTTTCACCTCTTTTACTAAAACTATGTAGATTTTTCCTTACGTACATGATGTTTTCATAAATATATTGACAAGGTACCGTCATGATGTTAATATCTTTAAACCGTTCCCTTAGAGAGTCGCGCCTGCGGAGGCCATATATGGCTCTGATGGCTCTTTTCTGCAGAATAAAAATAGACTCAACGTCTGCAGCCCGTCCCCATAGTAAAATACCGTACGACATAATACTATGAAAGTAACTAAAATAGACTAGCCTCGCGGTACCTACATCAGTAAATTGACGGATTTTTCTCACAGCGTATGCCGCTGAACTGAGCCGTCCTGCAAGGGATGTTAAATGAGGACCCCATTGAAGCCTTGAGTCGAGCGTGATCCCCAGGAAAACAGTTTTATCGACGAATTCTAGTTTCTCTTGATTTATTCCTATCTCACAATTAGTACTGTTGACATTTGGTAAAGAAAATCTTATACATTTAGTTTTTTTCCCATTTAATACTAAATTATTAGCTGTGAACCAATTTTGGATCTGCAGTAGGGCGTTATTTACGTCGTCAAGATTTGATGCACGTCTATTAATTTTAAAAATTAAAGAAGTATCGTCAGCAAATAACACCATTTGTGGTTGGGTCTTCAACAAATGGGGTAGATCATTAATATATACTAAAAAGAGGAAAGGCCCCAATATCGAGCCTTGTGGTACACCCATTTTTACTTTTAAACCGAGTGAATTGACACCATTTATTTGAACTTGCTGTTGTCTATCATTTAAATAAGATTTTACTAAACTGAGCGCAAGTTTTCCAAGTCCGTAATGCTCAAGTTTCAATATTAAGGTTTCATGGTCGACGCAATCAAATGCCTTGGAGAGGTCACAAAAGATTCCTACGGCATCTTGGGCCTCTTCCCATGCCGTAAATATGTGTTTTAATAAGGTGACACCGGCGTCAGTCGTACAACGTCCCTTGGTGAAACCATACTGTTGATCATGTAAGATTTTATTGGTGTTAAAATGATTGAGCATTTGATTCAGCATTACCTTTTCAAACACCTTGCTGAAAACCGGCAACACGGATACGGGTCTATAATTATTGGTGTCTTTACTGTCCCCTGATTTGAAAAGAGGTATTACCTTACTATATTTCATTAGATCCGGGAAGACTCCTTGATCCACACACAAATTAAATATTAAGGCCAAGTACGGCGCTATAGTCTCAACAATGGAGGTACAAACTTTGATAGACATTCCCCATATATCTTCGGTTAGTTTGATCTTGATTTGCTTGAAAGTTTTTATTATTATTATTGGGTTTATATGCTTAAATTTAAATTCAATCGGGCAGGATGAAACGTTTGCTCTTAATAAGTCAATAGAACGCGAGGGGGACGAGTTTAAGGTATCAGTAGTTTTAAGTGGGATACTGGTAAAGAAATTTACAAATTCTTGAGCAACTTCTTTGTTAGTGCTTATGGGACCACGTGAAGTCTCGAGATTGAAATCATTATTATGTCTTTTATTCCTGTTAGTTTCATTATTGATAATTTTCCAAACCGTCTTTATTTTATTATCGGCAGATTTGATCTTGTTGCTAATGTACAAGGCTTTAGCTACCTTGCAGGTATTTTTGAAAGTTTTAGAGTAAGTAGCAACGTATTTATTAAAAGTATTTATTTTTTTACCACTGTTGTTGAAGACTCTTCAACGGGGGGAGTATGTTGAGACCGCTCTTCTCAACATCGCCGCACACAGGCGGCAGTGTACGAGGGGCGCGGGGACAGCGGGGAGTCAGCCAGCCGACGACGGCGGAGCGCAGGCCCCCGCACCACACCAGTCAGCTGTTGCGCGCATCCACGCACGGCTGCGCTTGCGCATTTTATTAACATCCTAATAATTTCTCATTTTGAATTCTTGTTTTTTCACCGTATTAATTTATCTTTTTATGTCATTATACTTCTTCATTATATACAGTCCGCTATATTTTCATTTGCTCCACCACGACCTATCGTCGCGACCAGATATAAATAAAACAGTTTTTCTTTGTTTACCATAATTTATGTTTCTATTTACTTGTAACTAATGAATGACAGTTAATTTAGCTAAACACCACTATTTTCTAATTAGTATCACTATAATAGTAAACACTTCTCAATATTAAAAAAAGCTTACTAAGTATTCAATTTATAAATATTTCATACCAAGTTATTTTTATTTGTACCTTTAGTTCATAATTAAAGCACTCTATATTAAAGTTTACACAGTTATCAATTAACACAATAGGTACATATGTTTACATTGCTGTTATGCAAGACTATAATCAACAGTTTTCTAAAATAAAATGCATTAGCTTTTATGAACAATCTTCAGTTTCTACTTTTGTACTTGAGAAGCTTGAAAACTGAAGTAGTTGCAGAGCCGCAGTAGCAATGTAATGTCATAAGTAAATAGCAGCAGTGGCCGAAGTGAACAGCAATGGGGCAACATCATTCATGCTGCCTTCATGTCTTCGTAGGTGAAATTCCCCAGGAACTCGGCTACAATTTGAAAAGATCATCAAAATTATTTTCTGCTCAAATAAAGTACATAAAAATTATGCAGCAAACTAGGCATATCAACTAGACCTTCATCAGCCCATGGTTGGACAAAAGGCATCATCCTACTCATTGCTGCAGGTAGTTTAATTTCTTCTTTATTTAGGGCTGATTTTTCAATCTCCAGATATTTTTATCAAGCATAACACTAAATTAGAATTATAAACATTAGTTAGGTGTACATAAAATATTATTATGTATGTGACTATGTAGGTAGAAAGTTCACTCAAGGAATATATTCATAATTATGTGAGTTGCTGCTTGATTCTTAACTATGTGTCAAAAGTTTACCTTCAATAATTAATACAGAAGATTGGTTTCCCATGCCCAACCTTGCCACAGCAAATCCCCCTATGTCAACTAGATTGATGTTGGTAGGGTAGTGTTCCATTCAGCTCTATCACCGTCTGCGAAAATATTATGATTAATATTTTGTATTTAGTTGTTATTTCATTAGTGGTTATTAGGTGTAGTTAGTGTTGTCGCTTCAAAGACAACTTTCTGATTTAATTACTAGTTTATTCATTTGTTAAAAACTTATTTAATTAATAACCTTTTTAGGGCTACTCAAAATGAATACGTTTACCTATTTAAAATTAAACATATTATTCAATTAATATTTAGGTTGGCAGCACTGGTGTCGCGCCATTATTGTTCCGTTGCAAACTTCCGGATCAGTGGTGGGGCGACACTTGCCACACGAACATTGGAAGAGGTGATCGGCAATTGGTCGTTGGATACAGTGCGAGTAACATCTCCAGAATTTAATAAAATAAGTGTGATTATACTCTAGACTTAATAAAATAATAAAGTTATAATTATTGTTTACGTGTAGTTTCAATAAAGTATTTTACATTAGTCTGTTTCAGCGTCTACATAGGTACCAACAAAAATATTAATTAACCATTTCAGTTGTTAGAAGGTGAGCTTGACAGACATATACTAACTACAATCATTATTTTAGCTGCAATACACATCTAACCTCACGTAAGTTGTTTGAGAGTCTACACAAATAAAAAGGAATGATAGTCCGTATGTAGACTGACCAATAATGTACCTACAGCCACAATAATCTAATGAGATACGAAGGTACACTCCTACACATGTAATTCCTATATATATTGGCTTACTTACTTGTAGTTTCACTATTGCCAAACGTCTTCAGCAAGCCATAAGAAAAATGTTCCAAATCTGCAACATAGTCCCATGTTTCTGCATCAGTATGGGAATAGTAAATATAATTTTGGTCAGTGGGTCGTCTTGGGTTTGTATGTTGCAAAATATAAAATAACTAAATGTAATGTAGAGATTTTGTATTTAGAGCTCAAAAAAATGTATTAGATCCATGTGTGGCCTAAATAGCACCGATAGTTGTCAACCGTTCTTTAAAAGCCTGAACATTCTTACCCTACCATCACTGTATATCTACGAAACAAATATATTTGTCAAAACACACATCTCACAGTACAAATTAGCTTTTAAAAGTCACTATCGCAAACTACGTGACAAAAATGAGTTAGAGCTTGAAATCACACATGGTAAAACAGCCTTAATGAATAAAAGCATTTTCTGTATGGCCACAAAAATATTTAACAAGCTGCCTGAGACATTGAAATCGTTAAACCTGGACAAATTCAAAAGAGTGCTTATGAAAATATTAATTGATAAATGTTACTACTCGCTAAAGGAATATTTGGACGACAGTTCTATACTCGTAATGCCTCCTATAGATAATAAGTGTTAGGTCATCTATTTTGACATTACTGTATTTATTTTAACTAATCGACATTGCAATCCATTGACATTATTATAATACATTTAACATTTATGTTCTACCTTAGATTTAATTGTTGACACTGAAGGAATAGTTTAATAATTGTTTTGACATTTCTGTATTAATTTTAAATTTTATGACTGACATTATTTTCTATATTTTTTTTTAATTTTTTTTTTTTCCTGACATTTTTATTTTTGTTACTCGTATTTCTTAAATTTTATTGTTGACGATTTGAAAATATTTATGAATCGCTTACACTTTAGCATTCTTGTTTTTTATAATTTAAACTCATAAAAGTATTTGTTGCACGTAGATAATTAATAATTAAATGTAAAATTGATCATCATATTTGTACGCCAAATGGCAAAACATAGAGCGCATATGACAATGTAACACCTGTTTGTAACTACCTATGTTAACAAATAAAGAATCTGAATCTGAATCTGAATCTGAATCTGAATCTAAACAAAAACATTCATAATAACATTTACCCAAGTGTTTCCAACTTTTTTCCCCGAGTCCACTACTAGCGGTGTATCGTGTATCACAAAATAATTATGTAGATACTTGAAAAATTAGTGAAGATGTTTGCTAAATACACAATAATGGTCTAACGGTGGAATTTTTTATCCCAGAAGTATGTTCCCGTCGAATATTTTTTCGAAATGACGGTTGTTTTTCGATCTCCACATGGGCGCAGCCTCTGTGTAACTTCACTACTTCTAATATTATTCGTCATGCTGAACGGTCTTAAAAATTCAGCGTTCGAATCCGGAGTGGTTTCGGCATTTGAAATAAATCAATCGTAAAATTACTGACACATGTTTTAGACAAACAATAAAACATGCCATTATCGTGTTATTATACTTTTGTCGAGTCACAATTTTAGTAATTGATGGTAGTATTTTCTACAAATTGAATTAGACTAACCACTGGACAAAACTACCTGCCACTAAAAGCAAAATTTTGTCTGCCCGGAGGGGTCTTAACCCCTAGGTTTAGTGGAAATTCCACTAAGTTGACAACACTGCTTTTCTACGACTTTTTCATTGGCCACAGATAACAAAAAGGTGAAAATAAAAACGTTTTGTTGCGTATTTCAATTATGGTAGCTTTTGGTAGAAAGTGTTTTATAAATTGGTTTTTCATTTTTAGGCAATCGTTGTACATTTTTATTTATAAGCAGTAGTAGACCATCAGTTGTGAATGAAACAAAATGATATTATAGCAAAATGATTCGGAAGCGAATAATTCTTTTATGATGAAATAAAACGTATAGGTTCGCCAGTAGCGGGCAGGATTTAGTCGCAACTCTATCAAATTGAGCAGAATTTGAATGTATTTTGTTACGCAATTCCAAATATGGGAACCGATTCCGATCGGAGTTTGCTGAATTTCGGAATCGCATTAAGAAACAAAATTTGTTACGTAATACGGTGCAGGTTTGGAATGCAGGACTGCAAACCTGTGACTACACCAGTAACCAAGGAGAATATAGCTTCACAAAACGAGAACGATGAGTACGTAGTTGGAGCACTTGCATATGTAATGGTCGGAACAAGGCCTGACATTGCATACGCAATCAGTGTAGTGTCAAGGAGTCTGGAGAAACCGATTCAAGCTGATTGTGTCATAGTAAAACGTTTCATTAAATACCTGCAGTATACACTTGATCTCAGCATTATGTATAAAAAGAACTATAATATTGGAGAGTCATATAGTGACGCCGACCATGCAGGCGATATCGGAACTGGAAGATCAACTTCTGGAGTACTTTGCCTGTATGCCGGAGGACTAGTCTCCTGCATGAGTCAGAGATAGCAAAGTGTCGCTATTTCGACAACGGATGCTGAAGTGATCGCTGCAAGTGAAGCTGCGAGAGAATGTGTATGGTTGACTCGTACAACTTAAGGGTCTTCCTACGTTACTAGTGGATAACGAAGCAGCAATAAAATTAGCTGAGAATCCAGAGTTTCACAGACGCACGAAACACATCCGTACACGTCACTTCTTCGTAAGAGAGCTTGTAACTAATGGAGAGCTACTTATAAAGAAGGTAACAAGCGAGCTTCAATTAGCAGATCTTCTTACCGAGCCATTGCCCAGACCTAGGCTTCGCAAGCTTGTGGATATTATGGGACTACATTGAGAGAACGTGATAAAATTGCATGCAACCTGTACTAAAATCTGAGTATGCAAACTGTTTGAGTGCAATGTGTGTCACCATAAAGAAACCTTGTCATTTGTATGTAGACGTCACTTCTGTCTGGTCGATAAAAATTAAAAGACACTGAATTTGAGATCGCGTTTTATTTTATCTTACTGATAATGTTTAAATCAAGACTAAACGACTCGTAATAGATCCATCTCATGCGCTTCCACATTTCTCTTGAAGAACTTACACTATCTATGTCATTGCAAAATCCCGAAAGGATTTATCGTGTCGTACTCGTATTAGCCTTTGCGCCTCACGCACTTTCCTTTGTAAAGCCTCAAGATTTTGTGGGTTGGGATTGCCTCTAAAAGTTGCCAGTGCAAGGCGTCTCTGTGCAACAATATGTGATACATTTTGATTCCAATATGGTTTTGGTATGAATTTGTCTGACTAAAGAGGATTCTCGTTCACTCTAATCTTAGGTATATATTGATCAGCTACAGAGTTTACAATATCTATAAATGTATTATAATGCAGAATGATGGTCTAAAGGTAGCTCTAAGTTTGTTACTTCTGATTCTATTTTCCGAGTGTAACCTTGCCAATCTGCTTTCTTAAAGTTCCTCCGTTTTTAAACATATCTGATTTATTATTTTCTAAGCAAGTCTTAATTATCATATACCCACTTCCCAGGTTTTCAATCATTATCAACCATTTTAATTTTAAAGCCAAATCTGTTGAAACAATAGTTACATCTGGGGAAGATTTTTGTATAGCCCCATTGACCAATTTCAAACGTGTATGTGTTTTGTAGTTAAGTTTACATAGGTTGTTGTCCATGACAGAATTAAAAATCTGATTACCTCTATGATGTATCAGTTCTGGAAGACCAGTTTGAATGGTGACCGTTCAAATCACCTGCAACGAGAGCTTTGTGTTGTGTTATTGAAAAACCTTTATCCCAATCACTTCTGGACGTGTGCACTGACGACGGGCAATAGATAGATAATTAAATGATACTCCAGGTGAGCGCAGTTGAGGAATTTTATGTGTACAATTTGAATTGGTGTATTTGAAATATTTACGTTACATTGTATAGCCTTGATATAATGGTGGCTAAAAACAGCTGTACCTCCACACCCATCGTCAGGATCTGCCCTGAATATATTGTATCCGCTGAGTCTGACTATATTATATTATATTATACTCTTTGGGTCAAACCAAGTTTCACTGAGTATTGATACGTAAATTTTCTCCTGATTCAGTAATGCTTCTAATTCCGTAATTTTCGGTCATAAACTCTGGGCATTCGATTGGAGACTATTGATTTTTAAATGTCTGTGTTTGTTGTTGTTATCCATTGTTTTATGTTAGATAAGAAAGTCAACTCTGTTATGTAATCCATCGTGAACAATGTAAACCAGTCAAAGGTCACTTTTGCGCAATCTAACACTTTATTTTCCTGATTGGTCCCACTAATGTTTCCCATTAATTTATTCCACAACCATTTCCGACCCTTTTTCTTCTTTTTGTTTGAATTATCAGTATTTCAGAGTCACTGTCAAAAAGTGTCGCCCAATTAATCACGGTATCTGTTTTCTGTTTATTCCGCGGGTTGACCCCATCCTTTTTATTACTGTTTTTTTGTATTACTGTAGACTTCTTCTTTGCTTTAGAATTTAAACTTTTAGCTTTCTTTATTGTATTAGCATATGTATCTTGGGGTTGTGTTATAGGTCCCATTTCTGTATTTGCTTCTTGACTTAACTCTTGGTAATATTCTTTTACCGTTTCCTGTTATGGTTTTCCAAGTCGGCCACGGCAACTCGTGCCCGGGTGAGAGGCCCTCTGATAAAGTCCAATAAAGAAATCAGGAGGTTTAAGCAGCTCTTGCCAAACGTCACATCTTACTGCGGAGGGATTGCCATCGCTGGACTCACGCACCCAAGCAAAGTTTTGCAGCTTTTGCGAGCACGGCCAGCAGTTAAACCATAATATACACTCGCGGACAAAGAATAAGGGTCAATACGAAAAACTAAAGTTACTCTTAAAATAATAGAGCTAGCATGAATGAAACTGAATGTTGGAAACATGATTTGTTTAATTATCAAAAAGTAACCTAAAAAACAAAATACCTATCAATAATTATTACGTTGAAAAAGTTGGTACCTCACATACAACACAAAAACGAACTTTAAAACAAAAATACTTTGTCTTGCCTCCACTGGCTCTTCTCACAGCTGCCAGGCGATTAGGCATGTTGTTTATTTAGTTTTTTATGCGATGTGGCGGGATATTGGTCCATTCTTCCACTAACGCATGTTTCAGGTCTCAAAGTGTAGCTGGGGCGGGGTTTCGATTTCTTACACACCTCCCAAGCTCGTCCCAAGCGTTTTAAATTCGATTCAGGTCCGGGGTTCTCGCTGGCCAGTCCATGCGATCGATGCCAAAGTCCTAAAAATACTCATTTATAATTTGAGCTGTAGGTATGTGTCCTGGCGTTTTCATGCATGAATATTGAATTTTTACCCATATTAATTAAATATGGGCCGACTTGGTCACTAAGAATTTCTTCCACATTTGTTGCACTAGTTAGCGTACCATTTTCTATCAGCACTAACTCCGTGCGACTCTCCGAAGAGATTCCAGCCCATAACTGATCCACCGCCAAACGGGGTATTTTGCCTTAAAACAAGCTGGAATAAAACGTTCCCCTGACCGTCAGTTCTCTTCGCCGCCCATTAAATGCATACAGCATAAATGTGGATTCGTCAGAAAACATGACTTTTGCCCATTCTTCGTTGCCCCATTGTGCGTGTTCGCGGGCGTAACGTAATCTTGCTACCCGATGTTCCCTTTCAAATTTGGACCATTTGCCTATGCCATTGGTCTATGTGGGGTCAAATTAGCTTCAAGGAGCCACCGCCTTACAGTCCGCTCCCTTACATCGTCTCTACAGGTCTCCCGAAGTTTATTTGTTACTTCAACTACCGTGAGGTCCCGATTTCGGAGCATGGTCGAACATGAACAATAAATCGATCTTCTCGAGCCGTAGTACATCTCGGTCTGACGGTTCACACTCAACACCCGCTGCCGTGTGGACGTTTCTTCCAACCTCCTTATTTTGTAAGCGCCGTAAACCGACTATAATATCTTAATCGCGACAAAAATAAGAAATAATAACAAAATAACAAGTGTGGGACCTACTTGTAGACAGACAATGAGACAATAATAGAATTGGCAAGTAATTACATGTGTAAGATAGATAGGTACCTAAGTAGGTAGGTCGTTTTTTCCCACACCAACGTCAGGGTTTTCTAATTTGATCGAGGCAAAAATGGAAGTTATAGAGAATGGCTTCTACTTATAAAAGCCACTATTAAGTAGGTAATCTTATGTAAATTGATAAATATAAATCAGTTGACCTCGGCGCGGCGCGGCTCCATCTGCGTCAATTTCATGTTAGTGGCGATGGCGCTATCGACTATGCGATAACCTCGCCACCTCACTTTGTTGAATTACACACAATCAAAGCGACGCAGCCGTAGAACTGCGAGGTAATTACGTAACACGCTAACAGTAGGAATGGGTTTCATTTTGACAGTTAAACAACATTCATTGCGTTATTTACGTTGTTGAGCTGACAAATTTTTCGAACATATGATGCAGTGGATTAGCAATAGGGTTCAAAATGATTCAGATTGTGATAGATAGTGTGTAACGTAATTAGGGTGCCGGTCCTAGCAACTAGTGATAGCGAACATGCTCCGCCTGCGCCTGTTCGCTGTACTCCATCTGATTGTTTGTAGGCTCTGTGGCGGGCGTTCTGTCGCGCAGTGTGCTTGCAGGTCCAGCACGCGCCTCGCACCGGTTCACCTTGCGCCGCCGCGCCGGAGGTTCCGAAGCCGCGCCGCCACCCACACCACCACGACTGCCGCCACAACCTTGCACGACACAACACTACGACGACACGTCTTGTTGTTAATCTGTAAATTGACGTCATTTCTATATAAATGTCAGCTATATTGGATCGTTACTATATTTAACAACGCGGCGGCATTCAATTAAGTAAATTAATTTTGGTACTTAACTATTTCGCTCCGCAAATTCGTGATCATTACCTAACTACTCTGATAACTTTAAATTATATCTCTCGGGGTTATCTTTGTTTATATGCATATTTATTGCGAACCAATTCAAATGATTCCGAACTAATTAATTAAACTATGTAACAAATATTAGTCGTACATTTTATAAATATTAGTATTGTAATTGCAACACTAATATTTATAAAATGTACAACTAATCATTTAGTTCATTCTAATGAATGAAAGTGTGTCCACTTATCGTGATTATGAAGGTATATTTTGATATTGATACCTACTGAACGCAATGCGTAGTCGCCGTATGCAGGGTTACCCTTTCACCCACCGTAAAGGCTCCCACAAACAGACGCGACACGCGACGCGAATCGCGCGCGTCTCAAAGGCACCGCTCGTCGCGCGACGAGCGGCCTTTATATCGCACTGTCGTGGCGCGCCTGTCTGTGGGAGCCTTTATACCCAGCCTTAGGTACTTGTGTTATAAAATATACACTCCCGAACACCAGAATCGAGCCACCCTGCATATTTTTGTTTAAAGATCTGTATCTTTTAAAATAATGGTAGGCAGTACATAGAAAAAAAATGTGATTTTGACATTTCCGTTTGTCATTGTTCGAAATTTGAAATCGAAATACTATTTCTCAGTGTTTACATAGAGAAAACGTTTATTTAGTAACTAGTGTTACCTCCAAGAGCATTTACGACGGCCTACATGCGGTTCGGCTTGGAATAAATTAATGCCACTATGACGTGTTGTGGAATGTTCTCCCTTGTTTCCAAGGTTCCTTGTTTCCAGTTTTCAACTCCTGCAAAGTTTCCGGAGCTGGTTGTTTATTTCGAACACGCCACTTCAGCTCATCTTTAAGTGCTATTAAGTGCTATTGGATTCATATCAGGGCTTCTTGTTGGCCATTCCATTATGTACCTACTGTAACACTAACCTCACGCAGGTATTCTCGAACTATTCTTGCAGTGTGCGCCCTTGCATTATCATGCATAAAAATGAAATCCTGGCCCACAAACTCAGCATATATGTAGCTTCACATAAGGCTCTAGGCATTGCTGAATGTATCGGTCGCTATTTAGTGGTGGCAACCATGTTACCGTCACAACCTAAAGGCCAGTTTTTCCTTCGGTGGAATTTCCAGCCCCAGACTGTCCATGACCCACCGCCATAACTGACCTTCTCTTCAATGCAATATTGCTGAAAATGTTCTCCCTGTCTTCGGTAAAATTTCCTACTTCCTTCACTGCCATACTTATACAGCATAATCTTGGTTTCATCCATAAAAAGAACCTGGCGCCATTGACGTTGAGTTCAATGTAAATGTTCGCGTGCAAACTGAGCTCGTGTCAGTTTGGGACTATTGGCTGACTTATAATGAGGTTTCAGACCACGTTCTGCGAGTCTCCTTCCAACAGTTCGAGCGCAAACAGTCAGTCCATGAAAGTTTTGAAGCTGTTCTTGGACCTGTAGGTACTGAGGTCAGGTGACGATAACACAGGCTGATGGTAAAGATAACCCGATCTTGTAATGCTGTAGTGACACGGTTTCGCTGTTCTCCTGGACGGCGCACGGCGCCACCAGGCACAGTCAAAGTCAAATAATTTATTTCAAATAGGCACATAAAAGGCCCTTTTGAACGACAAAATTAAAAAAAAAATAGCATTGATTCTAGTTGTCCCGGTAGTTTCGTATGGAGAAGAAAGTGCAAGAAACTCCACCGTTACTCTTTTAAAATGTTTTACAATATTTTGTATACATTAATTATTTATTTATAATTATGTGAAAATCATGCACCTAGAATAACATTATTATACCACAACAGATAAAAAGAATTAAATATAAAGCAATAACAGGTAAATATTGTAAAAGTATGATTTTTCTAAAATAATAACAACAAGTAATCATTTAGTGTGCGAGTTAAAGTAGGTACAGAATGTAAAATCAATGTCATAAAAACTATGATTTAGGTATACAATTCAATTAGTAACCAGTGGTTTTGTCTAGACTATCTCAATGCAATGCTGCAATATATCACAAGGTATTTTATTGTAACATTTAACACAGTATCCCATAATAGATGTATGTCGGTACTTTAGATAATTTGATTTTTTTAAAATCTATTTTATCTTGATTACTAATATTAAAATTATGACTATCACTTATTTTATTAAAAAGATGTAGATATTCCTTACTTACTTAAAAATATTGACTTCCCATCTGAATTCGGAAACTGTTGTGATAATTTTTGCCATAACAACAAGGAACATTGTAAAATAATTGATGCGTTGTACAATAACATTGTGACGGCGCTTCGGGAAGCGGCAGAAGGCAGCTCTGGTTTATTAAGAGTTGGGTGGGGTCGGCGTACAGTGGTTGGGTGGAACAGGTATGTCAGGGACGCTCACAGGAACGCGAGGAGGGCCTTTCTTAACTGTGTGTGGCATGGAAAACCTCACACGGGGCAGCAGTTTGTGGAAATGAGGGAGACTACAAAGGTTTTTAAAGATAAATTAAAGTTTTGTCAGAATAACGAAGAGCAAATTAAGATGGACATTTTGGCATCGGAGCACAGGTGCAAGCATTTTCAAAAATTTTGGAAATCCACACAACGATTGAGCCCTAAACCTGCAGTTCCGGTGAGCGTAAATGGCATGACTGATCCTGAGGACATTGCGAACATGTTTAGGAGGCACTTTAGTGTAACCTCACGGCTTCACCCGGAAGATCGGGATTATGTCGCTGAGCATGGATTGTCTGGTGTTCCAATCAGTATCTCGTCAAAAGAGATACGGAATATCATACAGTCTATGACTGGGGGCTAATCGCCGGGTCACGTAGGACTCAGCATAGAGCATTTCCAATACGCTGGTCCGCATCTCCCAAGAGTCCTATCTATGCTACATAATCTTTGTGTGAGGCACTCGTATCTACCAACTGATCTGATGAGACGATGGTTGTGTCCATTGTCAAAAACAAAACCGGTGATGTCTCAGACAAGGATAATTATAGGCCATAACAACTGGCTAGGCTACTGTAACAGCAAAGGTGCTATATTATAAATGTGTTCAGGACCCTAAGGGATTCTGCAACCTTGGAAAACTTAAACTTAGTCTACCTAGCCATATGTCAGTAGCAATATTATTCCTGCTGTTACACACTTTTTGCTCACAAAGCGATATAATACTTTTTATGCGTCAATCGACAAAAAAATGTTTTTAAGTTTAGAGAATTTTGTTTGCAGAATAGCTTTTAAGATTATCTTAACCGAAAATAAGAAATTTTAGTGATAGTTTAGTTTAGTTCGGTGTACATGAGAATCGGCACCATTGCCTTTTTTTATTTATTTAAAGACTTTGGAAGAGTTACAGCTAAATACAATGGTGATAAATAACAGTATGATAATCTTACAGCCAATTACAGGTCTTCGCGTGTAGAGCTTGTCTTGTATAAAAGTACCAAGTAAGTAGGGGAAAGTGGTTACCCTTCGTACACTTTTTAGACAAATATTTTTTTTCTTTATGATTAATTGTCGAATTTATCTCGTTTATGTACTTAGGTGTAATAAATATATTGTAGTTTGTTACAAAACTGTCCGAAACTATTATGTCAAAACGTTAAAGGATGTAGTCATTTTTCTACGATAAGATATTTGTACGAACGTACCCCACGTACGGGGTATGTACGTACAGTAGGTGGGGTACTTTCGTACGCCATGGGGTAGATTCATACAGGGTAAGTAAAAAAAACAAAATCGTTCATCCTTAGTTTACTTAGGTATTGATAATTCTAAGCTTTACAATCAGTCTAAATGAGGCCTTTATAATCATTTTGTATGAGATTGTACAGTCAGTGTTCAGTTGGTTATTACTTTGGAACTTATTGTACATTATAATTATTTAAATTACCTGCAAAAGTAAAAAGTCTAGCTATTCTAGCTGCACAGCTCGCTCGTGGTTGAGGATCAGGGAGGGTCATGGCGACATCGCTGATAAAGGTAAAGTAAAAAAACAAGTAAGTATATACTTTCGCGTATTCGTGTGCAAGTTTCCGAATTTGTACTATCGTTAGCCCATAATGCATTTTGCAGCAATAAGCAGTGCCTCTTCTTACAAGAAGAAGACTTGAAGACTCGTGAATTTTGAATGTAAAGTTCGTAAGGGTCCATCGGCGTTAGAGCCATCTTTAAATTTCTTGACTCTGCTTTCCAACGTTGATGTTTTGATGTTGTATTTTAACGCGGCTTTTCTATATTTTAAAATAAAACTCTCTGTATTGAATTGAGCGTTGTTCCCGCAAAACATTTATAAATTTTCCAATAATCTCTTTCTTACAATCAAAATCGCCATCGATCGATATTCATCATCGATATTGGTGAAAAATCCCTGTCTCGTCCGGTGTTGCCCACCTTCTTGTTGCCATGTACCAAATAATATATTATCCATTTAGTAATCGACTAACTCAGCTCAATATGAATGAACACAATATGAACATAAATATTTTGGAAATAATACAAATTCTTAACAGTCGGCCATCCTGAATCAGTGTCTCTCCCAGACATAGTGTTAAATGGGAAACCCATTTATCAACCTCCATCCTGACTCTGATTGTAGCTGTCCTTTAAGTACAAATAACATAACAACATGTATGTACCTTCCCAGAAGTCTGTGTAAGTTAAATACAACACTATTACTAAAGCTAAAAAGTAAATTAGCTGAATTATCTCAATTTAACCAAATAATTAAGTAGGTACATAAACAATGGAAAACACAACGAAAAAAATTTTATTCAACATTTCTTATACAAGGATTATTAAATTTTTATATAACCTTATAATATTATTAATAGGGGCAAACAGTCTTTTAACTCTTATTAAGTAGTAAATAAAATTAACTCTTGCTAACTTATTCGACATTAAGATACTGGATGGAGGCAGACAGTCTTGACGATAGCTATATTTATATTTAATTCTCACATATTATTAAGTTAAAACACCCTATATAAAAATAAATAGACGCCGCAAAAATAATATCTGCCATACTCCGCCGGTCCGAAAAAAGTTTATAAAAAAATTCTTCCCCTACCTTGGTCCGTCACTTTATAATAAAATCAATGAAAAACAAACAATTTACGGATCTACTATATTTAAATGCAAGAAGACCGTCCGCTTGTTCCTATCTACTCTAAATTATGAAGAAACCGAAGACTTCCTGAGGTAACCACCCTCACTAATAAAACACCCTCACACACACACACACACACACACACACACACACACACACACACACACACTCACGCACGCACTCACATACACACTCACATACCTACACACTATATCTACCTATTTACAATGGCTTTCATTTACCTTTATTTTTGCATGCATGTTATTGTTACCGGGATAATTAATTATACCTAATTATAAAATCTACTACGTCATGAGACCCCTATATGTATATTGTTTAAACGGGATCAGTCCTGTCTCTCCTAAACACAGGCTACTCAGTAGCCTATATAGGAGTACAGCGCTTCACCCGCTTACCAGACTGTGTATTATTCTCATGTCCCAATATATCTGTACTATAATCTGGTCCTTGTAAACAATAAATAAATTTTATCTTATCTTATCTTTTTATCTTATCTTACCTATGAATCGAGGCGGAATTAACAATTTCTTAGCACTCCGGCCATCCTGAACTAAGAATGTCCCCATTCTATATACAGTAAAAAAATAAAAGCTGGGTATCGCTTCAACACATCAGGTGAATCACCTTGTCCAGCAGGTAAGTAGAGAATCTGGGTACCACTTGTACACACAAGATGCATCGGCCTTTCCAACAGATAAAAAAACTAAAAGGTTATATGGGTACCCTATGCACACAAGGTGCATCGGCCTTTCCAACATGTAAGAAGATGATGTGGGTACCGCTTGCACACACTAGGTGCATCGGCTTTCTAGCATGTAAGGAGATTTTGTAGGTACTGCTTGCACACAGTAGGTACATGGGCCTCCTCCAGAAGGTAAGTAAGTAGATCATCTGGGTACCGCTTGCACACACTAGGTACATCGGCCTCCTCCAGAAGGTAAGTAGATCATCTGGGTACCGCTTGCACACACTAGGTGCATCGGCTTTCTAGCATGTAAGGAGATTTTGTAGGTACTGCTTGCACACAGTAGGTACATGGGCCTCCTCCAGAAGGTAAGTAAGTAGATCATCTGGGTACCGCTTGCACACACTAGGTACATCGGCCTCCTCCAGAAGGTAAGTAGATCATCTGGGTACCGCTTGCACACACTAGGTGCATCGGCCTCCTCCAGAAGCTAGGTAGATTATCTGGGCACCGCTTGCACACACCAATTGCTACGGCATCCAATGAATTGCACACCTCCGTAATCCCTGGCCTAGTTCATCAAGGGATTAGGAAAGGGTAAGGAACGCGTATGTGCACCAAAACTTAACGAAAAAGTAAATTTTACTAGGCACGTAATCATCTCAAATTATTTATTTTACCTCATCTTTCTTTTTATAATAACTTAGTACAATTAACTTGAATTGTGTTTTTATTTAGTCATCTTCACTACCCCCATACTCGCTTTCAGATTCCGACTCCACAAACCTCACCCAAGGTTTAATTTTGTCTACACGAAAAATATTTTTATACTTATTTTTTGAATAACCATCTACGCTGCTTATCTCATATCGATCATGGTCAAGCACTGCCGTCACCTGAAATGGCCCGCTAAAAGCTGGAACTAGTTTTTGACTTACTCCCGGCGTCTTAGCACTCTTTTGGACCATAAATAATTCACCAATTTTGTAAACTTTGGCTTTACACCTTTTTTATCATAACGAGTTTTCATTTTTTCCTGTTGTAATATAATATTTGCACTGACTTCAGCCCGAATTTTCTGCACTTTATCTGTTGATGTTTCTTTGTATAGGTTTACATCGTGTAAATGTCCCTCAGCTTCATTTATAGAATTGTGTCCGAAAATAATTTCAGTTGGACTCTTTCCGGTGCTTTGATTGATGGTGTTATTAAGGCTCCATTGGACTTTAGTGACATGGAGATCCCAATCTCTATCATCTTTACCGTGACAAAGTGCTATCAGCGATGCAAGTATTGACCGGTTGTACCGCTCAATCTGGCCATAAGCGCGCAGTATGGCTACCGCATTCAAAGTATGTTTAATTCCTAACGAGTCGATGAAGCTCTTGAATTCGTGGGATGTAAAACTGGTACCGCGATCTGATATTAAATGACGTGGAGTTCCAAATAACCCGAAAACATCTCGAAGTGCAGTAATCGATGTCTTGCTTTTTGTTGTTTTGACAGCTTTCAAAATAAATTTAGTAAAGCTATCGATTATACCGAGGATGTAAACGTTTCCGCGTATACTTTTTACGAACGGCCCGAGATGGTCTATATGAAGACATTGGAAAGGTGTACTTGGCTTTGGAATGGGATGGAGAAAACCTTGCTTTTTACCTCCGGGCTGTTTAGCGTGAGCACAAGGAATACAAGCCCGAACATATTTCTTTACGAATTGCGTCAGTCGAGGGAACCAGTAATCTCGTTTAATTTTTTCTAATGTCTTTTCAAATGAGAAATGACCGGCATATCGTGGCAGAGCTGACAAATTTTCCAACGTGCGTCTTTGGGAACTGCCCATCGTAACTCTCAAACATCGCAAGTCAAGTCCACAGCTGAGTTGTTGCAGCTCGAATCACTGACAGGGATGGAGTTTCGACTTAATGCATCCGCATGAGCTACATAACTGTGGCCCCGGGCGATATTCGATAGAAAATGTTAATTCTTGGACGAAAAGCCACCAACGAGCTATTCTTGGTATTCCCTTTTAGTTAGGGTAGTACGTAGCGCGTTGCAGTCTGTTACGACTTTAAAATCTATTCCAAGCAAGTAAACTCTGAAACGTTCTAAAGATGCTACGACTGCTAACGTTTCAAGTTCGTAGGAATGAAAGTTTTGTTCCTCAGCTGACGTTTGCCGGCTGAAATAAGCGACAGGCTGAAAAGCAGTTGCTGAACTTGGTATTTGAAGCAGTACGCCACCCAGTCACATAGAACTTGCATCCGTATGTAGTTCTGTTTCGTACGCTGGATTATAAATAGCCAATACGGGTCAAGTCGTTAATATTCTTTTAAGCTCCGCAAAAGCATTAACTTGTTCATTACCCAAAGACCACTTTTTTTTTTTTTTTTGGGTGGCAATTCATCAAATGACGTCTCCCGCTCTGGGCGGAGCGGAAGGGCGTGTCAGACTCTTACTGACTAAAACCCACCCGTGTTCCTTCAGTTGCCTGTGCGCCAGGGCCACGGTAACTCTTTCGAACAATCCGCGACCCCGGCAGGCATTGGTCCTATCGGACCCCGTCAATGGTGCTGACATCTCTTTCAGGCGCGCGTGGAACACGACGCGCCGTCGACCCGGGCCTGGTCCTTACCGGACGGCGAGCTGCCCATTACTCGCCGTCCGCAAGCCCGCGCCGACGGTGGCCGGGAGTCGGCAATCGACTCCCGCCGCCCAGGGTGTCTCCTCCTCCTGCGGCGGCTAGGGGTGCGAGGGCGTAGAGATTGCCTCTCTCTTTCGCGCTCCGCCTTCTCCTTCGCGAGCATTACTGCTTCGCAGAAGGAGGTGACGGCTTCCCATTCCCTCTCGCTCCGTACCATGGCCTGAACCAGGGCCGGACGCGAGAGGTCGCCGCCGCCGATCGCCGCCACGAGGACACGGCTGTGCTCCGCCCAAGCCGGGCAGACCTCCACCGTATGCTCCACCGTGTCCTCCGGTCGATCCACACAATGGTAACACCCGGGCGTTTCCTCCCGCCTTATCCGAAACAGGAACCTCCAGAAACAGCCATGTCCGGTGAGGACCTGCGTCAGGCGGAAGGTGAGGACACCGTGGCGCCTCTCAAGCCACTCCTCAAAGAGGGGTCTTACCGCCGCAATTGTGGCGTGCCCTGCGCTGGGTTGCGACAGTCGCACTCTCCATGCCGCCATGAGATCCCGCCGTAGCTCTGTCCGCTGAGCCGCGATTTCTCGCGGCAGCGGAGTTACGCCCCGGCGTTTCGCCTCCTCGCACCACTCCCAAACGTGCGCGAGAACCTTTGCCTCCAGATCCTACGGCGGTAATCCGGCAAGGAGGCTCGCCGCCTCGCAGGAGACCGTGCGGTATCCCCGTACCATCCGGATGGCCATGACCCTTTGGGACGCGTTCAACCGGCGGGCTGGCCGGAGCCTCAATGAACGCGCCCACACCGGTGCCTCGTAAAGGGCCATGGACCGCACGACCCCCGCGTAGAGGCTCCGGCAGGAGGCGTTTGGCCCCCCCAGATTGGGCAAGAGCCGCTTCAAAGCAGCCCCGGCCCGCTGCAGTCTGGGAGCCAAACGTCGGAAATGCTCCACGAAGTTCCACTGGCTGTCGAGGACGAGTCCCAGGTACTTCATCGTCGACTCGACGCCGATGTGAACCCCTCCTACCGTTATTTCGGAACCCGACAGTGGCGCGTTCCGAGGACCATGAAAACACATGGCCTCGGACTTGTGCAAGGCCACCTCGAGTCCCAATTGCCGGATCCTCTCGACAACTGTCGCAACCCCGCGTGTCATCAATTCGGCCGCCGCCTGGTGCGACCTCCCCTGCGCCAGGACTAGCGTGTCGTCAGCGTAGCACACCACGCTGACACCGCTAGGGAGGTCGGCGCGCAGCACCCAGTCGTACCCGATGTCCCACAGATGCGGCCCCAGGACCGATCCCTGTGGGACACCGCACGACATCTCTCGCCGGTTCCTTCTCCCTGGTGACCGGGGTAGATTACCGCCCTATCCGTCAAATAGGCCTCGACTACACGACAGAGGTAGGTCGGCATCCGGTGATACCGGAGTGCCTCCCTGATGCAACTCCAGGGCAGGGTATTGAAGGCGTTGGCGATGTCTAGAGACACCGCCAAGACGACCCCACCCCGGGCCACAGCATCCCCCGTCGTGAGGGCTCGCACGCGCATGATGGCGTCCACCGTGGAGCGCCCCCTGCGGAAACCAAACTGGCTCTCCGCCAAATCCGGCCCCACCCGCACCAGCTGCCCGACGAGGCGGTCTGCAATGACTCTTTCAAAGAGCTTGCCCACCTCGTCGAGCAGCACGATGGGCCGGTAAGTGGACAGAGAGTCCGCCGGGCGCCCCGGTTTCTTAATGAGGACCAGTTTCCCCGTCTTCCAACGAAGTGGGAACTGGCCCTCCAAGCATGCGCTTAGGAGCCCTCTTAGTCGAGGCCCGAGAGCCTCCAAGGCCAGGACCCAGGCTTTTCCAGGTAAGCCGTCGGGTCCTGGGGCGGTATTCTTGGCACTCAGCCTACGTACCGCCACTCTCAGTTCTACCTCGGTTACCTCTGGAGTATCGTCGTCGTCGGTTGTGTGGTCCACAGTTGGCACAGCAGGAGGCGGAGCCATGGGCGGGGGAATACTCCCCCGCCCATGGCTCCGCCTCCTGGGCGGTTTGTTTCCTTCGCGGGGGGAGCATACGCTCCCCCCGCGAAGGGAACAAAGCGCTCACCACGCCCTCCACGAGCTGGGGCCGGAGACTCTGCGTCAGCGGGGGAGCCCATGGGCGGAGTTTCTCCCGCACCACCTTATATGGGCGTCCCCACGGGTCCCTGTTCAGAGTCCCCAGCGACTCCTCATGGGCCATTCCCCTGGCCTGCACGATCGAGGCTTCCAGGAGGAGCTCCCGGTCCAGCTTCTTCAGCGCCCACCGTGGACCACTCGGGGCCTGTCGGACCAGCGCGTCAAACGGAACGTCAAACGAAACGTCAAACGTCAAACGTCAAACGAAACGTCAAACGTCAAACCGGATGTACCGGTGGTCGGAGTATGTCTCCACCCCCTCCATGACGCGCCAGTCAATGACACGCGGTGACAGAGCGGGGCTGGCGAACGATATGTCCACCACTGACTCGCCCCGCATCCGCACACACGTGGGGACAGAACCCCGGTTTAGGACGACCAGGCCTGTCTCCAGAGCCCAGTCCTCCACCATCCTGCCCCGTGTGTCCGTGTACCGGGAACCCCAAGCCGTGTTCTTGGCATTGAAGTCCCCGAGTACGAGCACGGGCAGGGTATGGTACCCGACGACGACGACTCTCAACTCCGCAAGGGAGTTGTGGAACTCGGCGAGAGTTCGGTTCGGGGAGAAGTATACCCCTACCACAATAATCTCCCCGAACCGTGCTGCCACGCAACCCCGTCCCCTCTTGACTGCCTCAAGCGACGGTGTACCGGCGGCGGCCGACGAAATGAGGGTCACTGAGCCGCTCAGGTCCTCCACCCAGTCATCCTTGGGCGGGACAAAGTACGGCTCAGCGACCACGGCGATGTTGATCGACCACTGCGCCATGCTCTGGAGTAAGAGATCCTGAGCGGCGGCGCAGTGGTTGATATTTGCCTGAAGGAGGCGTAATGGGGCCATTATTGGCACTCCATGTCAGCCCCCTCCCGAGCACCCGGTGAGGGCCCTGCCGCGGTGTTTGCGGCGACTACCATGGCGGGGGCGGCAGCGGCGGCGGCAGTGGCGGCGGTTGCGGCGGTGACGGCGGTGGCGGAGGGCTTACCCCTGCCCCTGGCTTTGGCGGGTGGAGCGCAGGCCTTTCTCCCAGCCCGGTGATCGGCCGGCTTGCCAGCTGCCGCACATAAAAAGCAGTGCGGCGTGGCATTGCACGAGCCGGCCTTGTGTCCGGGCTGACCGCAGCGGAAGCAGTTATTGCTGCGGTCTACCTCCGAGGTGCATTGCACTCCCACGTGGTTGCCCACCTGGCAGCGGAAGCACCTCAGAGGTCTGGGTTCCAGCAGTTTCACCTGCGCAGAAACCCAGCCCACCAGGAGCCTTCGGCCCTCCCCGGCAACTTTCCTGGCCGCCGACACGGGGCAGCTCACCGTCACGGCTCGCATCCCCGTGTGGTCAGGATGAATGAGGCCCGCTCTCACCTGCTCGACAGAGCACCCCCTAGTCCTGACGACGGCGGCCACCACCTCAGCCTCCGTCACACAGTCGTCCAGGCCCAGAATGCGCATGTCGATGCACTTGGCGGGCCTGGACACTCGGGCCTCGTCCGCATTTAGGGACGCCCTGAGCCTTTCGGCCAGAGCGTCAGCGGTTGGGCCGCTCGCTGCACCGGGCACCTCCAGCATCCGGGCCCCGGTCGCAGTGACCCTCACCCGGATGCCATTGGTGACGCCTAGCTCCTGCAGGTTCACCGCCGCCCTCGCCTTGATGAGCACGTCGCGGTAGGACACGCCCTTCTTCTCCGCTTCCGGCTGTAGTGTAATCACTACAGCTGCGGACTTTGGGGCGCAGAGCCTAGCCGCGACGCTTCGCTCCTTGCGCCGCTGCCGCCTCTCCTTCCTTTTGGCCGCCCTTGATGCCTTACCCGCCTTCCTCTTCTCTCCGGCCACTTGCCATTCGGCGTCGGCCGGAGGAGCATTAGGAGGCGGGGGGGGCGGCCGTCTCGCCGCCGGGGCTGGAGCCTTCGCCGCCTGCGCAGCCACTCCACCCTTCTTCTTCTTCTTCTTTAGGGGTTTTGGTTTCCGCACTTAGTCCTTCAAGTGGACCATTGTGCGTGGGCCATGGTGGCCGTCGGTGGTTACTCCAACCAGCCCACCTCCCTCCAGAAGTTGATGATGTCTCCTGGTCTGTTGAGAACATCTGTGTAGGATCTGGGTGCCCCGAGGGTTTGTGACCTAATCTGGGTGACGCCTGTGCATTCGAAGAGCACATGCGCTACGGTTTCCTCAGCCTCCATGCAAGCCCTGCGCAGAGGACTGTCCGTTATGCCTATTGTGTGAAAGTGTTTGTTTAGTGAGCAGTGTCCCGTGATGGTCCCCGTCAACAGGCGCAGGCCGTTCCTGTCCAGACGTAATAGGCGTCTGGTTAACTTGCCATCCAAGGATGGCATGGCGTTCTTGGACTGCCTGCAGCCTGTTGTCGAGGTCCACCAGGTCTCCGCTTGTGTGTGGGTGTACTCCTGTAACCATCTTCGTAGCTGGTTGAAGGGGATGGGCGCGATGGGTTCGGGTCCACAGACTGACGCGCTGGATGCTCTTCTGGCCAGCTCGTCAGCTGCGTCGTTACCCAGTGATCCACTGTGTCCTTTAATCCATTGCAGTGTAACTGTGTTGCGATAAGATACCGCTACACGTTCCAGAGCATTGTGACATTCAAGTGTTATGCTCGACGTAATATACTTTCTCCCCAGGGATTGGAGGACTGAGGCGCTGTCGGAGAGTATACGTATATGGGTGTCCGTGACTCTCCTGGCCTCTATGGCGTGCCCCGCTTTTATGATGCCCACACACTCCGCCTGGAAGACGGTGTTGAACTTTCCTAGCGGGCTGGATATGTTTATGTTAAGGTCGTGCGAGAAAACTCCGACTCCGGTTCCGGAGTCGGTCTTAGATCCGTCGGTGTATACTCTCAGCTCTCTCGGGCCTGAGTGGTCACAACGTTCTTCTGTAAGTGTTATGTTGTAATGCCTTTGGAAGTAGTGTAGTTTCGGGGCTTTGTCACAGGGTGATGCCATCATCGGTTGTCGTTTGATCGCAGTTTCCCTGATGCGTATGTGCTTGACTCTACAGTCTTTGCTTAGAGTCCCTGATATATGCAGCCTAAAGGTAGCCAGGGCGGCCTCCTCTTGCACGATGAGGTGCAGAGGTGGTAGTCCAAGCATCGCCTGTAGGGCCGCAGTGGGTGTGGTTCTCATGCAGCCAGTGATTGCTACACAAGCAAACCGTTGTAGTTTTTCAAGGTCTCTCTGGGCTGTGCTCAAATCTGTCCTGGGCCACCAGACTATTGAGCCGTATGTGATAATTGGTCGGATGACTGTGGTATATAGCCAGTAAGTGACCTTGGGGCTAATCCCCCAATTCCTGCCAAGCATTCGCTTGCATTGCCACAGAGATATACTGGCTTTTGTAGTAATGTAGTTAGTATGTTTTGCCCAGTTCAGCTGTTTGTCCAAATAGATGCCCAGGTATTTGGTTTCAGTTGAGAGGCTTAGGGTAGTTCCAAAGAAACGAGGTAGTTGGAGTACCGTCAATTTCCTCCTTTTTGTAAAGAGAATTAGTTCGGTTTTTGTAGGGTTCGCTGATAGCTGGTGTTTATTGCACCAGACCTCTACTATTTTCAAGGCTTGGCGCATGAGGTTGCATAGGGTGTTTTCGTGGGTACCATTTATTATTATAGTTATATCGTCGGCGTAACCTACTGTGAAGTATCCTTTGTTGTTGAGTTCTTTGATGAGGCTGTCTACGACTAGGTTCCATAGAAGCGGCGAGAGGACTCCCCCTTGCGGGCAGCCTTTCGCTACAATGGCCCTTGTAGTGTCGTTCACTGTGACTTGTACAGCTCTCTGCTTGAGCATATTTGTGATCCATCCGCTTAGGGTCGAATCTATGTTGTGTCTATCGAGGGCCATGTTGATGCTATTAAACATGGTTTTGTCAAAGGCGCCTTCTATGTCGGCTTCTAGGCGGCTAGTGCTGAGCATTTGTAGCCCACTGCGCATTCAATTTTGGATACCACGCTGTGTAGCGCGGATTCCGTTGATCTACCTGTGGAGTACGCGTGCTGTTGTCTGTGGAGTGGTTTTGCCCGAAGAGGTCCGTCACGGATGTATCTGTCACAGAGTCTCTCCAGGGTTTTCAGTAGAAAGGAAGTGAGGCTTATAGGCCTATAGGCCTTGGGTTGTGTGTAGTCGGTTTTGCCGGGTTTGGGTATGAAGATGACTTTCACTTCACGCCATGCTAGGGGTATGTATCTGAGTGCTATGCAGGCCCGATAAATCTCCACCATGCGAGGTGTCAGTGGGTCAAGGCCCCACTGTAGTAGGGCTGGGAAGATGCCATCCAGCCCTGCGGATTTATACGGCTGGAAGGTGTTAATAGCCCACTTTATTCGATCTTCTGTTACTATACTTCGGGCTCTAGACCAGTCTTGATCCGTTGGGGTCCATTCTGGCTCAGCCTCCCACGACCTGTCTTCTAGGATTTTACAGTCTGGAAAGTGAGTCTCAAGAAGGACCCTGCTGGTTTCATGGTCATTTAGTGTGTATGAGTTGTCGGGTTTTTTCAGCGCACCGAGGGTTCGGTCCTGATCCGATGATAGGATTTTCCTTACCCTGGCTGCTTCGTTGTTGGTCTCGATGGATTCACAGAATTTCCGCCATGCTGTTCTTCTGGCAGTTCTGATTTGCTTTTTGTATGTATATTGGGTCTCTTTGTATATCTCCCAGTCGTCCGGGAGTCTAGTGTTCTTGGCTCTGTTGAATTGTTTACGAAGTGCGTCTCTGAGTTTACTAAGTTCTGCGTTCCACCAGGGGTTCCTGTCCCTGTTGGTTTTTGGCGCCCTTAGCTTGCAGCATGCATGGTATGCTTCGGTTAGGTATTCTGATATTTTTGTCACGGTGTATTCCAGTTGTGTAGGGTCGCTTATAGTTACTTGTGATAGGTGCCTGGCTAGTAGAGGCTAGGAGACTTTTGAAGCCAGGTACGTTTGTGCGTCGCGGGTTTCGTCTAGGTACGGGTTTTCTTGTGTTGGTGTTTAGTGTGAAGCGTATCCTTCTATGGTCTGAGCAAGATGGCTCGTCCGATACGTGCCAGTTTGTAATGAGGTTCGTCGCGCCCTCTGTAGCAAGTGTTAGGTCTATGATTGTTTGTCCTCGGACTGTGACCCAAGTGGGTTCAGAGCCTCGGTTAACAATGTTAAGGTTAGTAGAGAATAAATAGGTGGATAGTACCTCTCCTCTGGAGTTGGGTGCGGCGCTGCCCCAGGGCGGGTGGTGGGCGTTGGAGTCGGTGCAGATTATCAGGTCCATTTTGGCGCGCTCACAGTGCTGCACTAGGTCGGCCATCTCCTTCGGCGGGCAGTTTGCGTCCTCGCCTGGCATGTATACCGAGGCTAGCACAACATCTGGAACGTCACCTTCAGTCTGGAGCCTGATAACTGTCAGGTCTCTGGAACAGAATTGGGTGAGTGTTGTGGTAGGAATTTCTTTGGGTATGTAGACGCAGGTTCTCGGTTTGTCTGTACTGTGTGCGTTGAGAATTATCTTACCTCCGATGTTACTGAGGCCGCATATTCTGTTGTTCCTGATCCACGGCTCTTGGATCAGTGCGATGGTTCGGGGCTTAACCTCCAAGGCCCTGCGTAAGCTAGCCGTTGCAGTCTGGCTGTGTTGGAGGTTGGTTTGGATGACGTTTAGGGACGACGATGGTGGTGGGGTGGGGTTAGTCGGAGAAGGATCCATCGGACAGTTTCTCCACTTCCCCCACACGCTGGTCGTCGTGTTGATCGCCCGGCGACGAGGCTAGCAGCTGCTCGCTCCAGCCAGGAGATGCGGGCGGTATGGTGTCCTCAACGTCGGCCATTGCCGCTCGGGCCATGACCTCCTCCAGTTGTGTCATGTCTGGGTCGTTGGTTTGTGTGGCTGTCGGTACTGTCCCTGTCCTGTCCGTACTGTCGGCGTCAGTGTCAGAGGGTCGGGTCGAGGGCCAGAAACGCACGTATATCGACCCCAGGAGGTACGATATCCGTCGCTCCCGGGCCAGGACCCTTTCCGCTTCCTCCGGTGGCACACCCAGGATCAAATAAGTCCCATGGTTGTCGCCACCGACGGTAGTTGCCCTGTACAAGGACCACCTGGCGATGTCGTACCAGGTGTTCTGACGAATCAGAACACTTTGGAGCCGGGTTACGTCACCTCTGTAGCGAGGGACGAAAAGCGAGGCTCGGACACGGGTGGGCACGTCGGACTGTCGGAGTACTGTCAATGTGAGGTCAGTGTTGGGGAGTTTTATCGTGGGCACATTCTGGGTCAGCCAGGTCAGGGCATAGTCGTCCTCACACCACATCTGCACGGTGCCTTCCGCTACCCGTGGGTATCCGCGGAAGGCAGGGAGTGGTGTCGTCGGGTCGGTGTCTATCAACAAGCTCTCTAAGTCAGTTTTTATGTGCTCCGCCTCTTCCTTGGTCAGGTCAGGGAGGGAAGCAGATAGCTACGGCCAGCCGCGCAGGGATATCCTTCGTGGCCCGCGCGTAGGTTCTCTGCTCCCCCTGAGCGGAGTGGACCCTCACGCGTTTGGCGTCCCCCTGTAGTGTGCTCGGTGAAGCCGATTCGTCAGGGCGCACTCTCTTCACCGGCCCTGTACCGCTTGGTCCAGGCTGCGGTTTGGAGGTGCCTGGCAGGGTGTTGGTTGCCAGCGGCGCCTGCGCGCGTGAAGCTCCAGCCCGCTTACCCCTGTGCTTCCTAGGTCGAGGTCGGTCGTGGGTACTGTCGGTGTTGTCGGGTCGAGTGGCGGCCCCGGCTGACTCTGTTGCGTTCGGAGGCTTTTCGCGCTGGGTTTCCCCTTCGCGTGCCGGCCCCCGCCCGCTTGGATCCGCGTCCGGCCGCCTTTCGCGCTGGGTTACCCCTTCGCGTACTTGCGGCTGGTCGCGTACCGACCTTTCAGCGTCCGATTGCACTTCGCGCTGGCTGGTGCCTTCGCGGGTATCGTGCTTTCGGTCGCCTACTTTCCTCTCCCGGGCCATGATTTTTCCGCGCTTCTTCAGCAGTCGTACTTCATCAACCGGGAGAGTGGTAGAGCTGCCGGGCCCGTCATCCTTCCCCGTCCCTCTCTGTCCGTGTCTGTCTTGGTCGTTGTCGGGGTTCGTGATGCTATTCCGCACGATACTCTGTTGCCAGAGGCTCGTGGGAGGCATGCACTGTGAAGTGGGTGTTGGCGCGTGGGTCGCGGCCGAAGTGGTGAGTGTGGGCGCGTTGGTCGCAGCCGGTGTCGGGTCTGTCGGCGCGTGATCCGCTGCCGTGGTTGTGGGCGCTGAGTCAGCTGCCGGGCGCGCTGAGAAGCGCGGGAACACATTGCAGTTGGTTGCCCCCCCCAGAATACGTTGGGGGCTGACCGCCGTAGCGGTGTGGGATTCCCCGGCTTGGCCGGAACCCACCTGGGTAGTACTTTTTTCCTGCTGCATTGTCTTCTTGTTGGGGGGTGGGCTTTTTTGGAATCGAGGTTACCCCTCCTCTGGGAACGACGGAAAGTAGGGATAGGAAGGAAGGCATTTGGTAAAGGGTATAGGTTCTTGGGGGGGTCACCCTAGGTCTGGGATTTTGGCCTAGGGATTTGGGACCGACAGGATGTGTGGATGTGGAAGGCTGGCTTGTTTAGGAGATTGGAGAATAGGAAAGGGGTGCATAGGTTACCCTGAGCTGGGGATTTAGCCTTCGGGAACTTCTCTTGTCCGGGATCTCTTTCAAGATGCTCCGGGTGCGCAATCGACCTCTGATAGTCGACCCCGCAACCGGAGTTGGGCTATCCGCAACCTGCCCACCCGCTCGGTTGCAAGAGAAGAAGTGCCTGGCAGTCTGGGTCGCCTCACCGCGTGTGTACGTATACATTCGCGTTGAAGCGATCTAGCTAGCCCCGAGGCCACTCCACCCTTCTTGGACTTGGGCGGCGCTGACTTCGCTGACTTCTACTCTTTTGGCAAATTCTGGAGCGGACTTAACTGTTCTCAAGCGACATGGAGGATGGAAGTCGAGTGCTGTAGCAGATAGATATATAGAAGATTCCATTGAGAACAAGGCGAAAATATGTGAACGCATCGTGGAAAACATTAACTGTTCTCGACTTGTATGATCAGCATGCCCCTATCAGACGTGTCAAAGTAAGACATAACCCTGCACCATGGATAACGCTAAAAATTAAAGAGCTTATGGCTCGCAGGGATAAAGCTAAGAGCAGATATAAGCGCAGACCTTCAGAGCTGAATCTGTCTCTCTACAAATCCTTACGTAATCGCTGCAGTCATCTGTGTCAAGATGCTAAGAGACGCTATTTCCACGATCAACTCAATAATCGCAGTTCTTCCGATGTATGGAAATTTCTCAAATCTGTAGGCATAGGCAAATCACCTACTAACCAGTGTAAGGATGTGAACCTCAATGATCTCAATAAGTATTTCTCTATCCTTCCCTTTTCTCTTGATCCGTCTGTCAAAGCTGCTACACTATCGAGTCTTGCTAGTTTGCCGTTACCGCAATGTTCTAAATTTGAGCTTAGCGATGTTACTGAGGATGACGTCAAGAAATCTGTACTTGCGATTACTTCTTCAGCAGTCGGTAATGATAAGTTGTGTTCAAGAATGATAACTCTTATCCTTCCCTCTTTACTTCCTGTTCTCACTCACATCTTTAATCACTCATTTTCCTCTTGCTCCTTTCCGTCAGTTTGGAAACAGGCTCACATTATACCTCTACCTAAAACTAACGATCCTTCTTTAGTAACCCACTTTAGACCTATTTCTATTCTCCCATTTCTCTCTAAAGTTTTTGAGCACATAGTTCATAGACAATTATCATTTTTCTTGACATCAAACTCAATAATATCCCCTTTTCAATCCGGTTTTCGCCCAGGTCACAGTACTGTATCAGCGCTTCTGAAAGTAACTGACGACATCCGCTGGGCAATGGAGAATAAGTCCCTTACTGTCCTTGTATTGCTTGACTTTAGTAGCGCCTTTAACTCAGTGGATTTCGACATTTTGCTAGGCATCCTCACATCTATCAATTTCTCTTCTTCCTCCCTAGCCTGGTTCAATTCTTATCTTCGGGGCCGCTCTCAGTGTGTTCACCTTGAGGAGTCTTTCTCTGATTGGTGTAGCCTCACGGAGGGCGTTCCTCAGGGTAGCGTTCTCTCTCCTCTCCTTTTTTCAATTTTCATAAACTTTGTTACCAGAGTAATTTCTTCTAGTTTCCATCTCTACGCAGATGACTTGCAGCTATACCGACATTTTACTGTAGCCGACGCGGGTTCTGCAATTGCTGCTATGAATCATGACCTGGCCTGTATCAGTGCTTGGGCGCAGTCTTTTGGTTTGCAAGTTAACCCTTCTAAATCCCAGGCCATGATCATAGGCAGCAGATTCGTTCGCAATGCGGCTGATGTTGCATCTCTGATGCCTTTATATCTCGGTGGTGTTCAAATTGACTATACCGAAACAGCCAAAGACTTGGGTGTAATTATCGACTCCAATCTTTCGTGGCGTGCTCAGGTCAATGAGGTCAGTCGAAAGGTACATTTTTCATTTCATTCGCTGAAATGCCTTCAAAGTCTACTGCCCTTGAAGACTAAAATTTCTTTGGCACAGACACTTATTCAGCCGATTATAGATTATGCCGACGCCTGCTACTTGGATGCTACTGAGGAGCTATTAAACAAGCTTGAGCGCTTGCAAAACTTGTGCATTCGCTTTGTTTTCGGTCTGCGAAAATATGACCATGTTTCTCACCTTCGCAAGGAACTCAAGTGGCTCCCGATCCGCTTACGCAGGAACACTCGGATTTTATGTCTCCTCTTCAACATCTTACACAACCCATCTTATCCTTCCTATCTGCGTGAGCGTTTTTCTTACGCACGCCCTCGCGACGCACCGTGTAGATCACATCTTAGATCCCTTCTTAAATCCCATCCTCATAAAACCAGCTACTATTCTTATTCCTTCTCTGTTCATGCTGTAAGATTGTGGAACTCACTTCCGCCTAGCATTCGAGATTTAAAATCTATTTCTCATTTCAAATACCGAGTAAAAGAGCATTACCTTTCCTTTTAACTGTGAGAATTTTATATATTTATATATATACGTTTATTTATTTTAGCATTATGTATTTATTTGAGTATATGTTATTTTTATTTTGCATTATATGTAAGTATATTTAATATTCTAGTTTAAGACGTCACAAATCAAATTCTTCTCTTCTTGTTCTCACACACTATTGTCTACATTTCTTTTTCATTTCTCCTTTCGCAGGTCTGCTGGAAGAAATTTCTTAAGAAATAAGCAGTACCTTTGTACTTCATACTAATATGCCGTATCTGTATCTATTTTACTGTGTGTACATAAATAATAAAATAAATAAATAAATAAATAAATAAATCGCAACCTTCAGTTAATCCATCCATGTCACTGTCGCCGCGCCTGTTATTAGATACTATTTGATTTCAATTTAGTTGTTACTCTATGTTTTATTAAATAATAATATTACGATAAAATATGAGGCGCTTTTTATTTTCTCATAGTGGGTGATGAAAAGTAGAGTGTATCACTCGGGCGCAAAATATATTTTTGGCTCGGGCGACGTACTTTGTATCCCTCGCTACGTTCAGGATTCTACTAAAGAATCCCTCACTTCGCTCTGGATTCAAAAAAGCGCCCTCGCCGTAGAAATATTATTTTGCTCCCTTATGATACAATCTACTATTATTTTCGCTTCGTGCATACGTGAGATGACATCATAATATAGAAGTAAAAAACAAAAGAAGATGCAAAATATTTATAATGAACAAGAATAAAAACAAAACTATAGAAAGAGGTTTTATACCTTTTTGTTGGCTCTAACAATGACCTAACGACGTTTACCGATTAACAATGAAACCTACCTACAAGTCAACTAGAGTAAAATATAACCGTACCGGACTCGGACGAAATCTCTAAGTAGGTACCTACCTATATAATAAAATGACTTTATGTATTTATATATACTATGACTATAACTCCACGTCCAAACGCGTATTTTGCGTACGTAATAAAAAATATACTTAGCGCCCTTCACACAGCGCCGCGGGATGCGCCACAGCGCGCGCCCCGTGGTCGCGCCGCCCGTTGTGTCGCGTCCCTCGCTGTGTCGCCGCCGCGCGCCACGCGCCGGTCCAAGTTTGAGGATCGTTTTCGTTTGAAAACGAAAACGGCTGACTGCGTTCTCGCCAGTCGCAGGTTGGGAGTTCGAAATAGACGTTTGAAACTTTGAACTCGAGCAACAGGAACAGGCGCGCCAGACACATTGGTTTCTGACTAGCTACCTGCGGCTTCGCCCGCGTGAAGGCCAGAAATTTTAGTACCACGTTGGCCATTTGGCATTTTGGCCACGTTGGTACCAACGTAAAAAAAACCGGACAAGTGCGATTCTTAGTCGCTCACGACGCGGACGCGCCGTGCCGCCACCGTGAAATGCTACGACGTCATACCGCGCCACGGCGTCGTGTACGGTGCGCCGCGCCGCCTCACGGCGCACCTGCTCAGCAGTAGATGTTTCGCTATCACACCGTTCTTACGTGTTAGTGCAAAAAAAAAGATAGCTGATAATACCCACAGAATTAATAATAATAATATATTTATTTGACATAAGAAAGTACACAGATACAAGTAGTCACTTAATTTAAGCGTACAAATAGCCTGGTACAAAATAAATGATCAATGACCCCCATGCTAGGAAAAACCTGTGTTACAGGCGTCATCCATTCGTCCATTATGGATGTTATAATAATAACTTACAAGTTAGTAATGTGCACTTTTATAAAAAATAAATAAACTAGACTATTACCATTCATTTTGAGGATAAGAAAGGGGGGGATGAAAGTTAAAGGAGTTTAAATGAATTAATAACGCGGAAAAGCATTAATTGAGGATTATTAGGACAAAAATGTCTTGCACTAACACGTACGAACTTTGCGACAGCGAAACATTACTGCCGCGCGGGTGCGCCGTAAGGCCGTAACCCGGTGCGGGGGCGGCGCTCCGTACACGACGCCGCGCCGTGGCGCACCGTACACGACGCCGCGCCGTGGCGCACCGTACACGACGCCGCGCCGTGGCGCGGTACGACGTCGTCCCGTTTCATGGTGGCGACGTGCGACGCCGCGCCGCGCCGCGTTGTGGTGATATGACCAGGCCGTTACGTAGGCACACAGAAAATGTAACTCTTTGCCGATTTTAGGGCTGTGTTTGTTAGATGCAGATGCAAATTCTGACGATATGCGGCAAGATATTGCAAACTGGAGACGGATAAACATATATCCATGTTTATACACTTCCATATTCAGGGTAGAAAGTTGAAGCGGGCCCCGGAAGGGAAGTTACCTATTGATGTGACCAATTTCCGGTCTAGGCAAACAACTTCTCAAAACACTTGAATGCAGTTTTACTCATTTTTCAAAAAAACCGGAATGTTTCTTTGAGTAGATATTGGTAACATCAATATTTAGAGTAGGTACATACATCACCGCTCGGTTTTACTTTCCACCCTGTTTAATATCCACTTCCACGTATATCTAGTTCTTTCATAAGATCCGTTCTTGTGGTGATCAATGGCCCTACCCATATAAGTTACCGAGGTGGTTTGCTACATTAGTGCGACCCATTGCGTGTGGCCGAAAACTTCTTACAATTTAGTGTTGCAAAATGTTGCACACTTGTTAAAATAAGCCATGCACTCGGGCTTCGCCATTCGCACCGCGACGGTTCCGTACAAATTTAAATAAAAGCTTATTTTTTTATGATTTCATTACAAATGTATAGTTTTCAGATTTTTCACTGAACTTGTAGTATAAGACGATATTACTTGCCTGTTATAGTTCTAGGTCAACGGCAAGTACCCTCTGAATTTTGATTCTTGAAAGTGTCGAAATATACGTTTTTTGCGGCATAAACGGCCGTATCTTTTTGTACGTTAACTTATAAGTTTGATTTTTTCACGGCTTCAAAGGACTGTAAACCTGAGTATATGGTTTTAATTTCAACTCGAAAGCTCCACGCGTTCCCGAGATAAAGGGTCTTGACAGACAGACAGACGGACAACAAAGTGATCCTATAAAGGTTCAGTTATTTCCTTTTGAGATACGAAACCCTAAAACCGAATACGTTTAAGCATAATGATACCAGACATCAAATATGAAAAATCACTACAAAGTGAAAAATTACTTTAATTTCGGAAGTCGGTGTCTTTGGTTTTGTATTTTCGGTTTTGGCTACCGACTTCCGAAATTAAAGTAATTTTTCACTTTGTAGTGTTTTTTTGGAAGTCGTTTTATTTTGGAACGAAGTTCCTTATTGCACGGTATGGTTTTGGCGGATGGGGCTATGTTATAAATATACTAAGTACGAAAGGAACTTCATTCCAACCGAGTGTTCCACGACAATCAGGTTTATAGGTTTTATTTTGTTGTATAGGTGTTATTTTTCACTTTTTAATTGTGGTACCTAGCCCTCACAAATTCGTATACCTTCACTTGTTAGGTAAATAGCAGTGGCGGGAAGTTATTATAACATCATCAACATACACAAAGTGGAAAAAATACGTATTATTGAAGCTAACTCAAAAACCGCTCATCGTAACATGACCAAATTTATATGCGACTACCCTATAAGTATACGCTTTCACATAAAAGATTTTTACAAAATGTTTTAAAAATGACGGAGTTCTGTTCTGAGATACTTATCAAACATTTTAAAAAAATACAACCGAATTGAGAACCTCCTTTTTTGAAGTCGGTTAAAAAGTAATGTCCTACCTACCTATTTGCTGTTTAATATAGTACCTAATGATAACGTCGTCTTACAAAATATTTACGACACGCTGCATCGCAAAAACGAAAATATTTTTTTGTAATAGAGAACATTACGCACAACTCTGCGTAGAGGGCGACACCAGCACAGACCACCCGCGCCTGGCGCATCGTATCATATTTATTAGTAACAAATAATTAGTGAAAACATGTTAAATTATAATAGTTTTATTATTATTATTCATGTATTAAACAACCTGTATTGTGATATTATGGCATACTGCGGACATTTAAAAGTGGATGATCTAAAAAACTGCTTCGAGAACGTGGTGCGAGTTTAAAGGGAAAATACCTTTTTAAAAACAAGCTTTTATTGAACTAAAAAGTACTAAATAAAACTTACGTTAACATAAAACTTCAATATTTTGTTAGAAGCTTGGGGCTTATCTTAAAGTGTAAGGACGTTCACGCCTCAAGCTTTTAAGAAAATATTAAAGTTTTATGTCAACGTAAGTTTTATTTAGAACTTTTTAGTTCAATAAAAGCTCGTTTTTAAAAAGGTTTGTTACTTCAATTTTATTTTGTACTTTTTAGCATTAGAATTTCTATAGATAACCGTTCTATTACCTTTTCTTGAAAAGTAGGTACTTGTAAAGACAAATCCAAAGAACCCAAACGCGCCTTTACACAAGTCATGGTGAGAAGCCATTCGAGTTGCACTATCCAAGTCATGCCACACTTTAGAATGGGTTATCATTATAATTTAATGAATACTTATACAACATTTCGTGCCTGTGCTGTTGACCTCTGAGGAGTTCTCTCGTATGGGACCGCCAGTTCTGGGTGCAGCAGCCAGATCATGGTAAACTTTAGAACGACCTATCATAACTGTATGCGTATATAAAATTTTGTGTCTCTGCTATTGACCGTTGAGGAGTTCTCTTGACTGGAGCCAATCCTGGGTGCAGCAGCCAGGTTATGGTGGACTACAGAAGGTACTACCATAATTAAACGCGTATATTAAATGTCATGTCTACACCGTTGACCGTTAAGGAGATACTTCGTCTGGAGCCAATTCTGGGTGTAGAATCACAGGTCATGGATCATAAAAATGTATTGTCTACGAAACAGAAACAACGCGTGAAATTTCAACTCCGTAGGATCAGAGGAAGTGGTTTCTTTACAGCTTCCAAATTCCATCTGGACAAACATACATACATTGCAAGTTAAATAAAAGCTTGTAAAAAGAAGGATTTGGTGGAAAGGTACGATAAAAAAGATAATTAACTTACTTAAGCAAACCGAAACCTATTCAATAAAAATGTATTTTCACTAATTTGCCATGTTTCAGTCTAAAACTATACGACGAAAACAATAACTTTTGTAGTACAAGAAGTGGTTACACTGAGAGTGATATAATACACTAGGCAGACGTACAATATCCAGAGCTTTGAAGGACTTGTCAAAAAAACTGTTTACGGTTTGTGCTAGTGCTGCACTCTGTCGGCAATTATACTCCCTGTAGGTAGAGTTTACGCTTTTTTGCGAAAAGTCAATGGTATGTACGTATCTACGTATCTATAGCAATTCTTTTTTTGCGGAATATTGTCGATGACCCATTTATTGATTCTTTTTTCTGTGATGACGTGACAGACAGAACGGGTTTGACGCAGAATGTGCACTTCGCAAAATGTGCCCTTCGCAAAATGAGTAGTTCTCAAAATTGCAACGTTTTAGTATTTGAGTGTAAAGCCCAGGCCCTGCAGTCTCGACATTAGATAGCGACAAAAATCTGTCGCTAAGTCGTATCGATGTCAAATTCCTTTAATAGATTTTCAACTTTATTTACAAAGCATAAGGTTGAAAATCTATTAAAGAAATTTGACGTCGATTGGACTTAACGACCGATTTTTGTCGGTATCTATTTCGAGACTGCCGGCCCTGGGCCTGCAGTCTCGACATTAGATAGCGACAAAAATCTGTCGCTAAGTCGTAACGATGTCAAATTCTGTTAATAGATTTTCAACTTTATTTCCAAAGCATAAGGTTGAAAATCTATTAAAGAAATTTGACATCGATACGACTTAGCGACAGATTTTTGTCGCTATCTAATGTCGAGACTGCAGGCCCTGGTGGTATTCTATGCGATGGATGTTTCATGTCGTTTGAGAAATAACTGTGAAACAATATTTGGAAGTCCTGGACATGTCATTGGCTATAATGATGTGTTCTGCATGAGGATATACCATTTTACGTGTTAACGTGTTGCAAGGCATAATTGCTCTCGTCTGTCCAGAGATTACGTTCCAAAAAACGAACGTGTTTTCTTTAAAATAATAGTGATCATAATCATTCAGCCAAAGAAGTCCATTGCTGCACAAGCACAGAGCCACTCACAGGTCACAGCACAGCCTCACATGGTGGACCGATGACCTAGTTGGTGGAAGTCGAACTGACTTTTCCGAGACCGATTATTCGGTCTATTACCGATGTAATGCGGCCTTAAAAGATTATGTACGAACGTGCCCTTATGCGCGGCGACGGGGAGCATACACCCCCGCCTCCCGCCCGCGCCCCTGCTCACTGCCAGTAGACAAAGGATCGCGAGTCCGAAGTACGTACGCCACGCCACTACCCCTAAATTTTTAACCGATTTCGAAAAAAGGAGGAGGTTCTCAATTAGTCGGAATCTTTTTTGTAACCGTGATAGAGCTATTTAAGTCTGGGGAACGTACTTTACATGAATTGGTTTTAGTGGGATTTTCTTTCTTTTTGTAGGGTGCGTTATTTCTTATTCTTTTAGCGGTGATATTAAAAGTACTGACCTAGTATCCGTACATGCACCTCCCTTTAAGGGGGTTGGAGACTGAAAGTTACAATTTTTTTTTTTTTTTTTATTGTTTGTGCGCTAATCCTAACCTGCATACCAAATTTCAGCTTTCTAGGACTTCGGGAAGTACCCTAGAGGAATTATTTTATATACAGACCTACACCCCCCATTACGGGGGTGGGAGGGCAAAAGTCACAGTTTTTTATTTTGTTTGTCTGTAAATCCTAGCCTGCATACAAAATTTCAGCTTTCTGAGACTTCGGGTTCCCTAGAGGTTTTGATGAGTGAGTCAGTCAGTCATTGACGAAATCGACGTATTTTAGGTATTATAAAATCTAAAGTATAAAATCTAGACAAATGAAACTTAATGTGTTTTGTAAGTCGGCTTTAGTAAGTTTGGTTGCGACATCCGACTTTTCGTTTGTTATAGGGCGCCCTATATTGGACGGCATTCGCCTTTCAATGAAATCCGTTCAACCATAAAGGCATCAAAAGGTGATAGACCAACAGTTGCTTTCGCATTTCTTATAATATTAGTATGGATGGATTATGCTATTAAATCGATACCTAGTAGGTAAAAACTCATGAACGCGAAACCTTCTTTTTTACGAGTCATACTTAACAATGGGGTTAAAACTGAAAGCCCGTCACAGGTAGCAGCACTGTTCATCGTCTACAAGCCGCCATTGTTTTGTTTGTTTACTTTTGTGTCGATCATAAATTAAACGAACACTAAATAAATATGTATACGACTTGGAGTGTAGCACTATCAAAAGACGAGCTAAGGAAAAGGGAAACGTCTACCAATGGTGAACAAGCAGCTCTAGTGGAAAAATAAATAAAATATGAACATTTTATAATTAATAGGTTATTCATATTCATATCTTTATTTGCATTCCATAATGTGTGAACTCACAGCTAAAAGTATAAAATTAATGTTTGAAATACAATTAATACTTTATTAATTATCAATTTTAAAACATGTCTTTAATATTAAAGACATGTCATGTTGTTATTATTTTATATTTCTTGACTTTAAGTTCTTTATTTGATAAAGACTGGAGGAGTACGACAGGCATAAGCTGATCGACGTTGACAACCAACTCGAAGATGATCTTCCTGACAGAAAAACTTAAGAGATGATAATTCTAGCACTGATCAAATATGTTAATATAAACACACACGCCTTTACTATAATTTACGTAATATCACACCACAAGTAGATACTTTTAGGTTATGAAAACCGAGTTAAATATCTTGGGAGCATCACCTGTATACGAAGTTCTGCCATAAAAGTCTTCAGGTTTAAAAAAACCTTTTTAAAAACAAGCTTTTAATTAACTAAAAAGTACTAAATAAAACTTACGTTAACATAAAACTTTAATATTTTCTTAGAAGCTTGCGGCTTATCTTAAAGTGTAAGAAGGACGTTCACGCCTCAAGCTTTTAAGAAAATATTAAAGTTCTATATTAACATAAGTTTTATTTAGTACTTTTTAGTTCAGTAAAAGCTTGTTTTAAAAAAGGTTTTTACTTACCTAAATTTTATTTTGTACATTTTAGCATTCGAATTTATTTAAATATCCGTTCTACCACCTTGCCTTGAAAGGTACTTGTAAAGACAAATCCAACGAACCCAAACGCGCCTTAACACAAGTCATGGTGTTAAGCCACTAAAGTGTGGCATGACTTGGATAGTGCAACTCGGATGGCTATCATCATAATTTAATGAATACTTATACAACATTTCGTGCCTGTGCTGTTGACCACTGAAAAGATCTCTCGTATGGAGCCAGTCCTGGGTGCAGCAGTCAGATCATAGTAAACTTTAGAACGAGCTATCATAATTGTTTGTATATATAAAATGTTGTGTCTCTGCTGTTGACCGTTCAGGAGTTTCCTCGACTAGAGCCAATCCTGGGTGCAGCAGCCAGGTCATGGTGGACTTTAGAAGGAACTACCATAATTAAATGCGTACATTAAATGTCGTGTCTGCACCGTTGACCGTTAAGGAGAACCTTCGTCTGGAGCCAATCCTGGCTGTAGAATCAGATCATGCATCATAAAAATGCATTGTCTTCGAAACAAAATCAACGTGTGAAATTTCAACTCCGTATGATAAGAGGAAGTGGTTTGTTTTCAGCTTGCAAGATTTGGCCCCCGAACATACACACATACATATGATACAAACATACAAACATTGCATGTTAAATAAAAGCTTGTAAAAAGGATAGCACATAATCTCAAAGAAATATCCCCCCCCCCAATTTTTTTTTCGTCGAGTTTTCACTCACAGTTTTCGTCGTTTAACATCTTTGGCATATAAATTAGTCCCTGTATTTTAGCAGTCGACAGCTGTGCAACGGGGCATATTAATTAGTTATGCGCAAAAGAAGTCGATTGTTTACAAAATCTGTATGGATTGTGACAGCTAGCCGTCAAATTCTTAGACGCTGGATAGTAGCGATGCGCGACGTCTGAATGAGCAAGTGGCAGTTTTTATCCCCAGTATACCTTACTCACCTATAAATATGGTACCTACCTTTATTCAGTTATTTTAGTATTTGGCATGATAGGTATCATGCCAAATAATAGGCAGACACATATATACATGATATACGTACGCAGGTACATATATATGTGACTAGACTTTTGCCCGCGGCTTCGCCCGCGTGGATGTCGGAACTTATCCCACGGGAACGTACTACCGAGATAAAAAGGATCCTACCTGTTAATCCAGCACCCTAATTACGTAACACATTATCTATCACAATCTGAATCAGTTTGAAGCCTATTGTTAATCCATTGCTTCATATGTTCGAAAAATTTGTCTGCTCAACAACGGAAAAAAATCAATGAAAGTTCTTGAACTGCCAAAATGAAACCCATTCCTACTATTAGTGTGTTACGTAATTACCCCGCAGGCCCTGCAGTCTCGACATGAATAGCGACAAAAATCTGTCGCTAAGTCGTATCGATGTCAAATTTCTTTAATAGATTTTCAACCTTATGCTTTGGAAATAAAGTTGAAAATCTATTAAATGAATTTGACATCGATACGACTTAGCGACTGATTTTTGTCGGTATCTAATGTCGAGACTGCAGGCCCAGGTTATAAACTATCTGTGTTCCAAATTCCATCCATCCATCCATCCATCCATCCTCACAAACTTTCACATTTATAATATTATAGTTAGTAGGAAGTAGGATATGATATGATTTGCACATAGGTATATGATAGGCAGGACAGCTATTAATTCTCAAAAAAAGACAAAGTCGCTCAGGTACATGAGAGTAAAGGCTCTTGCGCATCGCGCGACGAGCGGCGCCTTTGTGTAGCGCTGTCGCGTCGCGCCTGTCTGTGGGAGCCTTAACGCTTCGAAGCTAAATTACTTAGAACACCTAATTAGGTATGAAGATTAGTCACAATCGTCACTGAATCAAAATTATGATACACCCATCCAATGCATTTCGTTTTTAGGAAAAGTGCTTTGCGATTAAATATTCAGCTCATTGAGTCTTGAGTGCATTGAATGACAATTTTTTTATACATCAGGGTAGTATAAAGCTAAGCGTACACGGAGCCAAAATCTGACAAAAACACATAAATTTTTACTAAAATATTCCTAAAGCCAAGGACAACAAATGTCCTGTAATAAGTAATTAAGAATTTAAGAGAGTGTTTTAGTAAAAACGAAATGATGACGTCATAGACAAAACTAACTATTTTGTAATTTTAAGAGCTTAATAGTTATATCGCAAATGATGGCGTCATAGGTAAATAGAATTATTTTGTTAACCGACTTCAAAAAAGGAGGAGGTTCTCAATTCGACTGTATTCTTTTTTTTTATGTGTTAGCTCAGAACTTTTTTCTGGGTGAACCGATTTGGATGATTCTTTTTTATTTGAAAGCTGGTGCTTCACATGTGGTCCCATTTAAATTTGATCAAGTTCTGACCAGTAGTTTTTCAGTTATCCTTAATACTGCGTATTTTTTCCACTTAGTTTATATTGATGATGTTTTAATAATTTCTTGTCACTGTTATTTACATATCAAGTAGTGGAATACGAATGTGCGTAGGGTAGGTACGACAACTAAAAATTTAAAAATAAAAAAGTTGGTTGTTTTTTTGTAAAAAGGTTTTTTTTTATTTACTGCTTTAGTATTAGTAATTTATCTAGTTTAGTAATTATTGGTAAAGACCGATACAGAGTGTTGAAACAGAGTTAGATATCGAAAGAGATTGTCCATTTTACCAAAAACTAGTATTAAACTTTTCACTGATTTGAAACACTGGAACTAGAAGAAAACTTGATCGTTTTGGCACATCCATGGTTACGAATAAATTGGGCATAATTGTACTAAAACAATCCAATTTTATTTGCTTTTGATGTTATTTTTGAGTGCAGCAACTTGTCACTCGGCTCACGCGCGAACTCGAAATGGCGTACAATGGCGGATGCACCTGTGCTTGTACCACATGGTATTACAAAATGGTGACTTGGATAAATATTTTAAGAAATACGTTAGTAATTTCAAGTAAATCATTTGTAAATATAATCATGTTGTTAACATATCGAGACATATTCATGTCGAGACTGCAGGGCCTGGCCCTGCAGTCTCGACATTAGATAGCGACAAAAATCTGTCGCTAAGTCGTATCGATGTCAAATTCATTTAATAGATTTTCAACTTTATTTCGAAAGCGTAAGGTTGAAAATCTATTATAGAAATTTGACATCGATACGACTTAGCGAGAGATTTTTGTCGCTATCTGATGTCGAGACTGCAGGGCCTGTGCTATGTTGGGTACCTAACTTGTTTTACTTTAGTAAACGACAAATTAATCTATAAGTAGGTACTTTTGTTGACAGCCTTAAGGCTCGTACACACTGGCGCGACGCGACGCCCGATACAAAGGCGCCGCGTGTCGAGCGACGAGCGGCTCCTTTGTGTAGCGCTGTCGCGTCGCGCCTGTCTGTGGGAGCCTTTAAGGATTAAAACGTGTCGTGCCTGTTTGTAGGAGCCTAGGCTCACGCAAAAAGGCGCGACGCGACAGCGCGACACAAATGCACCGCTCGTTGCGTAACACAGGGTGTCTTTGTGTCGCGTCGCGCCAGTGTGCACGAGACTTAATCCGTTAATAGTCATTAACAAAGTTAACATTTCAAGTAACGGATAGGATGAAATGAAGGAAGTACCTACGTAAACTAATTAGTTCCGTGGTTACCTAGTTCTTAAGCTAAACTAAACCTCAGGTAGGTACCTACCTACGCGGTCCTATCGCGCCTCCTCCTCCCTAAAGTGTTCGTTACTACGGGAACCACGACTGTACAAGCCGCCGGGAGTAAAAAATAGATAACGATAAGGCACGCATTGAATTTGAAATTCCTAAAATCAATATTTGTGTTATAATCATGGTCGCGGTCGCCACTCGCCAGTCTGGCCGCCGGTTGAAGGATATTAACGTCACTTAGTTGGCTTTATGCTTCTGCCACACGTGCGTCATAACGCGTAAATTAGGGCGTTAAATAAGAAATTACACAGGTGTGGCTTATATTTAATACGTTAATGGAGATGACTTAAGTTAGTAAGTTAATGACGTAAGACCTTAAGCGATAACTCGGTTGGCGGTTTTTTCGCCACATCAAAGGGTTTTAGTAGGTACGTTGATTATCGCATCAAACCGCGTTGGCATCGCAAACATAAGTATGCTGAACGCGTTGGTCTGGCCATTAGCGCCAGACATGCGACAGAAGGTGTACATCCAACATACTTCGGTACATTCAACTGACTTAGGTTACACAGCACCAGGTCCAGTCGTCCTCTCCTTCGTTTGTTGTTTCCGTTTCGTATCCAATCTCTGCTATCCGTAACCTACGTGTTCGAGTGGCTACGATTACGTGATTTGGTGATATTGCAGCGATACATTTGATTAACACGGCCTTTTTTAATTAATTGGCAAAACTTGACAGACTTGCTGTTTATCGGTAATATCGGTACGGGAATGGGACCGAGTTTCGCTACGTATGACGGTACCTTGTCAATTCATTTATGAAAATATTATGTATGTAAGGAAAAATCTACATCTTTTTAATAAAATAAGTGATAGACATAATTTTAATACTAGAAATAAAGATAAAATAGATCAACTATTTTTTAGATTATCTAAAGTACATACATCTTTTATGGGGTACTGTGTCAAATGTTACAACAAAATACCTTGTGATATATTGCAATTAAATGAAAGAAAATTTAAAACTCATATAAAAAGTACACTTTGTAAACAAGCATATTACAAATTAGAGGATTATATCCTAGATAAGAATGCTTGGAAACATGCTGGTCCTGCTCCATAGGACAATCTAGAGTGTAGACAAAATCAAACTGGTTGCTAATTTAATTGTATAATTTATAATTTTTATGACATTGATTGTTACATTATGTACTTAACTACTTTAACTCACACACTAAATTATTACTTGTTAAAATTTTGGAAACATCATCTACCTTTCAATATTTGTAAATATGTGAGCACCATGTATCTATCACATAATTAATTTACCTGCCTTTGCATTATGTTTAATTCTTTTTACCTATTGTGGTATAGTAATTTTATTCTAGGTGCATCGTCTTCACATATGATTACATAATTAATGTGAACTTACATAATATTGTAAAATATTTTAAAAGAGTAACGGTGGAGTTTCTTGCCCATTCTTCTCCATACGAAACTACCTTTTGGAAGGGGCAACTAGAATCAATTCTATTTTGTTGTAAATTTTGACGTTCAAACGTGCTTTTTATGTGCCTATTTGAAATAAATGATTTGACTTTGACTTTGACTTTGACTAAATAATAGTAAGGTCTAAAGATAAACCTTGATTTTTGATATGGCCGCTTGAGTTTTTCGTTATATGTATATATAATATAGTGTATGCACGGCTGAAATTCAATGATTAAATAAAAAATGCAAATATATAATTTAGATTCTTACACATTTTAATAAGCCTATCTGAGGCTCAATTGACATTGCCGCGGAACAGAATGGAAACGATTTTTTGCGTTATTGTAGTTTAGCCACAGTGTACCAATAAAGAAAACTATGAAAGGGAAATTAATAACACATTAGAAACAATTAAGTATACATTGGCTTGATTCAAATAACTTAATAATAAATAAAAAAAGACAAAAGTAATGCACTTCTACCAAAGGATACGCGCTGATGATATAAATGTTAGTTATAATGGTCAAAAAGTGGATAAAACTCTTGTGTAGCAAAATTTCTAGGCATCCTGATTGACAGCAATTTGTCTTGGAAACAGCATGCCGATGACGTATGTAAGAAGTTAAATAAATCAGCCTACGTGCTCTCCAACCTACCACACAAAGTTAGCAATGATACACTTCTACTAGCTTGTCATGGGTTGGTTGCGTCAGTGGAATTTGGAATCATATTTTGGGGTAACCGTAGTGAGAAGGAGAAGATTTTTAAGGCCCTTAAACGGTGTATTAGATCTATGTCAACCTTAAAAGCACAAACCTGAGTTAGTTTGTACGTATTGGAGGTGGCAATTTTTGTAAAAACCATTCTATACTTATTTCCATCATTGGCCAACACGTAATGGCACGTAATGGCCCCTTGCGATCCAATACAAGAACTTGCTACATTCGGGTAATTACAAAACAGCACTGTTAAGGAAAAGTATTGTGACAATGGGACCTGTCATCCTACTGATATAAATGTGAGTGTTTGTGAGGGTGGATGGATGGATGTTTGTTACTCTTTCATGCAATAACTTCTGAACGGATTTGAATGGAATTTGGAACACAGATAGTTTATAACCTGGATTAACATGTAGGATACTTTTTATACCGGTAGTACGTTCCCGTGGGATAATTTCCGACCTCCACGCGGGCAAAGCCGCAGGCAAAAGCTAGTTTATAATAAAATACCTCATGGTTTTAAGGATTATTCTGTAAACATTTTTAAATCTAAACTAACTGCACTACTTTTAGGCAAATGTTATCACTGAGAAAGACTTTCCAAATGATATGAATTTTAAATCCAGATTATGATTGTTATAATTAATTGCGAATTTGACTATGTAAAACTTATGTACCCCCGACTATAATATTATTAATTGACTTCGTTTTAATTTATATTTTGTTTTGTTGACATTATTGTATTTGTATTAATATTTTAAATTACTTATCTAATAATTTCCACGCCGTAAGGTACACTGTAGCCGATCTCATTAATTTATGCACTTACAACATCTTACACCTGTACCTACATTCATAGAAAATAAAGTTCTGATTCCGATTCTGATTCTGTAATTTAGTTGAGCTTTTTATAATTCATACATTTAAGGCTAGCGCAGATTGAGGTGGGCCGCACCGTAACGGAAAAATCCCGATTATTCTCGATGTCCACCACTTGTTTGGCCACCACTGGAGGACAGCGAAACAACTTTTAAAAATTATTCTCGTTGTCCACCACCGGGGGACAAAATTATTGTTTGTAACCTAACCTCAAAACACTTAGTTGCTTCTGCATCGTCTCCGGCGCTGCGAGAAGTGCAACCCCTTCGCCCTTACGTAACAAATGATAGGCACCCAGTCTCACCTCCGCGCCTCCGGTTTTTATCACTCTACGGGTAGCAGCCAAAAGACTACGTGAAGCCGATTCGGTTTTGGAACAGATGCGACCTATTCAAACCAAGAAGTGTGGCCTAGTGGTCAACATGAGAATAATGTTTAAAGGTTGGGTCGCTATCCCCCAGTGGTGGCCAAACAAGTGGTGGAAATCGGGAATAATCGCAAAAGTCCTCCTTCATCTCTTTCGTACATCCATACTAATATTATAAATTCGAAATGCTCATGCTCTCTCAAATGTCTCACTGTTGGTGGCGCGTGTGTTGGGTCATTCGGTTCCCTACAAAATGGTTGAGCTGGATGGTGCTGATCCACGCGTCATATTCGTGAACGGGCGCCGTCAGTTGAGACTGATCATCTCTTAACTGCCACGGCTTATTTTTATTATTAATCTTATATTTTGAATTGTTTCTTTATATATATATATATATATATATATATATCTATTTTACATTGTTCTCACATACAGAAGCAACAAGAATAATGAGGCCAGGATTTTGTAACATCTTGATCTAAAAAGAGTGTCCTTGGAGTTTCTTGCCCGTTCTTCTCCATAGAGATCTACGTTTTGGAGTGGGCAACTAGCTTCAACTTTCTAACTGACCGACTCTTTGACAATTCAAAAGTGCCTGTAAATGGTTTAATTGAAATAAATGCTTTGAGTTTGAGTTTTAGTTTGAAAGTAAATCTGTCTGTCTGTCTGTATGTTACCTTTTACCAGCCAGCAGCAGCAGCTGGCTGCGGCCAGTTGCGGCTGTAATGGGCGCATGGCATTAATGTAAATGGGTCATAGGCACTTTTCTTTTATTAAATAATGCGTTGTGTTGCGGCGCATATTGCACTGGACTGGATACAGTCCGAATTAAATTCAACATTTGAATACGACTGACACCCCAACTAGCAAAATACCCTTAAACACAAAAGCTTGTAAGAACTATGATTTCATACAAGGTTTATACGTGTTCTGATTATGCCAGAAACTCTAATAGTGCTATTTTATAAGTCTATTTATGTTTTCAGAGCATTCATACTTGTGACATATTCGTATAGACGTATCTAAGAAAACGTTATATAATATTAATAAGAGCAGTGGCATTATAAACGCCCTTTACAACTCTAATTGCCTCTGATTCTTAATTAATACTTATAAATACATTTTATAAGTACATTCAATCTTGGAAGTGACTATACTAAGTGTTTTATTAGACTTCTGTAAACTAGTATTTTAAAAGTGTGATCTATATCACCTAAGACATATTAAAGAGTAGTAGCACTTTAAAACTCTTACAAGTGTCTAACAATTCTCTATAAAAATTATTCTACCTTCCCAAAAATGTTCAATAAGTATGTAGCTTGAAAGTGCGCTACTTATAATCCTTACTATATATTTATAATTTTATTTATATATTATTATGTAATCAGTAGAAGTTTATTGGTTAATTAGTTACACACTTCACATTCATCTCTTGAGTAGTGGTCGTAAATTGCAAATTTATGGCAGCGCACCAGAAGAAATTCAAATACAATAAAGTAATTATATCATTTTGGGCCACTGTAAAATGCTGGGGCAGGAACTTTGAAGTAAGATGTCCACAGGCGATTCATTTGTCACACAATACAAAGTGCGTTATGTTCCATGACCATGTTTAATTCTTAAGCACCCTGATCTTTTTTTTTACTTATGAAACAGTCGACATCCATAAATTGCGACCATACTATAAGCATAAGACAAGACAAACATAGTATAAGCGTGTTTATATTGAATTAACGTTGTGGATTAATTATTTATACTAATAACGACTTCGTCGTTAGGCTTGCTTTTACTTATTAAGGAACCCTAAAATTATGAGCAGTGCATGGCTGTATAGACAATGGTTAGGTTTAATTTGACATTTACGAGAGCGATATAAACCTTACACAGAGTACTGGACTTATATTGTTCTGATAAAGCACTTGAGTCGTGGTTGGTCGTAATGGCGACATTTTGATATTATTTCACAAATAATTTATGATAAAAGTCACATTTTTGAAAAAGCCCGTGAAAATATTGTTAGTCTTTCAATATAATTGAGAAAAACTACTTCGCAACCTAATATTTGCATATAGTGCGTGACAAGTACATGAGTAAGAACTTGGAAAATATAAACACTAGCGTTTTATAGGAAGGTGAAATGAAATAAAATAAAATATAATAAAATAGCATTTGTAAGAGGACTTTACGGTTATTTTGCACTTAAAGCATGCCATTGTAAGGCACTTGTAAGTTTGTTTGTCATTATAAAAGTATCAGCAAGAGTTTTGTAAGTTTGAAATTATACCTATTTCGCGAGACCATTGCAAGGCAATTGCAAGGGTGAATATACTTATGAAGTGCGCCCAAACCCACACTTATAACTGTCTATAAAACTGAAAAAATATGGTCTTGGGATATTTGTAAGATTATTTTTTGCTAGCTGGGACAGTTATTGCGTTGCGGCGTGGCCCGGCCGCCCCTAATGTGGTTTAGCACAATTTTGTCACGACTGTAATGTGCCCTTAGCTTAAAACACTATTAAACATTCCGTCCACGTTTCTAGAATTAGTTTACCGGTTTTCATACCCTCGGTCCATGGCACTGGACCCCAGCCTCCAAACTGATTAATTTTGATGGGCCGTGCTTCACCGAGGCTATGGATGCCTGGAGATTCACTCGCTTACCCTGAATTCAGATCCACCCAACAATTCATCTTCCCAGGACGGTGAGCTGAGCCGCTCTGAATAGTAGTACAGAACAATTTTCTCAACACGTCTGCAACTAATGCAAAGCGTGCGCGCCTGCTGGCTGTGGGGAAGTGGGAGTCGGCTTCATGCACTACCTTCGTCGAACGCCGCTCCTTGCCTATGACTAAGAGCTCCTTGTTGTTCCCCTCAACGCTGTCATTGTACTCACTGTAGCGAAGTTGTCAACAGCCTCGGACACCACGGCCTGACTTGCAGCCGAAGTGCGAGTAGCTTAGCGCGGCACGCCAATATAATCGACATCTTCCGACGAGCTCTTGCCACCGTCAGCGTTCCGCCTGTATAAGGCAATGGCTTGGCTTGGCTAAAAAGCAGATCGCGTGTCTTCCGGAGAACTCTCGTGCATTCTCGTAACACAAAGTTTATTATGCTATGTACCTACCTACAATTTCGTTACAAAAATTAGCTTCCATTTCGTTTCACGGTAATATGAGCCCAAGAAGTAGAAGATTTAGGTAAATACAAGTTGTTTGTGTGTATATTTCTTTAGTTATATATATATATATATAGATACAATGACGATCCAGTAGAACAGACATAGTGGTAACTACTGTCTCGATTTTATACGTATTTTTTAAAATGAAGCAGAACTGGTTCTGATTAATTTCACTTCCTTCCATGATAGGAAAATGGTTCCAACCTAGCTGTTATTCTTTCTGTCGTGTGCCCACATGGCCACGACCTGGCTGTGTGCAGTGTGGTCTTGTCTGCGGCGGCGGATGCGGCTCATCGCGCCACTTGCAGTGATTAGGTAATGATGCTGGACACTGTACTAAAAGGCCATCTTCAATTAACATCGCACATTCGGGAGCCCGCGCCCCGCGCCTCTCGCCCCGCGGCTCCCCAGGCGCCTGCGTCTGAGGACATTTAGCTCGGGGAACGCGCTTCATACATGTACCTACAGGTAAACATACTCTAGAAATCAAACATGTAGGTAGAGGGAGCTGAAGCCAAGTGTAGGTAGAGCGAGGTGAAGGCGGGTAACTCGCAATAATTGTAACAGTATCAACTTGTGACTATGGGCCAGGTAAGCCAGGTTCACTGACCGCACTTAGACTTTACTTTGCTAAGTAGGTAGGTAAGCATTTTATACGATATCGACATTATTGATAGATATAGAAATAATTCACGTTTGCACTAACACTATGCGGCACCTAAGTGTTTGCATAATGTGGAATCTGTGAATTTATTTGCCCTCAGAAAGTCAAAACTGCTTGTGGCGCGCTCCTTAGGAGTACCATGGAAAACAACAAAGGCAAAAATAGTATCTCTACGTTGACGTCGTGGTCGATCTTGCGCGCTCCGAACTCTAGGTTTGTGCCGGTAGAGTTTACTTTACCGAAACAAGCCTAGGGTGAGGAGCCAAATCAATAGAGATACACAAAACCGCAGGGCAGCATGTGGCGAGCTGTTGGGCAGTACCGACACCACGGACCCTATCTCCCAGGAGAAGTCGTAGTCCTCACCTCTGGCTTGCCTTTATTGGCCGGCTGGAGAGAACACTGCCGAGGAACAGAGCTCCCACCTTTGTCATGCCATTATTGGCCGGCTGGAGTGGAGATTCGCAAGAGCAAACGTACTCGGAAGAAGGAAGTATTCCAGGTAAAATGCTGGTAGGGATCTTGACCGTACTTACGTGACTGTCCTGATAGCCGTGGTGTACCGCTCCATCCGTCAAGCACATCAGGACACGTTGCCCCCTTGTCGCTACGTCACTATGTGCTAGCGACAGTTTCCGTGGGCCCATCATTGAGTGTGCAAGTCACCCCATGCCATTTCATCCGTGTATCCATACTATATATACTATATTATAATGTCATAAATCCCAAATTAACTCTGTCTGTCTGTATGTAACCTTTTCACGCCTAAACCACTGAACGGATTTAGATAAAATTTGGGAAGTAGATAGGTGGCATCCTGGGGAAGAACGTATAGTTCAGTCAACGGAAACAACAAGTCTCCATAGGAAACAACCAATTGGAACCGTGCACCTAGCTTCTGACGTTTCATAAGTGCCCATGTTGGTTTATGTGAATTAAAATATTTTGATTTGATTTGATTTAACGAATGACCCAAAGGGGGTGTAGAGTGCGTGAGCACGGACCTAAGTGATTTCTTCAGAAACTTGTTCAAGGGAGTGAACATACTCAAAGTCCTGACGTAGACGTCAGAACTTTGAGTATGTTATCTATATGTTATGTTATCTACTTTGACTACTCCTAGCGGAGGTGTGCCGGAGTGGGGGGGGGGGGGCTGAAAGTTCCCACTTTTGGGTTTTACGCTTCTTTCTCAAAAACGGTGCACCGTAGGAAAAAGTATTCTTAGACCAAATTAAAGCTCATAAAATTCTCTACATCTTTTATTATATTCATTTTTTTCAAATTTTCGAACCGATTTCGAACTACACGCTCCGGACAAGTGAAAATTTTCTTTACAAATTGTTGAAACATTAAAAAATTCTGTGACACTCGAATTAAATAACAGCAGGTTTATGCCATCCCACTACTTTATAACCTCCCAGCAATCCATCACACTGATCACACGTTAGGCACACAGGTCGCCATGAACAAGTCACAAGTCGAGGAGAGGCTTATAAGTTTTTAACATATCTCACGGGTCTACTCGCTGGTCACTGTACACTCGTCGCTTAGTTTGCGTGTATTAAAACATACAGACCGGTGCCTGCATGTTACTAAGGCAAAGAAGAAAACAAAGAAGAAGACAGAAGTATTACATGCAGCGCAACACATAATAACAAATTTTACTTCAAAATAACCAAAACAGAAATTGGAAGAAGAGTTAGGGCTTGTATAGGGCACAGAGGTGCAGGGGTTTAAATTATTTCCATGATTGCCAATTCCATATTTTTAGGTATTATCGCTTTAAGGCCCCTCAAAAATTTTTGATTACGAGAGAAGCTTTGTCAATGAATTAGCTTTCAAATAAATGAGCAATGAAGGCCTTTCAATTTCATATATAAAAAAAACATATTTTAGGACACATTCTGGAAAAAAATCTAAAACTAAGACTAATGTTATGACTACTAAAGGATTTTTTTCAAAAGCCTCGTAAATCGACGTATTTCAAACTATTAGAGTATGTCATGCGCTGTATGTTTAAATACACGCAAACTAAGCGACAAGTGAGCCGTGACCAGCGAGTAGACCATGAGTCATGGTAAAACTTAAAACGCGACTTGTAACCAGCGGGGTAATTGCATCCTCGCGCACGTTTGGGAGTGTCGCGAGGAGGCAAAACGCCGGGGCGTAACTCCGCTGCCGCAAGAAATCGCGGCACAGCGGACAGAGCTCCGGCGGGATCTCATGGCGGCATGGAGAGTGCGACTGTCACAACCCAGCGCAGCAGAAGCCTATTGCTAATTCATTGCTTCTTAAGTTAGAAAAGTTTGTCTGCTCAACAACATAACTAACGCAATGAATGTTTGTGAACTGTCAAAATGAAACCCATTCTTACTGTTAGTGTGTTACGTAATTACCCCGCTGGTTATGACAACCTGGATGCATAACGTGATGGATTGCTGGGAGGTTATAAAGTAGTGGAATGGCATAAGCCAGTTATTTAATTCGATAATCACACACTTTTAAATATTTCAACAATTTGCAAATTCGACCTTTGCCAGCATTATCGACTGTTTCATCTGCGCATCTAAATATTTTTTTGACTTTTGTACCTCGTTAGAGCTGATTAAATGAAGATGTCTTCCCCATAATTTGTACTCTTAATTTAACAGTAAAATTTTGAGATAACTGCTGTTAAAGTTCATGTACGTAGATGATTTTTGATAATGGTTAATAAACTTCTTCATTTATTTAACCTTTAACAGTAATAATAATAATAATAATCACGTTTATTGGACAAAATCAGAACTTAGCCTACTACAGTTTCAATACTAAAAACATAAAATATAACAGGCATCTAACCTAAATGAACTCCTGATTTCCAAACTAGGTACAAACCTGTATCTTGAAAATCAATGCTCTTCCAATGAACATAACAAGGACTCTTACTTAGCTCAAGAGCAACTAAGATACATCAGTACTGAAAAAGTTAGACCACAATTAAGTCATGTGAAACAAAAAAGAAAACAGATAAAAATAAAAATATTATAACAAATTATTGAGATAGTTCGGGTTTATTTACAGTTTGACGATTTTGAGAGATATGATGAGTGTTGTGTTGTGTAAGATGTAGGAGTGTTGTGAAGTGTAGTGTATAATGTGTATCGTAAAAAAATAGTTATTTCTGGACAAGTAGTAACTTTTCGGTATTAGCATAGTCCAAGTCCATGAGCCATTTTGTAACAGTTTTTTTACATTTGTGTTTGGTAAGGAGATACGTGTTGAGGATTAGATTAATCTTATTGTAAAGAGGGGCACCAAGAAAAGGGAAGAATCTCTGAGCAAACTTAGTGCGGCATACTAAATTCAGAGGGGCTATACTTTAAGGAACTATGCATTCTGAGGACTGTGTGTAGCATAAAAAGCTGCCTTACCGTCAATACCTCACAGGTTTGATAAAGGCTGGTTGTGGGATGGAAGAATGGTAAAAACAGACTTACTTTAAGGAGTGCTCTTTGAGCACGCTCGAGTTTGATTAAGATTGCCTTACACGCACCACCCCTACTAATTATACAATACGCCAACAGTGACTGGCATAGAACAGAATAAATCATCTTTAAGACCTTCGGGGTAGCAGTGTGTCTGAGATATTTAAATATATATATTAATTTACGAACTCTAGAAGATACAAGGTCTACGTGAGGAGCAAAACTTAGTCTCTCGTCGATCACTACTCCAAGGTACTTTATTCATTTAGTTTGTGCAAGCGAAGGACAATTGCAACTTATAATATTATGACATATCCGAGAGTGTGCAATTATTTTATGCGAATTTAGAGACAGATAGGACTCATTACGGAGCGAAAACTTTACTAACTTGGTTTTTTCGACATTTAACGTTAAAAGGTTACACCTAAGCCAGTCATTAACGACATCAAACCCGCATTGAGCGTGTTGAAAAGTTTTAATCCACGACGTGTCCCTAAAAACAAGGGCAGTGTCATCCGCGAAGGTTACAATTTTCCCATTTAGGAGTTCAAGTTCGCAGAGGTCATTGATATAGATCAGAAATAAGGTTGGTCCAAGGACACTACCTTGCGGCACTCCGTAAGTTACGGGAAGCTTGTCGACAGTTTGATGTTTTAGAAATTTTTGATACATCGAAAGGTTTCTTAAGGTATTAGGTACCCAGTGGAATAGCAACGAAGACCATTCAATTTAATTGTTTAGAGAAAAGTGATATTTAGTGACGAATTCAGGGATATTTTAAAGATTCCTAAAAATTTTAGTTTTCTCGAATCCAGTGAATTTTCGCCTAGATTAAGATCTAGGTGAAAATTCATGAGATTCGAGAAAACTAAAATTTACCCCATCAGTGGGGTGCTTAATTGTTGCAAATGGGTCACACTATCACGTCCTGGACGGAATACGTCAAATTACAAGTCACCCGTATAATATAAATAATAGTTTAGACGACATGAAGGAATATTTGGTAAAAATCTTTGTTTGAGATTTTTCACTTTTTCTGAGCGTGTAGCTCAAAAACGGTTGGAAATTCGGAGAATGTTATGAGCTTACATTTGGTTTGGGGACGAAAGTTTGTACGGGAAACTTAGCATTTCTAAGCTAAGGATGTGCTTCTGATAAGAAATAGAAAATTATTTGTACCAGTATTTTTGTAAAAGCTTCCCCAAAGGGGTACCATAGGTGATGAATTTAAAATTCACAACATGATTATTATAATTTTTGAGTAAGTACATCTTTTCAAGGGATTTAAGGAATTTGGAAATATAGTCTGAACTACTAAGTATCTTGAGGTCTTATTTATTTCAGTATCTAAATCAGTCTACCCGCTTAAATGTTATTACAATTTGAAGTTATTTTATAACTTAAGTAATTTATAGGTAATATTGATGATGATGATAAATAATAAAATATAATAAAAATAATATTAATAAAATGACTTATTATTATTTTTAGTTAGAAATTAGAATCATAAAAACCTGTTTAATAAAAATAAAAGAAGTTTATTTGCATTTAATAACTGTCTGTCTGTTACCTTTTCACGCTGTAACGGCTGAATGGATTTGGATGATAGGATAGGATATTTATCCCGGTAGGTAGCACGGTCCCGTGGGATAATTACCGACGTCCACGTGGGGGCAGCCGCGGGCAGAAGCTAGTATTATTTAACATTGGTCAGGCAGGGGACATAGTTCTTTCATAGTTCAAAGTAACCAATGTAGGTACCTACTATAGCCACCCAAACCCATAGCCCAATATGTTTTGTTTCCTTGTTCTGAAATAGTCCTGTACCAACCGGCGCGCGGCGCGGCGGTTGTCCTTGGGTCACATCATCACTTATATAGTACCTAGGTAGGTACCTATTTTATTATGACAATACAAGTATGTGTGTGTGGTGTAGTAGTGTCTGCGAACTGATACTGATAAGTGATATGATGCTGAATACCAATATATTATGTATGTAGCAAAGGACGATCGTTATATACTTACTAAGCTATGCACGCCACGCTCATAACAGCGCGTTATGTTAATTGTTAATACCAGTTCCCTTGTTTACATTTACATTAATTAGTTGGAATATTATTGTCTTTTGGCGCGCTGTCACGTCAGCGCACACATATCAGCTCGGCACCGGATTAGCATCGCTTCAACTCGAGCCGTTCGGTCAGCATTTTTTTTATGAAACTCCATACTGCAGCGCACACTAATCAGTACCTCACCTTGGTATTGGCTAGAAACGATTACAGTAAGCATTCACCGAACTTACGCCGCGACGACGTAAGAGTGGTGACTGCCGAGCTTGTGGGCGTGTTGAGCTGGACCTCAGACGCGCGCGACGCCGCCGGGCCAGACCAGCACGCGCAGCATCATAGAAACGGGTTTTGTCGACGGAAAGATAGACAAAAATGACGTTCCTTGAAAACAATACGACGGCAGTAAAGTAGAAACAGTCAACTGCACTTTTTACGAAATTCTGTAGTTTATTCACGTTTTTCTTTTATTTTGCTTATATCCCGAAAATGGTGTCCTATCGCAAAAATAATGAAAATTTCGACCCCCTTTATGCAACCCTTAAACCCCTAAAACTAAACATGTAGGTAATAATTTTTCACATTTTCCATACAAAAAGTGAAAAATTCCATTTTTCCATTCCATTTTTATACTTGTGGCCGTCGAGTTAAATGTTTTCTACTGTCTTTAGCATGGCGATCACAAAATCAAATTGTCTTCACTACCTTAGACAACTGTCAGTTGTCACTGTGATTTTGACGTTTGGGATAAAAAACTTTCTTCTGAAATAGTCTACATATAAAAGGACCTAGACAACGATCGGTAGAAACGGAAGACAAAATGACGGATTGTAGAAAGATTTTTACGGTGCGATGTCAAAAATGGAGAAACGAAATGTCACTTTGTATAGATATAGCTATGTCTTGTCTTCCAAGAAATAGAAAGCTTCAAGCTGCGCCTGCAGGGGGGATTGAGAAAAATTTCAGTGCAAATGAGCGTGTGGGGTATTGTTGGAAATAAAAAGATTATGATGTTTCGTGAGTCGATAGTTATTTAGTAAGATATGCTTGTCAGAGTGGCTAAAAATGTGTGTGACTTTTCAAGTAAAGGTACTCGTACCTACAGTACCTAAATTCTGGATAATTACAATTCGGTAAAATTTAAAAAAATATTTTTAATGACCATTCTTTTATAAAAAATAATAAGTAACCTTAAGTCCTGACTTCCTGAGTCGAGCTGCACGATTACTGACAAATGCGTGCACTGACTGGACAGGTCCACTTAAACTGTGTGGTTCTTTCCTCAAAAGACCATTTCAGATACCAATCTGCATGGTCTTCGCATGACCTGACCAAGATTATGTCTGGACTTTAAAAGAGACTGTGACCTCTGAGTTTGTTTCGGCCTTTCTTCTCAGAGTAGTCAGATAGGAAACGCCGACCTCATCTAGTTTAAAAAACATGATTGACGTGTAAAAGTGTTTGTACGAACCTACTTACAGAAATAAAATCATTTATCATTTAACAAAACGGTCCCGCATAACAGGAACCTCGTGAAAACCAAGAAAGATATGCAAATCAAGTATCTTGACTTGTTTCGCGAGGTATGTGGGATGTGGAGTCAGCGATCATTGTGCCGAATTGCCGATAGTCGTGACAGCCAATATCTTAACCAAGAGCCTCGACCAACACCTGAGGAGGCTCTAGTTAGGCAGCTGGATCAGAGGTTTGATTCAAAAGGCAGGCCTCGATACGGCTCGCATCGTGAGCAGGTTCCAGTCCCTGGAGCCGTAACCACCGGTGACTGGTAGCTTGGATCCTGCTCCCGACACCTGCTGACCATATGTTTTATATTTTTGTATTTAAATATATATAAAAAATAAAAATAAAACTGTACTTAACTATGTAGATAAAACTAAAACTTCAGTAGGTAAACGTCACATCAATGTGGTTTCGACTCGTGAACTAAGACATGCTGTTTGACAGGGTGCGAGGTTTCTCAATTTACGTAGATCAGCATGTGAAGGCTTCGACTAAATACAAATTACAGTGATATTGAAGAAAAAGCGTTGTATAGTTTTTGAGATATGGGATATTTCGGTCACAACCGTAAAAAGACTTTGTTTTTCAGTTTCTTTAAAACCGTTTTTTATACTTACTTGTGAATTTGATTTTACCTATTATTATGTAAGTTGGTACAAATGAGATGTTTACCAAGAAGTTGGATTCGATGGGGTCTGAGCGCTTAAAGACGGGGCGGAGGCGGCGGGCGGGCCGGGCGCGCCGGGGCCGGCACAGCACGCGGTCGCGCTGCGCCGGCGCCGCAGTCTGTCCGCGACGCCGTTCCGCGCTGCACGTCTACCGGGCGACACATAGCGACGCACGCTCCATGCCGACAGACGGTCAGTAACCGCGGTGACGAACCGCAAATTTTGTGTATTATGAATTTAAAAATATCTCCCGAGCAACGCTACACGCCGCGCGCCAAGAGGTCGCGGCGCGGCGCGCGGGCCTTTCGCGACGGCGACGCGGGCGTCGACTGCCGCTCGCTCTTGTTTGTCATCGCTCATCGATGATGCCAAATCCTCACTTGAGCAAGCACTGTAACTTGTCGGCTGCACTCGCCCAGAGGCTGCGCACGCATACACCTCCTGCTGGCGCGCACAGACGTACACCCAGCCTAAGTGCCTGACCCTGCTCGCGCTCGACGTCAACTATCGATAACAGGAAGGAAGATAATATTGTTCACAAATAATAATTAACGAGTTCTTTTTATCGCACTTAGTTTCGGATGTACCTACCTACATTTTGTGCCAAGTGCCAATACATCACACCGACACACAGCACTGCAAGAATGAGGACCGAACGTATTAATTCGTCGCTAGGAATTGGACCGGATAAAAGTAACTAGTATCTAACATAGTCTTAGATACGGAGCTGGAGCAATGATAACGATGTTCGTTGAAGTCTCTTGTACCTACTGCGGCTACTGCCCGCGCGGGCCGCCGCGCGCCTTCTGTTGTTGTCCTCTACTCTGATCATAGAATTCTTACTTAAATAAATGTATTCAAATCCGATTACTGAAATATTTACACAGTTACACACCGTGTTCTATAACACAATACGTCCGTAAATAGGTGTCAAATAATTAACATCGTAATAAGTAGGTATAGTTTGTGAACGCTACGGCGGCGCCGGCGCCGCGGCGGCTGCGGTGCCGCGCTGGACTCAAAGTCCGACCACCACTGTGAGTGTGACTGGAGTGTTTGAACAGGAGCCATTTATTTAGTAAGTACTTATGTTATTTGGAACTCGTCATAATTAATGCGCACAGAGTTTTCATGCGCAAAGAACAATCTGACAGTGCACACTACATTGTGAAATTGTTCGTTTTGATTAAGTCTAAGTAGGTATGTTTGGTCAATTAACTTTTAGGTGTCGTGAATGTTTTTCTGTCCGTCCATCCTAACATGCGTCATGTATGCCAAGTCCCCGGTACTTATAGTACCTGAACGTTTCACCGTGTAGATGTCACAGGCACGTTGCGAAATTCGTCATTATACATACGGCGGCGGCGCTCCCTCCGTTTGCATACCGTCGCGTCGTCGGCGTTATGAAAAATGCCTAAGGCAAAATATAAAACGCCTAGGCTTTATATAAAAGTCCTTGAAACCCAATCGATGATTCGAACGCTGTATACATAATGCCTAGAGACAAATTAATATAATACAATTAATTAGTTCTATTTTCTACCGCCCATGGCGCTGCTAAACAAAACAACAAAATTTGCGTCGAGTAGTGCAAGCGGTTCCGAAAATAAAGATGAAAACAAGTGCGTGCCGCAAGAAACAAGTGATTTTAAAGACGTTTACTATAAATAATATTGAACAATTATTACGAATCTCAAACGGGATCATTAAAAAAGGCGTGGCCTAGAGAAAAAGTTTTTGGAGGTTATCCGACTCGTAAAACACGCTCAAGTGTCCATGCGCACTGGTGGACTCCTGTTAATAAATAAAAGGCAATACAACAATATTAAGGTTTTACAACTGTTATTTAAACATAAGGGAGGTTATTAAGATCAGTTGAAAAAAATTACGGGCAGTCATTTTATTTTTGGGCGGTTGGTAAATTAGTGTGACAGTAAAACATTAACAGTAATTATAAGAAAATTAGTCCTTTATTTCATCCTACAATGTCAGTATAAAAAATACTTAAGCAGTGTAATAAATGAATAGACAATAAACATGTTGGAATGTGCAGTTAGGTAAATAGTTCGGCAGTTCATAGGTTCGGTTGGAACTGTAACCAACCACGCGCGAACCGAATTGGTCGCAGTAACTAAACCAAGCCAGGGCACCTCGACCAAATGGGTTAGATTAGAACTGTATTCAACCGCGCGCGAGCCGAGCGAGCAAGCGAACGGTGCCGCTGCAGCGGCCGGCGAACGCAGTAGCGCTAATAATTAGTCGCAAAGAAATCTTACTTGGAAGTATCCAATTTAGATATCTTAACGACTAATTCCGATTTGTTAACTGCCCACACGTTACTGCCCGTTAAGCCAGTTTACTGCTTAATATTTATTTAATCACCCATTTAACCATGTGTTATGCCTATGATTCATTTTTATTTAGTTTACTGCTCAGTGTTAACTACCGAACTTGTTAATAATCATGGTTACCCTAACATATGACTCTAGACGAAATGGATGCGATCAGAAGCGTCATCAATTTGCATTAGGCATTATACATAACGACGACAGTATGCAAACAGACGGCGCCGTATGCATAATGACGAATCATACAATCTGCCTGCGACATAGACACGTGGTTGCTGGGACCAGTGGTAGGTTGGTGCAGTGAATACGCGTGCGTGCACAGCGCGGAAGGAGCAGGGCATCCCTGGCAAACGTCAAACATCGCTCGCTCTGAGACCGTGTCGTAGTGCAGTGTTGTCGAAAAGCACTTCTACCGTCTTTAGCATGGCGATCACAAACTTGTCTTCACTACCTTAGACAACTGTCAGTTGTCACTGTGATTTTGACGTTTGGGATAGAAAACTTTCTTCTGAAATAGTCTACATATAAAAGGACCTCGACAACGATCGGTAGAAACGGAAGACAAAAAATTACGGATTGTAGAAAGATTTTTACGGTGCGATGTCAAAAATGGAGAAACGAAATGTCACTTTGTATAGAAATAGCTACATAAGTCTTGTCTTCCAAGAAATAAAAAGCGTCATGCTACGCCTGCAGGCGAGTAGTGCACGGTGAGGTGCCGACTGCCGAGGTTACCGAAGATCGGCGGTCGCGTCCGCGGTAATGTTATTCGATCTCGACGTCTCGAGGCCCCCGGCCGCGGCAGTCGGCACCGCTCTACCAGATTAGCATGCGACTACTGCTATGTATATCCATAACTATATCGTTTCCGTGCGCATATTATTACTGGTTAAACGTCTTATTCAAATATCAAATACCTATTTATATTCAGAAACTAGTTTGGATGTGAAACGAAACTCCGTCCCTCCCTCCGGCGACCTATCCTAGGACTCTATCGATACAACGACAGCGTCGCACGACTCACGACGCGCAGCGTGCGGTAGTGCTCTACTCTCGATATGAGGGCATTCCTCAGTTTCACTACATAAAATCGTTCTTATAGTCTAAGCTAGACGTTAAATCCATATCAATATTAATGATTGAATAACTAGAGACATTAAATTATAAGATTATCTTAATATCAAATTGATTCACTTTACATTACATAACTAAAATTGTAATTGTAAATATATGTACCGCCGTCAGTCGGTCTGTGTTAGTATTCACGTTTTAGAGAAATATAAGCAATGGATTAAGATAAATTGCATAAAATAAGTTTCCTTTTATTCTAAGGAGGAACCCTTTTGATTTTTGTTAATGAACTCACAACCGTTTAAAAGTTATTAATGAAAGTTGATCAAATTTCTCTGGCTTTTCTCTTGTATTTTTTTCATCTAATTCTTATTACATGCACATGCGTGTACATCTTTCTCTTTCTCTCGTTTCGCATAAACTGTTTTTTAATATATATTTATCTTTTGTACAATTATGCAGCGCAACTATAAAAAAGAAATTGTCATCTGATTTTGTTTTCTTATTCTCTTCTTCGGAATTTTGCTTTTATAGATTTGATTGTTTTGAGTCACATTTTATAATACGCGTGTGAGTCGTGCACTTTTGGATTTTCCAAATTAAAAAAAAAATGTTCAATTTTTTTTTGTATTCGGTTTAAAAACATTTTTCAGCAAAAGCGAATTCAAAACGATGCATCGAAAAAGTGTTAACAAAGCGCGACCGTTAAAATAAGATTGTATTTTTCGAAAAACAAAAACAAAGTTATTTCTGCGGTTGTTTTACAACATCATTACAAAGTTTAGTCCTTTTCATATATCCACAACAACGGTTTAGCTGGTATGGACACAAACTTTACTCTAACCAAAATGACCACAAGCATAATATTTCGCAAACAAATCGCTGAATCGAAAAAAACACTACATAGCCCTAATATTTTTGAAAGACTAGACGAATAGGATACAAAACATCCTTCGCTTTACATGTAAGGGAGAAAATGAAAAAAAAAATTAGGATACCTGGGATACCACTAAAACCCTAGATACCACGAAATCACGGTCCATGTCGAATATTCTTGTTTAAAACGTCTTCTTACTAAAAATGTTCAGTGATATGTCGATATGCTAATATAATGTCAGTGATATGTCGTTTCACTAAACGAAATCTAGTAAAATTAGAAAAGTGTTGATGGATAAAATAATAAGACAAAATTACAAATTAACTCATGCATTTTTATTAGCTATTAAAGTTTAAATCAACTAGACAACATATTCTGACGATGATATTTTACCTTTTTATATTATTTGAATTCGTTCATAACAAAAATAACAAGTAAAAGTAATTTAAATTAAATTAACCAACTTCAAAATGTATGCGTGGTTCGACTAACACTTAGGACTACGACTAACTGCTTTTTTTGAAGTCTGTTATAAATGGAAAACCTTGTTACTTATTTAAACAAGGCAGCGGTTTGTGGCACCTTGAATTACATAAAACATTTAGTTTCCTGCAAATACATTTTTTGGTTATACACTGGACCTTTGATTTTTCACATTACATTTTTTAAAGCCTCGCCTTCCAAATGTCGAAAGTCATTCAGCTAACTCTCGCAGTGACAGTTCAATGTGTGGCACTGGATCTGTGAATGTTGTAGGTATCTACTTTTAGAACTCAGTTTCGGGGTAACCAATCCTTTAATATACCAGCCGAAATCCCAACTTTATAAAGTTCTTTTGTTTTTGATTACTATGCCTGAAATATTTTTTGAGTCTAACGATCCTCGATCATCTTTTAGAATGTCAATCAAAACAGTAACATTGACTTTAAATTATAGAAGCATATTTCATCTTTTCTGCACATTTCACTTGATTCTAATTACCTTAATTTCTTTCTTGTATTGTAGATTTATAGCGAGACAAATACATGGCTCGAATCTTATTACCTAGTGTCCGCTTTTTTTACATTTTACTAGATTTAGTATAGTGAGACGACATATCACTAAACATTTTTAGTGAGCACACGTAATAAACACGAATATTCGACATCTACCGTGATTTCGTGGTATCCCTGGTATCCTCATTTCCCTACGACATATATAACCATGCCAAATTACAATATTTTTTGAATCAACTAAGAGTCTCTGAGATAAACCGCGGACAAACAGACGGATTTGGCAAAACTTTATGGGTTCCTGGTTTTACTAACGAACCCTGAAAAGGAACACTTATTGTTATGACTTCGTCTGTCTGTCCGTTCGTCTGTCACATTTGGTTATTTCAAGAACTACTAAATGCTGAATAATGCTGTAGAGTTGTTTGGAATAAACATAAATAATGCGTGCCCATCTGTATAACAAGTGAATGAATTGTTCTTTTTTTGCTAGTTTTAAAATGGCGTGTTTAAATTTTAAAGTGGGGTTACTAGGTTCAACGGAGTATCGCATGAAAGGGCTTCATTTGCACATTATAAAATTTATTTACGAAAACTTTACGTTTGCAAAGCAAAATTTCTGAAATAAATCTGTTGGTTGAGGTTAGTGTAAATATTACACGAAAAATAAAACGGTATCATTCTCTAACTAGCAGTTTTTGAGAAATCAGCAAAAATCCTTTAAAAACGGACTTAAGCATGATAACAAAAAAAAAAAAAAATGTTCATTCTTCGCAAAAGGAGATGAACTTATCTGCCCTGACGCCCAATAGCGTTAAGATAATAAGCTATAAATGGATACATCTCTTCAAGGAGAATAGTTCTCACTATGTATGACGACTTCTCTCGCCTCTTAGAAGGTACGTGAGGAGCTACAGAGCTCTAAATGGGAGTAATGAAGTATTATCAAAATCCTGATAGTTTGTCAATTAATAAACTTTCATTAATTCTGTACCTTGCAAACATATTTTTTGGGCCTATCACCGTCTACTTTAAAACATAGCCTCCTTCATATATGCAGTTTTAGGAACAATATTTCAAAGAGTCGGTCGGACAGAATGTTAACCTGCCGAACCTCCCAGTACCTATATGTATATTTAATTAGAAAGATCTCGTTTAGAAGAACGTTTGTTTCTATTATGACATGTCTGAATTATAATATACTAGCGACCCGCCCCGGCTTCGCACGGGTAGTATAGTAGTAGGAGTAGGGGCATATATATGCCTACTTACTTTGTTTTCAGACGTAATGTCGTATCAGACTGTTGCGTCGAGCACGTGGGTTAAATTAAAATGTAACTGAGGTTCATCCTACTTGGAGTAGTTTTAATGTCTTTTATTTCCAATCCTGCAAGATGATGATTAGAAGGTTTTTTATGACATAGCGGCGACACGTCCACCGTCGCGATTTTTAAACATTTAAACTATTTGACTAAAGGAGACAGTTTAAATTTGTATGGGAAGTGGTCTATGAACCAATAGCGATACTGTAGTGGTATTTCTGTGGGGATAACTCAACTATATCCTTGTGCAAAGGGGCATCAAAATTTTACGCGGCAGTTTTGAGAAAAATAGTAGGTACTTTAGAATTCACATTCCTTACTACATTTTTTATTTTAGAAACGTTTTAACGGGTATTTCTGACTTTATAATACTTAAATAATGTGTTTTTCTGCTAGACAAAGTCACTTGCCACCTCGACAGTACCGAATTTCAATTTTTTTTCGTTTTTAACCGACTTCAAAAAGAGGAGGTTCTCTCTTCGTGGGGGATCTTTTTTACATATTTTTTTATATTTATGTTCACCGATTACTGGAAGACGGATGGACTGATTTAGAAAATATTTTTTTTGTTTGAAAGCGTATCTATACTTATCAAGTGTTCCCAACGTCACCGTCAGGTTTGAACGGTTATTTCTGACTTTATCAAAGTGTTTCTCTGCTAGGCAGTCAATTGTCACCTCAACAGTTTTTTTTAGTACCGATTTTTAGGTACTTTTTTAATATTTATGTGGTTTTAATGTTTATGTTGTGTTTTATTTATGTCGTCTTAATTAAAAAATATACTCCAAAATACGAAAAATAGAAGAAATTCTAATTGTAGTATAGTAAAACCACTTTTTATACACATAACATATTTTTATTTTAAAATAAATCAATGATAATGGAATCTAAAAATTCAGCTTTACAGTCATCAGCACTAATATGTACTCGTACCTATACACTTAGCAAAATTTAAAAGCGGTTTTCTCTGGAAGATTGATTGCAAATTTGAGATAAGACCTATTTCATAACAGTATAGGTTCCAAAATACTATGTTAGTAACAGCATAAAATTTGAATCAATACAGTAGGAGAAAATCACATTTAGGATTTGCTAAGTGTATACCCAACCAGCAAAATAACCTGACAAACAAAAGCTTGTAAGAGCTATGGTTTCATACAAGGTTTATACGTGTTCTGATTAAGCCAAAAACTCTAATAGTGTTATTTTATAAGTCTACTAGCGACCCGCCCCGGCTTCGCCCGGGTAGCAAAGCATAGTATAATATAGCCTATGTCACCCGGAGATAGTGTAGCTTCCCAACAGTGAAATAATTTTTGAAAACGGATCAGCAGTTTCGGAGCCTATTCAATACAAACAAACAATCATATCTTTTCTCTTTATTAAATTGTAGCTTATATGAAACGTTTGTATTTTTAACATAGCGCCATCTATTGAATACTTACTCAATCCAGTCAACAGATATCGCCATCTGTTAAAATCGTTTAGAACTAACAGATAATTGTGATTGTCAAATAATAGACCAATAATTTGCAATAAAATAATATTGCGACTATAAATTGAGATGTAAGCTATCCTATCTTTCAAGTTGGAACAAATTGCACACGGTGTGCAAATCAAATTTAAAATCGGTTCAGTAGTTTAGGAGTCCATCGCGGACAAACAACGTGACACGTAATTTTTATATATATAAAGATTTAAGTTTTAAGAGCATTCATACTTGTAAAATTATTCTTAGAGGCGTTTATAAGAAAACGTTATATAATATTAATAAGAGCAGTGGCATTATAAGCGCCTTTTACAAGTCTAATTGCTTTTGATTCTTAATTAAAACTTATAAATACATATTATAAGTACATTCAATCTTAGAAGTGACTATACTAAGTGTTTTATTAGACTTCTGTAAAACTACATAGTGTTTTAAAAGTGTGATTTATCTCACCTAAGACCACAGACAACTTAGCCCCGTAGACACCTCATTAAGAACATTTTGTTCGAATATACTATCGCCAAAAGTCAGGGGGGGCCGAGGTGCAAAGAGAGCTGTGATTGGCTATTTCAATGTCACATGTCATACGTCAAATGGCTCATACGACGGCTTAGGGTTGGTATGAGACACGATATTTTTATCGATAAGCAACATTTGTAAGTACTTAGATTTATTTATCTATTGAAAAAGGTACACCGATCAAATAAAATCTCACATTATAGCACAGATATACTACGTATAATAATTCGTTATACCTAGTACTTATATCTAGGTATACTTAATTCAGGAAATATTTATTGCATCAAACAGAGAATAGTTTTGGAGAAGCACGTGCCACGTTTGCGCCAAATTCCATGAACTGAGTGTATTAATTAGTGCCAAAATATTTCGGGAATAAGGTAACTAAAGTCGATAATATCTGACAATATTGAAAAGTGACCCACCAAAGTTGGTACAGCAGTAATAAATAAAATTCGTCGTTTCTTTTTGAGTTCAAAGCATTCCGTAGTAAAATTACGGGAACATATAACACTATTATTTTGTAGTGGGACAACAATTTTCTTCTCGTTTTGGAGCGCTTATACAAATTTTCTTTAAGTCTAGGCATTTTGGAAACCTTTAAAATAAAATAATGATTATTTATTTGTTTTATGTTTGTGGTAACATATCGATATTTTATTTGTAGATTTGTTATCGATTCATCATCACTAGTAAACTGTTACCGATGATAGAGCGAGATAGTCATAAATAAATTAAAACGTGAAAGAAAGAGATTTTTCAAAAGACATAAACGAGCGCTACTGTACCTTTGCATTTGTTTCGTATTCAAATAATGTCGTTTAATTAAATTTTGTAATTATTTTATGCTTTTAAATAACTTATCGGTGAAATGTAATGCCGTCTTTGTGTAACCTCGAAGTTTTGCTACATTTTCCGCACCATTTCACTGCACAATACGGCATTTTGAATATTCTTTTCGATTTTTAAAACCTCAGAACAATAACTAAAACACGTCAACATTCAGTAACGGACTGACTGGCGCTTCCTAGACGAGTTGGGGGCGTGGCCATCACATATAAGGCCGTAGAGCTAATGCTTGGCGAGCGCGGTTGCCCTCCTATGCGGTGTCTACGGGGCTAAGTTGTCTGTGCCTAAGACATATTAAAGAGTAGTAGCACTTTAACAGTCCTACAAGTGTCTTACACAAAAGCAAAATTAAAAAAATAAAATTTACTTCTGAACTTGTAATAATAATTTAATACAGGATGCAAAGGACACTGTACCACAAAATTCAACCACGCGTTCTACTCGTCATAATGATAGTGATCAATATTTTGTATGGGGAACAACTTAGGAAAAAAGTACCTAATTAAAAGTGTTATGGGGAGATGAAGAAAAAATCACACGTTGGTCCTCATATAAAAAGTTATTCATACGTGGTTACAGTTTTCGGTATGATATCCCGTACACCCTGTATTACTCAACTATTTACTTGTACCTATAATGATTTCGTTGTTTGGCTTGCTTTTACTTATTAAGGAACCCTAAAATTATGAGCAGTATGGTCGTGTAGACAGTCATGGTTTTAGGTTTAATTTGACTTTTACGAGTGCGATATAAACCTTACACAAGAATACTGGACTTATATTGTTAGCACTTATGAGTCGTGGTTGGTCGTAATGGCGACATTTTGATACCATTTCACAAATAATTAAAATAATATATAATAAAAGACACATTTTGGAAAAGGCCCGTGAATATAGTTTTATTCAAATTTCAAAATAATCGAGAAAAACTACTTCGCAACCTAATAATCGCATAAAGAGCGTGACAAACTAGCTTACACACTAGCGTTTTGTAGGAAAATGAAATAAAATATAATAGTTACTTAGTTTTTACGCGACTTTTTAAAGAGATAAGAGATAAAGATATTTTATTTTGCAAATATGGGTACAGTACATGGTGTTAAAGGAAATAGGTTCAGCCATATTTTACCAGTAGGCATGCAAAAGTTACAAAATTACTAATCCACTAAAATAATCAATTAAACTAAAACAAACTACACAAAAATAAACAATAATAAAATTCACAAAAACTAAACATTATAAACAGCCTAAGTTTCAAATTTCTTTTCACTCAAGAATTCTGTCACGCTATAGTATGCTTTGACTGTCAAGAAGCTTCGAAGCCTTTTTTTAAATAACAATAGCGGCAATTCTTTCCAACTTTTGGGTATTTTATCATATATGACCGGAGCCATGCAGTAAACACTTTTGCGCATTAGTGCTGTCTTAGCGGACTAATGACACAATAGGGTATTGTCGCATCTATTACGTGGCACTACATCAGTAAGACGTTTAAAATGCTTTGGGTTCAACTTAACAAACACAGCTACTTCTAGAATGTACAAAAATGGTAGTGTCAGTATTTTATACTGTTTGGCATGCCATAAGTATGGCACGCAACTATCGGTAGTTTGAAGCTTAAACATCGCCCGTAAGCATCTTTATTGAGCCTTAAAAGCTGTTTCTTTTTCGGTTGAGTTACCCCAGAATATTATTCCATATCGTAGGTGGGATTCTGCTATACCGTAGTAAGCAGTAAGGAGTGCATCCGTGTATATTATGGACGATAATGTATGTAAAGCATATGCGGATTTACTAATTTTCTTACATAAAATATTAATGTGTGATTTCCAGTGATATTTATCTATTTCGAGACCCAGGAATTTTGTAGTTTCAACTTCTTCTACAACATCATTATTGTATTGTACATTAAGGCTCATGCTAGGCATCCGTTGACTGAAGTGTATAACTTTTGTTTTACTTAAGTTTATTTTCAAATTATTTTCATCTAACCATCTCAAAATTAATTTTAAAGACTTGTTAATGTCACTTTCATAGGTCTCTACACTTTTACAAGGTATTGTCATGGTACTATCATCCGCAAATAGTGTTACTGGTTGCTCGGTGCATTTAGGTAAGTCGTTAATGTACAATATAAATATAAAATGACCCAGTACACTCCCTTGAGGTACTCCAAATTTAACTTCACGCTCTGATGATCGAAATATCTCTTCCTTCTTATTTGCTGTATTAATTTGGTTAATTTCAGTTATTTGTATTCTATTTTTTAGTAAGATTCAATCAGGTTAAGAATATTGCCTCTAATACCATAGGCTTCAAGTTTTGTTAACAGAGTACCATAATGTACGTAATCAAATGCCTGGGTCATATCGCAAAATATGCCGCAGACAGGTATACGTTTATCGACATTTTTAATAAAATTGTATAAAAATGTCAAAAATGGCCATATTAATTGTCCTATATAGTCTAAATCCTTTCTGTTCCTCACATAAAATTTCATATTTTTCAATAAATTTATATGATAAATGATTTTATTTCTGTAAGTAGGTTTGTACAAACACTTTTACACGTCAATCATATTTTAAAACTAGATGAGGTCGGCGTTTCCTATCTGACTACTCTGAGAAGAAAGGCCGAAACAAACTCAGAGGTCACAGTCTCTTTTAAAGTCCAGGCATAATCTTGGTCAGATCATGTGAAGACCATGTAGATTTGAGTCTGAAATGGTAATTTTGAGGAAAAAATACCACACAGAATGAGTGGACCTATCCAGTCAGTGCACGCATTTGTCAGTAATCGTGCAGCTCAACTCAAAACTTAAGGAGCTCAACGATTCGACGAACAATACCAAAGAAAGGACATTTGGGTAGGCCGCATTAATTACTCATTAATTAACTGCCAGACTTTGATTAAAACTAATCAAGAAAGAAAAAAAAAACAACAATGATCTACATAGTCTTCACATTCACAATAATTAAAATAATATACTATTTTACAAAGTAAATATTCATGTCAATATATTTATAAAAATTCATCAATGTCAACAGGTATAAAAAATCCTGAAATAATCTTGGTCAGATCATTTGAGGACCATGTAAGATTGGTGTCTGAAATGGTCTTTTAAGGAAAGAACCATACAGATTTGAGTGGACCTGTCCAGTCAGTGCACGCATTTGTCAGTAATCGTGAAGCTCAACTCAGAACTTAAGGAGCTCAACCATTAGACGAACAATACCAAAGAAAGGACATTTGGGTAGGCCGCATAAAGCACTCAAACTGCCAGATCATCATTGATACTACCTGAGAAAGTGAAAAAAAAAAAAAAAAACTGACGCACATAGTCCTCACATTCACAATAATTTGATAATAAAGTTATACTTCAGAAAGTAAATTGTCATGTCATTCTATATGTAATAATTATCAAATGTCAAAGTTTATGTAAAATACAAATTAAAAAAATAGCAAAAATAAAAATAACAAAAAAAACATTCAGTATGCAAAAAATTGGAGCAACTCAATCCCAAGCATTTTTGTCCTCAATATAATCTTTAACGATATAAAAGGCTTATAGAATATATATACAATTCCTTATAGATATATTTCTCAAATATTTTTGAAATTACGGGAATAAGTGAGATGGACCGATAATAATCCATTACTTCTCTATTTTCCTTGTTAAACAGCGGCTTTATAATTGATGTTTTTAAGGCATCTGGGTAGATACCTGCGCTAATACTTAGGTAAATTAAATGACTTAGATGACCGCATATTTCCATTAATACGTGTTTTAATATTTTTGTAGTAATACCATCGTATCCCATGCTACTTGTATTATTTAATGACATTATTATTTTGTGTATATCTAATGGAACACTAGGTGCCATAAACATAGATTTATTATTGGTGTTTATTTTAAAAGATTTAGGTTTGCTGGTGACATCTGAGTTCATCTGGATTTTATCGATATAAAATAGTTGTTAAATGCCTCAGCGATGCTCTTGGGATTTGATAGAATTTGATTTTTTACCTTAATTTTATTAATACTATGTTTAGGCAAGTTATACTTTGCACGATTAATAATTTGCCAAGAAGTTTTAGACTTATTTTTAGATGCTTTTATTGTGTGGTTATTTTGTGCCTTTTGTTCAAATTAATATTTTTTTTATGTAACTGTGAATAGTTTGAAAATCTGATTTTGTTATTTTTGTTAGGATTTAAGATTCAAGATTCAAGATTATTTATTTGTGGAAACATGAGTACACATACAGAGCATGCAAGTTATTAAATTATATTACAGTTTAAGATCAGTCATGTTTGGCCTTAGTGGCGTACAAATATTTAAATAATAATAATATAATAATATACAATCAATTGCAAACATCACACATATCCACACAAACCGAAACTATGACCCTAACATTAGAAAATGATATTGAGACAGTAGCCGACGTGAATCAAAACCCTATAACAGATATGTATATACAAGAAATACATGACAAATTTAAAACGACACTAACACAGTACGCTGGGATGGACCCAGCTGTTCGACCAAAACTACCTAAACTTAAATATAGCCCCAACCTTTTCCGCTTAGTTAATTTATTTAATGAAGATATACTAAAACAGTTTTTATCTAATGACACACATCTGATTGATATACACACCCTTATTTATGCCACAGCGGTTGTTATTTCTGAAGAACTCAACTTTAAAATCAATGAACACGCGAGAAACACAATACAAAGAGACACTGCCAAACCACCATGGCAACAGAGGCTAGAAAAAGACATTGAAAAATTAAGAGCAGACTGTGGCAGACTTACACATTACATCAACGGCATCAGATCACGTAAAGTAGTTAAAAGAGTTGAAGCAATATTTCAAAACTATTTTACACACACAAGACATGAAAATAATAATAGAAAACCTGAAGAGTTTTTGGACACATTAAAACAGAAATTGGCACTTAAAGTCCATAGGCTTAGGAGATATTTGAAGGCACAACAGCGCAAAAAAGATAATGCCATATTTTCTACAAATGAAAAAACATTTTATAGGAATATCCAGAAACCACACACCGATTCTACAATACAGAACGACACAGACACACCCTCAAAAGAACACTTGGAAACATTTTGGTCTAACATATGGGAAGAGCAGATACATCACAATGATAAAGCAACTTGGATTACAGAAGAAGCAACAAAATGGAGAGCAATAGATGAAATGGAATTTAAAGAGATAACAGAGTCTGAAATTACTTATTTAACAGCTAGATTACATAATTGGAAGTCACCGGGTATAGACAAAATACAAAATTTCTGGTATAAAAAATTAACGATACTACACAAATCCATAGCAAAAAATTTAACAGATATAGTATTAGGAGAACAGAACATACCCGAATTCATTGCTACAGGAATAACTTACATGCTACCTAAAACTAAATACACATCAGAGCCTTCCCAATACAGACCAATCACATGCCTACCCACAATTTATAAAATACTAACATCAGCAATCACTAATAAAATCACCTCACACATTGATCACCACAATATGATAGCAGAGGAGCAGAAGGGATGCAGGAGAGGCCACATGGGATGCAAAGAACAGTTAATTATAGACTCTACTATCCATAAACATGCCACCACAAAAAATAGAAACCTACACTGTACTTATATAGATTACCAAAAAGCTTTCGATAGCATCCCACACTCCTGGCTAATACAAATCCTAGAAATATATAAAATTAATTCCAAAATAATAGATTTCTTGCGGATCGTAATGACACGTTGGAAAACCACACTTCAGATAAATAATCGACACAACACTCTCATAACTCGACAGATACATATTAGGAAGGGTATCTACCAGGGGGATTCCTTGAGCCCTCTTTGGTTTTGTCTTGCTCTAAACCCCTTGTCTCACTTACTCAATCGGTGTCAGGCTGGATATAATTTTAAATACAATACCGGAGAAATTATTATCTCGCATCTCATATATATGGATGACATTAAATTGTACGCTAAAACAGAAAAACAAATGAAATCTCTTATAGAAGTGACGACAACATTTAGTCAGGATATTAATATGCAATTTGGATTAGACAAATGTAGGACATTGCATATTATAAAAGGAAAAGTAAAACCCGGCAACTACGCAGTCAGTGACACCGACACAATAGCAGCTATGGAACCAACAGATCTATACAAATATTTAGGATACAAGCAACTTAAAGGACTCGACCACACAGCAATTAAACAGACACTAAATACAGAATACCGAAGAAGAATTAACGCGATTTGCAAAACACAGCTATCTGGAAAGCATCTTATAAAAGCATTGAATACCTTTGCCATACCAATATTGACCTACTCATTCGGAGTAATAAAATGGTCAAAAACTGACATCGAACAGTTAGAAAGAACCACACGCACAGTACTCACAAAACACAACAACCTACATCCTAAATCTGCGATCGAACGACTCACGATCAAAAGACAAAATGGAGGGAGAGGCCTAATCGACATACAACACCTTTGGCAGAAACAAATCACTAGGTTAAAAACATTTTTCTACACAAAATCTCGCACAAGTAATATTCACAAAGCTATTACCTTAAATGATTTTAATTACACCCCGCTTAACTTAAATGAACAAAATATAGAAGACATAAACATCACGGACCCGCAAAACCAAAAAATTGAAAACTGGAAAAAGAAAGTCCTTCACGGTAGACACCCCCATGACCTAGAGCAGTCCCACATAAACAAATTAGCATCAAATAAGTGGCTTAAAATAGGAAACCTTTTCCCTGAAACAGAAGGCTTTATCATAGCTATACAAGACCAAATCATCAACACCAAAAACTACAGAAAATTTATCATTAAAGACCCTACCATCACAAACGACAAATGCCGCAGATGCCATATTCAATCAGAAACCATACAACACATAACAGGAGCATGCATAACCCTCACTCAGACTGACTACACTCACAGGCACAACCAGGTTGCAAACATTATCCATCAAAAACTAGCACTCAAACACAGTCTCATTCAAAACACTAACACTCCCTACTATAAGTATGCGCCACAAACTATCCTAGAAAATGACACACATAAACTGTATTACGATCGCGCCATACTCACAGATAGGACCATCCACTTTAATAGACCAGACATAACCCTACAGGATAAAATAAGAAAGACCACTTACCTCATAGACATTGCAGTTCCCAACACCCATAACCTACAAAAAACAATCGCTGAAAAAATAAGCAAATACGTTGACCTCAAAGAAGAAGTCACAAGAATTTGGAGACAAGATAAAGTTTATGTCGTTCCTGTCGTTCTCTCTACGACAGGTGTTATTCCCAACCATCTCCTCCGTAGCCTAAAATTAATAGATCTAGAAGAATCCCTTTACATTAATCTGCAGAAAGCAGCCATCCTAAACACATGCAGAATCGTTAGGAAGTTCATGCAGTTAGACGAAAGTACACTCTCACCATAAAAATCACCACACGCTGCATTTACTTGGCTTTGGCCCGTAAATGTAGCTAAAACCAGCCTAAAAGCTGAGAAAAAAGAACACTCCCGATAATAATAATAATCTTTATTTCCAGTTTTACAATTTAAAATTTTTACCACTTGCTAAAAATAACATGAAATGTTTTGCATATAAATTGTAGGGTAATACAGAGTTATAAACCTCTAACACCCAAGCTAAGATTAAACTTGTGTTATGGGTGTCAGGGCTCTCACGTTAACACCAGTTAGATAAATAAAAGTTCGGAATTTCACAGAGTAGGTACTATAGACAGAAATAATGAAAATAAAGATTTTGTACTGAAACTAAAAAAATAAAATTAATTAAAGAAAAAAACTATTTGTATGTGTGTGTGTGTGTATTTGTTTGTGTGCGTGTGTATGTCTGTATGTGTGTGTGTGTGTAAGGGTGTGTGTACGTGTGTTTCTCTGTGTTTTTTTTATTTTTTCTGATTTGTGTTGGAAGGCCAGTGTATGCCAGCATGTGTCGGACAGGGTACTGTTTGGGCGAGAGGGGGCGTGTGTTAAGTCTACGTATTGAGAATTTTTTCAACCTCGCCATAGTTAAGGCTCATTATCCATTCACAGACCTTACCTTTACAATCAAATTTATTGAAAGTGTATATGTTACATTGTTTGTTCACAAAGTTGTATATACGACTACCAAGGATTCTGAAATGACGTTCTGCAAGTTTCGTTCTGTGCCCCTCTATGGGACACACGTTTCTGGCCCTACGTTTTGTCAGGCAATTGAAATCCAACTGTAAAGAAGCATGCTTGCGCAACGTACAGTTTAGCACAAAGAGCTGCCTCACGGTCAAGACCTGACATTCTTTGTACAATTGAGCCGTACTATATCGATAATGCTTAAAGGTCATAACCTTGAGGACAGCTCTCTGTGCCCTTTCCAGTTGTATCATACTTGTCTTCGAAGCACCGCCCCAGACCGATATGCCATAAGTTAATATTGACTGGCAGAGGGAGAAATAAACCATGCGTAAGGTATCTGTGTCAGCACTATACCGTAGGCCCTTAAAGACGGCAATTAGTTTTCTAACTCTGCACGACAATGCCCTAATCTGAGCATTCCATGATACGAGGTTGTCTATTATTACGCCAAGATACTTCACAGTGGTTTTCCTTATCAAGGGTAGGCAGGAGCATTGGTTTGGGAAAGCATTACAATTAGTATGAACTTTAAGTGAAACTGTGTTGTCAGGTTGCGAGGCAGATTTGAGGGAAAAAGTGATGTAGTTTGTTTTATCCACATTTAGAGTTAGGCTATTCGCCGATAGCCAAGACATAACTATACCAAGAACAGATTCAGCTCTCTCTCGGGCTTCATCCCAATGTTCGGCATGTATTAAAAGGGCCGTATCATCCGCATATGTGTAAATGGAACAATTTGGGAGTACCAAATCACAAAGACTATTCACATAGACCAAAAAAAGTGTAGGACCCAAGATGGAACCTTGAGGCACTCCGAAGGACAATCCACACTCGTCACTGACATATGAGGTGACTTTAACACATTGCGTTCGCTCAGACAGATAGCTCGCAAAGATAGCAAGTGCAGGGCCTCTAACTCCAATTCTCTCCAATTTTTCAAGTAGGATGGGGACAGAGACAGTGTCAAATGCCTTGGATAGGTCCAAGAATAAACCTAGGCACTTAGACTTTTTATCTAGTGTCTCAACAACTTCGTCAATCAAGGCCGAGAAAGCGTCTTCACATGACTTCCCCCTACGAAAACCAAATTGATTGCTGGAGAGAATATTATGGTTTTCCAGGAAAGACACAAGACGTTTGTTCAGGACTCTTTCAAGAACCTTCGACAATGCCGGAAGGACCGAAATTGGTCTGTAATTGTTGACACTGCCTCTGTCACCCCCCTTGTGAATAGGGTGAACGACCGCTCTCTTTAAAACTTTGGGAAATACACCCTCAGAGACACAAATACCGCATATGTGAGTGACGAGGGGCACAAGAGTCTGTCTACTCATTTTAAGAAGCCGTGAACCGATTCCATCCCACCCCGGGGCAGAATCGGCACGAAGACCCATTATAATATTTTCAACTTCAGCGTGATCCGGAGGGAGAAGAACAATTGAGTTCACCTGAGTATCGTCCCTGACATATGACTCATGTAAAGTACTAGTATTTGTATGCTTAGCTGCAAGTTCCTTGCCAATATTCGCAAAGTAATTATTTACTAGATTTAATGAAGACTTGCAGTCTAGGTTGGACAAAGACAGTAACTCCATAGGAGGAGATTTAGAGATTTGTTTATGAATGATTGTGTTTATGATGTTCCAGGTCTTTTTGGGATTATTTTTAGCTTCCACCAATTCATTTTTTTCGTGATTAATTTTTAGTCTATGTAGAAGCTTATTGCAAAAGTTGCGGTAACGTGTATAGGTTAATTTCAAAGTATAATTGGCCGGTGTCTTTTTGTGTTCTCTATGCATGTTGTCCCTATTCCTAATGCATCTTAGTAACCCCGGAGTGATCCAGGGCTTGATTATTCTCAGCCTAGAAGGAATGCACCTGGTGATGGTATTTTTATGTATTATAGAGGCAATTGTATTAATAAGAAATTCAGTAGTCCAATTAGGATTGCTAGAAGACAAGATACTACCGAAATCGGTTTTTTCAATTTCGGCAACAACCCCAAGCAGATCTACTTTCGAAAGAACTTTAGACGTTTGATGTTTTGTTACGTCTTTTATACAAACTAGCACTGGGACATGGTCGGTAATGTGACTATCCAAGATAAAAGATACTACCAATTTCAACACCTTAATCATGACGTGATCCAGGCAATTTTTTTCTCTGGTAGGGACAGTATAGGCCGGTAAGAGTCCATGTGATGCAGTCAAATTCATGTATTCGTTATAATTAGGATCATTATTAGATAAATCATTAAATATCAGTAATAAAAGTTAATATTAGATTACATAAGAGCAAAACAGTTAAATATGTCAATTTTGAGAACAAATAAATTAAATATATGAAAAACAAAAATGATAATGTCAATGTTAAATGTTAATATTAAAATTATGATCATAGCAGTATTGTTGCTTTATGTAGATTATGTCAAAGTTGTATTGATAATATTGATTACTTACTACACGGCATTAGATGTTGTCATTAAGAAATTCTAGGATACTGTAATATGCTTTCCCTTCTAGCAGTATCTTTAATTTATTTTTTAATTGACGGACATTAATTTTTAACTTTCGCAAAGTTTCTCTTTAGCTCACGGCGGCGGCGTTTTGTGATTACACTCTTATTAGGAGATCACAAAGAGGACTGCTAGCGATATTACACTTAAAATAGCATTAATAAGAGGACTTTATGGTTATTTGCCCTTAAAGCATGCACTTGTAAGTCACTTGTATTGTATATTTGTTTTTCATTATAAAAGTATCAGCACGAGTTTTGTAAGTTTGAAAATACACTTCGCGAGACCATTACAAGGCAATTGTAAGGGTGAATATACTTATAAAGTGCGCCCAAATCCACACTTATATGTGTATATAAGTGTGATACAAGACTGAAAAAAGTATGGTCTTGGGATATTTGTAAGATTATTTTTTGCTAGTTGGGTACATATTAGTGCTCGTAAGTGTACGTAATATCGTTTCGTCATACCTAGCCCAAGACAGAAACCACGCAATTGTAATAATATGACCACAACATCCCAGAGTACGCATGCCAGATTTGCATGTACAATAATGTTGCTTAAAAGAATCTAATCCACGTCCGCTTTCGTCTACCTAATATTATATTTATTATTATTTATACCAAGTATTTTGCAGTACATAATAATTAGTTGTGTTGTTGGTCATCTGTGGTATTCATCATTAGAACCATTTCACCAAATGGTGTTTTCCGAGAGAAAATGCACGAGTTACTATAAAAAAATGGGTGTGTAACGTTTGAAATAATAACAAAAGTTTTAACGATCATATGACCTAATTCCATTTAATATACTTTTTTTTAATATAACGATGAAATTATATAATGAATTATTGATATAATTTAATTTTACCTACTTGTATATGGTAGAAAGAACATTTTCTATAATACACATTTGAATTCATATTCAATTAGTATAATATTCAGTTACTATAATGTTCAAAATCTAAAAGTAACGTTTAATATAATTTAGAAACGTCTACTTTGTTTTGTATATTTTTGCAAGAGCCGCCGAGCGCCAGATCCCCTTTATTGTTGGTGAATCATATGGGTTAGATGAGGTTATAACAGTATGTTTCCGAATAGTTACTTATTCATTACAGTTTTTGGCTGATAATGAGTAAATATGAAAATTAGGTCAACTGAACGTTACATAAAAAGAGCATTATACAAATTGAAAATTATGTGACATGAACGTTATACTAAATGTTATTAGAGCAAAATAATGTTAAATGAAATGTAACATTAGATCACATGAAATTAGGTTATTTGTTTTTATAGCATATGAAAATTATATCATGTGAACGTTGTTTCAAGTGATATTATACTATCTGTTATTATGCCATACACCCATAAAAAATACCCAAATTGTTATAGGTGTGCCTATAATATTTGAAGAGTTCCCTCGATTTCTCCAGGATCCCATCATCAGATCCTGACATGGTGGCTATGGAGACATTTGGGAAGTATACCCTTTCAAACAAAAATTGAATTTTCTTAATCGGTCCACCCGTCTTCTAGTAATCGGTGAACATATATTAGGTCTTTACCTATGAAATTGCCGTTCTGCAGTACTGGCCATTTCTAATCAAAATAATTTTTGTTTGGCTATGAATTCTAATTTCAAATTAATTTTATTTTAAAAACATGGATTTTTTTTTCTAAAAGTAGTCATTTCTTTATTGATTAGTGTTACATTTTCATCGCATTTCAATCTTTTTCGTCATCATGGATACGTTAAAAATTCGAGTAATTATGGAATATGAGTACCGTCGTGGCAGCAACGCGGCACAAGCGGCACGCAACATCAACGACGTTTACGGAGCTAACTCTACAAACCAACGCACCACCTGTTATTGGTTTGCTCGCTTCCGTTCTGGAAATTTCGACCTGAAAAATGAACCTCGCGGTCGTCCGAAGACTTTGGTCGACAATGACGAATTAAAGGCGATTGTGGAAGCTGATGATACACAATCTACGGCTGAATTAGCAGCAGCTTTCGACGTTAGCGTCAAAACAATATTGGTCCATTTGCGTCAAATTGGCAAGGTAAAAAAGCTTGACAAATGGGTGCCCCACGAACTCAATGATCGCCAGCGCGAAGTACGCGTCGAGACGTGCCTTGCACTGCTCAACAGACACACAAATGAAGGAATTTTGAACCGCATTGTTACCTGCGATGAAAAATGGATTCTGTTTGATAACCGTAAGCGCTCAGCAAGTTGGTTGGATCCTGGTTCAGCACCTAAACAATGCCCTAAACGAAAACTTACCCCTAGAAAAGTGATGGTCACTGTTTGGTGGTCTAGCGCCGGTGTGATTCATCACAGCTTCTTACCAAACGGGGTGAGCATTACTGCAGATGTGTACTGTGAAGAACTGAACACAATGATGGAGAAGCTGGCGCATCTCCAACCAGCATTGGTCAATCGCTCGTCTCCGCTGCTCCTGCACGACAACGCGCGACCTCATACTGCACAGCAGACGGTCCCCAATTTGCAAGAACTGGGGTTGGAAGCTCTCCGTCATCCGCCCTACTCACCAGACCTTGCGCCTACAGACTACTACTTTTTCCAGAATTTGGATAACTTCTTGGCGGGAAAAAAATTTAATACCCGAGAGGCAGTACAAAATGCCTTTGAAGAATTTGTTGCCTCCCGTCCAGCTGATTTCTTTAAGAAGGGCATCAATAAACTGCCACTGCGATGGCAAAGATGCATTGATTGCATGGGTGATTACTTCGATTAATACAAATAAAAAATTCATGAAAAAAATTCGTTTAAATTTTTTCATACAAAACGGCAATTTCATAGGTAAAGACCTATTATATTAAAAAATTGTGAAAAAGATTCCGACCAACTGAGAACCTCCTCCTTTTTTTTGAAGTCGATTAAAAATGTTAAAAATACTGAAATTCAGTACTGTTGAGGTGGCAAGTGACTTTGTCGTGCAGAGAAACACATTAATTAATAATTATAAAGTCAGAAATACCCGTTAAAACGTTTTTAAAATAAACAAATTGCATAAAAATATGTACCTATTCTAAAATATTGTATTTCTCAAAACTGCCGGGTTAGATTTTAATGCCACTTTGCACAAGGGTATACTTGAGGTATTCCCACAGAAATACAACTACAGTAGCGCTATTGGTTCATAGACCACTTTTGATCAGTCTCCTTTACATAATGCAACGGACAAAGTTTTGCCAATAACAGCGCTCGCCTAAATGGTAGACATATGCTATCGCGGTCGCTGTTAATGGTACCTACTAGTGGCAACGAAGGTATTTTTGACCTATTTATGAGTAACAATCCCACCGACATTATTTATGTGTACATCTAACGGTTTCTACAGCGCACGCCGAGATAGCTCTCACACGGCAGGATTTCTTTCGACTTCTTCAACTATCATTATCATATTTCAGCCAATTTACACAAAACTTAATTAATTATACACCTTAACCTTCCTCATGAATCACTCTGGCCATTGGTGAAAACCGTATGAAAATCCGTTCGGCAGTTTTTGAGTTTATCGCGTACAGACAGACTGACAGACGCGGCGGGGGACTTCGTTTTATAATATATACTAGCTTTACTCGGCCCGGCTTCGCACAGGTAGCACTAAGTATCTAACACCTACCTATCCTACCTACCTACGTACCTACCTGCCCTAAGTACCGACCTGCCGTAAGTACCGACCTGCCCTAAGTACCGACCTGCCATAAGTACCTACCTGCCCTAAGTACCTACCTGCCCTAAGTACCTACCTGCCCTAAGTACCTACCCTACCTACCTACCCTACCTGCCTACTTACCTACCCTAACCACCTACCTATCTACTCTACCTAGCTGACTCGTCAGACGTTGTCTTGTCAAAATTTGTCCCTTGGGATTTTCCTATTTTTCTATTCTTTTAAAGCACTCCAGTAAAGAGGTAAATAAAACAAAAAAACCGGCCAAGTGTGAGTCGGACTCGCGCCCCGAGGGTTCCGTACAAACCTGTAGGTATATAAGTAAGTAATAAGTAAAACTTATGGTATTTTTATTGCTAAATAAAATCCATAACATTACAATGTGGAAAGCTGGAGGAGCATAAATTTAAGACAAAGGTCTCTTTATCGTTTCAGTAATCCTTTATTTTATATTAACACATATCATTTATTTTATAATATAACTGAAATACCTGCACTAGCCTTGCAGCAGCCTTGCAAAAGTTCTTTTATCAAAGTTATTCATTTACAAGGTTTTTAGTCACTATTTAGAAATCTGGTTCAAAAATACTAATTAAGTATTAAATTTGAACCTTATTATGTGATGTGACAAAAAAATTAAGATTTTCAGAATTTTTCTTTATGTGTGCTATAAAACGTTGTTTGAAGCCAAATTTCAAGATTCTAGGTCGACTGGAAGTATCCTTTAGGTTTTGATTCCCTTGCGAGAAGTTGCGAGTTTTAAAATATGCGGCTTAAATTGCTGTTTCTTTTGATTGCGTTGACATAGAAGTTTGATTTTGTTACAGCTTAAAGGTATTATAGACCAGAGTATTTGATATGAATTTCAATATAATACCACTACTCGTTCATAAGAAAAGGGATAGTAAGTTTAAAATTACTAAAAATATTTTTATTATATGATGTACTTAACTAAAAATGTATCCTTTTCGCAACTTTTCCTTTATCTGTGCTATAAGACGTTGTTTCGTACCAAATTTCAAAATTTTGAGTTCTCGGGAAGTACCCTGTAAGTTTTGATTCCCTTGCGAGTGTCGAAAATTTGCGGCATAAACGGCTGTATCTTTTGATTGCGTTGGCTTAGAAGTTTGATTTTTTTCACAGCTGCAAGGGACAGTTGACCTAAGTACTTGATATGAATTGAATACCTCCACGCGATCCTGAGAAAATGGGTCTTGACAGACAGACAGACGGACAACAAAGTGATCCTATAAGGGATCCGTTTTTTCCTTTTGAGATACGGAACCCTAAAAATAATCAAATCGGTCAAGCCGTTTCTGAGTTTTAGCGAGACTAATTCATTTTTATACATATAGACTAGCGACCCGCCCCGGCTTCGCACGGGTGCAATGTAGATACTAATGTGGTGTCAATGTGTAGTGATCATGTTACAAATAACAATAAGTAACATAGTGGATTGATTTATATGCACGCGCCGCGCCCGCCGGCCCTTTTTTTTTGTAATATGAATATAAAAAAGAATAGAAAAAGATAAAAAATATAAAAAAAATAAAAATTATATAAAAGATAAAAATAGTTACTGTGGACTATTCTTAGGGGATAGGCATCTGCCTATGCCTAAAAAGATCTACAATTCCGTAGAACATTATTTTGATATATCTCGTAAGGTTTACCCAACGTTTTTTAATTAAATATATTTTTTACGACATCACATTACAATTTCTTGAAATTCTCGGCTTTTTCCTACTATAAGGCCCACTTGCGCGTTCGTGGGTTATCCTAAATAACTCGGAGTTAACAGCTAACTCAGAGTTTATTAAATAATTCTTCTTGCGCCACCAAGAGTTAGAGGTAAACCTAGAGTTAAACTTTTAAATATTAATCCCGCCGCCGCGCGGCGCCGTAAAATGAGGGAAAGTTAAGTCGCTAAACTCTGGGTTAGTGTTAGTAATGTCAAAATAAATTGACGTTATGAGGTACCGCTGATAACTTGTTTTGTATTTTATATTGTTCGGAAGTGCAAATTCGTATATTTTTTTTTTGTTTGTTTTTGTTCGTTTGTTTTATTAGATTAAATTGTCGTTTCGTTTCTCTAATCAAGTGAAACAATTCAATTTTAACATATACCAACGTAATTGTTAGTTAAAACCTCATTGTTTTATTGGATTCGCACAGGTAATAAAGGCGGTTGGGGAGTTATTATTTTATTACACACTACTGGTAACACAGCTGTGATAACGTAGGCTTGTGTCTCCCACGTGCCCACTGCTCGGCACTGTCTCGGAATGCTATACCAGGCCATGCAGTCTCGACATGAATAGCGACAAAAATCTGTCGCTAAGTCGTATCGATGTCAAATTCCTTTAATAGATTTTCAACCTTATACTTTGGAAATAAAGTTGAAAATCTATTAAAGGAATTTGACATCGATACGACTTAGCGACAGATTTTTGTCGCTATCTTATGTCGAGACTGCAGGGCCTGGCGAAGTATATTATTATACCATGTACAAGTCAATCCAATTATTTTATAATTTTTAGTGCGTGATAAAAGCGTATTTCTTAGTTTTTTTTAAACTACCATATGTTTACTAATTTGCCAGACCAAAATGACAGTGCTGCGGCCTGCGATCGACCTTTTTTAAACCCTGCAAGCGTGGAGCATAGTGTAGTACTCAAATATATTATTATTAAACTATAATATCTTTGGTTGTACTATGGCCCATACATAAGCAATTCATCGAATCGTAGTCATTAAAAATAAAAAGCCGATCGCAGCTGTCATTTTGGTCTAGCAAATAAAAAATCTGAGTTTAAATAAACTCAAATCTTAATACTTAAATTCTAATCTTTTATAAAGCGGAAACTATGCCAGAAAGCTTATTATACTGTGAAAGACTATATTGAGGACAAAAGGCTTGTGATTGAATTGGTCCAATTTTTGCATACCTAATACATAATTGATAATTATATAATATTAATTAATATGTATTATTACCTAATACATAATTATGTATTGTTCCTTTGCATTTGGTTGACACTCGGGTTGACATCATTTCGTAAATGTCATTCACATGTTATTCCGTTCGTTCGTGAAACAACAGTGGCTGAAGCCGACAGCAGACAGCTGTCAACTTGACAGTTATTTTTTTAAAGTAAGGTAGTTGTGCTTGTGACATGCTTGTGCCGATGATAGAGTGCCAAAATGGCGTACTTTTTATTATGTTAAAAGTTATTTTATTCTCGTCCCCGGATAAACATAAGAAAAATATAAAAATGCAATATTATTCAGTGTGTTCTAGTGTATTTTATGCCACTAAGTGTACCTCGGTACTTCGTTTGGACAAATTTTGGTGACATTCTTTACACTGAATGTTGACTTTATTTTGCTAACTATTTAGGACATGAATATTTACTGTAAAAAGTATTATATTATTTTAATTGTGAATGTGAGGACTATGCGGGTCATTGTTTCAGTTTTAATCACGGTCTGGCAGTATTTTGTCAAATGTCCTTTCTTTGGTATTGTTCGTCGAATCGTTGAACTCCTTATGTTTCGAGTTGAGCTGCACGATTACTGACAAATGCGTGCACTGCCTGGACAGGTCCACTCAATTTGTCTGGTTTTTTCTTCAAAAGACCATTTCAGACACTTATCTATATGGTTTTCACATGATCTGACCAAGATTATGTCTGGACTTTAAGAGCGGCCAACCCGTCATACTTTTCATACAAACGCTCATACGTGATTATAGCGTTGTAACACATCTTTCATTGAAATTTTTGAACTAATAGGTATCTTTTGCACTTTATCTAGGTTTCTATGCAAATAAAAAATCAAAATTTGGAGAAACAAGTTCAGTATAAGCCTACAAAAATCTCCTTTTTTGCACAAATTTTACCTGAAGTTTGGCCGTTCATAATGTACTCATAAATTGTGAAAGTAAAGAAAACATCTTCATAGAAACCTTGCACATATAATGGAGATTCTAAATGACGAACATGTTTTTCAAAAACTTTTAAGGCTTTTTCAAAAACACGTATTTCCTGGAACAAGTTTTGTGTAATCTTTGCGCGCCAATTTTCGTTCGATGTTATCGCGTTCTCACTCTTGCTTCTTTTTCAAACATTGCGTTGGATGAAACATCAAGCTTTTCAATCATGCTCGCGTTGACGATAGATGGATCGGGAAGGGCCCTCTTAAAAGAGACTGTGACCTTTGAGTTTATTTCGGCCTTTTATCTCAGAGTAGTCAGATCGGAAACTCCGACCTCATCTAGTTTAAAAAATATTATTGATGTGGTAAAAGTGTTTGTACAACCCTACTTACAGAAATAAAATTATTTAAGTATCATTTAAACAGGAACTTGTAGGTAAACATCATTATTATTATGACATCATTATTTTAATAAAACAAATACAGACATGTATCGTACCTACTTCGGCTACAGAGGTATTTTTACCTTCTATCTACACATATATAACAAATTGATTTTTGTGTATCTCACATGTTCGCTTACTTCTTTAGTTTTTACTTCTTCACCATGATTTAGAGAATTTATTCAAGTTTTATTGTGTATAATACAGTAACATATTATTACGACAACACATGAATGCTGCTCATTTGACATTTAATCAACTTGTTAAATGAGAATTATAAAGCAGCGGGGTGATTGCGTAAAACAATCACAATTACAATGCCATTCATTTTGTATCCGTGACTAACAATTTTTTTTTTTTTACCAAATCAAACTACATTACAGATCTGATCGGACTGCCACAATTTTCGAAATTTGCTTCATGAGTGCTTAGCTACGAAATTCCTTAAATCCAGAGGAATATTTAAGCAGATGTTCAAAATAGCGAGAGAATACTCAACGTAACCCGGGCTTAAACCATATAACCAGAGAAGACGTGGTGACAAGATCTTCTATCCCAAGTCATATTTTTGGTGCACAGAAGAAAGAATTTCCTTTTTCAGAGAAAACCCTTCAGCCTTCACAAATAACGCAACCTGGTAAAACTTTTGCTAATCGTATGTACAGACGACTATACAATAGAAGTCGTAGGATCGTATTCAGCGACTAAGTACTTCGTATGCAACAATTATGCGCAGCCCGATGCAAGAAGCCGTGGTCCAAGAGCTGAGAGTATACACCGACGGAACTAAGACCGACTCCGGAACCGGAGTCGGAGTTTTCTCGCACGACCTTAACATAAATCCAGCCCGCTAGGAAAGTTCAACACCGTCTACCAGGCGGAGTGTGTGGGCATCATAAAAGCGGTGCACGCCATAGAGGCCAGGAGAGTCACGGACACCCATATACGTATACTCTCCGACAGCGCCTCACTCCTCCAATCCCTGGGGAGAAAGTATATTACGTTGAGTATAACACTTGAATGTCACAATGCTCTAGAACGTGTATCGGTATCTAATCGCAACACAGTGACACTAAAATGGATTAAAGGACACAGTGGATCACTGGGTAACGACGCAGCTGACGAACTGGCCAGATGAGCATCCAGCGCGTCAGTCTGTGGACCCGAACCCATCGTGCCCATCCCCTTCAACCAGCTACGAAGATGGTTACAGGAGTTCACCCACACACAAGCGGAGAGCTGGTTGACCTCGACAACAGGCTGTAGTCAGTCCAAGAATGCCATGCCATCCTTGGATGGCAAGTTAACCAGACGCTTATTACGTCTGGACAGGAACGGCCTGCGCCTGGTGACGGGGACCATCACGGGACACTGCTCGCTAAACAAACGCTTTCACACAATAGGCATAATGGACAGTCCTCTGTGCAGGGCTTGCATGGAGGCTGAGGAAACCGTTGCGCATATGCTCTTTGAATGCACAGGCGTCACTCAGATTAGGTCACAAACCCTCGGGGCACCCAGATCCTACACAGATGCTCTCAACAGACCAGGAGACATCATCAACTTCCGAAGGGAGGTGGACTGGTTGGAATAACCACCGACGGCCGCCATGGCCCACGCACAATGGTCCACTTGAAGGACTAAGTGCGGAAACCAAAATCCTAAAGAAGAAGAAGCTGTGGTCCCATAGAAGCACGTCGTTAGGTCTTAGATGGTACATGATTGATGGTTTGGTCTTGGATGGTACCTAGTTGGTAGCTAAGACCTAACGACGTGTTCCTATTGGACCGCGGCTTCCGGGGTTCGATCCCTGCTATCAACAACTTGGATAGGTATAATTCCCACATGCTGCCAACAAGAGGAAGAGGAGAACCTACCAACGCTTAAAGATAATAAATCTCGATTTATGTCTACTTGTCGATAGGTGATCGAAACATTTAATGGACGTTTTAAGAAAGGTGTCTGTTGGTATATATCATAAGGCCCTGCAGTCTCGACAAATATAACGACAAAAATCGGTCGTTAAGTCCAATCGATGTCAAATTTCTTTAATAGATGTTCAACCTTATGCTTTGGAAATAAAGTTGAAAATCTATTCAAGAAATTTGACATCGATACGACTTAGCGACAGATTTTCTTTGCTATCTAATGTCGAGACTGCAGGGCCTGGGCCCAGGGACGTATTTAAACGTGTGGAGGCCCTGGGGCAACCAAAAAGTTTAGGCCCTGAAAATATAGTGGAACAGACGTAAAAAAAATTGCCAGTATTTTTTTAGATAGGGCAGTAAGGGCAATGTACACACCGTGTGTACAACAGCGAAAAAAATATCAAAGGAAAAGTTATTTACTAGTGTTTACACCTCGGAATTTGAAAGATTTTTTATCCCGAAGTCTCTATTGTGGGGGCCCCTCTTTTGTGGAGGCCCTGGGGCGGTTGCCCCGGATGCCCTCCCCTAAATCCGGCCCTGCCTGGGCCAGCAGTCTCGACATAGATACCGACAAAAATCGATCGTTAAGTCCAATCGATGTCAAATTTCTTTAATAGATTTTCAACCTTATGCTTTGGAAATAAAGTTGAACATCTATTAAAGGAATTTGACAACGATACGACTTAGCGACCGATTTTTGTCGCTGTCTAATGTCGAGACTGCCGGCCCAGGCCCTGCAGTCTCGACATAGATAGCGACAAAAATCGGTCGTTAAGTCCAACCGATGTCAAATTTCTTTAATAGATTTTCAACCTTATGCTTTGGAAATAAAGTTGAAAATCTATTAAAGGAATTTGACTACGATACGACTTAGCGACAGATTTTTGTCGCTATCTAATGTCGAGACTGCAGGGCCTGGGCGCCAAGAAAATTCCTTATCTTCGGTTCTCAAATAGACACCTATTTCGGTCATTACTCCGAACTGACTTACAATTGGCAAACGTCGTGTTAGTATGAAACGTTCCCCTTGAAAAGCTCTTTCCATTTGTATATCTTATGGCTATCGGGCTTCAGGGCACAAACACATAGTTCGGTGACCATTCTTCTTAAAATGTTTGATAAGAAAATTGAAAAATATGTTTGCCAACTTATACGCTACAGAATCGTAAATAGATAGGTACTTAGTACTATTGGCGCTTAAAAAGTCAATTAAATACAAAATTCCTAAATAAAAAAGCGTTTTATTTCAGGCATTGAATATCTTAAGTACTTACAACAATTTTTTTTTTAAATTACATGTGGATGTATTTAAAATTATTAAAAATATATTTATAATTTAAAATTACATGTAATGATATAGAAAATAATGTTATATTAATTATGGTTTCCATTTCATAACAATTCATTAGGTTATATTTTCCAACATCTTTTCATTTCTGTTTTGAATTTCTGATAGTAATTAAAATTGTATGAAATGTACATTTTTTTTATTTTTTATTCATAAAATTGTTGAATTATAATCTTTACATAGTATAAAACGAGTCGCTTTTTTTGTCTGTACGCTTAGATCTTTTTAAACTACGCAACGAATTTTAATGCGGTTTTCATCAATATACAGAGTGAATCAAGAGGAAGGTTCATAAGTATAATACATGCAGATTATAGTAGAGAAAAGCCGAGAATTTCAAGGATTTGTAATGTGATGTCGTAAAAAACATAGGTATGTTTGTGCGCTCACATTGCAAACGCTGGCTAAACCTTACAAGATAGATCAAAATAATGTACTACGGAATTGGGTATCTTAAAAAGATCTACAAAAACATCCGAGATGGCATATGTCTATCTCCAAAGGATAACCCACAGTAACTATTTTTATCTTTTACATTTTACAAAAAATAACGGGTTATTTACGAAGCTATTTTAAACAATACAGTATTATTCCTTATCCAATTAAATACGTTAGATACGTTGTGCATTTAATGTTGATCAAAATTGCCCTTTACAGCATATCATTAAAATGAATATCTTGGAAGATATCAGAGATTTAAAATGCGGGGGCAGAGCGGCCGTCGGGCTGTACGTCCGTCCCGGGTGGCAGCGGCCGGCGGGCGCGGCGCGTGCATGTAAATCAATCCACTATGTTACTTATCACTAACTTAATATTATTAATCACTCCACACTGACACCACATTAGTATCTACATTACACCCGTGCGAAGCCGGGGCGAGTCGGTAGTATAAATCTAAAATCAAAATACAAATAAAATAGCGTGCATGAACCCTTTAAAGTGAGGGTGAAGGCTTCCTCTAGCGACCAGCGGTTTCGGTCTTTGGCTTCTGTCAACCAGTTTTAGCCTGCGACTCGTGTGATGTCGTCAGCCCATCTATTTATAGGTCTTCCTCTTTTACGAGTGCCTGTAGAACCTGGCCATGACGTCATGCGAATTGTCTATCGATCGTCGCTCATTCTCGCTACGTGTCCTACCCACCACCATTTTAACTTTAGTGCGTAGGTGAGAGCATCTATATAAAACTCCTGTATTTTGCCTAATGGTAGTGTGAAGAATTTTGACATTTCCTGATTTTTGCGACACTTCTCTCCATACTTTGTTGCTGGCAAGAAATTATTTTATGAAAAATATCTCTAAACTGTGAAGAGTTATTATAAAAAAAAAACCGGCCCAGTGCCTGTCGGACCACGCACATTAAGGGTTCCGTAGTTGGGATGAATTATTTATCCCAAAAACAAACTTAACATTGAAGTTGAAAAACATGTTCTCCCATACATAGATATACGTCACGGACAATTCTCCAACTTCAAATTAATGTAAGTTGTAATCACAAAAAAATCTTTGTAGATGTCATAAAATTACAAAATCAAAATCAATTTTATTTGTGTAACATAGGTAATGAATACAGTTATTAAATTAAAAATAGGTCGCTATGTTATGCCAAGAGGCGTACAAATATATGGTTGTACACGAAATAAAAAAAAAAAATATAAATCATGCGAGAGGTAAACACAAATTATTTGGTAGGTATGTCAAAATTAATAGTATGATGATAAAAAAACAAAAATTATAAAATGACATAATAAGAAGTAATTACTACAGTCAATGCTTAAATAAATAATCATATCATAAATTACCATTGCTCTCAATATTCTACTAGAAATTGTCTATTGCGTGTATTCTCCAGTCAAAAATAAATAAATAAGTCTACATTAGTTTATCATTCAGAAATTCATCAATTGTATAATAACACTTTTCAATTAACAAGTTTCAATTTTTTTTTTTAATTGTGTAACATTCAAATTTTTTATTACATCTGGGAATTTATTGTAAATGCGCGGTGCCATGCCTAAAACGCTCTTTCTCACTAAGGCCGTCTTACAACGCTGATTGCTTATAAAGTTTGCGTATTGGCTACGAATCGCAACATCTCGTAAAGTCGACACTTTTCCGAACAACCTCATGTTTGTTTTGACGAAAACACTTATTTCAAAAATATATAATGATGGTAAGGTAAGTATTTTCAGCGATTTAAAGAATGGTACACAGCTATCAGCAATTTTCAGACCACACATCGATCTTATGCATCTTTTTTGTGCCTTAAAAACGATATCTTTATCTGTAGACAAATTGTACAGTTATGGAATAAGGGGCAACGTCCATAAACTTCTAGAATCTTACCTAAATGATAGATATCAGGTAGTAGAAATAAATAACATTAATCTCTTAAATAATACCGAACAAAAACATAAGTCCATGCCCAAAAAAGTACTATATGGAGTGCCTCAAGGTAGCGTGTTAGGTCCACCGCTATTTTTGATCTACATTAATGATCTGCCTAAAGTTTCACAGCATCCCATGATCCTTTTTGCTGATGATATATTGATACTTTTGAAAATGACATAAATGACACTCTTCGCAATATAATTAACTGGTTGACGGTTAATAACTTAATTATCAATTTGGAAAAAACTAAATTAGTCAATTTCGGGCGTAACAATAAAAAGAACAACATCAGTATTCATTATAATGGGACGAAAATTGAACAAGTCAGCTGTGTTAAATTTCTAGGGCTTTGGATAGATAATGATTTGACTTGGCAAACACACATTGACACAGTATGCAATAAACTTAGTCAGTACTCATATGCTTTATATAAATTATCCAAAATTGTTGATCAATCAGTTCTTTTGACCGCATACCACGGTTATGTTTCGTCGGCACTGAGATATGCAGTTTTATACTGGGGCAATGCCACTAATAGAGATTTAGTGTTTAAAGCGCAAAAAAGGTGTATACGTGCGATTGCCGGTATCCGGGTTCCTGATTCATGTGACCCATATTTCAAAGCATATAAAATTTTGACCTTTCCTGCAATTTACATTTATGAAGTAGCCGTATTTGTTAAGACAAATGAAAATCTATTTGATAAACTCAAATCGAGAAGATATATGTTAAAAATTTCTAACGTACCACATAAAACGGCTCTATTTAACAAAAGCTTCTTTGGCATGGCATCAAAAATATTCAACAAAATACCTATTGACATTCTGAGCACTAAGGAACTTCCAGTATTTAAAAATAAATTACGTACATTTTTAACTGAGAAAGCATACTACACGATCCAAGATTTCTTGAATCATTGATTAAATTGTTGACCATGTATTAATTTGACTGTATATTGATATTTTGACATTTAATAACTAAATCTGACATGTAAAATTATTTTAAATGTACTTATTGCCACTAAATAATTATTGTATGCCTATTAGGCAGGACATATTGGAACTTAATTTATTGTTTAGACCTGTAACTAACATATGCCCACGATAAAATAATTTGAATTTGTAGAATTGCCCCAAAAAACAATACCATATCGCAAAATTGAGGCTACTAGGCCGTGATATGCAACTAGTAGCGCATCCATATTTATTTTTCTAGCAATTTGGAAAAGTGCGTATGCTGATTTATTTATTTTCTTACTTACCTAGGTCATCTATATGGGCCTTCCAGTTAAGCTGATTATCAAGCAATAAGCCTAAGAATTTTGCAACTTTAACTTCTTCGATGTCACAGTTACTATGTCTAATATTATTACTTTTGGTACTTCAGTTCTTTGGTGAAAAGCTAATTAATTATGTCAGATAGTGTAATATTTATGTCAACTTGATAAATATTACGATCAATACATTTCACTATGGCAATACTGTCGTCTGCAAACATAACCATTTGATGTTGAGTCACCTTTGGCAGATCGTTTATATAGTATAGATCAAGAAAAGAGGTGGCCTAAGGACGCTACCCTGTGGGACACCAAACTTTATTAATCTAGAATGAGATAAAAAACTCTTTTCAAATTTTGTTTTTTCACATTACCTATTACCGATACACACAAATTAACGATTTTCAGACATTTTCCTTTACTTGTGCTGAGAGTTTGCTTCTTGCCAAATTAAATGATGAGCGTCGCCATGCTATATTTTCTATAGGTACTTACAAAATAGTTTCGATGTTTCACATCTACCAGGCGTCCCGCGACGGCTCAATTTTTTGTAACAAAAATCAATGATATAATATTTTGCCTTTTGAGGTACGGAATCCTAAAAACCGCCTTAATTTGGTAGCTAGAACGTAGTATTCAATATTTTTTATTGTTTAATGAAATAATGGATATATTTAAAAAAAATCACTACGTACCTTTACCTATATAAATATACTAGCCGTGCTTTCCCCTGCCGGGGTCGCGTATTGTTCGAAAGAGTTCCCGTGGCCCTGGCGCACAGGCAACAGAAGGAACCACGGGTGAGTTTTACTCAGTAAGAGTCTGACACGCCCTCCCGCTCCGCCCAGAGCGGGAGAAGTTTTTGATGATTTAACACCCAAAAAATAAAGCCGTGTTTTCCAATAATTTAAATTGTATGCGAGATCTAATAATTATGACAAAGACTGTGATTTAGTTGTTAAGCCTTTTTATAAATAAAATCTTTCCATTTCGTTATTATTCTTCTATCTACCTAAGTACTTACTTCTGCATCGTTGTTTAGTTTTCGAAAAGAAATTTGTTTCCCTAGGTAGATATAGCTCTCAACGTACTCTATTGGTGTGTTGTCAAGACAAAGTACCTATAGAATTGTGTGCGGCACTTGTCATCAGTTTTGTTTTGCTCAGGTTAATTTCTAGCCTGTCTCTGCTTGCTTGTTGTAACGTGTGTAACATTGACTCAGCTCTGTGCTATTTTCTGATAGAAGGACAATGTCGCTGGCGAACCTTAGGTGACTAATATTTTACCGATAATCGATTCTAGTACCTACTAGCATATACCTTCTACAAACTTTATAGCAAAGATTTGAGGCATATGAATACAACACCTTTTCTTTTTTTTGTTTTCGGGGGGAACCTTCAAAAGGCACCCGGCCTCCGGGGAAGGAGATTGGGGATTGTGGGATTTTTAACTCACTAAAACCACCCCGGTGATCACCATCAGCACATAGAGGGGGTCCCGGTTCCTTTTAAAATACCAATTCCGGAACCCCCCCTGTGCAACGCTTGTAAGGCACATAGGCACATCCCTGGGGAGACTGTAAAGGGGCCTCCTCTGAGCCTCGCTATGCACGGCAGCACTTGATCACTGTGCCACCGTCTTGCCTGGGGTCACTCGGTGGACGGATAGAGTTTCCACTCTGTGCGCCTGCGACCCCAAAGGCCCACCTACCTTAAATGAATACAACACCTAGGCACCTACCTATAATTAATGGTGTATCTATAGGTAGGTACTACCTAGGTACATAGTTGTTACTGGTAGCTAGTTATGGCTCGTCGCTCACATTTGAGTATGTATTGTATGTTCATACATTGGTGCTTGCGTTCCAGAGACAGTAGAAGGCGCGGGCGCAGCCGCGTGGCTACGGCGCTGGTGGCGCGCGCTGCTGGCCGAGCTGCTGGCCACGGCGCTGCTGGTGTGGCTCGGCGTGGCCGCCGTGATGCCGTGGCCGGCTGGCGACAAGCCCGGGCCCGGCCCCGTCGTGCTGGCGCACCCCGCCATGGCGTTCGGCTTCGTGGTGATCGGCAACGCGTGCGCGTTCGGGCCGGCGTCCGGCGCGCACATGAACCCGGCCGTGACGCTGGCGGCGCTGCTGTACGGGCGCCTGGGCGCGCTGCCGGCGCTGGGCTACACGCTGGCGCAGCTGCTGGGCGCGCTGCTGGGCTTCGGCGCGCTGCTGGGCACGACGCCGGGCGCGGTGGCGGCGGCGCCGGCGGGCTGCACGCTGCCGGCGCCGCACGTGTCGGCGCTGGGCGCGGCGCTGGTGGAGGCGGCGCTCACGGCGGTGCTGGCGCTGGCGTGCTGCGGCCTGTGGAGCGCGCACGACGCCGAACGCCCCGACTACGCGGCGCCCGTCAAGCTAGGGCTGGTGGTCGCCGGGCTCGTGTTCGCGGGGGTAACTCGCCGACTATCTAAATCTTAACGTTACATAACACACGCCCGTTTTCCCCGAAGTGTTATGCACGTTTCGCCAGTTGTGTCCGTCGACATGATACGGTAGGTACTGCTGACGTGCGTGTGACCGAGCGGCGTCTGGTTGCAGGGCCACGCGACGGGCGCCAGCATCAACCCGGCGCGCAGCTTCGCGCCTGCGCTCCTACACGGACACTGGGACTATCAGTGGGTAAGTCAGCTCACGACACTAATAAACAACCTTCGTTTTTGTTTACCCTAAACCTCACAGCGGTCATTAGTAGGTAGCTACTCATCATTATGAACAACTGTTACGAGAGGTAACGGGACCGACTCGCAGGTACCTTTTTTCTTTTTTTTTTGGGTGGTAAATCAACAAATAACCTCTCCCGCTCTGGGCGGAGCGGAAGGCGTGTCAGACTCTTACTGACTAAAACCCACCCGTGTTCCTTCAGTTGCCTGTGCGCCAGGGCCACGGTAACTCTTTCGAACAATCCGCAGCCCGAACTCGCAGGCACCTACCGTACATTTTGTCGATTTTGTAAACACAAATGTAAGGGAGAACTGATTTTGTTTTCGTGATTTAAGTTTTGGTCTGATAGTAAAAGTCGCTCAAAATGATGAGTACCTACCTACAATTCAACGACTCCTTAAGGCTCCCACAGACAGGCACGACGCGATAGCGCGACACAGGCGCCGTCGTCGCGCGACGAGCGGTGGCTTTGTGCCGCACGCGATTCGCGTCGCGTGTCGCGCCTGTTTGTGCGAGCCTTTCAGCCGTGTAGGGTACCTAAACAAAAACCAACCTTGTTTATTAGTATGTACACAGTAGTAACAGAAAACGGTTAAGTATTCTACTCATTCGTTAAACTAGAATAAGCCTAAAACTTTAATAAATCTATGTAGTAAATGGGACCAACTAGAATTATTATTGATTTATTGATGCTCGCCCTTGTGCGTTCGCGTCTTTACCGATCGTGAACACTCGGGAATTGAGGATTCGATACGCGCTTCGCCGGCGACGCTCTCACCGGTGTCCGGTGTCAGTGTGCGGGCGCGCGTGTCGTACTCTTATAAACGAAGCCTGCCGGGGTCGCGGATCTGCCGGGGTTGCAGGTTGTTTGAAAGAGTTACCGTGGCCCTGGCGCACAGGCACTGAAGGAACACGGATGGGTTTTAGTCAGTAAGAGTCTGACACGCCCTTCTGCTCCTCCCAGAGCGGGAGAAGTCATTTGATGATTTCAAACCAACAAAATAAAAAAACCTGCGTGATAGAATGCCGTAAAATCTCAAAATATGTCGATATCGCTGTCCCGCAATACCGTGACAAGAACGGAATAGTCTAGATCGTTGTGACGGCCAATATGGTCCAATAGCTTGATTAAACCTGAAAATCGTCTTCCTTGATCACCTGAAAAGGCTCTCGTGATGTAGATAAGTACCAGTGCCGTTATGTAGATAAGTACCACTCGGTGCCGTCAGGGATTCTTATCAATAAGTAAATGCATCTCTGTGGAGCCCTGACCGCCGCGGACATCGGCCTAGTTGGTCATTAGTATTTATATTGTTAAATAGGAATGCTTCCCTCTGATGGTCTAGTGATCGCAGTTTCAGTAATTTTTGTGGCCTACCCAAATGTCTTTTCTTTGGTATTGTTCGTTGAATCGTTGAGCTCCTTAAGTTCTGAGTTGAGCTGCACGATTCCTGCCAAATGCGTGCACTGACTGGACAGGTCCACTCAATCTGTGTGGTTTTTCCTCTAAAGACCATTTCAGACACAAACCTACATGGTCTACACATGATCTGACCAAGATTATGTCTGGACTTGTAAAAGAGACCGTGGCCTCTGAGTTTGTTTCGGCCTTTCTTCTCAGAGTAGTCAGATAGGAAACGCCGACCTCATCTAGTTTTTAAAATATGATTGACGTGTAAAAGTGTTTGTTCAAACCTACTTTCAGAAATAAAATCATTTATCATTATCATTAAACGTAACTGCTGCGCGAGGGGATCATAGGTTCGAATCCCGGGTCAGGCAGTAGGTATTCATAAGGAAAATCTCAAGTATCACCCTGGAGCTTGGGCTAGATTCGTGCCTGGATTGTGGTAATAGGCTAGCACCTATGGTTTGTTATAAAAGTATCTGATGAAAATGTAAACAAATTTATCTAAAAAAAAGTAGCTCGACCTGTGGATGCCAATTTGTAGTGCCACTTACCTACGAATTGAATGGTTTGATTTGATTATGTGAACCTTAAAGATGTTTTTCATTTGATACTTAATTGAGTTTAATTTTATAACAATTGTAAATCGTCGATGATTTTTCATTTACAATTTAATAATTTTGTTCAAACAATATTGGAGTGAATTTTGGTGAGATATAATAACTAAGTAGTGATCGATGGATACGAAGTTGAAACCTTCATACAGATGAATGTGTTAATAATTCCCATTAGTGAGGGATTGCGTAAGAATTTTAATCTGAACACTGTTTACACTCTCATCAGAAACTTTTGGTACAGACTATAAAGGACTTACCTACCTATAACTCTAATGTAATTAAAATGGGTTACCCAAATCCGTGTTTGTCGAATTTATTCCATCAACACTGTTTTCAAATCGTTGAATGAAAACATAGTGATGAGAGTATTGGCGTGACCTGGAGCCAAAAGTTCGAAAACGTGATAAACACTAGACCCGCGTGCTGGATGTTACGGCCCATTGCTTCTCGCAGAGAGGAGGGTATGCCAAAGCAGTGGGGATATTGTACGCATCTGGCATGCTAAGCGCAAGGGATGGTTGTTTCGAGTGAGCCCCACCCACCCCGAGGCGTGGTGTTGCCTGTATCAGTGGCTGTGTGTGTGCAGGTGTACTGGGCGGCGTGTCAGTGTGTGTGTGTGTGCAGGTGTACTGGGCGGGCCCGCTGGGCGGCGCGGCGCTGGGCGCGCTGCTGCACCGCCACGTGCTGACGCCGCGCCCCGCTCGGCGCGCGCCCGCGGACGTGGACATACCGCTCAACGACAAACACGAGCAAGCCTAGGTTATACCCACCTCACATGACGATCTAATCACATTTTAAATAAAGCATTCTAGTTAATTTATTATGTTTTATTACTCATCCCAGATTCTTATTTTACCGTTTCTGAAATCTTTATTAGTATAGACGACCGCACACCAGTCGCTACACTTGCACTACAAACATTCTGTGTGGTTTTGAAAAATGGTTGATAATCGCACAAATGGTTAATTTTTATTCAGTCACGAATTTCTCAAGAAAAATCATCACGGCACTTTTGATATTCAAAATTTACAAAAAATAGAATTGATTCTAGTTTCCCCTTCCAAAAGGTAGTTTCGTATGGAGAACAATAGGCAAGAACTCCACCGCGCGTCACGGGAGGAGCGGCGCCTTTGTGTCGGGCGCACAGTGGATCGTCCCCATACAAGAGGTCGGACATAGAATTAAAAATTGAAAAAGTATTTAATTGAAAAAAATGAAATATACAGTTGCATTACTCTATTATGGAACTACAAAAATTTTTACTACAATTTTTTTATTTGACCAGTATTTTTATGAGCAATTCGATGAAAACTGTTATTTTTCTATGGAAATGGTCACAAAAATGTCTGTATCTCATGATTCCCTCCTTGTTTCGATTTGCGGTTTTCACTACTGTTATTTACCCATTTTATGCCACATTTTCTTCAAGGACACATGGTGCCCCCAGCGACCCCCTTCCGAGATATTTTGCTTTTAGTAACTATACTTTTTATTGTATAACTGATGAAATGGAGGTACATTAAGTATATTCATTACTGAGAATAAGTCATCCCTAAGTAGTTCCTTAAATAACAGGTGCATTTGCGATTACTTTAATGACTTATGAACGCTTCTGTTGCCATACAACAAAAGCGTTAATGAGTCCTTAAGTAAAGATTACCAGTACTTGCTTAATCTAATTAGTTATTGTAATTACTATGTTAACAGCCCTTAATTGTTTAAAGTTTAAATTTAAACAAGTAATAATTTAGGGTGTGAGTTAAAGTAGGTACAGAATGTAAAATCAATTTCATAAAAATAATTAATTATACAATTATATTAGCAACCAGTTTGATTTTGTCTAGACTCTAGATTATACTATGGAGCAGGACCAGCATGTTTCTATTCCGAGCATTCTTATCTAGGATATAATCCTCTAATTTATAATAACATTATGTGTGTACTTTTAATCATCATCATCATCCGCCGGCCCGTCCCCAACCACACGTCGAGTACGTCGGGGTCGGCTACCAGGCTAACCGGATGGAAGTGTAAGTAGTGGATAAGTACCTACATCTAACAAAGTGTACTTTTAATGTAGTTTTAAATTTTATTTTTTGTAATTGCAATATATCACAAGGTACTTTGTTGGTAACATTATACAGTACTCCTTAAAAGATGTATGTACTTTAGATAATCTGAAAAATGGTTGATCTATTTTATCTTTATTTCGTAGTAGGAGAGCAGACTGCAAAATTTCGTACCTACCTACTTGATACCGATATGAAATGCGCAAGGCTTACATAAATCAATTTATAAAATAATTTCAGATTACAATATCCTATAATACCTATATGAACAAAATTATTATTAAATAAATTAGTTTGACATTACAATTATCAAATTAGGGTGTAAATCATAGTTGCGAAGTTCACTACCGCAATGTACGTTACTGCGAAAGTGTACCATTGCGACGTACGTTGTCGCGAAAGTTCTTTACTGCGATGATTGCAGTTTCAATAACACACTATTGCGATGGGGGCACTATTCTGAGAAGCATGACCTTGCGACGCACGTAGGCGTAGTCTACTGAGCCCCGCTACGTGGCGCTCCTACTTCTGAATGGTTTAAAAAAAAATAACCACGAAGGGGATGGCGAGGTCTTTGTTCGCTCGCTCACTAGACCCCGCCATCTCCTGCGAACCTAACCTGTCAGAGTCGGGGAGCCCCAAGACCCGAGCTCTCTTCGAAAAATGTTCTAAAGTCCTCGCTCCATAGCGCCCCCATCGCATTGGCGTGTTATCGAACTGCAATAATCGCAGTAAAGAACTTTTGCGACAACGTACGTCGCAATGGTACACTTTCGCAGTAACGTACATCGCAGTAAAGAACTTTCGCACAACAGACGTCGCGATAGTAAAATTTCGCAGTAACGTACATCGCGGTAGTGAACTTCGCAACTATGATTTACCTACACGCGTCAAATTAGTATCTGGGTTTTAAAAAAAAACTTTTGAAATAATAGTGTATTGTTTTATGCGCTGTGTGATGAGTGTGATGACAGGTGCACTGTTTTGTTACAATGAAATACTGCTTTGAGTGTAGAAAAAAAAAACTGAACTCTTTACAGATAATGTATTTAAAAAAAACGGCCAAGTGCGAGTTGAACTCGTGCACGAAGGGTTCCGTACCATTTTCTATAAAAACGGCAAAAAATCATGTCTGTTGTGTGGGAGCCCACTTAAATATTTATTTTATTGTTTTTTTTTGTATTTGTTGTTATAGCGGCAACAGAAATACATCATCTGTGAAAATTTCAACTGTCTGACTATCACGGTTCATGAGATACAGCCTGGTGACAGACGGACGGACAGCGGTCTTAGTAATAGGGTCCCGTTTTACCATTTGGGTACGGAACCCTAAAAATGGATGTTCGTTTTGGCATTACGTGTATGTATGAATTGTATTTCATTGGAGCCGCTACACGCATCGCAATTATTTTTGCGAACTGTAAGTACCCTTTCATATTTGCAACTTCCAGTTTTTTTATTTGTTTTAAAACGTAGTTTCACTGTAGGTACTTACTTTGCTGTCTATCTTCATATAGGAAGGTTCATGGACTTTGAGCTATTCTTTTTTTTATGTTATTTCGATACAATTTTTTTCTGTAAGAATAAGTACTTACACGATTCTTTGAGAAAATAAATTGCATCGACATAACGAAATTTTTCGCTGAAATAAATTAACTAGTATACTGATTAGTTGATCTACAAGTCATAATGTAACCCGGCCCTCGGAGTTGTACAGAATTGGTTGGGACACTGGGTGTTGATGGTCTCCTTCGGTGTTGTACTACTCACCAGCGTGCTAAAGTAAATTTGTAGGGTATAATAAGCTGCTAGGGAAAGATTCAATTAAACAAGTACCTTCTTATACAATGCAATGCTTATTACAATAACTCACTATTGAAGGTTCGCAATATTGAATGTGGCTGGCCACATACCTTCCCCTCTCCCTCTCTTCCGTTTTTAGAATTCAAGCAGGCTCGCATTTTTTTATTTTCGGTTATTGGTATGGTCATCCCAATTTTCTACCACGGTCTCTCAGATGCAGGTGTAATGTGCGGATGGAATACCCAGGATTTCGAATACTTACCCGGTAAACAGCAATTTCTCCTAGATCTTTCTACATCTCTCAAATCTCATATTGTACTGTACCATTTATTCCAGGCGTGCTTTACCATCTTGTGGGACGGGTACCTATACAAAAATTTGAGTCATCAATAGACTTCATCTTTTTTAAAGAGTAACCGTGGAGTTTCTTACCGGCTCTTTTTCATAAGAAACGATCAATTGGAACCGTGCACATAGATTCTGATGTTTCATAAGTGCCCATGTAGGTTTATATGAAACAAAATATTTTGAATTTGAATTCATTATCACCAGTAAGAAGTCTACTGCTGGACATAGGCCTCGTCCAAGAATCGCCACACCAACCCGTCTTATGTGGTGAATGTATTTCCTTACACGACCTCATATTATTATAACATTACAAGCCGTGCGCCTGATGGGTTCCCATTGGCAAAAACTACGAACTTCTATACAAACTTTCAAACTTCCATACAAACTTTCACTTTTCCGCACGATTTTTAAAATATTTTCTTTCATAGAAACCTTGTCCTACCAATTACAAATACATAAAAAAAAGAATTTGCCAAAAAGGTGCAACCGCTTTGAAGTGATGCGCGATCTAACCTTTTTGGCAGTTGATTTTTATTTATATAGATAGATTACTGGCGAACCGGCCCTGCTGCGCACGGTTTAACAACTTGACAAAACATCAAGATTTCTTTATTAAATGTAAGTTTAATATTAACATGTTATACACATTAACCTTCCGGAATAAATTCCCTAAATGATAGTGAAAACCGCATCAAAATCAGTTGTGCACTTTAGAAGATCAACGCGGTCAAACAGACAGACACGAAAACCGCGACTGTAATCTAAATGATGTAATATCTTCTATATTTAAACTAATTTGTTTTTTTGTTTTGTTCGCTCTGAAAAAGGGGTGGTGCGAGACAAAAGGTACATTGCAACGCATTGTATTATATTAGATTTGTATTCATTACGCATAATTAATGTGTCACGTGCATTTATGTAATAATAATAATTTTATCCCTATAGGTAATAAAGGATATTGTAATGTGAAATTATTTAATTTAATAATTAATATTTATCTAAGCATCTAGCATAGGCTTAGATAAATATTAATTATAAAACCCGTATTTTGGAATTGTACATAGGTAAAATACGGGTTCCACGATGCTGCTTACATAATCTAGTCTGCTGCGGGCGTCGCCGGCGCACGGTGGATCGAAAATCGGCTGTAGAAGACATAGGATCTCGATTTCTTAAATGTTATTTTTTTTGCTGGAAATGACTTCTGCTGATCATTACTATGTACAAAAATGACACCCGAGTTAATTCTGCCCAAAAACGAAGGAAATATATTTTTTTTACGAAAAATTTGTATGAAGCTAGTATGAAAAATCGAATTATCTCCTAAACGGCATGTTTAACCGTAATATCCTTGGAGGTGGTCATAGTGCTAATTATTTATGATGTTTTGGTTGCCGATTTGACGAAAAATTTAATGCCGTTTTTTTTTAAAAAATCGTCAAAATATTTTTATTTATTTTTACATGTAAAACGATCCCTTTTAGTGTCCAAGTTAAAAAGTTCGATATGTTATTAACCCAAATATTAAGATCACACAAAACAAGAAAAATTTAATAAAAAAATTGCTGTTTTTTGACACATTTTTATTAATTTAAATAAAAAAAGATTATCAAACTCTTATTTAAGTAACATATAAAGTTATATTATATACAAAATAATTTAATTTAAGGAATTAATACTAAGCATTTGTAAAATAAAGTAAAATAAATAAAAAAAAAGACAAAATATCATTAAATATTACAAAAAAAAAACCCAAACAGACTCAAATACAAATTTACAAATAAGTACATATATAAATTTTTTACAAATTTTCCTTATCACTCTCGTTGTCAGACTCCAATTCTGAGTCAGCATCCAGATTGGATATATCCAAAAACTCGAACTCAGTTTCCTGAAATTGAATTAAGTCGAGAGTTTCAGCAAAAAAGCTCTGCTTTTTCTTGGCATCTAACTTAGGCCTTTGTGCACTTAGCAAAGGATCCGAAGAAACAACAAGCATATTTAAAATGTCTTGATTGGAATCCTGCCTGCTTCTTTTCCGCGAATGATGTTCTCGAAACCTCCTAAAATCTTTGTTTCGAGACTCTGAGGCTTCTTCCGAGAGAGTCCCAATCGGCACAATATTATTTTTCTCAATTATGTCAGCCCCATGGATTAATAATTTATGAACGGTTGACGACATGTAGTACCAGTCGTATAATAATACGTACTTTTCTGCTGTTTTGCGGGCATAATCTCTAAATTTTATTATATCGACCTGCTCTCCAGATGTAATTGCTTGTAAAATTACAGCAAATCTTTTGATTAGGTCTTCATCCAAACCGGTTATAGCTGCGGTTTTATTAGGAAACTCAAAGAATTTTCTTGCAGTATTCCCGTCATTGGTGGTTCCCGAGCCTTGTTTTACTATATCAATCAACAGATTGAGCTCATCTTTGAATTTATTTTGAATTATTTTCTTCCTTGTCTGTAGCATTTCTTTGTGCTCATCACTTCTCGCTGCCCACCGTTTGAAGTCGAGCCTGTATGCAATGTGTAACAGACATTCCATACAATTTATACGGGCGTGTAGGGATGACAAGCCAAATTCATACAGGTCAGAACACACAATTTTTGATGTTACAGCATCTAAGCGGTTCATTTCTGTAGGCTTTGCTAAGCACAGGTAGCACGATGCATTTGATCTAGCTTCAGAAAGGTAAGTGCAAACTTTAGCGTCGATCATCGTCATCATTGGTTCATGAGTCACCCTATTATTATTATTGCACTCTGTGGGGATAAGGGCCTCAATTTCTTCATCCATTTGTTTTTTCAGCTCAAGGACAACTGCTTCACTCTCCTTTACAAAAGTAAACTGAACTGGACGACAATACAAAACTGAGCATGGTTTTGGGTTCGTCCATAAGATGTTGTCTCCATCTGTCAGTTTAAGTGGCACCAAGGAGGTCATGAAAATGCTCGAGTCATCTTCCTCACCCTCCATTTTCTGCTTGTATCGGCTTTGGTTAGAAGCACCATCAAATCCCCACTTGGATATCAGCTTCAACTGCTTGTTATGCTCTTCCTTAGAAAGGCTTTGAAGGATTCTTGTAACTGTGATATCAAGTAAAGCTTGAAGTGTAATCCTAGCCGATGAATCAGTAACTGTCACTGATTGCTTCGGAGGGTAGCAATCAAGCTTAGTTTGTTGCACTTTATAGTAAGATGGATAAATATCCTTAGCACCTTCCCGAATGGCAGCCTCTCGCAACGTAATACAGTGTGAGTCTTTATAATCTGCACATACTGAATCGAGGGAATCTTTGCTTAATTATATCGACGGAAAAAATGATAAAAAAATTCTAAATATTTTATTGAAATTTTTAATGGATTTTTTATTTATTTTTTCGCTTCTGTGACTCCAGTGTATACAAAACGGTGTAACTTTTTAACTCGATGTTTTATCACGATGAAACAAACTCCATAATGATTGGAAGTAATTAGGTGTCCGCATTAAATGAAAATTGTGTAAAAAACTGCCACCAATTAAAAATTAACACGTTTTTTTCCGCAAAAATCTGATTTTTTTTCATCAATTTTTGCAATAATCGTAAAATTTCTCAATAAGATGCCCCGATTACCTTCATTTTTTATTACTTTAAATTATTCTTCATCGTATTAGCTATCCAATAGTAAAAATTGCAAGGGTTTAACTCAATCCCATCATTTCTTATCAACAGCCAAAGAAAGGCCTAGAGCACGGCTACGCACTAATTGTTTAGCAGGTAGACGTCCTTTTTTGTTGAGAATGTGCGCGGGTCGGGGTGCGGGGAGGTAGGGCCAGCTGAAGGGACCAGAAGGGATGACAGACAGGCAGTCGCTCCGAATTATTCGCCGCTGCTACATGTGTTTCGTTACTTTCATTCACTGCTACCTGAGTTTCGTGACTTTCGTTCGCTGCTACGTGATGCCGCGCTTAAGTGAATTCTCCCCGGCACACATTGCCGACATTCATTTTTACTATGGGATGGGACGAGGAAGTGCCAGAGCTGCGCGCGCAGCTTACATAGCTGCGTTTCCTAACAGGCAACCAGTGCCATCTGCCCGCAACTTCCAGGAAGTTCACAGAAGATTGTCGATCACTGGACTTGAATCAAGTAGAGATCGTCGCGAGCCGCCTCAAATAATTATTGATGTGGTTCTGGAACAAGCAGTACTGAGCGATTTGTTTGCTGATCCATCCATAAGTACTAGACGACTGGCTCTTCGTCACGGAATATCACAAAAATCAGCGTGGCGTATTTTAAAGAAAGAAGGATTGCACCCTTACCACTACCAAAGAGTGCAACATCTACATGAAGACGTAGATTGGCGTCCAAGGTGTGTGATGTCCACCTGGATTCAAAGAAATATCAGAGCAAACCCAAACTTTCCGAAAACCATACTATGGATGGACGAATCAACATTTACCAGAGATGGTATTACTAACTGTAGAAATTTACACAGATGGTGCCCTGGAGGTCAAAACCCGAAATTGAAACGTTCATCGACTTTTCAAGTAAGATTTTCAATAAATGTTTGGGCTGGTCTTATCGATAACATGTTGATTGGACCAGTCATACTGCCGAGAACTTTGAACAGTGAAAGATTTTTAAGTTTGTTGACTGACGATCTACCTGAGTTATTGGAAGATGTACCACTGTCTTTGCGTCGAAGGATGTTTCTGCAGATGGACGGATGCCCTGCCCATTATGCCACAAATGTGAGATCATTTTTAAACGAAAATTATCGTGATAAATGGATTGGACGACTAGGACCTGTAGGGTGGCCTGCGCGTTCACCCGATTTAACGCCCCTTGATTACTTCCTGTGGGGGACCATGAAGCAACGCGTCTACAGTACTCCCATCAACAGTGAGGTCGATTTGCGTGATCGCATAATTAACTGTGCAAATGATATTCGCAATGATCCCGAAATGATAAGGAGAGCGACACAACAAATTTTAGTTCGCGCGGCTTTGTGCCTACAACAACGAGGTGGACATTTTGAGAACCTAATGCATTAAATTTTCTTTAAAATAATAAATGTTTTAATTGAACTCTTTTTCATTCATTGAACCCAAATAAATCATCCTTAAGAGAACAAAAATAGCGCGTTCGAAGTGCCATCTTTAACACTTGATAGAAAGTGTTTTGTCTGAGCTAAAAGCATACAATTTTTATTATTAGGTAGTTAATACGATGAGGAATAATTTAAAGTAATAAAAAATGAAGGTAAACGGGGCATCTTATTGAGAAATTTTACGATTATTGCAAAAATTGATGAAAAAAAATCAGATTTTTGAGGGAAAAACGTGTTTATTTTTAATTGGTGGCAGTTTTTTTACACAATTTTCATTTAATGCGGACACCTAATTACTTCCAATCATTATGGAGTTTGTTTCATCGTGATAAAACATCGAGTTAAAAAGTTACACCGCTTTGTATACACTGGAGTCACAGAAACGAAAAAATAAATAAAAAATCCATTAAAAATTTCAATAAAATATTTAGAATTTTTTTATCATTTTTTCCGTCGATAAAATTAAGCAAAGATTCCCTCGATTCAGTATGTGCAGATTATAAAGACTCACACTGTATATTGCCACTTTGAGAGCTTTAGCGAAAGAAGCAATCCAAGCGCCTTTTCTGACGTAAATGTGATTGTTTTCGCTGGTTTCTTAAGCGTTTCATTTAATTTAGCGGCTGCTTCAGGATTTTTCATCATGTATTCGATGACAGAGTTTTGTCTATTTTTTTATTTATTTTACTTTATTTTACAAATGCTTAGTGTTAATTCCTTAAATTAAATTATTTTGTATATAATATAACTTTATATGTTACTTAAATAAGAGTTTGATAATCTTTTTTTATTTAAATTAATAAAAATGTGTCAAAAAACAGCAATTTTTTTATTTAATTTTTCTTGTTTTGTGTGATCTTAATATTTGGGTTAATAACATATCGAACTTTTTAACTTGGACACTAAAAGGGATCGTTTTACATGTAAAAATAAATAAAAATATTTTGACGATTTTTTAAAAAAAAACGGCATTAAATTTTTCGTCAAATCGGCAACCAAAAAATCATAAATAATTAGCACTATGACCACCTCCAAGGATATTACGGTTAAACATGCCGTTTAGGAGATAATTCGATTTTTCATACTAGCTTCATACAAATTTTTCGTAAAAAAAATATATTTCCTTCGTTTTTGGGCAGAATTAACTCGGGTGTCATTTTTGTACATAGTAATGATCAGCAGAAGTCATTTCCAGCAAAAAAAATAACATTTAAGAAATCGAGATCCTATGTCTTCTACAGCCGATTTTCGATCCACCGTGCGTCGGCAGAAAAAGCCTTGGCAAACTTATATATCAATAAATAGAAAAATACTGATCAAAAACGAACCTAAAAATGACATAATATCTGCTATTATTTTTTCAAGAGTGTACTAGTGTGCTGGATATCCTACCTGCAGCATCAGACCAAGACTTCCATAATTTTGCATAGTTATGTAGCATACATGCGTGTTTAAAATTTTAGGTCACACATAATAAGCTTGCAAGTAAATACCTACCCATTATGTGTCCAAGATCCCTACCGCAGCTAACAAGAGCTGATGACCTTGAAACTTCTGAACCGATTTTGATGAAACATGTCTAAGAACCACCGCTAGAAGACCTGCTTTCAAATAATAAAAAACCGCATCCAAATCGGTTCATACATTTAAGAGCTACGGTGTCACAGACACAATCATACAGCTACACACACACACATAGCAGTCAAACTTATAACACCCCTCTTTTTGCGTCGGGGTTTAATGAAAAAGCAATGTCCTATAAAGTCCAATATTTATTGAACTTATATTTTAATTTCGATTATATTAGGTCCAACAAAATTGATCAAACGCGTCTCCTTACTCATTATTAAAAAGAAAAAGCTTGCGATCCCACAGAGTAGATCCTCTGATCAGACCACTACTACTCTACCACTTGTACTCTCTAAGTCCGTCAACGAAGATACGGCCCGTCCGAAAGTAGTTGATCCTTCAAAACAAGTGACAAATTCAGTTTTTGAACGGGTAAAAACAAATCATTAGTAGGTTCAACTGTGAATTCATGTTGTTATTCATTCTTAATTCCAACTCCGAACTAATCTTATGTCCGTGGGGGATACCGAGTAGGAAACGCCCGTAACTTTGTTTGGCCGGAACCACGGATTTCATGCCTAGGGAGTAGACCCCCGCTTCGGCACAGTTTTCTAATAAAACAACTCTATCTTGGAACTATTATATTAATTAATCTAGTCTACAGCAATACAAATATCTTAATTATTACAACTATACCTACTTAATTATTTAAAGACGGCCCATAAGTAATTATATCGCGGCGGGTGTCATAATTTATGTTCTTCGTTGGCGCAAAATAGTTTAAGAACAAAATAATAAGTACCTTTATTTACAATTCCTAATAGTCGCCGAACATCGGAGAACTTAACTATATGATATTACCAGAAAATCAGTGCAAACGGAGTCAGCCTCGGGCGCAGACGAGACCGGTGCGGAGCGGCGGGGCGCGCGGCGTCGGCGATCATAACCGCTTGAGCACGCGCCGCGTCGCCTTGCCCGACGCGCCCCCGGGCCCCGCGCGCCGCTCGCGCTTGGCCAGGGGCCCGCTGTCGCCCGGCTCCGGCGCCACGCTGGCCGGCTCGGGGCCGCCTTCCTGCGGACATAGCTCCGGTTAGTGTGCGCCGCGTGCAGTGAGTGCGGCGACTGGGCGCAACTCACCCGGCGCCGGTGCGGCGCGGGCGCAGCGGCGGGCGCGCGCGCGTGGATGTCGGTGAGCAGCTTGGCGCGTGCGAAGTAGTCGTCGTAGCGGTCCCGCAGCAGCGCGGCCGCCTCGGCGTTGAGTGCGGACTCTGCGTTGGGCGCGATGAGCAGGCACTTGACGGCCAGCAGCGCGTGCTCCAGGCCCAGCTCGGGCCGCCAGTCGCGTTTAAGCGTGTTGACGCACACCTCGCCAGAGTCCACGGCCACGTTGGGGTGGAACAGCTTGGTGAGGAAGAAAGCGCGCGGCGGCGCGGCAGGGAACTCGCGGCCCAGCACCAGCCGCACGCGGAACGTGCCGCCGAAGTACGGCGTTCCTGCTGCAGGACAGGCACACACACACACATTACTACTTTGTAGGTACTCATCCTATTAGCTACACTGGCCCGCTTGCACCACAAACAATATTTAAAATATAATTTTGTTCCACAACGGAATCAAGTATGTTTTAAGCGTTTTTATGTTTTAAGGCTCAATAGCCTTAGAAACCATCAACTGATTCATTTTAAAGCATTATACAAAAATGTACTTCTGCAACCAATATTGCACCAAAATGCTAAAAAGGAACTCTCACAGTGCGACTTTGTCAGTCTGTCTGTCCGTCTGTCACAGCTGCTTATTTCAGGAACTACTAATGCTATTGATTTGAAATTTGGAATGGCTACAAATAGGTTAAGTGCTAAGCTAGGTTTTAAACTGTTTTAATTAAAGAAAATAAATAAATAAACATTAAAATTGTGTTTGTTTCATTGCAACAGGAGCCCGAATGGGGAATTGAAATAAAGTGGGGGTATCATTATGAAACGGCTTCATTTGCACATTATAAAACTTATTTTTATTTTCACCTATGCTGAAATAGGTTTTACTTATGATGAAAAACGTCTGTAAAAATACTTTGTCGCCGGCTTATCTCCCAGTATGCTAAGCAAAAAAATTTGAAATAAATCTAGTTGATGGCGGTTAGTGTCAATGTTACACGAAAAATTTAATAATGTCTAACTACCTGGCATAGCTTTTCAGTAATCAGCAAAAACCCTTTACAAACAAACTTACTAATGCAGTCCCAAACAATGAAAATTTTAAAGAAAGATCTACCAAAGAACAACCTTCATCTGCCGAGCCTTTTCCCAACTATTTTAGGGTAGACTCCCAGTCTAACCGGATTCAGTTGAATACCAGTATTTTACATGGAGCGACTACCTTCTGACCTCCACAACCCAGTTACTGGGTAATACAATGCCAATTTGATTAGACTGGTTGTGAGACTTTCGGGCTTCTGACTACCTCTATCGACTGTCAAAGATCTACGAAGAACAGCCGGGACCAATGGCTTAACATGCTTTTCAATGCAAGGAGCGGTCTTGGTATCAGTCAGTGTCTTTAGTTTTGTATCTTGCATTTTTTGCAAATTAATTATGAAATAAAAGTTATTTTTCACTTTGTAGTGATTTTATTTTGAAGATGGTTGTTTTTTTTTCTCTTCTTAGTTGTGGTACTTACCTACCCCACATAAATTCGTATACCACTACTTTCTATTTAAATATCAGTGACAGAAAGTTATTGTTAAGTACCTTTCACTTGTTGACAGACCTACACTGTCCTCCCATACCTATTAACACTGTGATTTGAAAACAATGTAAAAGCCAATTATTTTTAAAAGAGTAACCATGGAGTTTCTTGCCAGCTCTTCACCATAGGAAACAACCAGTTGGAATTGTGCACCTAGCTTCTGATGTTTCATAAGTGCCCATGTAGGTTTATGTGAAATAAATGTGTGATTTTGATTGTAAGATCATCAACATACACTAAGTGGAAAAAATATGTGTTATTGAAGCTACCTCAAAAACAACTTAAGCAAAGTTAATAAATACACTAAACGAAAAATGGATTTTCAAAATCAGTCCACAATTGACGAAAATATTGATGAACATAATATTTCTTTTTTAATATGCAGGCATGGCCGGGTTGTTTATTTTCAGCCAATCTATCCATTGTAAAAAAGTAGATCTATTGGAGTCTCATTTGCCACAAAATGTATGGGAAAAGTATATTTGTGATTTCTGACTTTTCTAGTGCTCAACCCTCAGTAGATCAGATAGTTTTTTGGTCCTTACTTTTATGAAACAGAATCAATTGGCAGCAAAAAAAGTTATTTTTTGTATTGTCACAAAATTAAAGAGATTAATGATCACCAGTGTGATAGCAAGTGAGATGTTGTGGCACTACAAGTATTTAAACAACTATTTATCACTGCCAGTGTAAATTGGTCCTTATTGTTATATTGGTCCTTATTATACAATTAACTAAAGCTACGAGATGACCGGTAGCAGTTGATGTGGTGACATAAGGACTGCGGTAAGTTAGACTGAGTGGTTCTTACCCGGGCAAACAAGTCGACATAAAAAAATGCACACTACTTTGTTAAGTATCAGTTATTAGTGGCAGTTGCCTACCACAGAACACACTGTGTACACAAGGTATTCTTACAATACCAATGTTTCTTATCCGACATACTGCAGTAAGTCAAGTATTGACTGCTTCAGGTAACACCCAGTAGATATGATACAACAAGAGTAAAAAAAAAGTTCAAATCTTTTGTTCAATGTGAGAGTTAGAATGGGACAGCGTGTAGTGTCTGGTGTGCGGTGCGTACCGGGTCCCTCCATGGTCGCCACCACGTCAGTCAGGTCGTCATCGCGCAGTAGCAGCTTCATGCCAGCAGGCGGACTCGCCGCTAGGCGCCGCAGCTCGCGCGCCACGCCGCGCAGCGTCTGCGGGCACACGTTCTCCACGTTGGACATGCCGCCGCCCAGACCGTCTACCGCACCCGCACCGAGCGCCCCGCGAGCCTATAGCTGAGCCGAGCTGCTCTAAATGCTCAAGCCGAGATCATGTACTTCCCGGACACCATAGCTTTACACTTGCGAGGTCTATTGGTGGCTTCGATCTGAATTACAAAGTATACCAAACGATAAACACGATATTTTTTTATGAAATATATTAATTATCAAATCAACCTAGTAATATTTAGAAGTCCAGCGTAAAAATCACTATTTTTCACAATATAAACTTTAACGAATTTCAATTCCATAAAATCATAAATGTTCTGTGATCAAACCAATCTATAGATAGAAATGTCATTCAACCAGTGTTGCCAGATGCATTGAATCTTTTATCTATAGTGGAAACTGCTAAAATCTGTATCGGTCTGAGTACATCGAAATGTAAAGTCAATAGTGTATCATGGCCTCTCCGTTCAGACAGAGCCAAAAACGCAGGCTCTGAGCAAAAATAAAGGTCAATTCAAACCACCTTCGCAAACCACAAAATATTTTTTTTATATTTTTGCGGCAATTCTATTATCAAATGCCAAGTGTTGCTAACTTAAAGGATTTCCCGCCATAACGAAAGATTTGAGGGTGAGATGAAATCGGACATCGGTAGTAAAATCAAATGAGTCTAATATTACTTTTTAATTTTTGTTTATTTCAAAATGTATTAAGTAAAGATGGTTTTAATGGGGATAAAAACTGCCAATTGATCACTTCAAACGTCGCTACAATCCAGCGTCTAAGAATTTGACTGCTAGCTGTCACTATCCATACATTTTTTGTTAGAGTCTATTCACTAAGTAAGTTTACGATTAAGGAAACTCAAAATTCTTGTTGGTAGCATTGTCTGACTCTGAACTGCCAATTTTGATCAAAATATGAAACAAAAAAAAGCACTGACTTGTAGTCCGCCAAATTCAAATTTTCTGTTTTTTTTGCAAATTGCAGCTCTTTTTTACGTCGTAAGTTGATCAAAATGCGATTCGCGACTGTAGGAATGATATAGTTACTAAATAATAATTATAAATTTCATATCAATATTGACGATTGATATGAAATTGATGATTATTATTCAGGAATATATCATTCACTTTTTTGGTGGGAAATCATCAAATAACTTCTCCAGCTCTGGGCGGAGCGGGAGGGCATGTCAGACTATTACTAATTAAAACCCACCCGTATTCTTTTAATCAGTTGCCTATGTGCCAGGGCCACGGTAACTCTTTCGAACAATCTGCGACCCTGACATGCATCGGCCCTAGCAGACCCCGTCAATTAGTGCTGACATCTCTTTGAGGCGCGCGTGGAACACGACGCGCCGTCGACCCGGGCCTGATCCTTACTTAACGGCGAGCTACCCATTGGTCGCCGTCCGCAAGCGCGCGCCTACGGTGGCTGGAAATCGGCTTGGGATTCCCGACGCCCAGGCCGTCTCTTGTGGCGCCTCTAGTCGCCACAAGAGACGGCCTGGGCGTCGGGAATCGTGAGGGCGTAACAATTGCCTCTCCTTCACGCGCTCCGCCTCCTCCTTCGCGAGCATTACTGCTTCGCAGAAGGAGGTGACGGCTTCCCATGCCCTCTCGCTCCGTACCATGGCCTGGACCAGGCCGGTTGCGAGAGATCGCCGCCGCCAATCGCCTCCACGGGGATACGGTGGTGCTCCGCCCAAGCCGGGCAGCATAAACTGCCTATAATGTTGTACTGCTGGGACACAGGCCTCTTCTCTTCGAGAGGGAGTGGGCTGTAATCTACCACGCGGGCCCAGTGCGGGTTGGTAGATGTCACATGTCTTCGAACTTTTTTTGATTCTAGGACATGCCAGTTTCCTCACGATGTTTTCCTTCACCGTTTTGAGAGCAGTGGTGATCAAATTATTTACACAAAGTAAAGCGCCTGTCTGGGTTCGAACCCACGAAGTCGGGGCCATCACCACTGGGCCACCACTGCTCCGAGACGGGCAGACCTCCACCGTATGTTCCACCGTGTCCTCCGAGTGATCCACACTATGGTAACACCCGGGCGTTTCCTCCCATTTTATCCGGAACAGAAACCTCCCGAAACAACCATGTCCGGTGAGGACCTACGTCAGGCGGAAGGTGAGGACGCCGTGGCGCCTCTCAATCCACTCCTCAAAGCCGCGATTGTGGCGTGCCAAATTGATGATTATTATTCAGTAAATATATCATTCCTACAGTCACGAATCGCATTTTGTTCAACATGCGATGTAAAACAGAGCTGCAATTTGCAAAAAACCAAAGAGATTAGAGATATGTGTAATAATTTAATGTCTTTGCAAAAAACCAAAGTTTGGCGGGCTACAGCTAAGGATGACTTTAAACCTATAAAATCATTTTATTTTATCATCATCCTATTTATTTTATTCAATTGTTTTGCATAGTAATACAATCGATTAAAAAATAATAGATTTTTGGATGTAATAAAAATAATTGATATTGTTGAAATAATCGATACTTTCCTTATTTTTTGAGAGATTATACAAAACGCCTGAAATATCTATTCTATAATCACACTATCACAGCTCAGCTTTATTAGTCTAATAATCAACAGTATACAAATCATTAAATCAATAAAATAAAAGTTTGTGGGCAATGATTTGAGAAATAAAAGTTTTGGTTAATCGCTGGTCTTTGTTAGTACGGCGCCAGCTTTTAAAATTAATCTTTCCGCTGGACCCGAGGAAACCGGCATGACCAAGGTGCTTACACGTTTTCAACGTACAGAATAGATGACGTCGCATTAAACGCACAGATGGCTTTAGCGTCATTCATTGACGGCCTAGTTAGTACATAGTAGTTAGTGGTTCGCGGCACTTTGCGGCTTCGCAGTCCTGCATCATAGAGTATAGTAATAGATTGAGGTCCTGTGAAAAAAATCAGCAGTGAAAAGAAATCTATTTTTTATTAATTAATGTTCTGTTATATGTAAATCAATCATAAAAATCAATTTTAATTAAAAAAAAAGAGTATTAATCGATTTTTTCTATAATCAATTATTTTTTACGCCCCTATCCCTACTCTTTGGCATTGAATCTCCGACTAGTATAGCAGGGTATATATGTTCTGTGGTAAATATCCTCTGCCTGCCGTCACTCCTCTCGTTTCCTGTAATAAAATTTTAGTTTTAGTTTATTTTTAGGCACTAAAACTGTATGGAAAATATTACTACTGTTGGCTAAATGTACACTTTGTAAATGTTTTATTCAATAAATATTATTATTTCCTTTATTTCATATATATATATACATATAAATTATATTTTTAAATATTAGAATATAAAAACATTTAAAAATATAAAAAATAGTGGCCCACCGGTATCGGGAACAGGGTCCAAGCTACCGGCGGTCAGGGCTCCAGAGAGGGAAACCTCCTAACAATGCGGGCCGTGTCCAAAAGTACCGCCTTCTGAATCAAGCCCTTGATCCAGCTGCCCAACGAGAGCCTCCTCAGGTGTTGGTCGAAGCTCTTGGCTATTAATCCATTGGCTGTCACGACTATCGGTACAATGATCACTGACTCCACATCCCACATGTCGACAACCTCGCGAGCCAAGTCAAGATATTTGATTTGTTTATCTTTCTAGGCTTTCACGAGGTTCCCGTCATGTGGGACCGTTATGTCAACAATCATTGCACGCCGCTCTAATCGATCCACCACCATTATATCAGGCTTATTGGCAACAATAGTCCTGTCAGTGATGATGGATTGATCCCTACTGGTATCAATCCATCATCACTCAATGTGATGTGTGTGTGTGTGTGTGTGATGTGTGTGAGTATAGAGGTATGAGGAACAGGGTGTAAAGTTCACTCATACTCTATGGAAAAGGGAGGATCCTCCGACCAGACGGGTGTTGTGTCTGGTGGGCAACTGCCCGACGATTGATGTCGGGATGTTGTATATATGCTAGTTGCGCGGTAAACTCTGCTTGCGCGATGTAGGATTTTGCGTGACGTCATTGTGACGTGTAGCTTGCATGTTGCGTTTGTAGATGCCGCTACATCTCCATTTTCGAGATCTGGGTCGGGCACATACCTGTAGTACGGCACTTCCGATTCTACAAGGCTGTATTTGAGAGCAAGTTGCTGATGGATAATCCTGGCTACAAGGTTGTGTCTATGCAAGTATTCTTCGTTAGCTAGACTAGAACATCCGGAGATAATGTGTCTGATTGATTCACCCGGACGGTGGCATGCCCGACAAATGTCAACCGTGCCGTCTTTCACAATAAATCTCCGGTAATTGTTTGTCATCATAACTTCGTCCATAATTGCACAGACAAAACCTTCGGTTTCTCCAAAGAGGTCACCGAAACGCAGCCAGGCTACGGACGCTAGTTGATCTATATCGGGTCCATGTAGGGCTCGAAAAAAGCGTCCGTGAAGCTCCTTACTCTGCCATACTTCCATGCGATCATTAGTGTCAAGCACTACTGGTTTGCGCCAGTTCTCTTTAGCCAAGGAGAGCGGGGTAAGGCCCTTGTCCACTTTGACCACATCTCGATGCATCCCCACGTCGGCCTCTAAGAAATATTCCCTGAGACTGCATATCTCGCGATTGTAGAGGGTCTTAGCATTTAAAAAGCCTCGACCTCCACATTTTCGCGGGATATACAGCCTCATTACCGATGACCGTGGATGATGCATTCGATTTGCAGTCAGCAGTGTACGGACCTTCCTATCCAGGGCGTCGAGTTCGGTCTGAGTCCATTTGAGTATGCCAAAAGAGTACATCAAAACCGGCATGACCCAACCTTTAAAGGCGCGTACCTTGTTTCCGCCTGATAGAAGACTATTAAATACTTTTTTCAGGCGGCCAAAGAAGCGTTCCTTTAACGATTGCTTCATGTCAGTACCATTGATGCCCAATGCTTCCGACATACCCAAATACTTATAGGTTTCGGATGCAGAGAGGGTTCTAAAGTTTATGGAATCCGAGAGTTGGGTTCCGACGGATTCCACAATCTCCCCTCGCTTTACATGCATGACCGCACATTTGTCCACACCAAATTCCATTCTGATGGCACTACTGAAAATTTCAGTTACTTTCAGTAGCTCCATCAGTTGCAAATTGTTGGGGGCAAAGAGTTTTAGGTCATCCATGTAAAGGAGGTGAGATATAACCTGACCACCTCTCCTCAGCCGATAGCCTAGACCTGAATCTTCCAGCAGTGTGCTTAGAGGATTCAAGGCTAAGCAAAACCAAAGCGGACTCAAACTTATCACCCTGAAATATGCCTCGCTCGATCCTTATCGGTTCGCTATTCCTCTGGACATTTCGACATCCTGGATAGTGAAGGACCGTTCTCCATTGCCCCATACATGACATCAGGAAGGTGCGCAGAGTTGCATCTACTTTATACAACTCCAGCACCCTCATCAGCCATGTATGTGGCACCGAGTCCTAGGCCTTCTTGTAATCTATCCAACATGTCGACAGATCCTTTCTGGAACGACGAACTTGTTGGCTAATGGTTATATCAATGACGAGTAGCTCCTTAGTTCCACGAGACCCGTTCCTACATCCATTTTGAGAAGGAGACATGATAGAGTTGGTGTCTATATGTTTGTTAATTTTAGCTCTCAAAATGGATGTAAGAACTTTATAGACCGTCGGTAAACACATGATCGGTCTATAATTTTTGGGTTCCGCAGTGCTACCTGACTTATGGAGCAGGTGGGTAACTCCTGTTGTTAGAAACTGGGGTAGCGAACCAGACTCCAAGGCAGTCTGGTACTGAGCCGCCAAGCGAGCGTGCGACCCAACGAACCATTTGATCCAAAAGTTTTGCAGTCCGTCCGGTCCTGGAGACTTCCAGTTAAGCAGCGGACGGACTGCACGAGTTACATCTTGGGGGCAGATGGTAATAGCCCCCATTTCTGGTATTGGATCGCAGGGTCGCTCGACTCTCTGTGCCCAATCGCCTTCGGTGTGACTGACAGGCACCGACCAGATATTGCGCCAAAAAGAACACATGGCGTCATCATCTGGTAGGCACGTGTCGGCCACATCTTGATCCGGTCGCCCCCAACCCCTATAAACCCACTTTTGATCGCGTTGGAAGGTGCGATTCTGAGTGTATCGCTCCACTCGCCGCTTATACCTACGAATACGGTTCGCCCATGCAAACCCTTTCTGCTTCAGGAAGTCGATGCGCTCTGTAACACGGGACATATAATCCTGAGGGCTGATATCAGTCCCTGCGAACGCGCGTCTCACAAAGCGCATCACTCTAGGGCGTGTATTGCCCTCCCTGAAGTAGATTAGTTTGCCGATGAGCACTCTGGCCCCACCAATACGGCGTTCAATTCTGCACTGCCAAGCTGGTACGGCTGGTTTCAATCGTGTAGCTCTAGAATCAGTAGCAAATTTGACGTGAGCTACACGACATGCCGCTACAGCCGCGCAATACAGAATCGAATGAGTATCGGTGAGGTCTACGCAGTCATCAAAATAATTTGATAACTAACTGCGCATCCAGAACCGCCACCAGCACCCTATTTTTGTTATGCATGGGCAAACGAGGTAAACGTGGTCTAAGTTCGGGCGATATGAACCCATATTCTCGAATCGCATCCTCCAAAGCACTCCTCAATTCTTCATTGCACTGGGTACTTACGTTTGTAGCCCTGTCATCACTCTCCTCGTCTACTTGACTCGTGTTAGACTGTGGTAGTATTACAACAGTCTGAGACGAGGGGGCGATGACATGACTACTCTGCATTTCATTTCGCAGGCGATCAAGTACAGTGTCATCCAACATATGATTACGATGGATGACCCGCACCTGATCCGACAGTCGTTGTGCCGAAACGTTGATAGCTGGCTCAAGCACCTGAAAAAGAGAGAGCATCCGGACACGGTACGCGGTCAGATTGTTTCGCCCCTCTGTTGCCCCATAGTATGAGCGTATGACGTTTTCATTGATGGATCGTGTCCATCTCATGCGCTGCACACTTCCGCCGGGAGCTGGGACCCTGTCAGAGGCCAGTGGGCCTCGAGGTCCTAAGCCGTCCGGCGGCCGGTGTCCTCCATGTCGACGAACAGGTGGTGGCGTCGTGGGCGGGGAGAAATACTCGTCGCTCGAGCTCGACGCAACTACCGCAGCCGGTGTCCTCACAGCGCTCACAGTGAGGCTGGGTATCAGCGGCGGCGAGGCGGAGCTGAGCGAAGAGTCCGGAGGTGGTGGGCGTGCTCGTAGTGCGGCCGATCTTGTCAACGTATCTTCATTTTTCTATTTTGTTTTATTGTGATTGTTTTTAATCGGAGGTGACAACTATCATGTCACCTCCGATTCGGCAGTTTTATATCAAATCTATTACATTATGGTGTATATTATATACTTTTCTGGTTTAAAATGGAAAACTATTGCAAGAATGGGTCAAATTTATTTTCGCTATTGATATTTACAAAGATTGAAAACTAGATGTTTTGTTGACACAGTGTTGCCGTGTTATTTATTATTATTATTTCCTTTATTTTATTATGTACATATAAATTATATTTTTAAATATTAAAATATAAAAAAATATAAAAACATTTAAAAATATAAAAAATAGTGGCCCACCGGTATCGGGAACAGGGTCCAAGCTACCGGCGGTCAGGGCTCCAGAGAGAGGAACCTCCTAACAATGCGGCCGTGTCTAGAAGTACCGCCTTCTGAATCAGACCCTTGATCCAGCTGCCCAACGAGAGCCTCCTCAGGTGTTGGTCGAGGCTCTTGGCTATTAAGCCATTGACTGTCACGACTATCGGTGCAATGATCGCTGAGTCCACATCCCACATGTCGACAACCTCGCGAGCCAAGTCAAGATACTTGATTTGTTTATCTTTCTCGGCTTTCACGAGGTTCCCGTCATGCGGGACCGTTATGTCAACAATCATTGCGCGCCACTCTAATCGATCCACCACCACTATATCAGGCTTATTGGCAACAATAGTCCTGTCAGTGATGATGGATCGGTCCCAGTACAATGTGATATTTCCATTTTCGAGAACTGGGTCGGGCACATACCTGTAGTACGGCACTTCCGATTCTACAAGGGTGTATTTGAGAGCAAGTTGCTGATGGATAATCCTGGCTACAAGGTTGTGTCTATGCAAGTATTCTTCGTTAGCTAGACTAGAACATCCGGAGATAATGTGTCTGATTGATTCACCCGGACGGTGGCATGCCCGACAAATGTCAACCGTGCCGTCTTTCACAATAAATCTCCGGTAGTTGTTTGTCATCATAACCTCTAGTCCATAATTGCACAGACAAAACCTTCGGTTTCTCCAAAGAGATCACCGAAACGCAGCCAGGCTACGGACGCTAGTTGATCTACATCAGGTACATGTAGGGCTCGAAAAAAGCGTCCGTGAAGCTCCTTACTCTGCCATACTTCCAAGCGATCACTATTGTCAAGTACTACTGGCTTGCGCCAGTTCTCTTTAGCCAAGGAGAGCGGGGTGAGGCCCTTGTCCACTTTGACCACATCTCGATGCATCTCCACATTAACCTCTAAGAAATATTCCCTGAGACTGCATATCTCGCGATTGTGGAGGGTCTTAGCATTTAAAAAGCCTCGACCTCCACATTTTCGCAGGATATACAGCCTCATTACCGATGACCGTGGATGATGCATTCGATTTGCAGTCAGCAGTGTACGGACCTTCCTATCCAGGGCGTCGAGTTCGGTCTGAGTCCATTTGAGTATGCCAAAAGAGTACATCAAAACCGGCATGACCCAACCTTTAAAGGCGCGTACCTTGTTTCCGCCTGATAGAAGACTATTAAATACTTTTTTCAGGCGGCCAAAGAAGCGTTCCTTTAACGATTGCTTCATGTCAGTACCATTGATGCCCAATGCTTCCGACATACCCAAATACTTATAGGTTTCGGATGCAGAGAGGGTTCTAAAGTTTATGGAATCCGAGAGTTGGGTTCCGACGGATTCCACAATCTCCCCTCGCTTTACATGCATGACCGCACATTTGTCCACACCAAATTCCATTCTGATGGCACTACTGAAAATTTCAGTTACTTTCAGTAGCTCCATCAGTTGCAAATTGTTGGGGGCAAAGAGTTTTAGGTCATCCATGTAAAGGAGGTGAGATATAACCTGACCACCTCTCCTCAGCCGATAGCCTAGACCTGAATCTTCCAGCAGTGTGCTTAGAGGATTCAAGGCTAAGCAAAACCAAAGCGGACTCAAACTTATCACCCTGAAATATGCCTCGCTCGATCCTTATCGGTTCGCTATTCCTCTGGACATTTCGACATCCTGGATAGTGAAGGACCGTTCTCCATTGCCCCATACATGACATCAGGAAGGTGCGCAGAGTTGCATCTAATTTATACAACTCCAGCACCCTCATAAGCCATGTATGTGGCACCGAGTCATAGGCCTTCTTGTAATCTATCCAACATGTCGACAGATCCTTTCGGGAACGACGAACTTGTTGGCTAATGGCCATATCAATGAGGAGTAGCTCCTTAGTACCACGGGGCCCGTTCCTACATCCATTTTGAGAAGGAGACATGATAGAGTTGGTGTCTATATGTTTGTTAATTTTAGCTCTCAAAATGGATGTAAAAACTTTATAGACCGTCGGTAAACACGTGATCGGTCTATAATTTTTGGGTTCCGCAGTGCTACCTGACTTATGGAGCAGGTGGGTAACTCCTGTTGTTAGGAACTGGGGTAGCGAACCAGACTCCAAAGCAATCTGGTACTGAGCCGCCAAGCGAGCGTGCGACCTTACGAACCATTTAATCCAAAAGTTTTGCAGTCCGTCCGGCCCTGGAGACTTCCAGTTAGGCAGCGGACGGACTGCACGAGTTACATCTTGGGGGCAGATGGTAATAGCCCCCATTTCTGGTATTGGATCGCAGGCTCGCTCGACTTTCCGAGCCCAATCGCCTTCGGTGTGACTGACAGGCACCGACCAGATATTGCGCCAGAAAGAACACATGACATCATCATCTGGTAGGCACGTGTCAGCCACATCTTGAACCGGTCGCTCCCAACCCCTATAAACCCACCTTTGATCGCGTTGGAAGGTGCGATTCTGAGTGTATCGCTCCACTCGCCGCTTATACCTACGAATACGGTTCGCCCATGCATACACTTTCTGCTTCAGGAAGTCGATGCGCTCTGTGACACAGGACATATAGTCCTGAGGGCTGATATCAGTCCCTGCGAACGCACGTCTCACAAAGCGCATCACTCTAGGGCGAGTATTGCCCTCCCTGAAGCAGATTAGTTTGCCGATGAGCTTTCTGGCCCCACCAATACGGCGTTCAATTCTGAATTGCCAAGCTGGTACGGCTGGTTTCGGTCGTGTAACTCTAGAATCAATAGCAAATTTGACGTGAGCTACACGACACGCCGCTACAGCCGCGCAATACAGAATCGAATGAGTATCGGCGAGGTCTACGCAGTCATCAAAATAATTTGACAACTGCGCATCCAGGACTGCCACCAGCGCCCTATTTTTGTTATGCATGGGCAAACAAGGTAAGCGTGGTCTAAGTTCGGGCGATATGAACCGATATTCTCGAACTGCATCCTCCAAAGCACTCCTCAGTTCCTCATTGCACTGGGTACTTACGTTTGTAGTCCTGTCATCACTCTCCTCGTCTTCTTGACTTATGTTAGACTGTGGTAGAACTACAACGGTCTGAGACGGGGGGGCGATGACATGACTACTCTGCATTTCATTTCGCAGGCGATCAAGTACAGTGTCATCCAACATATGATTACGTTGGATGACCCGCACCTGATCCGATAGTCGTTGTGCCGAAACGTTGACAGCTGGCTCAAGCACCTGAAAAAGAGAGAGCATCCGGACACGGTACGCGGTCAGATTGTTTCCCCCCTCTGTAGCCCCATAGTATGAGCGCATGACGTTTTCATTGATGGATCGTGTCCATCTCATGCGCTGCACACTTCCGCCGGTAGCTGGGACCCTATCAGAGGCCAGTGGGCCTCGAGGTCCTAAGCCGTCCGGCGGCCGGTGTCCTCCACGTCGACGAACAGGTGGTGGCGTCGTGGGCGGGGAGAAATACTCGTCGCTCGAGCTCGACGCAACTACCGCAGCCGGCGTCGTCACAGCGCTCACATTGAGGCTGGGTACCGGCGGCGGCGAGGCGGAGCTGAGCGAAGAGTCCGGAGGTGGTGGGCGTGCTCGTAGTGCGGCCGATCTTGTCAACATTGTATCATTTTCTTATTGTTTTTTCATTGTTTCCTTTTGAAGGTGACAACTGTCATGTCACCTCCGAATCTGTAGTTTTTGGTCTATTTTATTTCATTTTGTATAATATGGCTTTTTTTTTGGTGTATCAATGATTTTGATGATTAAGTTTTGATTTTACAGAAAAAACTATGGTAAAAATGGGTCAAAATTGCGTTCACTGTTATAATTAAATAAAAAATTGAAAATGAGACGTTTCGTTGACACGGTGGTGTTGCCAATTATTATTATTATTATTATGATTATTTATTATTACTCCTGACGAAGTTCGCGAACTCATCAAGGGCCTTAAGCCCCGCAAAGCCCCCGATTCTGATGGTATCACCAATAAGGTGTTCCAACTTTTCCCCACCCACTTGATTATGCTTATGACCACCATCTTCAATGGTGCCATGAGCAATAACATCTTCCCACAAACCGGGCAAGCCTAAATCCGCTCCCTCCAGCTACCGCCCCATCAGTCTACTCAATGTCCTCGGCAAAATCTATGAGAGGCTTATTTATAAGCGTCTCAGAGACTACGCCGAGACAAAGGTTCTTGTTACCAACGAGCAGTTCGGTTTTCGAACCTAACACTCGTGCGTGCAATAGGTCCACCGTATCATCGAACACATAAGCGTTGGTTGCCAACGCGGTTCGTTGACGGGTGCTGTTTTCTTCGTTATAGTGAAAGCGTTTGACAAAGTCTGGCACAATGGCTTATTATATAAGCTATACAAACTCAAAGTGCCAGATCGTCTCGTTCTCATCTTACGAGACTTTTTGTCGAATCGCACGTTTCGCTATCGTATCGAAGGAGCGCTATCCTTCCCCGCCCCATCTGCGCCGGAGTCCCTCAGGGCTCCGTGCTCGCCCCTTTCATTTTCACGCTATTCACCAGCGATATCCCTAAAAGTAAAAAGGCTCAGTTGGCTCTGTTCGCAGACGATACGGCCATTTACTACACCGGCCTCGGCCACGACACGATATCTCGCACTCTCCAAACTTTAGTCGACCAACTCGGCGACTGGTTTAGAAAGTGGAGAATCGAAGTCAATCCCGACAAAAGTCAAACGGTTCTCTTTTCGAAACCGTGACGTAGCCCTGTAGCGGCATCTACAATCGCCACATGTGAGCTACTCGTCACACTGACGTCACGCAAAATTCTGCATCGCGCAAGCAGAGTTTACCGCGCAACTAGCATATATACAACATCCCGACATCAATCGTCGGGCAGTTGCCCACCAGACACAACACCCGTCTGGTCGGAGGATCCTCCCTTTTCCATAGAGTATGAGTGAACTTTACACCCTGTTCCTCATACCTCTATAGCCCCACCCTCCCCCTCCCAATCACCATGTTCGGCAAGCCTATCCCTTGGGAGAAGCGAGCCAAATACTTGGGTGTCATCTTAGACGAGCACCTTTCCTTCTCAGAGCACATAAAGCAGGCGCGTTCGCGCACCGCTTTCGCTCTCGGTAGACTCCATTCCGCCCTGAATGCACGTGGCAAATTGCCACTCAAGTGAAAATTGCGCATTTACACAGCGTCTCCCCTTTATAGCAGAACTTTTTATGTCATAATATTATTTTGCATAACAGCGCATAGCGTAAACTTCATTCCGCAGAAAATCGTTTGGCATACACTCATTTATAATACATTAAAAACGCATAATTTTGTAAGTCAGAATCATCTTTAGGCATAAATTTCATCTCCTGCGAGGCGGCGACCCTCCTTGCCGGATTGCCGCCGTGGGATCTGGAGGCAAAGGTCCTCGCGCACGTTTGGGAGTGGCGCGAGGAGGCGAAACGCCGGGGCGTAACTCCGCTGCCGCGAGAAATCACGGTACAGCGGACAGAGCTCCGGCGGTATCTCATGGCGGCATGGAGAGTGCGACTGTCGCAACCCAGCGCAGGGCACGCCACAATTGCGGCGGTAAGACCCCTCTTTGAGGAGTGGCTTGAGAGGCGCCACGGCGTCCTCACCTTCCGCCTGACGCAGGTCCTCACCGGACATGGCTGTTTCGGGAGGTTCCTGTTTCGAATAAGGCGGGAGGAAACGCCCGGGTGTTACCATTGTGTGGATCGACCGGAGGACACGGTGGAGCATACGGTGGAGGTCTGTCCGGCTTGGGCGGAGCACCGCCGTGTCCTCGTGGCGGCGATCGGCGGCGGCAACCTCTCGCGTCCGGCCCTGGTTCAGGTCATGGTACGGAGCCAGAGGGAATGGGAAGCCGTCACCTCCTTCTGCGAAGCAGTAATGCTCGCGAAGGAGGAGGCGGAGCGCGAGAGGGAGAGGCAATCACTGCGCCCTCGCGCCCCTAGCCGCCGCAGGAGGAGGAGACACCCTGGGCGTCGGGAGTCGATTGCCGACTCCCGGCCACCGTAGGCGCGGGCTTGCGGACGGCGGGCAATGGGCAGCTCGCCGTCCGGTAAGGACCAGGCCCGGGTCGACGGCGCGTCGTGTTCCACGCGCGCCTCAAAGAGATGTCAGCAAAATTGACGGGGTCCCATAGGACCGATGCCTGCCGGGGCTGCGGATTGTTCGAAAGAGTTACCGTGGCCCTGGCGCACAGGCAACTGAAGGAACACGGGTGGGTTTTAGTCAGTAAGAGTCTGACACGCCCTTCCGCTCCGTCCAGAGCGGGAGACGTCATTTGATGATTCCCACCCAAAAAAAAAAAAAAAAAAGGCATAAATTTCATATGCATATAAATTAAAAGTAGAACCATCATTTTGCAGAAAGTTCACTGTCAGAATCGTCTTTTGGCATAAATTTGATATCCATAATAATTGAAAAGTAGAACCACCATATTGCAGAAAGTTCACTGTCAGAATCGTCTTTTGGCATACGTAGTACATTACATATCGATAATCATTAAAAGGTAGAACTATCATTCTCAGAAAGTTTACAGTTAAAATCATCTTGTGGCATACTTTTCATATATCTTTCTGCATGTATTACTTTGTATTACTTACTGAACTCAATTAAACAGTTGATTGTAAACATTTATGTGGTTCTTATTTACCTGTGAGAAGCATGCAAACATGCAAACAAGCTTACACCATGCATGCATCAAGCATGTAGCATGCAAATATGCAAAAAAGCACACACCATGCATGTATGCATCAAGCATGTAGAATGCAAACATGCAAAAAAGCACACACCATGCATGCAGCATGCAAGCAAGCATGCAGCATGCAAGCAAACATGCAGCATGCAAGCAAGCATTCAACATGCAGCAGGCATGGTTTCTGTCACGGCTCCGGCGCTGCGGGGCTCCGGCGGTCCCACGCAAGCTTCTCGTCGCAGATGGTTGTAACGCTCACCACAGCAGCTTCGGCTTGCTGGCCAGCTTTGCCGGCAAGCCTCAGCCGCGGCGGCGAGCGTTAAAACCACCTGCTCCTCAGCTCGCGGGCCGCCTTGTCCCTCCGCGCCTACGCAGGCTTAAATTACACTCTAGGGATAGGGCAGACAAGACTACGTGCAGTCGGTTTTGCAGCGATTCGGTTCTGTCACTTCACTAACTTTTGTAGTACAACATATTGACTTTTTAAGACAATATTTTAATTTTAATTTAAGGTTAAGAATATGATTACATTTTATAGAAATGACAATAATTATGCCTAATAAAATTATTTCAAATGATATTCTGCCATCTGCTTAATATGCCAAGTGAAATTATTCCAAATAATCGTCGCTCTAAATAAACGTTATGTGAAACGAAATTATGCGAAATTAAGCTTTGCCAAAAGTAATTATGCCAAATAAAATTCTGCCATCTTAAAAGTATGCCTTTGTAAATTCGGACATATAAACATTCGGCCAAACAATAATTATATTAAATGATTTTTATGCCATAAACACAGACCACAATCGTTCAGACCTCGCCGGCGAGGTCCCACGCGGCGACGACCCCCCGTAATTGTCCGCCCCTCCGACCCTTGCTCGACGAGGCGCCAGCCCGCGCTTTAGCTGAGCCTGTAGCTTTAAATTCCCCTGATAATAATAATTCTGTTGTTATAAATAATTCGATCCAGCCTGTCCCACCTTGCTGTCCCCCCTCAGTGACGAACTAAGCCGAGGTCCGTACCCCACAGGGGGTGCTCTTTTTTTTTTTTTTTTTTTTTTTTTTTTTGGAAGGGCAACTCGCAGTTTTGACCACTGGGGGTCGTGGCTGCTTAACCGGTCTGTCCTGTGGTTGCCTTTCGGATTTTACTCTAAAAGGCCTCCAGCCAGGAGCGGAAAAATTTTAAACTAAAACTTAAATGATAGATGACCGCACGCTAAGGGCACCCCCTGTGGGGTACGGACCTCGGCTTAGGGCGTCATCGGGAGAGGGCAGCGCGATATTGGGGACGGGCTGGATCAAAGGGTTTATAGTATCATGATTATTAAACGGGGAGTTTAAAGCTACAGGCTCAGCTACGGCGCGGGCTGAGGCCTCATCGGACTGGGGACGGGGGGAACGGATGCGGGGGGGTCGTCGCGTGGGACCTCGTCGGCGAGGTCGGAACGATGGCGGTCTGTGTTTGTGCACTGTACTTGTGGCCCTACTGCTCTCCTGGAGGAGGGTTATGGGGTCATCGGGGTCGACTAGGACATGCCGGGGACGGCGGGTATGACTGATTCGGGAGGGGACATAACTGGCGGCCGCGACAACCAGAGGGTTGCGGTGAGTGGCGGCGGAGTCGAAGAAACGCTTGGATAGGCGTTTCATGAACTGACTGATGGTCGGGATTTTAAGATCGAGATGGAGACTTTCGTTCCGAACGAACCAAGGGGCACCGGTCGCCCTGCGGAGGAACCGGTTTTGGAGGGTCTGCATCCTATGGATGTGATGGGGCTTCGCTTGTGCGAATACTACGCTCGCATAGGTCATGATGGGGCGAATGCACGCTGTGTAAATGCGCAATTTGCACCTAAGTGACAATTTGCTGCGTGCATTCAGGACGGAGTGGAGCCTACCGAGAGCGAAAGCGGCGCGCGAGCGCGCCTGCTTTATGTGCTCCGAGAAGGAGAGGTGCTGGTCTAGGACGACGCCCAAGTATTTGGCTCGCTTCTCCCAAGGGATAGGCTTGCCATACATGGTCAGCGGACGGGGGAGGAGGGGGTTGAGTCGCGGTTTCGAAAAGAACACCGCTTGACTCTTATCGGGATTGACTTCGATTCTCCACTTCCTAAACCAGTCACCGAGCTGGTTGACTGAGGTTTGGAGAATACGAGAGATCGAGTCGCGGCCGAAGCCGGTGTAGTAAATGGCCGTATCGTCTGCGAACAGAGCCAACTGAGCCTTTTTACTTTTGGGGATATCGCTGGTGAATAGCGTGAAAATGAGGGGGGCGAGCACGGAGCCCTGAGGGACTCCGGCGCGGATTGGGCGGGGGGAGGATAGCGCTCCTTCGATGCGATAGCGAAACGTGCGATTCGACAAAAAGTCTCGTAAGATGAGCACGAGACGATCTGGCACTTTAAGTTTGTACAGCTTATATAATAAGCCGTCGTGCCAGACTTTGTCGAACGCTTTCGCTATATCGAAAAACACGGCACCGGTCAAAGAACCGCGTTGGAAACCGACGCTTATGTGTTCGATGATCCGGTGGACCTGTTGCACGCACGAGTGTTGGGTTCGAAAACCGAACTGCTCGTTGGGAATGAGGCCCTTCGTCTCGGCGTAGTCTCTGAGACGCTTATAAATAAGCCTCTCATAGATTTTGCCGAGGACGTTGAGCAGACTGATGGGGCGGTAGCTGGAGGGAGCGGATTTGGGCTTGCCTGGCTTGGGAATACCAATGACAGTGGCCTGTTTCCACGATTGGGGGAAGATGTTATTGCTCATGGCACCATTGAAGATGGTGGTCATGAGCATGATCAGATGAGCGGGGAGGAGCTGTATCACCCTATTGGTGATACCGTCCGAACCGGGGGCTTTGCGGGGCTTTAGACCCTTTATGAGATCGTGCACTTCGTCGGGAGTGACGGGAGGCAGAGGAAACTCGGGGTCTTCTACGGGGGGGAGGGAAGCTCTCCTTTCGACTTCGGCTTCCACCTCAGAGAGGTGGGCCTGGTCTACTGGTTGAGTGCTGGGCGAGCATTGGGCCTCTAGACTATCGGCGAGGCATTCGGCCTTGTCGGCATCGTCGAAGGCGACGGTGCCGTCAGGGCGGGTCAGGGGGGGCATGGGGGCTACTTCTCGGGATTTGAGTTTCCTCTGAAGCTCCCAGAATGCCAGGTGGGTGGGCTCTAGTTCGCTCAGCATCTTGTCCCAGCCCGCGTTACGTACTTCCGCCACGCGGTTCCTTACAGTTCGCTGCAAGTAGCGCATGTGGGTTCGGTTCGCGGAGCAGGGAAAGTTGCTGTACGCACGGACGGCCGCGTTCTTCTCGGTCAACAGCTCACGTACATCGTCCGGCAATTTCCAGCGATAGTCATCTATCGCTGGAACTTCCCTTGAACAATCGTTCAGGACGGATTGTACGTGTTCTGTGAACGAGCCGATCGCGGCCGTCGTGTCTGCGACTGAGTCGAAGAGGTCGGGGATAGAGTCTAAGTGGGGGGACGTGTTGGCTTTCAGGCGTTCGCTTACTAACCTCCAGTCCGTTACCACTCTCGTGAGGGGGGGTTGGTCGGGGTCGGGGAGACCTATGCGAGGGGCTAGTCTTATTACGACTGGTCGGTGGTCAGAGTCTAGCTCTTGTAGCACTTCTATAGAGGCCAACCGTAGGTTGATATTCTTTAGGAGTGCTACATCGAGCACGTCAGGGGCGTGGTCAACGTTAGCGGGGAAGTGGGTGGGGGTCATCGGGGCGATGACGTCGAAGTTAAGAAGAGGACTGAGGTCGAACAAGTGTCTCCCTCGGGTAGAGATAACGGCACTATTCCATGCGGTGTGCTTGGCATTGAGATCGCCCGCTATGATAACGGAGTCACTCAAGCCGAGCAGGAGGGTCAGGTCGTCAGTCAGTAATTGAAAGTTCTCTGAGGTATTGGTGGGGGGGAGGTAAGCCGACACCAGAGTGATCGGCTGGTGACCCGTCATGCCTAGTCGACATATAGACACTTCTAATCGTGAGAGGGGAGGGGGGTCTATTGGGATGCAATAGAGCGAAGCCCTGTAGTAGATCAGGGTACCGCCCCGGTGACACCGAATCCTGTCGTTGCGGACTACGCGATAGTTTGCGATGGACGGCCTACGGTGATGGGGTTTAAGGAACGTCTCCTGTACGAGGAGGACGTCTATATTGTGATCGCGGAGGAAGGTCGCGATTTCGTCACGCTGACCTATGATGCCATTGGCATTGAAATACCCCAGTCTGAGGGATCGGGGTTTAATACGCGCAATGATTCCTTTATCCATTAATTGATTTTAGGTTGGTTGGAGAAGGTCATCAGGGTTTGCGTAATCTCCGGATACGCATTGTATATTTGCTGGATAGCGAAAAGGTCACAGGAATTTCTTGCTGTGACGATTTCGCTAGCCATCTTTCGGGCGCGAGGGGTGAGGAAGACGAGGAATGTGCTCGAGATCACATTGAACGCGTCGAGAGGGTTAGGCCCGACCACTGGAGGAGTGGGTGCGGGCGGGCGGGGTGCGACCGGCGCGGGGGGAGCGGCTTTAGGAGCCGGGGGTGGGTTAGCGCGAGGGGGCGCGGGCACGGGCGCGGGCGCGGGCGCGGGCGCGGGTGCGTGAGCACGGATGCGGGGGTCCATCAGCGGAGGGATGGGAGGAGGGGGAGGTTGTTGATAGCGCCCCAAGGCCGGGAAGGCCTGTTGGTGGTGCAGGAGATGCCAAGGACTGGGTCTTTGGAGACTCAGTCGCTCGGGAAGTTGAGAGGGGGGGGCTTCCCTTTGCTGACGGGCGTCGGTACGCTTCGTCAGCTTAGGGGCGGTCGATTTGGGGGCTTTGGGACAGCCACGGTAGTTGGCTGGGTGCCCGGAGTTCCCGCAGAGCACGCAGCTGGGTGGCTCCGTGCACAAAGATCTGTCTTTGGGGCGGGAGCAGTCAGAAGTGCCGTGCTCGCCCAGGCACTTGACGCACCTGGGTGTCGCATGACAATTCCGCTGGGAATGGCCATAGAGTTGGCACCGGTGGCATTGCCCGACGATGCCAGTTTTACGCGGCTTCTGGATATCGAATCCAGTAAGGCTACAAATCGACTTTATAGTGAAAATCGGGTGGTGTCCCTCGACGGCGGGGCATACAACAAGGATCATATTGTATGCCTCTCCGCTTCGGGCGCGGTGCATGCGGTGCACTTCCGCGACGGGGACGTTTTGCGACAGAAGGTCGTCTTTAATGTCAGAGGTCGCGATCTCTTTTGGGATGCGATTTATGACCACGCGGGTCTGTCGGTCCTCCGGAAGGGAGTAAGTATGGAACGAAACTCCCCTGTCTCGGAGGAGTTTCGTGAGAGCCCTATAATCGGAAGAGTTAGGGACTTGGACTTTGATGCCCTGCTCTGTGGCACGGGCACTGGTGAAGCCGATCCGGAGATCGACGCACCATTTGGACACGACGGTCCACTTCCCCTTGTCCTGAATGAACACAGGGGGCGGAGAGGGGGCCTGTTTGGATTGGCCATCGGAAGCCTTAGACAGGGTGGGGGGGGTTGACGCGGCGGCGGAGGGAGCGGGGCGCGCGGTCGGGGCGGGGACAACGGGGGTCGGTGTCACGGGGGCGGCGGGGGAGCCTATCTTGGGGGTTTTCCCTGCCTGGGAAGAAGAGACTACGTTCTTCTTCCTCTTAGCGGCGGAGGTGACGGTTTGGAAGCCGTCATCCTCGGACGAGGAGGCGGAGGAGAATTGGGGCTCCATATCATAAGGATACGGAGTGATTGGGCGTTTTATGGAGGCTACTTCAGTGTCCATGGGACCTGACGAATCCTCCGAGTCTATGACGGGCATAGAGCACGGAGGGGAGGGGGGTTCTAGAGCATCGCTAAAGCTAGCGATGGCTGGAGTGTCGGAGGGACAGGGGGTGGGGGGCTGCATAGCAGCGAAACGGGCGCCATATTTGGCGAGAAATTCGGGGTCCTTTAAGAGGACCTCCCTAACGAACGTCAGAAGGACAGCATCCCCCATGGTTGGGGGTGCGGGAGGGTTGGTTTGGGGGGGATGGCGGAACAGAAGGTTCCCTCCTATCTTCCCTATGCCTAGCTCCCCGGGTGGAAATGCCCGGGGATGTGTCACACCCTCCCTGTCGGGTATAGACAGGGAGATTGAGTGCCTATGGGTGAGCCCTAAGCTTGTATACCCGTCGCCAATCTTAATGTGCGAACGGGGCCCTGACAGTCTAGCGCGAAGGGTGTAGACACACCCTAAAGACACTAGGTGAGTAGCTGTGAAAGGAAAACTGTCACCAGAGCCGACTAGGAGATCCCCCAAGGCCGGTTAACTCTGGGACCCGTCCAACTGACTGCCTAGCCCTGAAGGGGTTCGGCGGGTGTGATTGGGTCAACACCCCACTCGGTTTCGTTGGCACCGTAAGGTATCCACCGAGGACCACGAAACTGTGGTTTTGCCCGGAAGGGGCCTAATGAAGCTACTCACACAAACGCGCACGTTAAAGAAACAGTAGAACCTGCCTTGAAAAAGGCAATTTTTATAATTGATCAAAAACGATTGATTAATTAAAATTAATTAATTAATCGATCGATGATCGAATACAGCCGGGGCGGCTGCGAGGGCGTTACGTAAACGTAACGAGAAATATTAGGCTAGCGCCACTGAGTCATGAACGGGGGAGCGTAAGCACGACCGTTCAGGACGAGTGTCGAGAGCGTAATGGGGGGTGCTCTTAGCGTGCGGTCACTTAAATAATTTTAGTGTCAATTTCGCCCCTGGCTGGAGGCTTTGAGTTAATCTTAAGGCACCCACAGGGTAGTTCGGTTAAGTAGCCAGGACCTCTGGAGTCACAACTACGAGAAGCCATTAAAAAAAAAAACTGTTGTAAATAGTTATCTGTGCACAGACTGACATTTTATTGACAGGAAGGTGAGGATTTCTTTTTTATTAATCTAATTTTATTTTACTATGTAAAGCTAGTGAACACGTTTTTCCATTTGTGGTCAACTAAAAGCAAACACAATATATTTTTGATTAAAATCATTGGTTTGTACTTTATAAGAGTAAACTGAGGCACATATAATATTATAAAGTGTTGTGTTAGAGTCAAGCGTTTAAGATGAAGATCTAAAGACAAATTATAGACTGATTAGAAAGGGAATTCGAACTTTTCTAAACATCTGAAGTATAGGTAAATAAACCAATAACAATATTATTACTTACCACTTACCACTTACTTACTGCAATTTTTTTTCCAGTTTCTGGCTATTGTGAATCTTTCAAGTTCTGTGGCTATCTTTAGCTTAGCTAAAATGATGAACTAAAATAAACAGACTTTTTTTTGTAAACTTCCAGCTTTCCACAGGACTTTTTAAAATTCAGAATGGTAATCAGATGAAATATTGATATAATTGATTCTCCCAGTTTGGTGTATGTCATGCAATTGGAGAGGCTCATGTCATAATCACATTGTTGGATAATACTATTAGTATGTAGGTAAAGCTCCCACTTGTTGTGAGTTGTGACTACTCAATTTGTCCAGGTCCAAGTGTTGAATCTTATTTATTTGATAGATAGATAGACAGATGTCTTTATTTGTCTTAAACATGGTTTAAAGTTGTAACAGTCTGGTTTTGGTCCACATGTTTAGCTATAGATAATTTTGTATCAATTACATGCAAAATAATTAATACAAGAGTTAAAGGTAAACTATACAATGTCGCAGATTAATTGATAATACAGTAATAGTCATTCAGATCATACATCATAAACATTTTCGTTAATGTCTGTGTGTACATACATATTTTATATTTTCGAAATCTTTAACATCATAAAAGTTATGTTCAGTCAGTCATTTATATAGGTAGTATGCTTTTTAAATGAGTTAGTATTATTTAATTCTTTTAGTTCTTTTGGTCTTGATTATCACAAGGCAGCTTTTAACATAGTTGGCTAACTTGGGATTATCCTTTAATACAAGTCTGTGTGGATCCCTGGAAACCTTGGACGGACTTGTTTACTCATACTGTGGTATGATTAACATATAATATTAATTTTTATAGTACCTTCATTATTATAAACCTTTATTATCAAACAACAGTGAATCCATACATCCCATCCACAAATCTGTGAATCCGTACATCGCACATCTGACCAAGTGCCAATAACATTTAAATGTTTGCACATGTAATGTTTAGGATGATTTCAGAATTTTATTAGCTAGGCTTATGATGTTGTTGGATTGTTAATATTGGTTTTACTATTTATGTACTGTACACAGAACCAGTGGGAATACCTACAAAAAACAAACATTAAACAAATGATGAAAAAACCTATGGCATACAGATAAAAAGTGATCTTATTAAGTAAAATTTTTAAGCAAATGCATTTAAAAAAAAATGTGTTGTACAGTTCAATATGTACTTGCAAATCTCTGATGACATAATTTCACACCTATCTAACCACCGCATATATTATAATAACCGCCATATCTCTATGTTGATGTCGTGGTGGGGCTTGTGCGGTCCGAACTCTAGGCCTGTACCGGTAGGGTTTACTTTGCCGGAACAGGTCTAGTGTGAGGACCCAGACCAAGAGAGATACAGAAACCTACACGGCAGCATGTGGCGAGCTGTTGGATAGTAGTGACTCCATGGACCCGATCTCCTGGGATTAATCATGTTCCTCACCCCTGGCTTGCCTTTATTGGCCAGCTGGAGTTAACACTGAAGAGGAACAGAGCTCCCACCTATTTCTTGCCTTTATTTTGGTCAGCTTGGGAGGAGAATCGCTAGAGAAAACATGCTCGGAGAAAGGAAGTATTCCATCCAGTGCTGGTAGGGATTTTGACCATCTTCTGGGCTCTGGGTTTTGTTCTGATAGCCGTGGAATACCTCTATATTCTTCAAACACCTCAGGAAATATTGCCTCTTTGTCGCTACGTCACTATGTGCTAGCAACCATTTCTGGGGGCCCATTATTGCGTGTGCAAGTCACCCCGTGCCATTTTATCCATGTATTGTATGTATAAAACATTGGTCAGGCAGGGGCCATAGTTTTAGGTAACTAGTACACAGCCACCCAAATCCGTAGAGCATAGACCAATACCTTTATTTACATATCCTGCAATAGTCGTACTTGCATAGTGCGTACATGGATAATCGTCGGTTGGCGCCTCACCTCATTTAATTAAAAACGTCTAACTGACCTCTGCGAGTTGGCTTCGGCCCCTCGTACGCCTTCCAAAAGTTCCGGGGCCTCAGGGTCCCGTGAAATGTCAAGAGACAATAATATTACATTATTATTATTATATAAATAATTATTATATTATTATTGTCTTTACAATAATATTATATTATTATAATTTCGTTTATTTATTTGAATACTTATTCAATACATCTATACTAATATTATAAAGATGAAAGATTTGATTGTTTGTTTGCATTGAATAGGCTCCGAAACTACAAGACCGATTTGAAAAATTCTTTCACTGTTGGGAAGCTACACTATCTCTGAGTGACATAGGCTTTATTATATTTTCAAAAAAAATTAGGGATCCTTACTAAAACTCCAATAATGTAACCCAAGGTGTAAAGAAATTACCTAAAAAATTTCTTACATCGCGTGCGCTGCTAAAACTATTTATGATAGAACAAAATTATGTACTACGACTTTGCAGAACACATCATTATCTACAAAGTGTCGCGACAGCATATGCCTAACTATTATAGTTATGTCACAAGAAGTGTTCTTTTATTTAAAAAATTTAATTGAAATGCCGCCGCTAGAAAAGGCTCTTTATTTGTACCTTGGTATTAATCCTTTTCAAAATAAATTACTTCATATTCACAAGAAGGAGGTGTGGACATAGAATTAGACAGCAAAATCAAGACTTCGCCTTACCAGTGAGGACGTTTATAACGAAGGTTTGATACAAATAGAAAATAAACTATTGCAATTAAATGATAAAGGCCTAAGTGATTTTGGATTGCCTTCTTCAGTTCGTACAGAAAACAATGCTGCAGACACAATGGCAGATCCCTATAATACAAATAATTTGACCGCTTTTGTCAATGAAAACCTGCCAAAATTAGTCCCAGATCAAATACATGCTTTTGAGATTATAGTCGACATCGTGAATAATGAGAAAAGAAAATTTTTTTTTTTTTTGGGTGCGCCAGGTGCACTGGAAAGACGTTTCTTGCAAATTGTATACTTGCTAAGATAAGACAATCGGGGAAGATAGCGATAGCAGTTGCTTCGTCAGGCATTGCTGCAACTCTGTTAAAGGATGGAAAAACTGTTCATTTTACTTTTAAACTTCCGCTATCCGTAAATCTTGAGCAACAATCTATATGTTTTATCCGCAAAAATGGGCCTCTAGGTAAATTACTACAAGACGCCTCATTGACTATGTGGGATGAATGCACCATGAGCCATAGACCACATATAGAGGCCGTGGACAGGACCTTAAACGATCTTAGAAACTCCTCTGCTTTCATGGGCGGGATTATTTTGTATTTGCTGGAGATTTCCGACAGACTCTTGCCGTCATTAACAGAGGTACGCGAGCAGATATTATCAAAGCGTGCTTGAAATCGGCTCCGTATGGACAACGATTGAAAATTTAAAATTGCGGACGAATATGAGAGTTCATCTTCATGGAATCACAGATAGTGATTTCCCACAACAATTGCTAAAACTTGGGGAAGGAATTTTTCCCACTCTAAATTTAAGCAGAAATTGTGACATCCTTCTGGATGAGTCTCTAGGCCAAATAGTTCATAATTTAGAAATTTTAATAGATGCAGATAGATGCAATTTTAATTCCCTGACATCGAGAATTTGCACGAAAAGGACTTTCATTGGTTGTGTTCTAGGGCAACAGTGTCACCTAGGAATACCGAAATTTAGATTAACTAAAACAATCAAGTCTTTTCTTATAAACAGTATCCGCTTTTATAACAAGTTGCCAAAGTCAGTTACGGAACTTAGCGATGGAAAGTTCAAAACCCACATCAAACGTATCCTTATCAAAAATGCATATTATAAGATTAAAGACTACGTTGAAGACAAGGAAGTTTGGCAATAATTCCTTCTGCACAATGTGGCTTCCCTGGTACTTCATTAACGGCACCACTATGTAAGGGTCTATCTATTAACTGCTCCCAAAGTACGAACTTTATTTGAAATTTTTATGTTTTTATTTTAATTGTTTTTTACTTCTTTGACATAATCTTCACATTATTTGACATTATATACATCTAATTCTTATTTCAACTCTTTACTTATGGCTTTTGTAAACAGGATTTTAATTCAGATTTGTTACAGTTGTAATGACAATCATGTCATTTGGTTTAAATAGGCTTTTATTTTTATATAGTTTCTTCTATATTTTGTGAATGTGAGAACGTTGCAGGCCTAACTTGTAGACTGTAGACTAGTAGACCTTTATATATATATATTTTTTAAATATTTTGTTGTTTGCCTGTTACTTGTTGACAGGCCTACGCTGTCCTCCCATTATAAACACTGTAATTTGAAACATTGTAAAAGCCCCTTATTTTTAAAAGAGTAACCGTGGAGTTTCTTGCCGACTCTTCTCCATACGAAACAACCAATTGGAACCGTGCACCTAGCTTCTGTCGTTTCATAAGTGCCCATGTTGGTTTATGTGAAATAAAATATTTTGATTATTTGTTTGAATGATGCTGTCAACGAAATAAACAATCTGATTATTCAAAAAGTCCCCGGCCAAATAAGAAATCACAAATCGATCGACACCGTGACTAATATCAAAGGCGCAGTCCATTATCCATAGGATTTTTTTAATTCACTAAACCCTTCCGGATTGCCACCACATGAATTGACGTAAAAAATCGGAATTCCAACCATGCTGATGAGAAATGTATGTCCTCCGAGCATGTGCAATGGGACAAGGCTGCTTTTATTGAAGGACAATTTAACTGTAGCGACCATTATCACTGGCCCAGCAGCTGGTCAACTAGCTCATATACCGAGGATACCGATGATCGCCACTGATCTGCCAATCCCATTTAAACAACGGCTTCAATTTCCGGTAAAAACATCTTTCGTGTTAACTATTAACAACTTATCTTTAAATATGTCTTATCTGCGGATAATGCAGTGGACTGCAACATTACTACTTAAAGTTTTGTTAACCTTATGTATTATATATGTTGTAGTTGTTTATTATCCCTTAATAAATAAAATAAAATAAAACAAATCTCAAGGCCAAACCTTCGAATTAGAAGGGATCGACCTACGAAAAGAATGTTTTACTCATGGCCAACTGTATGTTAGCATATCGCGGGTCGGAGCTCCTGAAAATCAATTTATTTTGCTGCCACAAAATAAAACAATATCAAATATCGTTTACAAAGAAGCTCTTGACTCAATAAATTTAATGGCTTTTGTTTGTAGTTATGATCTTTTTACAAACATTAAAAATAAAAATAAAATAATCGAATATTAAAAAATAACAAAAAAATAAAAAAAACATAAAAAATAATAACAAAAATAAAATATTAAAATAATAATATCCAAACTTTCTTTATAATGTAAGTAGGTACTCTTTTTTTAGTAACGCGACGCAAAAAGAAGGGTGTCTGTGTGTGAGTGTGTGTGTGTTAAAATCTATAATTTTTGAAAGGACATCGTCATAAATGGCCCCAGGACCAACAAACATCTGACATACATAATAATTATAAATATATTTTATTATACCTAATAATTGCGAATATCTGTATGAAACGGACATTCTGCGTTCCAAAATGAATCATTAAAAGAGCTGTAACGATTTATGACATCACATCAAAAATGCTGCCATCTTTGACAATTAGATTTGACATGACAATTAGTGATGCCCAATCTTTCAGTTCTCACATCGAGAGCAAGAATTGAATTGAATTGATTGAAAATTGATTGAGAATTGGCCACCTACTCATGGATGTGGTACGCATCCGTACTTTTGTTCTTTCCTTTTCAACCTTTTTCACTCTAGGGTAAGACGCTTCTGTAGTGACTTGTGCGACGTTTTTATTGGTATCATACACCTTAGGTGCGAAAATAATTCAACAACAAAACCGATTTTCATATCCTATTCCATGCATCCTAAATAATTAATTATCTTTGTCTATACAATTACTTTACATAAGGGCGTTTGTGGACTAACTCCTATTCGACTCATTTGCGTGTATTTTACGTCAGCATAAAAACGGATCAGAAATTTACGAATGGGCGCTGTGCACTCACTATTAGTCGATTCGTATTCGTGATTCGTTTTGGGTAATTTTTCATCATCCGTTTTAAAAACACGAATACGAATCGAATACGAGAGCCTACGAGCAACGATCCGAGATTTGAGTATACACTAAAAACATTTCGTAGGCGGAGATCGCGTTCATAATGTGTACAGCATTTCGCGCTCACCCACAAAACGCCCTATATTAAGCATGACTGCTACTTCGATCCGTAAAAACAGACTCGATGTGAGAGTGTGAAATTATCGAATATAAAAACGAAGCAGTGCACAAACAACCAACACACAATGACATGACAATTTATTTTCTGAAGTATAACTTTATTATCAAATTATTGTGAATGTGAGGACTATGTGCGTCAGTATTTTTTTTTTTTTTTTTCACTTTCTCAGGTAGTTTCAATGATGATCTGGCAGTTTGAGTGCTTTATGCGGCCTACCCAAATGTCCTTTCTTTGGTATTGTTCGTCGAATCGTTGAGCTCCTTAAGTTTTGAGTTGAGCTGCACGATTACTGACAAATGCGTGCACTGACTGGACAGGTCCACTCATTCTGTGTGGTATTTTTTCCTCAAAATTACCATTTCAGACTCAAATCTACATGTTCTTCACATGATCTGACCAAGATTATGTCTGGACTTTAAAAGAGACTGTGACCTCTGAGTTTGTTTCGGCCTTTCTTCTCAGAGTAGTCAGATAGGAAACGCCGACCTCATCTAGTTTTAAAATATGATTGACGTGTAAAAGTGTTTGTACAAACCTACTTACAGAAATAAAATCATTTATCATTATCATTTATCATTTATAACCATACATTTACTATGAAAGCTATTTTGAATTGTATTTACACCAATCACAAATACGAGGTAGTGCACAAACGCCCTAAGTGAGATGCATTGTAATATTTCAAATAAAATAACACGCTGGGCACTGAACGGTACCGATTTTTGTTTGAAATATATCGATACGGATCTAATGTATGGGCATCCCTAATCCTTGTCATGTAATGTCAATCAACTCAACTGAAGTCAACTGTCAAGTTATTGCTAGAACATATTAGTAATCTGTGGTTATTGCACTCACAATGTTTACAAAATGCTATGCGATTTAGGTAATATAAATTCCTGCCTAAGTATAAATAAATGACATCTAAAAAATCATTAGGACAAAGTCGTTTGCATTGATAAATATATATATATATAACAATAAATAAGTACCTACTTAATTACTTACCTACGTAGGTAATTAAGTAGGTACTTATTTATTTAACTATTTTAATATAAAAAACTAGAATTATAACCAAATGAGTAAAATGCTACTTTTACTTTATTTAACACCAAACAAGATAGGTAAGTAAATAAGTACTTAAATGTTTTACTCGATCTCTTAGCTTAGCTGGTCACATACAGGCAATAGAAATAACATTAGTGACAGGCGTTTATAGCATGTATTTCTAAGTAATAGAAGGATTGTTTCTTACTAAATATAACCTCAAAATGTTTGTTTTCCTTTTAAATAAATGCTTTCTGCAAGTTGTCCGTCATTAAACTTTGTCTTCATGGGCATATACTTGTAATTTAGAACAAGCAAAGTAATTTTCCTTTGCAGTTGGTTCTGGGGCGAAAGATGTATGGATGCAGAATAATCTCCTTTTTGTTAAACACCCGTGCGAAGCCGGGACGGGCCGCTAGTTTTTAAATATGTTTATAAAAACATTTAAAAATATAAAATATAGTGGTCCGCCGGTATCGGGAGCAAGGTCCAAGCTACCGATGGTTAGGAATCCAGAGACAGGAACCTCCTCACGATGCGAGCCGTATCGGGTCGTATCGTAACTAAAGGGCTGCAGGCTTAGCACGAGCACAGTTTTGTCGACGGAAGAGTAGACAAAAATGACGTTCCGTGTAGACAGTACGACGGCAGAAAAGTAGAAAGAGTCAACTGCACTGGCCTTAAGTATGGAGACTGCGACTGTCGCAACCCAGTGCTGGGCACGCCACAATTGCGGCGGTAAGTTTGTAGCGGCCCTCTTTGAGGAGTGGATTAAGGGGCGCCACGGCGTCCTCACCTTCCGCCTGACGCAGGTCCTCACCGGACATGGCTGTTGCGGGAGGTTCCTGTTACGGATAAGGCGGGAGGAAACGTCCGGGTGTTACCATTGTGTGGATCGACCGGAGGACACGGTGGAGCATACGGTGGAGGTCTGCACGGCTTGAACGAAGGAAGGGCTTATCCTCGCGGCGGCGATCGGCGGGGGCGATTTCTCTCGTCCGGCCCTGGTCTAGGCCATGGTATAGGAAGCCGTCACCTTCTGCGAAGCAGTAATGCTCGCGAAGGAGGAGGCGGAGCACGTGAGGGTGAGGCAATCGTTGCGCTCTCACGGCCCTAGTCCCCGCAGGAGGAGACACCCTTGGCGTCGGGAGTCGATAGCCGATTCCCGGCCACCGTACGCACGGGCTTGCGGTCGGCAAACGGCGAGCAATGGGTAGCTCGCCGTCCGGTAAGGACCAGGCCCGGGTCGACGGCGCGTTCTGTTCCACTCGCGCCTTAAAGAGATGTCAGCACTAATTGACGGAGTCTGCTAGGGCCAATGCCTGGCGGGGTCGCGGATTGTTCGAAAGAGTTACCGTGGCCCTGGCACACAGGTAACTGAAGGAACAGGGGTGGGTTTTAGTCAGTAAAATTCTGACACGCCCGCCCGCTCCGCCCAGAGCGGGAGAAGTTATTTGTTGACTACCCAAACAAACATAAAAAAGGTGTGGCTGATAGAAACTGCATGAGAGTTGCCGAGAATAGAGCTGAATGGCGTGCTATTGGAGAGGCCTATGTCTAGTAGTGGGCTGCTGATGATGATGATGTAATACAAATTTTTATTTCATATACAGCGTGGCGCTACAATGGTGACATTAAGAGCGGGTAGTAACCAAAATTGCCTACCTTCAATTTAATTTTTTATGATATTCATAAGACTTAGGTATAAAATAAAAATAATATGAGTAACTACATGATATTTTGAAACTTTTTGTGGAACAGAAACACAAAATGTTAAAATTTTCTCGATAAAATAACATCACGAAGTTACCCCTAATTTTCACGTTTTTTGAAATTGTACTTAATATGCTAATGACTAATATGATAATTTTTTAATGATTATTTGTATTAAGACAAGGCAAAAAAAATTGTGCGGGCATTTTTTGAAATTCCTTTTATTTTTGGTATTATTACGTCTACAAGATTTAAGCACTTACGACGTTTTTAGTTCGTAGAAGAAGTCATCTTCCGTTGCACGTTGCGGGAACTTCAAGCATATTTTTGTTTCACAAATCAGTCGCCGTCGCTCTGTTGTGCCGAGAGGACTGTGCTTGAATTTTCTGCTGCTCTGGGATTTAATTTATTTGTGTAAATAATATTTTTCGTAATTTACCACATTGTAGGAACGAAACTGTGAAATAGAAAACATGAAACAATCACTAAAACCACTTCCGAAACGATTATTAAAATCGTTAAGAATTGATAAACTAAATAGATAAATGGCTAAACTATAAAATGAAAATATTATAATAATTCAATATTGATATTTGAAAACTCAAGATGACATACAATTATTTGACAGATTTTTGACTGGTATAGTACAACTAGCGCCATTGTTGTGCCTTTCGGTCATTTTCTTGCGGAGAAAATTTACAACATAGAGTTCGTGCTGGAGATTTTAGATCCTATTACACTCTACTACTACATAAATAACGAAATTCGTTTACTCCCACTTTCGTTGACAAACTTCGTGTAAGAGTAACCTTAGACGAACCATTTCGAGCGACTTTTGACCAACCCCCGAATCAAGTTTAAACTCGCAATTTAACATATAGGTAGGTTATTGGTATAATAATATTATTGGAGTTTACAAAATAAATAAATCGGAAAACTAACTAAAATAGGGTTTATTGCGGACACAAGTACGAAACAGTGTGCACGGGACATGACATTTTTTATACGGATAGTGTTCTCGTGACTAGATCCCTTTTTATGGTGGGGATCAGTAAAGATTGTGACGGATCACAATGTTTGGGACTGTCGGCTTGCTTTTCAAAGCTAAAGTTTCAACAATTACAAAACCTAAACCTAAACCTAATAAACTTTCGACTTTCTTTGGCACCCATATAAATAGATGCCAATTATTTTGTCGGTAAGGCCGACTAATGTACCCTAGTTATTTGTTCCGAAACTGGCCTGTTTTTCACAAATGTTTTCGGCGAGGACTTTTTTCTACTCGCGCTTCGCGCAGGGTAGGTTTTCATGACACATGCCATTTGACTTTGCACAATACGGTACAAAATCTACCATACCAATATTATTTTTTACTTGGTAACACTGTTGCTAATTGACTTTGCACGATCCTGCAAAGAAATATCCACGATATACCATTATATATTTATTTACTTGCTTAACACTGGTTTCCACGAAGACGTCGCGAGGTCCAACTTGTACAAGGCCCTAAATAAAATTTGGTTACATTAGAATTTGAACTTAGGCACGCCAGCATTGAGTTTCTAGTTCCAAAACATGACTATGATCTAAGATTCGAAAGTCAAGCTTAGCGTATAGTATAGGCAAAATAAACAGATGTTTTACCTACTGAAGAATTTCATTGAAAATAAAGGGACTGGACAATGATCATACTTCGTTTAAATATTGTAATTGAAAAATCATCATCATATCATCATTCGAGGTACCTATTTGTGCTGTGAGACCTTGCTTCTTGCCAAATTTCATGATTCTAGGTCAACTGGATGTATCATATGGATTTTAATTTATTTGCGTGTGTTTATTTTCTTAGATTATCGACATTTTTGTTCAATTGATTTCATTTTCTCAAAGTAAAAAAGCGGAAGGTAAGTGATGCGATTATAATTATACGCTTTTATATAGTCAAAAAAGCAATTTTATCGAAATTGTTTTCACCATCTTGTAGGTGTCACACCATCATGAGTATGTAGTATTATACTACTTTGATGGAAGTGCTTTGCATTTTAGAGTTCGGTACCTCAAAAGAAAAAATCGAAACCCTTATGGGATCACTTTGTTTTCCATCTATCTGACCGCTTTTCTCAGGAATACGTGGGGGGTATCAAGTTGAAATTGATATCAAATACTTAGATAAACGGTCCTTTGGAGCTGTAAAAAAAACGAGCTTCTAAGACGTTGACTTAGTATCTTGGCATAAATTGCCATTCATTTCGCATATTTTGACACTCGCAAATAAATTAAAACCCATAACATACATGTCGTTGACCTAGAATCATGAAATTTGACAAGAAGCAAGGTCTCAAAGCACAAATAGGTACAGAAAAGTATCTGAAAATCGTTCAATTGTAGTTATGTTATATAATGTATGGAACAATATTTTTCAACTACAACGTTAGGTTTGTCTTTCAATTCGGAAACGAAAATTTATAGGCCGTATCATCCGAAGTAACATTTAATCTTTATTTCATTTAAGTCGGTCTACTCTCCAATCTAACATCCCATATATATCCAATATACCTACTTGTACACAGCAATCATACATAGGTACATCGAATAAAACAGTTTCATCTGATGATTTTGCGTATACACACAAGATTCAAATTCAAATGCCTAAATATACGCCGGGCGAAAAGTTTCTGCTGGCGGGAAGGGTTTGTGTTTTGTTTTTGTCGTGTTTGATGAGAGGGGTAGGCAATGAGGCGCGGGTGAAACTTGATTTTTTTCTGTCTTGCTGCGCCCTCTTAATTTAACATGGGTAGGGCTAGTGACCAGTAACAATAGAAAATATAATAAGAAAAAATAAATCGTAAATTGAATATTTTCTACTCAGAGTGGCAACGCCTCACTTCGCGCGCTGGCAACCACGCAACGCGCGTGCTTTGTTCGATGCTTTGACGGCATAATATCAAAGTAGCGGAGTGGCGCATTTACCTACATTCGCAACGCAGACCGAGCGCGGCGCGGAGATGTGTGAATCACTTATTATTACCTCTTATCAGCTACCACTATGATACATCACAATCACAATTAATCACATTTTTTTTTGTTTGGTCATATTTTTTTAAATTTTTAAGTTTTCAATGTGACCACCGCGCTCGCAGACACAAAGGTCTAAACGGCGTTTCATGATTTCCCGCACTGTTGAAAATACATTTTCAGGCAGAGCAATTTCCCTTAATTTCTCAAACGCCATATCTCGCGATACATCCTTATCGCAAGGGATGCTGTTTGATGGGCTTCTCCGTAAATTAGGACCATGTCCGCATATTCGGCTGCCTTGTAGTTCGGATGTATATTTGCCATCACGGTCACAACTTTACACAAAGCACTAAGTAATTTATAACAAATAAAAGCGTTCTTATCGCAAAAGATATACCTACTAGATAAAACTAATGAAGACAAATCAAAGCGTCTTTATTGCAGTGCCTTAGTCTACTTCTTCTTTCAAAATGGTTTGCAGCTAATAATCTTTTACTTAATGCGAACAAAACTAAATGTCTTAAGTTTTCATTGCCAAATGTACCCCAAGTGGGTCTAAATTTAAAACTTGTTGGCAAGAAACTAGATGTTATTACGGAAACTGTATTTCTAGGAATTACTTTACATTCACAATTGCAATGGGGCACCCATATTAGAGCTCTTTCAGATAGATTAAGTTCAGTTGCTTATGCAGTAAGAAAAATAAGGCAGTTGACTGATATAGCTGACGTAGATTCAATTTTCATTTTTCTCTTTTTTTACAAAAGAGGGCAATCCGCGCGGTCTATAATATGGGTCCTCGCGAGTCTCTTAGAAACAAATTCAAAGAAATTTATATACTAACTCTAACTTCTCTCTATATCTTAAAAAGTATTTTGTATGTTCGTAAAAACTTAGGACTTTTCAAAATAAGAAGCGATTTCCATAAAATAAATACACGTAGTAAAAATGAAATTGTGGTAAGTACCCTAATTTAGATTAACTACAAGCCATTTCTTATAAACAGTATCCGCTTTTATAACAAGTTGCCAAAGTCAGTTACGGAACTTAGCGATAGAAAGTTCAAAACCCACATCAAACGTATCCTTATCAAAAATGCATATTATAAGATTAAAGACTACGTTGAAGACAAGGAAGTTTGGCAATAATTCCTTCTGCACATGTGGCTTCCCTTGTACTTCATTAACAGCACCACTATGTAAGGGTATATCTATTGACTGCTGCCAAATTACGAACTTTATTTGAAATTTTTATTTTTATTGTTTTTTACTTTCTTCTTTGACATAATCTTCACATTATTTGACATTATACACCTCTAATTCTTATTTCAACTCTTTACTTATGGCTTTTGTAAACAGGATTTTAATTCAGATTTGTTACAGTTGTAATGGCAATCATGTCATTTGGTTTAAATAGGCTTTTATTTTTATATAGATTCTTCTATATTTTGTGAATGTGAGAACGTTGCAGGCCTAACTTGTAGACTGTAGACTAGTAGACCTTTATATATATTTTTTGTAATATTTTGTTGAGTGCCTGTTACTTGTTGACAGGCCTACACTGTCCTCCCATTATCAACACTGTAATTTGAAACATTGTAAAAGCCCCTTATTTTTAAAAGAGTAACCGTAGAGTTTCTTGCCGACTCTTCTCCATACGAAACAACCAATTGGAACCGTGCACTTAGCTTCTGACGTTTCATAAGTGCCCATGTTGGTTTATGTGAAATAAAATATTTTGATTTTGACTTATTGTCCTAATTAAAATTACACAAAAATAAATATTTTACAACAATAGGTATGTAAGCGTATTTTTCGCGGAATATTCACAAAATCTCTACACGGCGCGGGTAGTTTATGCGCGCGAGTGATAGAAGTGTGTCAAGGACACCGGCCCGGCTGGCACTAAACAAACGTACATGTACGATTCTTAGAAATTGATGCAATGGTATGATCCGTGACGCCGCCAAATGATCTCTGCGCTACGTACAGGTTGCTCCAAGATGGTATTTTAGAAAATTGTAAATAAATCAATAAATAATAACGTTTAGTGAAATTAATATTTCGCCTTAAAATGATAAAAATAAACCCCGCCTCGCCTTAAATTAATGTCGCCATTGTAGCGCCACGCTGTATAATATCTGTTACACTCACTTTTACGTGTACCCAATGTGGCATAATAGCGCAACATGGCGTATCACTGACGACCTTCAGAATGCCACTGACGATCCCACGCACTCGGCGCATTATGAACGCAATCCTTTTTCACAGGATGGTATTGAAACCATCAGTATGTGCTTTGTGTGCTTTTATTCAAGTTGTATTTCTTTTATCGTATTTATAGTATAAAAACAGTATTTTTCAATAGCTATTAATTCAATTTAATTTAGAATTATAAATCATACAGTTTGTCCTAATCAATTGGGCTCTCTAAAGATCCCACGCGAGCACTAACGTGATTTCCTTCGTGCGTGTAACTAGAGGTTAAGCATGCCATAGTATGAGTGAACAAGTCCTTTCAAATAAACAAGACCCTTTGAACTGGACAACTTTACTAGTCACAATACGGTGGGAGCCTTGGGAAACCAATCATTAATAAAATCCTTTGGTTTTCAGAAAACTCATTGGACTCATCGGTTTATGAAGAAGGGTACAGAATGTTCCAATAAATAAAGATATTTTCAAGTGTTTTCATAATGGTGAAATATAAAGAGTCAGAGTCCGAATCGGAAGGCGCCTCTCACGCTCTCGAGCCGTGCTTCCGCGTGCGCGTGTGCATGGAGCAGTTCTACAGCGCCGGGGACGTGCGCGCGCGTGCCTATGTGTGCGTGTCGCCGCGCCGCCGCGTACGTTGGCTCGAGCGTCGCCTGCGTCGCCTGTTCGCTCTGCCGCGCCTGCGCCTGCTCAGCCGCGGGCACCTGCTGCCACCGCAAGAGCCGCTCTCGCTGCTGCAGCCCGACGACCCCGTGGAGTGCGTGCCCAACGTGTGGCCCCCGGAGCACTTCGGTACAGAGCGCGAGGAAACTGCGAACGCTCGAGACGGCGTAGATTCCGTAGACGAGGTGCCGGTGGTTACAGTGGAAGGGCCCCAGCGCTCGCCGTCGCCCGTCTTTCAGGATGATCTCACAGAAACCAAGCGACAAGCGCTTATGATGCTACAGCAGTTTTGCGCCGAGCCCGCAGCGGAGCCTGCGGCGGAGAGAGCGACGCGGCTCCGACGCCGACGCGTGCGTCGCCGGCGCCGCGTGCCCCTGGCCGGTGCGTCCGAGCACTCGCTGCAGTCCGCCGGCAGCGCGGGCATGGACGCGGACGAGGAGCTGACGCCGGTGGACGTAATCCGCGAGCCGGAAGCGGTGGCGATGGTGCTACGTAACGAACTGCTGCCGCGCGCTCCCCGCGTCGTGCGCCCGCTTACTGAGCGAGTGACCGCGAGCCTCCTCGACACACCGCCCACCGAGATCATAATGGGCTAGTGCAATATAATTCGTAAGATCTTTAATAAACGGTTTCCATGATAATTATTTAATTTTTTTACGACCACATAAATCGTCGCTTTTCTTATGAAGTGACCTAACTGACACTTGTTTTGGCGGAACTGCACTAGAGATACCATTTTAATATTTGCGTGTATATTGTTCAATGTGTGTGTGTGTGTACGGAGAGAAATTAAAACGTGTTTATAACTTGGATATTACTTTTAATCACGTAACGTATTACACAGTGGTACTTATAATGATTTATGGTAATCGCGTCTATAGCGGGCGGTGGTTGCGGGCGAACTAGCGTAGCCGATCGCTGCACATACAAATGAATACAAACCGAATGTGTCAGCGTTCCTACACCATTATGTAAATTTGACACTCGGATCTGTTTTATAAACGTATTGCGTAAACCTAAACGTATGTATTCATATACTTTCTGTGCTTATCCCCAAATACAGAAATATCCGCAGTGTTCTCTGATTTTAAACCGCCTATTATTTTAACCGTATATTATTTTGCCTATTTATGAATTTCACCTTCACACAAACCGACACCTACCGCACACCGGCCAAGGTAGATGCGATCTCGCCGGGCTACAGGAGATCGCCGCACTCGATCGAGAAGGCTGGACCTTCGCTTCGCTGTGTGAGGCGATGCATTGGGGAATGGGAGGGCGGGAACGCCAAGTCCCAGACCAAGTCCCCGGCAAACCCAAAGCGTGCCGCCACACCAGGCCACGCCACACATAGGAGCTTACCAGCACTCTGCAGACGCGCCGCGTCCGAGCGGATACCGCAATACCGCTAAAGAGGTTCGAGCCCGGTTACCCCAATATTACGGCGGAGGCGAGAGTCTACCTGAATAAGGCGAAGCTCCACCTTAACAACTCGCGTAACCTAAAGGCAGAGATTCACAGGAATAAAATAAAGAGGAGGTTCACAGTGGCAGTCGCCTCCTCGGCCATCAGGTCTTCCAGCAGGCGGTTGTTCTGGACCTTTAAGACAGTCAGGATATCCTCGTCGCTATTATAGGACATGAGGTCCTTGATTATCACTAGTGGGTTGCGATTTTTTGCCTCTTCCACTTTCAGGTGTTTGTGTTTTTTGAGTTGGGCTGTTGTTTTTACCATCTCCTCATTGCTATTGAAGCTCAGGAAAACCCTCTTGTCCTTCTCTTTTCGGACCCTCTCGATCTGCAGGTCACTCTTCTTCGTGTCCAATACCTCTTTGATCCTTCCTACTACTTCCGTACTGGTCTTCATTGTGACATCGGACGACACAATGACCGAGTGCCTGGGTTTTTGAGGACCAGGCCCGGGTCGACGGCGCGTCTGTTCCACGCGCGCCTCAAAGAGATGTCAGCATAATTGACGGCGTCCGATAGGACCGATGCCTGCCGGGGCTGCGGATTGTTCGAAAGAGTTACCGTGGCCCTGGCGCACAGGCAACTGAAGGAACACGGGTGGGTTTTAGTCAGTAAGAGTCTGACACGCTCTTCCGCTCCGCCCGGAGCGGGGGATCTCATTTGATGATTTCACACCCAAAAAAAAAAATGGTGTTTTGAGGTGCGGTCAGGGTTTCCGCATAAGTAGGTACTTTCTCTAATGGAGACTATTTTCCCCATTTCTTGGATGATCTCTTCGAGCGCTCGATTCTCCTTCAGTATATTTCCGTCACTGTGTATTTCTCTGTCACGTGAGTCTTGGGCTTCTCTTTATTCCTGCATATCCACGTGCAATTGTTTGATCATTCGGTTGCCCTCCTTCACTATCAGAGTTTGCTCTTCTAGTGCGGAGCGCAACCAAGTGATACTCTCCAGGTCATCCGCTTTTTCCTTATCCTTCTGACCTTCAGTTGCCTTCTGATGAGTCTGCCCACTGGTCACGACCCGGGGGAGTTCTTACAGGGAGGCAGCGTTGCTGGCGACGGCTACACACGGTCTCACAGCCGGTGAGCCGCATACGGCGCCTCGGCCTGGAGGTGGCCCTCGACAAGTCGGAGGCAATGGTATTTCATGGTCCCCCGCGGGTGCCACCGTCCGGATCCCACATCGTGGTGGGGGGGGGGTTCGAATCGCTGTCGAGCCCACCATGGAGTACCTGGGGTTGGTGCTCGACAGTCGGTGGGATTTCGGCCCCCACTTCATGCGGCTGGCGCCTAAGTTGTTGGGTGCGGCTGGGGCGCTGTCAACGCTCGAGCGCCGCTTGTAGGTGGCTCTACGTGGGGATCGTGCGATCGATGGCCCTTTACGGGGCCCCGATCTGGGTGGCTGACCTGACGGCCGACAACATCTCTGTTCTGCGGAACCGCAGAAAGCGATGGCCGTCAGTCATCAGGGGTTACCGCACGATCTCCTACGAGGCGGCTTGTGCACTGACACTGCGCGGCATACGCTGGCAGAGTGTGCCGCTTGGTAGGAGCCGCGCCTTGCCCTCATCTCAGTAGTAGGCAGTGACCTGTCGCTGCCGGCCGTTGTGAATGCGATGGTCGGCGGCGAGGAGTCCTGGGACGCGTTGGTATCCTTCTGCGACACAGTCATCTCGCAGAAGAAGGCTGCGGAAAGAGAGCGAGAGATCTCATCCTCTGACCCGGCCCGCAGTAGGCGCACCGGGCGTCAGCGGAGGGATAGGAAATGTTTTACCTAAGAATAGAAAATAAACAAGAAAATGTTTATTTTAAAATTTTATTATCATAGCACCATTTATTTAAACAGAATACATTTTTTAAAGCACATACAGAGTCATGATAAATACAACTATACAAATCTTGAGAATATTTATATTGATTGTACAGACTTAAAAAACTAGAACAACCTTTGTCTACTAAATTAAATATATTACTATTACTGTTTTCTAATATAGTTTTTAACCACACGTCTTTTTCTGAACCTTTAACATAGACACATTGATGTCTTAAAATATCAGCAATCAAATTCTGGTAATTGGAATATGGTAAAAATCCTTCTCACCAATATATCTTTCTGTTACGTTCAATCCAACTAACTTGCTTTCTTTCTGTTTTTCTCAAATTGTAAAATGGAAATGGTGGCCTAATTAAAAACAATTGATTTTTTTTATTATACAATATAGCGATTTCTTTTATTAGAAATTCACCTTTGTCTGTTCGAAAACCTTGAATATCTACAATAGCAATCATGATAACCTGCGTACAGTGTTGCTGAGAGGTTTGTATTCCACAAGTCGATCGTTTATAATCAAACAATATGAAGTTGTCTTATCTGGTATTGGCGTTGAACATTCAATTTCTAACCGTACGTCCACTGGACCTAATTTTAGACTATCGTTTTGCCTTGAACAGTCTAAGATAAAGAGGGGAGCTTTTCTTTGAAGTCCTTTAGGTCGAGCAACGGGTCTGCTGGACAACTGTAATACGACTGACGAATTTTCAAATACATTTCGTATAATATACTGTATTTGTTATAAGAAAACTTTAAACCCAAAGGCTCATAAGGAAAATATTGTGAATTTAAGAAGAGCTAACGTTTGTCACATCGCAATGATCGAATAGTGAATAATCTTTAGTTTTATTATTTTTGCTATTAGTTTGTAAGCAAAAACTTACATATCTGGGCTTTTCCAATTGTGAAGCAGTCTTAACTGACCAAGAATGTTTTGTGGTTTTAGGTAGCAATGGATATTCATATAAATCCCTATTTCTAAAAGCCAGCTGAATGGGTTTATCTCTTTCTAAATGCTTTAAAAGTGTTAATCGTTCTCGATCTGACACTTTTATGTGTGGCACCCTCCATTGAATTCTTTGCATGTCTATTTGAAAATTAGCAACATCATCATTAAGAATAACAAACACTATTTAAGTTAGAGTTACTTCTATTCAATATAAGTTCGTGTTTACAATTTATAACGATTTGATTGTAATCCTCTGCAAACCCTAAAATCTTATTTAACGGTATCACAATACTACAATGACCATCACTTTGGAATCCGTTTACATTCCAACCCCATAATGCAGCAACTTTATTTTCACCTTCATTTAATGATATGTATGATTTCATTGTTGACGTTATTCCAGAATTGTTTATACGATCTATTTCAATACCATTCATTTCGTATCTGATGTCTTGAAACAAAGACATAATAGCGTTATTAGTGAACGTAAAAGTTTTCTTGATCGGATTCCCATCTTTACCGAGCAGCTTTGCTTGACCTTCGATGTAAATTGAACTGGCTGATGGTAGCACGTATACGTCTTGCTGACGTATGGGGACTCTGATTTCATCGTTTTCTCTAAAGCTGTTATTGTAGGAATTATATGAATGGATTTCACAACTTTCGATCGAACTATCGACGTGCGGTGATGCAGTAATCTGTAGTATATTCATAGTTTAAAACCTAGGGCTCTAAGAAAATCTTTATTGGCTTCGGTCAATTTCTTTACTTTTTTCTTACGTCTATGCACCTTAGTGGTCGTAGAAGGAATAAGACGTTTTATTTTCACAGGAGTGTTTTTATAATATACTATCATTTTATTTTTCTTAAATGAAGGCGTAGTTGAATATTAAGTTCTTCACCAAAGTTAATACAATAACCAAATTGATCAACAATCCTAACAGATAAAGATTAAATTATATTTTTGTTCACTGGAAAGTAAATAACGTTTCGCGGTATTTCTATGTACTGATGACTCGGAGCAGTATCAAATACAAATTCATGAATAAAGTGAGTTGGTAGTCCGTTGCAGTACGAACCGTGTACAAGATCACATTCAATTCTGATTACAGATAGACTGCTGTTATTGATGGGCACATTTGGTCTTGAATTTAACACTGAAAAGTGTAAGTGTGTATCCAGGATATCCACTGTTGTATCCTACTCTGTTTGTGCTGGGCATGGTAGGCTATAATAAACTGGAAGTAAGAAGGGAAGTAACACTAGCCACTTACTTATTTAAGATTATGCGTGGTAAAATACACAACCCAGGCGTTCTACGGACGGTTGGGTTGTGTGTACCGGATGGGCACGTGGGGCGACGGAGGCGGCCACCGCTGCTGTGGGTGCCGCCTGCTCGCACCAACCTGCTGCAGCACGCGCCGCTGACGCGCGCCCTGCGTACACTCAATGTGGTGTCACAACAGATTGACTGCTTCAATTGTACTCTGAGTGAATTCACACGGGCCGCATTTTGTAAAATTACTCTAAGTTGTTCATTATAACTACACTATTGTATTAGGTTAGCCTGTGATGATAGTTGTATGTGTTTTTAATTAAATAAATAAAAATAACAAACCGCACTCATATTGATCGGATAAATCTAGAGGTGGTTGAAAATATGACACCAATTCAGATTTATTTCCAGAGATGGTAACCGTGGTAGACATGCTTGCATACTGGACTCTTTCAGTAGATCCTGTTTATTTTATCCCTTGACTACACCAAAAATTCTTTAAGAAATTTAAACAATGATGTCCGCAATTGAAAGGATGATCGCGTTGTATATTATCATAATTATAGTGGACTTTAGAACCTACGTATTTTATAAATTCTTTTGGAGGCTTAAGATTTCCGTAACTGTCAAAGTACTCAATATAATCATTGTATTTTGCATAGGCTACCCAATGAGAGCCAGGATCTTTAGAACTATCTAAATTAATAACTCCACATTCTTTTTTAAACGGGCATTTAGGAAGCTCATCTCTCATAAAGACTCCTCCAAAGTAGGGAATACTATTTCCATACTTCAAAATGTCAAAGTTAGTTAAGGCTCGTTTGGGTAGCCGATATCTTAGTTTTTTCATTCGATACAAAAATTCCAAGCCCGTTTTTATGTGGTTTAAGGTGTTATCCTTTCCCAATGCAGACAGCTTCCATTTTTTCATTGTGTCTCTTCGATTCATCCCACATCTTTCTAGCCATTTTAAATTCATTTATGGTTTTGGCAATACCAGCGGCACCACCCGCTATTGCTCCCACCGCTGATAATCCAGCAAAAATAGGAATCAAAGGTAATACACCACCAGTTTTTGGTATAGGAATGATTCGAGGAAGTTAAAGCTAATTCTCGGCTGCGGCCATAGCTAATTCAATTGCCACATTTTTGCATTTTGATTTAAATTTTTTCAAGTGTCTTTTCGTTTTAGTAATAAAATTTTTAAATTTATTTTTAATCCTTTTCCAGATATAACTTTTTGAGGGCATTTTTTGTTACATTTTTTTAGACCATAACCACTTTTAATTTTGATAGACATTGTCTTGCTTACTAAGCATGCCGCGAGTTTCTCGCTTACACTTGCATCCGAGGCAACTGCTCGCTCTTTCGCCATTTTAAACAAAATTAAATCAGCTCTGTGACGATCCTTTAAGTTTGATGATTTGTGATAGGCAATGTCGTGTTCTTTGCAATATTCATCTAATTAATTAATACCTTCATCTCTGAGTGTAAGCCTTTTAATTAATTTTGTACCAGGACCACAATAATTGTATCCTGGTAAGTGTAATTCAAATGGTAAATTGTTTATAAGCCAATTGAGAAGACTCTCCAATACACATCATAAGACTAATGAATCAGGATTGAACACTTTAATAAATACTTTCACGATTCACCATTGACTTTGCTGTTAAGTGTTAAAGTTATTTTTATTTATAATAATATATTCGATTTATCAATCCAATTGTTTTCAGCAGAAGACAAACCTAACCATTTTACTAAAACCCTGTTTCCTTTTCTTCTAAGAACTTTCTCGACTAGATATACATTGGGATGTTTTGTCTTTTGAAGCTCTTGCAAGTAAAATGCCCCTAAAATAGGTTGACCCCTGATTGTATCTTCAATTAAGTAGGTGATAGGAGTAGTATTTTGTATTTTTCGTATTTTAAATATTTCTGTCGACCAGTTGGGGGTATATCCTTTTTCAAATGTTCCTTTGTACTTACTGATACGTACATAATCACCAACTTTATACTTGCATCTTATTCTTTCGTTTTTTACCAACCTTAAATACCTTTCTAATATACGTTTTTTATTTATGTTATCCGCATTAGCAGGGATTTCGTGAATTGTCCGATGGTAAGTGTGATTGTATTTATAAATAACATCATTAAGGGTATCATCTATCCAATTATAATTGCCTTTTAAACTAAATTCCTTATACAGTTTAGATTTCAATGTTCTGATAAATCGTTCAACTATTGAGGCCTTTTTGTCGAGAAGGTTGAATAATGGTTGATATGATTAGATTTCATAAGATTTTGGAATTTATTATTATAAAATTCTGTTCCATTATCCGTTTGGAGATTTTTCGAAACAAGTCCTGTAGACAACAATATTTTGAAAGATTTACATATATCATCTTTGGTTTTAGTTTTCAGAGGGAAGGCCCATGCATATTTGGAAAATGTATCAATAACGGTAAGAATAAATCTATAGTTTTTATTTTCTTTTGGACATTGATTGCATATCAATTAAGTCTGCTTGCCACAGGTCATCTACATCTTTCATAATAACATGTCTTCGCGGAAAGTTCACCTTCGCATTTTTATGAATTTCGTTTACCACGTCAGCTTTGCTCATTTTCAGAATTCTGTACATTCGTCTTGAAACCATATATAATACTGAATAAAAAGCACCACAACTATAACTACAACACACAATAATGTAATGTATAATTACAACTATTTATTCTTTAATTATATCAGCTTCTTTTAATTCTTCAATTATCGATAAAATTTCATTATCATGGTTTGTATTGCCAGCATTTCTTGAAGCAACTAATAGTTTCAATCTCTCAACTAATTCGTTAGGGTCATCCCAATATACCAAGTCAGTCTTGTTTTTGTATTTTTTTAGTGTTGGTAAGTTTCCTCCGAGTTTAGCATGAGCAAGTTTGTTATCGTTTGACGATTCGGAAAATAGTGGTTTAATTATTTGCGACGATATTTTATTCCATTATCGCCTCTTATTTGTCCATTAGGATTAAAATCTCTCTTATGAGCATTTGTATAATGCAGCATATCCTTATAGACAAGTATATCTTTACTTGAAATTAATTTTAAATCAGGTTTTCCTCGCAGTAAAAGTTCCTTCAAGCCAGGGGTTAAATTATAGGCATTGTCATCGACTTTAATTAAAATGTCACCATCGTCATTTAAACTATTAATTTAAAAAAATTATACTACTGAATTACCCATCAATAAAGTTTTGTTTACATTTCTTATTCCAAACGGTATATTTTCACCATCATAAATATCATGGATATCGTGACCCTCTAATGAAATTTCTAAATCATCTGATAATTCCATTTTATTAGACTTTTTAGGTGATTGAGTAGATTTTAGTTTTGGATAGTAGCAGTTTTCAAACTTTGTAGATGAGCTAGTATTGATGTCAGCCAATTCATTGTGTATAGAATTAGTGAGTGATGTATTTTCTAAATGTTTTATTTTTTTCCATAGATTTATTCGAATCAACTAGGGTTTTAAGTGGATCTGTGATAGGTTTTAGCATTTTATCGAGTGACAAGTTCATTGAGTGTTCCTGGTTCTTCATTTGTATTATTTTATTCTTAATAGAGTTTACAGATTTCATTAATTCTATTTTAATATTTTTCTCCATGTTGTAACAACTGTGTTCCGCTGACGAACAAACAGTACTAATTTTCTTTTTTGTGTGTTATTCACTTATATTTATATACATTCAATAAAATTTTAGAAAGATATCAAAATTCTGTCTGTACCTTCCATTATTTAATGGTGACTCTTTGTTAATAAGAAGAAATTGGTATGGATTACTCCAAACAGTTTTACACATATCTTTGAACTGATTCCATGATAGATCGGAGTTGACATGTTCTTCATAGATATGCTTTAAATTTACATCATCTTGTTTAAATATTATAAGAAAATTGGTTTTATCACGTAATAATTGTTTCGGTATTTTTGAGAAGGTTTGTGATAAGTAAAAGCAATCAATTTGTTTATGTCTACCCATACAGAAATAATTACGGATATTTATTTGTTTCTCACACGCAACATCATCAAATATAAATATAGAATTTGGTAAAGCTTCACTGGGACGTATGACTTCTTTATTGTCATTGAAATCATTGAAGTTAATATGAGGCACTCTTCTTAATACTTCACTTAAGAAACGATATTTTGGTTAGAAAGTAGTTTTCGGGTAAAGATATAGATTTTGAAATTTAAGACCATTTTCATGCAGCAATAAACTGATCATAACGTTTGTTTTACCACAGTTCGAGGGTCCACATATTATGCAGCGAATTGTATTAGGCAATAAAGCACTGTGTCTAATCTGACGAGTAGAGTCATTGAAATTTATATTATTCACGTTTAGGGATATGGGTTGTTGGATCAACTTCATCTTGCCTATTATTTATTTTCATTACTTACTATCCATTATATATGGGTTCCCTACTCGAAATGAATATGTGAGCACAGTATTCACTGGGCGGAGCGGAAGGGCGTGTCAGACTCTTACTGACTAAAACCCACCCGTGTTCCTTCAGTTGCCTGTGCGCCAGGGCCACGGTAACTCTTTCGAACAATCCGCAGCCCCGGCAGGCATCGGTCCTATCGGACCCCGTCTATTTTGCTGACATCTCTTTGAGGCGCGCGTGGAACACGACGCGCCGTCGACCCGGGCCTGGTCCTTACCGGACGGCGAGCTGCCCATTGCTCGCCGTCCGCAAGCCCGCGCCTACGGTGGCCGGGAGTCGGCAATCGACTCCCGACGCCCAGGGTGTCTCCTCCTCCTGCGGCGGCTAGGGGCGCGAGGGCGCAACGGTTGCCTCTCCCTTTCGCGCTCCGCCTCTTCCTTCGCGAGCATTACTGCTTCGCAGAAGGAGGTGACGGCTTCCCATTCCCTCTCGCTCCGTACCATGGCCTGAACCAGGGCCGGACGCGAGAGGTTGCCGCCGCCGATCGCCGCCACGAGGACACGGCGGTGCTCCGCCCAAGCCGGGCAGACCTCCACCGTATGCTCCACCGTGTCCTCCGGTCGATCCACGCAATGATAACACCCGGGCGTTTCCTCCCGCCTTATACGAAACAGGAACCTCCCGAAACAGCCATGTCCGGTGAGGACCTGCGTCAGGCGGAAGGTGAGGACGCCGTGGCGCCTCTCAAGCCACTCCTCAAAGAGGGGTCTTACCGCCGCAATTGTGGCGTGCCCTGCGTTGGGTTGCGACAGTTGCACTCTCCATGCCGCCATGAGATCCCGCCGGAGCTCTGTCCGCTGTGCCGTGATTTCTCGCGGCAGCGGAGTAACGCCCCGGCGTTTCGCCTCCTCGCGCCACTCCCAAACGTGCGCGAGGACCTTTGCCTCCAGATCCCACGGCGGCAATCCGGCAAGGAGGCTCGCCGCCTCGCAGGAGACCGTGCGGTATCCCCGTACCATCCGGATGGCCATGACCCTTTGGGACGCGTTCAACCGGCGGGCTGGCCGGAGCCTCAATGAACGCGCCCACACCGGTGCCCCGTAAAGGGCCATGGACCGCACGACCCCCGCGTAGAGCCTCCGGCAGGAGGCGTTTGGCCCGCTGCAGTCTGGGAGCCAAACGTCGGAAATGCTCGACGAAGTTCCACCGGCTGTCGAGGAGGAGTCCCAGGTACTTCATCGTCGACTCGACGCCGATGTGAACCCCTCCTACCGTTATTTGGGAACCCGACAGTGGCGCGTTCCGAGGACCATGAAAACACATGGCTTCGGACTTGTGCAAGGCCACTTCGAGTCCCAATTGCCGGATCCTTTCAACGACTGTCGCAACCCCGCGTGTCATGAGTTCGGCCGCCGCCTGGTGCGACCTCCCCTGCGCCAGGACCAGCGTGTCGTCAGCGTAGCACACCACGCGGACGCCACTAGGGAGGTCGGCGCGCAGCACCCAGTCGTACCCGATGTCCCACAGATGCGGCCCCAAGACCGATCCCTGTGGGACACCGCACGACATCTCTCGCCGGTTCCATTCTCCCTGGTGACCGGGGTAGATAACTGCTCTATCCGCCAAATAGGCCTCGACTACACGACAGAGATAGGTCGGCATCCGGTGATACCGGAATGCCTCCCGGATGCAACTCCAGGGCAGGGTATTGAAGGCATTGGCGATGTCTAGAGACACCGCCAAGACGACCCCACCCCGGGCCACAGCATCCCCCGTCGTGAGGGCTCGCACGCGCATGATGGCATCCTCCGTGGAGCGCCCCCTGCGGAAACTAAACTAGCTCTCCGCCAAATCCGGCCCCCCCCGCACCAGCTGCCCGACGAGGCGGTCTGCAATGACTCTTTCAAAGAGCTTGCCCACCTCGTCGAGCAGCACGATGGGCCGGTAAGCGGACGGAGAGTCCGCCGGGCGCCCCGGTTTCTTAATGAGGACCAGTTTCCCCGTCTTCCAACGAAGTGGGAACTGGCCCTCCTCCAAGCATGCGCTTAGGAGCCCTCTTAGTCGAGGCCCGAGAGCCTCCGAGGCCAGGACCCAGGCTTTTCCCGGTAAGCCGTCGGGTCCTGGGGCGTTATTTTTGGCACTCAGCCTACGTACCGCCGCTTTCAACTCTACCTCGGTCACCTCAGGAGCAACGTCGTCATCGTCGGTCATGTGGTCCGCAGGAGGCGGAGCCATGGGCGGGGGAGTATGCTCCCCCCGCGAAGGGAACAGAGCGCTCACCACGCCCTCCACGAGCTGGGGCCGGAGACTCTGCGTCAGCGGGGGAGCCCATGGGCGGAGTTTCTCCCGCACCACCTTATATGGGCGTCCCCACGGGTCCCTGTTCAGAGTCCCCAGCGACTCCTCACGGGCCAGTCCCCTGGCCCGCAGGATCTCCGCTCGGAGGGCGATCTTCGCCACTCTGTAACCCTCGTACAGCTCCGCCTGAATGGCTTCCGTATCCGGAGGGCGGATACGGAGCCTGCGGTGCCTGGTGTACAGGCGCCGCGCGGCAACGCACGCCTCGCGCAGAGACGTTAGTTCCGGCGACCACCAGTACACCTGGCGCCAGGCGCGTCCGGGCTGGACCCGGGGCATTGCCATGTCACACACTTCTGACATGGCCTCCCGGAACCACTCTGCCTCGTCGTTGATGTCAGCAGGCCTGTCCGGTGATGACACCCAGGCCTGCACGATCGAGGCTTCCAGGAGAAGCTCCCGGTCCAGCTTCTTCAGCGCCCACCGCGGACCACTCGGGGCCTGTCGGACCAGCGCGCTCGAGGTCTGGGCGGAGACGTCAAACCGGATGTACCGGTGGTCGGAGTACGTCTCCACCCCCTCCATGACACGCCAGTCAACAGGTTTGGACCTGTGTCGTTATTAAGATGATGTTCTCGTCTTTCCTGGATAAATGTATTTGTGACTAATAACTGTAAGGAGAACATATTTCTAGGTATATGTCAAACATTACACTTTGTTACAATAGCTGATCGAAGTGGGGCCTTACGGTAACTTTATCCCAATATTATGAACATAATAATATTATTCCACAACAAGTTTAGACTTGTATTATAGAGCTAGTATTTGCATCGTAAAAGATAATATTATTATGGTAAGTGTAACTTTATTTCTATCATAGCAAACCAAAACAGTCTCAATATCGTGAATCAAGCTTATAGTTCATTTTACTACTATTGCTCCAATAAGTACGGCCTATAGAACTGAATTATAATTTAATTAAATCTTCAAGGCAAGTATTTTCTATAATTATGATGCATCAATACTTAATGATTAGAATTTATTTAAACCTTTTTTCCTTTTTTACAGAATTATGTCTGCCTCCCCATCGTATAGAGAGAGTGCTTTTTTTGCGGTGCGTATTTAATTTATCGTTATTTAAAGCATTTACAATTTACTTATGTTATATATTTTTTATTTTTTACAGTAAACGAATAATCTTTGTTCAGGCGACACCTACTCTCTTGGAAATCCATTTCTTTTTGCGCAAGACAGGGAAACTTTTTATACCGCAGAAGCAGAACAAAAGAAAGAAGAGAAGTCTGAAAACTAAAGACCATAAAAGAAAGAAATGTAATATTAATAAGAAGGTCATAAAAAAATCTCCTACACAGTCTTCATCTTACGTTATTCGGAAGGAGACAGGAAAACCTCATCATTTGATTAAAATATATATATATGTGTATATGATCTTACCAGATGTGATAAAGACAATAAACAAATTTGTGAAATTGACAATGATGTTGGTGATAGCGCCGACGTAAGGATCCAGTACCTTGTAAAAGATGATTATGATGATATTTTGGATGAAACTGAGCATCTAGTCGGCAAAATAGTGAAAAAAAATTGTAATAAGCAGTATTAAATGTGTGTAATTTGAAGAGTTTTTTGTGATTCTGAACATGTAAGTGTGTCATGTAAGTATAGTCGCAGTAAAAATGATACTACTTGTGCAAGTGTTCAGTACCTAGTCCGAGACCATTGTGATAAAAGGATGAAACTGAATATTTGGCTAGGAAAACAGTAAAAAATAATAAGTTTAGCTAATCAATTGTGAATCTTATTTCTAAGACAGTGTTCAACTTTTATATAATTCTGTGTTCTATTACTTAGTTGAATAAAAATATATTATCACATATCATAACTACTTTTATTTGCCTTTCAGTTCATAATAAAGTTAAGGTAGATAATTTATAAAGAAAAACAACAATAATTTTTTACATATTTATTAGTTGTAAAAATAATCATTTTAGTAACATTAATACAATAGAACATAATTATTACACTTAATATTAAAGTATAGTGCTATAGTGCCCCCATGGTACAGTCTCAAAACTATTTTTTATCATTTGTCTTTTATTGTCATATCTGTTAAGTATCAGCTTATTTAATTTTTGAGTAAAAATCTGATGATTTTTCGATCGTATAACATACATATCATCTCTTAGGTTTTCTTTATAATTTAAAGCTCTTTTATATTTTTCAACTTTTTTGTTATTGGCTTTGTAACTCCTTTTGCTTTTTTAATAGTATTTCTCTCAGAATTTATAAAATACAACTTAGCACGTAAACCAACAAATTCTGAAATTACTTCTCCTCCCATTTCATCTTTGGAAATACCCCGGTATTTGCCCGTTAGCTTTTGGTATACCATACTTATTATTATCCACAAAATTGTTTGTATCAAAATACTTAATATTTTTTTTCATATCATCGTAAAAATCATCAGTTTTTTTATGATAAAGAAGACTATCGGTATCCGTATAACATAATTTTATGTTATCTTTATAAATGTTTTTCATAACAGAATAATGGAAATTGTATAAATGTGTTTTGGAAATTTCAAGAATAGAAAAACCAATATAAATGGGGCGATCTAAAATAACTTTTGTCTTATTTAACTGAATAGCGACTAGATTTTCGGAGAAAATTGCTAAGTCTTTAAAATTTGGAGCACTTATATATTTTTCTGCCCCATATAATCTATTAGTTGTAATTAACTTATCTTTCCATAATTGTACAAGTCGAACATCAACTTGTTTACGTTTGTTTTCAATCGTTTTCCCAAAAAGAGAGTTATTTTGCTTTTTGAAAAAGTATCTTTCAAAATCTGATTTAGCCTTTTGTCTTAGAGAAGTATTTAAAGAAATATATGGCTCTAAAAAGTTATCTTGGTAGAATGATAGTATTCTATGTATTTTAAGTAAAATTAAACCATTTTTCAAACATTCTTGTAAATGCACATAATGCATTACAAGGCGATGTTTGTTATACAGATTTGCTATCAAATTTTTACATCGACTTTGTAAAGGGGAAAACTTTTCAGCTGCAAAAGGTAAGTCTGAATGAGCATTATGAATGTCGGTTGGGTAACATAAGTCTATGTCAAGAATGTACCCTTGATTACTCATTTTACTTACATTCTTGATATTGAAATCGATTATTTCATTCTCATTCAGAAATTTAAAATTATGCATAGGTAGTTTTTGCATCATCGTAAATCCATATAAATTAACACAGTCTAGATAAATTAGATAGGTGCTAGGTTTTTTATTGTTGTAAGTTGATAAATATTTATTATTAGCTTTAGCATATCTCAATGAACATCGAGCGTGACCTCCACGAATTCCTTCTTCTCACATTTGGTACATATCCAGATCCGAAATTAAATAAAGCTCAACTTTAGTGTATAGAAGCATAGCATCCCAACTTAATGATGGAGATGAAACATAGAAGCATGGATCCAAACTATAATAAATTAAACTCATGTCCCGAAATTTTTAAAAAATGTCGCATAATAAAAGAACGTCACATTTCAAATAAAGATCCGTATACTCTCCTAATTTTTTGATTTTAAATGCATCCCATACTGTTACTGCATGCTGATAATCATTTGTTGAAATATTTTCTCCGGTAAGCTTGTTAAAAAAATTAGCTTGCTCAGGCAGTTGAGTCTCATTATATTTTTCCCATGTATCTATATAGTCATAACAGTATACCCCTTTTCTACGAACTAATTTAAAAAAATCGTCATTAGGAAAATACAATCGCATGTTATGAAAATCGTCCGAATGTAAAGATTTTGCCAATTTATCTAAACTAGTACTCAAAAATTAAATGAATCTATAAATTTTAACTGTGCTGTATTAGTTTTATCAATCGGTATGAACTTTGTAAACGATATATATTTTTCTTTTGATTTTGGAATTAAATTAATTCTACCGAGAATACCAGATAATTCTTTAATAAATAAATGAAAATCGTAACCAGATAAATTATGAAATATTATTGGTATATACTGTCATTTTTTCAATTTTAAATTGCAAGTATAATTATGGGCAGGACCTCTATATTTACCCGTAAAATGGTCATGGTCTTTAATTATTTTATCATTCATAGAAAAGCCTGTTTACCATATATGGCATGTTTGTAGCTTCATTATGGACAGTTAACCCTTCGAGGGTAAGAGGTAACATAGGGTTATCATTTTGTAAAAAAAAATTCTTAAAAAAAGTTTTTTCATATCACTTTTTATTGTTTCAACAAATCTTTGTGCACAATCTGGGCCTCTATAACTAACAAAATCATTCAGTTCCGGGTTAGATTTGCAGCAAATGTAATAGGCAAACGAGGATGCTTTATGAGCTTGGATATTTTCAGTAAAAAGAGATTTATTTTTGTCTGAGTATACACAAAGCAAACTTTCAAAGTCGCCGTATATCACAATAGGTATTTTTTGAGTTCTTTGAAAATTCATAAAATGTAATTTGCTATTTACTTCAGGTAAAACGGTTTGTTTTCTACCGCAGTTGTGATTCATCAATTTATCTATATGGTCAAAATACAAAAAACATTAATCGCATAAAATTGACTGACGTTTGACGTCTGTATCGGTGTAGACCTGTCTGTCATTTTTTTATCGGAAATAATTTAAAACACAAGTTTCAGTGTAAACTTTTAGTATATTAATAAGCTTAGTGTAACATAGAGTGACATATATTGGAGTGAATGTTAAATAGTGCGCATAAGAGACGTAATTAACAAAACAATAACACAGTGACTTGGCGTAATTAGCTGCTTACCCACTAATTAATACAAGTAATTGTAGCACTAATGTGCTGACAGAGCCATCTATCTTTCCCTTGGCCAATCGATCTGACGATTCGTATCGGGAATCACCTCCGGCGCCATCTAGCGTACGATACTGGAATCACTCACGTTACAAGCTTGTCTCGGTTACCATCATGCCAGGTGTCAAGTGTGGGGGTTGCGGTCGTTTTATCTCGGCGGTAGAGGGCGCTAGGTGTGGTAAATGTCAAGTTCAATACCACAGAGTGTGTGTTGGCGTTCCTACGAAAGCAGCTATAACTGCAAACTGGCGTTGCCCCGAGTGTAAGAAGAACCTCGTTAGGGATAACAGGGCTGAGACCCCAGTCAGAGGCCCTGCTGAAAGTTCTCAAGCAGTGACCCTCGTAGAACAAGCCTCCATGGAAACCAGTACGCCTAATACCTCTGACATCTGTACTAGACCTGCACCTATGCAGACTGCGTGCCTTTCAAATGATGCCACTCCCCTGCCGTACGATGCCTCTATAGTTGATGTCACAGCCCGGGAAAGTTCGCTGATCACCGGCTCCGACATGAAATTACTTATGGAGGAACTGAGGGCGGTGCGTGCGGAGATCCAAGTATTTCGCAGGGAAATGGAGATGGAGATGATAGAGCTCAAAACCTCTATGAATACCTGCAACACGCGCATCGATGGCCTAGAGGCCAGGGTGGACGCCTTGGAGCGGCGGGCTTCTTCGGGTCCGGCGAATACTGGGGCAGTAGACAAGATCGTAGATGAATTAAGGCGCGAGCTCAATGACAGGGATCAGGATCTCTTGGCAAATGACATCGAAATATCAAATATACCCGAGGCCAAGGCTGATAACCCGAACCACATCGTTAAGGTCATAAGCCTAAAGCTAGGGGTCAACCTTGAAGACCGCGACATTGTCAGCGCGGAACGAGTCGGCGGGAGGCAGCTCAACGCGACAGGCTCTGCAGGTGCGACAGAGACTCGCCCGCGCGCCATTGTCGTGCGCCTGGCACGTCGTGATTTGCGCGATGATATGTTGGCGAGCGCGCGGGTGCGACGTGGTGCGACGACAGCAGATCTTGACATGCCCGGGCCGGCCCAGCGTTTCTTTCTCAATGAACGCCTTACAAAAATAAACCGCCAGTTATTTCGGAAGGCTCGGGACGCAGCTAGTCTCTTCGACTGGAGATTTGTGTGGACCAAGCGCGGCCGCATTCTTGCCAGGAGGAAGCCAGGTGACTCCACACAAAGAATCCGCACCGATGAAGATATTTCTCGGATGTTTGGATCTGTCAATGAAACAGTCTGATTACTCTCTATTTTTATTTTTCTTTATGGTATTTTATGTTATGTTTATGTTAATTGTTTTTACTTGGGAGGATATGCGTCGCAGCTGTTTGCTTGACCACAGCTCAACAGGTGTGCATAGTGAGTTATCATTAATACTTTTTTATATATTTGTTTTACATATCAATATACTTCAAACACTTATTACATCATACCCTATTTATATCCTAAAAATATTTACAATCTATTCATCATCAATGATTCTGATCTACGCTAATTATAACTACTGTACATTATCACTCCATCTTATAAGCTCATTGCAGCCCGCTGTTGAACATAGTTCCTACTTCCACATTTACTTACTCATGTTTAACATAAATATACAGATACACAAGACATAAATACAGTACACGCAAATGACAAATGCAAATGACTCCTAGCAAATGTATTAAGTTTGGTCTACTGAATGCGGGCTCTCTCGGGACTAATCAGGATGAATTTTTGATAGCCATGGGCAACCACGCTGTGGATATCATGGCTATCAACGAAACTTGGTTACGTGAGCGCGAGGAGGACCGAGCGCCTAGTGTGCCTGGGTACAAGCTTAAGCACATACCGCGACCTATGTCTGTACGTGGTGGCCGCGGCGGAGGAGTTGCATTTTACATAAAAAATGGTGTTACTGCGCGGGTAAGAGCTCATCCTGATCATCCCAATGTTGAACAGCTCTGGTTAACCCTTAATGTAAATAAGAAAAAGTTACTCATTGGCACTGCATATCGTCCACCATGGTTAGACTTGGAGCTCTTTCTTGAGGGCTTGACTGCCAGTATTGGTGGTTTGGCCCCCTACGATAACGTAATATTATTAGGTGACTTTAACGTTAATATGCTAGATTTCAATAGCCCAAAAACTAAACAAGTTTTGGATTTCTGTAGCTACTTAAATCTAAGTCAATTAGTCCAAACACCCACACACTTTGTAGGTGATAGTAGTTCGCTTATTGACATAATCTGCACTGATGCTTCAATCCGTAATGTCGTGGTAAACCATATTCGTGAACTTGGCCATCACTCATTTATCACATGCGAGACGATTTTTAAGAAGTATAAGGCTAAACCTAGATCGGTCGTCTTTCGTTCGCTCACAAACATATTAGAGGATTATTTTAATATTGATTTAAAACTTATACCATGGGCGATTATTGGTGACATGGATGATGTCAATTCAATGGTGCAAACACTTAACTCATTTATGATCCAATTATTCGATCTCCATGCTCCTCTTAAAAGAAAGACATTTAAAACCCGCCCTACACCATGGATAACTGAGAACATCAAACTGATGTCGACATTGAGAGATGAAGCTAGGGACAGATTTCGTAAATCTAAACCACCGGGGCATAAAGAATATTATCTGGATCTGAAGCACCAAGCAGTCGCGGCATTAGTTAGAGAGAAGACGGCATATTTCTCCAAGAGTATCAATGACCAAATTAAGGACCCGAAGCTATTGTGGCGCAATTTAAAATCGGATGTGCTTCCAGACCATAAGCAAAGATTGCTGCCAAGTCACTTCAACAACCCTGATGACATCAATGCGGCGTTTTTGGACGTCCCAGGTAATTGTCGTCATAGCAGCTCTCAATTGTCCTACTTTGAGTCTCACAGGTATGGCCCGGCCTCATTTGCACTCACAACAACTAATCCTGAATCAATCCTAAAGATAATTAAGAGCCTACGGTCAAATGCACAGGGTGTCGACGGTATAAGTCTTGATATGATATCTCTCACGTTGCCCACTACCCTGCAAGCCATTACAGATATCATAAACCGGTCTATAGTCACGCGGACATTCCCCAAACTCTGGCAATGCGCTATTGTTCGCCCTATCCCTAAAAACAATAACCCAGTTAGCATGAAGGACTTGAGACCAATTAGTATACTACCTTGCCTGTCTAAGATCCTGGAACGTGTAGTATACTCGCAAGTTATCCAATACCTCGAAACAAACAACATTCTTCCTGACCTTCAATCGGGTTTCAGAAAGGGTAGGGGTACTGCAACGACTCTAGCTGATGTTGTGGGTATCCTTGAAGCACGTGACCGGGGGGAGGGAACAATTCTGGCTCTGCTGGACTTTTCCCGGGCTTTTGACGCAATTAATACCACTCTATTGCTGTCTAAGTTAGCTTTCTATGGCTTTGACAGCGATGCGGTGGAATGGTTTAAAAGCTACCTTACTGACAGGTCTCAATATGTAGAGATGCATAGGGAGGACGGGTCAACGGTGTCATCCCCCCCCCTCCAAGTGCCGAGGGGTGTCCCTCAGGGATCCATTCTGGGGCCTTTGTTGTACATTCTATATAGTGCAGATATCATAAAATCCTTTGTTAACTGCAAATATCATATGTATGCTGACGATATTCAGTTGTACATATCCTTCAAAGGGCATGAAACATCTTTGGCAGTGCAGAAGATAAATGAGGACTTGCATAGAGTGATTGTTTGGTCGGAGGAGAACTCTCTGGTGCTGAACCCTCTTAAGTCAAAATTTATGGTTCTGGGTTCTAAGAAACAAGTTAGTGCAATACTGTCTGTCAACCCTGAGATAGTTATTAAGGGAGAGAAAATTGAGAGAGTGGAGCAGGCATGCAATTTAGGGCTAATTATGGATCCGGAGTTGCGTTTTGAGGCTCATGTGATCAATGTTCTCCGTAATTGTTTTTATAGACTAAAGGTCTTATATGGAATACGCAAATACCTAAGCTTACCAGTACGGAAACAACTTGTTGATAGCCTCGTTCTATCCAAGTTAAATTATTGTGACACAGTCTATGGACCATGCCTGCTTTCAAGAACGGAGCGCGTAATCCAACGTATCCAAAATGCCGGTGTTCGTTTTTGTGTTAATGTCCCGCATAGAAGTCATGTTACTCCATACATTAATGAACTAAAATTATTAAAGATGGCTGCCAGGAGGAAGCTTCATTTAGCCACCTTGTTGTTTGGTATCATTACTACTCAAAAACCACACTATCTCTATGAAAAGCTAACTTGGAAACAAAATCATCTAAAGTATAGTCTTCGCTCAATGGTAAGCCCACTGTCTGTGCCAATGCACAGAACTGCAGCATTCAGGGGGTGTTTTAAGTTCGCAGCCACACGCTGCTGGAATGATCTCCCACCACCAATGCGATGCCTGAAAACAATACAATCTTTTAAATTCCAACACAAAAGGTTACTCATACATGAACAAATTTCTATTCAACCTTAACCATGTACTTTATTATAGTTCACTGTACCTTAGGGGTCATGGCTTGCAGGCTTTGGTGTTGGATCTTCTTGGGCGTGGGCTGCTTGAAACTGGTTCTTCTGTCGGTGGGGCTGTATTTATGTTTGTATTTATGTTTGCGTTTCGCTACAGCACTCATCCCTTACACTTGGGAACGTGACCTTGTTTCTGTAATGTACGGTTAAATCTAATTAACCAACTGGCACACGTCGGCTTGTTTGGTGTCTGTAGTTCCTTGTTGGAAAATTATCTTAATTTATTTATCTAACCATTTTATTTACATTTAATTTAATACATTACAATCACGATAATAAATATAATTATTTTGCACCTACCATTGTCCCTGGACTGTGGTTCTCCTTTAAGTCACCGAGTTTGTCATCTGCACCTTCTAACACAAATTTTACAAACACTGCTTTACAAATACCATACGTACACAATCACCCAATACAAATACATCCTTGGTGTTTAATAAAATTCTATCATAACATTCATTACATAATGCGCCATGTTTTATAATATTTATTGTTTAATCAATAAGTCAAAATGTCAAACCTACAGTTTTATGACAGCTGCGCGCACAGATCATTAAAGCCCGGCGGCGTATGAGTCGTTTCCCCGGAATGTTACCACGTTATAAATATTATGTTTATATACTTTTTGAACTAGGTTATAGTGTATTTATTTTATTTCTTATTTTTAATGTTAATTTTTGATTTTCGTATGCTGCACTGGTTGACGTCATCACGTCAGCGCCGGCTATCGCTGAAAACCAGCGCTGGGGCTCTGTCTCGCATAGGGTCGTAGCATTATGCTGAGCGATTGCCGTTTTGCGTGAATGTGACGCATATTTTTCCCCAACTCGTTATTTTTTGTATTTGTGTGTTTTTTCTTTGCGTCATGTTTACCGCAAATAAATGTATTTTCTTTCTTTCTTTCTTTCTAAAAATACTTTGGACTTGTGTTTAGTTAATTGACGATGCAGAAGGCGAATAAAGTTTTTTATTAAACAAAAATGTGCTTTTCCGTTTTTATAAATGTATAATAGGTTAGCATGGATAATCTTTCTTTTACTTGTCACATATAAAGGACCAGTTACCTGATTATTAGCTTCAAGACCATAAACATTCACGCTAATAAATTGATTATTTATTTCGAATATTTTAATGTCGTTAAAACTCGTTGGAAATGATAAATTATTTATGTTAAAGAGCGTCGTATAGTGTGGATATGATTTTATACGATTAGGATTCTTGGCAGTCGGATACATGTGGGCTGCAATACACCACAAAAAACAGTGACTGTCATTGTTATGTATGTTTAAACATGACTTTGTATTTCTTATAACTGCAGGTAATTGTAAGTAAGTTCCAGCTCTTAGGGGATTGTACTTATTTATATTTATTTCCAAATTACTAATAAAATTAGTCGTCCAACCTGATTCTGAAAGTTCAAACTCTGAACATTTTGATATTAATTTATCAGAACATTTTAAGTAAATATCAGCAATGTCAGTGTTCTGCACTAAAATACAAAATTTTGTGTTAAAAGATTTCATAGATATTTCATTATTTTTAGGCAAAATATATGAAACAAACAATTCAAAATTTACTTTGATTGCTTTATGTTTTTTAATAGCATTTTCTATGATATCATTCACAGTTTTCGAAATTTGGCTTAAAAACATCTCGGGAGTAATAGTGAAAACAACCGAATTTATTTTATAACTTATAATCCTTTTTTTAAATGCAGAAGCAATGACTTGAACATGATCAAACTCAGAACTCGACAAGCGATTTGATTTATGAATATTCGTTCTATAATGCGATGACAACTTTGAAACATAAATATTACAGTCTTTACAAAAAAACATTTCTAAATATATTCAGTTCAATTTTGAAATAAAAATATTATTTCACATTACTCTAATTTCTCATAAAACAAAATTATTCTGCTTAAAATTTCTCATGTGTAATTTAAATCAGTTCATTATCTCATTTGTAATTTATTCAGTTTTCATTTCTCTTGTGTAAAATGGCTGTAGGACAAGAAACATTACTAAGATTACAAGACTGTTATATTTTTTAATCAAATGATAAAAAATAATATGAGAGCTGTATCTGTGACCAATAAACAGATTAAGAGATTTGCTAGTTATCTTTTTAAGTTATAAAATTAAATGATAACCAACATACGACGTACGTACGGACGTACGGACGTAAACAAATGTTATACAATTCTTTAAGAAAAAGTTTTAGTTAACCGCTATTTATTGCGGTTTAGTATACAGTACCGGACGAATTTCCTTCATTTCATCCCGACCAGCATTGACTAGACCAGTTAATGCAGCCCAAACACCGGTGTTCTAGTCAGTAGCAAGCTTCAAAGTTATGAGAGCTTGTTTCCAGCGCTCGTTGTATTGTAGTCGCTCAGCTTCGCGAGTGTTGTACACCCTCAATTCGAAGTAGTATTCTCCTGTTTTCGCGGGGTCTGACTGGTATGAGTATCCCGAAGCTACGCGCTGAGAGTATGTACTTTTAAGAGTCGCAGCTCGAATTGGCTGTTGCGGTAATTCATCCTGGAATACAATTAAATTACAATGTATCATCTAGTGTGTAATAGCGTATGTCGAGTCTAAGAATACAATAGAACGGATATTCCGGTATGGAATATCTGCCACTCTACATTTCGAAGAAAAAATAATTTATTATAAACAAAGACTTTCTTTCTAACACTTTCTTACGTCATTGTACTTAAGGGAGAGGCCTATGTCCAGGACTGCGATAAGCTGACTTAATTAAGTTAACAACTTTAAACTAACTATAGCAATAAGTTACCTCAGAGTCAAGAAGCACAGCAATTCTCTTTCTTTGACAGCTGGTGCAGCAGTAAACTTCGCGTCGCTGTCGGAATCAGATTGCTCAGCAAATGGATTTTTCACTGGCAGATCTTTTTTCTTCGAGACCTTTTTAGCCCGCTTTGCTGGTTCAGCTTTCTTCTTTGAACCACCGCTGTTAGCTGCTGTCGAAGGTTGCTCCAAGTCCTCTTCATGCAACCAAAACGGATTGTTAACGTGAGCCCTGAAAAATTATTAAAATAATGATTATAGTATTCATATAATATCGCACCTGTGATCCCTAAAGGATAAAGTAGAAGTATGGTTAACTCTTATGATTAACATGATTGGGCATGATTCCAAAATAAAGGCTACAAAAAATCTATAACACTAGAAATTCTGGCGGTTGTAGCCACTAATTATAACATAGCATCACTGTTCCACTGCCAACGCCAGAAAAGGCGCCGAATAGGGTTGATGATGATGATTTCGTGACGGTGCAAAGGAGGAAGCGCCGTTCGCGAGTGAACAAGAACCGCTGCGGCAAAGCTCCTACGGATTCCGGAGTGAGCCTGCGTGCCGTAAAGCCGAACACGACGGTGTACATCTCCCGCCTACACTACAGCACTAAGGCGGAGGACATCGTGGAGTACGTGCGCCAGAAGACGAGGTACACGCCGAGGGTGCAGTTATTGGAGTCGCGCCGCAACGTCAACTTCAAGGCGTTCGTGGTGCGAGTACCGAATTGTTACTTCTCCGTCGTCTTGGAAGAACACTTTTGGGCACAGGACGTGGTGTTCCGTCGCTTCCGCGGGCAAATACCACAGGACAGCACAAGGACAATTAGCTAGTGTAGTGTAGTGCTACTAACATAGTTTTAAGCAATATTTATTAACACAAGTTTCAGTTTTATTATGTATTAGTTTGTTATTTTGTATTTTGTGTATTTTATCTATGGGCTTCAGTTGCCTGACGATAAAGGAATTATTATTATTATTATCTCCTTTATTTCATATATATATATATATATATATATATATATATATATATATATATATATATATATAAACACAGATTGATTTTTTAAAAAGATTTTAATGGCCCTCGGCCAAACAAATTACAATATTTGAAATAACGACAATAACAAGGTATTCGGACAGAGCTTCCGCACTATATGACGACCGATGGGCAAAATGAACGAGTGCCGCCAGCCGCCTTCCTTATATAGCCCGTCGCGGTGTTGCCATTTTCTTTATTCTTTTTCTTCTAATACGGCTTCTCCTGACGGGGCTGCGTGCTCGAAGCCTTCAGCAGGAACTCGTGGATGGGCCAGCAACAACCTCCGCGTCCGACGGCTGTTCGGCGTCATCATCCTCGATCTCTGTGAAGATACACACATTCTGAGAAACATACTTATTTACATCGTTTATCAACAGTTGGTCTAAATTCATATAGGGCATAGAGGTGTCAGACTATGTACCAATTAGCCAAACAAGTCAACATGTGCAGTAATCAACGCTACACACAAGCGTTTCAAGTCACATAGGTTTTACACAGGTCTGTTCCCACGCAACCGAATACCCCGCACATATTCGCGTGCGCAAACAGGATTTACATCAGTCTCTAGTAGGTCACCCCAGATACCTAATAAGGGCAGGATTTACACAGGTCTGTTGTCGGCTGCGCCACCGACTCACCCCGGAAACCTCCAGTGTCAGGGTCAACCCAATACCACGCGCACAGGATTTACACTGGTCTCTTCCACTGAACACAACACATAACGTGGCCAAAATCAATAAACACAGGTTTGTTTAGTACATAGTCTAACTGAAGAATAGGGAAAAATCTATTAGGAATGTAAGCGGACAAAGCAAACATAACAGCAATCGTACAAACAAGTACCTTCAAAAAATGCAGCACAAGTTTCAGGTGTCCATTCACCCTTCCATAACACCATGTATGGAGCAGCTGCTTGACTAGTCTTTCCATAGGCACCGGCTAGCAATTGGACCTCATATCTATCGTTAGGGAGGAGCTTAGTAACTTTATAAGGGCCTCTCATACCGCTATCGAGTTTTCCGGTACTTTGAGAGTTCTTAATCACATAGACTAAATCATTAACTTTAAACTTTTTAGGCGGTTTCCTATTTGTGTTAACATAAGAGTCTTGTTTCTCTTTGTTTTCACGAATAAGTTCTTCTGCACGCTGCCGTCTTAACTCACGAATTGCATCGCGATTTGGATTTGAACCTTCGCAAGTTATATCTTTGATCAAAGCGTTTATTAAAGGTGTAGTGGAATCAGTGCCAATAAGAAGATTTAATGCCGAATATTGAGTAGTCTTATGTTTAGTAACGTTAAGAACCAATTGAAGTTTCCACAATATTTTTGACCAATCATTTTCGTTATAGTTTACTTCAACTCTTAACAGTTACAGTTTAAAACAGTACGGCAATAACGTTCGACTTGTCCGTTTTCCTGATGCATTTCAGGAGTAATGAAATGCACTTCGACTCCATAATTTGAAATCCAATTAAGAAACCCATGGTTATCGAACATACGACTTCTATCGCACAGAAGTCTTTTAAAAGTACCAAACAGAGAAATTATTTGGGTCATTACGCGCTTCAACTCGCTATAATCTTGTCTTGGTAAGGCATAAAGCAAACAGTACTTAGTATACGCGTCTACTATAATAAGTACATGTTTATGACCATCACTTTCTCTCAGTGGTCCGAGTACATCCGCGTGTATTGTAGCAAATGGTACTGGAGCCTTTTGCCACGAGGATATTGGTTGCAAAGGTGCGCGAGGAACTTGTTTATGCGAAATGCACACTACGCAGTGCGCGACGTATTATGCGACAAATTGTCTCAGACCGGGGAACCAAAAGTGTTGCAGGATCAGATTACTAGTTTTGTCTACACCAATGTGTTCATGCTCGTCATGGAAAACGCGTAATAAACTTAATCGAAATGCCCTTGGTACATAACATAAGAATCGCGCTTGCTCACCCGTGACGTCATACTTATAGTACAAGAGGTCATTACGTTTCACGTAACGCGTGTTATCTAATTTACCGTTATCTAATTTTTCAAGTAACGTTAATGTCTCCTCGTCACCTGCCTGTGCCACTTGAGTCCAATTTTGTGGTTTTTGAACAACATTAATAATATTGACCGGATTCCTACTCAAGTAGTCTACGTGCGACATAAGTGCGCCTTTACGATATTCTAGCGAGAAATCGAAATCTTGCATATATATCCACCATCTTGCAACTCTGGGTTGGAGATCCTTCTTACGTTGTGTCATTTTTAATGCATTACAGTCGGTGATTATCTTAAAAGATTTACCAATTAAATATTGCCTAAAATGTTGTAATGATTTTACCACCGCGAGGGTCTCCAGCTCATAGCTGTGGTATTTGGATTCCGCGCCAGCAGTCAACTTGCTAAAATAAGCAACTACCCGTCTACGGCCGTCCTTGCACACTTGCATAAGGATTCCGCCGTAACCAATATAACTGGCATCCGTATGCAGCTCGGTTGTCAATTCAGGATCGAATATTGCCAAAATTGGTTCATTAGTTAAATAAGAAATTATATTTTGACGTGCGTTTTCGTGTTCATCGCTCCAATTGAAGATTACTCCTTTTCTAGTTAGAGCGGCGATTTGCGCCGTCTTAATCGCGTAATTAGGTATGTATCTTCGAAAGTATCCTGCGAGGCCAAGAAATTGGCGAACCTGTTTGACGTTACTCGGTCGCGGTGATTTAACTAATGCATCAATTTTGTAATTGCTCGGTCTAACCTGACCATCTTTTATAATTCTACCCAAGTATTCTATTTCCTTAGTAAGAAAAGTACATTACTTCAAATTAATCGAAAAACCTGCTTGAGTTAGCGTTTTTATAACCGAATCTAATAAAACGAGATTTTCGTCAATCCCTTCCGTCAATATTAACACGTCATCAATGTAGACCATGACCTTTCCAGCATCAATGAAGGATTTAAGCGTTTTAGAGATAGTTTTCTGATAAAAAACCGGCGCGTTCGCTAAACCGTAGGGTACCTTGCAATATTCATACTGGGCCTCTGGTGTAACGAATGCGGTCTTATGGATAGACTCTTCAGCAACCCTCAGTTGATGGAAGCCGGAAACCATGTCAAGGGAGCTGAACCTGCGAGCATTACCTAACCTGTCTATATAGTCGTTGATCAAGGGGAGAGGATGTCTAGTTTTGACAGTTATAGGATTCAGTGCACGGTAGTCCACGACCATTCTATCAGAACCATCCTTCTTTTTTACTAATAGGATTGGACTAGCATATTCTGAATCGGACTCGCGAATAATTCCTTTATCAAGCAAATCCTTCACTATAGTGCGTACTTTTAATTTTTCGTCATACGATAATTTGTAGGGTCTATAGTACACGGGCACGTCGGTTGTTAACTTAATATGCATCTCACTATCTTTCACTGTTGTGGTACAGTCTGTAACGGTTTACCAACACTCGATTGGTCCATGAATCGTTGGTTAACAGAATCTTTAAACCATTAACTTTTCATCCAAAGTACTTTTCACCCACGAACGTTTCGCCAACATCACGGTCGACGTCAGTGGCATCCCGAGGTTCGGTTGGTTAGGTTCCTTTAAACCCTTTAGACAGAAATAGGAGCCCCGCGAAGCGGGGCTCCGTCGACCAGCTTATTTAAACCATTAACTTTTTATCCAAACGACTTTTCCACCCGGGAAAAAAAAAGTTAAGTTAGTTATGTTGGCGAAACGTTCGTGGGTGAAAAGTACTTTGGATGAAAAGTTAATGGTTTAAAGATTCTGTTCACCAACGGTTCATGGACCAATCGAGTGTTGGTAAACCGTTACAGACTCGTTGTGGTAGCGGTACCGCTTAAAAAGAATTCACAATACTTGGTAAGGATCTCCAGTAACCGTTCCCTATAATTTCCAGACACTGACGTAATAACTTGATCGGACAAGGAAATCGAATTTACTTGCATAACATCGTTTGCGGTCACCTTATTACGAACTAAACGTTGGCAGTTACCGGTCCTAACATAAGTAATACCTTTCCTGTTCAGTACGTCTGTACCGATTATGACTGGTACACTCAAATTATTGCCATCTACAATACAACAATCTATTTCTATTGTTATATCGCTAAACTCAACGGGTAACGTTACAAATGATTCCGATCTAATTTCCGTACCACCCAGGCCGCGTAATAACTGGTTAGTAGGTTTTAATTGACACGGGAAATGTTTAGCAACAGTTTTTGACATTAAGGAAACACATGATCCACTATCGATTAGTACGTCTAACGGTATTCCTAATATGACAGCAGTCGTCACATCACGATTTTTATAACTACCCGCAATTTTGCGACAAAAATTGACACCGTTATTATTTCGTGAGTTTGTGCGTTCTTTGGCAAAACAAGTAACCTCAGAATGACCTACTTTTTTGCAAAACGTACACTTCAACGGTTCGCCTCGAGATGTCGCCGGTAACGCGATTGCTTTGTCGTCGTTGTTACTCGGGATTGTATTCGACCGTTTGTTACAGTTAACACTCTTATGACCAAATTGATTACACTGATAACATTTAATTGATTTTAAATCTTTGGAATCATATTGACGTTTTAACGGTTTGCGATTTGAGTTACTACTATTGGAAGACCTATCAGACCGATTAGGACCATTAGGAAACACTTTCTTATTATAATTGCTAGAAAGTTTAACAAAGCTCGATAAAAACTCCACTATAAAATCAGGCGATAATTTAGCGTTAGTAGCCATAGCACGAATTTGTGGATCTGCAATTCCACGAATAATAATAGCGGTAAGCAGCTCGTTACTTAGACCTTTAACTATGCGTAATCTTAAAAGCGATTTACGAGCATACTCAGCGTATGTAGAGTATTTATCAGACTCTGTCTGCATTACATCATAAAGAATGTTCGCGACATCGAAAGAACGTGGGCATAAAGCTTTTAGTTCTAGTTTGAAACTGGACCACGTGCGAATATTGCTTGTCCATTGGCTAAGCCAGGTGCGAGATTCGCCCTTTAGACAATATCCGACGCGAGCAAGGCATTCTCTGTCGTCCCAATAGTTCGAAATACGTGCTCTTTCTACTTCATCGCACCACGTGTCGAAGTCATGAACACTCGGATCAAAATCAGAGACAAAATATCGGTTGGATCTGACCTGAGCACAGCTGATAGCGGTCAAAAGACGCTCTGCAGCGTTCGTCACCACGTCTTCAGACTGCGTTGATTCCATGATGCTAGTGTGCGGCGGCGTTCCCACGTGCGCGGACACAAGCTCGCGTGGCGGTGTAGGCGCCCCGAGCACCGATGCCGATGGTGTCGTGTTTGGCAGCTCGACTGCGCTGCTAGGGCCAGCGCTGGTCGTAGCAATGGCTTGAGTCTCCACTGACGCGCGCGACTGGTCCTCCAACACGCGTAGCCTCCTCAGGATTTCCTCCATAGGATTGGGCGAAGGAGTTCGCCCACGGCGTTTTCGTTTGTTGCGTTGATCGTTGGCAGGCATCGCACAGACGAAAACTCCGTCCGAATTTTAAATGACCAAACCACGTGGAGGAATACTAAGTTTTCCTTTATAAAACCAGAAATGCGTCTCAACGGCTTTTCAGCCTTCGAATCCCACTTCTGATGTTACAAATAGAAACACAGATTGATTTTTTAAAAAGATTTTAATGGCCCTCGGCCAAACAAATTACAATATTTGAAATAACGACAATAACAAGGTATTCGGACAGAGCTTCCGCACTATATGACGACCGATGGGCAAAATGAACGAGTGCCGCCAGCCGCCTTCCTTATATAGCCCGTCGCGGTGTTGCCATTTCCTTTATTCTTTTTCTTCTAATAATATATATATATATATATATATATATATATATATATATATATATATATATATATATATATATATATATATATATATATATATACATATAAATTATATTTTTAAATATTAAAATATATAAATATAAAAACATTTAAAAATACAAAAAATAGTGGCCCACCGGTATCGGGAACAGGGTCCAAGCTACCGACGGTCAGGGCTCCAGAGAGAGAAACCTCCTAACAATGCGGGCCGTGTCCAGAAGTACCGCCTTCTGAATCAAGCCCTTGATCCAGCTGCCCAACGAGAGCCTCCTTAGGTGTTGGTCGAGGTTCTTGGCTATTAATCCATTGGCTGTCACGACTATCGGTACAATGATCGCTGAGTCCACATCCCACATGTCGACAACCTCGCGAGCCAAGTCAAGATATTTGATTTGTTTATCTTTCTCGGCTTTCACGAGGTTCCCGTCATGCGGGACCGTTATGTCAACAATCATTGCACGCCGCTCTAATCGATCCACCACCACTATATCAGGCTTATTGGCAACAATAGTCCTGTCAGTGATGATGGATCGATCCCAGTACAATGTGATATTTCCATTTTCGAGAACTGGGTCGGGCACATACCTGTAGTACGGCACTTCCGATTCTACAAGGCTGTATTTGAGAGCAAGTTGCTGATGGATAATCCTGGCTACAAGGTTGTGTCTATGCAAGTATTCTTCGTTAGCTAGACTAGAACATCCGGAGATAATGTGTCTGATTGATTAACCCGGACGGTGGCATGCCCGACAAATGTCAACCGTGCCGTCTTTCACAATAAATGTCCGGTAGTTGTTTGTCATCATAACTTCGTCCATAATTGCACAGACAAAACCTTCGGTTTCTCCAAAGAGGTCACCGAAACGCAGCCAGGCTACGGACGCTAGTTGATCTATATCGGGTCCATGTAGGGCCCGAAAAAAGCGTCCGTGAAGCTCCTTACTCTGCCATACTTCCATGCGGTCATTAGTGTCGAGCACTACTGGCTTGCGCCAGTTCTCTTTAGCCAAGGAGAGCGGGGTAAGGCCCTTGTCCACTTTGACCACATCTCGATGCATCCCCACGTCGGCCTCTAAGAAATATTCCCTGAGACAGCATATCTGGCGATTGTGGAGGGTCTTAGCATTTAAAAAGCCTCGACCTCCACATTTTCGCGGGATATACAGCCTCATTACCGATGACCGTGGATGATGCATTCGATTTGCAGTCAGCAGTGTACGGACCTTCCTATCCAGGGCGTCGAGTTCGGTCTGAGTCCATTTGAGTATGCCAAAAGAGTACATAAAAACCAGCATGACCCAACCGTTAAAGGCGTACCTTGTTACCGCCTGATAGAAGACTATTAAATACTTTTTTCAGGCGGCCAAAGAAGCGTTCCTTTAACGATTGCTTCATGTCAGTACCATTGATGCCCAGTGCTTCCGACATACCCAAATACTTATAGGTTTCGGATGCAGAGAGGGTTCTAAGGTTTATGGAATTTGTCCACACCAAATTCCATTCTGATGGCACTACTGAACATTTCAGTTACTTTCAGTAGCTCCATCAGTTGCAAATTGTTGGGGGCAAAGAGTTTTAGGTCATCCATGTAAAGGAGGTGAGATATAACCTGACCACCTCTCCTCAGCCGATAGCCTAGACCTGAATCTTCCAGCAGTGTGCTTAGAGGATTCAAGGCTAAACAGAACCAAAGCGGACTCAAACTATCACCCTGAAATATGCCTCGCTCGATCCTTATCGGTTCGCTATTCCTCTGGACATTTCGACATCCTGGATAGTGAAGGACCGTTCTCCATTGCCCCATACATGACATCAGGAAGGTGCGCAGAGTTGCATCTACTTTATACAACTCCAGCACCCTCATAAGCCATGTATGTGGCACCGAGTCATAGGCCTTCTTGTAATCTATCCAACATGTCGACAGATCCTTTCGGGAACGACGAACTTGTTGGCTAATGGTCATATCAATGAGGAGTAGCTCCTTAGTACCACGGGACCCGTTCCTACATCGAAGGAGACATGATAGAGTTGGTGTCTATATGTTTGTTAATATCAGCTCTTAAAATGGATGTAAGAACTTTATAGACCGTCGGTAAACACGTGATCGGTCTATAATTTTTGGGTTCTGCAGTGCTACCTGATTTATGGAGCAGGTGGGTAACTCCTGTGGTTAGGAACTGGGGTAGCGAACCAGACTCCAAAGCAGTCTGGTACTGAGCCGCCAAGCGAGCGTGCGACCTTACGAACCATTTAATCCAAAAGTTTTGTAGTCCGTCCGGCCCTGGAGACTTCCAGTTAGGCAATGGACGGACTGCACGAGTTACATCTTGGGGGCAGATGGTAATAGCCCCCATTTCTGGTATTGGATCGCAGGCTCGCTCGATTTCCGAGCCCAATCGCCTTCGGTGTGACTGACAGGCACCGACCAGATATTGTGCCAGAAAGAACACATGGCATCATCGTCTGGTAGGCACGTGTCAGCCACATCTTGAACCGGTCGCTACCAACCCCTATAAACCCACCTTTGATCGCGTTGGAAGGTGCAATTTTGAGTGTATCGCTCCACTCGCCGCTTATACCTACGAATACGGGTCGCCCATGCATACACTTTCTGCTTCAGGAAGTCGATGCGCTCTGTGACACAGGACATATAGTCCTGAGGGCTGATATTAGTCCCTGCGAACGCGCGTCTCACAAAGTGCATCACTGTAGGGCGAGTATTGCCCTCCCTGAAGCAGATTAGTTTGCCGATGAACGTTCTGGCCCCACCAATACGGCGTTCAATTCTGCACTGCTAAGCTGGTACGGCTGGTTTCGGTCGTGAAGCTCTAGAATCAATAGCAAATTTAACGTGAGCTACACGGCATGCCGCTACAGCCCCGCAGTACAGAATCGAATGAGTATCGGCGAGTTCTACGCAGTCATCAAAATAATTTGACAACTGCGCATCCAGGACCGCAACCAGAGCCCTATTTTTGTTATGCATGGGCAAACGAGGTAAGCGTGGTCTAAGTTCGGGCGATATGAACCGATATTCTCGAATCGCATCCTCCAAAGCACTCCTCAATTCCTCATTGCACTAGGTACTTACGTTTGTAGTCCTGTCATCACTCTCCTCGTCTTCTTGACTTATGTTACACTTATGTTATGGTAGTACTACAACGGTCTGAGACGGGGGGGCGATGACATGACTACTCTGCATTTCACTTCGCAGGCGGTCAAGTACAGTGTCATCCAATATATGATTACGTTGGATGACCCGCACGTGATCCGACAGTCGTTGTACCGAAACGTTGACAGCTGGCTCAAGCACCTGAAAAAGAGAGAGCATCCGGACACGGTACGCGGTCAGATTTTTTCCCCCCTCTGTAGCCCCATAGTATGAGCGCATGACGTTTTCATTGATGGATTGTGTCCATCTCATGCGCTGCACACTTCCGCTGGGAGCTGGGACCCTATCAGAGGCCAGTGGGCCTCGAAGTCCTAAGCCGTCCGGCGGCCGGTGTCCTCCACGTCGACGAACAGGTGGTGGCGTCGTGGGCGGGGAGAAATACTCGTCGCTCGAGCTCGACGCAACTACCGCAGCTGGTGTCGTCACAGCGCTCACAGTGAGGCTGGGTACCGGCGGCGGCGAGGCGGAGCTGAGCGAAGAGTCCGGAGGTGGTGGGCGTGCTCGTAGTGCGGCCGATCTTGTCAACATTGTACCATTTTCATACAATTTTTTCATTGTTGCCTTTTGAAGGTGACAACTGTCATGTCACCTCCGAATCTGTAGTTTTTGATCTATTTTATTTCATTATTGTATAATAATATGGCTTTTTTTTGGAGTTTCAATGATTTTGATGATTAAGTTCTGATTTTACAGGAAAACTATGGTAAATATGGGTCAAAATTGCGTTCACTGTTATAATTAAATTTAAAAAAATTGAAAATGCGACGTTTTGTTGACACGGTGGTGTTACCATTATTATTATCATTTATTTATTTATATACTTATTAAATACATTTTTAAATATTTTTATAAAAACATTAAAAAAACATTTAAAAATATAAAAAATAGTGGTCCGCCGGTATCGGGAGCAGGGTCCAAGCTACCGGTGGTTAGGACTCCAGAGATAGGAACCTCCTCACAATGCGAGCCGTATCGAGGAGTACTGCCTTCTGAATCAGGCCCTTGATCCAACCGCCTAACGAGAGCCTCGAGAGATGCTGGTCGAGGCTTTCGGCCATCAGGCCATTGGCCGATACGACAATCGGCACAATGATAGCCGAGTTAACATTCCACATGTCAATAACCTCGTGTGCTAAGTCGAGATATTTAATTTGTTTCTCTTTCTCAGCTTTCACGAGGTTCTCGTCATGTGGAATGGCAACATCGACAATCACTGTGCGACGCGCTAAACGATCTATCACCACTATATCAGGCTTATTGGCGACAATAGTCCTGTCAGTAATGATAGATCGATCCCAGTACAACGTGATATGGTCATTTTCGAGAACTGGGTCGGGCACATACTTGTAATACGGTACCTCAGAATCCACTAATTTATATTTCAAAGCAAGTTGCTGGTGAATAATCCTGGCTACTTGGTTATGCCTGTGCAAATACTCGCCGTTAGCTAGACGAGAACAACCAGAGATAATATGTCTGATGGACTCACCCGGACGATGGCATGCCCGACACACGTCAATCGTCCCGTCCTTCATAATATGTCTCCGGTAGTTATTCGTCAAGATAACTTCGTCCATAATTGCACAGACGAAACCTTCAGTTTCCCCGAAAAGGTCACCAAAACGTAGCCAGGATACGGACGCTAAGAAATCTACACCGGGCTCATGAAGAGCCCGATAGAAGCGCCCGTGAAGCTCCTTGTTTTGCCATATCTCCTTGCGGTTATCGGTAGTAAGTACTACAGGTTTGCGCCAGTTCTCTTTAGCCATGGAGAGCGGGGTGAGTCCCTTGTCCACTGTAACCACATCACGGTGCATACCCACTTCGGAATTTAAAAAATATTGCCTGAGACTGCACACTTCGCGGTTGTGGAGGGTCTTCGCATTTAAAAAGCCTCGACCCCCGCACTTCCGCGGTATGTACAGTCTCATTACTGATGATCGTGGGTGATGCATCCGGTTTGCGGTCAGTAATGTACGGACTCTCCTATCCAGGGCGTCGAGTTCGGTCTGAGTCCATTTGAGTATGCCGAAAGAGTTATTATGCCATTGCCATTATTATTATTATTACTGTTCTACATCCACATTTCGCCTGTTGCCATAAACTGGATAGAATCCAAACTCTTATTACTGGAAATTTCCTAACAGAAAAACCAGAAAAACCCAATAACTATACGATCTGGAGATTGGGTATGAGTGGTGAGCACTAATAATAAAAATATAATAAACGATAACATTGTTCAACTCAAACCAAAGTAAATAAGTCAAATATTAATATGGTTGGTTTTACATTTAGGCTTTTTTATAAAATAAATAACACTTCATAATTTTCTGACTATTTATTATAATATATTAAGTACTAATAATTAGGCGATGAATGTAGAATTGTGAAGATGATGTGAAATTATAACTTTAAAAAAATATGTTATTAGTACTTACATACTTTGTTACTGCAGGATTCTAGCACAGAAAATCACAATGTAGGTAAGTTTTTGTCACAATAACGATCACAATGAGGAAGCAGTTCACTATGTGCTCTCAAGCATAACAAAGTTAAAAGTAACAGCACTGTCGCGGGAGACCTACATTTGTAAACCTTTAAACTTAAGCCGTGTTCATTACGAATTTGGAAGAGTGCACGAAGACAGTTGTTGTGCCAGTGATCAAGAATAAGACAGGAGACCCCTCTGATGGCTCCAATTATAAGCCCATCTCGTTAGCCACCACTATAGCTAAAGTTCTGGTCAGTATGCTGGATAAACAATTATGTAGTCATCTAAGAATAAGTGATGCACAGTTCGGCTTCCAAGCAGGACTGTCCACAGAAACAGCAATCTTATGTCTTAAGCATACTGTCCGGTACTACACGGACAGGAAGACTCCAGTTTATGGATGCTTCCTTGATCTATCGAAGGCGTTCGATTTGGTATCCTATGAACGTCTTTGGGAGAAATTGAAGGCCACCTCAATCCCTGTGGCGATCGTTAATGTTCTTGATTACTGGTATAACAATCAAGTCAATGTTGTTAGGTGGGCAAACGTCGTGTCCGATGAGTACAGGTTGGAGTGTGGTGTGAGACAGGGTGGGTTAATATCCCCTCGACTCTTCAACCTGTACATCAATGAGTTGATTGAGGGTCTCAGTAGCACTGCAGTCGGCTGCACTATTGATGGCGCTACTGTTAACAACATAAGCTATGCCGATGATATGGTGTTGTTGAGTCCTTCAATTAGCGGGATACGGAAACTTGTGACGAGTTGTGAGGAGTACGCCGTGGCTCATGGGCTCAGGTACAATGCGAACAAAAGCGAGTTGTTGGTATTCCTACCGCGGAATGTTAAAATCACCACCGTTCCATCTGTTACACTAAATAGTGTACCGCTTAACAGAGCGACGCAGGTTAAGTACTTGGGTCACTGGGTCACGGAGGACCTCGCTGATGACTTGGACGTTGAGAGGGAACGAAGGGCGTTGGCTGTCCGTGGGAACATGCTGGCTCGCAGGTTTAAACGGTGCCCGAAGGAGGTAAAGTGCACAATGTTCCGGGCATACTGCCAATCATTTTATTCGTTCACCCTGTGGGTCAGCTGTACTCAGCGGGCACTTGTGGCGATCCTTAACAATTATACATTTACAAATACATAAACACAACATATACATTATACAATTATATACTTATATCTACAAATCATATTTACACCTATCTAATTTTAACATTGTTTATATAAACTCATCACCTTCGTACACAACGATAACGTACTGTGGACGCGCACCGCGCCTACGTCACGCGGTGACGTAGTTGATGCGCATAAGTGGGGTCGTGCTACACAGCGCGCGTTCGTCCACCTTGGCTGACCTTTAGTCCGATCTCGCTGTCGCGACGCGAAGCCCACGCAACTTTGTGCTATTCCGATCGCTATTTTATTCGCCATAATCCTTCAGGATTAGCGTTATCATTATAACAAGTATCTTACTGTAAACCTATAAACTATTAGACTGTCTTCTCCGTGTTCATCTACCTGTGTATGTCGAACTCATATGTGCCTTTCTTCTGTGAACGTGACTGTGTTTTGTGTATGAACAATACAACCGTGAGTAGCAAATGACAATCTTTTATTTACCACTGCTCACCACACAAGCACGATAGTTAGTGTACAACAACCAATAAATTGGTGACCCCACCTAGAATACGCCTGAAAGGCTCGATAACCAGGTGTGCCCTAAAAAGGACCATCGGTATTTCAACGAGTGAAGAAAAATCACAGTAGTGACTCCGCAAAATCGTTCGGAACTACACGTTCTCGTCAAAAACCTCGTCGCGCAACGTGCGTGTCCATTGACGAGCCATCCGACATTTGCCGTATCGCGGTACGAGTTCCACCATTTTGGCCGGATGACCCAGAGGTTTGGTTCGCACAAGTAGAAGCTCAGTTCGCGAACGCGAACATCACCAGCGACGCGACGAAATTCAACCACGTCATCGGCAACCTTGAACATCAGTACTCGAAACAAGTAAGAGATATTTTTCTTAACCCGCCGGAGCACAACAAATATGACAAGCTGAAATACGAGCTCATTAAGAGGCTAACTGCGTCATACGAGAAGAGAGTGAAGCAGCTTCTCATCCACGAAGAGCTTGGAGATCGCAAGCCCTCACAGTTCTTGCGCCATCTTCAAAGTTTGGCCGGACCGAGCGTCCCAGAAGACTTTCTCCGGACAATATGGAGCAGCCGTCTACCGAGCAACTTACAGACTCTGCTGGCTTCATAGCCACATACTTCCTTGGAGGGATTAGCAGACCTGGCGGACAGGGTCCAGGACATTGTGACCCCATGCCAAGTCGCCGCAGCATCGGCGTCGGGCCCTAGCATGCACGAGATGGCAAACGAGATCGCTGAATTAAAGAAGGCCGTGAAGAACCTGACGACGCAGCTGAATAGGAGACCTCGTTCGCAATCGCGTTCGAACAACCAACAGCGTCATCGATCCAGACAGCGATCAGAATCCAGCCATCAGAAGCAACCGTTCTGCTTCTACCACTCCAAGTTCGGATCCAACGCTCGCAAATGCGTTAAGCCATGCGATTACGAGAAGTCGGGAAACTCCAAAGGCAGTCGGTAATGGCGGCTGACGACTGTCTGACGTCCACCGGTCGCCTCTTCGTCACGGACCGAACATCAAAGACACAGTTTTTAGTGGACACTGGTAGTGATTTGTGTGTGTTTCCGCGGCATGTTCTACGTGAACAGCGTGTCAAGTCGAACTATCAATTATCGACCGCTAACGGGTCCATAATTGATACTTACGGCTATTTACAACTTAATTTAGATTTAAGTTTGCGCCGTAACTTCCCATGGCGGTTTATTGTAGCTGATGTCACCAAGCCGGTCATTGGTGTAGATATTTTTAAGCTTTTACGATCTGCTTGTTGACGTCAGAAATCAACGTTTGGTGGACAAAACCACCTCAATGTTTGTAACAGCTTCCGTTGCAAAGGCTTCAGCGACGTGTTCAGTAAAGGTCTCAGTTGGAGATTCGAAATATCACTTGATACTTAATAAGTACCCCGAGATCACACGACCCGCTGGCACACACCGAAAAACCACACACCAAACAGTACATCACATACGCACCACACTCGGCCCGCCCATCTTTTGTTCCCCTCGCAGGCTCGCTCCAGACAAACTGCAGATCGCTAAGGCGGAATTTGAGATCATGCTTAGCAACGGCACCGCTAGACCATCCGAGAGCCCTTGGTCATCACCCCTTCATTTAGCGCCGAAGAAGGACAACAGCTGGCGACCCTGCGGTGACTACAGGCTGCTCAACGCGAGGACTATACCTGACAGGTACCCAATTAAACATGTCCACGACCTTACTCACAGCATAGCCGGTTGCAAGGTCTTCTCAACTATTGATCTGGTTAAGGCGTATAACCAGTTACCGGTCAGCGAAGACGAAATCCAGAAGACGGCGATAACCACTCCATTTGGCCTGTACGAGTTTCCTTATATGACCTTTGGTCTGAGGAACGCATGTCAAACTTTTCAGAGATTCGTCGATGAAATGACGCGCGGGCTTGACTTCTGCTATTGTTATTTAGATGATTTTTTAATCTTCTCGAAAGACCAGGAGCAGCACGAGGACCACCTGCATCAGCTATTCACCAGAATGCAGAAATATGGCATTGTCATCAACACCTCGAAGTGCGTATTCGGAGCAGACGAAGTCACATTTTTAGGTTACCGCATCTCTGCAGCCGGAACCAGACCCTTGGAGTCCAAAGTGGAAGCCATCAAGGCCTTCCCTACGCCTAAAACTGTTAGGGAGCTCAGGCGTTTCTTAGGGATGTTGAACTTTTACAGGCGGTTTATACCCAAAGCTGCAAAATTTCAAGGTCCCCTTAACGCCCTGCTAACTGGCTCAGTAAAAGGTCAACATCCCGTGGAAATAACAGGTGAGGCGCTCACCGCCTTTAATATGTGCAAAGACAGCCTCTGTAACGCTGTATTGCTTGCACACCCTGACTACCAAGCGAAGCTCGCCCTAGTTACAGATGCGTCTGATCTGGCAATGAGTGCAGTTTTGCAACAGTTCAGGGACGACCAGTGGCAACCGCTTGCCTTCTTTTCACGCAAGTTTAGCCCCGATCAGCAGAAGTACTCGCCATACGATCGTGAACTACTTGCGATCTATGAAGGCATAAAATACTTCCGCCACATGTTGGAAGTGAGACACTTCACCGTCTATACTGACCACAAGCCGTTGATATACGCTTTCCATGAGCGAAAGCACAACTGTGCTCCGCGTCAGTATAGACACCTTGACTTTATTTCACAGTTCACAACGGACATTAAACATATATCCGGCAAGGACAACATCGTCGCCGATACATTGTCCCGCGTCTGTGAACTGCAAACTCCAGTCGATTTCGAAATTCTCGCGAAATCCCAAGCTTCCGACCCGGAACTGTTGCAACTTCTACAGTCAGAAACATCTCTTCAACTAAAGAAGCTTAAAATCGACAGCAGGCCCGTCGAGTTACTCTGTGATGTGAGTACAGCCGCTCCCAGACCATTCGTGACCAAACCCTTGCGACGGCAAATATTTGAGAGCCTTCATAGCCTCAGCCATCCAGGAGCAAATACATCCGCAAAATTAGTTGCGCAGCGATACGTTTGGCCTGGAGTTCGCAAGGATTGTCGACAATGGTCACGAACGTGTCTCAGCTGTCAATGCACAAAAGTAAATCGCCATGTGTCATCACCATTGGGCACATTCGAATTACCCCGTGCCAGGTTTGCCTTTGTGCACATTGACCTAATAGGTCCTCTTCCTCTATCACAGGGGTACCGGTACTGCCTGACGGCCGTGGACCGTTTCACTAGGTGGCCAGAAGTAATACCGATAGTAGACATTACCGCTGATACAGTCGGTAAAGCATTGCTGACCAACTGGATCTCCCGCTTTGGTTGTCCAACAGATATTGTCACAGACCGGGGACGGCAATTTGAATCCGCACTGTTCCAATATCTAGGCAAAATAGTCGGATTCAAACATCGGAAGACCACAGCCTACCACCCAGCATGCAACGGCCTAGTGGAACGATTCCACAGGCAACTCAAAACGGCGATAATGTGCCACGCTGACCATAACTGGACAGAATCTCTGCCCTTGGTTTTACTGGGTGTCCGGAGCGCTTTTAAAGAGGATCTTCAAGCTTCTTTTGCGGAATTCCTATATGGTGAGCCTTTACGACTTCCGGGAGAATTTTTCAATCCTAGTGAAAGCGGCACCACCAATATCTCGGAGTTCACTAATCGTTTACGCTCGTTTGCCGCAAAATTACAACCCACTCCAGCTGCACGTCATTCCAAGGACAAAATATTTGTCCACAAGGACCTCTCTACCTCAAGCCACATATTCCTCAGGGACGATGCGCTTCGAGGTTCATTGCAGCCAGCATACACCGGTCCTCATGAAGTGGTGCAAAAAGGCGACAAAACCTTTACCATCATGGTAAAAGGTAAAAAGGTCACAGTATCCGTGGACCGCCTAAAACCCGCCTACATATTGGCTGACACGCCACCAACCGACCAAGATGTTCAAGAAGAGGAAAAACCGCCCACAGATACTCCTGTCAGAACTACCAGGTCTGGTCGGAGGGTGCGATTCCCGGATTATTATCGCCCGTAGGACGATCTCTGGAAGGGAGTGATGTGGCGATCCTTAACAATTATACATTTACAAATACATAAACACAACATATACATTATACAATTATATACTTATATCTACAAATCATATTTACACCTATCTAATTTTAACATTGTTTATATAAACTCATCACCTTCGTACACAACGATAACGTACTGTGGACGCACACCGCGCCTACGTCACGCGGTGACGTAGTTGATGCGCATGAGTGGGGTCGTGCTACACAGCGCGCGTTCGTCCACCTTGGCTGACCTTTAGTCCGATCTCGCTGTCGCGACGCGAAGCCCACGCAACTTTGTGCTATTCCGATCGCTATTTTATTCGCCATAATCCTTCAGGATTAGCGTTATCATTATAACAAGTATCTTACTGTAAACCTATAAACTATTAGACTGTCTTCTCCGTGTTCATCTACCTGTGTATGTCGAACTCATATGTGCCTTTCTTCTGTGAACGTGACTGTGTTTTGTGTATGAACAATACAACCGTGAGTAGCAAATGACAATCTTTTATTTACCACTGCTCACCACACAAGCACGATAGTTAGTGTACAACAACCACTAAACACTCAATGCCCTTCGTGTTCAATATAATAACGCCTTCAGGATGCTGTTGGGGCTATCGAGATGCTGTAGTGCGTCTGGCATGTTTATGGAGCCTAAGATTGATGGCTTTCATGCCATCATGAGAAAGAGAAAAAAAAAAAAGAAAAAAGCGTCCGTGAAGCTCCTTACTCTGCCATACTTCCATGCGGTCATTAGTGTCGAGCACTACTGGCTTGCGCCAGTTCTCTTTAGCCAAGGAGAGCGGGGTAAGGCCCTTGTCCACTTTGACCACATCTCGATGCATCCCCACGTCGGCCTCTAAGAAATATTCCCTGAGACAGCATATCTGGCGATTGTGGAGGGTCTTAGCATTTAAAAAGCCTCGACCCCCGCACTTCCGCGGTATGTACAGTCTCATTACTGATGATCGTGGGTGATGCATCCGGTTTGCGGTCAGCAATGTACGAACTCTCCTATCCAGGGCGTCGAGTTCGCTCTGAGTCCATTTGAGTATGCCGAACAAGTACATCAAAACCGGCATGACCCAACCGTTGAAGGCGCGCACCTTGTTTCCGCCTGAAAGAAGACTAATTAATACCTTCCTCAGGCGACCAAAGACGCGCTCCTTCAACGATTGCTTCATGTCAGCAACGTTGATGCCTAACGCTTCTGACATACCCAAATACTTATATCCTTCGGATGAGGAGAGATATCTAAGGTGTATAGAATCCGAAATTTGAATTCCCTCGGATTCCATAATCTCACCTCGCTTTACATGCTTGACTGCACATTTGTCCACACCAAATTCCATACTGATGGTGCTACTAAAAGTTTCAGTTACCTTCAGTAGCTTCATCAGTTGCAATTTGTTGGGGGCAAAGAGTTTCAAGTCATCCATGTAGAGGAGGTGAGATATGACCTGACCACCTCTCCTCAACCGATAGCCTAGTCCTGAATCCTCAAGTAGTGAGCTTAAAGGATTCAGGGCTAAGCAGAACAAAAGTGGACTCAAACTGTCGCCCTCAAATATTCACCGCTTAATCCATACAGGCTCATCGCTCCCCTGGATCTGTCGACACCCTGGATAGCGAAGAACCGTTCGCCATTGCCCCATACATGACCTAAGGAAGGTGCGTAGAGTTGCATCTATCTTGTACAACTCCAGCACCCTCATGAGCCATGTATGTGGCACCGAGTCATAGGCCTTCTTATAATCTATCCAGCATGTCGACAGATCCTTGCGGGATCGACGAACCTGTTGGCTTATGGCCATATCAATGAGGAGTAGCTCCTTAGTACCGCGGGACCCGTTCCGACATCCATTTTGAGAGGTTGACATAATCGCTCTCAAAATGGATGTAAGAAGTTTATAGACCGTCGACAAACACGTGATCGGTCTATAATTCTTGGGATCCGTGAGACTACCTGACTTGTGGAGCAGGTGGGTAACGCCTGTTGTTAGAAACTGCGGAAGCGATCTAGACTCTAAAGATGACTGGAACTGAGATGCCAGGCGGGCGTGTGAACTAATTAGCCATTTCAACCAAAAGTTGTGCAATCCGTCCGGTCCCGGTGATTTCCAATTCGGTAACGGACGGACTGCTCTGGCGACATCTAATGGCGTAATTAAAACTGCTTCCATTTCTGGTACAGTTTCACACGCTCGCCCGACATCCAGTATCCAGCTAGCCTCAGAGTGACAGACGGGCACTGACCAGATGCTGCGCCAGAATGTACTCGTGGCGGCATCATCCGGGCGGCACTCGTCTGTCACATTTTGTTCAGATCGCTCCCAAGTTCTATACACCCATCTCTCATCGCTCTGGAACATGCGATTCTGTGTGTACCGATCAACCCGCCGCTTATACCGCCGAATACGACTCGCCCTCTGTGACACGGGACATGTATTCTCGAGGGCTGATTCCAGTCCCCGAGAAGGCCCGCCTTACAAAGCGCATCACTCGTGGTCGTGTATTGCCCTCCCTGAAGCAGTATAGTTTGCCGATGAGTACCCTGGCCCCATCGATACGACGCTGGATCCTGCACTGCCAGGCTGGTACGGCTGGTTTTGGTTGCGTAGCCACGTCACAGTTTGGAAATTTGACGTTAGCTAAACGACATGCCGCAACAGCCGCGCAATACAGGATCGAATGTGTATCAACGAGATCCTCGCTGCTCTCGAACACATTCTTAAGCTGCGAGTCCAGGGCACACACCAGCGCCCTATTTTTTTTGTGCATAGGCAGGCGTGGTAATCGGGGTCTAAGTTCGGTCGGAGTAGATCTGTACTCACGAAATGCATCCTCCAGTGCACTCCTCAATCGAGCATTGCACTGGCTACTTACTGAAGAAACCCTATCATCTTCCACTTCTACACTATGATTAGATCGCGGCGGTATTTCATAAATGGTTGATGTTTGTACCGCGGTTTGTGCCGGATTCGAGACGATATGGTTGCTCAGCTCTGAGCGCAGCCTATCAAGTGCGGTATCGTCCAATCTATGACTGCGTTGGATGACCCGCACCTGATCCGACAGTCGTTGGGCCGAGACGTTGACAGTTGGCTCTAGTTCCTGAAATAGAGACAGCATCCTACCACGGTACGCAGTGAGGTTAGTTCCTCCCTCTGTAGACCTGTAATATGCGCGCATGACGTTCTCGTTCATAGACTGAGTTCATTTCATGCGCTGCACACAACCACCGGCAGCGGGGACCCGGCTCGGGGCCGGACGGCCCCTAAGTCCCAAGCTCCTCGGTGGCCGGCCTCTCCCCTGCCGACGTACAGGTGTTGGCGACGTCGGCGGGGAAAAATACTCGTCGCTTGAGCTCGACGCAACTACCGCGGCCGGTGTCATCACAGCGCTCACGGTGGGGTTGGATACCAGCGGCGGCGAGGCGGAACTGAGCGAAGAGTCCGGAGGTGGTGGGCGTGCGCGATGTGCGGCTAATCTAGTCAACATTATTTCATTTTGCTAATATTATTATTATTATCTCCGTTATTTCATATATATATACATATAAATTATATTTTTAAATATTAGAAAATACAAAAATATTTAAAAATATAAAAAATAGTGGCCCACCGGTATCGGGAAAAGGGTCCAAGCTACCGGCGGTCAGGGCTCCAGAGAGAGAAACCTCCTAACAATGCAGGCCGTGTCGAATAGTACCGCCTTCTGAATCAAGCCCTTGATCCAGCTACCCAACGAGAGCCTCCTCAGGTGTTGGTCGAGACTCTTGGCTATTAATCCATTGGCTGTCACGACTATCGGTACAATGATCGCTGAGTCCACATCCCACATGTCGACAACCTCGCGAGCCAAGTCAAGATATTTGATTTGTTTATCTTTCTCGGCTTTCACGAGGTTCCCGTCATGTGGGACCGTTATGTCAACAATCATTGCACGCCGCTCTAATCGATCCACCACCACTATATTAGGCTTATTGGCAACAATAGTCCTGTCAGCGATGATGGATCGATCCCAGTACAATGTGATATTTCCATTTTCGAGAACTGGGTCGGGCACATACCTGTAGTACGGCACTTCCGATTCCACAAGGCTGTATTTGAGAGCAAGTTGCTGATGGATAATCCTGGCTACAAGGTTGTGTCTATGCAAGTATTCTTCGTTAGCTAGACTAGAACATCCGGAGATAATGTGTCTGATTGATTCACCTGGCCGGTGGCATGCCCGACAAATGTCAACCGTGCCGTCTTTCACAATAAATCTCCGGTAGTTGTTTGTCATCATAACTTCGTCCATAATTGCCCAGACAAAACCTTCGGTTTCTCCAAAGAGATCACCGAAACGCAGCCAGGCTACGGACGCTAGTTGATCTATATCGGGTCCATGTAGGGCCCGAAAAAAGCGTCCGTGAAGCTCCTTACTCTGCCATACTTCCATGCGATCATTAGTGTCAAGCACTACTGGCTTGCGCCAGTTCTCTTTAGCCAAGGAGAGCGGGGTGAGGCCCTTGTCCACTATGACCACATCTCGATGCATCCCCACGTCGGCCTCTAAGAAATATTCCCTAAGACTGCATATCTCGCGATTGTGGAGGTTTTTAGCATTTAAAAAGCCTCGAACTCCACATTTTCGCGGGATATACAGCCTCATTACCGATGACCGTGGATGATGCATTCGATTTGCAGTCAGAAGTGTACGGACCTTCCTATCCAGGGCGTCGAGTTCGGTCTGAGTCCATTTGAGTATGCCAAAAGAGTACATCAAAACCGGCATGACCCAACCGTTAAAGGCGCGTACCTTGTTTCCGCCTGATAGAAGACTATTAAATACTTTTTTCAGGCGGCCAAAGAAGCGTTCCTTTAACGATTGCTTCATGTCAGTACCATTGATGCCCAATGCTTCCGACATACCCAAATACTTATAGGTTTCGGATGCAGAGAGGGTTCTAAGGTTTATAGAATCCGAGAGTTGGGTTCCGACGGATTCCACAATCTCCCCTCGCTTTACATGCATGACCGCACATTTGTCCACACCAAATTCCATTCTGATGGCACTACTGAACATTTCAGTTACTTTCAGTAGCTCCATCAGTTGCAAATTGTTGGAGGCAAACAGTTTTAGGTCATCCATGTAAAGGAGGTGAGATATAACCTGACCACCTCTCCTCAGCCGATAGCCTAGACCTGAATCTTCCAGCAGTGTGCTTAGAGGATTCAAGGCTAAACAGAACCAAAGCGGACTCAAACTATCACCCTGAAATATGCCTCGCTCGATCCTTATTGGTTCGCTATTCCTCTGGATATTTCGACATCCTGGATAGTGAAGGACCGTTCTCCATTGCCCCATACATGACATCAGGAAGGTGCGCAGAGTTGCATCTACTTTATACAACTCCAGCACCCTCATAAGCCATGTATGTGGCACCGAGTCATAGGCCTTCTTGTAATCTATCCAACATGTCGAGAGATTCTTTCGGGAACGACGAACTTGTTGGCTAATGGCCATATCAATGAGGAGTAGCTCCTTAGTACCACGGGACCCGTTCCTACATCTATTTTGAGAAGGAGACATGATTGAGTTGGTGTCTATATGTTTGTTAATTTTAGCTCTCAAAATGGATGTAAGAACTTTATAGACCGTCGGTAAACACGTGATCGGTCTATAATTTTTGGGATCCGCTGTGCTACCTGATTTATGGAGCAGGTGGGTAACTCCTGTTGTTAGGAACTAGGGTAGCGAACCAGACTCCAAAGCAGTCTGGTACTGAGCCGCCAAGCGAGCGTGCGAACCAACGAACCATTTGATCTAAAAGTTTTGCAGTCCGTCCGGCCCTGGAGACTTCCAGTTAGGCAGCGGACGGACTGCACGAGTTACATTTTGGGGGCAGAGGGTAATAGCCCCCATTTCTGGTATTGGATCGCAAGCTCGCTCAACCCTTCGTGCCGCTCGCTCCCTATATTATTATTATTAATATGAAACAAGTAAATTAACATAAAATGCTAATCAAGCATTAACTTGATACATAATTATTACGGAGCATACATACACAATAGTGTAAAGGAGAGCATACACTTCATTGCTTCAGGTTGGAGAAGGACTTCTGGAGGAAATCAATGGCCTGGTTAGATTACCAGAGACGTTATGCAGGATCGTTCCGTCCGTTGAAGACCTCAATCGGAACGTATACGAAGATCTGAGCCAGGTGACGCAACGTGTGAACTCTTGGGTTCGTGAGAGACCTATACTCACGCCGAAAAATGAACAGGCAGCGGCAGTTAATGCGCGAATATTGGCGGAAATCGAAGGTGAGCAGGCATTGTACAGTTCCGTTAACACTGTCCTGGACACATGTGTAACATAGCTTTAATTAAAATGTTAATACTCTGCCTCACGTTTTTGATACCTAATTCTCTTTTCCTCTAATCTTGCTTTTAACTTAAAATTAGACCTAAAATCGAAAATTTGTTTTGAAGTATGGATTTCTATATTATGTGATAGGCATACTTTTCTTTCTTACCTTTTCATGCTTAGATTTATTTGACTAGAACACCGATTTGGATGATATTTGCCTGTGCCATGGACATGATTTGGATAAGTACAGTCACGGACGTAAAAATACAGAAGTGGTACTGTAACGTCCGATATACACGTCGTTTAAATCACGTTTCTTTTTTATAAGGTTGAAAAAAATAAAGAATTTAAAGTGTGAGTAGTTATATTTACTTAGTGGTAATTGTACGATATTTTATCTGCACTATACAGTCCTCTAGCATATCCATATGTCAATTTTACGTTTAAGTTTCGTCTCCACGGGAAAGGAAAGAGAAATTAGAGGTGAAGTTGCGTACTGACACAAACCGAATGGCCATACTGACAACGCGGGCGAAGCCGCGGGCACAGCTAGTAATAAATAAAATAAAATAAAATAAAATTATAAATATGAATAAAAAAAGAAAAACATACTCACCGACATTTTATTTAGGTTTATCTTACACAAATACTCTCACGAAGTGTTTCAAATTTAATGTGTTTTTAAATTACATTCACCACTCTTACATGAACTAGCAACATGTGATTAAAGTTCAATTTTATTATGTATACAAATAACAAAGGCTTGCTACCAAATAAATTCTATGTACTCGGTCCATAGAGTTCAAATTGATTTATTGCGGCTTACACATGGAATCAAATTCTTTCCTTTCCCAATTTAGTAAACGGCGCCATACCGTCGCGGATACCTGAGATGAAATTCTAAAAAGGAAGTTGTATGTACTTAGGCCATCGCTGTTAAAAAAAAAACTTCTAAATAAAATGTAACCTTATCCCAAGCACCGATGACATTAATAGGTAGTTTTATTAGTAGGTAGGGTAGATAGGTCCACTATATGTGATGTAACAGCTTATTACTTCGGCGGTGGTGGGCTCATGGACTAGCACCATCAGTATGTGCCGTGGTCAGAGCATATTCGCAGCTTTCCATTATGATGTCCTTATGTTTTACCTACTTGTAGATAATAGGATTTCGTGCAGTGTTATTAAAGGAGGCATGTGAAACAAAAAATAAAAATGTACGCAAGCGTTACGATTGTCTGCGCATCTCATAATGTATATAGGTACAAATAAACAGATGCGCCACAGCTGACTACGGCTCGTTGCATCACGTTCTAGCGGATCGGATTCCCGATGCATAACAATTACGAATCGGGCGATGCTTATACGCCTTTGGGATTGAATACGATATGCACTTGATGACCTACACTAGTAGTGTATAATTGGGGGCTTCTGCATCGCGCAGCTCGAGCGCATATGAGAGCAAGTGACGCAGAACCCCCAATTATACCCTACTCATACCCTCTGGTTGCAGAGGGTTGGTCGTAGGCGTAGAGTGGGAGGGGGAGAGGAAGACAATCTCTTTAAAAAATTACCTTAATTCCAAGGTCGAGCGTGCCGAGGGGTTGAATGGCCGGAGGGGATCGGATCGCTAGTAGTGGGGGGGTGGGAGGGGTAAATAGGGACCACACCCTTCAATGGAAAACATAACAAAGGGAAATAAACTATCCCAGGGTGGTACCGGCTGCTCAGCAGCCGGAGAATCCGCCACGTTCCCTTCCGGAACGTCAAGCCCCCAATCGTATTCTGGGGGGTGGCAACCAATGTCTCAAATCAGGTTCTCGAACATTTGAGGACTTGATTAATTTTAATTTCAATGCCGACACCACTGGCCAGCGAGAAAAGGAGCTTCAAAAGTACCTGAAGGCCCTGCGCGTTGTGGTCACGCCGATTGCTGTCTCCGACACCAACAAGAGCCGAGGAGGCTCATGTCCTGATAGGCACCGGTCCGACAGAGAGGACTGTACGAGTCATGTATCGTACATGGCATGCGCGCATTGCACAGATTAGCGCTTTTCCGTCGCCTTACACAAATTATAGTGTAACGCGACAGTAGACAATCAGCGTTCATATTCAGCTGTACTCATTCACACAACATTCATATAACATTAGTTACGTGGTAGTTAAATAGATTCAATAAAACATCATTTTTGGCTATCCGTGACTTATCATTCAAGCTAACAATCAATGTGTGTGCGACCCACTCAGCAGCGCGTACATCTTTTTGGTCCTTCGAGTCGGATGATTTTAAGTGTTTCGCAATCTTTTGTGCGGTGGCGATTCGGTTGGGCTGGCCGACCAGAAACAGCATCTCACCAGCTCAACAGAGGATACATCACCGGAACAGAGGATACGGAACGCGGAGATCATTGCACCAGCAGCAGCAAATACAAGAGATCACCGAAGCACATCAGCAGTATTGTCAGGAACAGATTTGGTGACTCGAAATATTTATCATTCATTTTCCATCATGGAGGGAATTATTCAAACTCAATATCAAGTCATGGAGGCAATGCATAAACTTCTGATCAATTTAAAAAAAAGTCGGAGGAAGCCGTAAGACTACCGACAGTGTGCAGAAGAAAATAGACCTTCTCGACAAGTATTGGGCAGAATTTCAAAATAACCACGAGAAAATTCGTGAGCGCGAAGATCCTTCTTATCAATATTTTGTGCAAGATTCCCATGAACAAACAAGACAATTTTACAGAAACACTAGGGAACTCTTTATCAAGTATTTAACTCAAGAACAAAAACCAGCTTCACCCGTATTAAAGTCGTCAGCGTTTACGTTCGAGCTGTCACCGTCAACCTCTCAGTCATCGGAGCCAAAACTCCTTCAAGAGCAAGGTGCAGGTGGAGCTGAACGCGGGAACCAATCACCCCTTTCAATAAAGGTGCCTGAATTAGCTGAGATCGCGAGTAACAGAAAAACAGACAAAATGCTACGCAAACAAAGGAGCAATATCAAAGCGTTTCAAAGAACTGCATCAAACATCAACGTGGACCTTCTCAAAGAAAATTGGCAGTTTGAAGACGCCTTAAAGGAGATAGAGGCAAGGTGGAAAGCAGTTGATTCACTTTATTGGGACCTTGACAGTTTGACCAATGAAGCCGACGTGCAATATGAGATGTCTTACAATACGTGCGAACTAGTTTATAACCAAATGAAAGCAACCATTAACTCCAAAATGTGGTCAGTTACTCACCGAGAAAGGTCGACGCCGAAGATCGAAATTCCAACCTTTAGTGGTAGCTACGAACACTGGACAGCATTCAAAGATTTATTTGTTGAGACCATCCACTCTAGTCCGTCTCTTTCTAACGCACAGAGAATGCAGTTTCTCAAAAGCAAAGTGAAAGGCGAAGCCGAGAAACTCATTCAGCATCTATCAATCAGCTCGGAAAATTATGAGACTGCATGGGAGATTCTCAACCGCAGATACAACAACAGAAAACTGATCTTCACGTCACATCTCAATTCATTGCTCGGTGTTCCTATCACTCATCATTTATCAGCAGCATCAGTCAAAAAACTCCACGATACGACAAAAGAATGTATCAATGCGATCAAGAACCTTAGTGTGGACACGACATCGTGGGACCCAATAACGGTACACTTGCTTTCACAAAAGTTGGATACGGTGACTCATAACGACTACTTAGAGTCATTAGCGGAGCGCGCCAACGCAACGCAACAGGATACGTAGACGTGAAACTCAATAAAGGGCGAGGAGTCAAGACAAGTAAGGGATACATCGCAGTGTTCGTTTGCATGGTGACCAAAGCTGTGCACCTCGCAGGCTCCGTATCCGCCCTCCGGATACGGAAGCCATTCAGGCGGAGCTGTACGAGGGTTACAGAGTGGCGAAGATCGCCCTCCGAGCGGAGATCCTGCGGGCCAGGGGACTGGCCCGTGAGGAGTCGCTGGGGACTCTGAACAGGGACCCGTGGGGGCGCCCATATAAGGTGGTGCGGGAGAAACTCCGCCCATGGGCTCCCCCGCTGACTCAGAGTCTCCGGCCCCAGCTCGTGGAGGGCGTGGTGAGCGCTCTGTTCCCTTCGCGGGGGGAGCATACTCCCCCGCCCATGGCTCCGCCTCCTGCGGTGCCAACTGCGGACCACAGACCCGACGATGACGACGTTGCTCCTGAGGTGACCGAGGTAGAGTTGAGAGTGGCGGTACGTAGGCTGAGTGCCAAGAATACCGCCCCAGGACCCGACGGCTTACCTGGAAAAGCCTGGGTCCTGGCCTTGGAGGCTCTCGGGCCTCGACTAAGAGGGCTCCTAAGCGCATGCTTGGAGGAGGGCCAGTTCCCACTTCGTTGGAAGACGGGGAAACTGGTCCTCATTAAGAAACCGGGGCGCCCGGCGGACTCTCCGACCGCTTACCGGCCCATCGTGCTGCTCGACGAGGTGGGCAAGCTCTTTGAAAGAGTTATTGCAGACCGCCTCGTCGGGCAGCTGGTGCGGGTGGGGCCGGATTTGGTGGAGAGCCAGTTTGGTTTCCGCAGGGGGCGTTCCACGGTGGACGCCATCATGCGCGTGCGAGCCCTCACGACGGGGGATGCTGTGGCCCGGGGTGGGGTCGTCTTGGCGGTGTCTCTAGACATCGCCAACGCCTTCAATACCCTGCCCTGGAGTTGCATCAGGGAGGCACTCCGGTATCACCGGATGCCGACCTACCTCTGTCGTGTAGTCGAGGCCTATTTGACGGATAGGGCGGTGATCTACCCCGGTCACCAAGGAGAATGGAACCGGCGAGAGATGTCGTGCGGTGTCCCACAGGGATCGGTCCTGGGGCCGCATCTGTGGGACATCGGTTACGACTGGGTGCTGCGCGCCGACCTCCCTAGCGGCGTCAGCGTAGTGTGCTACGCTGACGACACGCTGGTCCTGGCGCAGGGGAGGTCGCACCAGGCGGCGGCCGAACTCATGACACGCGGGGTTGCGACAGTCGTTGAGAGGATCCGGCAGTTGGGACTCGAGGTGGCCTTGTACAAGTCCGAGGCCATGTGTTTTCATGGTCCTCGGAACGCGCCACTGTCGGGTTCCCAAATAACGGTAGGAGGGGTTCTCATCGGCGTCGAGTTGACGATGAAGTACCTGGGACTCGTCCTCGACAGCCGGTGGAACTTCGTCGAGCACTTCCGACGTTTGGCTCCCAGACTGCAGCGGGCCGGGGCTGCTTTGAAGCGGCTCTTGCCCAATCTGGGGGGGCCAAACGCCTCCTGCCGGAGGCTCTACGCGGGGGTCGTGCGGTCCATGGCCCTTTACGGGGCACCGGTGTGGGCGCTTTCGCTAAGGCTCCGGCCAGCCCGCCGGTTGAAAGCGTCCCAAAGGGTCATGGCCATCCGGATGGTACGGGGATACCGCACGGTCTCCTGCGAGGCGGCGAGCCTCCTTGCCGGATTGCCGCCGTGGGATCTGGAGGCAAAGGTCCTCGCGCACGTTTGGGAGTGGCGCGAGGAGGCGAAACGCCGGGGCGTAACTCCGCTGCCGCGAGTAATCACGGCACAGCGGACAGAGCTCCGGCGGGATCTCATGGCGGCATGGAGAGTGCGACTGTCGCAACCCAGCGCAGGGCACGCCACAATTGCGGCGGTAAGACCCCTCTTTGAGGAGTGGCTTGAGAGGCGCCACGGCGTCCTCACCTTCCGCCTGACGCAGGTCCTCACCGGACATGGCTGTTTCGGGAGGTTCCTGTTTCGGATAAGGCGGGAGGAAACGCCCGGGTGTTACCATTGTGTGGATCGACCGGAGGACACGGTGGAGCATACGGTGGAGGTCTGCCCGGCTTGGGCGGAACACCGCCGTGTCCTCGTGGCGGCGATCGGCGGCGGCGACCTCTCGCGTCCGGCCCTGGTTCAGGCCATGGTACGGAGCGAGAGGGAATGGGAAGCCGTCACCTCCTTCTGCGAAGCAGTAATGCTCGCGAAGGAGGAGGAGACACCCTGGGCGTCGGGAGTAGATTGCCGACTCCCGGCCACCGTAGGCGCGGGCTTGCGGACGGCGAGCAATGGGCAGCTCGCCGTCCGGTAAGGACCAGGCCCGGGTCGACGGCGCGTCGTGTTCCACGCGCGCCTCAAAGAGATGTCAGCAAAATTTACGGGGTCCGATAGGACCGATGCCTGCCGGGGCTGCGGATTGTTCGAAAGAGTTACCGTGGCCCTGGCGCACAGGCAACTGAAGGAACACGGGTGGGTTTTAGTCAGTAAGAGTCTGACACGCCCTTCCGCTCCGCCCAGAGCGGGAGACGTCATTTGATGATTTCCCACCCAAAAAAAAAAAAAAAAAAAAGCTGTGCACCTCGAACTCGTATCAGACTTGAGCTCATCTGCATTTCTAGCTGCTCTGAAACGCATGTCTTCACGTCGGGGTAAGCCACATCATATCTATAGCGACAATGGCACCAATTTTGTTGGAGCTAATAGAGCACTGCAGCAAGAACTGACAGTACTGCGCAAGAAATTCAACGACAAGTTTTATACAGAGATCAAAGAGTTGGGAATACAGTGGCATTTTAATGCCCCCGCCTGGCCAAGTGCAGGAGGCCTATGGGAAGCAGCGGTAAAAAGTCTCAAGCATCATCTTCGACGTGTTGTTGGCGAGCAAAAACTCACGTTCGAGGAATACAGTACTTTACTGGCTCAACTCGAAGCATGTCTCAACAGTCGGCCGCTGTGCGCACTTACAGAGGACCCAGATGATTTGAATTATCTAACTCCTTCACACTTTCTGAGTAGCGGCCCCATATTGACAATCTTAGACACCGAACAAGATGAAAGGACAAGATGGAAGCGAATACAGAAAATTTTCGAAGATATTTGGAAGAGGTGGCAATCCGAATATCTCGCGATACTCTCAACAAGGTGTAAATGGAAGAGACCTCACAAAAACGTTCGAGTAGATGACGTTGTCATCATTCATGAGCCTAACCTCCCCGCGGGAAGATGGGGTCTAGGCAGAGTCACTGAGCTACATCCCGGTACCGATGGACTGGTCAGGGTTGTTACCCTGAAAACAAAAACTGGGTACCTCATGCGCCCAGTGATTAAATTGTCAGTGCTGATATCTGACCCCAAATCAGTAACCGAGCAGACAGGGAAAATGTCAAACAACAAAAATATCAAGACCATGGACAACCTAACAAAACGACGACCTGTAACGGCGTCTAATCTGATAGCAACTCTCTTTACACTATTTCTCTTCATGACATCCGTCTTTGGCCACGAACAGTCAGCATCTCCATATACTTTGACAACTATACGCAAAGCACTCTATTTTGACCAAATCTCAAACATGCAGTTCATTCGCGACGAATGGAAACTCTTCGTATATTACGACATGAACCCTTACTGGGACGGTTCGGCCACCTTCGACAAATACCTCAAACAAATAAACAGCGTATGTGAAAGAGAAACAAACAAAGTACTTTGTGACATCATCCTACTGCAGCTACGTCACTCACATGACGAACTGAAGTACTACAATGAAATGTTACTGAATCAGCATTTCGACGAACACACACGACTACGGCGAGGCCTTATCGATGGTGTGGGCTACGTTGCCAACAGTTTATTTGGAGTTTTAGATCAACGTTTCGCCGATCAATACAAGCAAGATATTTCTCTTATAAAAGGAAATGAAAATCATTTGGCACTCTTGTGGAAAAACCAGACCTCAGTAGTAGAAGCAGAGTATAATTTACTCAAGAGAACTGAAGAATCAATCAATCGACAACACAAGGCCATCAATCAACATTTAAATAATCTGACGAAGGCCACCAATATGTTGAACAAAAATTTGCAAGAACAAGAAGTGATGAACGAGCTAGCACTGTCCACCATTATAGCTACAAATAGGCTCACGAAGCTAAAATCCATACAAGACACAATAGTCGACACAATAACAGATATTCAGCATGGAATGTTTAGCGTCCATTTACTGACGATGAAGCAGTTACGAGACCAACTCAGCATAATCTCAGGACAATTATCGCGAAAGTTATCCTTACCGATAGAAAACATACAGACTGCACTACCAAAAATTTATCACCTACTGATGATCAAAACAAGGGTAACAGAGCAGTACCTCATATTTGAAATTAGAATACCGCTGGTCAACAAAGAGAGTTATGACCTATATCAACTCATATCAATACCACAATAACATGGAAACACTACAGTTGCCGTCGTGCCGGTATCAGATTACATCGCGATTAACTTGCGCAAAGACACATATCTGGCAATGACGGCGAGAGACATACAACAATGTGTCCAGTACTACGAATCTACTCGCTTCTGTCACTCCCGAAAACCCATTTTCCGGTTTAAATCAGAAGACAGCTTGTGTATCAAAGATAAGAGCACAAACAGATGTCTTACAAACATAGCAGTATGCCGCAATACTTGGACGGAATTGAACAAAATAAATACTTACCTTTATTATTGTTGCGGACAGTGTGCACTTCGTATCATATGCGAGCATCAGATTACCGCAACACAAATTGCTAAGGCCGGGGTCATAGCACTGGATTCAGATTGCGTAATTAAAGGAGAAGACTTTACCGTTTTTTCACACAAACTGGGATACTCAGAGATTAAAACTGCGGTTGACCTGGAATCGCAACAAATCGCACCAATCAACCACATCATCAACGTCACGTTGCCACAATTTGAAATCAACATCACTGATCACGGAACCTCATTGCGGCACATCAAAGAACAGATCGAGCAGATGAAATCAGAAAACGCCTTGAACTCAGGAATTTCAAGCCACGATATCCATCAATACTCAGCAATCTACGTGTTGTTGTTTGGCGCTGTAATAGCAGTCGCAATTTATCTGTGTCGGTGGATTTGTCGTCGTCGGCAGAGGAGCGCCAACTTAAAGTCGGACTCCAAGACGCAGCCTCCGGCGCCGCTGGCGCGTACACAGCACGAGGCCCCCGTCGACCTCACGCCACGCACTAGAGTCTCAAAACAGCCACGAGAAGAGACGGTTGAATTAAGAAACTTTTCTAGCTTACTCAGCAGTATCAAGCGCCACAAGAAGACATCTCCTGCCTTCGCCACACCGGTCTCTGGTGACAGTGACTAATTAAGTTATAGCTAAGAATAGATTTATTTCATGTTTTGTAACTCTGGTAAAATGTAAAAGTTTAGCATTTAAGCACTCTGTAAACTCATTCTCATCATCCATTCGCATCTCTCTCGCCCGGGAATATGTACGAGTCATGGATCGTACATGGCACGCGCGCATTGCACAGATCAGCGCTTTTCCGTCGCCTTACACAAATCATAGTGTAACGCGACAGTACACAATCAGCGTTCATATTCAGCTGTACTCAATCACACAACATTCATATAGCATTATTTACGTGGTAGTTAACTAGATTCAATAAACCATCATCTTTGGCTATCCGTGACTTATCATTCAAGCTAACAATCAAGGTGTGTGCGGCCCACTCAGCAGTGCGTACAAGGACTCTAGGAGGAAGCGCAGCCTCTCCTCTAGTGAGGAGAACCCGTCGGCAGCGAAAGTGCTAACGGCTCAGAGAGGGCGAGGTCGTGTGGTGGCGTGCGGATTCCCCGCTTGGCTACCGGAGCGCGATGGGCGGGGTCGCTTCACGCCGATACCGGACCAACACGCCAGCTCTAGTGAAGCGCGTGGAGAGCGCGGAGAGCGGCCTCGAGCCCATGGAGGCGGACCTAAGCGGGGACTCCACACCCTCCCTGCTAGGGTCCAACAGAGCAGAGGCGAGCGCTGCGAGGCGGGCGCAGCGAAGGACTGTCACGGCTGACGAGGACAGCGAGTTGGCCTGACAGGCCCGTGAGCGGCGTTCTACCCGGATGGCTGCCGGGGGGAGCGTAACTACGGTGACGCTCAGCCACCAGATTTTGGACGACGTGGATGTCGTCCTGAAGGTTGCCTCCAAATCGGGCAACTTGAAGGGCACATTCACCCGTGCCCTGAAGGAGGCGGCTGACGGCATTGGGCAGGCGGTTGAGGTTCTCCTTAACCGTACTAGCATGGAGGAGGCAGCGAAGTTATGGGAGGAGAATAGCCGTCTCCGATCCGAGTTGGAGGACCTCAAGCGCCAGTTCGCCGCCCAGATAGCAGCTTCCACGGCCACCGGCCCCTCTTCCGTCGCGGCCCCATCGTCGGCTCCATTGCCGGTTCCGGTTTTGACCCCTGCACTTGAGGATGCGGAGGTCGAAAAGATCGCCCGCATCTACATGATGCAGTGTGGAACGATATCTAGCTACGTGTGTGATGTGTCAAAAGACGTGTCTGCTCTCGGGCTGATTGACAAATAAGTAATTGGAGGTAGCTGCAGATTAAAATTACGAATTTAAGATGTAAAATGTGTTTTTTATATAAAGAAATTCATTCAAACATAGTCTGGCGCCAGAACATTTTTTGTAGTTCTGCGACTGATGAATCACAAAATCACAACAGGCGCGAGTGGCTAGTCGCAAGTGCGACTAGCTGGTCGCCGGCGCCACTGACTAGTTGCAGGGACGACTAGCTAGTAGCAGGCGCGACTGACAAGTCGAAGTTGCGGATAGCTAGTCGCATTTATGCGCGTTTTTTTTTCATAGCTAGCCACGTGTGTGAGGTGTCAAAAGATGTGTCTGCTTTCGGGCTGGTTGACAAATATGTAATCAGAGGTAGCTGCAGATTAAAATTATGAATTTAAGATGGAAAAATGTGTTTTTTATATAAAGAAATTCATTCAAAAATCGTCTGGCGCCAGAACATTATTTTGTAGTTCTGCGGCTGAAAAATCACAAAATCACAATAGGCGCGAGGGGTTAGTCGCAAGTGCGACTAGCTAGTCGCCGGCGCCACTGACTAGTCGCAGGGGCGACTAGCTAGTAGCCGGCGCGACTGACTAGTCGAAGCCGCGGCTAGCTAGTCGCATTTATGCGCGTTTTTTTTTGTTTTTTTTTTCAAAGCTAGCCTCGTGTGTGAGGTGTCAAAAGACGCGTCTCCTCGCGGGCTGATTGACAACGCAGTAATTGGAGGTAGCTGCAGAACAAAATTATGAATTAAAGATGGAAAAATGTGTTTTTTATATAAAGAAATTCATTCAAAAATCGTCTGGGGCCAGAACAATTTTTTTTTAGTTCCGCGACTGATAAATCACAAAATCACAACAGCCGCGAGTGGTGTAGCTCACGTCAAATTTGCTACTGATTCTAGAGCTACACGCCCGAAACCAGCCGTACCAGCTTGGCAGTGCAGAATTGAACGCCGTATTGGTGGGGCCAGAGTGCTCATCGGCAAACTAATCTGCTTCAGGGAGGGCAATACTCGCCCTAGAGTGATGCGCTTTGTGAGCCGCGCGTTCGCAGGGACTGATATCAGCCCTCAGGATTATATGTCCTGTGTCACAAAGCGCATCGACTTCCTGAAGCAGAAAGTGTATGCATGGGCGAACCGTATTCGTAGGTATAAGCGGCGAATGGAGCGATACACTCAGAATCGCACCTTCCAACGCGATCAAAGGTGGGTTTATAGGGGCTGGGAGCGACCGGATCAAGATGTGGCTGACACGTGCCTACCAAATGATGACGCCATGTGTTCTTTCTGGCGCAATATCTGGTCGGTGCATGTCAGTCACACCGAAGGCGATTGGGCACAGAGAGTCAAGCGACCCTGCGATCCAATACCAGAAATGGGGGCTATTACCATCTGGTAATAGCCCCCATTTCTGGTATGGCCTCCAAGATGTAACTCGTGCAGTCCGTCCGCTACCTAACTGGAAGTCTCCAGGACCGGACGGACTGCAAAACTTTTGGATCAAATGGTTCGTAAGGTCGCACGCTCGCTTGGCGGCTCAGTACCAGACTGCTTTGGAGTCTGGTTCGCTACCCCAATTTCTAACAACAGGAGTTACCCACCTGCTCCATAAATCAGGTAGCACTGCAGAACCCAAAAATTATAGACCGATCACGTGTTTACCGACGGTCTATAAAGTTCTTACATCCATTTTAAGAGCTGATATTAACAAACATATAGACACCAACTCTATCATGTCTCCTTCTCAAAATGGATGTAGGAACGGGTCCCGTGGTACTAAGGAGCTACTCCTCATTAATATGGCCATTAGCCAACAAGTTCGTCGTTCCCGAAAGGATCTGTCGACATGTTAGATAGATTACAAGAAGGCCTATGACGTGGTGACACATACATGGCTTATGAGGGTACTGGAGTTGTATAAAGTAGATGCAATTCTGCGCACCTTCCTGATGTCATGTATGGGGCAATGGAGAACGGTCCTTCACTATCCAGGATGTCGAAATGTCCAGAGGAATAGCGAACCGATAAGGATCGAGCGAGGCATATTTCAGGGTAATAGTTGAGTCCACCTTGGTTCTGCTTAGCCTTGAATCCTCTAAGCACACTGCTGGAAGATTCAGGTCTAGGCTATCGGCTGAGGTGATTTGGTCAGGTTATATCACACCTCCTTTACATGGATGACCTAAAACTCTTTGCCCCCAACAATTTGCAACTGATGGAGCTACTGAAAGTAACTGAAATGTTCAGTAGTGCCATCAGAATGGAATTTGGTGTGGACAAATGTGCGGTCATGCATGTAAAGCGAGAGGAGATTGTGGAATCCGTCGGAACCCAACTCTCGGATTCCATAAACCTTAGAACCCTCTCCGGATCCGAAACCTAGAAGTATTTGGGTATGTCGGAAGCGTTGGGCATCAATGGTACTGACATGAAGCAATCGTTAAAGGAACGCTTCTTTGGTCGCCTGAAAAAGTATTTAATAGTCTTCTATCAGGCGGAAACAAGGTACGCGCCTTTAACGGTTGGGTCATGCCGGTTTTGATGTACTCTTTTGGCATACTCAAATGGACTCAGACCGAACTCGACGCCCTGGATAGGAAGGTCCATACACTGCTGACTGCAAATCGAATACATCACCCACGGTCATCGGTAATGAGGCTGTATATCCCGCGAAAATGTGGAGGTCGAGGCTTTTTAAATGCTAAGACCCTCCACAATCGCGAGATATGCAGTCTCAGGGAATATTTCTTAGAGGCCGACGTGGCGATGCATCGAGATGTGGTCAAAGTGGACAAGGGCCTCACCCCGCTCTCCTTGGCTAAAGAGAACTGGCGCAAGCCAGTAGTGCTTGACACTAATGATCGCATGGAAGTATGGCAGAGTAAGGAGCTTCACGGACGCTTTTTTCGGGCCCTACATGGACCTGATATAGATCAACTAGCGTCCGTAGCCTGGCTGCGTTTCGATGGCCTCTTTGAAGAAACCGAAGGTTTTGTCTGTGCAATTATGGACGAAGTTATGATGACAAACAACTACCGGAGATTTATTGTGAAAGACGGCACGGTTGACATTTGTCGGGCATGCCACCGTCCGGGTGAATCAATCAGACACATTATCTCCGGATGTTCTAGTCTAGCTAACGAAGAATACTTTCATAGACACAACCTTGTAGCCAGTATTATCCATCAGCAACATATTAGTCTTATTGGTAAATAAAATGTAAAAAGGTATATAAAATTATAGTATCTTAACTTAACTAATTAAAAAAATAACAATAATACAAACAATATTTACTTTAGCACTAGTAATAACTTCTCTGTATCTTCATAGGACATCGTTTGAAGAGTTTCCTTAAGGATTTTCTTGTAGTTACCTTTCCGTACCCTTTCCTTTTTCATTTAGCCTGTTATAGAGCAGCGGTCCGAGGTACATATAAAATTTGGCCGTGAAAGCATGTTTTGTACTTTTTTGAGGGCAAACTATATCTTTCCGTCTCCTTTTAGTAAATTCAGTGCTGTATGGAAGTGCTGTGTGTTGTTTTAGTACAGTGTTCATTATAAATAACTGTCACACTGTTAGTACTTTACAAGATTTATATAGGAGGTTAGTGGGGAATAGGAAAGGGCGGCAAGTAGCCACCTTAAGAATAGCTCTTTGAGCTCTTTCAATGAGCAATAACAAAGTTTTACTTGCCCCACCCCATGAAGTAATACAGTAAGTCAAAATTGACTGACAAAGGGCAAAGTATACTTGCCTAATTATTTTTGGATTTGCAATAAATCGTAGCTTTTTGAATACGTATATCAGCTTACGAATTCTGTTATTTAGAGCTTCCATATGTGGTTTGAAGGAAAGGGTTTCATATATTATTATACCCAGGTATTTTATTTTATCTGTCTTTTTAATATTGGGACACTTACACTGGCTATTTGCCGGGACTAGGCAATAATGAGCATGCAAAGCTAAAGGGTTCTTCGATATTTGCTTGCGAATTGAAAACTTAATGTAATGTGTCTTCTCTGCGTTTGGAGTTAGCCATTTATTTACAATATTGAATCCGTATTGCGCAAGATTGTAGACTTAATTTTCTGAGTCAGCCGAAAAAAGTAGAGCAGTGTCGTCAGCGTACGTTATGATAGTGCCATGCTCTAGCTTAAGATTGCAAAGGTCATTTATGTAGACCAAAAACAGAGTGGGTCCTAAAATACTTCCTTGAGGAACACCACAAAACGTGTTTTTTTAACAGCGCTGAGAACATTGCCAATCTTAACGCACTGGGGACGATCTTCTAAATAACTTTTGAACATTTTCAGCTGGGTGCCTCGTGCCTCTTACACCCATGATCTCAAGCTTGCGCAACAGAATTGGAATGGAAACTGTTTCAAAAGCTTTGGCGAGGTCCAGGAAAATTTCTACTGTGTAGTTACCCTTGTCAAGTTCTTGCGCTAGATAGTTAGTCAGATGTTATACCGCATCGGCAGTTGAAACTTTAGGCCTAAATCCAAACTGCCTTTCAGACAGAATTGATTTATCTTCCAAATATTTCAACAACCTTTTGTTTATAATTTTTTCCAATATTTTTGACATAGAAGGCAGTAAAGAAATAGGTCTATAATTTCTCACTTGCTCTTTGTTGCCTGATTTATAGATAGGGACAATTATAGCTTTTTTGAGACAGGAAAATGACCTGAAGATAAACAAATGCGGAAAATATAAGTCGGTGGTCGTACCAAAATGTCCTTGAATTTTTATAATTTTATTCGATATGTTATCCCAGCCAACTGCACAGTCTTTTTTCAAGGTCATAATTATACTTTCTACCTCAGTCTCGTCAGTATCTAGCAGCGTAAAGGATGTCAAAGCAGTGCTGCATGTTAAAGGAGTGCTCGTTGGGTTTTGGGATTGACCCAGATTTTTTTCTGTGACACACTTTCCAACATTAACAAAGAAATTATTTGCTATGTTAGCGGATTCCAGCGGTGACGAGTGTGCTTGTAATAAGCCTGAAGATGACTCATATTGTTTCGTGGTATAAGTTGCGTCTTTAATATCTGTGCCTCCTGTGATAAGTAATACAAGTAAAAAATCAACACTTTACAGGAGAACAAAAAAAAGATTTTAAAAATTCTAGTTCGTGAACTACGTGGGCTAGGTTACATATAAGTACCTTATTTTGTAGATACAAACATTCACTTTCACCGTGCACTAAAATTTTTATGTTAAATAATATAGTTTTAAAATAATTCTGTACCTTTAGTGAAAAGTGGTATAAGTCAGAAATGCTCGTTTTGAGAAATATAAATAAAAAGTTTTGCATTTTCAAAACGGCAACATTTTTTTTATTACTGAGATTTTTTGTGACGTTTGTTCTTTTATCAATTGGTTATTGTTATTTTTATATCGGATATGCTTTGATTGTGCTAAAAATAATTAGAATCTGAGATATTTAAAAAAAACTAGACTTCTATCATTAGCCACATTTAAGTTCATATGTGTATAATGTTATAATTTAAATTATATCATTAAACATATTATAAAATGCACTGGTTTTTAATGTTACAAGTATTTTTTAAACATCTTTTTGAATGCAATATAGTTATAAAAAATAAAAACACCAGAACTAATTTTGTTTAGAAAATATTGAAATTTCATAGGTACCGTGTCTTTTTAGTGCGCTGTGATAAAATCAAACATAAATCACTTTACACACATTAAATACAATAAAAGATGTGGTGTATATCGATTTATCTTTAATTATATCAAATAAACTACAAAACTTTCACGGTGTAAAGTAATATAAGTTTAATTTTATTTCTATTGTAGGAGCCTAGTGCATGTGCTTATACTGTCGGGGTCTATTTTCATTTAAAAATCGGGTGAATAAAAGTGTAAATATATCAAGTATATTTTTATTATAATCAACACTGTTTTACTTAAATCAATAACAGTCTCACTTTAATCAGTCTATGTATTTATTTAATATTATTATTATTTTTTATTATTTTTATTTATATGTATTTTACTTACCTACGACAACAAAAACAACGAGTCTAGTCTAAGAAAAAAAAAACTGAAAGCTAAGTTCGTTAAGGCGAAAGCGTCAGGGTATCCCGCGAAATTCAAATATTCTTACGTTTATTGCAATTTGCACGCAGTATCAGGTTTTATATTGATCTAAATATGATTCGCGGCCGTAACAAATATGTATTTATAGAATTATAATCATAAATTTCATCAATACAACTCTCTAAGTTCATATTACCCTATTGGATGACTACATTATGAAATCATGACATTTGAGGCCAAGTCTAACGAGTTGCACTGATAAACCTAATTATTAAAATTCTGTAAAGTCATATTTGTTACGGTCGCTAATCATATTTTAATCAACATACAACTTGACACTGACCTGCAAAATGCAAAAAAATGTAAGAAAATATGAATTTCGCGGGCTACCTTAGCGCATCCCCCTTAAAATCTTATTTTCTTAAGTTGTTTTACACATTAGGGTCACGACTTAGACGTTACTCGTTGATTTAAAATAACAATTTTTAGTTGAGATCACCTAGATGAAACTTAATAAATGTAGAAAATAAAATAAAATAAAACAATCTAAATTATAAAAGTCTTCTAAAAGCACTTAATACTTTGTACTTGAAACATAATTATTATAATCATACCTATAGGTTCTTTTAAAACTTAATCTAAGCAACCTTTATAAACAAATCAGTATATCTTTATTCCTCTGAATCAACTAAGTCAGGGTCAATATCTGGACAATCATGTGTTATCAGGTTATGATAAAAATCATGCACACATGGGTCAATATATGGTAGAAGTGAAATTAAATCTCTTTTTTTTTGCACGGAAATAGGGATTGGTCCGGTATAACATTTGCTGACAGAGGAAATGGTAAAGGTGTTGTAGTTCTTGTTTCCTTTAGCATAAGTCATGGTTATGAACTTTTCGTTATTATAACTTTCCTTGTATTCAAAAGCTGGATATTGCCCTTTTGTGTACCTGATAACTCTAACGTCTGACCATACAAATTTTTGTCCGTTACAGTTCACTTTTTTATTTATGAACTGGAGTTTAGAGAATGCAGCGAAATCGTAAAATTCATTTTCCGTCATCTCTATAACAGAAAACTTGTTTTCACGATTTGAGGCCGTCCGAACCAGCTGATACCAATCACGTGGATGGTGTAGGTTGAGTGAAGTTCGTTTTTTGGCTCGTTCAATTAATGCATGATCAGAATCAACTTCCATGTGCGTATGACCAGGTACTAAGAATTTATGCTCTATAGTAGTTAATTGAACCGAGTTTTGGATGGCCAGTAATAGCAATGTGGTCACAATGGAGTTCTTATTCTGACCCCCACAAGAATCTGAATATAATATTAAATGTTTAGCATCTAGGTGCAGCAAGGGTAATCTAGCTGTTATGAAGTCATGTAAACACGATGCTATTTGATTTGAGCCTCTACCTCCACTACTTTCTGGCCACATGTAGCAATATGCATGATTAGTTTTAAAATCGTGTATAGTCAGGTTGTACACCCAAAGTTGTCGTTTATAAAACGCTGTCGAAGTTGTTAGCATTGGTGTCGGTAAGCACTGCTGCAGATCGAACGCAATCACACAGGTTTCCTCCGAATCACATCTAGCTTTCTCTTTATCTTTACGCTTTTCTTCATAAGCGGCCTCATAATCTTCCTGGTGTTTTTTTATTTCAACTTGTACCGTCTCAGTATCTTCTTCAGATGTCGCATATTTCAATTTAGATTGTAGTAAATTGCATTTATTGCATGTGTCTACTGACGGTTTTTTGAACGACAAGTTCATGTCCTTAAACACTTTTCTATAAACACTTATAGAAACAGGGTTTTCAGTATCGGACTTATAAAAAGAGTACATTTTTTCTACTGAAAGATCTGCACTCAAGTACTTCTTTGAGGTCTTGTTTCTCGAATAATGGCTTTCGTATGCAGGAAATTTTAAAATGTGTTGTTCTACAGCTTTCATTCGAATCTCTGAAATTTTTTTATAGCTAGCAGCTCGACCTCTCTCACTTTTCTTTATACGTCCAAATTTTTGAATTTTTTCGTTTACGGTCTGAAGAAAACGATTCGATTCATCTAATGTTTTTAATAGACAGTTTTTGCAGATATTGTAAACATTATCGAATTGAACCAGAGAGTACTTGTTGGCATAATTCCGCTGTTTTTTGGGTGCAATTTTACAGGTAACTTTTTTCTGAATTTGAATCAATCTTTCCAAATACTTTGCTCTGTCATCGTAGGAACCTAAACTCCAATATTCATTAAAAACATACTGCCGGATTGATTCCGGTATACGTTCCCGACATTTCATACGGCAATTTACTAGTGGGGCCATGTTACGACCTCTTACAACTTTTCCTGCTTTCGTTATATATTCACTACCAGCGTTTCTTCTTAACAATCTATTTAACCTGTCCTCTCTTCGTTCCTTAAGTGATCTTCTTTTTTTGTTTTCTGTTACATTAATAATAATTGAATCACCGGCCTCTAAGCTCGTCGTGTCTGAATCAGATTCATTAATGATCGCTATTCGTTTACTCCCAGGTTTTTTCTTATTTCTCGGAACACTTTTATCACTGTCATCACTCTCCTCAGAATCGGTATTTGGGACGTAAATATCACTACTGCCTGAACTAAAGTCAGAAAATATTTGGATAGAATGTTCTGGGGTTGGTGGAATTGAGGCATCTGAGTCTTCTGTCGTTCTATCAAGTTGTTTTGTGTTAGCATGTGGGGTTTGTATGTCTTGTTTGGATGAATTTTCAGGTGGTTGTGTGTTAGTATTTAGGTCTTCTCTATGTTCTTTGGATGAATTTTCAGATAGTTTTGTGCCGGTATATAGCTCTTCAGTTTTTTCTTTGGATGAATTTTCAAGTTGTTGAATATTAGTTTATGGTTCTTCTAAATATTGTTGTACTTGATTTTCTTGGCGAATGAATGGCTTTACCATTTTTTGTATACGTAGCTGTGCTGCAGTCTGTAAAAAAAACATTCATAAAGTGCCGCAATCTTAAATTTTGATTTCATCCTCATTTTCACCATTAAAACGACACCTATAATAAAAAAAAATTGCATGGTTATGGTCGCCATTTTGGATTTGAAAATGGAGTTCATTTTGGACATCAAGACTACCAAAAATCATGAAAATGACACCCATGTCGAAAAACTTGCATTTTTTAATGGTCCCCATCTTGGATTTTGATGTAGATTTCATTTCCAGCATTAGCACTCCTAAAAGTTATGAAAGTGACACCCATGTCGAAAAACTTGCGGACACAGAATTAAAACAAACGACAAGGAGACAATCATACTTAGCAAACACGACTCTAAATTCAGTGCATTTGAACATAATAATAGCTCTACGTAAAGTACTCTCTATTACCAGCATATAATTGCGTAAGACACTATCAGTTACAATCTGAATCATTTTGAAGCGTATTGCTAATCCATTGCTTCATATTTTCGAAAAATGTGTCTGCACAACAACGTAAATAATGCAACGAATATTGTTGAACTGTCAAAATGAAACCTATTCCTATTATTAGTGTATTACGTAATTACCCCGCTAATATTGAAAAACATATCCAGTTGATAATCATACCAAACTCAACTTTAAATATAATACTTTAAAACATATAATCGATCGCTCGCTAGCCACCCGGGCGGGGCGGCTCAACAAAGAATAAGATGTTTATTTTGTCTTAAATAGTAAAACTCGACTCTAAATTAGAACATACTAATAGCTCTACGAAAAACACTCGCTATAACCAGATATTGACGAACAAATCCAGTTGATAATCATACCAAATTCGACTCAAAATGCAATTCTTAAAAACATAACATACATATGGACTCAGCATAATATTATAGTTCGCAGTGCGAGGCATGCTCAACTGCTGATGTTCTGTCCAAGCCAATAATGCAAAGGACAAGCTCGCCGCTTAAATACCTACCTACTTTGATCATTGTTAATAATTTCTGGCCTTATCAGTTATCCCGTTTGTGAAAACATCGTTACGCGCCAACTACTAACAACAGAAATAAGTCACTTTATCCTATTTAAAAATTAAATCATGAATTTGTGTAAAATGATACAACTACTTACCATACGACTCATTTTTGCGAAATATGGACGCGTGTTACCGCCACTCACGCCAAAACGAGACTGGCCGACTGGCGTTTGAGCGCGATTACCTCCCCCGCCATCATTACCTTTCGCGCTTTCTCAGTGCGGAGACGGCCGTGACAGAAAGAGAGAGAAGTATGAAGGCGAAACTGCATAATTTACACAATAAATCACTATTGATCGGTTTCTAAAAATCCTATACTACAGCGATATAAATAAATTTATATTATTAAGAACTAAACGCGTTACTAAAAATATTTCACGTGTAATTTGATAGAGATTTAATTGTATCACTTTACACGTTGGCGGTATTTAATGCTGCTTATACTTAAGGGATATAATTGGAGTTACATTATCATTCACAATTGATAATTGTATGGTATTTTTTGTGTCACTTAATATAAATTGTATTGTATTAGCAAGCACAAAGCTCATGTAATTAATATTAAATGTGTCAAGTATTACAAATCGAGATAGCTTTATTTACACATACCTATTTAAGTTTAAGCTTTAGTTCAATTTAATATTACTGAAGATATATCAGTATACACAAAAATTATAATCAAAATTAACCAAGAACGCAACTTGTATTATTCAACACGAAACTTATTTCCCGTTCTATAATAGATAGAGTTAAACCGATTAGATAGAAAAATCGAATAAAATTCAAATTTCAAGATTGTATACAGAACTCAAAACTGCTATAAGTCGAGTTTTATCACTTTTCACTAAAGGTACAGTCTGTACCTTCAGTGAAAAGTGATGTAACTGGAAAATCATGATTCTGAGAAAATACATGTTAGAGTTTAAAAAAAATCTGACTCTTTGTCTACTTCACTAAAATGAGTACTGATTACTGACATTGGTAAATCATATCTTAGAGCACGATTTAGTGTAAGAAGAAACAGATTAATTTGTTTAGTTTTTTTATAATTTAAAAAGAAATCCAGTTGTATCACCTAACACAACATGTATTAAAGTCGTTTTATGTGTAAATTAATTTAAAATGACTTGAACCATTTTACACATTATTTATTGGTTGGTGTTGGATGATTTTATGCTTTGTATTTTGGAAGGTTGCACTATAAGAAGTTATTCAAACAAAAAGTTGTAAAATAAATATGATTAACTTGAATATTAAAAATTGAAATTGATATTGTATTCAGGAATTTGGGAGTCAAATTGTATTTAAATTGTTATACACCTGTATCGCATTTAAGATAAAAAGTGATTAATGATACAAATTTTTGTTAATTTTGATACATTTTGAAAATGTTAATGTATTTATTGATACAAGTGCCATACAGAAATACGAAAATAGTAAGAATTTGTTAGATAGGTATTTGTTTGAGAGAAATAAAATCAAGTTTAAACGAAAAAACAAAATTTCTTTTTTTTATTAATCATATTTCTTTAAAAAAAACAAAAGCTTTGGTAGAAAATTAAGTAAATCACATTAAAAAACACACTGAGACGTTATTTAAACATAATCAGTCATAATCAGTAGGTAATCTATATAGGTAATCAGTCTTTTTTTTATTCATTTATATGGTCTTGATACTTTATAATCAGTTCTTTATTATTTGTTATTAAAGCTTATTATCATCAAGACCTGTCAAATTACGTTTTTAATATAATAAATTGTTAAAGTTTAAATGTTCATAATCAAGCAACAGATAAGCGTTAAAGTAGGTAAAGTCCCCGCCACGAGAAGCTATATATTTTGTAAACAAAGAACTTCTACTAAGTTACGTAGCGAAACAAATAATCCCAAATTCAATCAACTGAAAGTAACATACATGTAATACGAAACTAACGAACAATTTCACTTGGTCGGGTTATATTTTTAGTAGAAGTTCTTTGTTTACAAAATTTATAGCTTCTCGTGGCGGGGACTTTACATGCCTTGTACTTTCATTCAGTTTCTGAGACGATATCTGGATCGACGTCACGTAAATTGCCATTAGTTAGCAAGTTATGGTAAAATTCATGAACACTTGGATCAATATATTCCAGAAGGGATATTAAATCCGTTTTTTTTTTGTACGCTTATAGGCACTGGTCCTTTGTAACATTTTTGAAGAGCATTTATATTAACAAAGCTATAATCTTTATTTTTCTTGCTATAAGACATCGAATAGTAGTCAGTATCACGTTCGTAACTTTCTTTATATCCAAAATCTGGAAATTGACTTTGAATAAACTTAAGAACTCGCACGTTTGACCATACAAATTTCCTGCCCTCAGTATTACACTTTTTTATTACAAAATTATATTTTGAAAATGAAGCAAAATCGTAAAAATCGTTTTCAGACATTTCTATGACTGAGAATTTATTATTCCTATTTGAGGAAATTCTCACCAGCTGACACCAATCCCGCCGATGATGAATGTTCATCGAAGTTCGCTTTTTTGCCTTCTCAATAAGTGCATGATCACGGTGTACCACCATGTGCGTATGGTCCGGTACGAGAAACTTATGTTCTATCACTGACAGTTGAGTAGATTCTTTTATAGCTAGCAATAACGCTGTACAAACTATAGAATTCTTATTCTGCCCCGAACATGAATCAGAATACATAATTAGATTTTCAGCATGTGGATGGAGTAAAGGCAGTCTCACAGTAATAAAATCGTATAGGCACGAAGCTATTTGATTAGCGCCTCTACCACCACTTGATTCTGGCCACATATAACAATACGCGTTGTTAGACATAAAATCATGAATAGTGAGGTTATAGACCCAAAGTTGTCTTTTATAAAATGCTGATTGGGTAGTTAACATAGGCGTGGGTAAACATTGTTGTAAGTCAAAGGCAATCACACAAGTATTAGAGTTATTTTGAGCAATGCCTTTATCTTTACGTTTTTCATTATAGGCACGTTCATAATCCTCCTGATGTTTTTTTAATTGTTCCTGAACTTGTTGGATCTCTTCAGGATCTGTCATATATTTAAGTTTATTTTGTAACAAGTTACATTTGTTACATGTATCTACGCTAGGTTTTTTGAAGGCTAGATTCATGTCTTTAAATACTTTTCCGTATACAGTTTTACAAACAGGATTATTATTTTCATTGCAATAAAGACGATACATAGCATCTAGTAAACGATCTGCACTAAGGTACTTTTTAGCAGTTTTGGCTCGAGAATAGTGGCTTTCATATGCCGGAAATTTATTGATATGTTGTTCAATCTGCTTAAGTCGCTCTTCAGAATTTTTTTTGTAGCTCGCAGCACGTCCTCTTTCACTTTTAAGTACACGACCATACTTTTTTATTTTTTCGCACACAGTCTGAAGAAAGCGATTACTCTCACCTAGTGTTTTCAAAAGACAACCTTTACATATTTTATACTCCTCAGTGAAATGAATAAGTTTGTATGTATTACTGTATTCTCGTTTAGTTTTCCCTCCCATAGTATGCATTTTTTTTTTATTAATATGAATTAGGCGTTCGGTGTATCTTGCTCGTTCATCATATGAACCCAAAAGCCAATACTCTTTAAAAACAAATTCTCTCACATTATGAGGTATACGACTATTGCACTTCATACGACAATCTGTTAAAGGAGTTAAATTTCTCCCAGGTTTTAATTTACCTAGTTTTGTGACATAACTTTTCCCCGCATTTCTTAATAATAATCTAGATTCTCTGTCTGCTCTTCTTTATTTTAACGATTTCCTTATTTTTCTTTTATTTGAATTTGAACACCCCGGTTCTGACTCTATTACGGTATTATCCGATTCAGAACTTTCAGGAACTATGACATTCAATTTGGTGTATTTTTTCTTTGGTTTTCTAGACGTGCTAGTTTCACTTTCATCTGTATCACTTGTATTGGGTATATAGTTTTCACTACTACCAGAACTAAAGTCTAAAATTTCCGGCGACAATTCAGTTTCAGACGCTGTACTGCTTATTATACTTACATTTTCTTCCATATTTTGTTCATCTTGATCCTTTCCTATCACGCTTATTCTTTCTTCCATCTTTTGTCCATTCTGGTCTTCTCCCTTTATCATGCTTATTTTTTCTTTTATTTTCCGTGCAACTTGATCTTCTTCCTGTATTACGCTTGTAATTTCTGTTATCTGCTGTCCAACTTGATCACTTATCATTACGTCCATCTTATGCCCATCCTGATTTTCTTCTTCTATTATTATTATTCTTTCTTGTTTTTTCTGATCCTTATGATCTTTTTCCTTTGTTATATTAATTCATTCTTCCATGTTCTCCTTATCGTGGTCTTTACCCTGTAGCAAATTCATCTCATATCCATCTTGATCTAATTTCTTCACATTATCTTCGTGCTCCTTTTTCTGAATGCCCTCCATAATCTTATCAATTCGAGTTTTCACTGTTGCCTGAAAATAAAAACAAATCAAAAGGCACTTCAAATTATTGTTATTGTATCTAAGTACGTTTTTTTTAATAATAATATAAGTGTAAAAGTGAGTCCAGATTAAGTAACATGTGATAAAACTTTGGTTATATACCACTTTGTTTAGCATTGCTGTATAACATTTTTATATCAAGACTTTAGACATTAAAATAACACGTTATTTAACTATAAAACATGTATTATTAACACATCATCGTCACTAATAAAACATGCTAAATACTTTGTTTTATAACATGTCTTGTTACAGTCTGGACTCACTTAAGTAAACGTTAATAAAATTAGGCCGATTAAATTGTCTCATTTTAGACATCAGCCATACCTGTCACTCATAAACGTTCGTTTGTTTCCAGTATTCCAAAAAACAAACCTAAATAAATTAAAGTATTATTAATATTAAATAATTATACTCTATAAAATCTAAAAAAAAAAAAAATAATGGAACTACATACCTACTATATAAAATTAAGTTTTATCACTAGAATCTGGTATTAAGTTAAATAAATAGGTAGATACGAATACTACTTAAGAAATATAGAATATACGAAAGGTGCTCTCAAGATAGAAGATAAGGAAGTTTTGCCTCTAACGATTGTATAACAACAACGTTTACGTCGCAATGTGTTGGTTAGGATTCGGATAGAAAGCTATTCCGATAGTTAGATAACAGGTACACTAATGTTTTTAATTTGTTAAATGTTAAATAAATTCTGTACCTTCAGTGAAAAGTGATATATCTTGACATATATCAGTTTTAATATTCTTACACTAAGTTTAACAGTAAAAAAAATGCAATTTTTTGGTCTGATTGGTACCCCTCTAAGATTAAAATTGAGCAAGCTTATTTTGGTGTAAAGTGCTCTAACTAAGCATTTTTTACATTTCTTAATGTGTAATAAAATACATTTTAAAATATATCAATGTGAACTGAACAAATATTTTAATTACCTTAATGTATATTAATACAAATGTATGTGACTCTTATTACGCGATCTAAATATTTAGATGTGAATTAGTACAAACTGATATATTTACACTTATATTAACAAACATTCTATCATTACCCCTGGTCATCTTTGTGAAAACCGGTACAATTATATTTAAATCTTAATGAACGTAGTTATTTTTATCAAAACAATGTGTAAGATGATACAACTCTTACTATATAAATTTACATTTTTTTTTCTAATCAAATTCGATGTGATAACTGATTTTGATTTAATTAATATCAATATGAACATAATTTTGGAATAAGTGTATAATAATAAGAATATATTTAAATCAAACATTGACAATTTAAATAGAACTTTCTTATACCATAAAATAAGTGTATTGTGATACAAGTTCTCGGCAGCGTAGCAGCCAGTGAATGATCACGCTCGCCGCTCGCGCGAAGAGTGAGATGCATAGATTGAAATTAGAACGAGTGAGGGAAAAACTGTTGAAGACGTTAGTCTTGCTCCTGCGTTCTAGTTGGTGCGTTGTGTTTTCTGTCGCAAAACGATGCGTAAGGTGAGTCAACTTATATCATTTTACACAAATTATATTGCATTAAATGTGATAGTATTGTGACGCTTAAAATATCTCGTAATATTATTAGTGATAAGTACCTATCTTAATTTATTTAACATTTAACAAATTAAAAACATTAGTGTACCTGTTATCTAACTATCGGAATAGCTTTCTATCCGAATCCTAACCAACACATTGCGACGTAAACGTTGTTGTTATACAATCGTTAGAGGCAAAACTTCCTTCTCTTCTATCTTGAGAGCACCTTTCGTATATTCTATATTTCTTAAGTAGTATTCGTATCTACCTATTTATTTAACTTAATACCAGATTCTAGTGATAAAACTTAATTTTATATAGTAGGTATGTAGTTCCATTATTTTTTTTTTTTTAGATTTTATAGAGTATAATTATTTAATATTAATAATACTTTAATTTATTTAGGTTTGTTTTTTGGAATACTGGAAACAAACGAACGTTTATGAGTGACAGGTATGGCTGATGTCTAAAATGAGACAATTTAATCGGCCTAATTTTATTAACGTTTACTTAAGTGAGTCCAGACTGTAACAAGACATGTTATAAAACAAAGTATTTAGCATGTTTTATTAGTGACGATGATGTGTTAATAATACATGTTTTATAGTTAAATAACGTGTTATTTTAATGTCTAAAGTCTTGATATAAAAATGTTATACAGCAATGCTAAACAAAGTGGTATATAACCAAAGTTTTATCACATGTTACTTAATCTGGACTCACTTTTACACTTATATTATTATTAAAAAAAACGTACTTAGATACAATAACAATAATTTGAAGTGCCTTTTGATTTGTTTTTATTTTCAGGCAACAGTGAAAACTCGAATTGATAAGATTATGGAGGGCATTCAGAAAAAGGAGCACGAAGATAATGTGAAGAAATTAGATCAAGATGGATATGAGATGAATTTGCTACAGGGTAAAGACCACGATAAGGAGAACATGGAAGAATGAATTAATATAACAAAGGAAAAAGATCATAAGGATCAGAAAAAACAAGAAAGAATAATAATAATAGAAGAAGAAAATCAGGATGGGCATAAGATGGACGTAATGATAAGTGATCAAGTTGGACAGCAGATAACAGAAATTACAAGCGTAATACAGGAAGAAGATCAAGTTGCACGGAAAATAAAAGAAAAAATAAGCATGATAAAGGGAGAAGACCAGAATGGACAAAAGATGGAAGAAAGAATAAGCGTGATAGGAAAGGATCAAGATGAACAAAATATGGAAGAAAATGTAAGTATAATAAGCAGTACAGCGTCTGAAACTGAATTGTCGCCGGAAATTTTAGACTTTAGTTCTGGTAGTAGTGAAAACTATATACCCAATACAAGTGATACAGATGAAAGTGAAACTAGCACGTCTAGAAAACCAAAGAAAAAATACACCAAATTGAATGTCATAGTTCCTGAAAGTTCTGAATCGGATAATACCGTAATAGAGTCAGAACCGGGGTGTTCAAATTCAAATAAAAGAAAAATAAGGAAATCGTTAAAATAAAGAAGAGCAGACAGAGAATCTAGATTATTATTAAGAAATGCGGGGAAAAGTTATGTCACAAAACTAGGTAAATTAAAACCTGGGAGAAATTTAACTCCTTTAACAGATTGTCGTATGAAGTGCAATAGTCGTATACCTCATAATGTGAGAGAATTTGTTTTTAAAGAGTATTGGCTTTTGGGTTCATATGATGAACGAGCAAGATACACCGAACGCCTAATTCATATTAATAAAAAAAAAATGCATACTATGGGAGGGAAAACTAAACGAGAATACAGTAATACATACAAACTTATTCATTTCACTGAGGAGTATAAAATATGTAAAGGTTGTCTTTTGAAAACACTAGGTGAGAGTAATCGCTTTCTTCAGACTGTGTGCGAAAAAATAAAAAAGTATGGTCGTGTACTTAAAAGTGAAAGAGGACGTGCTGCGAGCTACAAAAAAAATTCTGAAGAGCGACTTAAGCAGATTGAACAACATATCAATAAATTTCCGGCATATGAAAGCCACTATTCTCGAGCCAAAACTGCTAAAAAGTACCTTAGTGCAGATCGTTTACTAGATGCTATGTATCGTCTTTATTGCAATGAAAATAATAATCCTGTTTGTAAAACTGTATACGGAAAAGTATTTAAAGACATGAATCTAGCCTTCAAAAAACCTAGCGTAGATACATGTAACAAATGTAACTTGTTACAAAATAAACTTAAATATATGACAGATCCTGAAGAGATCCAACAAGTTCAGGAACAATTAAAAAAACATCAGGAGGATTATGAACGTGCCTATAATGAAAAACGTAAAGATAAAGGCATTGCTCAAAATAACTCTAATACTTGTGTGATTGCCTTTGACTTACAACAATGTTTACCCACGCCTATGTTAACTACCCAATCAGCATTTTATAAAAGACAACTTTGGGTCTATAACCTCACTATTCATGATTTTATGTCTAACAACGCGTATTGTTATATGTGGCCAGAATCAAGTGGTGGTAGAGGCGCTAATCAAATAGCTTCGTGCCTATACGATTTTATTACTGTGAGACTGCCTTTACTCCATCCACATGCTGAAAATCTAATTATGTATTCTGATTCATGTTCGGGGCAGAATAAGAATTCTATAGTTTGTACAGCGTTATTGCTAGCTATAAAAGAATCTACTCAACTGTCAGTGATAGAACATAAGTTTCTCGTACCGGACCATACGCACATGGTGGTACACCGTGATCATGCACTTATTGAGAAGGCAAAAAAGCGAACTTCGATGAACATTCATCATCGGCGGGATTGGTGTCAGCTGGTGAGAATTTCCTCAAATAGGAATAATAAATTCTCAGTCATAGAAATGTCTGAAAACGATTTTTACGATTTTGCTTCATTTTCAAAATATAATTTTGTAATAAAAAAGTGTAATACTGAGGGCAGGAAATTTGTATGGTCAAACGTGCGAGTTCTTAAGTTTATTCAAAGTCAATTTCCAGATTTTGGATATAAAGAAAGTTACGAACGTGATACTGACTACTATTCGATGTCTTATAGCAAGAAAAATAAAGATTATAGCTTTGTTAATATAAATGCTCTTCAAAAATGTTACAAAGGACCAGTGCCTATAAGCGTACAAAAAAAAACGGATTTAATATCCCTTCTGGAATATATTGATCCAAGTGTTCATGAATTTTACCATAACTTGCTAACTAATGGCAATTTACGTGACGTCGATCCAGATATCGTCTCAGAAACTGAATGAAAGTACAAGGCATGTAAAGTCCCCGCCACGAGAAGCTATAAATTTTGTAAACAAAGAACTTCTACTAAAAATATAACCCGACCAAGTGAAATTGTTCGTTAGTTTCGTATTACATGTATGTTACTTTCAGTTGATTGAATTTGGGATTATTTGTTTCGCTACGTAACTTAGTAGAAGTTCTTTGTTTACAAAATATATAGCTTCTCGTGGCGGGGACTTTACCTACTTTAACGCTTATCTGTTGCTTGATTATGAACATTTAAACTTTAACAATTTATTATATTAAAAACGTAATTTGACAGGTCTTGATGATAATAAGCTTTAATAACAAATAATAAAGAACTGATTATAAAGTATCAAGACCATATAAATGAATAAAAAAAAGACTGATTACCTATATAGATTACCTACTGATTATGACTGATTATGTTTAAATAACGTCTCAGTGTGTTTTTTAATGTGATTTACTTAATTTTCTACCAAAGCTTTTGTTTTTTTTAAAGAAATATGATTAATAAAAAAAAGAAATTTTGTTTTTTCGTTTAAACTTGATTTTATTTCTCTCAAACAAATACCTATCTAACAAATTCTTACTATTTTCGTATTTCTGTATGGCACTTGTATCAATAAATACATTAACATTTTCAAAATGTATCAAAATTAACAAAAATTTGTATCATTAATCACTTTTTATCTTAAATGCGATACAGGTGTATAACAATTTAAATACAATTTGACTCCCAAATTCCTGAATACAATATCAATTTCAATTTTTAATATTCAAGTTAATCATATTTATTTTACAACTTTTTGTTTGAATAACTTCTTATAGTGCAACCTTCCAAAATACAAAGCATAAAATCATCCAACACCAACCAATAAATAATGTGTAAAATGGTTCAAGTCATTTTAAATTAATTTACACATAAAACGACTTTAATACATGTTGTGTTAGGTGATACAACTGGATTTCTTTTTAAATTATAAAAAAACTAAACAAATTAATCTGTTTCTTCTTACACTAAATCGTGCTCTAAGATATGGTTTACCAATGTCAGTAATCAGTACTCATTTTAGTGAAGTAGACAAAGAGTCAGATTTTTTTTAAACTCTAACATGAATTTTCTCAGAATCATGATTTTCCAGTTACATCACTTTTCACTGAAGGTACAGAATTAAGATAGGTACTTATCACTAATAATATTACGAGATATTTTAAGCGTCACAATACTATCACATTTAATGCAATATAATTTGTGTAAAATGATATAAGTTGACTCACCTTACGCATCGTTTTGCGACAGAAAACACAACGCACCAACTAGAACGCAGGAGCAAGACTAACGTCTTCAACAGTTTTTCCCTCACTCGTTCTAATTTCAATCTATGCATCTCACTCTTCGCGCGAGCGGCGAGCGTGATCATTCACTGGCTGCTACGCTGCCGAGAACTTGTATCACAATACACTTATTTTATGGTATAAGAAAGTTCTATTTAAATTGTCAATGTTTGATTTAAATATATTCGTATTATTATACACTTATTCCAAAATTATGTTCATATTGATATTAATTAAATCAAAATCAGTTATCACATCGAATTTGATTAGAAAAAAAAATGTAAATTGATATAGTAAGAGTTGTATCATCTTACACATTGTTTTGATAAAAATAACTACGTTCATTAAGATTTAAATATAATTGTACCGGTTTTCACAAAGATGACCAGGGGTAATGATAGAATGTTTGTTAATATATGTGTAAATATATCAGTTTGTACTAATTCACATCTAAATATTTAGATCGCGTAATAAGAGTCACATACATTTGTATTAATATACATTAAGGTAATTAAAATATTTGTTCAGTTCACATTGATATATTTTAAAATGTATTTTATTACACATTAATAAATGTAAAAAATGCTTAGTTAGAGCACTTTACACCAAAATAAGCTTGCTCAATTTTAATCTTAGAGGGGTACCAATCAGACCAAAAAATTGCATTTTTTTTACTGTTAAACTTAGTGTAAGAATATTAAAACTGATATATGTCAAGGTATATCACTTTTCACTGAAGGTACAGATTTAACAGAAAATTTCGTTTGTTTATAAATCATGTATGGTCAGATTGAACGTCCAAAGTCAAAGGCAAATCATTTATTTGAAATAGGCACATAAAAGACACTTTTGAACGGCAAAATTTACAAAAAAATTGAATTGATTATAGTTGCCCCTTCCAAAAGGTAGTTTCGTATGGAGAAGAATGGGCAAGAAACTCCACCGTTACTCTTTTAAAATGTCCAAAGCTGTCTCTTGTAAAATGCTACATTCGTTTGCAAGGGGGGGGGTGGGTACGGTGGAGCATACGGTGGAGGTCTGCCCGGCTTGGGCGGAGCACCGCCGTGTCCTCGTGGCGGCGATCGGCGGCGACGACCTCTCGCGTCCGGCCCTGGTTCAGGCCATGGTACGGAGCGAGAGGGAATGGGAAGCCGTCACCTCCTTCTGCGAAGCAGTAATGCTCGCGAAGGAGGAGGCGGAGCGCGAAAGGGAGAGGCAATCTCTGCGCCCTCGCGCCCCTTGCCGCCGCAGGAGGAGGAGACACCCTGGGCGTCGGGAGTCGATTGCCGACTCCCGGCCACCGTAGGCGCGGGCTTGCGGACGGCGAGCAATGGGCAGCTCGCCGTCCGGTAAGGACCAGGCCCGGGTCGACGGCGCGTCGTGTTCCACGCGCGCCTCAAAGAGATGTCAGCAAAATTGACGGGGTCCGATAGGACCGATGCCTGCCGGGGCTGCGGATTGTTCGAAAGAGTTACCGTGGCCCTGGCGCACAGGCAACTGAAGGAACACGGGTGGGTTTTAGTCAGTAAGAGTCTGACACGCCCTTCCGCTCCGCCCAGAGCGGGAGAGGTCATTTGATGATTTACCACCCAAAAAAAAAAAAAAAAAAGGGGTGGGGGGGCAAACATTGTTGCAAATCAAATGTTATGACCTGACCTATTACATCTTTGCATGACTGAGCCAGTTGTTTCTCTTTTTCTTTTCCTCGTAAGCAGCTTTAAATGCTTCTTGGTGCTCTTTGAGTGTCTTCGTCAAAATTGCGTACTTAAGTTTCATATTTATGCGGTTACATTTTGAACAAGTATCTACAGATGGCTTTTTGAAGGACAAATTCATGGTATTAAATACCTTTTTGAAAATGGTTTTACTAACTGGAGTATCAGTCTTGAGTTTATACAAATTAGTTACACATAAAAATTGATTTGTGTAGAATGATGTAAGTCGAGTTGATGTAAGTCATCACAAATTGGCATAAATTTAGATTCGGATTTGTAGGTACATGTTGAATTGTACCCTAATCATTATTGAGAAAAATCGGTTCAATGTGATATAACTCTACATATGTCAATATTCACGATAAACACACTGAAACATAAAATGTGAAAATGAATATAATCGCAATTATACCAGGAAGCACGAAAAACAATGTGTGGAGCAATTACTTAAAGGGGTTACAACTTAACATACATCTATATTCACGATTTTTTTTCCAAAATCCTGGTAGTTATATCACTTTGCACCAAACTATCTCCGAAACTATAGCAGATAGAAGAACGTGAGTTAGACCAAAAAAACTATTTTTTTTTCCGATAATGTCTATGTAATAATCACAAAAAGGGTACCTACAACTCGACTTAAATCACTCATCACAGGAGGCACAGATATATTTCCAGATCTTTTACTATTTGGTCCAGCCTTTTACAATGCTACTTTATCGTAGTTGCTTTTAATTTTTTTAAGGAGATCATTACAGAAATTTCGATATCTTTTGTACGAAAATTGCAATACTGCATTTGCTAGATTAGATTTAGCTTTCATATGCAGTTTATCCCTATGTTTCATAGAGCGATTAAGACCTGATGTGATCCATGGTTTTAGGTTTTGATTTATGTTGCTCAACTGCGATACGACTGTGTTTTTTTAATTGCATTTTGTAAGTTTTCAATTACATAGAACATGCAAAACTGCGGGTCAGCGGAATTATAGACTGGATCAAAATTGATGACGCGTAAATCTTCTTCAAGTTTATTTATATTCAGTTTTTAAATTAGGCGAGTGTCTTGTTTAGGTAATTTACAATTTAGGGTTAGTAGGGCAGCATTGTGATCGGTTATTGTTGAGTTAACAACAAGTGCAAGTGAAGGGAAATTTGATTTTAGCATAATATGATCCAAACAGGAGCCACTGTGATGTGTAGGCAAGCTGTGTGCTGGGAGCAGGCCATGAAAGGCGCATAGGTTGAGGTAGTCCTGAGCAGGGGCATCAGTACCTCCTGGCAGTATATTGATATTAATATCTCCAATTAAAATCGTGTTTTTGATGGATGACAGGGTTTGCAAGGTCTCATTCAGAGAGTCAGTAAAAATGCTAGTATTTCTAAAAGACGGAGGTCGATATAATGCTAATATCGCAAATTCTGATCCAATTTTAACTAACAATCTGTTACAGTCGAGCATATCAGGTTCCTGAACAGAGACATTGAGATGATCTCTTGCATAAACTATCACCCCATCATTTTGATTGTAATTTATAGTACTTCTATACATATTATATCCCGGGATTAGTGGTATGTTACATTGTTTAGCAAGCCAGCATTCGGTTAAAACAATAATGTCACAATTTATGTTTAGACGTTGCTGAAATGTACTAACGTTATCAAAATTCTTAAAATCACTGCGAATATTTTGTGTTAATATGGTTAGCGGAGTTTTGTAGCTGGATAGAAATTGTTTGCAGTTTTCAGTTTCCCAAAATTTGGACTCGGGTACAGAGAAATTATCTAAATCATTAATCAAACTATTTATCATAATGGTAGTTAAAAGTAAAAACGTAAAGTAAAAAAGTTCAGAAAAATAACCAATTAACGGCGCTCTTAGGCGCCTCCATAATCTACAGAATTGATGTACCTTTGTTCAGCCAATATTTTCGCGGGACAGTCAGCAGCGCCTGAGTTATGTTTATCTGGCTTTTTAAAATGCAAGCAAGTAGCGCATTTTGGTTCGTCAGCCTTTTTTGGACATTCTTTTACTGAGTGATCTGTGATCACCACAGTGGCCGCAGGTATACGATGTCTGTCGACATGACTTGGTCGCATGTCCATACTGCTGACACTTATAACATCGTGTGACCAAAGTAAAGTCTCTCACAGGGCATGATGACCAGTTTACAAAAACTCGGTCTTGTGATATCAGGGCATTGCGTATGACTGCAGGTACTTCAACTATGTAATTACAGGACTCAGTGTCTTTCTTACCTGACTTATGACTTAATTTAATTGAACTCAGAAACGTTTCAAGGCTGTAGTCCTGAAGTTTTTCAGCTATATTTTGCTTGTACAAACAGGTAAAAACCTTATTTTCCTGCATGGATGTTGGTACTCCTAAAATCACCACCCTAGACTTCCTTTTATGGGGCTCGACTGTTAGGCCTGACTTGGTTAGTTGCACCGATTGTCTCAGCTTCTCGATGTCGTCCTTCGTCTCGGTGCTGATGATTACACCGCCGTTCTTCGTCTTGCGCAGGCCTCTCACATGGAGCTTCATTTGTTCGGGGCTGATAATTTTTTCGACAAGAGTTTTGGTCTCATCGCTGGTCTTCAACTTGTCACTCGGATAGATGGCCACAGAACTTACATAATTCGGCTGAATAAAATTGTTGGCACCTTTCTTTACCATGTTAGCAAAGGTAGATCCCTTGGCAGGTTTCGTCGAATCTTCGATACTCAGCTTAAGGTTCTGTAGCTGCTGCAAAAGATCGAGTTGATTTTCGAGAGTTCTGATTGTGTAGTGCGATTGGAGAGCTTTTGCTTTGACGGACTGGTACATGACGGCCATCTGCGAGGTCCCGTGACCAACCTTCCGGCATAGGCTATTGATGCGCGTGTTCTGCTCCACATTCAATTTTCCATCAGCGGCGATAGTGCACACCTCCTTCAGGCTCTGTTCGATAATCGCCATCCAGTTCTGAATTTCTGACGTCGAGACAACTTCAGGGGCATCGTTCCTTTGGATAGGCGCTTGAGGGGAAGAAGCGGGTACGTCCACGGGCACAGGTGTAGAAGGTGGCGAGCGAACACATCTACTACTCCGGTTGAATGGATTATCCTCCATCATGAAGCAGGTTATTTTGTTCCTGTTAAACACCGGTCATTTCTAATAATACACCTTACACAAATCTAATGTAACAGTATGCGTTACTACTGGCTATCGGTAAAACTAGGTCACAATTTCGCAACTGTTATTTGTTTCTTGTAATAATTGTTCGATACGTCTGTTCACTACGCTCGGCAATATTGCAATCCCCAAAAAAATAGCGTGCCCGAGATGATTCCCTGTGCCATGTATTCATGCCTGTGCTATACGAAAATTGCGCAAGCTATTTGCATTTTGCTGCTCTGTGTAACGATGGCTAGGGTGACACCAGACAGCGGTCGATCGACGACATAGTGATATATTTTGAATGTTATGATATTAAATATGAGGTGACATTTTGAGGCAACTCGACGGTCGGTGTCGATAGACCGTGGTCTGGTGCACCCTTAGGGAATAAGGCAAGGCTATTCTATATTATGATTATGGATTAAACTTAATAATATAGAGGCAGTGAATATAGTGTGTCCGATTAAAGGTTTTTGCATCGAGCTGATCGACAAGCTGGCAAAGCTGCTGCAGTTCAACTACACGTTCGTGGAGCAGGAGGACGGCGACACCGGCAAGCGCGACAACGTCACCGGCAAGTGGTCCGGCATGCTGGGCCGCCTCATGGAAGACGACGTACGGCTCGCGGCGTTTGAGTGAGTGTGCCGAGCACGCGAACAGGCAATACATAATCCCTTTGTGTGCAGAACATCGACTTCGTGATCACGGACCTGACCATCACGGCGGAGCGCGAGCGTGCGGTGGACTTCACCACGCCCTTCATGAACCTCGGCATCAGCATCCTGTTCCGCACGCCCAAGCAGCTCGAGCCCAAGATCTTCGCCTTCCTTCTGCCCTTCTCCAACGGCGTAAGTTCTGGAGCGCCTTTAAACAAAGCTTAAAACAAAAGAAATGGGATAACCGAAGAAACAGTTACAAATAATCTGTGTTTTACGGCACATGATGCTGGCTTTAAATAGTTTAGAATCATGAACTGACTACTGTCACATAGCTCAGACCAGAAAACATCATCATCATCATAACCAACAAGAAATATTATTAACACTTGTTCATAAAACAAAGCAATGAACAGCACCTGGTTCGTTTATTAATATTGTGCAACACGAAACCGGTGCCGGTTGTAGCTGTCGCATTGCTACGACACTTCACAATAATCGCAATGCCTGGCCAGGTGTGGCTGTGCCACGAGGAGTGGCAGAACCTCTACCCCTGCATCGAGGACCCGCCCGCGCTCGTGAACCAGTTCACCCTCTCCAACGCGCTGTGGTTCAACCTAGGCGCCGTGCTGCTGCCTGCAGCACACACGGACACGGGCGCGATCTCCAACCCAGGGGTCGGGTGTCAGTACATTATGCAATACTACTTTTTGTCTAGTCTAGAGTCGAAAAGGAGTCATTGTACACATTGATCATTATAAACACCTTTTATTATGAGAAACCGTGAAATCACGAGAAAGTTATGAGTTGTTCCACATATTTTCTGGAGCTAGCAACATGAGGCTACGTCCAGGTATTGTCGTGCACGGTACGGAACAAGTACGAGTTGCTGCCCTCTGCCCGCAGCGCCTACAGCACGCGTGCGGTGGCCAACTTGGCCATGCTGCTGGCCAAGAAGTCCTCCAACCAGATCAGCAGCAACGTGCAGGAATTGGCTGACAACCAACTCGGCATCGACTACGGAGCTAAGTTTGATGGCGCCACCTATAAATTCTTTGAGGTATGTATGTTGCACACCCGTAGATATCCGATGCACACCGCAGTTAGTGTTCGCACATTACCTCCGTACTCCGTAGATCTACGTATAGTAAAGTCACACAACAACAGTAAAACATTGACTTTCAGGCCTCCCCGCTGCTCAAAAGTATTCGCCTTTGTAGGAGTCAGTGTTTAATGTGTAAATAGTTCACGTCCTCTGTCAAATCTTTTACCTTGATCGTAGATGCCAAACATATACAGGGTTACTGGTAACTCGACGTATTCCTTGCAGGACGTCATAGTAGGGTTAAAATGCAGCAAATTAAGCCACCAAATGTTCTACCGAAATTCAGTAGTTTTTGAATTAGTTAAGAGTTTTAGTTTTTTTATGAAAAATCCCAGATTAAATCATTTGAAACCAATCTAAAAATGATTTACGGCGCGACTGTACTGAAATTTAAGTTATTATCATAGTTGACGCCGTAGCAGAACTTTGTTTATAATTAAAAGTTCAATAATGCCTAAAACTTTGGCAAAGATCACTAACCAAACATTTAATTTTTTGTAATTTTTGCTATTACTGCATAAAAAATGTAGTCTAGTGCAAAAAAAAAATACTACACGTGGTGTACAAATTACTAGGAAAATATCCTTGTCTTATCAGTTATTCAGAAAGGTATGATTGTCAATACTTTTGCATGTGTGCCAGGGAAGAGAAGAGTTTTATGGGGGGCAGGTAAAATTGCGAGACGGTCAACCTATTGTTTCGTATTCGTATTATTCGTAGTTTTTACCTGCGCTTGAACTCCAACCACACGGGGAGCTTTGTGATTGGTCGCTATTGTTCTCACAGGGGGTGCGATTTTGCAAAATTTGGTCGTCAGCGTTAGTTAGTTTCAACTCTACGTCGCGCAAGCTCGTGTTTTGTTACTGGCTATTTCCCTAACTGTTGCTGCGTATCTTGCTCTTGTGCTGTGCTGTGCCTTCATAAGCGCTGACTATGGCTGCATATTCTAACCCTGAATACGCTGACATAATGTACTGTTACGGACTTTGTGACGGTAACGCTGCTGAGGCGCGGCGAGAATATCAACTTCGCTTTCCCAACCGCCGACTCCCCCACGTTAGTGTCTTCGGATCGACTTATCGGCGAATATCTGAAACTGGCAGCGTCCAAAGAAGCAGGCAAGTTGACACTGGTCGTTCCCGGAGATACACGGCTGAGGACGAGGAGCTTATTCTTCAACGTTTTATTGACGATCCTAACACATCGACAAACATCGTAGCGCGTGAGCTTGGTATGTCACAGTGGAAAGTCTGGTCTGTAGTTCACTTGTTAGGCCGACATCCATACCATTACCAACCAGTCCAGTCATTAGAAGAAGGAGATCCGCCGAGACGGCTTGAATTTTGTCGTTTTATGCTAAGTGCCGACGCCGACAGTGAAAACTTTTTAAAAAACATTCTGTGGACCGATGAGTCATGTTTTGATCGTGATGGTATCACAAATTACCACAACTTACATTACTGGGCACTGAAAGCAGAAGCAAACCCTAAAAAACTGAAACCAACCGCATCCCAGCGAAGGTTCTCGCTTAATGTTTGGATGGGTATTATTGACGACAAATTAATTGGCCCACATTTTTTACCCCGAACACTAAATGGGGAACTTTATGAAGATTTCCTCAGAAATCATTTATCAGCACTGCTCACGGATGTACCGGAAGAAAGAAGAGCAAACATGATTTACCAACATGACGGATGTCCAGCCCACTTCCGAATCACAATTCGACAATTGCTGGATGAAAACTATCCAAACCGATGGATAGGGCGCGGTGGGCCGATTCCGTGGCCTGCACGAAGCCCTGATCTGACGCCGCTAGACTTTTACGTCTGGGGTCATATGAAAAATCTAGTTTATGTGACCCCAGTAAATTCATTTGAAGAACTAAGGGAGAGAATTACAAATGCGGCGGACCAGATGAGGGCAACAATCACCTCAAGAATAACAAAAACCGAAGTAAGGAAGCGAATAAGAACATGTATTCGAAACCGAGGGCAGCACATCGAACAAGACGTGTGAAATGTGTGTAATTAAAGTTTTTAATATTGATTAAAAAGAATAATAATGTTCACGATTTTGTTTTTGATTTTTCGAATAATCACCTTTTTGTGAAACGCACGCCTGTACTAAATCAAAAACGATTTTCATAATGTAGTCCATGATTTTGTATTAACTTTCATACCTTTTTGGATAGCTGATAAGACAAGGATATTTTCTTAGTAATTTGTACACCAGGTGTAGTATTTTTTTTTGCACTAGACTACATTTTTTATGAAGTAATAGCAAAAATTACAAAAAATTAAATGTTTGGTTAGTGATATTTGCCAAAGTTTTAGGCATTATTGAACTTTTAATTATAAACAAAGGTCTGCTACGGCGTCAACTATGATAATAACTTAAATTTCAGTACAGTCGCGCCGTAAATCATTTTTAAATTGGTTTCAAATGGTTTAATCTGGGATTTTTCATTAAAAAATTAAAACTCTTAACTAATTCAAAAACTACTGAATTTCGGTAGAACATTTGGTGGCTTAATTTGTTGCATTTTAACCCTACTATGACGTCCTGCAAGGAATACGTCGAGTTACCAGTAACCCTGTATAATAAAGTGGAAATACTTTAATGAAAACCGGCACGTGACCGGCACGGTTACTATCACTTATAAGTGATATCAAGTGGAAAGTCATAAAAGCCAGTAATTTTTGCTGACTCTCGAGGCTTTTACCATTGATGTTCTGTTGCATGCTTGAAGACAGTCACCAATCAACCACCAAGTTGTTGTATCAAATCAAAACATTTATTCGCACAGATAAGTGGTACATGAATGTTGCATAACATTAAGATCCTCATTTACCGTTTCTGGTGTGTGAAACTTAAATACCTTTATACTTTTTAAATTATTACAGTAATTATAATTATTTGACTTCTATTGGGACTACTAGGAACATACTAAGAGATTCCAGTGATTTTCTAATCTTATAGCTAAGGTATTCTTGAGTCCTGTAAAACATTGATGTATGAGGCAGTACTGTTTAATCTGTTTGTGATTGCAGCACTCGCAGAGCGAGCTGTACCAGCGGATGTTCCAGCACATGAGCAAGCACAAGATGCCAACTTCCAACTTGGAGGGCATCGCCAAGTAACGTAAGTAAGTTTAAAGGTTAAGGTATTTATCTATGGACCTAAGTCGCCTGAAATAAATGGATTATTATTCTTATAAAAAATGTCTTTGACATATCTCAGGACCCTTCCCGGTCTTTGGGAAGGCGTACGAGGGGCCAAAGCCAACTCGCATAGGCCCCTTAAACAATTTTAAATGGAATGAGGCACCAACCGACGGTTATTCCTGTATGCACTCTGCAGGTGGACCTAAGGACAACCCCCGGTTGGCGTCGGACAGGATATGGAAACAAAAATAATTATTGAACTATGGGTTTGAGTGGTTAAAATGGACTGGTTACCAAGAACTATGGAAGAGCTATGGCCCCTGCTTGTCCAATGTTCTATAATATACACGGTTAAAATGGCAGGACCCTTGCACACTCAACAAGGGCTCCTCGAAACTGTTGCTAGCGCATAGTTACGTAGATACAAGGGGGCAACATGTTCAAACTCAAACTCAAACTCAAAGCATTTATTTCAAATAAAACAATTACAGGCACTTTTGAGTTGTCAAGGGGTCGGTCAGTCAGAAAGATGAAGCTAGTTGCCCATTCCAAAGCGTAGTAGATACCTATGGAGTAGAACGGGCACGAAACTCCATGGACACTCTTTTAAATCAAAATATGGTGATAAAATATTGGTTACATCATTCATGTTGAAATTATGCATGTGAGAACGATGCAGAACGTTAAAAGCGTCCGTAATAAAGAGACAAACAATTCAAATATTAACTTAAATTAAAATAAGCCGTGATTCTGAGGTGCTTGAGGAGTGGAGAGGTATTACACGACTATCAGAATAATCCCAGCGGCCGGAAGATGGTCAGGTTCCCTACCAGCACTTACTGGAATACTTCCTTCCTCCAAGCACGTTTGCTCTTGCGAATCTCCACTCAAACCGGCCAATAAAGGCAAGAAAGAGGTGGGACCTCTGTTCCTCGTCATTGTTCACTCCAGCCGGCCAATAAAGGCAAGCCAGAGGTGAGGAACAAGACTTTTCCCGGGAGACAGGGTCCGTGGGGTCGCTACTGCCCAACAGCTCGCCACATGCTGCCATGCGGGTTCCTGTATCTCTCTTGGTCTAGCTCCTCACCCTAAACCTGTTCCGGCAAAGTAAATTCTACCGGAACAGACCTAGAGTTAGGAGCGCACAAGACCCACCACGACGGCAACGTAGAGATACGGCGATGAGGTTAATATTTTTTTATTTTTTATTTCATAAATATACATATAAATTATATTTTTAAATATTAGAAAATAAAAAATACAAAAACATTTAAAAATATAAAAAATAGTGGCCCACCGGTATCGGGAAAAGGGTCCAAGCTACCGGCGGTCAGGGCTCCAGAGAGAGAAACCTCCTAACAATGCGGGCCGTGTCCAGAAGTACCGCCTTCTGAATCAAGCCCTTGATCTAGCTGCCCAACGAGAGCCTCCTCAGGTGTTGGGCGAGACTCTTGGCTATTAATCCATTGGCTGTCACGACTATCGGTACAATGATCGCTGAGTCCACATCCCACATGTCGACAACCTCGCGAGCCAAGTCAAGATATTTGATTTGTTTATCTTTCTCGGCTTTCACGAGGTTCCCGCCATGTGGGACCGTTATGTCAACAATCATTGCGCGCCGCTCTAATCGATCCACCACCATTATATCAGGCTTATTAGCAACAATAGTCCTGTCAGTGCTGATGGATCGATCCCAGTACAATGTGATATTTCCATTTTCGAGAACTGGATCGGGCACATACCTGTGGTACGGCACTTCCAATTCTACAAGGCTGTATTTGAGAGCAAGTTGCTGATGGATAATCCTGGCTACAAGGTTGTGTCTAGCAAGTATTCTTCATTAGCTAGACTAGAACATCCGGAGATAATGTGTCTGATTGATTCACCCGGACGGTGGCATGCCCGACAAATGTCAACCGTGCCGTCTTTCACAATAAATTTCCGGTAGTTGTTTGTCATCATAACTTCGTCCATAATTGCACAGACAAAACCTTCGGTTTCTCCAAAGAGGTCACCGAAACGCAGCCAGGCTACGGACGCCAAAAAGTCTACATCAGGTCCATGGAGGGCCCGGAAAAAGCGTTAGTGAAGCTTTTTGCCTTGCCATACTTCGTTACGATCGTTAGTATCTAGTACTACAGGTTTGCGCCAGTTCTCATTTGCCAAGAAAAGCGGGGTGAGGCCCTTGTGCACTGCGACCACATCTCTGTGCATTCCCAGGTCAGTTTGAAGGCAATATTCCCTGAGACAGCAAATCTCGCTGTTGCGGAGGGTTTTAGCATTTAAGAAATGATATAATATAAAATGTATGAATAATGATAATTAATATAATGATAAATAAATGATAAATGATTTTATTTCTATAAGTAGGTTTGTACCAACACTTTTACACGTCAATCATATTTTTTAAACTAGATGAGGTCGGCGTTTCCTATTTGACTACTCTGAGAAGAAAGGCCGAAATAAACTCAGAGGTCACATTCTCTTTTAAAGTCCAGACATAATCTTGGTCAGATCATGTGAAGACTATGTAGATTGGTATCTGAAATGTTCTTTTGAGGAAAGAACCACACAGATTGAGTGAACCTGTCCAGTCAGTGCACGCATTTGTCAGTAATCGTGCAGCTCAACTCAGGAAGTCAGGACTTAAGGAGCTCAACGATTCGACGAACAATACCAAAGAAAGGACATTTGGATAGGCAGCATAAACTACTAAAACTGCCACACCAAGAATACAACTGGAACAATGACCCACATAGTCCTCATATTCACAATAATGAAAATAACATAATACTTTTTACAGTAAATATTCCTGTCTAAAATAGTTAGCAAAATAAAATCAACATTCACTGTGTAAATTTATTGGAGCAGCTCAATCCCAAGCCTTTTTGTTCCCAATATAGTATTTCACAGTATAATAGGCTTTCTGGCATAGTTTAGAATAGAATAGAATACTCTCTCTTCCGCTTTATGAAAGATTTGAATTTATTAAACCTTAGATCTTGAATGTGGCTAGGAAGTTTATTATAAAAACGTATACATTAGCATCTAAACGAGCCACCTATTTTCTTGAGTCTGGTTGTAGGAACAACAAATTAGTGTTTGTTCCTAGTATTTATATTGTGGATATAACTGTATTTTTTTAACTACAATAATATAATCGAAGTTGTATAACTGTAATACACAAACACACAAACAAACAACAGGCAAACACAATACAACACAAAACAGTAACAGTAGAGTAGTTGAGTGGAGTAGTTGTCTGTAACAGGCAAATAAGTTCTTAGGCTCCACCTATTGTTAACATCCTCAAAATTCTGTACACTTAGTTCGCAATCAATAATTTGAATTTGAAGAAACCTCGACCCCCACACTTCCGCGGTATGTACAGTCTCATCATCATCACTGATGACCGTGGGTGATGCATCCGACATTACGGACCCTCCTATTTAGAGCGTCAAGTTCCGTCTGAGTCCATTTGAGTATGCCTAAAGTATACATCAAAACCGGTATGACCCAACCGTTAAAGGCACGCACCTTGTTTCCGCCTGATAAAAGACTATTTAACACTTTATTTAGGCGGCCAAAGAAGCGCTTCCTCAACGATTGTTTCATGTCAGCAGCATTGATGCCTAATGCTTCCAACATACCCAAATACTTGTAGGTTTCGGTTGAGGAGAGGGATCTAAGGTGTATAGAATCCGAAAGTTGAGTTGCCACGGATTCCATAATCCCCCCTTGCTTAACATGCATGACTGCACATTTGCCCACACCAAATTCCATTCTGATGGCACTACTAAACGTTTCCCTTACCTTCAGTAGCTCCATCAGTCGCAAATTGTTGAGGGCAAAGAGTTTTAAATCATCCATGTAAAAGAGGTGTGATATCACCTAACTACCTTTTCGTAACCGATAAAACCTTTTCCAGATCTGTAAACTCGACTAACCAATGTATCTTTATTTAGCAAAAGTAAAGCCCCAAAACTGTTTTCAAGGTAGTATTCACCTGGCAATAAGTAAAATTCCTTACCAGGATGACCTCTTAATGAACCCCTGACTTATATATACCCAGAGTAGCTTCTATCGGAAAAAACTGGTATCATAGTCATTTGTTTTGGTTAGATTTCAACATCTGCCTTGAGAAATAACCGCAATTTGTTAATCTCTTCCTTGCTAAATGTTAAAGAATTTGTGGTTTTTGTAATAATGATTTTGAATTCCGGGTATTTTAGTAAAACTGTGACCAACTAACACGGGATATTTAATTATGCCATCTTCAACTACATAAACGTCAACCATCTCTGCGATATTATTAATAACTATTTTTACACACGCCATTCCTATTGGTACAACGATATTTCTACCTAATCCTCTCATAACGGGTAACTCGCCTACTGACTAACTAACTCCTAAAGATGTTGGTACGCTACATTGTATCAATGTGCACTGACTGCCTAAATCTACATACCCTTTAACCAGAATACCGTTAATCTTTAGTGAGACACAAAAGCTCCTGAGATGTAACATTTGTAAAAAGCTTGGCCATGTAACAATCGATTGCCCGCAGCTATCCACCGAAAAGAGTAAAGATACTTGTAGTGCAGAAAAGAAAGTTATGAAAGTCGATATTGATGATACAAGTAATGAGAAATATTTCACTTATAACTAAAATTACCTACTTCCTCACAGTTAAAACAAGTTAACAAGTAAATGCACTAGATTGTGGCCTAGACGACTTTGAATCATTTCCACCAAACTGTCTAGTACTCGAATTCGTACTACTTGATGGTAAAGTCTTTTTATCTTGGCTAATTTGTATGGGCTGATAAACTCTCGGGACCATCAAGCTCGGGTCAGTGGTTATGGCTTGCAAAATAACATTAACTTTCACTGTATACCAAGCTATTCACCCGTGTTTGGCGGGCTTTGGGAAGCAGGTGTTAAAAGCACTAAGCATCACCTAAAGAGATCAATAAGAAATACTGTACTTACTTATGAGGAGATGTGTACTGTCCTCACGCAAATAGAAGCGATTTTAAATTCTAGGCCCTTAGTACCTCAATCAACAAACTGTGATGATTTCACGTACCTCACCCCAGGTCATTTTTTAGCGGGTAAGCGCTAGTTTCATATCCTGAGCAGGATCTCCTCTCCCCTGAGGTACCAATATCAAGGCTTAGACTATGGAATGTTACAAACAAAGTTGTACAATCCTTTTGGAAAACTTGGCATAAATACTATCTCAACAACTTGCAGTCCAGACCAAAGTGGAGAGATGAATGTTCTAATGTAAAAGTTGGTGATTTGGTGTTGCTTCGTGATAACAATACACCCCCCCTCACGTGGCCTATGGGTCGTATAACTCAAGTGTTCCCTGGAAATGATAATAAAATAAGAGCATTTGAGTTAATGACATCAAATAAACGAAAACATACTAGGTCGATTACCAAGGTTTGTTTGTTTCCTTTTAATAAAGTCAAAGTCAAAGTCAAAGTCAAATCATTTATTTCAAATAGGCACATAAAAGGCACTTTTGAACGTCAAAATTTACAAAAAAATAGAATTGATTCTAGTTGCCCCTTCCAAAAGGTAGTTTCGTATGGAGAAGAATGGGCAAGAAACTCCACCGTTACTCTTTTAAAATATTTTACAATATTATGTAAGTTCACATTAATTATGTAATCATATGTGAAGACGATGCACCTAGAATAAAATTACTATACCACAATAGGTAAAAAGAATTAAATATAATGCAAAGGCAGGTAAATTAATTATGTGATAGATACATGGTGCTCACATATTTACAAATATTGAAAAGTAGACGATGTTTCCAAAATTTCAACAAGTAATAATTTAGTGTGTGAGTTTAAGTAGTTAAGTACATAATGTAACAATCAATGTCATAAAAATTATAAATTATACAATCAAATTAGCAACCAGTTTTATTTTGTCTAGACTCTAGATTGTCCTATGGAGCAGGACCAGCATGTTTCCAAGCATTCTTATCTAGGATATAATCCTCTAATTTGTAATATGCTTGTTTACAAAGTGTACTTTTTATATGAGTTTTAAATTTTCTTTCATTTAATTCCAATATGTCACAAGGTATTTTGTTGTAACATTTAACACAGTACCCCATAAAAGATGTATGTACTTTAGATAATCTAAAAAATGGTTGATCTATTTTATCTTTATTTCTAGTATTAAAATTATGTCTATCACTTATTTTATTAAAAAGATGTCGATTTTTTCTTACATACATAATATTTTCATAAATGAATTGACAAGGTACCGTCATAATATTAATCTTTTTAAATAGTTCCCTAAGAGATTCGCGACGACATAGATTGTAAATGGCCCTGACAGCTCTCTTTTGCAAAATGAAAATGGATTCAATGTCAGCAGCCCGACCCCACAGTAAAATGCCATATGACATAATGCTGTGGAAGTAGCTAAAATAGACCAAACGCGCGGTTTCTACGTCTGTTAACTGTCTTATCTTCCTAACAGCATAAGCGGCCGAGCTTAACCGCCCCGCAAGAGATGTTATATGGGGTCCCCATTGCAATTTCTCGTCTAGCGTGATTCCCAGGAAAACCGTCTGATTAATAAATTCTAGTTTTTCTCCATTCAATATGATGTCACATTCGCAACTTCTAACATTAGGTAATTTAAATCTAATGCATTTGGTTTTTTTTTCATTAAGTACCAAATTATTTACCATAAACCAATCTTGGACCTGAAGAATAGAGTTATTTACATCGTCAAGATTTTGTGACCGTCGGTCTACTTTAAAGATCAATGATGTGTCATCTGCAAATAACACCATCTTCGGTTGATTCTGCAGTAATTGGGGTAAATCATTAATGTAAACTAAAAAGAGGAATGGACCCAATATCGAACCTTGAGGAACGCCCATTGTCATTTCAGACCCTAATGAGTTCTTGCCGTTTACTTGAACTTTAACCTTTCTATCTTTCAGGTATGACCTTAGTAGATCAAGAGCTGTATTCCTAATTCCATAGTGCTCTAGTTTCAGCAGAAGTGTCTCATGGTTTACGCAATCGAACGCCTTAGAGAGGTCGCAAAAGATTCCAATGGCATCCTGTGCTCCTTCCCAGGCGTTAAAAATGTTCTTTAGTAGGGTGACACCAGCGTCAGTGGTACAGCGCCCTTTGGTGAAACCGTACTGTTGTTCATGAAAGATGGAATTTTTATTAAAGTGACGTAACATTTGATTAAGCATTAACTTTTCAAACACCTTACTGAGAACTGGCAAAATTGACACAGGCCTATAATTGTTGGGTTCTTTACTATCACCGGATTTGAACAACGGAACTACTTTACTGTGTTTCAAAAGATCCGGAAAAACTCCTTGGTCTACACTGGTGTTAAATATGAAAGCTAAATAGGGAGCAATGGTTTCGATGAGAGATCTACAGACTTTTACAGACATTCCCCAGAGATCCTCTGTTGATTTAATTTTAAGATCTTTAAAAGCTTTTATAACAGCTTGGGGGTTTGTATGCTGAAACCTAAACTCCAAAGGGCATGCCTTGACATTCTTTGTAAGTAAGGCAGCAGAAAGCGCGGGTGAGGAATTTAAAGCTTCAGTAATTTTAAGGGAAATATTAGTAAAAAAGTTTTCAAATTCCTGAGCTATTTCTACATCAGAGTTGATGAGGCCATGTGCAGTCTCTAAATTAAATTCTGTATTACGCTGTTTTTTCCTGCCTGTTTCATTATTTATTATTTGCCAGGTAGTTTTTATTTTATCATCAGCTGATTTTATTTTATTGCTAATATAAAGTGCTTTTGCTAGTTTGCACACACTTTTAAAAGTTTTTGAATATTTTGCAACATACTGATGAAATCTTGTATTATTCATATGTTGCTTTAGACCATAAAGTTCAAATAGCTTTTCCCTGCTTTTACGAATACCTGGAGTCGCCCAATCACTAAATAAAAACTTTGTGTAAATAATTTTAGTCTTTAGTGGAAAAGTGTCATTAAATTGCGTGTTTAATAGTGAAAAGAACTCGGCGTAGAACTCATTTGGGTCACCTACATTATTAAAACAAAATAGTGATGATACCCCTAGTGTCACAAGTTCGTAGGCCATCAGAGATGTGTAATTTAGTTATTAGCTTAAATTGCGACGCCAAGAATATCATACATACATCTTTAGGTTATAAGATGTGAGGTTTATAAAATTAAGCATGTTATTATAGTAAGCTTATCAGTTCTGTAAGAATTGTATAATTGAGCATATTATTATAATCTTCTTTCTTTGCTTCCATGATTAGCAGTTTACTTACTGCCATTTCTTGTTTAAAATGTTTAAATACAACTTGCTATGTGAGTAAATTTTCTAGAACCGAGGTTTGCATTTCGCGGCCCCCAATATGTTAAGAGTACGAGTAGTAACATTCAGAATATTAATTTTGTTTATTGACAACACTGATTTCTATTTTAATTTGTTTATTGGCAACACTGTCCTTCTTGCCTATAAAAACTGATATTGTAACGACGTGTTTCTGTGTGTTATTTTGCAATAAAATGTAATTATTGTGAACGTCGTGAGGTTTTAAATTCTACTACGAATCCCTCGACTTGGAAACAGCATCCACTATATAAAATACAAAGGGATAAACCCCAACAATTTCATTTGATTATTATTATTGTAATATTATTTATTAATTATTATTATATTATTTATTTATTATTACTGTATCATTCATATATTTTAAACATACCTATAAATTGTGTAATTATCATTTATTATTGTTATCAATTATTATTTATTAGTATAAGGGATTTATCTCGGTGGATTTAGCAATTAACCACACGAGGAGTCAATAAAATAGTTAGTATTTCTGTGGCTAATTAAACACAAAAGATGGCATCCGTCGCACGATCGCAGCGTGCGCGGTGTTAGGTGCATAGCGGGGGATCGACTGGCCACGCGAGCGAGCGCTGGCGACGCGAAGCGAGTAAAGTATCTTTGGAGCGGCGGGTACTGCGTGAACTAACTTTGACGCGGCGACGCGGACGCAACACAACGCTACACACTCCCCCTCTAGTTCGAAAATAGCGCCCTCGCGTTCGGGCTAGCAATCAAATCTACGTGGCCGACCGCGTCTGCGCTTCTCTCTAACCGGAGCCTCGACATCACCGATGAATGGAGTCAAATCGGCGACGTGGTAACGTCCTACGTGCTCACCTCTAGTAACTCCCTCCACTAGGTAAGTAGTAGGGCTCACTACTTCGCGGATACGATAAGGGCCATCCCTCCGGGGTATAAATTTCGCAGACCGTCCGGGGCCGACATCATACATCCCTTGCGTTTTCAACAAAACGAGATCACCTACCTTGTATTCCGGAGGGGCGCGTCTGCCTTCATCTGCGTACTTCTTCTGCAGGGACTGGTTACGTTCGTGGACATCTCGGGCATCAAGCAGCACCGTCGATAACTTACGAAGGTAAGGAGTGATATTGTGGATGAAATTATCGTTGTCCACAATGGTCTTCATGTCTGCTACGACGTCCGAAGGCGCGCGCAGCTCTCTCCCGAAGGTAAGAAAAGCTGGTGAAAACCCAGTGCTCGCTGTAACAGCAGAGTTCATCGCGAACCTTATGGCCGCCAGGTGAGTATCCCACGATGCGTGATCCTTTCCTACCAGTATCGCTAACTGTGGTTTTAGGTCACGATTTTTTCGCTCCACGGGGTTTGCTTCTGGGTGATACAACGGCGTCAAAGACTGTTTGATACCCATCACATGACAGGCCTGCTGCATCACCTCAGCAACAAACTGAACTCCGTTGTCGCTGATCATCCTGCGCGGGACTCCATACCTTAGGAAGACTTCTGATATTAAAATCTCAGCGCATTCCACGCTGGTGGCCTTCTCCAACGCAAATAGCTCAACCCAATGGGAGCACGTATCCTCTAGGATCAAAACCCAACGGTTACCCTTCGAAGTCTTCGGTAGGGGCCCGAACAAGTCAACCGATACCACTTCAAATCGCCGGGTGGGTGCAGGAGTCTGGAGTAGTCCTGCAGGCTTCCTGTTATCTATCTTGTATCGCTGGCAAGCTGCACAGCGATTAATATAGTCTGTGACAAAAGACTTCATACCTGGCCAAAAGTATCGCGTTCTGATGCGTTGTAGGGTACGTTCAGCACCAAAGTGGCCTGCTGTGGGGGCGTCGTGGAACTCTACGAGGATGGCTTCTCTCTCGTGTTTAGGGACCACGAGGCAGGCGGACTCGGCATCTTCCGATTCAGGTGCGCACCTATATAATACACCATCAGACATCAGGTACCCTCTCTCTGACCACCCTCTCCCCCTGAAGGGATCGTCGGTAGTCTCTAGGTCCTCGACGATACTCCTCAACTCTGGATCTTTGAATTGGTTAGAGCGCACATTCTCAGGTGTCCTATGTGGCATATCTACGCTCACTAAGCATACCTCGCAACCAGCTGGGTTTTCCTCGTAACAAGCTGGGTGGCTTAGCGCATCGGCAATCACATTCACCTTACCCGGAGTGTACTGTATCTGCAAGTTATGCCTGAAGGGTCATTGCCCATCTGGCAAGACGACCACTGGGAGACTTAAGGCTCATCAGCCAACATAGCGGCTGATGGTCGGACTTAACCACTACTTCCGAGCCTTCCACGTAACCCCTGAACTTCGTGACCGCCCAGACGATGGCAAGAGCTTCGCGCCCGGTGGTGGTGTAATTGCGCTCAGCTGGCGAGAGTAAGCGACTGGCGTACTCTATGGGCCTTTCGTCGGGGCCCTCCCCCTGCATCAGAACTGCGCCGAGACAGTAGCCACTGCTATCTGTCCTGAGGGAGAATGGTTTGGACTCGTCAGCTTGGCGAAGAATGGGAGCAGTGACCAGGAGCTCCTTGATCCGGTCAAAAGCAGCCTGCTGCTCATCAAGCCATCTCCAACTACTGTTCTTCTTGAGCAGGTCAGTCAAAGGCCTAGTGATTGTGGCGTAGTTCGGTACAAACCGTCGAAACCAGCTGGATGTGGCCAGAAAACCTTTGAGCTGCCTCTCGCTCTTCGGGGCCGGCATGTCAGCAATAGCTGAGGTTTTCTCTGAGTCTACTTGTAGACCTCCAGGAACAATTATGTGACCAAGGAATTTCACAGAGTCACGGGCGAAGCAGCTTTTCTTTCGATTGACTCGAAGGTTGAACTTTTCGAGTCAGTCGAAGACCGCTTCGAGATCCTCAATATGACCTTCGAAACTCGGTGACAAGGTTATTAGATCGTCCAGATATCCAAGAATAGTCACAGGCCTACTTAATTGGGGGTCTGGTGGGATATCGGTCACACTTACCTTGTGTCCTCGAATAGGCACACTCAGGTTTGATTTGAAACGATCTATTAAAATCTCTGAAACGTGGCGCCAGAGTTGCGAAGGCCCATCGGCATCCTCTTAAACCTATAGGTGCGGGAGGGTGTAGCGAATGCGGTTTTGTCGCGGTCCTCTTCTGCGACACAAACCTGAAAGTAACCGGAGTGGAGGTCTAGCGTCGTCATGTAGCTGGTCGTCTTCGCTGCATAAAGCACGTCTTCCATGCTCGGGAGCGGGTACCTATCCGGTTCAGTCACGGCGTTGAGCTTACGGTAGTCCACACATAGGCGGACTCCCCCATCCTTCTTCGCGACTACGACGACGTTTGCAGCCCACGGCGAGTCGCACTCCTCTATTACATCTGCGTGCAGCAGCTTCTCAAGCTCAGCTTTCAACAACTCTCTCTTACCTTGCGACATCCTATAGGGCGGTGAAGCGGTCGGTTCTTGCTTCTCGTCAACCCGAATATGATGAGCGGCGTAAGTTGTAGGACGTCCTTCGGTGGCGAAGCGCGCAGCTCTCTTTGTTATGAGCTGGTTGAGCTGCGTCCTGTGAGCAGGTGACAGCTTTGTCCCTTCATCCTCTCTCAGCGCCAAGCCGGTGGTATCAACCTGCATCAGCTCTGCATCGCTGGTGGATGTAAGGCTAAAGGACTGCACAAACGTGAACTTCTGCCCAGGGAAATTATTAAAATGCCAACAGTTATGTTGGAGGTCTACTAATATACCTGTTCTAGCGATAAAGTCCTGTCCTAGAAGCGTCCTATTATGCGCTTCCGGTATGACTAGGAAAGTGGTGGGAATAACGCGTCCCTGAATGGTGACGTTCGTGTCACATAACAATAACTCATGTTCCTGCTGCGTTCCATCGACGAGGCCGAGGTTGCGACGAGTTTTCGGGAAAGTGGTCCCACTATCTAATAATACTTTATAGAGTCCGGGACTAGCGAGACTCTCAGTAGCACCTGTATCCAGCACTCCAACACCTACTAAAGACGCAACTTCTACCTTGACCGTAGGGTGTGACAGGTCAGATTCATGGGTGATAGCGCTTTGGAAACTCACCTTGTCGGCGGACGGCGTGCCTTTACACGTCGGACACTTCGAGCGTATTACTCCTTGTCGACCGCAGCCGTAACAAGACAGCGGTGCATTATCATTTTGGTCACCCGATTTTATTTTAATTTTGCATTCATTATCGAATGACCAAACCGTTTACAAAAAGCGCAGCGCGGTCGAACGCGTTTCGTATTAGAATTCGTATCATTACAAATATTCGAACTAGAGTCGGACACAGCGCGCGAAGGGTTACTTCGATTACCCGTCGCCGTCGGAGGGTTAATGTTTACAATTGGTGATTTATCAAGACTTACCTCGCCTAGCGTCTCCTCAACATACCTTGCTCGCTCGAGTAGACAGTCGACACTACTTACACTATCGCGTGACACTCTTTTACGGAACTTACGATGTAAAAGGCCGTAAACTATGTCTACTTGCAAAACATCTGGTAGCTAATATGGTATTCGCGACATATCTGCCCGCACTCGCGATATAAAGGCATCGACACTATCGTTATCACTTTGTTCGCGCGCGAATATTTCTCGTAAGATCCGGTGGGCGGGGCGCGGGGCGCCGTACATGAATCGAAGGCGGTGTATGGCGTCGACCCAGGTGTCCACGGTAGATTTCACGCCTTGCCACCACACTGCGGCGTCTCCGGTCAGGAACATAGGTAGACCTCGAAGAGCGTGTTCGTCGGATACACTTGCGGACTCTTTGTAGATGAGCACGCTCTCGACAAATGCTTCTAGGGCTTCGGTACTGCGTGCGGCTCCGTCGAAGCGGGCCGTGCACCGGGTAAAGTTGTTGTGCATGCCGTGCATGCCATGCACGGTCGGTCCAGTGAGTGCAGCGGTGGGTTGAGTCGATCCGCTAATGTAAGGTTGTTGAAGTCGGCGTCGACGTCGCGACGCTTCTCATGACGTTGGATAACAATCGTGTGAGCTGTTCCTCGGACATGGAAATCATATTACCACATGCTGTTGTCGGGATCGGTGTAGCCGTTACCGTGGTGTTCACGCTCGCGGGATTAGCTACCGCGTGGCTTTCTTCGTTGCTACTGGGACTATCGTTTCCCTCCTCGTTTGCGCGCGCGCGGCTTGTAATCGGCGGCATTTTCTCGACGATAACACTCGGTGATGGACGCAAACGGTAAATAACGGCAGTATAGTCCAGTAGGTACAGTACGATTCACGAAAGATGACCACAAATGGCGACCGTCTGCGCACGTACACTCATGAAGAAAAGACTTAAGACAAAATAATATTTTAATGTTGGTTAAATAATTTGTGTAATGTTGTAAACGCTGGTTATGCAAATAAATCAAACGTAAGTAATTTTAAATGTTTATTAAAATAAATTGAACCAAAAATATTATAAATATGTGAAACACATTTAGTCGCTATCGCTATTCTCAAGTTCCATGATTCCCTCTATCATGGAACTTGAGGGAATCGTGGAACTTGAGGAACTGGGGCCGGGTTCCATATTAAAGTCTTCATCTTCCGATGATTCAGGAAAATCCACATCTGACGAATCTTCGCTCTCGTCAGATTCTCCCACACGTATAATTAATTCCTCCGTAAGCACATCCACGATGTGGTCACTTTTTATATAGCTTTCTTCTATAGATTTTACTTTGTCACATGTTTTTTTCCATTCCTCTGGTCCCATCAGATTCACTTTTTCTTTAATTAAATCTATAACGCAGCCAATATTCCACTTTACGTTTTTACTACTCACATAACCCTTTATAGAGGCCCAAGCCATTTCTATCGGATTTAAATCCGGATGGTACGGTGGGAGACGGAGAACATCGTGACCATTTTCCATCAAAATTTTGTCAACGGAGTATTTCTTTAAACGAGGTTTGTTATTTTTTATTATATCGTACAATTGAGGTTTCAACATATTGGAATCAAAGCTGATTCCATTTTTGGTAAGCCACTCTTGCATGTCGGATTTTCGGGAATTAGATGTGGGAGCCATATCATATTCTTTATTGTGGTATGGGGCGTTGTCTACCACAACAACGGAGTTCGGTGGGAGATTGGGTACCAATTGAGTTCGAATCCATTTCTGATAATTTTCAAAATTCATGTCGTCATGATAATCTCCTGATTTTGTGCCCGACTTGAAAGTTAATAATGCATTGGGCACAAATCCAGCCTCTGACCCGGCATGAACGATTACGACTCGTTGGCCTTTTGAGATAGGCTTTTTCAGACCTGATGTAGAACCGTCAGCCCAGCCCATGGGTTTTGCATGTGTAGCATGGACGTACGATTCGTCAGTATAAATGATTGGTCTATTTTGTCTTCGATATTCTTGGAGTTTTTTTAGGTAATTGATTCGTAACAACCGAATAGCTGATGTTTCTATTAAAATATTTCGGTTATTTTCTGTTTTTTTCCACTTAAATCCAATTCTTTTTATTAATCGACCCAAACTTGTTTTGGATCCTTTAAAGTTAATATCTTGATGTAATTTTGCTCGTAACTTCTCTAAAGTTGGCAATTCTTTTTCAGTTAAATGAAAGTTATGGATACATCTCTTAAATACCCCTTTGTCAAAGTCGTCAACGTCGGAGGCAGGGTTACGGCGCGGTCTCTTTTTACCAGGGGTTCTAAAAACCACTAAAAACGGTGAAGATTTACTTTCTTTTATAATTCTTTGTACTGTCGATACAGACGTCTTTGTTGCCGCGGCCGTTTTTTTGTAAGCTTCGAGTATTTTAAAATCTTGTGAAAAATATTGAAACACGTTGTACACCAAACTTCTCGACTGTCTATTCAAAGTATTGCCTTTTCCTCGCGGCATTGTGATGGCTTAAAATAGCAAATAAGTTCAACACAATAACAAATCTCAACAAAAAACTTAGCAAACAACGAAAACTTAACAAATAAAAAACAATTTAAAACAAAGAAACACTTCTTTTCGACTGTACTCGAGAGCAGTGTGAGTGCGTCGACGCCGCGATAGACGAATAGCGACTGAGCAGCCTATCACGAGACGCGCGCGCACCAATGGCGTCGCTCCGGTCTTGACGCATTCCGCCCGCGCCTCACCTCGCACCTCCAAAGGGACCTAAAATATGCCTTCTGCGCCGTGGTCATCTTTCGTGAATCTTACTGTACACAGATTACTTGATCCGTGACTAGGTAGAACACTTCGCGTGGATTTCGTTCCCACTCGCGTCGGTTATTTTTCCGTTTTGTAGGTAGGTACTTGCCGTACGGAGCACGTGCCACGAGTTGGGCGCAATTTATAAGGGATTTATCTCGGTGGATTTAGCAATGAACCACACACGGAGTCAATAAAACAGTTGGTATTTCTGTGGCTAATTAAACACAAAAGATGGCGTCCGTCGCACGATCGCAGCGTGCGCGGTGTTAGGTGCATAGCGGGGGATCGACTGGCCACGCGAGCGAGCGCTGGCGACGCGAAGCGAATAAAGTATCTTTGGAGCGGCGGGTACTGCGTGAACTAACTTTGACGCGGCGACGCGGACGCAACACAACGCTACATTAGTAATTTCTTTAACATATACTATATAAATTACATTATCATTAATACTTTTATTTCCTATTATTTATGTTTATCATTTAAATAATCATATATGGAGTAATAACATTTGTTTATCAGTAATTTTTTAAGTTTTTTTATAAATATATTTAACTTTTCTTTGTGTCCGGAACTGTTATAAATACACGTATTAAAAATTAAATTGTAGTGTCCAAATTTAGATTAACTAAAACAAGCAAGTCATTTATTATAAACAGTATCCGCTTTTATAACAAGTTGCCTTGCCTTGCCTTGCTTTTATTAAAAACTACGTTGAAGACAAGGAAGTTTGGCGATCATTCCTTCTACACACGTGGCTTCACTGGTACCTCATTAATGGCATCACTGTGTAAATCTCTATCAACTGCACCCAAATTACGATGTTAAGTTAATTTTTTTTATGTTTACATGCTTCTTTGGCATAATCTTCTCATTATTTGACATTTTATACCTACAATTTTAACTTCAACTCTTCTTCTTTGTCTTCTGTTTGTTTTCTTTTGTCTTTTGTAGACAGGATATTAACTCAAATTTATTACAGTTGTAATGGAAATCTTGCCAAAAATAAAAAATAAATAAAATCATAAAAATAATCTACAGTCCACAAGTTAGGCTACAGGCCTATCTTGTGGACTGTAGACTTGTAGGCCATTTCCTATTATGTTAAGTAGGTCCCTGGTGCTTGTTGACAGGCCTGTACTGTCCTCCCATATCTAGTAACACCGTAATTTGTCAAATTAAAGAAAACATTGTAAAAGCCAATTATTTTTAAAAGAGTAACCGTGGAGTTTCTTGTCGTCTCATCCATAGAAAACGACCTATTGGAACCGTGCACCTAGCTTCTGACGTTTCATATCTGCCCGTGTAGGTTTATGTGAAATAAAATATTTTGATTTGATTTGATTGAATTTTATAGTTTTTTGCTCCGTTATTTGGGAGTAAATTAAGTGTGTTATCTTGCGATATTTTCCAAACACTTGCACGTACACGCCCATGATGGAAGACCAATAGATGACGGATCAGCAGCGACACGTGGTGTCTCAGTATGTATAGATTAAAACAGCGGTACTCTAAGTGTGTTCCGCGGAACCCTAGGGTTCCGCGATACCCCTGTAGGGGTTCCGCAAGAATTTAGAAAAAAAATCAAAACACCTCTCTCTGGTCACTGGTCGAACGTTTTGACTCCGCCCGCCGCGCGTATACTTGTGAGCGCGCAGTCCCTTTGATAAAAGCCGCCAACAAGCGACTTTCGGCTCTATCTTCAAAAACATAAAGTCGAGATTATTTACAACGCATTTTTTTGTATTTCTATTTTTATTTCCGCTTTTTGTTTATCAAAGGCGCCGACTCGAGTATTTTTGAGAATGTTCGAGTTCGACTCTAGGACTAAGTATAAAAGCGGCGATCGCGCGTCGCGCCTCGTCTGCAACAGGTCCACCGGATCATCGAACACATAAGCGTCGGTTTCCAACGCGGTTCTTTGACCGGTGCCGTGTTCTTCGATATAGCGAAAGCGTTCGACAAAGTCTGGCACGACGGCTTATTATATAAGCTGTACAAACTTAAAGTGCCGGATCGTCTCGTGCTCATCTTACGAGACTTTTTGTCGAATCGCACGTTTCGCTATCGCATCGAAGGAGCGCTATCCTCCCCCCGCCCCATCCGCGCCGGAGTCCTTCAGGGCTCCGTGCTCGCCCCTCTCATTTTCACGCTATTCACCAGCGATATCCCTAAGAGTAAAAAGGCTCAGTTGGCTCTGTTCGCAGACGATACGGCCATTTACTACACCGGCTCCGGCCGCGACTCGATCTCTCGTATTCTCCAAACCTCAGTCAACCAGCTCGGTGACTGGTTTAGGAAGTGGAGAATCGAAGTCAATCCCGACAAGAGTCAAGCGGTGTTCTTTTCGAAACCGCGACTCAGACCCCTCCTCCCCCGTCCGCTGACCATGTTCGGCAAGCCTATCCCTTGGGAGAAGCGAGCCAAATACTTGGGCGTCGTCCTCGACCAGCACCTCTCCTTCTCGGAGCACATAAAGCAGGCGCGCTCGCGCGCCGCTTTCGCTCTCGGTAGGCTCCACTCCGTCCTGAATGCACGCAGCAAATTGTCACTTAGGTGCAAATTGCGCATTTACACAGCGTGCATTCGCCCCATCATGACCTATGCGAGCGTAGTATTCGCACAAGCGAAGCCCCATCACATCCATAGGATGCAGACCCTCCAAAACCGGTTCCTCCGCAGGGCGACCGGTGCCCCTTGGTTCGTTCGGAACGAAAGTCTCCATGTCGACCTTAGAATCCCGACCATCAGTCAGTTCATGAAACGCCTATCCAAGCGTTTCTTCGACTCCGCCGCCACCCACCGCAACCCTCTGGTTGTCGCGGCCACCCTTTACGTCCCCTCCCGAATCAGTCATACCCGCCGTCCCCGGCATGTCCTAGTCGACCCCGATGACCCCATAACCAGTACAGTGAACAAACACAGACCGCCATCGTTCCGACCTCGCCGACGAGGTCCCACGCGACGACTCCCCCGCATCCGTTCCCCCCGTCCCCAGTCCGATGAGGCCTCAGCCCGCGCCGTAGCTGAGCCTGTAGCTTTAAATTCCCCTTTTAATAATCATGACACCATAAACCCTTTGATCCAGCCCGTCCCCAATATCGCGCTGCCCTCTCTCAATGACGCCCTAAGCCGAGGTCCGTACCCCACAGGGGGTGCCCTTAGCGTGCGGTCATCTAATGTATAAGTTTAGTTTTTAAATTTTTCCGCTCCTGACTGGAGGCCCTTTCGAGTAAAATCTAAAAGGCAACCACAGGACAGTCCGGTTAAGCAGCCACGACCCCCAGTGGTCAAAACTGCGAGGTGCCATACCAAAAAAAATAAAAAATAAAGTCGCGCCTCGTCAGTCAGTTGACGATTAGCGTTCGGAGCGATAAGTTCGTACCTACCTACTTACAAGCTGGCTAGCCTGCTGCCTGCTTGTAAGTTCTACTGCCTGCTGTATTCTGATTATATCAGTTTTGTACATTTCTTCTTTGGACAAAACTTTGTCTCATAAACGCAGTAACGATTGTGCATTATTTTGACCCCACCATCCTGACGTGTAACATTATTAATAAAGAAGAATGGAACGTTGGCTTAAAGGTGTTAAACGTGTTGCAACAACATCTTCTAATGACGCTGAATGTTAAAAAGCAGTACGCGCGGAGAATACAGCAATTACCGATCCAGACGATGATGCCACGACGTCAAGCTCCACGGTTTCAAAGACGAAAAAAAGGAAGTATGATGAATCATATATCATTTTCGGATTTGTTGATTCCAACGGCTCACCTCTCTGCATGTTATGTAGTAAACTGCTTCCTAATAGTTCCATGGCACCTGCCAAATTGCGCAGACATTTAGAAACTGTACACCCCGAGTCTAAAGACAAGAATAAACAATTTTTTGTTCGTAAAAAAGAACAGTTATTGGAAAGTCAAAAAAATATGATGCATGTAACACAAACTATCAATGAAAAGGCCACGGAGGCATCATATTTAGTTAGCTATCGCATTGCACAAGCAGGTGAAGCGCACACTATCGCTGAGAATTTAATAAAGCCATGTGTGTTAGACATAACAAAATGTATGCTTGATGAAAAATCTGCAAAGCATCTTTCTACTGTACCGCTATCAAACGATACTGTTTCACGGCGAATCCATGATCTGGCAAGCTACGTCAAACAAGAACTAGTTGCACGTCTACAAAAAACACGATTCGCCTTGCAAATGGATGAGTCAACTGATGTCACTGGTCTGGCTATCTTGCTGGTTATCGTGAGATATCCATATGAACGTTCTTTTGAAGGTGACATGCTTATGTGTTCACCGCTGCCCACAAACACTACCGGGGAAGAAATTTTTAATAAAATAAACATATTTTTTAAAGAAAATAATCTTAGTTGGAACGATTGCATTGACATTTGTACAGATGGGGCCAAGGCGATGACAGGTAAAACAGCAGGAGCAGTATCACGAATAAAAAGTAAAGCGCCTACTTGTAGTTCCAGCCATTGTATTCTGCATAGACAAGCACTTGCGATGAAGCAAATGCCGTCAAATCTAAAATTAGTTATGGATGAAGCGGTAAAAATAATTAATTTTATCAATCACGACCACTACAATCCCGATTGTTCTCATTATTGTGTGAAGATTATGGCAGCAAACATAAAACACTGCTGCTCCATACAGAAGTGTGATGGCTGTCTCGGGGTACAACTTTAACAAGGCTATTTGAACTTAGAGCCGAGTTACAAATGTTTCTTTCAGCAGATACAGTTTCTTTTAATTTGAAAGACCGTTTGTATGATAAAACTTGGTTGTTCCGATTGTCTTTTATGGCGGATATCTTTCAAAAACTGAACGAATTGAATTTATCATTGCAAGGTAAACAGACAACAGTGTCTCAGGGCTATAACAAAATAACTGCCTTCAAAAGAAAATTAGATTTTTGGATTATTTGCGTTGGTAAGAGAGAAATAGAAAGCTTTACGTCACTCAGTGAGTTTGTTAGCGATAACGACTCAGAAATGTTTCAAGATGATGTGTTTGAAGAATTGGTCCAATATCTCACTTCGATGCGCGCATCTTTTGAAAAGTATTTTCCCGAAGAACAGAATACAAAAATGAAGCTGAATTCATGGATTCATAATCCTTTTTTACCCAACTTGCAAAAGCCCGAAAGTAGGTCAAACGAGATATATGAATCTCTTTTAGAAATGTCATCAGATACAAGTATGGAGTCACTGTTCAAAACGACGCTTCTCAACGATTTTTGGTGCAGAATCCGTGATGAATATCCAATGCTTGGCAGAATGGCTCTGAATATTCTTCTCCCGTTCCCAACAACATATTTGTGCGAAACAGGATTCTCAACCTATGCAGCCACGAAAACAAAATATCGCAATAGACTGGACGCCGAACCTGATATGAGATTTCAAATGTCTTCTATCAAACCTGATATCAACCAATTGATGAAAAATAAAAAACAGTTTCATACCTCCCATTAGTTAAGATTTTTTCATTTTTAATATCTTCTATTATTGTACTTGCCATGTGGTAAAGTAAGCAATAATTAGTAACTGTTACATTGTACTTTTATTATGCTTATATAATAAAGAATACACTTTTAAAAACTATTGTTTTATTGTAGGGTTCCGTCAAGTATTTTGCTTGTCAAAAGGGTTCCGTGACCAAAAAAGTTTGAGAACCGCTGGATTAAAAAAACGGAACGTTACAACGTTACACTCTCTTAATATTTTGGCCGCTGAGACCAAAACTATAAACGTTAAACGTAGTACCTATACGAGTACCTACAGGGAAGTTTTATACAAATATGGCTGTTATTTTGAACCGAAGTCGCGGGCAGAAATGTAGTACTTAGACAATAAAAATAGTGATTCTTGGCGATAATTTATTATTTCAATGTTCATGTGAAAATTCTGATAATGTTTAAAATACATGTAATTGTTAAATAAGTAACAACTAACAAAGAAACAAACAATAAATAAATGCTTATGATTTTGTTTTAGTGGTTTAGTTTAATTATTTTAATCATAACAGTTGTTATTAACATATTTTCTTATAGGTACCTATCGAAAGTTCGGCATTTGAACCAAATTTCGGCCGGATGCTGAAGTTTGTTTCAAAGTCAAAGTCAAATCATTTATTTCAAATAGGCACATAAAAGGCACTTTTGAACGTCAAAATTTACAAAAAAATAGAATTGATTCTAGTTGCCCCTTCCAAAAGGTAGTTTCGTATGGAGAAGAATGGGCGAAAAATCGCCAAATTTCAAATCGCCGAATCTTGGTTGAAATTGAAATTGTTTATTGAAATAAGTGATGTAGGTACACAAATATTTACAATATAAGGGCCTTAAACTAAAGGTATATTATAATTTGATTCTACCTGAACTAGGAATAAACCATGGTCTAAAAAAACAAGGTCTGGCACTCCGAGAGTGACACAAGCTTACGTCACTATCCAGTTGTCACTTTATTGCAACAAAACAAGAAGTATGGAAACATTTTCAGTTACCATTCTGTTAAAAAAAAAATATCAAGCATTTAAATTGTCGTTTTGTTTTTCTAATCAAACGAAACAATTCAATTTAAACTTATACCGACGTAATTGTTAGTTAAAACCTCATCGATTCATCGGATTCGCACAGGTAATAAAGGCGGTTGGAGAGTTATTATGACACACTACTGGTAACACAGCGGTGATGACGTAGGCTTGTGTCACCCACGTGACCACTGTGTCTCGGAGTGCTATACCTGGCGAAGTATATTATTATACCATGGAATAAACCTGTATCTTAGGTAAACGGTAGAACCGAATTTGAAACGAATTTCGGTCCATCCCTACTAACAATAAAATTACAACGGTACGAGTCATTCGTCTCGGCGGACTGGCGAGCTGTCTGTCGGAGGGAGTGCGGTGGGCCACGTGTGGTGGTGGTGCAGCAGTACGATCAGCACGTCGGAGGAGTCGGCGTGCGTTGTACGCACCACGCGCGCGCACGCGCCCGCCGCCGCACACCTCCGCGAGGACGCGCACCGGGCTGTCACCGCCGTCTGGCAGGCCACATCATGCTGCGCCACCGACCCCGCCTCCTCGCCATCCGCACCCTGCTGCCGTCCCGGCCGGTACTTGCCGAGGTGGCAGCGGATGGAGGTCGCCGTTAGGAAGTGCGCGCGGGTGTTGCGCTCCGGGCGGCACACGGACACCCACACGCGCGGGCCCAGCGACAGCGCCACGCAAGCGCCCGCTGACAGCGACACGCACGCGCATAGCGTGGCCGTGCGCGCCGCGCTCACCACGTACAGCGGGAAAAACGCCACCCAGATGACGCACGTGGCATACGCCGCCGCGCCCACGAATCGAGTCTCGTTGAAATTGTGTGGAAGCCGGCGTGTACGGACTGCCAACACCACGCACGTCGCCAGCAAAATCAGCGCGGGAACCAGTGGCGCCAGCTGCGCCGGAGTCTGCTCACCGCCGCAAGCCAGCACGGAGCGCGCGCGCCCCGGGTGCTGCAGGCGCGGCGCCGCCGGCCAGTGTGCCGCGCTCCACACCGCCACACATGCGCCAGGCGTGCTTAGCGCCAGCCACGTCCACACCTGAGCGCGCGATGACAGGAGGCGCGGGCGAGCGGCCGGCCGCCGCTCACACGCCGCTACCAGCCGCGCCACGCGCACCGTGCGTGCCAGCACCGCCGCGTACACGCCGCCCAGTGCAGGCGCAGCCAAACGGACTAACGCACACGGTGCCAAAGCCGGCCGCGCTACTGCCGCCAGCGCCGTGCCGTGGCACACTGCCGCCGCGCACAAAAGCAGCGCGCAAAGTTCGCGCGACGCTGACTTTACCACAGGCGTCGCGCGATGGCGCCAGAACGTAACCACGCACGTCACGACCGCAGCTAGCCCGGCGATGCCCGCCACAGCAGACACCGCACGAGGCCCGCGACCAGCACCACCCCACTCCACGGGTGACGGCAAACACGCTACCAATTAATTTGTTTCAATAAGATCGCGAACAATACTTGCGTACGCACCTTCAAATAATAAAACAATGGAAAAATATAATCATATTCGTTTAAGTTACTGATGCGATCCATATCGGGGTGATGTCCCGGCGGACAGAGGTGGCAGCCGGGCGCCGGCGGCGGCACGGTGACGGCGAGCGGCGCGCACGTCTCGCACGACCAGCAGCAGCGCGCACGCCCCTCGCCCGCGCGCGCCCACTGCCCCGCGCCGCATGGCGCCGAGCACGCCGCCTGCACGCCGCGCGTGCGCCTACACACGTGTGCCACCACTGCACTGACAGCGCAGTACAGCGCTACATAGATCTTCTAAAAATCTAAATGAACGTGGCGAAATAGAAAATGAAATTAAATGTTCTGGACTTGACATTTTCTTTACAAGTAGCGCCGCCAATTACGTTCATTTAGTTTCATGTCGGAGTGTACACTCGGCTCAGTCGGCGGTACCGGTGCGCGGCGTCGGCACCCCCCCGCAGGTGCAGCGCCCCGCGGCGCCAGCGCCCCACGCGCTCGTAGTGCCAGGCGCCGCCCTCGCCGCCGCCCCGCCGCTCGAAGCTCATCACGTCGTACTCGCTCAGCCTGAGGACAAAATATTACCAGGGTATAAACCCTAAGCCCCCCACCTCTACATGTTAGCCCAACACTTTAAATTGGTCGGCGCGTATCGGTTTTATGAAGACTTATTACTTATTTATTACTAATCGAGCGTATTATATAGCCTCATTGAATCCAGCTCACGGTACAAAATTATTTTCGTAGGTCTCTCTTTTCAAATTTCTAAAACACATGGTTGGAAGTTATGGCACAAGAGTATAGTAATTAATGTACATACCTACTGTACAGACTTCATTTTTGAAGGACACCCCAAAAACGCCGGTTTACGTAGTTACGTATTTAAATAGAAGACAGAATCGTCATTGATTTGTAAACAAAATAGTGCACACGTAAGAATGGTGACTGACTCGGGCGGCGGGTCGCCGTTGTCGTCGAAGGCGACGAGGCCGCCGTCTGGCGCGCGGAAGCGCACGCGTGCGAGGTGCTGGCGGTAGCGCGACACGTTGAAGGGCAGCATGGCGGCGCAGAGCCGATCAGCGCCCTCCCCGCCCCCTGCGCCCCCCACACCTCTCGCGCCCTCCGCACCCCCCTCGCCTGTCATGCACAACGCGCGCACCATGTCGTGCAGCGCATGCGCCAGCGCGTACACGCCACGCACCACCAGCGCCAGCTTCGGCTCCTGCGTGTACTTGGCTGCCAGCGACTCAGAACCTTTCACCACACGCAAACAGAATTGAATGGTACACAATTATTATCTGTACTTGCATAGAATAAGTTTGACAAACGTACCATTTTCCAAGTCTTAAAATTTCCAAAAACTACAATGCACCGATTCGTATGCAGGTTAGTCACTTAGTAAGATGCTTTTACATAACAAATTAAACAATAATTAAAACCTGAACAACTTCTTGCTCCCGCCGGTGGATTTTCAGAGAGCGAGCAGCTGAACTTCTGTTCCCAGAATTCCTGTGGATTTATTTATAAAGAAGTATTGTAAATTCGTGATTATATACTTTAGTAGGACAAAGTAGTTCTTTAGATAATGAAAATAATTATTAGTATATACAATATGTAACAAAAACCCTGTTGTTCCTTTAAGGGACGTATACATTTAACTACAAGCAAACCATTTATGAAATTATAATTAAAAAAAACTAAGCATTGGCTAGTCGAGAGGTCAAAATCAAATAACTATTAAAATCGACACAATCAAAAAAATGTTTAGAGTATCTGATTTTACAAGTACATTTTTATTTCGCTAAATAGCCTACGAGCTCGGCGGCTTTCTTTGATGCGTCAGAAGATGCCGCCAAATAACTACCGCGGCGCACGGGCCACGGGTCGGTAGCACGTGCCTACCTACCCCTTTACCCCGCCACCCGCCGCCCTGCGAATCACTTCCTTCCTTAAGGCTCGTGCACACTGGCGCGACGCGACAGCGCTACACAAAGGCGCCGGTCGTTGCGCGACACGCGGTGCCTTTGTGTCGGGCGTCGCGTCGCGCCAGTGTGTACGAGCCTTGAGTCTCCCGCGCAGCTTACTTCCGAACGGATGTTATTGTTGACCTACGTAGTGAGTGACTTGTGTTTTGTGTACGTAAACGTTGACCATGTCTTATTTTAACGAAGAATATTTTAATATGTTGATGTGTCTTGGGAAATGTGACAATTATGCAGAAGCACGCAGACTCTACCAAGAACCATTACCGTCGGCGATGGCATTCCAACTTTGCACATGCGTACCTACAATACCGGCAGTGTGCACGGACGAGATCAACATCGAGCTGACGCAGGCAGACCGATGACTCGAGACAGTGACATCGAGGAGCAAGTCTTGGACTTGTTTGAGCACGATCCAACGCGAAGTAGGTACGCGCTCAGTGGGACACGAACTCGATGTAAACCATATGCGCGTTTGGAGAGTACTCAAAGAAGATAGCCAGCACCCATTTCACTATCGTCGCGTTCAATCACTAATTCCCTCCGCCAAGACCAGTAGATACAGTAGATGGGTACCCGACAAGATCGAACAAGATAGTGATTTCTTGATATGGATACTGTTCACCGACGAGTGCTCATTTGTCAGATCAGGTGTATTTAATTCGCACAATGAGCACGTGTGGTCGATCACAAACCCGCATGCTATTAAACCAAGTCACTTTCAGCATCGGTGGAGAATTAATGTTTGGGCTGGAATTATTGGTGACAAAATTATTGGACCTTGTTTTTTAGATCAAACAATAAGCGGCGCCAACTATCTTAGTTTCCTGCAAGAACAGCTGAGTGATGAACTTGACGAATTAGGTCTCCATATCGTGCGACGTATGTGGTTCCAACATGACGGCGCGCCGCCACACTTCACCCGCCCTGTGAGAAGCTATTTAGATGCTGAATACGGAGAGAGATGGATTGATCGCGGTGGACCCATCAATTGGCCCGCAAGATCACCTGATCTGACGCCTTTCGATTTTTTCCTCTAGGGCACTGTTAAGCAACAGGTGTTCAAAAAATCGTGCGATACAGAGGTCGAAATGCGTTCACGCATAGTAGCAGCATTTGACCACATCAAGTCCGATACCTCTGTTCTGCGAAGCGTACGTGAGAATATTATTAGGCGTTGCAACAAATGTGTAGAGGTACAAGGTGGCCATATCGAACAGCATCTCCGTGGCCGTCAAGTAGACATCATAATAATTAATGCATTAAAATGTAAGTGGGTACATACGGTTTTATGTGACAGACGCGGCGAATTTGTTTTTTTTTTGATGTAGTGAAGTGTTAAGTGTAATTTTAACAATTATCAATTGTGCATAAAAATACCGTGTAAACCAACATTTAAAAAAAAAAAATCGTTAATGATAAACAACATCTGATAATGTCACGAACTTGTGTAGAAAAATAGGTAGATAATCGGCGGGGGTGCACCGGCGCGGCGGCACCGATCAAAGAGAGTGGTGGGAACGTTAAGGCTCCCACAGACAGGCGCGACGCGACAGCGCTACACAAAGGCGCCGCTCGTCGCGAGACACGCGGTGCCTTTGTGTCGGGTGTCGCGTCGCGCCAGTGTGTACGAGCCTTTATACTTATTTCTGGTTTCGCGTCATCGCTTCAAGGCTCCTTCAAACAGGCACGATACGTGACGCGAATCGCACGCGACACAAAGGCACCGCCCATCGCGCGAAAGGCGGTGCCTGTGTCATGTCGCGTATCGCGCCTGTTTGTAGGAGCCTTCATGCAGAATTGCAGAGGTAAGAAATCGGTTAAACATTACAAATATTAATAATTAAATATTTATTTAAATTATTTTTGTTGAACAGTTTTTTTATAAATGACTTGCTTTATTACGTATGTATACCGATTCTTAAAACGTAGGTAGAGGGAACAACAGGGTTTTTGTTACATATTGTATATCGCAACACTGTCCGCAACCTAAACAGTACTAAACATGTTGTAATACGCCCTTGGTACCAAACCATAAGGTGGGGTAGATGGAGAGGGGGGGGCAGGAGCTTAGAATGACCACCTGAAACCAGGGATTCCTAGAGTTGTTATGAGGCTTGAGCGCGAGGTAGTGGGCGTCGAACTCCTTGAGGTAGGGCGATCGGATCCGCAGCGTGAGCGACCGGTGCGCGGCGCGCTCCACGCCTTCCACCACGTCGCGCCGGTCCGCCCAGCCGTCGCTGCCTACCAGCCGCAGGCCAGTTTGCCCGGCGCGTGCCAGCCCCGCCAGAAGCGCGCGTGCCGTACGGCCCTCGCACCAGCATACCGCCACGCGAGGCCCGACCGCCAACCGCGCCAGCGCAGCGTCCACCTGCGCCGGCGCTGGGGCCGCGCGCAGTGCCACCTCGCGCGCCACGCACACCCCGCCGCGCACCGCTTCCTCGCGGAAGGCCGCCATGCCACTCTGCCCATAGCTCTCTGCGACACGCACAGTTACTCGCCTGCAGTGCCGGCGGCGATGCGGGCGTGGAGGTGGTAGGATGGGGGAAGGTCTTACCGTCCGTGTGCAGCGCGTGCACGTAGGTCCAGTTGTGTGCGCGCAGCAGCGCCACCAGTAGGCGCGCCTGGTGCCGGTCAGAGGGCACCACGCGAAAGAAAGTCGAGAAGCGCGCACGATCCGACAGTTCCCGCGACGTGGCCGAGTACGACACCTGGCGCAAACACGTGCATCAGTGCGATGCCCTGGGGGCGAAAGGCGAGAGGCACAGGTGGCACAAATGAGAACAAACCTGAGGGATGGAAAACAACTGTAGCAAGTTCTGCACCTGAACGGCGGCAGAGCTGGCGCCCGGCCCCAGCACGGCCACCAGCGGCGCAGAAGCCCCACGCGTCGGCTCGCCAGTCTGTAAGCGCAAAACGCGTGCAGTATAATATATTTTCATCGCTCAGTCGTTCATGATAGTTATTCTAAATGGGTAGTATTTAAACGCAAATCAAAAAATATCCTTTGTCTATGCAATAAGATTCCGAATTCCCATCAAAATTACTGATTGCACAGCAAAATATTCAACTCAAAATATCACTAAACACACTACAATTTATTTTCGCAGCGTACAGCGATTTTTCCTAAAGCAAAAGCTTTTTCACCAACGTCACGTTTTACCGAAATCTAGGGTAATCTAAATATAGGGTTAGGGTTAATAAGCTGGTCGACGGAGCCCCGCTTGGCGGGGCTCCTATTTCTGTCTAAAGGGTTTAAAGGAACCTAACCAACCGAACCTCGGGATGCCACTGACGTCGACCATCTAGGGTTAGTATTTTCGGGAACATTTATTATGTTTTCGGAAACTTAGTTCATCACTCAAAGCATTTTAATTTTACTGAACCTGACTGTATCTGATTTCTTCAAACTTGTTTTGGTATTGGTTTTAAAATGTGGTACTCGTTGGGAATAGAAAATAAATTCGGAAATAAACTAATACCAAATGGTATTAGCTCTTGGTATTGGATGGGAATAGAGCATTTTTACGACAAACGGCTGATCGGAGACAAATACATAATACTCACACGCTATGAATGTGAGTATTATGTATGTACGGTCTGGTTGATTTGCTGTGCAGTCAGTATTTAATTTGCTGTGCAGTCAGTATTTAAATGATGGAAATAAATTGATAGGTGATTATTTATTTGATGTGCAATTAATAATATCCCATTCTAAATAACACTACCTCAACCTGAACCAGCTGCATGTAACGCCAAGTGCGAACTCTAAGTAATTGCATGACAAAGTGTGTTTAGGTTCCGGAGCCGACAGGAGCACTCGCGACGAGGTCGAGCGCTCTCGCTGTCCTCTTCATCACGCAGGTAGCACTTTGCGCACCCCGCAACCGCTACCCTACGTCCGGCACTTCACTCGTTTCTATGATCTTTGAAAGGAGTTTTCATACATACTTTAATTATGATAAACTGACTTCAAAAATCTCATTGAAGTGGAGATGTGTCATAAATTAATAACGCTGTAGTTGTAAGATCGCGATATGAGAGTATTTGATCTGGTACTTCCTTGAAGTCATTAGTGCGCATGTAGGTAATGACTGACCGTAGAGCAGGCGTCGGTTGCGCCGCCGGGTGACTCGCGTTGGTGGCGCGCGTCCGGTGGAGCGATGGCGTCGCGGACCAGGTCGATGGTCTGGCGGAGCGCCGTGGGGGGCGCCCAGCACGAATCGCGCAACTCGGCGCCTAGGCGCAGGTGTGGCAGCAGCCGGGCGTCCGCGTTGATAGTGTCCAGCGCCAACAGAGTCGCCTCCACGCGCTGGATGCCGTAGTGCTCGCGCACGGCGCCGCACGTCGCGCCCGCTCTTGCTGCGACTGGTGCGTCATGCACGGCAAATAGCGCGCCGAACCGCACCGCTCCCCCCACCAGCGCGCGCTCCGTCGCGCACACCCACACCACGGCACTGACGGCAGTGATGGCACATGATAGCGCACGCATAACGCGACTGCCGCTGACGACGGCACCTCACAGAATGCCATTTAAAGCAATTATAAAGTTGCACTTGCGCGCAACCATCATGCCGCTACAAAAATAAACTGTCACAGTTAATGCGAAGCCTGAAGCCAATTTCTGTCAGAAATTAAAATGCAAAAAGAATTACCTGATAATATTATTATGTTATGAAACAACTGCTAGAGTACTAACGATATTTGTATAGTTTCGATTTTTTTTAATCACTTCGTTATACAAAGGGAATTTTTCGTGTATTCCCGTTCGTCCCAATGATTTTGTTAGTGGGACGAACGGGAATATTAAAATACTTTCGAATTTGTAATATTAGTATGGATAATTAGTTAGGATAAATAAGTGGGGTTTTAGTCGGTAGGTGTCCAACATATCCTTCCATTCTCCCCAGATCCAGATAGAGGTTATCAATGAGGATTTTCCAAAAAAAGGTACTCAATTATTTCTTGACAACAAAAAAAAATCTGTAATCTATACATTTATTTTATTTTTATTTAGTAGTACATGGATGACTTACAGCTAATAAAAACAAACAAAAAGGAAACCGTAGTCACCAGAAAGCCAATTACAAATCCTCACGTATAGACTTAGAATAACAATTTATGGTGTGAGCACAAAAACAATGAAATGATATGAAATTAAATTTATTTGCAAGAATTGCAGTACAGGTAGGGGCCATAAGTCCAGTAGCAGTTACAAAAATCTATCGCATCAAAACAAGTCGTACTTACGACCTTTTTCTATAACAAACATTTTGCACACATACACGATCTCGTATATCGCACTCTTTCATTATTATCTAGTCAGAAAGAGTGCAACATAATGATCATTTGCCTTAGTGACAAGCCTATCATGTCACGACGACGTATTAAGATACTGGTATTTAATTTCAATTAAAAAAATATGTGTCTGTGTGGCTTAGCGGTTAACGTTTTGACATAGTCCGCACGTTGTAGCCTGCGTTCGAACCCCAGTGATATTACACTTTTTGTGTTTTAATTATGAATTCTGAACGTCTACGATAAGTTAGACACCATGAGATGTGTATTAGTTGAACTTATTATTAACAAAAAGAAAAAAATGAGGGTGAATGTGAAACAAAATACTTGATTGAATAAAGTAACGACGTTGTTGGTAGGTGAACTTTGTTACGAGCGCCGCCAGTCATGTGAAAGGTGTTGCGACGCGATTCTGTCGCAGAATCGCTACGCGACACGTCGCGCGTCGCGTCGCGCCAGTGTGTACGAGCCTTGACTCGGTGCGAACACTAATGTGAAAAAAACAAAAGTATATTGTTATCTTTGTCTAGTATTGACCCCACACACTATCACCTCGTAGTTATACCTGTATGACAGGTAAATGTTTGCGTTGAAATCACTCACACATGTATTTATATGCGCAGTACCGTGCAGGCGAATACGATCGTTGATGTGCTACTAGATTTATGGCCCCTGACTGTACATACAGATGGTCGGGTTTTTTTCTAAACAGTTTCTAAAACAATTCGCTAGAACTATCATGCAAAATTATTGTTACATTAATTAAATAAATGAAGCTAATACAATTGGTACATAAATCATAGTTATTCAATTTAAAATGTCAAGTATTTGTCAAATTATGTCAGTAAGATGTCAATTTCAGTGTAAATCTTTGAAGTCTAAATACTCCGTAGACAGAATATAGAATACTCTGTCTACGAAATACTCACTGACAGAATAGAATGATTTGTCTATAAGCCATTTGAATAACGCCGCTTTAAATCGATGGATTGGTAGTTCCCTATACGATTTTGGTAGTTTATTAAATATTCTTAGGTATAACCACTGGAAAGCAATTTCTGTCATATAAATGGCTTTTCATTGGAGGAATAATTAATCTATCCGGATATCTTGTCTTAAACGTAACAGTGTCTCCCAGACGTTCAAATAAGTCGGATTGCATTTTAACAAATTTACAGCATTCAAATATGTACATACCGGGAACAGTTAATATTTTTAAATCATTAAAAAGAGGTTTACATGAAGTCAATGGTGGCACATCACAAAGAGTTCTGATACACTGTTTTTGGGCTATAAATACCCTATTTATAAGAACAGAATTCCCCCATAGTATAATGCCGTATCTAATGTTAGAAGCTACGTAACCATGATACGCTAAGAGGGCTGTTTTGAGGTTGGCTATTTTACAAAGTCTCCACAAGGCAAAACACATCGCCTTAATTAAGGTAAGAAGCAACATAAATAATTGGTTTACAATTATCTGACTGAAATAATAGAGATTAAAAAAACAAATAATATAACCTACCGCTACTTACCTAAAAAAATTGAGGCTTAAGCACCTTCTAGCCGATTTCACACTAATTGTGAATTGATCAAAATCATATTCCTTGCATATATCATAAAAAATTCTGCTTGCGCGCACAATGTAACTGTACGGGTAAGGGTACATTTAAATGATAGACTGATTTGAGTTCAACATGTGTATTGAGAACTGATAAATGATCGACCCGCGGCGAATGCTATGCAACTACTGATTCTGACCTAATTATGTGTACCGGACGGGCGTGATCGCTGGACTCGATATATGTTCAAGGAGGTCGTAGTACCTATCTCGAATATACAGCATCGAGATAGGCCCCTCACTGTCTCAGCGCGCTGACGTCCTGCACCGACAGGTTGCAGTTATTTTCCGTATGTGACTATATCCCGAAGTCTATGTGGAAGCGGGTGTTTTTGGCGAAATGACACAACATAGGACAGTTTACAAGTACACAGAGTTATTATGGAAGTACTTACAGGTCCGTTCAGGTTATTTACTATAAACTACTTAAGCCTTTATTTTGGCTTTCCGATGACTACAAATGATGGACTTTCCCTGTTTACTAAGGTACGGCCAATCTTTACCTTAACGAGAACCCTGTTTTACTTCCTCAATAAAACTTTTGAAAGCGTTTATTTTTACTAAGATCCTGATACAATATCTGTCGAAATACATGGAATTTTACAAGTGTTGGGTGATTTTAATGTACTTTTAGGCAGGTGACAGCACTGCCTATATATTGAAATTACAATAACAATAACATTTAAATAAATGTTCGGAGATATAACGCCTTGAATGGCTAAAACTAGAATTTATCACAAAATAATTGTCTTATTATCTATATTACTGCAAAATTACTAAAACAATCACATTCATATTACGCAGCCTTCAAGGCTGGTCTATTTACCTTTAACATTTACGCATTTAAAATACAATAAGTTAAAACCTCGGGGCGTGAAGCGCCTCCGAACGAGCGTCAGTTAAACCGACTTCACATGGTTATAAACATAATCTATTACCCCAGCTAAGCAGGCCTTTCTTAATGGTTTTCGATCAAAGGGGTTACGTCCAGGGCTAGGTCTCGGTCTAGTGTACCTGGACGCACCAAAAAACTATGTACTTCTCAATTTATGGCCTACTTAACTGAGATTTTTCATACATAAAACGCTATCTTGTAGCTAATTATATTTGAAACTATAAAACTAAGTTAAATACATGCTTTGAGCAGACTACGAACTATTTGGGTGACATCGTCGCGAACATCTCTCCCGCCGTGCAGTGCAGTGACGACTCGTAGCGACGTCGGTGCGGCGCTGCATGACACCGGTGAGCGACGATAGCAGTCGCGACGCTCTCCGCCGCGATGCTCGCCGCCTCGTTGTCTCGTTGTCCCGATGTCTCGTCACTTAGGAAGTGGGACGAGTTTCTTCACCGGACGCTTTAAGGTGCCGCCAGCAGTGCGCACCTCAGCAGTCCGGACTTCTCCGTCGGCTCCGGGGAACACGGCGACTATACGGCCTCGCGGCCATGTATTGCGAGGCAGCTGACCATCGGCGATGAGTATGGGGTCACCGATTTGAAGTTCAGGCCCGCGGCTGTGCGGCTCCCGCCGGTTTTGAAGCTCCGGCAAGTATTCTCTGACCCAGCGACGCCAAAACATATCGGCTAGGATTTGTGAGCGTCGCCAAAGTCTTTTGCTGTCAATGTCTTGTTCGGTGAACACGCCGGGTGATGGTAGTCTGGCCGACCCACCGAGTAAAAAGTGGTTCGGTGTGATCGACTCGTCGTCTTCGCTGTCTACGGAAACATGTGTCAGTGGCCGGCTGTTTACAGTGTACTCTGCCTCACATATCAGTGTGGACAACACCTCTTCGTGTGGGTGTTTTTCGAGGAGCACAGTGTATAGCGCGGACTTTACGCAGCGAACGAGACGCTCCCAAGCGCCTCCCATGAATGGCGCGGATGGTGTAATAAAGCGCCACACGATGCCTCTGCGACTGGCCTCCTCTCGGAAGGCTTGCCGTAGCTCTTTGTCGGCGCCGTGCATGTTGGTGCCGTTGTCCGAATGTATTTCGGTTGGGCAGCCTCGACGGGCAGCGAACCGGCGCAACGCCAGTATGGCGGAGTCTGCGCTGAGGCTAGCGGCGATCTCGAGGTGGACAGCTCTGGATGTGAGACAGGTGAACAGGGCTACGTACCTTTTCTGGTGCTGACGACCGACGGTAACGGACAGTGGTCCGAAATAGTCCAGACCGGTATAAGTGAACGGCCTCTGGTGATGAGCGAGCCGCGTTCTGGGGTGGTCACCTGTCGCAGGCACGGGTGGTTGTGCCTTACGAATGCGACACTGCAGACATCGTGCCAGCACCATCTTCGTTGTTGGTCGCATTTTAACGACCCAGTAGTGTTGTCGTACCTCGTTTATAGTGAGTTCTGTCCCACTGTGCTGTAGATCGCGATGTGTCCAGTCTATGTATAACTGGGTGATGCGATGGTCACCGTGTAGTATCGGTGGACGTTTTACCTCTTCAGCTATTTCGTTAGTCGCTGCTATACGGCTTCTCAGTCGTATGATGTTGTCTTGCATTTCTATTTGCAGCGGCCGTAGTCGACTGTCTTTGTCCAATATCTTCTGTTCTCGCAATTTCGCTATTTCCGGAGCGAAAGACTGATTTTGGATGACTTGGACCAGTATCTTCTCTGCTTCTTGGAGAAACTCGGCTTCTATAGTTTGAGCTTTGGGTTCTGACTTCTTTGTAGTCAGTTTCCGAGAAGGTGGCGCAATTTTCTTCTTCTTTCGCCAGTCAGGATCTTTTTCCTCGTTCTGTCTAGTCCTCTTGTAGAACGTCTTTTCTGTCCGTTGTCGGCAGAGAGACACGAAACGTAGGACGGTTGCCGTTGCCCGAAGCAGTCGTTCCCATCTTGAAAACCTTGCTGGATCGGGTATGACTTCGGTGAGTTGTCGAATGTTGGTTTTCTCGACGGAGGTGAGGGTCCTTTCTTCCCCCGTCTCGGCTGAGACTGGAGGTTTCTCGGTTGGCCATGAAGACGGTTCTTCGTAGAGAAAGTTTGGGCCACTAAACCACTCATGATGTGAGTCAAAGTGGTGTGGTACGTCACGAGTAGCGATATCGGCGATGTTCAGTTTTGTTGGTATCCATCGCCAATCTTCAACTTTGCTGTTCTCTTCTATAGCGGCTATGCGATGAGCGACGAAAGGTTTGTATACTCGTGCTCCTCTTCTGATCCATGTCAGGACGGTTTTACTGTCTGACCAATATGTCACCGATGCGGGCTTGACGTCGTGCTCGCGTATTACAGCTGCGGCCACGCGGGTTCCCATGACCGCGGCCTGCAGCTCGAGGCGTGGTATTGATTGTAGCTTCAGTGGTGCTACTTTCGCCTTTGCCATGACTAGGCTGACTCGATGGACGCCTTCTGCTGATGTGGTTCGCCAGTATACCGCTGTCGCGTACGCCATTTCGCTTGCGTCGGTGAACACGTGGACCTGTATTTCTGTAGCTTCGCTATATCCTGGATAGCATCTTGGTATGCTGATGCACTTGAGCTGTTTCAGGTGCTGTACCCAACATTTCCATTGGGTCGCCAGGTCTTTATCGAGTGACTGATCCCAATCGACTCCTCGCCTCCATGCCTCTTGCAGGATCTGCTTGGCTCGAATCGTTACTGGTGAGGCGAGTCCGAGTGGGTCATAGAGTGACATGACGATCTTCAGTGCCTCTCTCTTGGTTGGCACTTCCTTTTCTAAAACGCCTACAGGTAGGCGTGCGAGCGTCAAGTTGAAACCCAACGTATCTTCGCCCGGTCTCCATATTAGGCCGAGTATCTTCTCTGAATTTTCAGCGTTTCCGATACTGACGACTTCAGTTCGACTCTGCGTCGGGTCCAGATTTCCTATTACTTGGGCGCTATTCGATACCCATTTTCTAAGTTCCAGCCTTGCCTGATGGTGTATTTCTTTTACAGTTGTGGCGATGCGCGTCGTTTCTTCAACTGTTTCGTAGCTGTCGAGGTAGTCATCCATGTAATGATTGTGAATGATGGCTTCGACCGCCTCTGGATGCTCCTTTATGTACCTTTTCGCGTTCCAATTTTTCGCGAAAATGGCTGTGCAGGGTGAACTTGCTGCACCGAATATGATGGACGTCATACGGTATTCTTCAGGCGCTCCTTCTCTTCTATTGCCTCTCCACAGGTATCGGAGTGCGTCCCTGTCTTCGCTTCGCACCTTTACCTGCATAAACATCTCTGCTATGTCACCTGAGATGGCTATGCGGTGTCGGCGGAATCTCATCATGACGCCGGGTAGTGACTGCAGCAGGTCTGGTCCAGTTAGAAGGAAGTCATTCAGTGACAGCCCTCTAGATTTCGCAGCAGCGTCATGAACTATTCGAAGCTTTTCAGGCTTCATGGGGTTGAACACGTCGAAGTGTGGTAAGTACCACGTTTTTCCTGGTGTGTTCGTCTTGGGCGCCTTCTCTGCGTATCCCTTTTGGACGAGAGAGTCCATCTGTTCTGAGTATCTATCTCGAAGGGCAGGGTTGCTATCGAGCTTCTTTTCTGTTGAGACGAGCCTCTTGAGTGCTGTCCCGTAACTATCTGGCATATCTACATGTTCGTTCTTCCACAGCATGCCTGTTTCTATATGTCCATCCTCTAACTGTCGGATGTGACGGTTCAGAATATCTTCTGCTTTCTTCTCAGGATCGGAGTCTGGTCGTCGCGGATTAATGATTAGTGATTCTAATGCGAAAAATTCACGAAGTTGTTCGTCGAGGTCTTCATCGCTCGCTGTTAATCTGTTGACGTAGTGCACTTGGTGACCTAGGATTCTAGTATGCGCGCCGTGTAAAGTCCAGCCCAATGTGGTGAGTGAAGCGACGGGCTGGTGTTTCGGGCCTGTTCGTATTTCGCTGGCCAGTAGAAGATGCCAGTTGTCCTGGCCGATGAGGATCTTCGGTACGCCAGTGTTGTATATAAGATGTTGTCTTAGGTCATTCAGGTGGTTGCAATTTGCGATGTCCTCCTCGTTCATTTTCTGCGGTGTTAAGTTGAGCCTCGGTATGGTGCGCGCTCTGAACGGCACCTTGTTCTTGATTGGGCTCTTAAGAGTGACTGTGATTCTTCGTGAATGGGGGGTGTCGATCATGTTGTTACCGATCGCACCGATCTTCAGAGGGTCGATAGGGCCCTCTGCCCCGATTTCCTTCGCTAGATCTTCGTCGATCAGGGAAACGGTTGATCCATCGTCGAGAAGCGCGAATGTGGATGCTTCTCCCGCCGGTCCGATGACCTGAACCGGTACTATCTTGAGATAGGCTTGGCTAGATGTTGTTCGCGAACTGGCTACCGTTTCCTGAGACTCCTTCTGTTCCTGGGCAGGGGGCTTCTCTATACCCTCTGCTGTGAGCTTCTTCTTATAGTGAAGAAGCTGATGGTGCGTGGCTGTGCACCCCTTGACCCCACACTTCTTCAGCTTGCAAGCGTGACTGAAGCGACGGATTCGCAAGCAGCGAAAACACAAGCCGATTTTCTTCGCGAGTTCCCATTTCTTGTCACTGGACGCCTCTTTGAATTTCGTACAGTCGGAAGCGTAGTGTCCTTCTTTATCACAAACGCGGCATCTGATCGTCGGTTTGTCTGTTGCTGTATGGGTTCTCTGCGTGACACGTCTTGTTGCTGTCGCTTCAACAGGGTTGATGTTCTCCGGTGGAGCGAAGGCGCTGCAGAAGCTGGCTTGTTCTGTGATGAAGTCACTGAAGAGTGAGAGGTCCGGTAACGATTGGTACTTTTCTGTGTATATTCTGTACCACTGTACACGCAGGGAGTTTGGCAGCTTTTCTGTCAGTAGTCGCATCAGTTCGGCGTTGATCAGGTAGTGATCCTTCTTAAGCGCGCGCAGAGTTACTACGCCACTTCTGACTCGACTCGCGAAGTTGCAGATGTCCCTGGGTGTCTCGCTGCAGCGCGGTAGACCGCGGAGCCTATCGGTTTCGGCTTGAGCGATCGAATCTGGACGGCCAAATTGCAGCTCGAGTTCTCTCATGATGTCATTCGGTTTAGCGTGTCCGATGAGTTCTGAGCTCACTGTCTCGAGTGCCCGTCCTCGTAGACTTCTTCGAAGTCTTGCTGTATTTTCAACATCGTTGAAGTAGGTTCGCGTCGTTTCGTAGATGGCGCGAAACGAAAGCCATTCGGTATGAGCTCCGCTGTAGTTCGGTAGCGTCATGATGGCCTTTGACGCCGAGGGGTGGTTCGATGTCCACTGTTCTGTTTTCTTGTCGGCGAGCGACGCTATAGCAGACGTTAACTCCGTTATGAAAGGGCGGAGTGAGTCTTCCCCCTTGGTGTCTTCTATGTGTTTCGATGGCACTATATTATTTTTCACTTCATTCACTTTAGGATTTAACAAAGGTACTTGCGTTTGGGGGTCCACTATACTAACGATGTCCACGGTGGGGGGCGGTGCCTCTCGGCTTCTGGTTCTATTGTCCCCTTCGGCGGCATTGACCTCGCTCACTGGTTCAGGCTCTGGTGCCTCTTCAAGCCAGGAACGCACGTACTCGTTGTTTGAGTTTCTATCATCCATATATTCACCGTCGGATTCTTCCTCCTCGGCTCTTTGAAGTGCTATTTGAGCGAGTTCCAACTTAATTTTCAATAAGTCTTCACGTGCTCTCGATTTTTTCCTTTGCGACCGTGTCGTTCTAATCGTAGTTGACGGCGGCCTACTATGTTCGATACGGGTGTCACCCCGGGTAGTCATCGGCATGGTACGGCTGTACGTTTTATTTAACGACTTTTCTATGAAATCACTTGGCTTCATTGTCGTATCTGAAGTTCCCTTCAATGTGGTTTCCTTCTCAGTAACAGCTGGTTGTTCTATCTGTTTCGTTACTTTGGATTGTGCCAGTACAGGTAAGTCTTCGGCTTCCATTGGAGCGATAGGACGTGGTGGCAGTGGTTGCTCGATCCCTTCAGTGGTGGATGGCGAACGTGGGGGTAACTGGTGACGGATAGCTGCGGACGTATGTCCCACCTCAACATTCACTGTCCATGCTTCAGGTGCCTTGCCTTGCGATCTTGTAACTGGCATGTTAACTCAAGTGGTTGTATTTTAAGATTGAGTCCCAAAAAATTCTATGTCCCAAATTCTATTTCAAAAAATCTATGTTCCAAAAAAAATCTATGTCTAAAAAAAATCTAGTTCCCAAAAAAATCTAGGTCCCAAAAAAATCTAGGTCCCAAAAAAATCTAGGTCCCAAAAAAATCTAGGTCTCAAAAAGTTCTAGGTCCCAAAAAAAATCTAGGTCCCAAAAAAAATCTAGGTCTCAAAAAAATCTATGTCCCCAAAAGATTCTATTTCTAAAGTAAATGTTCTATCTTCCAAAGTAACTTTCCACTAAGATGAGTTCTATCAGTTATAAGTCTTCAGGCGTAACTCTTCAGGCTCAGGTCTTTAGACTTCAGGAATCTTGAAAATATCCGGTTCGACAGGACCAACAGATGTACCGGACGGGCGTGATCGCTGGACTCGATATATGTTCAAGGAGGTCGTAGTACCTATCTCGAATATACAGCATCGAGATAGGCCCCTCACTGTCTCAGCGCGCTGACGTCCTGCACCGACAGGTTGCAGTTATTTTCCGTATGTGACTATATCCCGAAGTCTATGTGGAAGCGGGTGTTTTTGGCGAAATGACACAACATAGGACAGTTTACAAGTACACAGAGTTATTATGGAAGTACTTACAGGTCCGTTCAGGTTATTTACTATAAACTACTTAAGCCTTTATTTTGGCTTTCCGATGACTACAAATGATGGACTTTCCCTGTTTACTAAGGTACGGCCAATCTTTACCTTAACGAGAACCCTGTTTTACTTCCTCAATAAAACTTTTGAAAGCGTTTATTTTTACTAAGATCCTGATACAATATCTGTCGAAATACATGGAATTTTACAAGTGTTGGGTGATTTTAATGTACTTTTAGGCAGGTGACAGCACTGCCTATATATTGAAATTACAATAACAATAACATTTAAATAAATGTTCGGAGATATAACGCCTTGAATGGCTAAAACTAGAATTTATCACAAAATAATTGTCTTATTATCTATATTACTGCAAAATTACTAAAACAATCACATTCATATTACGCAGCCTTCAAGGCTGGTCTATTTACCTTTAACATTTACGCATTTAAAATACAATAAGTTAAAACCTCGGGGCGTGAAGCGCCTCCGAACGAGCGTCAGTTAAACCGACTTCACATGGTTATAAACATAATCTATTACCCCAGCTAAGCAGGCCTTTCTTAATGGTTTTCGATCAAAGGGGTTACGTCCAGGGCTAGGTCTCGGTCTAGTGTACCTGGACGCACCAAAAAACTATGTACTTCTCAATTTATGGCCTACTTAACTGAGATTTTTCATACATAAAACGCTATCTTGTAGCTAATTATATTTGAAACTATAAAACTAAGTTAAATACATGCTTTGAGCAGACTACGAACTATTTGGGTGACATCGTCGCGAACATTATGTGTATATTTTATTCATTCGCTGCGCGTCGATGTCAGCATAAAAACGATACAATTGATATGTACGGGTTTGATCGTACATGCTCCCCAGGGAAAAGATATAAATACACAACTGAGTAACTGAGAAACAAATAATTATAATAAATGATTTGATTTTAATCTAATTACTTAGTGTCTCTATTGTTAACACTGTTCACAAATTGGATATGCTTGTATAAGAACCTAACATAGGGGAGGTGGCTTTATCTAACACTCGTGCACTTGTTACCACCTTCGCCCTTTCATTGTCACATTGATACACTACACTGTCCCCAACACACGCACGTTGCGTGGCCGCGCATGCGGTGCCGCTGCCGGGCGGACGCGCCGTCTGCTGCGGGCGTCGCCGGCGCACGGTGGATCGAAAATCGGCTGTAGAAGACATAGGATCTCGATTTCTTAAATGTTATTTTTTTTGCTGGAAATGACTTCTGCTGATCATTACTGTTCTATAAAATGTCATATGAAGTAAATGTGTGCACAAATGGAAGAGTTATAATTTTTATAAGAAAAAAATGTATGGAGCTAGTATGAAAAATCGAATTATCTCCTAAACGGCATGTTTAACCGTAATATCCTTGGAGGTGGTCATAGTGCTAATTATTTATAATTTTTTGGTTGCGGATTTGACGAAAAATTTCATGCCGTTTTTTTTAAAAATCGTCAAAATATTTTCATTTGTTTTTTCATATGAAACGGTTCCTTTTAGTGTTTATGTTGAAGAACACGGACTTTTAACTACACGTAACATAAAATAGCATCACTCCTATATTTCCGAAGGAGTTGGCAGAGGTTTATAGTACACCCACACCTAGACAACTATGCTTGAGCTAGATATTTATCAACACATCATGAGTTTTAAAACTTTTCATACAACCAAATTACCAATTGTTTACTCTTCTAATGAGTCCGAAAAGAAGTGATTAAGTAACTACACTGATTAGGTCTTCTAATGAGTCTTTATAGGTGATTTAATGATTTTCAATATCTCACGACAATACCAACTATGGATTACATTCAACTTTTCCTGATAAGTAAGCTAATTTGTTAATTAGCAGTGCTATGAGTTCTAAGAATAGTTAGTGACAATTATAAATTTTCATTAGCTAATGAGAAGATAACTAATGAGGGTAGTTACCTAATTATTGGCGTTTTTCAATAAAAGGGCTAAAGTTTAGTTTTATAATTTAGTTTGTTCACAACTGTGTAACTGCTAACACTAAATCTGCGACTATAAAATCTTAGAATGGAAAGTTTAATCACGAATTTAGACTTGTTTGTTCTTCTACGAAGTGAGAGTACTTCATTTGATCATGAAGTATTGTTCAGTGCAGTTGTATCCCGCATAGGCGATTGCCTGTCTGACGAAGATCGTGTTGTTCTCAAAGAATTTTGTCGGAGATTTACGCGAGCCGCTTTACAAAGGTGGCAGAAATCCAACCGATTCCTTGATAATTTCAGGAGAAAGTACGAGAATTGGTTGGGAGCAAATATTGATTGGCCGAGTTTTGTGCAAACTTTAGTTAATCAAGAACCAAGTGTTGATGAGATACCAAGAGCGCCCTCAGTCTCTCAGAACCGTCGACATCAACGTCCATTGGAACAATGACGAAAAGATCCCGTAAACCATTCGAAGATCTGGGAAGTAAACAAAAAAAGAGAAGATCTGATGAACACACAGGCGAAGATTCCAGTGAATTGGCATATGCAGCTGCAGCACGTTTAAAAGAAGAAGGGCATGGAGATATCGCCTCTGTCATCGAATACATGATGAAAAATCCTGAAGCAGCCGCTAAATTAAATGAAACGCTTAAGAAACCAGCGAAAACAATCATATTTACGTCAGAAAAGGCGCTTGGATTGCTTCTTTCGCTAAAACTCTCAAAGTGGCAATATATTACCTTGCGAGAGGCTGCCATTCGGGAAGGTGCTAAGGATATTTATCCATCTTACTATAAAGTGCAACAAACTAAGCTTGATTGCTACCCTCCGAAGCAATCAGTGACAGTTACTGATTCATCGGCTAGGATTACACTTCAAGCTTTACTTGATATCACAGTTACAAGAATCCTTCAAAGCCTTTCTAAGGAAGAGTATAACAAGCAGTTGAAGCTGATATCCAAGTGGGGATTTGATGGTGGTTCTAACCAAAGCCGATACAAGCAGAAAATGGAGGGTGAGGAAGATGACTCGAGCATTTTCATGACCTCCTTGGTGCCACTTAAACTGACAGATGGAGACAACATCTTATGGACGAACCCAAAACCATGCTCAGTTTTGTATTGTCGTCCAGTTCAGTTTACTTTTGTAAAGGAGAGTGAAGCAGTTGTCCTTGAGCTGAAAAAACAAATGGATGAAGAAATTGAGGCCCTTATCCCCACAGAGTGCAATAATAATAATAGGGTGACTAATGAACTAATGATGACGATGATCGACGCTAAAGTTTGCACTTACCTTTCTGAAGCTAGATCAAATGCATCGTGCTACCTGTGCTTAGCAAAGCCTACAGAAATGAACCGCTTAGATGCTGTAACATCAAAAATTGTGTGTTCTGACCTGTATGAATTTGGCTTGTCATCCCTACACGCCCGTATTAATTGTATGGAATGTCTGTTACACATTGCATACAGGCTCGACTTCAAACGGTGGGCAGCGAGAAGTGATGAGCACAAAGAAATGCTACAGACAAGGAAGAAAATAATTCAAAATAAATTCAAAGATGAGCTCAATCTGTTGATTGATATAGTAAAACAAGGCTCGGGAACCAGCAATGACGGGAATACTGCAAGAAAATTCTTTGAGTTTCCTAATAAAACCGCAGCTATAACCGGTTTGGATGAAGACCTCATCAAAAGATTTGCTGTAATTTTACAAGCAATTACATCTGGAGAGCAGGTCGATATAATAAAATTTAGAGATTATGCCCGCAAAACAGCAGAAAAGTACGTATTATTATACGACTGGTACTACATGTCGTCAACCGTTCATAAATTATTAATCCATGGGGCTGACATAATTGAGAAAAATAATATTGTGCCGATTGGGACTCTCTCGGAAGAAGCCTCAGAGTCTCGAAACAAAGATTTTAGGAGGTTTCGAGAACATCATTCGCGGAAAAGAAGCAGGCAGGATTCCAATCAAGACATTTTAAATATGCTTGTTGTTTCTTCGGATCCTTTGCTAAGTGCACAAAGGCCTAAGTTAGATGCCAAGAAAAAGCAGAGCTTTTTTGCTGAAACTCTCCACTTAATTCAATTTCAGGAAACTGAGTTCGAGTTTTTGGATATATCCAATCTGGATGCTGACTCAGAATTGGAGTCTGACAACGAGAGTGATAAGGAAAATTTGTAAAAAAATTATATATGTACTTATTTGTAAATTTGTATTTGAGTCTGTTTGGGTTTTTTTTTGTAATATTTAATGATATTTTGTCTTTTTTTTTTTTTTTATTTATTTTACTTTATTTTACAAATGCTTAGTATTAATTCCTTAAATTAAATTATTTTGTATATAATATAACTTTATATGTTACTTAAATAAGAGTTTGATAATCTTTTTTCATTTAAATTAATAAAAATGTGTCAAAAAACAGCAATTTTTTTATTTAAATTTTCTTGTTTTGTGTGTTCTTAATATTTGGGTTAATAACATATCGAACTTTTTAACTTGGACACTAAAAGGGATCGTTTTGTTAGGTTAGGTTAGGTTAGGTTGGGGGGTCCCAGAGGTGACACAGGCAGAGATGAGGGCGGCCGTGATGCGGCTCCGGGTCAAGAACGTGGCTCCGGGGCCCGACGGGATCCACGGCCGAGCATTAGCCCTCGCTCTGAAGGAGCTGGAGCCCCAGCTGAGAGGACTCTACACAGCGTGCCTCGAGCAGGGCCAGTTTCCCACTTTGTGGAAAACCGGTCGTCTGGTCCTGCTCAGGAAGGCGGGGCGCCCTGCGGACTCGCCGTCCGCGTACCGGCCCATAGTGCTGCTAGACGAGGTGGGTAAGCTGCTGGAGCGGATACTCGCAGCCCGCCTCGTCGGCCACTTGTGCAGAGAAGGGCCGGACCTGGACGAGAGCCAGTTCGGTTTCAGGCATGGGCGCTCCACCATACACGCTATATCGCGGGTGAGAGTCCTGGCGGAGGAAACGGTGTCCCGGGGTGGGGTGGTGGTGGCGGTGTCCTTGGACATCTCCAACGCCTTCAACACCCTGCCCTGGAGTTGTATTCGAGAGGCACTGCGTTATCATCGGGTGCCTCTCTACCTCCGCCGTATCGTTGGGGCTTATTTGGCGGAGAGGTGTGTCACCTTCGTGGGACGCGATGGCGTCAACCAGCGCCACATGTCGTGCGGTGTTCCACAGGGCTCGGTTCTGGGCCCACTCCTGTGGAACATCGGGTACGACTGGGTGCTGAGGGGCGAACTCCAACCGGGCGTCGACCTGACGTGTTACGCGGACGACACGCTGGTCACGGCCCGGGGGAGTTCGTACAGGGAGGCAGCGTTGCTGACGACGGCTGCGGTCTCACAGACGGTGAGCCGCATACGGCGCCTCGGCCTGGAGGTGGCCCTCAACAAGTCGGAGGCCATGGTGTTTCATGGTCCCCGGCGGGCGCCACCATCCGGATCCCACATTGTGGTGGGGGGGGTTCGAATCGCTGTCGAGCCCACCATGAAGTACCTTGGGTTGGTGCTCGACAGCCGGTGGGATTTCGGCCCCCACTTCCGGCAGCTGGCGCCCAAGTTGTTGGGCGCGGCCGGGGCGCTGTCAACGCTGCTTCCCAATCTGGGGGGCCCGAGCGCCGCTTGTAGGCGGCTCTACGTGGGGATCGTGCGGTCGATGGCCCTTTACGGGGCCCCGATCTGGGCGGCTGACCTGACGGCCGGCAGCATTGCTGTATTGCGAAAGCCGCAGAGAGCAATGGCCGTCAGAGTCATAAGGGGATACCGCACGATCTCCTACGAGGCGGCTTGTGCACTGGCCGGATCCCCGCCCTGGGACCTGGAGGCGAAGGTGCTCGCGTCACTGTATCGGTGGCGCGAGGAAGCGCGGGCGCGGGGCGAGCGACCGATGCAGCGACAAATGGAGCAGCGTCGGTCGCAGCTCCGCGAGGTCCTGGTGGCGGAATGGCGGGACAGGCTCTCACGCCCTACCGCCGGCCTCGTCACCATCGAGGCGGTCCGGCCGGTGCTCGACCACTGGCTCGGGAGGAGGCACGGCTCCCTGTCGTTTCGGGTGATGCAGGTGCTCTCGGGGCACGGTTGCTTCGGGAAGTACCTGTGTCGCATAAACAGGGAGCCGGACGCCCGGTGTCACCACTGCGTCGACTGCCGGGAGGACACGGCGCGGCATACGCTGGCAGAGTGTGCCGCTTGGGAGGAGCCGCGCCGTGCCCTCATCTCAGGAGTAGGCAGTGACCTCTCGCTGCCGGCCGTTGTGAATGCGATGGTCGGCGGCGCGGAGTCCTGGGACGCGGTGGTATCCTTCTGCGAAACAGTGATCTCGCAGAAGGAGGCTGCGGAAAGGGAGCGAGAGATCTCATCCTCTCACCCGGCCCGCAGCAGGCGCACCGGGCGTCGGCGGAGGGCGGACAACGCCCTCTTCCAGCCCCCCTAAATGGGTCCAGGGGCGACGGACTCGGGGACGTCCGTCGCCCCCCATACATCAGGACCCGAGGTGGCGGCGCGTAGTGTTCCACGCGCGCCCCTCTTAGACGTCGCGGGGGGAGTCAAACACCTCACTCCCCCCGCTGGACCGGACGGGGCCCGCAGAGGCGGGCCGGCACCGGCCGGGGGTTGCGGAAGATTTGTACGTTCCCGCGACCCCCAGCGTAGGTGTGAGACGGAACACCGGGGTGGTTTTTAGTCAGTAAGAGTCTGACAGACCCCTCCGCCCCCCCAGGGCGGGGGACATCCATGAGGATTTTCCACCCCGGAACAAAAAAAAAAAAAAAAAAAGGTTAGGTTGGGGTGCATGTTGAAGAGCCTCCTCGTGGCGCACCCTGGGCAACGTCAGCTCCAATTGCCCACCTGCTCTTGGTGGTGGACAATTGGGGCTGGCGGCTAATCTTCAACAAACGGGGAAGGGTCATGGTTCCAATCACCTATCATTCTAGATGGTCGGTGAAGGGAACCGGGCTAGGGGCGGGACGGCAAGTCCGTCATAGGGGTAGGCCTGGTGGTCATCTTACGTCTACACCCCCTCTGATTGCAGAGGGTTGGTGGTAGGCGTACAGTGGGAGCGGGAGAGGAAGACAACCTCTTTAAAAAATTACCTCAATCCCAAGGTCGAGCGTGCCGAGGGGATGAATGGCCGGAGGGTATCCGGTCGCTAGCGCTGGGGGGGAACAGGGGAGAAAAGGGACCACACCCTTCAAAGGAAAACAAAACATAATGGACAAGACAAAGGGAAAAACACTACCCCAGGGCGGTACCGGCTGCTCAGCAGCCGGAGAATCCGCCACGTTCCCATTGGGAACGTCATGCCCCTCGTATTCTGGGGGGGGCAACCAATGTCTTCCGCTTGCCGATGGCAACATGAGCCGAGGAGGCTCATCACGTTCTCAGTCATCCGAGGACGTGATTAATTTTAATGCCGACACCACCGGCCAGCGAGAAAAGGAGCTTCAAAAGCACCTGAAGCCCCTGCGCGTCGTGGTCACGCCGATTGCTGTCTCCGACAGCAACAAAAGCCGAGGAGGCTCAAGTCCTGATAGGGACCGGTCCGACAGGGAGGACACAAGGAGGAAGCGCAGCCTCTCCTCTAGTGAGGAGAACCTGTTGGCCGCAAAGGTGCCAACGGGGCAGAGAGGGCGAGGTCGTGTGGTGGCGGGCGGAGTCCCCACTCGGCTGCCGGAGCGTGACGGGCGGGGTCGCTTCAAGCCAATAGGCCGGACCAACACGCCAGCTCCAGTGGAGCGCGTGGAGAGCGCGGAGAGCGGCCTCGAGCCCATGGAGGCGGACCTAAGCGGGGACTCCACACCCTCCCTGCTAGGGTCCAACAGAGCAGAGGCGAGCGCTGCGAGGCGGGCGCAGCGAAGGACTGTAGCGGCTGACGAGGTTAGCGAGTTAGCCCGACAGGCCCGTGAGCGGCGCTCTACCCGGATGGCTGCCGGGGGGTCCGTAACAGCGGTGGCGCTCAGCCGCCAGGTTTTGGACGGCGTGGATGTCGTCCTGAAGGTTGCCACCAAATCGGGCAACCTGAAGGGCACATTCACCCGTGCCCTAAAGGAGGCGGCTGACGGTATTAAGGAGGCGGTTGAGGTCCTCCTTAACCGTACTAGCACGGAGGAGACGGCGAAGTTATGGGAGGAGAATGGCCGTCTCCGATCCGAGTTGGAGGACCTCAAGCGGCAGTTCGCCGCTCAGAGAGCAGTTCCCGCAGCCACCGGCCCCTCTTCCGTCGCGGCCCCATCGTCGGCTCCATTGCTGGTCCCGGCTTTGACCCCTGCACTTGCGGATGCGGAGATCGAAAAGATCGCCCGCATCTGCATGATGCAGTGCGGAACGATGGTGGGTGCCCGCTTCGAGGCCATAGAGGCAAGGCTCCTGCCGGAGGAAACCCTCCGCCCACCGCTCGCTGCGGATAAGCGGAGAAAGGAGGGGCCCGCCAGGCAGGGGCCAGTGATAGCCGCGGCGGCAGAGACAAGCCGCTCCGGGAGTGGGACCAAAAAGCCCGCTAAGGGTGCGTCCGTGCCCACTTCCCGGGCTGCTGCGCCACTGGCGACTGCGCCACCGGCGGCTGCACTACAAGCGGTCGCGCCCGGGCCTTCCACGGAGGCCTGGACGACGGTCGTCAAAAGGGGCCGTCGTCACGGGAGGAAGACGGCACCACCGACACCCGCTGGAGCACCGGCACCGGCAGTGAAGAGGGCCCAGGGACCGCCTAAGGTCAGAGCCCCACGCTCCGCGGCTGTAGTGATCACATTGCAGCCCGGAGCCGTCGAGAGGGGCGTCAGTTACAAGGCGGTCCTGACTGAGGCGAAAGCCAAAGTCGCGTTCCCCGACCTTGGCACACCGTCCGGCTTCAGAATGAGGCCGGCGATCACGGGGGCGCGGCTGCTCGAGGTGTCGGGTGCCTCTAGCGGCGAAAAGGCGGACATCCTGGCCGCCAAGCTTAGAGAGGTCCTTAACCCGGAGGACGTCCGGGTGTCCAGGCCGATGAAGACCGCTGAGCTGCGCGTCGGTGGCCTGGACGACTCAACAACCCCGGCTGAGGTTGTGGCGGCCATCGCCCGAGTCGGCGGATGTCCGCCCGACGATGTGCGGACGGGTGACATCCGCGTCGACGCTTCTGGGCTCGGCACGATTTGGGTGCGGTGCCCGGTGGCGGCGGCGAACAAGGTCGCTGTCGGTGGACGTCTATTGGTGGGATGGGTTGCGGCGAGTGTCAAGCTGCTGCAGCCCAGGGCCATGCGGTGCTACCGGTGCCTTGACATTGGGCATGTTAGGGCACGGTGCACCGCCGAAGTGGACCGCAGCGAGCAGTGCTATCGCTGCGGCCAGCCCGGCCACAAGGCGGCCCAGTGCTCCGCGGCGCCAAACTGCAGCCTCTGTACAGCTGCAGGAAGGCCCGCCGGGCACAGAGCGGGCGGAAAGGCCTGTGGCGTACCCGCCAACAAAAAGAAGAGAAGGGGTGCCAAGGCTGCGGGGGGCTCTTTACCCCCCCCTCAGCCTGGCTGCCCTTCGGCCGACTCCCGGCCTAGGAATGGTGCGGAGGGGATGGATTGCGCCTAATGGCGCTCTACCATTTCCTCCAGGGCAACATCAACCACTCCGCCAGAGCTCAGGATCTCTTGCTCCAGAGCATGGCGGAGTGGTCGATTCGCGTGGCCGTGGTCGCCGAGCCGTACTTTGTCCCCTCCCGGGATAACTGGGTGGGAGACCTGAACGGCTTGGTGGCCATCATCGGCGGGGCTCTCGTCAACCCGTCCCGAGGACACGGCTGGGTGGCCGCCCTCGCGGACGGCATTGGCGTGGTTGGGGCGTATTTTTCGCCCAACAAGAGTCTCGCCGACTTCGAAAGCTTCCTTGTCGAGTTGGGTGCGGTCGTGGGCCGACTCCACCCTCGCCCCGTGCTGTTGCTAGGGGATCTCAACGCCAAGTCTGCGGCGTGGGGATCTCCGGTGACCGATGCTAGGGGTGAGGCGCTGGAGGAGTGGGCGGTCACGACCGGCCTGGTCGTCCTAAACGTGGGCTCGGTCCACACGTGCGTGCGGCAGCGGGGCGGGTCTATAGTGGACGTATCGTTCGCTAGCCCTGCTGTCGCGAGCCGTGTTCGCGACTGGCGTGTCGCCGTGGAGGTGGAGACGTTGTCGGATCACCGATACATCCGTTTCGACGTCTCCGCCCAGACCGCCGGCGGCCGCAGTTCGTCGGGCCCGCGAACGGACGGCCCGCACTGGTCGCTCAAGCGCATCGACAGGGAGCTTCTCGAGGAGGCCGCTATTGTCCAGGCCTGGATCCGGGAGTCGGCGGTGAGCGGACCCGTCGACGTCGAACTGGAGGCGCTGTGGTTCCGCGGGGCGATGACGCAAATTTGCGACGCGTCCATGCCCCGGGCCCACACACAGTCAGCAAGGCGCCAGGTGTACTGGTGGTCCGCCGCGATCGCACAGTTACGCGTCGCGTGCGTGGCGATGAGACGCCAGTACACCCGATACCGGAGGAGACGTCGTCGGGTCCCTGACGAAGAAGCCGCGCTGTATGAGGTGTACCGCGCGGCTAAAGAGACTCTGTGGCTGGCCATCGGCGAGGCGAAGACGCGAGCCAGGGAGGAGATGCTGGAGACTCTAGACGGGAATCCGTGGGGGCGCCCTTATCGAGCGGTTCGGGGGAAACTTCGAGCCGCGGCGCCTCCACTTACGGAGAGTCTCCAGCCAGAGCTGCTGGAGGAGGTAGTCGCAGCCCTCTTCCCGGCAAGAGCGGAGCATACTCCGCCGCCGATGGCTTTGCCCACAGCCGCAGAGTCTACAGAGGAGAACGCCATTAGCGTCCCAGAGGTGACACAGGCAGAGATGAGGGCGGCCGTGATGCGGCTCCGGGCCAAGAAGGTGGCTCCGGGGCCCGACGGGATCCACGGCCGTGCATTAGCCCTCGCTCTGAAGGAGCTGGAGCCCCAGCTGAGAGGACTCTACACAGCGTGCCTCGAGCAGGGCCAGTTTCCCACTTTGTGGAAAACCGGTCGTCTGGTCCTGCTCAGGAAGGTGGGGCGCCCTGCGGACTCGCCGTCCGCGTACCGGCCCATAGTGCTGCTAGACGAGGTGGGTAAGCTGCTGGAGCGGATACTCGCAGCCCGCCTCGTCGGCCACTTGTGCAGAGAAGGGCCGGACCTGGACGAGAGCCAGTTCGGCTTCAGGCATGGGCGCTCCACCATACACGCTATATCGCGGGTGAGAGTCCTGGCGGAGGAAACGGTGTCCCGGGGTGGGGTGGTGGTGGCGGTGTCCTTGGACATCTCCAACGCCTTCAACACCCTGCCCTGGAGTTGTATTCGAGAGGCACTGCGTTATCATCGGGTGCCTCTCTACCTCCGCCGTATCGTTGGGGCTTATTTGGCGGAGAGGTGTGTCACCTTCGTGGGACGCGATGGCGTCAACCAGCGCCACATGTCGTGCGGTGTTCCACAGGGCTCGGTCCTGGGCCCACTCCTGTGGAACATCGGGTACGACTGGGTGCTGAGGGGCGAACTCCAACCGGGTGTCGACCTGACGTGTTACGCGGACGACACGCTGGTCACGGCCCGGGGGAGTTCGTACAGGGAGGCAGCGTTGCTGACGACGGCTGCGGTCTCACAGACGGTGAGCCGCATACGGCGCCTCGGCCTGGAGGTGGCCCTCAACAAGTCGGAGGCCATGGTGTTTCATGGTCCCCGGCGGGCGCCACCATCCGGATCCCACATTGTGGTGGGGGGGGTTCGAATCGCTGTCGAGCCCACCATGAAGTACCTTGGGTTGGTGCTCGACAGCCGGTGGGATTTCGGCCCCCACTTCCGGCAGCTGGCGCCCAAGTTGTTGGGCGCGGCCGGGGCGCTGTCAACGCTGCTTCCCAATCTGGGGGGCCCGAGCGCCGCTTGTAGGCGGCTCTACGTGGGGATCGTGCGGTCGATGGCCCTTTACGGGGCCCCGATCTGGGCGGCTGACCTGACGGCCGGCAGCATTGCTGTTTTGCGAAAGCCGCAGAGAGCAATGGCCGTCAGAGTCATAAGGGGATACCGCACGATCTCCTACGAGGCGGCTTGTGCACTGGCCGGATCCCCGCCCTGGGACCTGGAGGCGAAGGTGCTCGCGTCACTGTATCGGTGGCGCGAGGAAGCGCGAGCGCGGGGCGAGCGACCGATGCAGCGACAAATGGAGCAGCGTCGGTCGCAGCTCCGCGAGGTCCTGGTGGCGGAATGGCGGGACAGGCTCTCACGCCCTACCGCCGGCCTCGTCACCATCGAGGCGGTCCGGCCGGTGCTCGACCACTGGCTCGGGAGGAGGCACGGCTCCCTGTCGTTTCGGGTGACGCAGGTGCTCTCGGGGCACGGTTGCTTCGGGAAGTACCTGTGTCGCATAAACAGGGAGCCGGACGCCCGGTGTCACCACTGCGTCGACTGCCGGGAGGACACGGCGCGGCATACGCTGGCAGAGTGTGCCGCTTGGGAGGAGCCGCGCCGTGCCCTCATCTCAGGAGTAGGCAGTGACCTCTCGCTGCCGGCCGTTGTGAATGCGATGGTCGGCGGCGAGGAGTCCTGGGACGCGGTGGTATCCTTCTGCGAAACAGTGATCTCGCAGAAGGAGGCTGCGGAAAGGGAGCGAGAGATCTCATCCTCTCACCCGGCCCGCAGCAGGCGCACCGGGCGTCGGCGGAGGGCGGACAACGCCCTCTTCCAGCCCCCCTAAATGGGTCCAGGGGCGACGGACTCGGGGACGTCCGTCGCCCCCCATACATCAGGACCCGAGGTGGCGGCGCGTAGTGTTCCACGCGCGCCCCTCTTAGACGTCGCGGGGGGAGTCAAACACCTCACTCCCCCCGCTGGACCGGACGGGGCCCGCAGAGGCGGGCCGGCACCGGCCGGGGGTTGCGGAAGATTTGTACGTTCCCGCGACCCCCGGCGTAGGTGTGAGACGGAACACCGGGGTGGTTTTTAGTCAGTAAGAGTCTGACAGACCCCTCCGCCCCCCCAGGGCGGGGGACATCCATGAGGATTTTCCACCCCGGAACAAAAAAAAAAAAAAAAAAAAAGTTAGGTTAGGTTGGGGTGGGGGATCCCCCACAGCGCATACTTCCTCGCAGTATCCCCTGGGCAACGCCGTGTCTGACCACCGTAACGGAGTGGCAGACCGGCGGCTAAAGTGCGCTGTGCTATCGTAGCATATTTTAATCTTTTTATTATTTTATCCGAGTCGGCAAGCTACGAACTGCTCTTGAGGCTATGCCTAGACCCCTGAGGGAAGCCTCCGGGCGTTTTAAAAAAGGCCCTTCTCAGGGCCAACCAAAAGGCCCTTCTCAGGGCCAACCAAAAGGCCCTTCTCAGGGCCAACCTAAAGGCCCTTCTCAGGGCCAACCAAAAGGCCCTTCTCAGGGCCATCCTAAAGGCCCTTCTCAGGGCCAGTCCGAGGGCGCTTCGGCGACGGAGGCTAGCCGCGCATCGTCTGCGGCTAGCTTCTACTGTCTAGCAGACTCGGACAACGAGCCCATTGGGTTCGATGCTCGGACCCAATCCACTGGCCCTTCTAAGGGCCACGCTGGAGCTGGCCGCGCACCATCTGCGGCCAGCTTATCCAGCCTACAGGCGGAGCTGGAGATATCGGACTCCGACGCATCGGAGTCTGCTATGGACACGTCGGCGGCCGGAAGTGACCGCCTCCAGAGGAAGCGGGCTTTCATGAAGCCCGGGTCCGGTGGCTCCTCGGAGTCCATTGGGAAGTCGAAGAAGAGGCCGAAGTCAAAAAAGGCCTCGACCTCTCCGTCGACTTCCACCCATGAAGTAGGCCTGCTGGACGCCGAGCGTCAACTCGGCCTAGCCAAGAGGGCGCAGCTCCAGCAGGACCTGGAGGAGAAGGTCGCCGCGAAAGAGCGGCAGGCGCGGGCCGCCAGGTCGAGGGCCGGTTACGGTGCATCAAGTGTGCTGTACGCCGACCACTCCCTGGCGGAACTTGAGCGCATGGCGCTCGAAGACAAGGAGGGAGTTCTGGAGGTCGCCTCGAGGTCCTCAAACCTCAAGGGGACCTTCCAAAAGGCCCTCAAGTGCCGGGCCGTGAGCTTACATGGCATCGTGGCGGAGCTGGTGCAGCGCACCGCCACTGAAGAGACGCGGCAGCTGCAGGCAAAGGTGGATCGCCTGCAACTGGAGGTCAGCCAGCTGCACCAGAAGCTGGCTGAGGCCACGGCCCGGCACGTCCAACCTGCCCCTGCCCCTGGTCCGGTGGTAGGAGGCTCTTCCTCCTCTTCCAACCTTGAGGATACAATCCGAAAGGTGGTCATGGAGGAGAGGGCCTTCACCAGAGCCTGTTTCGCAGGAATTGAGGACCGGCTCCTGCCGGAGATGCGGCTCCGCCCGCCACTAGCGGCGGACAAGCGTTGCACGGCGAAGGAGCCGGAACCTGCGCCTGTAGCAGGCCCGGCATCGGGGGAGCAGCCCCAGGCCCCGAAGACCTCCAAGGGCAAAGGCAAGGGAAAGAGGACCATTCCTCAGACCCTTGCTACGGGCACGGCGGGAGCGCCTACTGCTCCAGCAGCCCCCCCGAGCTCGCAGAGGGAGGACGCCCCGCTTCCCTCCACCACTCCGTCCAACGAGACGTGGACGGAAGTGGTCAGGAGGGGAAAGGGCAAAAAGCCTGCTGCGGCTGCTTCGGCAGCCCAGAAGGCTCCGGCGGGTGGGAGGAAGTTGGTTCCTCCCAAAACTGCGGCGGTCGTGGTGACCATCACCCCGGAGGCCGTGGAGCGGGGCGAGACGTACGAGTCCGTCCTAAGACGGGCTCGTGCTAACGCGGATCCCTCCCGGCTGGGGATCGGAGCCATCACCTGCCGCCGTACCCTAACCGGAGCCCGAATTTTTGAGTTCGGGGGGGAGCAGCGCGGCGCAAACGCGGACCTCTTCGCGACCAAGTTGCGAGAGGTCATCGCGGATGCGGCAACGGTCGCCAGACCCGTTAAGACCGCAGCCTTGGAGGTGGCCGATCTCGATGACTCGGTCACCAAAGAGGATGTGGTGGCGGCCGTTGCGGCGGCTGGAGGCTGCGACGCTGGCGCAGTGAGAGGGGGAGCCATCAGGCTAGGCCGCCGCGGCATGGGCACCATCCGCGTCGAGTGCCCAGTCGCCGCGGCTGCGGCCGCTCTAAAGGCGACCAAGGGTCGGCTGCTAGTGGGCTTCAGCTCGGCTGTGGTCCGGCCGCTTGAGGACCAGCCCTTGCGGTGTTTCAAGTGTTTCGCGCCGGGCCACACCCGAGCCACGTGTCCCTCCAAGTCCGACTGGGGCGAGTCCTGCTTCCAGTGCGGGCAGGAGGGGCACAGGAGTGCCACGTGCAGCGTCGCCACGCCCCGCTGCGCGGCGTGTGCCGCCAGTGGCCGCCCCGCGGGGCACAGGATGGGGGGCAAGAGCTGCCGGCCACCTGCGAGGAAGGGCGTAGTGTCGGCGCAGGTTCGCCCTGCTGCCACCACCGCCGCTGTCGTCGCCGCTGTAGCTCCAGCTCCAGCGGCGGTAGCTGAGGAGGAGGGTGCGATGTCGGAGTAATGGTTTCCGACTACCGCATCCTCCAGGCGAACACCAACCACTGCAGAGCGGCCCAGGACCTGCTGATGCAGACCATGGCTGAGTGGTTGGTGAACGTGGCGGTGGTTGCCGAGCCGTACTCGGTCCCTGGCCGTTGGCTGGGCGATCGGGATGGCTTGGTGGCACTAGCGGCGCGGTCTTCCACGGACTCCCCTCCCCTCTCGCTATTAGAGAGGGGACCGGGATACGTGGCCGCCGCGTGGGGAGAATTCGCCCTTGTGGGCGTTTATTTCTCCCCAAACCGCCCCCTCCAGGACTTCGAGAATTTTCTCGAAGTCCTCACCGCAGTGGTCGGTAGAGTGGCGCCACGCCAGGTAGCCATTTTGGGCGACCTGAACGCCAAGTCGACGGCCTGGGGCAACCCGGCCGCCTCCTGCAACGTCCGGGGACGCGCCACAGAATTCTGGGCGGCGTCCTGTGGTGTGTCCCTCCTTAACAGAGGGACTGTCCACACGTGTGTGCGGCAGCGGGGAGGGTCGGTGGTCGACGTATCGTTTGCCACCCCCGTGCTAGCCGCGCACGTCGTGAACTGGCGGGTGGAGTTGGTGGAGACCTTGTCGGACCACCGATACGTGCGGTTCGACATCTCCACCCAGAGCTCCCAGGGGACGGTCCGCTCGGGCCAATCTGCGTTCCCACGGTGGGCTCTCACCCGCCTGGACCGAGAGGCCGCGCAGAAGGCGGCGTTTGCCCAGGACTGGTTCGCGCCCCCTGTCGAGGGATTGGACGTGGACGCCGCGGCGGTCGAGCTGAGGCGGTCCTTGACCGAGGTGTGCAATTCCAGCATGCCCCGGTCACGCCGCCCGGCTCCCCGCCGCGCCGTCTATTGGTGGTCGGAGGAGCTGGCCGGGCTCCGGGTCGCGTGCGTAGCGGCCAGGAGGGCGTACACACGGAGTCGACGACGCAGGCCCCGAGACCCCACCAACGAGGAGGGCCTCTATGCCTCGTACGTCGAGGCAAAGAGGGTCCTCAAGACGGCAATGGGGGCGGCCGAAGACTCGGCGAGAGCCGAGATGCTCGAGGGTCTCGACAGGGATCCGTATGGACGGCCTTACAAGGCGGCGCGGAACAAACTGCGCCCCTGCGGTCCTCCACTGACGGAGACCCTCGAGCCGGCATTGCTGGATGGGGTGGTCCGGTCCCTGTTTCCGTCCAGGGCCGACTTCACCCCTCCAGTGATGGACCCCCCGCCGGGGGTGGTTTCGCCGGAGGAGGAGATCCCTCCGGTTACGGCGACTGAGCTGTACGGGGGGACCCTTCGCCTCCGCGCGAAGAACACAGCCCCAGGGCCGGACGGCGTTCCCGCACGGGTGGTGGCCATCGCCGCCTCTCAGATGGAGGAGAGGTTTCGGGACCTCTTCAGCGCGTGTTTCACGACTGGGAGGTTCCCGAAGCTCTGGAAGGAGGGGCGGCTATGCCTCCTCCGAAAAGAGGGACGCCCGGCAGACTCCCCCTCGGCTTACCGGCCCATCGTTCTGCTCGATGAGGTCGGTAAGTTGTTCGAGGGGATAATCGCCGACCGGCTAAATGGCCACCTGGGGACTGTGGGGCCGAACCTGTCGGACGCCCAATTCGGTTTCCGACGGGGTCGTTCGACGGTCGACGCGCTGGCCCTACTCAAGGGCCAGGTCAAGGAGGCCGTGGAGGCGGGTGACGGAGTGTTGGCGGTGTCGTTCGACATCGCAAACGCCTTCAACTCCGTCCCCCACTCTACAATCTTGGAGGCGCTCCGGTACCACGGAGTGCCTCAGTACCTGCGCCAACTCTTGGCCAGCTACTTGGAGGACCGGGTGGTCCTCCTCGAAGACAAGACGGCCAGATTGAGGCGCTATGGCGCAGAGTCCGGTGTTCCACAGGGGTCGGTCCTAGGACCACCGTTGTGGAACATCGGATTCGACTGGCTCCTGCGGGGAACCCTCCTCCGTGGCACGAGTATCATATGTTACGCGGACGATACCCTCCTCATTGCCCGGGGGAGGGACTTCAGGGAGGCGGCCAGTCTGGCCTCCGCCGGCGGGTCCTTAGTGGCGGGAAGGATCCGCCGCCTAGGGCTGCAGGTGGCGCTGCAAAAGACCGAGGCCGTGTATTTCCACGGGCCTCGGCAGCGCATCCCCCCTGACGGCCACATTGTCGTGGAGGGCGTCAGTATCGGGGTCGGGGCCCAGATGAAATATCTGGGCCTTGTACTCGACAGCAGGTGGCGCTTCGGTCCGCACTTCAGCGGGCTGTCGACCCGCCTGCTGAAGACCGCGAACGCCCTGTCCTGGCTCCTCCCGAACCTGGGGGGGTCCGAAGGCGCGATGCCGGCAGTTGTACGCCGGCATCCTCAAGAGCATGGCCCTTTATGGGGCTCCGATCTGGGCGGACTCCCTCCACAGGAGGGAGAACGCCACTGCCATCCGCAGGCCCCAAAGGGCCATTGCACAGCGGGTGGCGAGGGCCTACCGCTCGGTAGGGTTCTCGGCAGCGTGCGCTCTGGCCGGCACCCCTCCTTGGGAGCTCGAGGCATGGGTGCTGACCAGAGTGTACGAGTGGACGGCGCGGCGCAAGGCGCTAGGGGAGCTCCCCGCCGCAGAAGAGCGGGAGGCCGTGCGGCAAGAGGCGAGGGACGCTATCGTCCTTCATTGGACGGAGGACCTCGCCTCTGCCACTTTTGGCCGCCGAACCCTGGACGCGCTCGGGCCAGTCCTGAAGGATTGGCTCGAGCGGTCCCATGGTTTCCTCTCTTTCCGTCTGGTGCAGGTGTTGTCCGGGCATGGATGCTTCGGATCGCACCTGCATCGGATCCAAAGGGAGGAGACCCCGTCGTGCCACGACTGTGGCGCGGCGGTGGACACGGCACAGCACACCTTGGAGGTGTGCCCTGCCTGGTCCGAGCTGCGCCATGCCCTGGTTGCAGCGGTCGGGCAGGACCTCTCGCTTCCCGGCGTCGTCAGCGCCATGCTGGGGAGCGAGGGGGCCTGGGCAGCGGTCGCCTCCTTCTGCGAGGAAGTGATGTCGCAGAAGGAGGAGGCGGAGCGCGTGCGGGAGGACGATCCTCTCGCGGCGCCGCTCCGAAGGCGGAGGAGGGGTCGAAGAAGACGTCAGTACGACAGTCATCTCCGACTCCTCCCAGGTGGAGGCCAGCAGGCAACGGGTGCGGGGGCACCCTTGCCTGTATTGCACAGGCCTCCACCAGTGTCGGATGGGAATGGCCAGGTGTTCCCGGCCATTCCCGTAGCCCCCCAGCCTGGGGGGCATGCGGGGCCCGCCAGCTAGGCGGGCACGCGCCGGGAGAGTCGTGGACGTAAAGGCTGTGCCAGTTTCCCATGGCCCTCCCATAACGGCATTGAGGGAACACCGCTGGGTTTTTTAGTGGGTATACCGGCACTCTGCCGGGGAGTCCCACATACCCCTCCCGTCCCCCGACGGGAGGGTATGCGTAATGCATTTTTCCCAGCGGAAAAAAAAAAAAAAAAAAAAAAAAAAAAAAAAAAAAAAAAAAAAAAAAAAAAAAAAAAAAAAAGGTTAGGTTAGGTTAGGTTGGGGGATCCCCCACAGCGCATACTTCCTCGTAGTATCCCCTGGGCAACGCCGTGTCTGACCACCGTAACGGAGTGGCAGACCGGCGGCTAAAGTGCGCTGTGAAGTCGTAGCATATTTTAATCCTTTTTATTCGAATTTTATCCAAGTCGGCAAGCTACGACCTGCTCTTGAGGCTATGCCTAGACCGCTGAGGGAAGCCTCCGGGCGTTTTAAAAAAGGCCCTTCTCAGGGCCAACCAAAAGGCCCTTCTCAGGGCCAACCAAAAGGCCCTTCTCAGGGCCAACCAAAAGGCCCTTCTCAGGGCCAACCAAAAGGCCCTTCTCAGGGCCAACCAAAAGGCCCTTCTCAGGGCCAACCTAAAGGCCCTTCTCAGGGCCAGTCCGAGGGCGCTTCGGCGTTGGAGGCTAGCCGCGCATCGTCTGCGGCTAGCTTCTACTGTCCAGCAGACTCGGACAACGAGTCCATTGGGTTCGATGTTCGGACCCAATCCACTGGCCCTTCTAAGGGCCACGCTGGAGCTGGCCGCGCACCATCTGCGGCCAGCTTATCCAGCCTACAGGCGGAGCTGGAGGTATCGGACTCCGACGCATCGGAGTCTGCAATGGACACGTCGGCGGCCGGAAGTGACCGCCTCCAGAGAAAGCGGGCTTTCATGAAGCCCGGGTCCGGTGGCTCCTCGGAGTCCATTGGGAAGTCGAAGAAGAGGTCGAAGTCAAAAAAGGCCTCGACCTCTCCGTCGACTTCCACCCATGAAGTAGGCCTGCTGGACGCCGAGCGTCAACTCGGCCTAGCCAAGAGGGCGCAGCTCCAGCAGGACCTGGAGGAGAAGGTCGCCGCGAAAGAGCGGCAGGCGCGGGCCGCCAGGTCGAGGGCCGGTTACGGTGCATCAAGTGTGCTGTACGCCGACCACTCCCTGGCGGAACTTGAGCGCATGGCGCTCGAAGACAAGGAGGGAGTTCTGGAGGTCGCCTCGAGGTCCTCAAACCTCAAGGGGACCTTCCAAAAGGCCCTCAAGTGCCGGGCCGTGAGCTTACATGGCATCGTGGCGGAGCTGGTGCAGCGCACCGCCACTGAAGAGACGCGGCAGCTGCAGGCGAAGGTGGATCGCCTGCAACTGGAGGTCAGCCAGCTGCACCAGAAGCTGGCTGAGGCCACGGCCCGGCACGTCCAACCTGCCCCTGCCCCTGGTCCGGTGGTGGGAGGCTCCTCCTCCTCTTCCAACCTTGAGGATACAATCCGAAAGGTGGTCATGGAGGAGAGGGCCTTCACCAGAGCCTGTTTCGCAGGAATTGAGGACCGGCTCCTGCCGGAGACGCGGCTCCGCCCGCCACTAGCGGCGGACAAGCGTTGCACGGCGAAGGAGCCGGAACCTGCGCCTGTAGCAGGCCCGGCATCGGGGGAGCAGCCCCAGGCCCCGAAGCCCTCCAAGGGCAAAGGCAAGGGAAAGAGGACAACCCCTCAGACCCTTGCTACGGGCACGGCGGGAGCGCCTACTGCTCCAGCAGCCCCCCCGAGCTCGCAGAGGGAGGATGCCCCGCTTCCCTCCACCACTCCGTCCAACGAGACGTGGACGGAAGTGGTCAGGAGGGGAAAGGGCAAAAAGCCTGCTGCGGCTGCTTCGGCAGCCCAGAAGGCTCCGGCGGGTGGGAGGAAGTTGGTTCCTCCCAAAACTGCGGCGGTCGTGGTGACCATCACCCCGGAGGCCGTGGAGCGGGGCGAGACGTACGAGTCCGTCCTAAGACGGGCTCGTGCTAACGCGGATCCCTCCCGGCTGGGGATCGGAGCCATCACCTGCCGCCGTACCCTAACCGGAGCCCGAATTTTTGAGTTCGGAGGGGAGCAGCGCGGCGCAAACGCGGACCTCTTCGCGACCAAGTTGCGAGAGGTCATCGCGGATGCGGCAACGGTCGCCAGACCCGTTAAGACCGCAGCCTTGGAGGTGGCCAATCTCGATGATTCGGTCACCAAAGAGGATGTGGTGGCGGCCGTTGCGGCGGCTGGAGGCTGCGACGCTGGCGCAGTGAGAGGGGGAGCCATCAGGCTAGGCCGCCGCGGCATGGGCACCATCCGCGTCGAGTGCCCAGTCGCCGCGGCTGCGGCCGCTCTAAAGGCGACAAAGGGTCGGCTGCTAGTGGGCTTCAGCTCAGCTGTGGTCCGGCCGCTTGAGGACCAGCCCTTGCGGTGTTTCAAGTGTTTCGCGCCGGGCCACACCCGAGCCACGTGTCCCTCCAAGTCCGACTGGGGCGAGTCCTGCTTCCAGTGTGGGCAGGAGGGGCACAGGAGTGCCACGTGCAGCGTCGCCACGCCCCGGTGCGCGGCGTGTGCCGCCAATGGCCGCCCCGCGGGGCACAGGATGGGGGGCAAGAGCTGCCGGCCACCTGCGAGGAAGGGCGTAGTGTCGGCGCAGGTTCGCCCTGCTGCCACCACCGCCGCTGTCGTCGCCGCTGTAGCTCCAGCTCCAGCGGCGGTAGCTGAGGAGGAGGGTGCGATGTCGGAGTAATGGTTTCCGACTACCGCATCCTCCAGGCGAACACCAACCACTGCAGAGCGGCCCAGGACCTGCTGATGCAGACCATGGCTGAGTGGTTGGTGGACGTGGCGGTGGTTGCCGAGCCGTACTCGGTCCCTGGCCGTTGGCTGGGCGATCGGGATGGCTTGGTGGCACTAGCGGCGCGGTCTTCCACGGACTCCCCTCCCCTCTCGCTATTAGAGAGGGGACCGGGATACGTGGCCGCCGCGTGGGGAGAATTCGCCCTTGTGGGCGTTTATTTCTCCCCAAACCGCCCCCTCCAGGACTTCGAGAATTTTCTCGAGGTCCTCACCGCAGTGGTCGGTAGAGTGGCGCCACGCCAGGTCGCCATTTTGGGCGACCTGAACGCCAAGTCGACGGCCTGGGGCAACCCGGCCGCCTCCTGCAACGTCCGGGGACGCGCCACAGAATTCTGGGCGGCGTCCTGTGGTGTGTCCCTCCTTAACAGAGGGACTGTCCACACGTGTGTCCGGCGGCAGGGAGGGTCGGTGGTCGACGTATCGTTTGCCACCCCCGTGCTAGCCGCGCACGTCGTGAACTGGCGGGTGGAGATGGTGGAGACCTTGTCGGACCACCGATACGTGCGGTTCGACATCTCCACCCAGAGCTCCCAGGGGACGGTCCGCTCGGGCCAATCTGCGTTCCCACGGTGGGCTCTCACCCGCCTGGACCGAGAGGCCGCGCAGGAGGCGGCGTTCGCCCAGGACTGGTTCGCGCCCCCTGTCGAGGGATTGGACGTGGACGCCGCGGCGGTCGAGCTGAGGCGGTCCTTGACCGAGGTGTGCAATTCCAGCATGCCCCGGTCACGCCGCCCAGCTCCCCGCCGCGCCGTCTATTGGTGGTCGGAGGAGCTGGCCGGGCTCCGGGCCGCGTGCGTAGCGGCCAGGAGGGCGTACACGCGGAGTCGACGACGCAGGCCCCGAGACCCCACCAACGAGGAGGGCCTCTATGCCTCGTACGTCGAGGCAAAGAGGGTCCTCAAGACGGCAATGGGGGCGGCCGAAGACTCGGCGAGAGCCGAGATGCTCGAGGGTCTCGACAGGGATCCGTACGGACGGCCTTACAAGGCGGCGCGGAACAAACTGCGCCCCTGCGGTCCTCCACTGACGGAGACCCTCGAGCCGGCATTGCTGGATGGGGTGGTCCGGTCCCTGTTTCCGTCCAGGGCCGACTTCACCCCTCCAGTGATGGACCCCCCGCCGGGGGTGGTTTCGCCGGAGGAGGAGATCCCTCCGGTTACGGCGTCTGAGCTGTACGGGGGGACCCTTCGCCTCCGCGCGAAGAACACAGCCCCAGGGCCGGACGGCGTTCCCGCATGGGTGGTGGCCATCGCCGCCTCTCAGATGGAGGAGAGGTTTCGGGACCTCTTCAGCGCGTGTTTCACGACTGGGAGGTTCCCGAAGCTCTGGAAGGAGGGGCGGCTATGCCTCCTCCGAAAAGAGGGACGCCCGGCAGACTCCCCCTCGGCTTACCGGCCCATCGTTCTGCTCGATGAGGTCGGTAAGTTGTTCGAGGGGATAATCGCCGACCGGCTAAATGGCCACCTGGGGACTGTGGGGCCGAACCTGTCGGACGCCCAATTCGGTTTCCGACGGGGTCGTTCGACGGTCGACGCGCTGGCCCTACTCAAGGGCCAGGTCAAGGAGGCCGTGGAGGCGGGTGACGGAGTGTTGGCGGTGTCGTTCGACATTGCAAACGCCTTCAACTCCGTCCCCCACTCTACAATCTTGGAGGCGCTCCGGTACCACGGAGTGCCTCAGTACCTGCGCCAACTCTTGGCCAGCTACTTGGAGGACCGGGTGGTCCTCCTCGAAGATAAGACGGCCACATTGAGGCGCTATGGCGCAGAGTCCGGTGTTCCACAGGGGTCGGTCCTAGGACCACCGTTGTGGAACATCGGATTCGACTGGCTCCTGCGGGGAACCCTCCTCCGTGGCACGAGTATCATATGTTACGCGGACGATACCCTCCTCATTGCCCGGGGGAGGGACTTCAGGGAGGCGGCCAGTCTGGCCTCCGCCGGCGGGTCCTTAGTGGCGGGAAGGATCCGCCGCCTAGGGCTGCAGGTGGCGCTGCAAAAGACCGAGGCCGTGTATTTCCACGGGCCTCGGCAGCGCATCCCCCCTGACGGCCACATTGTCGTGGAGGGCGTCAGGATCGGGGTCGGGGCCCAGATGAAATATCTGGGCCTTGTTCTCGACAGCAGGTGGCGCTTCGGTCCGCACTTCAGCGGGCTGTCGACCCGCCTGCTGAAGACCGCGAACGCCCTGTCCTGGCTCCTCCCGAACCTGGGGGGTCCGAAGGCGCGATGCCGGCAGCTGTACGCCGGCATCCTCAAGAGCATGGCCCTTTATGGGGCTCCGATCTGGGCGGACTCCCTCCACAGGAGGGAGAACGCCACTGCCATCCGCAGGCCCCAAAGGGCCATTGCACAGCGGGTGGCGAGGGCCTACCGCTCGGTAGGGTTCTCGGCAGCGTGCGCTCTGGCCGGCACCCCTCCTTGGGAGCTCGAGGCATGGGTGCTGACCAGAGTGTACGAGTGGACGGCGCGGCGCAAGGCGCTAGGGGAGCTCCCCGCCGCAGAAGAGCGGGAGGCCGTGCGGCAAGAGGCGAGGGACGCTATCGTCCTCCATTGGACGGAGGACCTCGCCTCTGCCACTTTTGGCCGCCGAACCCTGGACGCGCTCGGGCCAGTCCTGAAGGATTGGCTCGAGCGGTCCCATGGTTTCCTCTCTTTCCGTCTGGTGCAGGTGTTGTCCGGGCATGGATGCTTCGGATCGCACCTGCATCGGATCCAAAGGGAGGAGACCCCGTCGTGCCACGACTGTGGCGCGGCGGTGGACACGGCACAGCACACCTTGGAGGTGTGCCCTGCCTGGTCCGAGCTGCGCCATGCCCTGGTTGCAGCGGTCGGGCAGGACCTCTCGCTTCCCGGCGTCGTCAGCGCCATGCTGGGGAGCGAGGGGGCCTGGGCAGCGGTCGCCTCCTTCTGCGAGGAAGTGATGTCGCAGAAGGAGGAGGCGGAGCGCGTGCGGGAGGACGACCCTCTCGCGGCGCCGCTCCGAAGGCGGAGGAGGGGTCGAAGAAGACGTCAGTACGACAGTCATCTCCGACTCCTCCCAGGTGGAGGCCAGCAGGCAACGGGTGCGGGGGCACCCTTGCCTGTATTGCACAGGCCTCCACCAGTGTCGGATGGGAATGGCCAGGTGTTCCCGGCCATTCCCGTAGCCCCCCAGCTTGGGGGGCATGCGGGGCCCGCCAGCTAGGCGGGCACGCGCCGGGAGGGTCGTGGACGTAAAGGCTGTGCCAGTTTCCCATGGCCCTCCCATAACGGCATCGAGGGAACACCGCTGGGTTTTTTAGTGGGTATACCGGCACTCTGCCGGGGAGTCCCACATACCCCTCTCGTCCCCCGACGGGAGGGTATGCGTAATGCATTTTTCCCAGCGGAAAAAAAAAAAAAAAAAAAAAAAAAGGTTAGGTTAGGTTGGGGGATCCCCCACAGCGCATACTTCCTCGCAGTATCCCCTGGGCAACGCCGTGTCTGACCACCGTAACGGAGTGGCAGACCGGCGGCTAAAGTGCGCTGTGCTATCGTAGCATATTTTAATCTTTTTACTATTTTATCTGTGTCGGCAAGCTACGAACTGCTCTTGAGGCTATGCCTAGACCCCTGAGGGAAGCCTCCGGGCGTTTTAAAAAAGGCCCTTCTCAGGGCCAACCAAAAGGCCCTTCTCAGGGCCAACCAAAAGGCCCTTCTCAGGGCCAACCAAAAGGCCCTTCTCAGGGCCAACCAAAAGGCCCTTCTCAGGGCCAACCTAAAGGCCCTTCTCAGGGCCAGTCAGAGGGCGCTTCGGCGTCGGAGGCTAGCCGCGCATCGTCTGCGGCTAGCTTCTACTGTATAGCAGACTCGGACAACGAGTCCATTGGGTTCGATGCTCGGACCCAATCCACTGGCCCTTCTAAGGGCCACGCTGGAGCTGGCCGCGCACCATCTGCGGCCAGCTTATCCAGCCTACAGGCGGAGCTGGAGATATCGGACTCCGACGCATCGGAGTCTGCTATGGACACGTCGGCGGCCGGAAGTGACCGCCTCCAAAGGAAGCGGGCTTTCATGAAGCCCGGGTCCGGTGGCTCCTCGGAGTCCATTGGGAAGTCGAAGAAGAGGCCGAAGTCAAAAAAGAACTCGACCTCTCCGTCGACTTCCACCCATGAAGTAGGCCTGCTGGACGCCGAGCGTCAACTCGGCCTAGCCAAGAGGGCGCAGCTCCAGCAGGACCTGGAGGAGAAGGTCGCCGCGAAAGAGCGGCAGGCGCGGGCCGCCAGGTCGAGGGCCGGTTACGGTGCATCAAGTGTGCTGTACGCCGACCACTCCCTGGCGGAACTTGAGCGCATGGCGCTCGAAGACAAGGAGGGAGTTCTGGAGGTCGCCTCGAGGTCCTCAAACCTCAAGGGGACCTTCCAAAAGGCCCTCAAGTGCCGGGCCGTGAGCTTACATGGCATCGTGGCGGAGCTGGTGCAGCGCACCGCCACTGAAGAGACGCGGCAGCTGCAGGCGAAGGTGGATCGCCTGCAACTGGAGGTTAGCCAGCTGCACCAGAAGCTGGCTGAGGCCACGGCCCGGCACGTCCAACCTGCCCCTGCCCCTGGTCCAGTGGTAGGAGGCTCCTCCTCCTCTTCCAACCTTGAGGATACAATCCGAAAGGTGGTCATGGAGGAGAGGGCCTTCACCAGAGCCTGTTTCGCAGGAATTGAGGACCGGCTCCTGCCGGAGACGCGGCTCCGCCCGCCGCTAGCTGCGGACAATCGCCGCCCGGCGAAGGAGCCGGAGCCTATGCCTGCGGCAGGCCCGGCATCGGGGGAGCAGCCCCAGGCCCCGAAGCCCTCCAAGGGCAAAGGCAAGGGAAAGAGGACCACCCCTCAGACCCTTGCTACGGGCACGGCGGGAGCGCCTACTGCTCCAGCAGCCCCCCCGAGCTCGCAGAGGGAGGATGCCCCGCTTTCCTCCACCACTCCGTCCAACGAGACGTGGACGGAAGTGGTCAGGAGGGGAAAGGGCAAAAAGTCCCAGCCCACTGCGACTGCTTCGGCAGCCCAGAAGGCTCCGGCGGGCGGGAGGAAGCTGGTTCCTCCGAAAACGGCGGCGGTCGTGGTGACCATCACCCCGGAGGCCGTGGAGCGGGGCGAGACGTACGAGTCCGTCCTAAGACGGGCTCGTGCTAACGCGGATCCCTCCCGGCTGGGGATCGGAGCCATCACCTGCCGCCGTACCCTAACCGGAGCACGAATTTTTGAGTTCGGGGGGGAGCAGCGCGGCGCAAACGCGGACCTCTTCGCGACCAAGTTGCGAGAGGTCATCGCGGATGCGGCAACGGTCGCCCGACCCGTCAAGACCGCAGCCTTGGAGGTGGCCGATCTCGATGATTCGGTCACCAAAGAGGATGTGGTGGCGGCCGTTGCGGCGGCTGGAGGCTGCGATGCTGGCGCAGTAAGGGGCGGAGCCATCAGGCTGGGCCGTCGTGGCATGGGTACCATCCGCGTCGAGTGCCCGGTCGCCGCGGCTGCGGCCGCTCTGAAGGCGACCAAGGGACGGCTGCTGGTGGGCTTCAGCTCGGCTGTGGTCCGGCCGCTTGAGGACCAGCCCTTACGGTGCTTCAAGTGTTTCGCGCCGGGCCACATCCGAGCCACGTGTCCCTCCAAATCCGACTGGGGCGAGTCCTGCTTCCAGTGCGGGCAGGAGGGGCACAGGAGTGCCGCGTGCAGCGTCGCCATACCTCGTTGTGCGGCATGTGCCGCCAGTGGCCGCCCCTTGGGGCACAGGATGGGGGGCAAGAGCTGCCGGCCACCTGCGAGGAAGGGCGTAGTGTCGGCGCAGGTTCGCCCTGCTGCCACCACCGCCGCTGTCGTCACCGCTCTAGCTCCAGCTCCAGCGGCGGTAGCTGAGGAGGAGGGTGCGATGTCGGAGTAATGGTTTCCGACTACCGCATCCTCCAGGCGAACACCAACCACTGCAGAGCGGCCCAGGACCTGCTGATGCAGACCATGGCTGAGTGGTTGGTGGACGTGGCGGTGGTTGCCGAGCCGTACTCGGTCCCTGGCCGTTGGCTGGGCGATCGGGATGGCTTGGTGGCACTAGCGGCGCGGTCTTCCACGGACTCCCCTCCCCTCTCGCTATTAGAGAGGGGACCGGGATACGTGGCCGCCGCGTGGGGAGAATTCGCCCTTGTGGGCGTTTATTTCTCCCCAAACCGCCCCCTCCAGGACTTCGAGAATTTTCTCGAAGTCCTCACCGCAGTGGTCGGTAGAGTGGCGCCACGCCAGGTAGCCATTTTGGGCGACCTGAACGCCAAGTCGACGGCCTGGGGCAACCCGGCCGCCTCCTGCAACGTCCGGGGTCGCGCCACAGAATTCTGGGCGGCGTCCTGTGGTGTGTCCCTCCTTAACAGAGGGACTGTCCACACGTGTGTGCGGCGGCAGGGAGGGTCGGTGGTCGACGTATCGTTTGCCACCCCCGTGCTAGCCGCGCACGTCGTGAACTGGCGGGTGGAGTTGGTGGAGACCTTGTCGGACCACCGATACGTGCGGTTCGACATCTCCACCCACAGCTCCCAGGGGACGGTCCGCTCGGGCCAATCTGCGTTCCCACGGTGGGCTCTCACCCGCCTGGACCGAGAGGCCGCGCAGGAGGCGGCGTTCGCCCAAGACTGGTTCTCGCCCCCTGTCGAGGGATCGGACGTGGACGCCGCGGCGGTCGAGCTGAGGCGGTCCTTGACCGAGGTGTGCAATTCCAGCATGCCCCGGTCACGCCGCCCGGCTCCCCGCCGCGCCGTCTATTGGTGGTCGGAGGAGCTGGCCGGGCTCCGGGCCGCGTGCGTAGCGGCCAGGAGGGCGTACACGCGGAGTCGACGACGCAGGCCCCGAGACCCCACCAACGAGGAGGGCCTCTATGCCTCGTACGTCGAGGCAAAGAGGGTCCTCAAGACGGCAATGGGGGCGGCCGAAGACTCGGCGAGAGCCGAGATGCTCGAGGGTCTCGACAGGGATCCGTACGGACGGCCTTACAAGGCGGCGCGGAACAAACTGCGCCCCTGCGGTCCTCCACTGATGGAGACCCTCGAGCCGGCATTGCTGGATGGGGTGGTCCGGTCCCTGTTTCCGTCCAGGGCCGACTTCACCCCTCCAGTGATGGACCCCCCGCCGGGGGTGGTTTCGCCGGAGGAGGAGATCCCTCCGGTTACGGCGTCTGAGCTGTACGGGGGGACCCTTCGCCTCCGCGCGAAGAACACAGCCCCAGGGCCGGACGGCGTTCCCGCACGGGTGGTGGCCATCGCCGCTTCTCAGATGGAGGAGAGGTTTCGGGACCTCTTCAGCGCGTGTTTCACGACTGGGAGGTTCCCGAAGCTCTGGAAGGAGGGGCGGCTATGCCTCCTCCGAAAAGAGGGACGCCCGGCAGACTCCCCCTCAGCTTACCGGCCCATCGTTCTGCTCGATGAGGTCGGTGAGTTGTTCGAGGGGATAATCGCCAACCGGCTAAATGGCCACCTGGGGACTGTGGGGCCGAACCTGTCGGACGCCCAATTCGGTTTCCGACGGGGTCGTTCGACGGTCGACGCGCTGTCCCTACTCAAGGGCCAGGTCAAGGAGGCCGTGGAGGCGGGTGACGGAGTGTTGGCGGTGTCGTTCGACATTGCAAACGCCTTCAACTCCGTCCCCCACTCTACAATCTTGGAGGCGCTCCGGTACCACGGAGTGCCTCAGTACCTGCGCCAACTCTTGGCCAGCTACTTGGAGGACCGGGTGGTCCTCCTCGAGGATAAGACGGCCAGATTGAGGCGCTATGGCGCAGAGTCCGGTGTTCCACAGGGGTCGCTCCTAGGACCACCGTTGTGGAACATCGGATTCGACTGGCTCCTGCGGGGAACCCTCCTCCGTGGCACGAGTATCATCTGCTACGCGGACGATACCCTCCTCATTGCCCGGGGGAGGGACTTCAGGGAGGCGGCCAGTCTGGCCTCTGCTGGCGGGTCCTTAGTGGCGGGAAGGATCCGCCGCCTAGGGCTGAAGGTGGCGCTGCAAAAGACCGAGGCCGTGTATTTCCACGGGCCTCGGCAGCGCATCCCCCCTGACGGCCACATTGTCGTGGAGGGCGTCAGGATCGGGGTCGGGGCCCAGATGAAATATCTGGGCCTCGTTCTCGACAGCAGGTGGCGCTTCGGTCCGCACTTCAGCGGGCTGTCGACCCGCCTGCTGAAGACCGCGAACGCCCTGTCCTGGCTCCTCCCGAACCTGGGGGGTCCGAAGGCGCGATGCCGGCAGTTGTACGCCGGCATCCTCAAGAGCATGGCCCTTTATGGGGCTCCGATCTGGGCGGACTCCCTCCACAGGAGGGAGAACGCCACTGCCATCCGCAGGCCCCAAAGGGCCATTGCACAGCGGGTGGCGAGGGCCTACCGCTCGGTAGGGTTCTCGGCAGCGTGCGCTCTGGCCGGCACCCCTCCTTGGGAGCTCGAGGCATGGGTGCTGACCAGAGTGTACGAGTGGACGGCGCGGCGCAAGGCGCTAGGGGAGCTCCCCGCCGCAGAAGAGCGGGAGGCCGTGCGGCAAGAGGCGAGGGACGCTATCGTCCTCCATTGGACGGAGGACCTCGCCTCTGCCACTTTTGGCTGCCGAACCCTGGACGCGCTCGGGCCAGTCCTGAAGGATTGGCTCGAGCGGTCCCATGGTTTCCTCTCTTTCCGTCTGGTGCAGGTGTTGTCCGGGCATGGATGCTTCGGATCGCACCTGCATCGGATCCAAAGGGAGGAGACCCCGTCGTGCCACGACTGTGGCGCGGCGGTGGACACGGCACAGCACACCTTGGAGGTGTGCCCTGCCTGGTCCGAGCTGCGCCATGCCCTGGTTGCAGCGGTCGGGCAGGACCTCTCGCTTCCCGGCGTCGTCAGCGCCATGCTGGGGAGCGAGGGGGCCTGGGCAGCGGTCGCCTCCTTCTGCGAGGAAGTGATGTCGCAGAAGGAGGAGGCGGAGCGCGTGCGGGAGGACGAACCTCTCGCGGCGCCGCTCCGAAGGCGGAGGAGGGGTCGAAGAAGACGTCAGTATGACAGTCATCTCCGACTCCTCCCAGATGGAGGCCAGCAGGCAACGGGTGCGGGGGCACCCTTGCCTGTATTGCACAGGCCTCCACCAGTGTCGGATGGGAATGGCCAGGTGTTCCCGGCCATTCCCGTAGCCCCCCAGCCTGGGGGGCATGCGGGGCCCGCCAGCTAGGCGGGCACGCGCCGGGAGGGTCGTGGACGTTAAGGCTGTGCCAGTTTCCCATGGCCCTCCCATAACGGCATTGAGGGAACACCGCTGGGTTTTTTAGTGGGTATACCGGCACTCTGCCGGGGAGTCCCACATACCCCTCCCGTCCCCCGACGGGAGGGTATGCGTAATGCACTTTTCCCAGCGGAAAAAAAAAAAAAAAAAAAAAAAAAAAAAAAAAAAGGTTAGGTTAGGTTAGGTTAGGTTAGGTTAGGTTAGGTTAGGTTAGGTTAGGTTAGGTTGGGTTAGGTTGGGTTAGGTTCCACGGTGGGCTCTCACCCGACTGGACCGAGAGGCCGCGCAGGAGGCGGCGTTTGCCCAAGATTGGTTCGCGCCCCCTGTCGAGGGATTGGACGTGGACGCCGCGGCGGTCGAGCTGAGGCGGTCCTTGACCGAGGTGTGCAATTCCAGCATGCCCCGGTCACGCCGCCCGGCTCCCCGCCGCGCCGTCTATTGGTGGTCGGAGGAGCTGGCCGGGCTCCGGGCCGCGTGCGTGGCGGCCAGGAGGGCGTACACGCGGAGTCGACGACGCAGGCCCCGAGACCCCACCAACGAGGAGGGCCTCTATGCCTCGTACGTCGAGGCAAAAAGGGTCCTCAAGACGGCAATGGGGGCGGCCGAAGACTCGGCGAGAGCCGAGATGCTCGAGGGTCTCGACAGGGATCCGTATGGACGGCCTTACAAGGCGGCGCGGAACAAACTGCGCCCCTGCGGTCCTCCACTGACGGAGACCCTCGAGCCGGCATTGCTGGATGGGGTGGTCCGGTCCCTGTTTCCGTCCAGGGCCGACTTCACCCCTCCAGTGATGGACCCCCCGCCGGGGGTGGTTTCGCCGGAGGAGGAGATCCCTCCGGTTACGGCGTCTGAGCTGTACGGAGGGACCCTTCGCCTCCGCGCGAAGAACACAGCCCCAGGGCCGGACGGCGTTCCCGCACGGGTGGTGGCCATCGCCGCCTCTCAGATGGAGGAGAGGTTTCGGGACCTCTTCAGCGCGTGTTTCACGACTGGGAGGTTCCCGAAGCTCTGGAAGGAGGGGCGGCTATGCCTCCTCCGAAAAGAGGGACGCCCGGCAGACTCCCCCTCGGCTTACCGGCCCATCGTTCTGCTCGATGAGGTCGGTAAGTTGTTCGAGGGGATAATCGCCGACCGGCTAAATGGCCACCTGGGGACTGTGGGGCCGAACCTGTCGGACGCCCAATTCGGTTTCCGACGGGGTCGTTCGACGGTCGACGCGCTGGCCCTACTCAAGGGCCAGGTCAAGGAGGCCGTGGAGGCGGGTGACGGAGTGTTGGCGGTGTCGTTCGACATTGCAAACGCCTTCAACTCCGTCCCCCACTCTACAATCTTGGAGGCGCTCCGGTACCACGGAGTGCCTCAGTACCTGCGCCAACTCTTGGCCAGCTACTTGGAGGACCGGGTGGTCCTCCTCGAAGACAAGACGGCCAGATTGAGGCGCTATAGCGCAGAGTCCGGTGTTCCACAGGGGTCGGTCCTAGGACCACCGTTGTGGAACATCGGATTCGACTGGCTCCTGCGGGGAACCCTCCTCCGTGGCACGAGTATCATCTGCTACGCGGATGATACCCTCCTCATTGCCCGGGGGAGGGACTTCAGGGAGGCGGCCAGTCTGGCCTCTGCCGGCGGGTCCTTAGTGGCGGGAAGGATCCGCCGCCTAGGGCTGAAGGTGGCGCTGCAAAAGACCGAGGCCGTGTATTTCCACGGGCCTCGGCAGCGCATCCCCCCTGACGGCCACATTGTCGTGGAGGGCGTCAGGATCGGGGTCGGGGCCCAGATGAAATATCTGGGCCTTGTTCTCGACAGCAGGTGGCGCTTCGGTCCGCACTTCAGCGGGCTGTCGACCCGCCTGCTGAAGACCGCGAACGCCCTGTCCTGGCTCCTCCCGAACCTGGGGGGTCCGAAGGCGCGATGCCGGCAGTTGTACGCCGGCATCCTCAAGAGCATGGCCCTTTATGGGGCTCCGATCTGGGCGGACTCCCTCCACAGGAGGGAGAACGCCACTGCTATCCGCAGGCCCCAAAGGGCCATTGCACAGCGGGTGGCGAGGGCCTACCGCTCGGTAGGGTTCTCGGCAGCGTGCGCTCTGGCCGGCACCCCTCCTTGGGAGCTCGAGGCATGGGTGCTGACCAGAGTGTACGAGTGGACGGCGCGGCGCAAGGCGCTAGGGGAGCTCCCCGCCGCAGAAGAGCGGGAGGCCGTGCGGCAAGAGGCGAAGGACGCTATCGTCCTTCATTGGACGGAGGACCTCGCCTCTGCCACTTTTGGCCGCCGAACCCTGGACGCGCTCGGGCCAGTCCTGAAGGATTGGCTCGAGCGGTCCCATGGTTTCCTCTCTTTCCGTCTGGTGCAGGTGTTGTCCGGGCATGGATGCTTCGGATCGCACCTGCATCGGATCCAAAGGGAGGAGACCCCGTCGTGCCACGACTGTGGCGCGGCGGTGGACACGGCAACAGCACACCTTGGAGGTGTGCCCTGCCTGGTCCGAGCTGCGCCATGCCCTGGTTGCAGCGGTCGGGCAGGACCTCTCGCTTCCCGGCGTCGTCAGCGCCATGCTGGGGAGCGAGGGGGCCTGGGCAGCGGTCGCCTCCTTCTGCGAGGAAGTGATGTTGCAGAAGGAGGAGGCGGAGCGCGTGCGGGAGGACGATCCGCTCGCGGCGCCGCTCCGAAGGCGGAGGAGGGGTCGAAGAAGACGTCAGTATGACAGTCATCTCCGACTCCTCCCAGGTGGAGGCCAGCAGGCAACGGGTGCGGGGGCACTCTTGCCTGTATTGCACAGGCCTCCACCAGTGTCGGATGGGAATGGCCAGGTGTTCCCGGCCATTCCCGTAGCCCCCCAGCTCGGGGGGCATGCGGGGCCCGCCAGCTAGGCGGGCACGCGCCGGGAGGGTCGTGGACGTAAAGGCTGTGCCAGTTTCCCATGGCCCTCCCATAACGGTATTGAGGGAACACCGCTGGGTTTTTTAGTGGGTATACCGGCACTCTGCCGGGGAGTCCCACATACCCCTCCCGTCCCCCGACGGGAGGGTATGCGTAATGCATTTTTCCCAGCGGAAAAAAAAAAAAAAAAAAAAAAAAAAAAGGTTGGGTTAGGTTAGGTTAGGTTAGGTTAGGTTAGGTTAGGTTAGGTTAGGTTAGGTTAGGTTAGGTTAGGTTAGGTTAGGTTAGGTTAGGTTAGGTTAGGTTAGGTTAGGTTAGGTTAGGTTAGGTTAGGTTAGGTTAGGTTAGGTTAGGTTAGGTTAGGTTAGGTTAGGTTAGGTTAGGTTAGGTTAGGTTAGGTTAGGTTAGGTTAGGTTAGGTTAGGTTAGGTTAGGTTAGGTTAGGTTAGGTTAGGTTAGGTTAGGTTAGGTTAGGTTAGGTTAGGTTGGGGGATCCCCCACAGCGCATACTTCCTCGCAGTATCCCCTGGGCAACGCCGTGTCTGACCACCGTAACGGAGTGGCAGACCGGCGGCTAAAGTGCGCTGTGAAGTCGTAGCATATTTTAATCCTTTTATACGTATTTTATCCGAGTCGGCAAGCTACGACCTGCTTTTGAGGCTATGCCTAGACCCCTGAGGGAAGCCTCCGGGCGTTTTAAAAAAGGCCCTTCTCAGGGCCAACCAAAAGGCCCTTCTCAGGGCCAACCAAAAGGCCCTTCTCAGGGCCAACCAAAAGGCCCTTCTCAGGGCCAACCAAAAGGCCCTTCTCAGGGCCAACCAAAAGGCCCTTCTCAGGGCCAACCTAAAGGCTCTTCTCAGGGCCAGTCAGGGGGCGCTTCGGCGTCGGAGGCTAGCCGCGCATCGTCTGCGGCTAGCTTCTATTGTATAGCAGACTCGGACAACGAGTCCATTGGGTTCGATGCTCGGACCCAATCCACTGGCCCTTCTAAGGGCCACGCTGGAGCTGGCCGCGCACCATCTGCGGCCAGCTTATCCAGCCTACAGGCGGAGCTGGAGGTATCGGACTCCGACGCGTCGGAGTCTGCAATGGACACGTCGGCGGCCGGAAGTGACCGCCTCCAGAGGAAGCGGGCTTTCATGAAGCCCGAGTCCGGTGGCTCCTCGGAGTCCATTGGGAAGTCGAAGAAGAGGCCGAAGTCAAAAAAGGCCTCGATCTCTCCGTCGACTTCCACCCATGAAGTAGGCCTGCTGGACGCCGAGCGTCAACTCGGCCTAGCCAAGAGGGCGCAGCTCCAGCAGGACCTGGAGGAGAAGGTCGCCGCGAAAGAGCGCCAGGCGCGGGCCGCCAGGTCGAGGGCCGGTTACGGTGCATCAAGTGTGCTGTACGCCGACCACTCTCTGGCGGAACTTGAGCGCATGGCGCTCGAAGACAAGGAGGAAGTTCTGGAGGTCGCCTCGAGGTCCTCAAACCTCAAGGGGACCTTCCAGAAGGCCCTCAAGTGCCGGGCCGTGAGCTTACATGGCATCGTGGCGGAGCTGGTGCAGCGCACCGCCACTGAAGAGACGCGGCAGCTGCAGGCGAAGGTGGATCGCCTGCAACTGGAGGTCAGCCAGCTGCACCAGAAGCTGGCTGAGGCCACGGCCCGGCAAGTCCAACCTGCCCCTGCCCCTGGTCCAGTGGTAGAAGGCTCCTCCTCCTCTTCCAACCTTGAGGATACAATCCGAAAGGTGGTCATGGAGGAGAGGGCCTTCACCAGAGCCTGTTTCGCAGGAATTGAGGACCGGCTCCTGCCGGAGACGCGGCTCCGCCCGCCGCTAGCTGCGGACAATCGTCGCCCGGCGAAGGAGCCGGAGCCTATGCCTGCGGCAGGCCCGGCATCGGGGGTGCAGCCCCAGGCCCCGAAGCCCTCCAAGGGCAAAGGCAAGGGAAAGAGGACCACCCCTCAGACCCTTGCTACGGGCACGGAGGGAGCGCCTGCTGCTCCAGCAGCCCCCCCGAGCTCGCAGAGGGGGGACGCCCTGCTTCCCTCCACCACTCCGCCCAACGAGACGTGGACGGAAGTGGTCAAGAGGGGGGGAAAGGGCAGAAAGTCCCAGCCCACTGCGACTGCTTCGGCAGCCCAGAAGGCTCCGGCGGGCGGGAGGAAGCTGGTTCCTCCGAAAACGGCGGCGGTCGTGGTGACCATCACCCCGGAGGCCGTGGAGCGGGGCGAGACGTACGAGTCCGTCCTAAGACGGGCTCGTGCTAACGCGGATCCCTCCCGGCTGGGGATCGGAGCCATCACCTGCCGCCGTACCCTAACCGGAGCCCGAATTTTTGAGTTCGGGGGGGAGCAGCGCGGCGCAAACGCGGACCTCTTCGCGACCAAATTGCGAGAGGTCATCGCGGATGCTGCAACGGTCGCCAGACCCGTGAAGACCACAGCCTTGGAGGTGGCCGATCTCGATGATTCGGTCACCAAAGAGGATGTGGTGGCGGCCGTTGCGGCGGCTGGAGGCTGCGATGCTGGCGCAGTAAGGGGCGGAGCCATCAGGCTGGGCCGTCGTGGCATGGGTACCATCCGCGTCGAGTGCCCGGTCGCCGCGGCTGCGGCCGCTCTGAAGGCGACCAAGGGACGGCTGCTGGTGGGCTTCAGCTCGGCTGTGGTCCGGCCGCTTGAGGACCAGCCCTTACGGTGCTTCAAGTGTTTCGCGCCGGGCCACACCCGAGCCACGTGTCCCTCCAAATCCGACTGGGGCGAGTCCTGCTTCCAGTGCGGGCAGGAGGGGCACAGGAGTGCCGCGTGCAGCGTCGCCACGCCTCGCTGCGCGGCGTGTGCCGCCAGTGGCCGCCCCGCGGGGCACAGGATGGGGGGCAAGAGCTGCCGGCCACCTGCGAGGAAGGGCGTAGTGTCGGTGCAGGTTCGCCCTGCTGCCACCACCGCCGCTGTCGTCGCCGCTGTAGCTCCAGCTCCAGCGGCGGTAGCTGAGGAGGAGGGTGCGATGTCGGAGTAATGGTTTCCGACTACCGCATCCTCCAGGCGAACACCAACCACTGCAGAGCGGCCCAGGACCTGCTGATGCAGACCATGGCTGAGTGGTTGGTGGACGTGGCGGTGGTTGCCGAGCCGTACTCGGTCCCTGGCCGTTGGCTGGGCGATCGGGATGGCTTGGTGGCACTAGCGGCGCGGTCTTCCACGGACTCCCCTCCCCTCTCGCTATTAGAGAGGGGACCGGGATACGTGGCCGCCGCGTGGGGAGAATTCGCCTTTGTGGGCGTTTATTTCTCCCCAAACCGCCCCCTCCAGGACTTCGAGAATTTTCTCGAGGTCCTCACCGCAGTGGTCGGTAGGGTGGCGCCACGCCAGGTCGCCATCTTGGGCGACCTGAACGCCAAGTCGACGGCCTGGGGCAACCCGGCCGCCTCCTGCAACGTCCGGGGACGCGCCACAGAATTCTGGGCGGCGTCCTGTGGTGTGTCCCTCCTTAACAGAGGGACTGTCCACACGTGTGTGCGGCAGCGGGGAGGGTCGGTGGTCGACGTATCGTTTGCCACCCCCGTGCTAGCCGCGCACGTCGTGAACTGGCGGGTGGAGTTGGTGG